>CM066043.1:286054671-287472111 GCA_033557465.1 Ichthyophis bannanicus
GGTTTGCGAGAGGGTTTTTTTACATCACCTTTGAGTACCTGTCCTAGTTTACTTATCACAGTTCCTGCCACACCAGGGTGATTCTCTCCCTGTCACATGACCTCTCTCCTCCATGGCCAACAGGGATGCTGCCAGACTGGAGGGGGGACGTATGTACTTATATCCCTGTAGGTCTCATCTATTTTACTGCGCTGTCTTCTTCATGGTCTTCCAGGTTCTGCTAACTTCTATCCTCTAGAGAACGGACTCGTTGTGTCCCTGTCGAGCAAAGAGCTCCTTGCAATTAGTTGCATACGTAAGACCTCTCACCAACTTGGGGAAAGAGAAAATCATACATGGTGACACTCATGCAAAAGACCAGAAAGGCCCTCATCTCGCTGCTGGACTGTTGTCTGCATCTTAGTTTAAAGCTGTGTGTTTAGGTCTTTAAATTCTGTATTTACTAAGGGTTGGTGTAGATGCTTATCACTAATAAACAGTGTATCTAATACCTCTAATATACTTGTTCACTCTGCAGCCCGTAATAAATTCTCTCAGGTACGCACTGTAATGACTGATTTGGATAAAGAGCTGCACCTGAGAGAACATAGCAACATAGAAATATGATGATCGAAGAAAAAGAGCCACATGGCCTATCTAGTCTGGTTCCTACAGGTGTCCTGACGTGTAAGTACCTATAAAGGTACAAGTTACCCCAGGGGCGGGGTGGGTATTGGGGAGGGAAATAAGACCTATTAAAAGAGGGCTGTTACAAGGTACCCTGTCCTGTAACACCTCCCCCCCCAGCAGGGGGGGAGGGGGTTAGTCCCCCTCAGGTAGGCTAGAGCAGGAAAAAAAGGTTTTCACAAAATAATCTTTAACAGTATGTTTTATAACTTATTTACAATTTGGGTCATGTTTCTGTTCGTTGCAGTGCTGGTCCTTATTGATCGTTTGGTGTCCTGGTGGGATTGTCCTGTGTTATTCTAGGTTACAACTGCCAAAATGTTCAATACAACAGGAAATGTCAACTTTTTTTTTCAAAAGTCCTTGTATCCCTTGTGTTTCTGATATCCCTCAGGTATGGAGTTTCATATGCTCTATGCATAAAGTGATAAAGTCCCTATTGGAAGTGGTCTTCTTAGTTTTGGAGAATTCGGTTGGAAAGAGTAGCTAGTGTGTTTTTGCAGTTTGTTCTTATTGGTTATCTTAATTAAATTAGATTTTGAAGTAACTCGGCTGATTCGGTTTTACAGTAGTTTGAATATATTAACTGTTGCTTTGAATCTCCCATGACTTTTTATCGGGAGCCAGTGTAGTTGGGCCAATGTTGGTGGTAAGTGTTTCATGTTGGTTTGTTCCTGTGAGATTGCGGTGGCCAGCAGTGTTCTGGACCATCTGCAGTGAGTGAATGATAGTTGCTGGCAAGCCTTGGTATAGTGAATTACAAAAGTCCTAACAATGGGGTGACTATGGCTTGTAGGGACCGTTTTATAATTCGGTGTTCTATTAATATGGGCTTGTAAGTTTAAATTCTGATTGAGGGATTGGACCCCTCGGTATTTCACTCACTTTTGGACAAGCTATGTGTTTTGTTATTTTAGAGCTAGTGCAAGGAGTGAATCTCTTGTTTCTTATTGTGAGTGCTTCCGTTTTGCTATAGTTTATGCTGAGGTTGTTGGTGTTGAGCAATCCTGAGACTTGGTGAGACATTCAGTTATAGTTTGTGTAATCCGGGGTTTCGACATCGAAGGATAGTGTATAACATCATGTCAAACAGCATAAATTTTGTAGTTGATGTTATGTTTCTGTATGACCTCACAATTTGGCTGAATGTATAGGTTAATAGAAGGGATGATATTGCTGACCACTGTGGGGACTCCTTGCTTTAATGTGAAGGGAGAGGATGTGTCTACACTGCATATGATGTACTGTTGTCTATCTTTTAAATAAGATTTGAACCATTTTAATGTGTTATTGTAGAGACCAATTTCCTTTAGGCATCTCAGCAGAACGACGTGTGACAACAAGTCAAAGGCAGCTGATATGTCAAGAAATAGTATAATGCCCTTTTTAGTATTGTCTATCCCTCTGATAATGTGGTCAAATAATGCTGTTAGCAGTGTTTTCAACAGCCCCTGGTTTGGCTTGAATCCATGTTGATGTGGATCCAGGGTGCGTTGCGAGTTGATATGATCCTGCAGTTGTAACTGTACGTCTTTTCCAGAATTTTCATCATGAAAGGGAAGTTTGAAACCGATGGGTATGATGTGGGGTCTGCCTTGTCAGTTTTTGGGCTTTTTAAGATGGGCCTGATTGATGCTAGTTTGAGAGTTGCAGGCATTTGTTCCTGTGTGAGGGATGTGGTGTATGATTGTGTGTATAAAAGTGGTGAGCTCTTCCTTAGCTGACTTTACCATCTAACTGGACAGGGGTCGCTTGGTGATGTTGTTGTATTCAGAGTTGCTATTGTGGGGGCCACTTGTCTGATAGTTGCAATATTGAATTCTCCCCATGTCCTGGTGTGGCTAAATTGACTTTCAGATTGTGAGAAAGCACAATCCTTCTGCAAAAATGTTGAAACCAAACTTGAGCTCTTTGGCAATGCAGACCAGTAATACATTTACAGGTGAAGAAATGAAGCTTATAAGGAAAAAAACCACCCTTCACTACAGTTAAATATGGTAAGGGTTCCTTAACGTTCTGGGGGTGTTTTCTTGCCTCAGGAACATATTAAAGAAATCATGAAGTCAGAGGACTGCCAAGGTATTTTGGAGTGAAATGTTCTACCTAATGTCCCTAGTGTCAGTAATCTAGATTTGGGTCGAAAGTCATGAACATAAGAACATAAGATATGCCATACTGGGTCAGACCAAGGTCCATCAAGCCCAGTATCCTGTTTCCAACAGTGGCCAATCTAGGTCATACGTACCTAGCAGTTTCCCCAAAAGACACAGCTTCTACAATGCTTGTATTGGGTCAAGCATTGATATCCTGGGTCCCTTCTTAATAATGGTTTATGGACCTTTCCTCAGGGAAACTTGTCCAAACCTTTTTTAAACCCAGCTACATTAACAGCCTTTACTACATCCTCCGGTAACAAATTCCAGAGTTTGATTAAACGTTGAGTGAAAAAATATTTTCTTTTATTAGTCTTAAATAGTTTACTCTGTAGCTTCATTGCATGTCCCCTAGTCTTTCTATATTATGATAACGTAAACAATCGATCTACATGTACCCATTCCACTCCATTCATTAATTTATAGACTTCTATCATATCTCCCCTCAGCCGTCTCTTTTCCAGATTAAAGAGCCCTAACCTTTTTAGCCTTTCTTCATAGGAGTATCCTTCCATCCCCTTTACCATTTTGGTGGCTCTTCTCTGAACCTTTTCTAATAATGCTATATCCTTTTTAAGATACGGCGACCAGAATTGCACACAATATTCAAGGTGCGGTCTCACCATGGAACGTTATAGAGGCATTATAATATCTTTTGTTTTATTTTCCATTCCTTTCCTTATGATACCTAGCATTCTATTTGTTCTCTTGGCTGCCTCTGCACACTGGGCCGAGGGTTTTAACATGCTATCCACAATGACGCCTAAATCTTTTTCCTGGGTGGTGGTTCCTAATGTGGAACCTTGCATCATGTAACCATAGCTTGGGTTGTTCTTCCCTAGGTGCATAACTTGGCACTTGTCCACATTAAATTTCATCTGCCATTTTGATGCCCAGTCTTCCAATTTATCAAGATCCTCTTGCAATTTTCCACAATCCTCTTGGGTTTTAACAACTTTAAATAGTTTTGTGTCATCTGCAAATTTGATAACCTCACTCGTTATTCCACTTTCCATGTCATTTATGAATATGTCAAAAAGCAGCAGACCCAGCACAGATCCCTGGGGTACACCACTATTCACCTTTCTCCATTGGGAAAATTGGCCATTTAGCCAACCCTCTGCTTTCTATCTTTTAACCAGTTCCTGATCCACAGTAGTACACTGCCTCCTATCCCATGACTCTTTAGTTTTGCCAAAAGTCTCTGATGAGGGACCTTGTCAAAGGCTTTCTGAAAGTCCAGATACACTATATCAACGGACTCTCCTTTGTCCACCTGTTTATTCACACTTTCAAAAAAACATAACAGATTAGTAAGACAAGATCTTCCTTGTCTAAGGCCATGTTGGCTGTCTCCCATTAGGCCATGACTATCTACATGCTGAGTAATTTTATTCTTTATGATGGTTTCTACCATTTTTCCCAGTACTGACGTCAGGCTCACCGGTCTGTAGTTTCCCGGATCACCCCTTGGAACCCTTTTTAAAAATTGGTGTTACATTGGCGATCTTCCAATCTTCAGGTATTAGAGATGATTTCAATGATAGTTCACAGATTACTAATAGCAGGTCTGCAATCTCATATTTCAGTTCTTTCAACACCCTTGGATGTATACCATCCGGCCCAGGTGATTTGCTACTCTTCTGTTTATCTAATAGTTGTAATACATCTTCCCAATGTATCGATATTTCCTTCAATTCTTCTGCACCTTTAAATACTTCAGTCATGGGTAACATCCCTACATCTTCCTCAGTAAAGACGGAAGCATGGTCCTCCAGCAGGACAATGACCCAAAATCATACATCCAAAAGTACAAAAGAATGGTTAAAAAGGAATAAATGAACTGTTTTAAACTGGCCAGCAAAGAGTCCTGATCTCAATCCAATCGAGAACCTTTTGAAAGAGCCAAAGTCTGCCAGTATTGATCATGATATTTGATTATGTAGCTCAAAAGGGCTGGTGTAAAACATGTTGTACTAGCTTGATTTCGATCTTTCTTATATGAGAGACAAATACAAAAGGATGTGAACAGGATGGAGTCAGTCCAGAGGGTGGCTACTAAAATGATTAGTGGTCTTCATTATAACGCATATGAGGACAGACTGAAGGATCTTAATATGTACACCTTAGAGTAAAGGCGGGATAGAGGTGATATGATTGAGATGTTTAAATACCTCCGTGGCATAAATGTTCAGGGAGAGAGCCTCTTTCATTGGAAAGCAAGTTCTGCTACGAGGGGACATGGGATGAGGGTGAAAGGAGAGAGATTCAGGAGTGATATGTGGAAATATTTCTTTATGGAAAGAGTAGTGGATCTGTGGAATAGTCTCCCAGGGGAGGTGGTAGAGATGAGGACAGTAACTGAATTCAAAAAATTTTCGGACAAATACAGAGGATCTCGAAAGGTAAAAAGGGGACTGTTGTAGTTGTTGATATGGAAGGACAGACTAGATAGGCTATGTGGTCTTTTTCTGTCATCATATTTCTATTTTTCTATGTTGCTATGTAAGTATGATCGTCTGGTGGTGTTTCCTCTTGGTGCACGTTGAAGACTGGAGTACCTCGGGGTCTGCGTTATATGCTATGTTATTTGATATCTATATAGCACTGCTTTGTAGGATCTTTGATGTTTTAGATGTGACTTATTGAATGTATGCAGACGATGTACAATTTCTTGTTCAGATATCTCGGTTATTAGATTTGTTAAACTATGTCTCTTTTTGTATTAAGATCATTCGAACACGGACATTTGAGAATAAGTTGGCATTGAATGTAATCAAGGCCGAGGTCTTACATCTTTTGTGGAGTTTACCAGAATCAGTTTATATTACTTGTAATCAGAATAATAAGTCTGTAATACGTGATCTTGGGATCCAGCTCAACACTCAGCTAAGTTATAAGTCGCATATTCAGAAGCCATGATAAAATGTTTTAAAACTTTTCTAACTCCTGCAAATTTTCAGACATTTATTCAGACGCTGGTATTGGCTGCTTTTGATTACTGTAACAGTATATTGTTAGGCCTTCCTACGAGTTCAATTCGTCCACTACAATCGGTACAAAGTTTGCTGCACATCTTTTGACAGGTTGTAATAGATCAGCAAATGTGTCTTTACAATTGTTTACTTTGCACTGGTTACCTATAAAGTATAGAATGCAATATAAGGTATTAATTACTGTTTTTAAGTATATACATCATCAGGATCCAATTAGCCTTTCATGTCTTTTGTGCATATAGAGCCGGCAGGCTATGCACCCCTACAGCACATAGCCCTGCCCGCCGACCCTTAACCCCAGATATTCAATGCTAGGGTCATATGTGGCCCTGGCATTGAAAATCCAGGGATTGCTGCAGATACTGGAAGCCGCAGTAGCTAACTGGGCAGCAGCGATATTGCATGCTGCTCGGTTAGCTGCTGCACTTAAAGGTCGGTGTAAGTGCCATTGAATAGCCCCATTTAAGGCATTTATATGGTCTAATGGGCTGTAAACCGTGTAAATGCCTTTCGAATATCGGTCCCATATTGTCAAAGTAGATCTTTACGTTCACAAAATGCTAACCTCCTCAATATTCCTTCATTTAAAAAATGACATTTTCAGACCGCAAGGAATACAATGGTCTCCATGAGTGCTACTGCTCTGTGGAACTCTCTGCAGGATGAATTAAGAAAAATCTCAGAATTGTTGGTTTTTCAGCGTAAATTTGTTGTAGTATTTTAATATGAGAGTTTGTGTATTGTTTTATGATTATAAGTGTTTATTGTACTCCACCATATGGATTATAAATTTTTAAAAATAAATGCATAAATTGGTAAAAGGAAGCCTGGAAAACATTCATGAGCTGAAACAAATCGCAGTTGAAGAGTGGGAGAAAATACCAGCAGACACAGGGACGGCTAAAGGCAATCTGCTGCTTGAGGCGAAGGATGAGTTGGCACCCCTCCCCATAAAGGGAGGCGGGGTTTCTCAAAACTCCATTCAGGGACTGAACCAAACCAAAAAGCTGATTAGATTATATGGAGGAAATGCAAGACGTTTGTACACCAAGGAACTAAAAGAGAGCAAGAACCACACCACAGTTTATAAAACTAAATTCTAACTCATTTTTATTTTGTTGATATAAACTGCATTATGGTTCTTGCCTTTTCTTTTTCAACATATATTTTGCATCCACAGAACCCCCTTTAACAGTGGGTGCAGAGCAGAACCAGGAAATTCACCTACAGAAAATATCTCTAAAAAAAATGATTCTGATCATCTCACAAACAACAACAAACATTATCCAGTACCAGGTATATTGTAAACTAATACAAAACCCTACAACAAAGTCACTGAGTATCTATAGAGCAAATCTATCATACCATACCATACCATATCAGCACCAACATCCAAAACTCACATAAGGAGCCCATCCTTGAAGGACTACAAAAGGGGACTGCAACGTCTGGAGACAGATCTGCAATTGTAAGTATTACTTCTGGGAATTTTTCTAAATCTTGGTGAAAAAGGAATTCTTTAGATTAAAGCTGATTAATCTGTGAACCCAGTGTATTTATTAAATCAATCAGGGCTTAGTAGCAGCAAAGAGTTTCAGTTTAAATTTAAAACACAGAGGAGAGCTTTCTGGTTAAATTTAGAACCCAAGACTACCTCTATCCAAGCAAGGGCTGTGGGACTTCCTCTGGAGATTGGTCACAGATTACCTTAGAAGCACAGGAGAGGGTACTGTGTGGCAGTCAGCTTTTAATAAGTCTTGTTTCCCTCCCTCCCTCCCCATCACCCACCCAACCCTGGGATAATCGTAGCTTTATAGGTGCTTAAACCTCTTAAAAGAAAGGAGGTGCCATATTCACTTTCAGGTGCAGCTGTTTATTCTCATCAGCATACATTAAGGACCTGAGAGATTAATTAAATTTCAGGTGAACAAAGTACATTAAACGTATTAGGTATAGTTTTATTAGTATAAGTATCCCCAGCAACCCTTAGTAAGTAAAGAACTTAAATATCTAAAAACAACCTTAAACTAAGATGCAGACAGCAGTCCAGCAGCGAGATGGGGGCTTTTCAGTCTTTTGCATTGAGTGTCACATGTATAATTTTCTCCCAGTTGGTGAGGGGTCTTACGTGTGCACAAGGTACAAGGAGCTCTTTGCTCTCAGGGAACGAGTCTGATCTCTAGAGGCAAGAGTAGCAGACTTGGAAGACATAAGGAAGACAGAGAAGTACGTAGACGAGACCTACAGGGATATAGTCCTGAAGTCCCACCTCCAGTCTGGCAGCATCCCTGCTGCCTTGGAGGAGAGAGATCAAGTGACAGGAGAGCATCACCCTGGTGTGGCAGGAAGTTATCCTATAGCTAGGACCTGTCCTCCAGGTGATGTAAAACCCTCTCGCACAAAGAAAGTTTCTGCAGGGCCAAGTGCTCATGAGGGAAGGGTTAGGACAACCCGCTATAGTTGGTGATTCTCTATGCCTGAAATATCTCCGGTTATCCAGACCAGGATCTCTGCCTGCCTTTCTAACATTGCTGCCTGGATGTCTCACCGCTGCCTGAAGCTGAACATGGCCAAGTAGTGGTGGTGGGTAATTTCAATTGCCCCAGTATTGACTGGGTCAGTGTTGCGGCGGGACATGCTGGAGAGATGGGGTTCCTGGATGGAGTGAATGACTGCTTCTTGGAGCAGCTGATTCATGGGCCGACTGGAGGGGAGGCCATATTGGACCTGGTCCTTGGTGGAACACCAGATCTGGTGCAGGAGATGGGGTTGTTGGGGCCACTTGGCAGTGGTGATCATAGCATGATCGCCTTTGATTTGATTGGTGGAGGAGGGATGGTGGGGAAATCCTCAGTGCTGCCTTTTGGCTTTCGAAAGGGAGACTATGATAGGGTGAGGAAGATAGTTGGGAGGAAACTGGGGGGAGCAGTTGCAAAGGTTGGGGACTTACATCAGGCTTGGGTGTTGTTGGAGAATGCTGTCTTGGAGGCCCAGACCAGCTGTATTCCACGCTTTAAGAGGGGTGGAAGGAAGTCCGGGAAGCTGCCAGCATGGTTTGGAGGTGAGGTCAGAGAGGCTGCTGTTGCCAGGGAAACATCTTACAGGAAATGGAAAGAAGAGCCAAACGACAAGACCTGGAAACAGCACGGGCACTGGCAGGTCGGATGCGGGGCATTGATGGGGCAGGCAAGGGGAGAATTTGAGAGGGGGCTTGCTGCGGAAGCAAAGGCGTGAAATAGGGACTTTTTCAGGTACATCCGTAGCAAAAAACCTGTGAGAGAGTCAGTTGGTCCTTTAGATGATAGAGGGGTTAAAGGGGCACTAGGAGGCGACAAGATGATGGCTGGGGGACTGGATGCGTTCTTTGCTTTGGTCTTTGCTGAGGAAGATGTAGGGATGTTGCCCATGACTGAAGTGGTATTTAAAGGTGCGGAAGAATTGAAGGAAATGTCGATGCATCGGGAAGATGTATTGCGGCTGTTGGATGGACTGAAGAGTGGCAGGTCACCTGGGCTGGATGGTATACATCCAGGGGTGTTGAAGGGGCTGAGGTGTGGGATTGCAGACCTGCTGTTGGTGATCTGTGAACTATCATTGAGGTCATCTCTACTACCTGAAGATTGGAGGATCGCCAATGTAACACCAATTTTTAAAAAGGGTTCCAGGGGTGATCTGGGAAACTACAGACCGGTGAGTCTGACGTCAGTACCGGGAAAAATGGTAGAAACCATCATAAAGAATAAACTTACTCAGTATGTAGATAGTCTTGGCCTAATGGGAGACAGCCAACATGGCTTTAGACAAGGAAGATCTTGTCTTACTAATCTGTTATGTTTTTTTGAAAGTGTGAATAAACAGGTGGACAAAGGTGAGTCAGTTGATATAGTGTATCTGGACTTTCAGAAAGCCTTTGACAACGTCCCTCATCAGAAACGTTTGGCAAAACTAAAGAGTCATGGGATAGGAGGCAGTGTACTACTGTGGATCAAGAACTGGTTAAAAGATAGAAAGCAGAGGGTTGGGCTAAATGGCAAATTTTCCCAATGCAGAAAGGTGAATAGTGGTGTACCCCAGGGATCTGTGCTGGGTCCACTGCTTTTTGACATATTTATAAATGACCTGGAAAGTGGAATAACAAGTAAGGTTATCAAACTTGCAGATGACACAAAACTATTTAAAGTTGTTAAAACCCAAGAGGATTGTGGAAAATTGCAAGAGGATCTTGATAAATTGGAAGACTGGGCATCAAATTGGCAGATGAAATTTAATGTGGACAAGTGCAAAGTTATGCACCTAGGGAAGAACAGCCCAAACTATGGTTACACGATGCAAGGTTCCACGTTAGGAACCACACCCAGGAAAAAGATTTAGGCGTCATTGTGGATACCATGTTAAAACCCTCGGCCCAGTGTGCAGCGGCGGCCAAGAGAGCAAATAGAATGCTAGGTATCATAAGGAAAGGAATGGAAAATAAAACAAAACATATTATAATGCCTGTATATCGTTCCATGGTGAGACCGCACCTTGAATATTGTGTGCAATTTTGGTCGCCGTATCTTAAAAAGGATATAGCGATTTTAGAAAAGTTTCAGAGAAGAGCCACCAAAATGGTAAAGGGGATGGAAGGATACTCCTATGAAGAATGGCTAAAAAGGTTAGGGCTCTTTAACCTGGAAAAGAGACGGCTGAGGGAAGATATGATAGAAGTCTATAAATTATTGAATGGAGTGAAACGGGTAAACGTAGATCAATTGTTTACATTATCAGAATATAGAAAGACTAGGGGACATGCAATGAAGCTACAGGGTAAACTATTTAAGACTAATAAAAGAAAATATTTTTTCACTCAACGTGTAATCAAACTCTGGAATTTGTTACCGGAGGATGTAGTAAAGGCTGTTAGTGTAGCTGGGTTTAAAAAAGGTTTGGACAAGTTCCTGGAAGAAAGGTCCATAAACCATTATTAAGAAGGGACCCAGGATATCAATGCTTGAACCAATACAAGCATTGTGGAACCTGTGTCCCTTGGGGAAACTGCTAGGTACATATGACCTAGATTGGCCACTGTTGGAAACAGAATACTGGGCTTGATGGACCTTGGTCTGACCCAGTATGGCATATCTTATATTCTTATGTTCTTAAGACTGAACTCCTTATCTTTCCCCCCAAAACCTCCCGTCCTCTTCCTCCTTTCTCAGTCTCTGTGGAAAACTCGGTAATCCTTCCTGTTTCCTCGGCCCGCAATCTGGGGGTTTTCTTTTACTCTTCTCTCTCTTTCTCTACACATATCCAGCTCGTAGCTAAGACCTGCCGCTTCTTTCTCTACAATATTGGCAAGATCCGCCCCTTCCTTTCTGATCATACTACTAAAACCCTTATCCACTCCTTAGTCACCTCTCGTCTTGACTACTTGAACCTGCTCCTTGCTGGTCTCCCTCTGAGTCATCTCTTTCCCCTTCAATCTATTCAACATTCTGCTGCACGACTAATCTTCCGTCATCCTCGCTATTCCCACATTACTCCTCGTCTCAAGTCAATTCACTGGCTCCCTGTCCGCTTTCACATCCAGTTCAAACTTCTCCTCCTGACCTTTAAGTGCATTCACTCTGCGGCTCCTCAGTACCTTTCATCTCTTATCTCTCCTTACAGCCCCTCTCGGGAACTCTGCTCTTCTAACAAACTACTTCTGTCTATGCCCTTAACTCCTACTGCTAACTCCAGACTTCGCTCCTTTCACCTTGCTGCACCTTACACCTGGAACATGCTACCAGTGTCTATACGCCAGGCACCCTCTCTAGCCCTCTTTAAATCCAGGTTGAAATCTCACCTCTTCTCTGTTGCTTTCAGATCTTGACTTCTGTGTCGTGAATAGATTGTATGTACCCTGTTTTGTCTTGACTTGATTGTTAGCTCTGTGTTTGTTTTGATTAGATTGTAAGCTCTGACATGCAGAGACTGTCTCTTACATGTCTGTACAGCACTGCGTACGACTGGTGGCGCTATATAAATGCTCAATAGTAGTAGTAGTAGTGATTCGATCATTAGGCATGTAGATAGCTGGGTGTCTGGTGGACGTGAGGATCGCCTGGTAACATGCCTGCCTGGTGCGAAGGTAGCGGACCTCATGCACCACCTAGATAAGATCTTAGATAGTGCTGGGGAGGAGTCTGCTGTCTTGGTACATGTCGGTACCAATGACATAGGAAAATGTGGTAGGGAGTTTCTGGAGGCTAAATTTAGGCTTTTAGGTAGGAAGTTGAAATCCAGAACGTCCAGGGTAGCATTCTCCGAAATGCTTCGCCCGTTCCATGCGCAGGACCCAAAAGGCAGGCAGAGCTCTGGAGTCTCAATGCGTGGATGAGACGATGGTGCAAGGATGAGGGTTTTGGATTTGTTAGGAACTGGGGAGCATTCTGGGGAAAGGAGAGGCTCTTCCGAAGGGATGGGCTTCACCTTAACCGAGATGGAACCAGGCTGCTGGCATTAACCTTTAAAAAGGAGATAGAGCAGCTTTTAAAATAGATAATAGGGGAAAGCCGACAGTCGCCCAAGAGTGCATGGTTCAGAACAATGTATTCTTGAAGGATACTACCAAAAAAATGAAGTTAGAGCACATCAGCAGAGAGGTTCCAATAAAAGCAAAGGTAGCCTAAATGCCCTTCAGAACAGAGCAGATGGAGCTTAAAGATTCCAAATTACCCCTGCCTACCGATAACCAGATTAATATGAATAAAATACAGTCTCTAAAATGCTTGCATGCAAATGCTAGAAGTCTAAAAAATAAGATGGGAAAGTTAGAATATATAGCACTAAATGAGAAGTTAGATATGATTGGTATCTCAGAGATATGTTGGAAGGAGGACAACCAGTGGGACACTGTGATACCTGGGTACAAACTATATCATAATAATAGAGCTGATCAAATTGGTGGAGGTTTTTTTTATTTTTTTATTTGCGTACAATTTGTATCCCGCTGCTTCCAGTGATCAGCAGCGGTTGGTATACATGGTAAGGTTGGTTGTACCGGCCAGTAATTAGGGGTATGTACAAAGCGATTAGGGGGGGGGGGAGGTAGCACACAGCAAAAAGGGTTACAGATTTACAGCTGATTGATGTTAAGACTTCATACAAAGTATTTATATACATATTTGTTGCGCTCTATGTTAGAGCGGGCATTCAGTCACAAAGAATTAAAGTTCTACAAGAAACAAAATTCTCCATAGAATCTCTATGGATTGAAATTCCATGTAAAAAGAGGAAAGCGATGGCGGTGGGGGTGTAGTATTGACCGCCTGGCCAGAATGAACAAATGGATGATGAAATGCTCAAAGAAATCAGGGAAGCTAACAAAAGTTACAGAACGATAATAATCATGGGTGATTTCAATTAACCCAGTATTGACTGGGTCAGTGTCACGGCAGGACATGCTAGGGAGATAGAGTTTCTAGATGAAATAAACGACTGCTTCTTGCAGCAGCTGGTTCATGAACCGACCAGAAGGGAAGCCATTTTGGACTTAGTCCTTAGTGGAACACCAGATCGTGGTGCAAGAGATAAGGGTGTTGTGGCCACTTGGCAATAGTGATCTTAGCATGATCGCATTTAATTTACTTAATGGAGGAGGGATGGTAACGAAATCCACAATACTACCTTTTAAATTTTGAAAGGGAGACTATGATAAAATGAGGATAATAGTTAAGAAAAAACTAAAAGGAACAGTTGCTAAGGTTAAAGACTTACATCAAGCTTGGGTATTGTTTAGAAATACTATCTTGGAAGCCCAGACCAGCTGTATTCCACACTTTAAGAAAAGTGGAAGGAAGTCCAAAAAACTGACAGCATGGTTTAAAGGTGAGATCAGAGAGGATGTTGTTGCCAAAAAAGCATCTTTCAGCAAATGGAAAATAGAGCAAAATGACGAAAACTGGAAACAGCACAAGCACTGGTAAGATAAATGCAAGGCATTGATAAGGCAGGCTAAGAGAGAATTTGAGAAGAAACTTGCTGTGGAAGCAAAAACGCGTTATAAAGACTTTTTCAAGTACATTCATAGCAAAAAAACTGTGAGAGAGTCAGTTGGAACATTAGATGATAGAGGAGTAAAAGGGGCAATAAGAGGGGATAAGGCTAAAGCAGAGAGACTGAATGAATTCTTTGCTTCGGTCTTTAGTGAGGAAGATGCAGGGATGTTACCCATGACTGAAGAGGTATTTGAAGGTGATACTGCAGAAGAAATGAAAGAAATATCGCTACACCAGGAAGATGTACTGCAACTATTTGATAAAGTGAAGAGTAGCAAATCACCTGGGTGTTGAAAGAACTGAAATATGAGATTGCAGACCTGCTATTAGTAATCTGTGAACTATCATTAAAACCATCTGCAATACCTGAAAATTGGAGGATCGCCAATGTAACGCCAATTTTTAAAAAGGGTTCCAGGGGTGATCTGGGAAACTACAGACCAGTGAGCCTGCCATCAGTACCAGGAAAAATGGTAGAAACCATCATAAAGAACAAAATTAGTGAACATGTTGATAGGCATGACCTAGTGGGAGACAGCCAACATGGCTTTACACAAGGAAGATCTTGTCTTACTAATCTGTTGTTTTTTTAATGTATGAATAAACAGTTAGACAAAGGTGAGTCGGCTGATATAGTGTATCTGGACTTTCAGAAAGCCTTTGACAAGGTCCCTCATCAGCGACTTTTGGCAAAACTAAAAAGTCATGGGATAGGAGGCAGTGTACTATTGTAGATCAGGAACTGGTTAAAAGATAGAAAGCAGAGGGTAGGGCTAAATGGCCAATTTTCCTAATGGAGAAAGGTGAATAGTGGAGTATCCCAGGGATCTGTTCTGGGTCTACTGCTTTTGACATATTCATAAATGACCTGGAAAGGAGAATAACGAGTGAGGTTAACAGATTTGTAGATGACACAAAACTGTTTAAAGTTGTTAAAACCCAAGAGGATTGTGGAAAATTGCAAGAGGATCTTGATAAATTGGAAGACTGGGCATCAAAATGGCACTTGAAATTTAATGTGGACAAGTACAAAGTTATGCACCTAGGAAAGAACAACCCAAACTATGGTTACACAATGCAAGGTTCCACATTGGGAACCACCACCCAGGAAAAAGATTTAGGTGTCATCGTGGACAGCATGTTAAAACCCTCCACTCAGTGTGCAGCGGTGACCAAGAGAGCAAATAGAATGCTAAGGAAAGGAATGGAAAATAAAACAAAGGACATTATAATGCCTCTGTATCATTCCATGGTGCGACCGCACCTTGAATATTGCGTGCAATTCTGGTCGCCGTATCTGAAAAAGGATATAGCGTTATTAGAAAAGGTACAAGAAGAGTCACCAAAATGGTAAAGGGGATGGAAGACTACTCCTATGAAGAGAGGCTAAAAGGTTTAGGGCTCTTCAACCTGGAAAAGAGACAGCTAAGGGGAGAAATGATAGAAGTCTATAAATTAATGAACGGAGTGGAACGGGTAAACGTAGACTGATTGTTTACATCATCAGAATATAAAAAGACTAGGGGACATGAAATGAAGCTACAGGGTAACCTATTTAAAACTAATAAGAGAAAATATTTTTTCACTCAACGTGTAATCAAACTCTGGAATTTGTTACCGGGGGATGTAGTAAGAGCTGTTAGTGTAGCTTGGTTTAAAAAAGGTTTAGACAAGTTCCTGGAGAAAAAGTCCATAAACCATTAATAAAAGAAACTCGGGATATTACTGCTTGACCCAATAAAAGCATTGAGGAACCTGTGTCTTTTGGGGAAACTACTAGGTACTTGTGACCTGGATTTGCCACTGTTGGAAACAGGATACTGGGCTTGATGGACCTTGGTCTGACCCAGCATGGCATATCTTATGTTCTTAAGATATATTACAACTATTTGATAAAATTAATAGTAGCAAATCACCTGGACTGGATGGTATACATATAATGGTGTTAAAAGAACTGAAATATGAGATTTCAGACCTACTATTAATAATCTGTGAACTATCAAAACTATTTAAAGTTGTTAAAACCGAAGAGGACTGTGAAAAATTGCAAGAGGATCTTGATAAATTGGAAGACTGGGCATCAAAATGGCAGATGAAATTTAATGTGGACAAGTGCAAGGTTATGCACCTAGGGAAGAACAACCCAAACTATGGTTACACGATGCAAGGTTCCACATTAGGAACCACCACCCAGGAAAAAGATTTAGGCGTCATTGTGGATACCATGTTAAAACCCTCGGCCCAGTGTGCAGCGGCAGCCAAGAGAGGAAACAGAATGCTAGGTATGATAAGGAAAGGAATGGAAAATAAAACAAAAGATATTATAATGCCTCTATATCGTTCCATGGTGAGACCGCACCTTGAATATTGTGTGCAATTCTGGTCGCCGTATCTTAAAAAGGATATAGCATTATTAGAAAAGGTTCAGAGAAGAGCCACCAAAATGGTAAAGGGGATGGAAGGATACTCCTATGAAGAAAGGCTAAAAAGGTTAGGGCTCTTTAAACTGGAAAAGAGACGGCTGAGGGGAGATATGATAAAAGTCTATAAATTAATGAACGGAATGGAACGGGTAAACGTAGATCGATTGTTTACATTATCAGAATATAGAAAGACTAGGGGACATGCAATGAAGCTACAGGGTAAACTATTTAAGACCAATAACAGAAAATATTTTTTCACTCAACGTGTAATCAAACTCTGGAATTTGATACCGGAGGATGTAGTAAAGGCTGTTAGTGTAGCTGGGTTTAAAAAAGGTTTGGACAAGTTCCTGGAGGAAAGGTCCATAAACCATTATTAAGAAGTGACCGAAGATATCAATGCTTGACCCAGTACAAGCATTGTGGAACTTGTGTCTCTTGGGGAAACTGCTAGGTACATATGACCTAGATTGGCCACTGTTGGAAACAGAATACTGGGCTTGATGGACCTTGGTCTGACCCAGTATGGCATATCTTATGTTCTTATGTTCTTATCATTAAAATAATCTGTAATACCTGAAGATTGGAGGATGACCAATGTAATGTCAATTTTCAAAAAGGGTTCCAGGGATGATATTTATTTATTTACATTTCTTTTATACCACGCTATTCGGCATCAGTGCGGTTTACATCCAACAAAATCACTAGAACAACAAGCTGTTCTGAATATACAGAGAACAGGGATCGAAACGTGGATAACATGGGGGTAACTATATACATGGAGGTATCATAACATGACATATTACACGTGTTCAATGGTCTTGGATGAACTGGTGAGTGTTGGTATAGCTAGCTGAGAGTGTTGGTATAGCTAGTCATTGGGGGGTTGTCTTGCCACTGGTTAAAAGATAGAAAGCAGAGAGTAGCGCTAAATGGCCAATTTTCCCAATGGAGAAAAGTGAATATTGGAGTACCCCAGGGATCTGTGCTGGGTCTGATGCTTTTTAACATATTTGTAAATGAATTGGAAATGGAAATAATGTGAGGTAAACAAATTTGCAGATGACACAAAATTATTCAAAGTTGTTAAAACCCATGAGGACTGTGAAAAATTGCAAGAAGACCTTGATAAATTGGAAGACTGGATATCCAAATGTCAGATGAAGTTTAATGTGTACAAGTGCAAAGTTATGCACCCAGGAAAGAACAACCCAAACTATGGTTAAACGATGCAAGGTTCCACATTAGGAACCACTACCCAGGAAAAAGATTTAGGCGTCATCGTGGCTAACATGTTGAAACCCTCTGCCCAGTGTGCAGCGGTGGCCAAGAGAGCAAATAGAATGCTAGGTATCATAAGGAAAGGAATGGAAAATAAAACAAAGGATATTATAATGCCTCTGTATAATTCCATGGTGCGACCGCACCTTGAATATTGTGTGCAATTCTAGTCACTGTATCTTAAAAAGGATATAGCGTTATTAGAAAAGGTCCAGAGAAGAGCCACCAAAATGGTAAAGGTGATAAGAAGGATACACCTATGAAGAGAGGCTAAAAAGGTTAGGGCTCTTCAACCTGGAAAAGAGACGGTTGAGGGGAGATATGATAGAGGTCTATAAATTAATGAATGAAGTGGAATGAGTAAACATAGATCGATTGTTTATGCCAACATAATATAGAAAGACTAGGGGACATGCAATGAAGCTACAGTGTAACCTATTTAAGACTAATAAGAGAAAATATTTTTTCACTCAATGTGTAATCAAACTCTGGAATTCGTTACCAGAAGATATAGTAAAAGCTGTTAGTATAGTTGGGTTTAAAAAAGGCTTGGACAAGTTCCTGAAGGAAAGGTTCATAAACCATTATTAAAGGGGACCCAGGAAATCCACTGCTTGCCACAATATAAGCATTGTGAAACCTGTGTCTTTTGGGTAAATTGCTAGGTACTTTTGACCTAGATTGGCCACTGTTGGAAACAGGATACTGGGCTTGATGGACCTTGGTCTGACCCAATATGGCATATCTTATGTTCTTATCCAAAAAAAGCATCGCTGTAAATACCACAGTGGGCCCTGGAACATCCATACACCTATTTGAAAAACTGAACATGTCAAATTAGTACAGTGTAGTATAGATCTTTATGTACAAACTCCATGTTAACAGAACACCTGGACTCGATCACACACTCAGAACATAGACCCTCACCAAGTACAGAATAAGTAACCACAATCTAAAGTAAAAATAAAAATATGCAGTTCTTCCATGCGGACGAGATGGTCTACAGCATGTATTGAAAAAACTGGCACAACAGACATATGCTGATTCTGTAAGAAAGAGCTGGAAACAGTGACTCACCTCATAGCAGGCTGTAAAGTTCTGATGGCGGAAAATTTCTATACGGAAAGGCACAACAAAGTAGCAAGCCTTCTCCACTGGAAACTCTGTAAACACTACAAAATTAATTTCCCTGAAAAGCACTGGGATCATGACCCTAAGAGAATAACAGAGAATGAAGAGGTTATGATGACCTGGGACGTTCCCTTTCTGACGGATAAGAAACTGGATGCCAGAAAACCTGACATAGTGGTAAAGGAGAAGAACAACAGAACGGCATTGATAATAGAAGTGTCAGTACTGAGTGATTATTCTGTGAATCGTGTGGAGAGGGAGAAGATCGTGAAGTATTAAGAAATGCAATCAGAGACCAAAAAAATGTGGCAGAAATATACAGAAATATTTCCCATTGTACTGGGAGCCACAGGCCTGATAAAGAAGAATTTCCAAGCATATGTTGACAAACTACTCATACATGTTACATCTTATGAACTCCAGCAGGAGGCTCCCTTTGGCCCGATGCAAATATTACGCCAAGCATTAGCAGTAAATTTGAGATTAAGATCATATTCCACATACCCTGGCTTAGAAGTGAGGTCCACGACTGTCATGGTATGCGCAAAACTAACCCATTAGGAGCAATGTTCCCTCTAATTTTCTGTAGGCTGTGTGCGCATAAAATATCAGCTGTGCAGCTTTTGAAGGAAGGTTAAATTTTTGTGCGCCACATAACGACACTCGGCATTATATACTTTAAAATTTGACTACACATCAGAATACACTATGTACACCACATTGATTGCACTAGAAAATATTGTAGAACTTGTGAAAACCATAAATACACAACAACTTTTCAATTTTAAGAACGTCTGTGGTGTTGTCTATCAGAATCAGAACCGTAATTTTTGTGCGCTCTGTTGTAAAGTATGTGCGCTCACTCGGCGAGGTGTGCGCGCGCGCACACGCGCACAGCTTAGAGGGAACAGTGATTAGGAGAAACTACCCAATGTAATATATAAAGATAGCACAAAGTCCAGTCACTAAAATAAAATGAAATTATTTTTTCTACTTTTGTTGTCTGACTATTTTATTCTCTGATTATGCTGGTCCCGATCTGAGGCTTCTGTTTTCCTGTCCTCTCTTAGCTCTCTTTCTGTGGTCTATGGTCCATCTGCCATTTCTCATCTCTTCTTTTGTCTTCTTCTCTTCCTTCCATCAACCTATTTCCAGTCCTAGTAACCCTCCCCAGTATCAGCCCCCTTTCCAGTCCTCCCCTCCCTGTACTTTCCCTGTACTTTCCAATGTCAACCGCCTTGCATTCCCAGGACTGCCACTGGTGTCCATTCCCTTCCAGTCCCTCTCCTTCCCCACTGTCTAGCCCCTTCTAGTCCAAATACCAGGTATCAGCTCATTTCCACTCCCAGTGCCATCCCCCCATCAGCTCCCATCCAATCACCTTACTCTCTGTCCATCCCCCTTCCAGTGCCATCACCACATGTCAGCTCCTTTCCAGCCTGCTCCCCATTACCTAGCCACCTACCAGTCCCATCCCCAAGTATCACTCCTTTCCAGTCCCCCTTCAGTACCATCCCCAGGTGTCAGCTCACTTTCAGCCCCCTCCTTCCCCTTGTGTAAGTTTGTTTTTTTCCTACCCCCTACCTCCCCCCCATGTCCCCCTTCCTGCCCCCATCTCCCCCCCCCCCATGTCAGCTCCTTTCCTGCCCCCTCCTTCCACTGGCAGACCATCTCAGCATCCGTTCCCTTCCAGTCCCATTCTCCCATCCCCCTGTATGAGCCCATTTGTAGCCCTAGCCCCCAGTTTTCTTTCAAGGCCAGCAGCTCTCTCCTCCTCCCATCAGCCCATTTCCAGTCCCAGCCTATTTCCAGTCCTAGCTCCCCCCATCAGCCCATTACCAGTCCTAGCTCATTTCCAGTCCTAGACCCCAATTCATTTATTTATATTTATTTATTTACATTCTCTTATATAATGTGCTATTCTGCATCAGTGTGGTTTACATTGAACAAACTGAAATTACATTGAACAGGGCATTATGACTTGGAGATAACTATTTTACAGGGTACATGGGCTATGGAGGGTTAAGTGGCTTGCCCAAGACCACAAGGAGCACCTGTGAGACAAGAAACCCCAGTCCTTCAGGCCCAAGGTTGCTGTCCTCTAGTGGGATTTGAACCCCCGACCTTCCAGCCTGAAGTACCTTGCCCCAACCATTAGGCCACTCCTCCACTCCATTACCATCAGTCCATTACCAGTCCTAACCCCCCCAATTAGCTCATTTCCAGTTCTATCCCCCCCAGTCTGCCCATTTCCAGTCCTAACTCCCCTGATCAGCCCATTTCCAGTGCTAGCCCCCCATAAGTCCATTACCAGTCCTACCCCCCCATAAGCTCATCTCCAGTCCTAGCAACCCCAGTCTACCCATTTCCAACCCTAACTCCCCCAATTAGCTCATTTCCAGTCTTAACCCCCACAGTCTGCCCATTTCCAGTCCTAACTCCCCTGACCAGCCCATTTCCAGTTCTAGCCCACCTAATCAGCCTATTTCCAGTCCTAGCCCCCCCCCCCAGTCTACCCATTTCCAGTCCTAACCCTCCCGATCAGCCCATTACCAGTCCTATCCCCCCCAATCAGACCATTTCTGGAGCTACCCCCCCCCCCAGCCCATCCCTGCCCTGCCCTGCTCTGCTCAGCTCATTACCAGTCAAGCACCTCCCCCCCCCCAATGGAAGAGCCCTGCATTTCCTTATCGGTGCCCCAGCTCATCTTTGCAGAGCCGCGGGAAGGAAAAGCATTTCTCTTCTTTCCCGCAGCTCTGTTAAAGTTGAGCCCACCGGAGCTGAGGGTAATCTAGACATTTTCTGTATGAAATCCAATATTATGAGGCTCTTGTTGTGGATAGAGGAGGTGTTTATTATAGAGCATTTGATGGGATGGTGGGGTCATTTCTGTTTTGAAGATAGTTGTTGTGTAATGGGTCTGATTTTGAGCAAATGGCGTGGGCGCTTGGTGTGTGGTGGTTTGAGGTTTGTGGTTAGGGTGAGGTGTCTGGGTCTATAAAGAGAAGGAATGTTATTGTTGTAGGTTGTTTCCACAGTTTGGGGTAGGAGGAGGTAGAGGATGGCAAGTATCATCACTGAATGTGTTGTTAAGCAAATGTAGAGTATTATGTAGTGCATGTGGTATCTAGCAATTTGGGTAGTAGTTTCCGGCTTGAGAGAAGGTACCTCAGGCAACGAGTGCTTTATGCTGGTGTTTCCTTGTCTGCAGTGATCTTTGTGCTGTTGGCTGTGCAAGGGTTTTAGTGGTGCACAGTTGGTATCTGCTGATCCTGCCTGCTGTTTCCTCCTAAGGTGGTAGGGAGCAAGTGGGGCTTGCCATCTGCTCTCTACAGCTGATGCCGATCAGGGTCTCGGTTAGGTGTCTGTGTGGCGGTGGAAAGGCGAACTTGGTTTAAACTGTCCTGAAGATGCCCTGATTGGCCTTGGTGGTGGAGAGTAGGAGGGGCTTACTTTCTACTCCCTACAACTGATGTTCTGTCTGGTTGAGCTGTAGCGGTGAGCAGGTGTAGATCTGTTTTGTGTTTTTTTCGGTGTAGAGGTTGCTGCTGATGGTGGTTAGTAGTTGTCTGTTGTTGCAGGATGTGGTCCACGCCTAAGGGCCACACCATTCACAGCAGATGATGTGTTAGAACAGCTTGTAAAACTGAATGTGGACAAGGCCATAGGATACATCCCAGGATACCGAAAGAGCTCAGAGATGTTCTTGCAGGGCCATTAAAGGATGTTTTTGATAGATCCTTGGAGACAGGAGAAGTTCCACAGTACTTGAGAAGGGCTTATGAAGTACTGCTTCACAACAGTGGTAATAGGTAAGAATTGACAATCTATAGGCCAGTAAACCTTACCGCGGTAATGGAGGAGCTCTTGAAAGAGCGAATTGTGGACTTTCTCGAAACCAACAGGTTGCATGATCCGAGGCAAGATGGTTTTACCAAAGGACGATCTTGATAAACAAATCTATTTGACTGGGTGACCAGTCTTGAAGGACTACCAAAGGGACTGCTACTTCTGGAGAGAGATCTGCAATTGTTGTTGTTGTTAAGTGCCGTCGAGTCGGAGTCGACTCATGGCGACCCTCTGGATAGCTATCCTAAATTGTGTTCAGGCTTCAGTCAGGCAGCTCATTGTTGACAGACTGGTACCCGTAGCTGCTGTTGTTGTATCGATCCATCTCATTGCTGGCCTTCCTCTTTTGCGTTGACCCTCTATCTTGCCAAGCATGTCGTCTTTCTCTAATGATCTCTCGCTTCGCATGATGTGTCCAAAGTATGAAAGTCGAAGTCTTGTCATCTGAGCTTCTAAAGAAAGCTTAGGTTTGATCTCCTCTAGTACCGACTGGTTTGTTCTTTGGGCAGTCCATGGATAAAGGTGAGTCAGTTGACAAAGTGTATCTGGACTTTCAGAAAGCCTTGACAAGGTCCCTCATCAGAGACTTTTGGCAAAACTAAAAACTCATGGGCTAGGAGGCATTATTAAGACTCTATTCTGTTCTATGTAATTATCTCTTGTATATAGTTTACCCCGGTTCTCCAAGTTTGTACTCCTGTTCGATGTAAACCAAACAGCTTGTTGTTATGGTCTTTATGTTATAATGTAAACCGCGCTGATGCCGAATAGTGCGGTATATAAGAACTTGTAATAAATAAATAAATAAATAAATAAATAAATTGTACTATTGTGGATCAGGAACTGGTTAAAAGATAGAAAGCAGAGGGTAGGGCTAAATGGCCAATTTTCCTAATGGAAAAAGGTGAATAGTGGAGTACCCCAGGGATCTGTGCTGGGTCCGCTGCTTTTTGACATATTCATAAATGACCTGGAAAAGGGAATAACAAGTGAGGTTATCAAGTTTGCAGATGACACAAAACTATTTAAAGTTGTTAAAACCCAAGAGGATTGTGGAAAATTGCAAGAGGATCTTGATAAACTGGAAGACTTGGCATCCAAATGCATAAAAGGCTCCAGTGCCCTGTCCTGTTGAGGCTTGCCTAACCAGGGCTCTACAGATCAACCAACAGTAAGGATTTGAGGGATTTTTTTATTATATTAAATTGCTAGCTCTCTGACTGGGAGCTCTTAAAGGGTTTTTTTGCATATTTTTAAAGCAAGGTTACTTTCTTTTTGGTGCTTTAGTGGAACTTTCCTTGAGCACAGTAGGTTGCTGAACTCTAGTAACCTCCTCAGGTTTGGAAACTGCTAACACCTAATCAGGAGTTAGTGGGCCTGATTTCCTGAGAGCAGCTGAGGCCTGCATAAAAGGCTCCAGTGCCCTGCCCTGTTGAGACTTTCCTAACCAGGGCTCTACAGATCAACCAACAATATCTAAGCTCCACGAACCGAACAATGGCTGGGAAAAATCGTATCGCTAAAGCTGTTGCCCCCATTACAGCTTCTGCCTCGGTCCAGACAGAGGTCCTAATGTCAGTTGAAGGACCAGTTCCATGCGCAGGGTGCCTGCATGCTGAAGCTCTGAGGAAACAAGTGGAGGAACTCAGAGAGGAGGTGGCGAGGCTGAGGAGCATTCAAGATAGTGAGAAGTACATTGATGAGATGCTTCTTGCAGCAATCAAGCTCTCCAGCACAGGAGAAGATGGGTGCCAACAGAATGTCGATGGTTGGACACAAGTCACCAGGGCCTGCAAAATCACCAATCCAACTTCTCCAGCCCTTGAATTGGAGAACCATTATGCAGCCCTGGAAGTGGAGGAGGTGAAAGCATCCCTGGAAAGGGAAGAACCAGAGCTCAAGTACCCCAAAGTTGCAGAAACAGTGACCACAAGGAAACGAAGGGTAGTGGTGGTTGGAGACTCTCTTCTGAGGGGTACTGAGGCGTCCATCTGCCGACCAGACTTGATGTCCAGAGAGGTATGCTGTCTGCCTGGTGCCAAAATCCTAGATGTTACGGAGAGTTTGCCGAGACTCATCAAGCCCACTGACTATTACCCAATGTTGCTAATCCATGTTGGAACAAATGATACTGCCAGGTATACCTCGGAACGTATCAAAAGTGACTTCATGGCTCTGGGACAAAGGGTGAAGCAGTTAGGTGCACAGGTGGTGTTCTCGTCAATCCTCCCTGTTGAGGGTAAAGGCCAAGGCAGAGAGGCTCGCATCCTTGAGATGAATGCATGGCTGCGTGGATGGTGTCATCGAGAGCATTTTGGTTTCCTAGACCATGGGATGCTGTTCCAAGGGTTGCAGAGCAGAGATGGCATCCATTTGTCCAAGAAAGGTCAACGCATCTTTGGTAGTAGACTGGCTAATCTACTGAAGAGGGCTTTAAACTAGATTCGTTGGGGATGGGTGAAGAAAGCCCCCAGGTAAGTGAAAGCTCCCAGGTAGGTGATACATTAAATACCTTTATGGAAATGGGTAACAGGGGTAACATATGGAAAGCAGTGTATATAAATGCCCGTAGCATGGGAAATAAGATCCCTGATGTTGAAGCTTTGGTGGGAGTGGCTGACTTGGATTTAGTGGCAGTTACAGAAACATGTTTCACAGAAAACCATGATTGGGATGTAACTATACCTGGCTATACTTTTTTTTTTTTTTAATTTAATATTTAAACAATTTCCCATTTTTACAAACACAAAAAATTAGGAACATTCCATGCAAAAGATATATACAGCAAAATATACTTACTTCACAATAATCAGTAGAATAGTTCCATTAACTTAGTCCCCAATAGAAACACCTCTATAGGGTTCCAAACAAAGTAATCATATAAAGGAAAAAATGTAAAATCAATTGAGCAAAGATATATCACATGGCAGCCAGTACAGGAATTATCCCACCTCCCCCCCTCCTGCCTCCCTCGCCTGTAGAAATTTAAGTAGTTGTAAGGGTTCAAAAAACAAGAAATGCTTAGACTGATACAATAATGCACACTTACAAGGAAACCTCAACTTAAATTGGGCACCCAAAGCAGTAGCTCTCTGGCGTAAAGCCAGAAACTCCTTCCGCCGTTTTTGGGTGTCTCTAGATAAATCAGGAAATAACATTACCTTTGAGCCCATAAACTGAGAGAATGACATTCTAGTGAAATATAACCTAAGCACGGTATTGCGGTCAGACTCAAAGGCAAAGGAGACCAACAAGGTGGCTTTACCGGTAACCACCTCCAGGGAGCTCTCCAGGAAATCCGTTAACTCCAACTGGGCCGGCTCAGAAGCTCCCACATCCCCTCCCTTCGCCCCAGACCCAAAAGGCAAAACATACTGCACTCTAACAATAGGTGGTAAATTGTCCGATGGCATCAGGAGGACTTCCGTAAGGTACTTCCGAACCAGTCCCAGTGGTTCCAATAATGGTGATCTCGGAAAGTTCAAAAACCACAGCGTATTCCTACGCAAAGCATTGTCCATATATTCCAATCGTCGCAAAGATATCAAACGTTCCTTGGTAGAAGCCTCCCCCACATTCTGTAACTCCTCCACCTTAGCTTCCAATACTGCCATCTTATCAGCCTGCTCCACACACTTGGACTCAACCGCCACACACCGGCCTTTCACAAGTAAAAATTCTTGAGACAATGCTCCCACTACCGGAGCAAGGGAGTTCTGGAGTGAAGAGATAGCTTCCCATAAGCTATCTAAGGTTACCTTAGCTGGTTTCTTCAAGTCGCATATCACCCGCATTGCTGGAGGTCCTGTCGACTCGATTGATATTGGAGCCCTACCGGGTCCCACGACAGAAAAACACTCCGCTGCCACTGCTCCTCCCGAATGTACCGCAGGGCTCCTAGGTGGAAGAAAGGAAGCGCCCTCGCACACGGTAGGTTCCTCCTGACCCGGAGGCAAACCCATTCTCTCTGCTTCCTCTCGCCGACCACTGGGCTGCGGCAGCAACAGCTGACTGACAGGGCTGAGATCCACCCCGTCGCTGCTCAGATCCCCCGACACTTCAGAGGGATCCGCTGAAGCCATGATAGCCGTCGGACGAGCACAGAAGGAAGCAATAGAGGTTTGTACCAAGCCCCCAATAGGGGTAGAAGAAGCCGAGGGCTATGTTGACTTTTGCTTCCGCTTTCTCCCCATCGGAGCCGCGTCCACCTCACTGCTATCCTGAGCTCAGACTGGCGGCGTCTACTCCTCCGCCATCTTGGAACCCTTTTTCTACCTGGCTATACTTTATTCAGAAAGGACAGGGTAAGAAGAAGGGGAGGAGGAGTGGCACTATATGTAAAAACTACTATTAAAGCTTTGGAATTACAGAGCTTAAAAGGAAGAGAGGAGGCACTGTAGGTTAAACTAGAAAGAGGGAAAGAGAAATCTATTTGCATTGGTGTGATATACAGACCTCCCTCACAAGAGGAAGAGGTGGACAGAGAGTTAATTGAAGACATACGCAACATTGCTATGAAAGGGGAAGTGCTACTGATAGGAGATTTCAATATGCCAGATGTTGATTGGCACATTCCTGCTGCAGTATCATCTAGAAGTAAGGAGATCCTGGATTCTCTACAGGGAGAACTATTTAGGCAATTGGTAACAGACCCCACATGTGAAGGGGCCATACTGGACTTGGTGCTTACCAATGGTGAAAGTGTTTCTGATGTTGTAGTGGGAGATCATTTTGCATCCAGTGATCACCAGATGGTGTGGTTCAGTATTAGGACTAGGGCTGTTAGAATCCATTCAAAGGTGAGGATCTTAGACTTTAGGAAGACTAACTTTGCGAAGATGGGCCAATATCTCAGGGAGTTGTTAGTGGGATGGGAACAGCTGGGGGATGTGGAAAAACAGTGGGCAAAACTGAAAGGGGATATTTTAAGGGCAACCAACCTTTTTGTTAAAATGGTAAATAAAGGCAAAAGGAAAAGGAGACCGCTATGGTTTTCGAAGGAAGTAGCTGAAAAAGTGAAGAAAAATAGGGAGGCCTTCATGAAATACAAGAGATCACAGAGAGAGGAAGACAGGCATCTGTATTTGGAAAAACTTAGAGAAGCTAGCAAAGTAGTCAAGAAGGCAAAGATTCAACGATCAGCTGCCCCTCCACCGCTGCCGACAGAGCTGTGCTGCCCAATCGGGGCAGGCAACTCCTGGGATAAAAGCAGAGTGCCGTCGGGCGCTCCAACATCAGAAGGCTCCCCAGTCAGGGGATAGAGCAGGCGGAAGCCAGCTCCAACGATCAGCTGCCCCTCCACCGCTGCCGACAGAGCTGTGCTGCCCAATCTGGGCAGGCAGCTCCTGGGATAAAAGCAGAGCGCCGTCGGGTGCTCCAACATCAGAAGGCTCCCCAGTCGGGGGATAGAGCAGGCGGAAGCCAGCTCCAACGATCAGCTGCCCCTCCACCGCTGCAGGACCACCTAGACGAAAAAAAAATCCTTGATGTTCATCAATACGGTTTCTGACAGCACCATGGAGTAGAAACCCTACTCATAGCGCTTCTAGACAACCTCATCAAGGGCCTGGAAAACAAAAACAAGATGTTCATACTTATATTCATAGATATATCAGCAGCGTTTGACACAGTACATCATGAAACACTCTTGAGCAGACCTGCATCCATAGGAATAGCAGGAACCCCATTAAAGTGGTTCGAGTCCTACTTAACAAATAGAATGCAGCAGGTACGCTTCAATAACGAACAAGCAAAGCATTTCCCCCAAACCCAAGGAATACCCCAAGGCTCAGCTAGCTCCTCCCTGCTATTCAACGTGTACATTCAGCCAGTATGTATGATATTCCAGAAACACAATATCAGCTACCACATATATGCAGATGATATTATGATGTATACGCAACTCGATGTAAACGACCCTAATTACAACCAATTAGAAGAATGCCTAAACGAAATGCAAACCTGGCTCCAACGAAACAACATGTCTATAAACCACAAAAAACAGAAGTAATGTTCATCTCTGGGAAACAGGGCTTCAATCCTCCTGCAACTATCACCCTGAACAACAACACCTATCACTCTAAAAATGAGATCAAATATCTAGGTGTATTGATTGATGATAACTTAAAAATGGACAAACACCTCCGGATAACCAACCGAGCAATATTTCACAAGCTGAGAGTTCTACAACCACTACGCAGCATTATTGACCACTCGGACTTCAGAACAGTAGCTCAGGCTCTCATCACTCCCCACCTTGACTACTGTAACGCCATCTTACAAGGTCTACCGAAGAAAACCTTAAACATCCTACAAATGGCACAAAACGTATCAGCCAGGATTATCATGAACAAGAAGCTGGTGGACCACATCACACCAGTCCTGATTGAGCTCCACTGGCTCCCCGTCACTGCACGCATAAAATACAAAGTGCTAGTAACAACATTTAAAATTATTCACAACGTATCCCCTTCTTTCCTCACTAACCTAATCACCACACAACCCCACAACAGAAGCAGACGGACCACTTACCTTATCACCCTCTGTGTACCAAGTAGCATAAGAGCAGTCAAAGAACTGACGAGCAACAGAGCTTACACGTACTCAGCACCCATGCTCTGGAACCAGCTGCCTCACGAGATATGTCTAATCAAAGACCTAAAGGACTTCAGGAAAAAGCTCAAAACCCACCTTTTCCAGACTCATTACGGCATCACCTAGACTGAATTACCACTTCTCTAAACCCCTCTCGCCTACCTTTCCTCTGAACATTGAATAATGGAATTTCCATCCGAGATATAGAAGACTATATTTATGTAAATATTCAGGTGCCTATGCCTCATTAAAAGGCTTGCCTGTGATCTTGTAAAATGTATATATGTATATATCTACCCCCCATGCTCATCTGCAAATCTACTATACTTCCCCATTGATCAAATGTATAACCTGTACCATATTTTGTTGATGTGTGCTACTCCCTGAAATCAGATTTGTATACTTAAATTGTACTGTACAGCCACCCTTGCTACACAAGTAAACCGCTGCTGATCGCTGGAAGTAGCGGTATACAAATCTATGCCAAATAAAATAAAATAAAAGGAGGAGGAAATAGCCAATGCAATAAAATGGGGGGATAAGACATTTTTCAGATATATTAGTGAGAAGAGGAAGAGCAAAAGTGGTATTGTCAGACTCAAGGGTGCAGGGGAGGAATATGTAGAAGCTGATAAGGATAAAGCGGAATTACTTAACAAATATTTTTGTTCTGTGTTCACAGATGAAGAACCAGGAGCAGGACCTCAGAAAACACTCACAAATAGGAACAGAAGCGAGGGACATCCTGAACAATTTTCAGAAGACTGTGTTCGTGAGAAACTAGCTCAACTTAAAGTAGACAAAGCGATGGGACCGGATGGGATACACCCTAGAATACTGAGGGAACTTGGGGACGTTCTTGCAACTCCACTGACTGACCTTTTCAATGCCTTGTTGGAGTCGGGAGTGGTGCCAAAGGACTGGAGAGAGGCTCATTTGGTACCTTTACACAAAAGCAGAAGTAAGGATGTGGTTGAAAACTACAGGCCGGTTAGTTTAACTTCGGTGGTGAGTAAATTATTGGAAACGCTGCTGAAAGAGAAAATAGTGAGGTTCCTGGAGTCCAGTGGATTACAGGATCTGAGGCAGCATGGATTCACCAGAGGCAGGTCTTGTCAGACAAATCTGATTGATTTCTTTGACTGGGTGACAAGGGAGTTGGACCGAGGCAGAGCTCTAGATGTGGTGCATTTAGATTTCAGTAAAGCCTTTGACACTGTTCCTCACAGGCGACTTATAAACAAACTGAGCGCCCTAGGGATGGACCCTAAAGTTACTGCTTGGGTTAGAAATTGGTTGCGCATGAGGCGACAAAGAGTACAAGTAAATGGAGCTCACTCTGCGGAGAAGGATGTTACCAGTGGTGTGCCCCAGGGATCTGTCCTTGGTCCGATTCTTTTTAACATCTTTGTTAGTGATATAGCGGAAGGGCTGTCGGGTAAGTTTTGCCTCTTTGCGGATGATACCAAAATCTGCAATACAGTAGACACCCAGAAAGGTGTAGATAACATGAGGAGGGATCTAGCTAAGCTTGAAGAATGGTCTAGAATTTGGCAGCTGGGATTTAATGTTAAAAAATGCAAGGTCATGCATTTGGGCTGCAGCAATCCAAGGGAGCAATACAGTATAGGGGGTGAAGTACTTTTGTCCACTAAAGAAGAGCGGGACCTAGGCGTGGTTGTGTCTGATGATCTTAAAGTAGCTAAACAGGTAGAAAAGGCGACGGCAAAAGCTATAAGGATGCTTGGGTGCATACGGAGAGGAATGGCTAGCAGAAAAAAGGAGGTGATAATGTCTCTGTATAAGTCTTTGGTGCGACCTCATTTGGAGTATAGTGTGCAATTCTGGAGACCGCACCTTCAAAAGGATGTGAACAGGATGGAGTTGGTGCAGAGGGTGGCTACTAAAATGATTAGTGGGTTTCATTATAAAGCATATGAGGACAGACTTAAGGATCTTAATATGTACACCTTAGAGGAAAGGCGGGATAGAGGTGATATGATTGAGATGTTTAAATACCTCCGTGGCATAAATGTTCAGGGAGAGAGCCTCTTTCAATTGAAAGCAAGTTCTGCTACGAGGGGACATGGGATGAGGGTGAAGGGAGATAGATTCAGGAGTGATATGCGGAAATATTTCTTTACGGAAAGAGTAGTGGATCCATGGAATAGTCTCCCAGTGGAGGTGGTAGAGATGAGGACAGTAACTGAATTCAAAAAAGCATGGGACCAACACAGAGGATCTCTAAAGGTAAAAAGTGGACTGTTGTAGTTGTTGATATGGAAGGACAGACTAGATGGGCCTTGTGGTCTTTTTCTGTCATCATATTTCTATGTTTCTATGTTACCGGAGGATGTAGTAAAAGCTGTTACTATAGCCGGATTTAAAAAAGGTTTGGACAAGTTCCTGGAGGAAAGGTCAATAAAGCATTATTAAAGGGGACCCGGGATATCCACTGCTTGCCCCATTGCAAACTTTCAGGGAACCTGTGTCTTTTTGGGAAACTGCTAGGTACTTGTGACCTGGATTGGCCACTGTTGGTATATTTTATGTTCCTATGTTGTTCGAACTAAATCAAGATCAAGGGGCATGTGATGGATGTCATCTGCCTGGATTTCAGCAAAGCCTTTGATACTGTTCCTTATAGGAGACTTATCAATAAACTCAACAGCTTGGGGATGGGTCCCAAGGTAGTAAGAACATAAGATATATCATAGTGGGTCAGACCAAGGTTCATCAAGCCCAGTATCCTGGATCAGAAATTAGTTGACTGACAGATGACAGAAGGTGATGGTAAGCAGAACTCACTCGGATGAAAGGAAGGTGATCATCGGTGTGTCCCAGGGTTCAGTCTTGTTCTGTTTTGGAGACCATATCTCACAAAAGATATAAAAAGACCGGAAATGGTTCAGAGGAAGGCGACCAAAATGATTTGGATCCTGCATCAGGAGAAGAGACTTGAAGACCTAAATATGTACACTCTGGAGGAGAGGAGGGACAGGGGAGATATGATTCAGACCTTTAAATACTTAATAAGTATTAATGAATAAAAAAACCTCTTACAAAGATGGGGAAGCTGTAAAACTAGAGGGCATAACATGAAGTTGCAAGGGGGGTAAACTGAAAGGCAACGTCAGGAAGTACTTTTTCACTGAAAGAGCGGTGGATGCTTGGAATGCCTTCCCGATGGAAGTGGTGGGGCAAATACAATGACAGAATTCAAAATGGCATGGGACAGACACATAACTATCTCTTATATCTCAACAAATAGGGGTGACCTATATGGAGCGGTGGGTACACCCCTAATCAAAGGCATGGGGAGGGGTGACCTGCACGGAGCGGCAGGTGCACCTACTCTTGCCACCTTGCTGGGCAGAGTACATGGATCATACTGGTCTTTATCCGCTGTCATATACTGTTTTGCATGTAGCTCCGTTGTGCTCTGCTGAAAACATTTGTGTGTAGGAGCAGAGTTCTTTTAGATTTAGCTGTGCTTTTGCAGCCTTTTTGTGGTTTTGCCTATGTTTTAAATAAGTTTGGTTCAAATAGGCGTCTGTATATCTTTGCACATTGTTTGTAGTGTATTTTATATTCTTGTATAATAGGTATGTTTTAAATGGGGGCATAGAGTATGTATTAGGTTGGTATATTATGTAATTTTGTATTCATGTTACATTGAATATTGGGGAAGATATGTAAAATATTTGTGATGTTATCATGAATTGGATTATGAAGGTAGAATAAATTAAATATTTGTGGTAATGAATTGTATTATGAGAGTATAGAAATAAAAATTTCATATAAACATTTTTTTGTAATGAATGTGTTGTTTTCTGGCACTCTGTAAATAAATTTTATGACTATAGGTGCATTAATATATATTAATGTTGGTAGTGGACTTGTGAAGTTCTAGGTTGCATTGTATGGATGTTTATGTTAGATAATTTGCAACTTTATGGTGATTTGTTTTAAGCAAGTCTGATCAGGGACATGGCAGAGGGGTGACTGGAGTGTTCCCAAGGACTTGGACATCCCCGCCTGCACTCAGAAATGTCCTGGATGTCTGGTGTCACATCTAAGGTTATACCTGCTCCAGGCACAAAGAGGTATCTGAAAAATGATTGTTTTGTCAGGCAAATGTCTTGAGGATGTGAAGATGGAACTCCACTAATGCCCCCTTTATTTTACAATATGGCAGCAAACACTGATGAGTAATGGGGGCTCATGTTTTTGTTTTATTTATATTCTCTTATATACTGTGCTATTCTGCATCAGTGCAGTTTACATTGAACAAACTGAAATTACATTGAACAGGGCATTATAACTTGGAGATAACTATTTTACAGGGAACATGGGCTATGGAGGGTTAAGTGGCTTGCCCAAGACCACAAGGAGCACCTGTGGGACTAGAAACCCCAGTCCTTCCGGCCCAAGGTTGCTGTCCTCTAGTGGGATTTGAACCCCCGACCTTCCGGCCTAAAGTACCTTGCCCCAACCACTAGGCCACTCCTCCACTTGCTTGCTACTTATCCCGGCTTGCATGAGATGGGTGTCCGCACACCATGCTTTCCTAATGGGGATGTCTATGGGCCTCGTCTGGGACTTTATGTTACTAAAATTGGCTGGAGATATAGACATCCCTGGCATTTTTCTGCTTGTTCAGCCCTGGACATCCCTGATTTAACTGGACGTCTTTTCTAAAATGCCACTTCATGTGTGCAGTACATTTGAGGTGTGCGAGCTTCCACATTAGTGACAAATCTTTTTGTTGATCCTCCCATTTGGTATAGGAAACCTCAGACAGCCCTGCAGCTTAATTCATCTCTTTTACTCTCTATCTGTTTTATAAATTTTCATTTTTGCCACTTGTTCTGAGTTAAGCTGCTCTAACATTTTTTTTTAATTATACTTTTAAGGCTTCTCCTGAATGTGAATTGCCTTCCATAAGGTGAACGTTTTTTCCCCTTGGGAGCCTACCCTAGAGACTTGTCATTTATACTGAAAAAAAGAGTATCATTGATGCCCTTTTCTGCTTTTCCTACCTTGCAGTCATGGACTCTGAGATGTGGCTCCATTACATAGGGGCCAATATTCAAAAAGCCGGCACGTGCGTAAAATAGATAAAGAAAAGTATGCCCATATGTCTACAGCTGAATAACTCTGCATAACGTCCCCAGACTTTCACCGTGCCCAGATCTCTATGCAGAGTTCATGCAGTGAGCAGAGTATCAGCACATATTATTATAAACATACCCAAGAACACATTGGGTCCCCCTCTATGTATACAGCTAGATTGCATGCATATATTAAGTTATGTACATATCATTTAGCCACCACAAGGGGTGGGAAGTTGAAAATTCAGCATTTGTATGGCTAAGCTCAAAAGTTATCCCTTTGATTATCAACCCAATATTGCCCATAAGTTGGGTACGTGTTGGTGTCTTTGGCTTGCGGTAATCTGTAAGCAACCTCACCACTACAGCAGGTAATTAATGCAGGAGAATGTTCTAGAGCTCCTGGGCCTGTGGCATCAGTCCCACCTGTACTGGCTCATCGTTCTTATCCAAGTCGGGCACCCTGCCTATGCCAGCACCTCCTCACGCTCCCAAAGTGCAGTGCAACGCTGAGCGCTTATCTTTTAATAGTTCACTTCTGCTGCCATATTATGTTTTGTTCTGTTACTGATCTTTGTTTTCCTCTGAGTGCTCCCAACCAGCAGACTCTTATGAGAATGAGGAAAGCACTGAAGGCTGCTGAAAGAAAGTGAAAAACTAGCCCATTGAAGAAACTGCCCCCAAGTGAACTTTATAATAGTAACTGGAACGACAGCTAAACATGTGTGAACAAGAACAGAACAAAATGGAGGCGCCATCCGCCAGGAGAGAAGCTGTCTAAAGAGCAAGCAGAGACCGCAGTCCTCCAAGAGCCTGAGCATCTCTTGTTAAAGGGGCAGAATATTACAGGAAAGCACCGAGTGGAAGGGGATGAGGAAAGAGGAGACGGCAGTGGGAAAAGGAGGGAAAGGGAGAAGCAGACAGGAAATTCCAGGGCAGTAACTAAAGCCCCACGAGCTCACGGCTCTTCCACCCTACAATCAGTGGTTTTTCCTAGCAAAAAATGTGCAGGTCCTCATATACAGGGTTCTTTCATTAATACCGTCGCTCAATGACAAAGATGCCAGTACTCCGTACCGCTGAGTACTCCATCAACTAAAGCCCTGCCTACAAGCAAAAGTGGAATTAAGAGCATAAAAGCAATAATCCCTTCCCCCATCCCCTCCGAGATCCATCTATAGCCTGAACTAGACACACAAGCAGGATGGGAATCCCACATGAGGAAGGGGCAGATTCTCTCTCTCCCATTCATTATCTTTCCTCTGCAAGAGAAGCACAGCCCCCTCCTCCCCCACACAGAGACAGCAGCCTTCCTGCTACCCTCCAGTACAAGGGGGGGGGGGGCGCAGCTCTCTCCCTGCATCTGTCATTAGCATCACACTCCCTGCATCCCTCCTCCCTCCCTGGAGCAGCTCCCACCTCGCCTCTCCTGCACTGGAGCATCACACTCCCTGCAGCTCTTCTCTCCGACACAGGAGCAGACCCATCGCTGCATCGGTCATCCCAAACAGGAGCAGTTCTCTCTATACATCACTGCACTACCGCGCTGGAGCAGCAGACCTCAGCAGAAAGCAGGTAACACGCTCTCCTCACCATTAGTGCAACAGAATGTGCAGCTCAATGCAAGATACATTGCTTCCAAAAGCAATACTCCTGCTCATCTATCCTCCTCTGTAACAATCCGACAGGGCACAATCTCTGCCCTTCATTGATCCCCTTCTCAGAATCTCTGTCCCTGTACCTACACCACAGGGCAGTATCTCTGGACCTGGATCCAGTTTCGGGTTTCAGTATCTCTGTACCTCTATACCACAGGACAGTATCTCTGGACCTGGATCCAGTCCTGGATTTCATAATCGCTGTACCTATAACTATATCACAGGACATTATCTCTGTACCTGGATCCAGTCCTGGGTTTCAGAATCGCTGTACCTATAACTATATCACAGGACAGTATCTCTGTACCTGGATCCAGTCCTGGATTTCAGAATCGCTGTACCTGTAACTATATCACAGGACAGTATCTCTGGACCTGGATCCAGTCCTGGGTTTCAGAATCGCTGTACCTGTAACTATATCACAGGACATTATCTCTGTACCTGGATCCAGTCCTGGGTTTAAGAATCGCTGTACCTGTAACTATATCACAGGACATTATCTCTGTACCTGGGTCCAGTCCTGGGTTTCAGAATCACTGTACCTGTAACTATATCACAGGACATTATCTCTGTACCTGGATCCAGTCCTGGGTTTCAGAATCACTGTACCTGTAACTATATCACAGGACATTATCTCTGTACCTGGATCCAGTCCTGGGTTTCAGAATCGCTGTACCTGTAACTATATCACAGGACATTATCTCTGTACCTGGATCCAGTCCTGGGTTTCAGAATCGCTGTACCTGTAACTATATCACAGGACATTATCTCTGTACCTGGATCCAGTCCTGGGTTTCAGAATCGCTGTACCTATAACTATATCACAGGACATTATCTCTGAACCTGGATCCAGTCCTGGGTTTCAGAATCGCTGTACCTATAACTATATCACAGGACATTATCTCTGTACCTGGATCCAGTCCTGGATTTCAGAATCGCTGTACCTATAACTATATCACAGGACAGTATCGCTGGACCTGGATCCAGCCCTGGGTTTCAGAATCACTGTACCTGTAACTATATCACAGGACATTATCTCTGTACCTGGATCCAGTCCTGGGTTTCAGAATCACTGTACCTGTAACTTTATTACAGGACATTATCTCTGTGCCTGGATCCAGTCCTGGGTTTCAGAATCACTGTACCTGTAACTATATCACAGGACATTATCTCTGTAGCTGGATCCAGTCCTGGGTTTCAGAATCGCTGTACCTATAACTATATCACAGGACATTATCTCTGTACCTGGATCCAGTCCTGGGTTTCAGAATCGCTGTACCTGTAACTATATCACAGGACATTATCTCTGTACCTGGATCCAGTCCTGGGTTTCAGAATCACTGTACCTGTAACTATATCACAGGACATTATCTCTGTACCTGGATCCAGTCCTGGGTTTCAGAATCGCTGTACCTGTAACTATATCACAGGACATTATCTCTGTACCTGGGTCCAGTCCTGGGTTTCAGAATCGCTGTACCTGTAACTATATCACAGGACAGTATCTCTGTACCTGGATCCAGTCCTGGGTTTCAGAATCGCTGTACCTGTAACTATATCACAGGACATTAACTCTGTACCTGGCTCCAGTCCTGGGTTTCAGAATCGCTGTACCTGTAACTATATCACAGGACAGTATCTCTGTACCTGGATCCAGTCCTGGGTTTCAGAATCACTGTACCTATAACTATATCACAGGACATTATCTCTGTACCTGGATCCAGTCCTGGGTTTCAGAATCACTGTACCTATAACTATATCACAGGACATTATCTCTGTACCTGGATCCAGTCCTGGGTTTCAGAATCACTGTACCTATAACTATATCACAGGACAGTATCGCTGTACCTGGATCCAGTCCTGGATTTCAGAATCGCTGTACCTGTAACTATATCACAGGACATTATCTCTGTACCTGGATCCAGTCCTGGGTTTCAGAATCACTGTACCTGTAACTATATCACAGGACATTATCTCTGTACCTGGATCCAGTCCTGAGTTTCAGAATCGCTGTACCTATAACTATATCACAGGACATTATCTCTGTACCTGGATCCACTCCTGGGTTTCAGAATCGCTGCACCTGTAACTATATCACAGGACATTATCTCTGTACCTGGATCCAGTCCTGGGTTTCAGAATCACTGTACCTGTAACTATATCACAGGACAGTATCTCTGTACCTGGCTCCAGTCCTGGGTTTCAGAATCACTGTACCTGTAACTTTATTACAGGACATTATCTCTGTACCTGGAACCAGTCCTGGGTTTCAGAATCGCTGTACCTATAACTATATCACAGGACATTATCTCTGTACCTGGATCCAGTCCTGGGTTTCAGAATCGCTGTACCTATAACTATATCACAGGACATTATCTCTGTACCTGGATCCAGTCCTGGGTTTCAGAATCGCTGTACCTATAACTATATCACAGGACATTATCTCTGTACCTGGATCCAGCCCTGGGTTTCAGAATCACTGTACCTGTAACTATATCACAGGACATTATCTCTGTACCTGGATCCAGTCCTGGGTTTCAGAATCACTGTACCTGTAACTATATCACAGGACATTATCTCTGTACCTGGCTCCAGTCCTGGGTTTCAGAATCACTGTACCTGTAACTTTATTACAGGACATTATCTCTGTACCTGGATCCAGTCCTGGGTTTCAGAATCGCTGTACCTATAACTATATCACAGGACATTATCTCTGTACCTGGCTCCAGTCCTGGGTTTCAGAATCGCTGTACCTATAACTATATCACAGGACATTATCTCTGTACCTGGATCCAGTCCTGGGTTTCAGAATCGCTGTACCTGTAACTATATCACAGGACATTATCTCTGTACCTGGATCCAGTCCGGAATCGCTGTACCTGTAACTATATCACAGGACATTATCTCTGTACCTGGATCCAGTCCTGGGTTTCAGAATCACTGTACCTGTAACTATATCACAGGACATTATCTCTGTACCTGGATCCAGTCCTGGGTTTCAGAATCGCTGTACCTGTAACTATATCACAGGACATTATCTCTGTACCTGGATCCAGTCCTGGGTTTCAGAATCGCTGTACCTATAACTATATCACAGGACATTATCTCTGTACCTGGATCCAGTCCTGGGTTTCAGAATCGCTGTACCTGTAACTATATCACAGGACATTATCTCTGTACCTGGATCCAGTCCTGGGTTTCAGAATCGCTGTACCTATAACTATATCACAGGACATTATCTCTGTACCTGGATCCAGTCCTGGGTTTCAGAATCGCTGTACCTATAACTATATCACAGGACATTATCTCTGTACCTGGATCCAGTCCTGGGTTTCAGAATCGCTGTACCTATAACTATATCACAGGACATTATCTCTGTACCTGGATCCAGTCCTGGGTTTCAGAATCGCTGTACCTGTAACTATATCACAGGACATTATCTCTGTACCTGGATCCAGTCCTGGGTTTCAGAATCACTGTACCTGTAACTATATCACAGGACATTATCTCTGTACCTGGCTCCAGTCCTGGATTTCAGAATCGCAGTACCTATAACTATATCACAGGACATTATCTCTGTACCTGGATCCAGTCCTGGGTTTCAGAATCGCTGTACCTATAACTATATCACAGGACATTATCTCTGTACCTGGATCCAGCCCTGGGTTTCTGAATCGCTGTACCTATAACTATATCACAGGACATTATCTCTGTACCTGGATCCAGTCCTGGGTTTCAGAATCGCTGTACCTGTAACTATATCACAGGACATTATCTCTGTACCTGGATCCAGTCCGGAATCGCTGTACCTGTAACTATATCACAGGACATTATCTCTGTACCTGGATCCAGTCCTGGGTTTCAGAATCACTGTACCTGTAACTATATCAAAGGACATTATCTCTGTACCTGGATCCAGTCCTGGGTTTCAGAATCGCTGTACCTATAACTGTATCACAGGACATTATCTCTGTACCTGGATCCAGTCCTGGGTTTCAGAATCACTGTACCTGTAACTATATCACAGGACATTATCTCTGTACCTGGATCCAGTCCTGGGTTTCAGAATCGCTGCACCTGTAACTATACCACAGTACAGTATTCCTAAACTTAGATCCAGCCCTGGGTTTCTGAATCGCTGTACCAGTAACTATATCACAGGACAGTATCTCTGTACCTGGATCCAGTCCTGGGTTTCAGAATCGCTGTACCTATAACTATATCACAGGACATTATCTCTGGACCTGGATCCAGTCCTGGGTTTCAGAATCGCTGTACCTATAACTATATCACAGGACATTATCTCTGTACCTGGCTCCAGTCCTGGGTTTCAGAATCGCTGTACCTGTAACTATATCACAGGACAGTATCGCTGGACCTGGATCCAGCCCTGGGTTTCAGAATCGCTGTACCTGTAACTATATCACAGGACAGTATCTCTGGACCTGGATCCAGTCCTGGGTTTCAGAATCGCTGTACCTGTAACTATATCACAGGACAGTATCGCTGTACCTGGATCCAGTCCTGGATTTCAGAATCGCTGTACCTATAACTATATCACAGGACATTATCTCTGTACCTGGATCCAGTCCTGGGTTTCAGAATCGCTGTACCTGTAACTATATCACAGGACAGTATCGGTGTACCTGGATCCAGTCCTGGGTTTCAGAATCGCTGTACCTATAACTATATCACAGGACATTATCTCTGTACCTGGATCCAGTCCTGGGTTTCAGAATCGCTGTACCTGTAACTATATCACAGGACATTATCTCTGTACCTGGATCCAGTCCTGGGTTTCAGAATCGCTGTACCTGTAACTATATCACAGGACATTATCTCTGTACCTGGATCCAGTCCTGGGTTTCAGAATCGCTGTACCTGTAACTATATCACAGGACAGTATCGCTGTACCTGGATCCAGTCCTGGGTTTCAGAATCGCTGTACCTATAACTATATCACAGGACATTATCTCTGTACCTGGATCCAGTCCTGGGTTTCAGAATCGCTGTACCTGTAACTATATCACAGGACATTATCTCTGTACCTGGATCCAGTCCTGGGTTTCAGAATCGCTGTACCTGTAACTATATCACAGGACATTATCTCTGGACCTGGATCCAGTCCTGGGTTTCAGAATCACTGTACCTGTAACTATATCACAGGACATTATCTCTGTACCTGGATCCAGTCCTGGGTTTCTGAATCGCTGTACCAGTAACTATATCACAGGACATTATCTCTGTACCTGGATCCAGTCCTGGGTTTCAGAATCGCTGTACCTGTAACTATATCACAGGACATTATCTCTGTACCTGGCTCCAGTCCTGGATTTCAGAATCGCTGTACCTATAACTATATCACAGGACAGTATCTCTGTACCTGGATCCAGTCCTGGATTACAGAATCACTGTACCTATAGCTATACCACAGGAAAGTATTTCTGAACCTAGATCCAGTCCTGGGTTTCAGAATTGCTGTACCTGTAATTATACCACAGGACATTATCTCTGTACCTGGATCCAGTCCTGGGTTTCAGAATCGCTGTACCTATAACTATATCACAGGACATTATCTCTGTACCTGGATCCAGTCCTGGGTTTCAGAATCGCTGTACCTATAACTATATCACAGGACATTATCTCTGAACCTGGATCCAGTCCTGGGTTTCAGAATCGCTGTACCTATAACTATATCACAGGACATTATCTCTGTACCTGGATCCAGTCCTGGGTTTCAGAATCGCTGTACCTGTAACTATATCACAGGACATTATCTCTGTACCTGGATCCAGTCCTGGGTTTCAGATTCGCTGTACCTATAACTATATCACAGGACATTATCTCTGTACCTGGATCCAGTCCTGGGTTTCAGAATCGCTGTACCTGTAACTATATCACAGGACATTATCTCTGTACCTGGATCCAGTCCTGGGTTTCAGAATCGCTGTACCTATAACTATATCACAGGACATTATCTCTGTACCTGGATCCAGTCCTGGGTTTCAGAATCGCTGTACCTATAACTATATCACAGGACATTATCTCTGTACCTGGATCCAGTCCTGGGTTTCAGAATCACTGTACCTGTAACTATATCACAGGACATTATCTCTGTACCTGGCTCCAGTCCTGGATTTCAGAATCGCAGTACCTATAACTATATCACAGGACATTATCTCTGTACCTGGATCCAGTCCTGGGTTTCAGAATCGCTGTACCTATAACTATATCACAGGACATTATCTCTGTACCTGGATCCAGTCCTGGGTTTCAGAATCGCTGTACCTGTAACTATATCACAGGACATTATCTCTGTACCTGGATCCAGTCCGGAATCGCTGTACCTGTAACTATATCACAGGACATTATCTCTGTACCTGGATCCAGTCCTGGGTTTCAGAATCACTGTACCTGTAACTATATCACAGGACATTATCTCTGTACCTGGATCCAGTCCTGGGTTTCAGAATCGCTGTACCTATAACTGTATCACAGGACATTATCTCTGTACCTGGATCCAGTCCTGGGTTTCAGAATCACTGTACCTGTAACTATATCACAGGACATTATCTCTGTACCTGGATCCAGTCCTGGGTTTCAGAATCGCTGCACCTGTAACTATACCACAGTACAGTATTCCTAAACTTAGATCCAGCCCTGGGTTTCTGAATCGCTGTACCAGTAACTATATCACAGGACAGTATCTCTGTACCTGGATCCAGTCCTGGGTTTCAGAATCGCTGTACCTATAACTATATCACAGGACATTATCTCTGGACCTGGATCCAGTCCTGGGTTTCAGAATCGCTGTACCTATAACTATATCACAGGACATTATCTCTGTACCTGGCTCCAGTCCTGGGTTTCAGAATCGCTGTACCTGTAACTATATCACAGGACAGTATCGCTGGACCTGGATCCAGCCCTGGGTTTCAGAATCGCTGTACCTGTAACTATATCACAGGACAGTATCTCTGGACCTGGATCCAGTCCTGGGTTTCAGAATCGCTGTACTTGTAACTATATCACAGGACAGTATCGCTGTACCTGGATCCAGTCCTGGATTTCAGAATCGCTGTACCTATAACTATATCACAGGACATTATCTCTGTACCTGGATCCAGTCCTGGGTTTCAGAATCGCTGTACCTGTAACTATATCACAGGACAGTATCGCTGTACCTGGATCCAGTCCTGGGTTTCAGAATCGCTGTACCTATAACTATATCACAGGACATTATCTCTGTACCTGGATCCAGTCCTGGGTTTCAGAATCGCTGTACCTGTAACTATATCACAGGACATTATCTCTGTACCTGGATCCAGTCCTGGGTTTCAGAATCGCTGTACCTGTAACTATATCACAGGACATTATCTCTGTACCTGGATCCAGTCCTGGGTTTCAGAATCGCTGTACCTGTAACTATATCACAGGACAGTATCGCTGTACCTGGATCCAGTCCTGGGTTTCAGAATCGCTGTACCTATAACTATATCACAGGACATTATCTCTGTACCTGGATCCAGTCCTGGGTTTCAGAATCGCTGTACCTGTAACTATATCACAGGACATTATCTCTGTACCTGGATCCAGTCCTGGGTTTCAGAATCGCTGTACCTGTAACTATATCACAGGACATTATCTCTGGACCTGGATCCAGTCCTGGGTTTCAGAATCACTGTACCTGTAACTATATCACAGGACATTATCTCTGTACCTGGATCCAGTCCTGGGTTTCTGAATCGCTGTACCAGTAACTATATCACAGGACATTATCTCTGTACCTGGATCCAGTCCTGGGTTTCAGAATCGCTGTACCTGTAACTATATCACAGGACATTATCTCTGTACCTGGCTCCAGTCCTGGATTTCAGAATCGCTGTACCTATAACTATATCACAGGACAGTATCTCTGTACCTGGATCCAGTCCTGGATTACAGAATCACTGTACCTATAGCTATACCACAGGAAAGTATTTCTGAACCTAGATCCAGTCCTGGGTTTCAGAATTGCTGTACCTGTAATTATACCACAGGACATTATCTCTGTACCTGGATCCAGTCCTGGGTTTCAGAATCGCTGTACCTATAACTATATCACAGGACATTATCTCTGTACCTGGATCCAGTCCTGGGTTTCAGAATCGCTGTACCTATAACTATATCACAGGACATTATCTCTGAACCTGGATCCAGTCCTGGGTTTCAGAATCGCTGTACCTATAACTATATCACAGGACATTATCTCTGTACCTGGATCCAGTCCTGGGTTTCAGAATCGCTGTACCTGTAACTATATCACAGGACATTATCTCTGTACCTGGATCCAGTCCTGGATTTCAGAATCGCTGTACCTGTAACTATATCACAGGACATTATCTCTGTACCTGGATCCAGTCCTGGGTTTCAGAATCGCTGTACCTGTAACTATATCACAGGACAGTATCTCTGTACCTGGATCCAGCCCTGGGTTTCAGAATCGCTGTACCTGTAACTATATCACAGGACATTATCTCTGAACCTGGATCCAGTCCTGGGTTTCAGAATCGCTGTACCTATAACTATATCACAGGACATTATCTCTGTACCTGGATCCAGTCCTGGGTTTCAGAATCACTGTACCTGTAACTATATCACAGGACAGTATCGCTGTACCTGGCTCCAGTCCTGGGTTTCAGAATCGCTGTACCTATAACTATATCACAGGACATTATCTCTGGATCTGTATCCAGTCCTGGGCTTCAGAATCGCTGTACCTGTAACTATATCACAGGACATTATCTCTGTACCTGGATCCAGTCCTGGGTTTCAGAATCACTGTACCTGTAACTATATCACAGGACATTATCTCTGTACCTGGATCCAGTCCTGGGTTTCAGAATCGCTGCACCAGTAACTATATCACAGGACATTATCTCTGTACCTGGATCCAGTCCTGGGTTTCAGAATCGCTGTACCTGTAACTATATCACAGGACATTATCTCTGTACCTGGATCCAGTCCTGGGTTTCAGAATCGCTGTACCTGTAACTATATCACAGGACATTATCTCTGAACCTGGCTCCAGTCCTGGGTTTCAGAATCGCTGTACCTGTAACTATATCACAGGACATTATCTCTGTACCTGGATCCAGTCCTGGGTTTCAGAATCCCTGTACCTGTAACTATATCACAGGACAGTATCGCTGGACCTGGATCCAGTCCTGGGTTTCAGAATCACTGTACCTGTAACTATATCACAGGACATTATCTCTGTACCTGGATCCAGTCCTGGGTTTCAGAATCGCTGTACCTATAACTATATCACAGGACATTATCTCTGTACCTGGATCCAGTCCTGGGTTTCAGAATCGCTGTACCTGTAACTATATCACAGGACATTATCTCTGTACCTGGATCCAGTCCTGGGTTTAAGAATCGCTGTACCTGTAACTATATCACAGGACATTATCTCTGTACCTGGATCCAGTCCTGGGTTTCAGAATCGCTGTACCTGTAACTATATCACAGGACATTATCTCTGTACCTGGATCCAGTCCTGGGTTTAAGAATCGCTGTACCTATAACTATATCACAGGACATTATCTCTGAACCTGGATCCAGTCCTGGGTTTCAGAATCGCTGTACCTGTAACTATATCACAGGACAGTATCTCTGTACCTGGATCCAGTCCTGGGTTTCAGAATCGCTGTACCTGTAACTATATCACAGGACATTATCTCTGTACCTGGCTCCAGTCCTGGATTACAGAATCACTGTACCTATAGCTATACCACAGGACATTATCTCTGTACCTGGATCCAGTCCTGGATTTCAGAATCGCTGTACCTATAACTATATCACAGGACATTATCTCTGTACCTGGATCCAGTCCTGGGTTTCAGAATCGCTGTACCTGTAACTATATCACAGGACATTATCTCTGTACCTGGCTCCAGTCCTGGATTTCAGAATCGCTGTACCTGTAACTATATCACAGGACATTATCTCTGTACCTGGATCCAGTCCTGGGTTTCAGAATCGCTGTACCTGTAACTATATCACAGGACATTATCTCTGAACCTGGATCCAGTCCTGGATTTCATAATCGCTGTACCTATAACTATATCACAGGACATTATCTCTGTACCTGGCTCCAGTCCTGGATTTCAGAATCGCTGTACCTGTAACTATATCACAGGACAGTATCGCTGTACCTGGATCCAGTCCTGGGTTTCAGAATCGCTGCACCTGTAACTATATCACAGGACATTATCTCTGGACCTGGATCCAGTCCTGGGTTTCAGAATCGCTGTACCTGTAACTATATCACAGGACATTATCTCTGTACCTGGATCCAGTCCTGGGTTTCAGAATCACTGTACCTGTAACTATATCACAGGACATTATCTCTGTACCTGGATCCAGTCCTGGGTTTCAGAATCGCTGTACCTATAACTATATCACAGGACATTATCTCTGTACCTGGATCCAGTCCTGGGTTTCAGAATCGCTGTACCAGTAACTATATCACAGGACAGTATCTCTGTAGCTGGATCCAGTCCTGGATTTCAGAATCGCTGTACCTGTAACTATACCACAGGACAGTATTTCTGAACCGAGATCCAGTCCTGGGTTTCCAAATCACTGTACCTGTAACTATATCACACAACAGTATCTCTGTACCTGGATCCAGTCCTGGGCTTCAGAATCGCTGGACCTACAGCTATACCACAGGACAGTATTTCTGAACTTAGTTCCAGCCCTCGGTTTCTGAATCGCTGTACCTGTAACTATATCACAGGACAGTATCTCTGTACCTGGATCCAGTCCTGGGTTTCAGAATCGCTGTACCTGTAACTATATTACAGAACAGTATCTCTGTACCTGGATCCAGTCCTGGATTACAGAATCACTGTACCTATAGCTATACCACAGGAAAGTATTTCTGAACCTAGATCCAGTCCTGGGTTTCAGAATAGCTGTACCTGTAACTATATCACAGGACATTATCTCTGGATCTGTATCCAGTCCTGGGTTTCAGAATCGCTGTACCTGTAACTATATTACAGGACATTATCTCTGTACCTGGATCCAGTCCTGGGTTTCAGAATCGCTGCACCTGTAACTATACCACAGTACAGTATTCCTGAACTTAGATCCAGCCCTGGGTTTCTGAATCGCTGTACCTGTAACTATATCACAGAACAGTATCTCTGTACCTGGATCCAGTCCTGAGTTTCAGAATCGCTGTACCTGTAACTATATCACAGGACAGTATCTCTGTACCTGGATCCAGTCCTGGATTACAGAATCACTGTACCTATAGCTATACCACAGGAAAATATTTCTGAACCTAGATCCAGTCCTGGGTTTCAGAATTGCTGCACCTGTAACTATACCACAGGACAGTATTTCTGAACCTAGATCCAGTCCTGGGTTTCTGAATCGCTGTACCTGTACGAATAGATGCTCACCACTAAAAGACACATCATAATAATATGGTAAGTATCTTTTCAAATTAGAAATGATTTGAGAAAGCTTCATTCTAAACAATGAGGTCACTGTTGTTATTGGAAAAAGCAGGGACAGATTTGGTAAAGTGTTTGATGCTCTGCTCGGTGTTCATTAAGCTTGATATAGAATGTCTGAGTTCTGAAGAGGCTGGAAATGATCAGTGCGTGTGTTGTAAGAGGGAGAATCGGTTTGCATTTATGCTGAAATGTACTGGGAAAGGAGGGAGCAGCAGATAGCTGTGCAAGGTACTTAGAATGGTGCTTTATTTGCCCGGAAGTATCAATAGGCAGACTGGGAATGAGAACTGTAGCTGACGTGCATTAAACAGGAATAAGGACAGGAGCCAAGCACTGTATAAAACATCAGCAGATCACATTTGGAGTGTGGGGTTCCGTTTAGGACATTAATCTTGAAAAAGATCTCCAAATCTTCACTAAAGAGGACACAAAGGCTTCCATGTGCTGAACGGTAGCCCCAGTTTGCACATTAAAAGGAGATTTAACAGGGCCCAGCTCATAAAACAGGTTAATTCTTGAGGTAGCTAGCACAACCCTTACCAGACCTCTCAATACCCACCATCAATATGTGAACACACAGAAGACATATGGCTTACAGTTTATTTTATTTAATATACTACCTTTAGTAGCATGGGAAGGTGGTGTGCAATCAAAATAAAAATAAAGGAATTACAATATTGGGGCACGAAAGCAGATATAGACCAAAAAATAAATAAACATGACAACAATCAATTACCCAGTCATAAATGTACTCTTGCTCATTAAGGTTGTGCTCGTTGATAAATCAGCTGTAGGGTACTTCAGGGCATCACTATAGCGTGCTGAAGGAGAGGTAAAGGTGCAGCTGCGAGGGCAAAACTAGGGGAAAGCAAAAAGAAAGTGGATCGGCGTGTACTTTCTAGTCTCGTTTGGAAGGCACAGGGAGTGTGCAATCTGTTTCCATGAATAGCTGCAGTATGCAGAGTTATATGTAGTTTATCTCTTGCGTATTCATTGGGTACATCCTGAGAACACAACTGACAAGACCGATCTGAACAGCCCTGGCTTAGGAGATTTCAGCATTTCCCTAGAAATTAAATAAGTGGTATTTTTCTGTCATCATCTTTCTATGTTTCTAGAAATGGATGCTTTATTCAAAGAGGGAAAATGCAAGAATATTTTCTCAGCAAAATTTATCAATGCAAAAGGAAATTAGATTTTCAGAGGAAAGATATTGGTGGATGTGATAACCGAGTTACGCATTAGGAAAAGATTCTGATCTAGTCATTCTACATGGATTAAGAAGGAATTTTTAGTTCAGGTTCCTGTATGGCAACTAATTGTGGAGGAGTGGCCTAGTGGTTGGGGCAAGGTACTTCAGGTCGGGGGTTCAAATCCCACTAGAGGACAGAAACCTTGGGCCGGAAGGACTGGGGTTTCTAGTCCCACAGGTGCTCCTTGTGGTCTTGGGCAGGCCACTTAACCCTCCATAGCCCATGTTCCCTGTAAAATAGTTATCTCCAAGTTATAATGCCCTGTTCAATGTAATTTCAGTTTGTTCAATGTAAACCGCACTGATGCAGAATAGCGCGGTATATAAGAGAATGTAAATAAATAATTGCATAGGATTCCCCCCTTCACCCTTTAAAAACTTCTAAGCGGCTTTTCCAGGCTGATTTACATGTGTGCTACAGACTTATCACCCAGTTTTGCTCAGTACCTGCCTTCTGTTGCTTTCCAGGTTAGCTCAGTTGAAATCTTAGAAAGGTCAGAGCACAGTGATGTCACCAAATGTTTTTAAAGTTGCCCTGCCGTTGATTTGTGCTCGTGGTCACCAACTGATTCCATTTCTTACCTCGAGGAGGATAAGTTAGGGGAAGGATTTCATTTTCACACATGCACTTTGCACCAGCCCCACCCAACCTAAGGACTGAACTGGGTTCCTTCTCCATACACTGCCACAGAGCCCACAGGCTAGCCTTCTGTGAACACTTTTCGAGATATCTAGCCTTAAACTGGTGAATGTTTAGTACCACAACCCATAAGTGGGCCTTGACTTCGGCAGCTTATCGTCCCAAGGAATCTTATCAAATGATTAGATGAGACTCAAAAGTCATTAGTATGTCCTCTGTAGCACTACACTAGTGCTTGGCCTCTGCAGAGTTTTCTATTTACACATAAGAGACAGCCCCTGCTCTGTAGACGTTAGTGTTTAATGAAGCAAATATACAGGACAAAAGAAATATTTGAAATTCATTTTTTATTAAAAAATAATTGAAACTGCAGGGCTTTGAGCAGATGAATTAGGGGTTATGAATTAAAAGCAGATTCAAAAAATGGGTTTTTAGGCAGGATTTGAATATGGTGTAGCAGCCGGGAGTTGGTGGCAGAGGAATGGAGCAGAGATGAGAGATAAAGGGAAGTAGAGAGGAGCTTCAGAGTGAGTAGAACGAAATAGATAGGGAGTCAATGTAATGAGTTGAGGTTATGAGACTGTAGCAACACTAGCAGCTGAATTTTGAATAGATTGAAGGGGAGAGAGATGATTCAGTGGGAGACCTGTGAGGAGCAGGTTCAAGTAGTCTAACTGGAACATGTTGAGAGCATGGATAAGGGTTTTGGTAGTGTGTTCAGAAAGAAAGAGATGGATTTTTTTGATGTTATGGAGAAAGAAACCAAAGAAAAGAAATAATAAACGCCCGCCCAATAATTGCTGACCTATAAGATTCAAAAAAGAAAGGAGCTAACAAGGAGGGAAAAGACTTCAGAAACATAAATGGCTTAATTTAATTCAACAATATCCAAAAGGCTATTACAGGTGCAAACTTACATCAATCAACAACACATGACTTGTGAAATTAACTCTCCATGTGGAGACCAATTCAGATTGGGGGCCGTTTGGGGCATCAAGATGTCCAAAAATTGGATGTGCCCCAAAGACACCCAATTCTGCAACTGTGGGAGCTATACATTCCCGCAGTTGCAGAATAGGGACACTTGGACGGTCCAGACGTGCCCCCATTCTGTCGCGGGAGATGTCCTTCTCCCTGCCCAGCCAGCCCGCCCTATGATCCTGCTGGAGTACCGGTGCCAAAGCGTCCTGGCACCAGGACATCCAGCAGGAGCACAGGCAACCCAACACCTGTCCCGCCCTTCTTTCCCCACTGCTCGACCCTCGGCCGGGGCAGCCAGAGCCAAGATCAGACGACGGGGCCTTCACTGCAGCTCCCCTGATTGCCTCGGCCCCTGGGATTTATTCCGCCTCCAAGGTGGAATAAGTCCCCCGTCCATCTTGGCCTCCAGAGACGTACAGGGCCATGACCTGAATAGGCCCTGTATGTCCAGGTTCATAGGTCCGCCTCCACTTCGCCCATTCTCTGCCTCCAGCACTCCCTCTCCTGCACCCATCCAGCGCTCCCCACACAAACCCTCTATATGTGCAGGGAGGACTGGATCCAGAATCACGTCCAGGGTATGTTCGGGGGTTGGATGTCCACCCTGGACATCAAACTCCACTATTTGTGGGTCAGAATGACCCCCATAGTCTATATGGAGATTTAATTTCACAGGTGATGTATTGTTGGTAGATGTTAATTTAATTCAACACCATTTTCAAACAATAATTGTTCTTACTATCATAAGTCTGAAAAAATATTCTTGAAAACAAAATTTTTCTATATAAGATTTTTTTCAAACATCTATCTTGCAAAGAAGAACTGAAAAAATCATGTAAAACTAATTTCCCATTATTTATCAAAAGTGAGCACTAGTTTATCTGGAACTGGTCATGTGCAAATATTACATCTGGTATTAAATAAGAGAGACATGAGGTCGTTGAGATCAGAATTAAAAACATAAGAATTGCCACACTCAAGCCCAGTATCCTGTTTCCAAAAGTGGCCAATCCAGTTGTGCACATGGCAGGATCCCCAAAAATGAACGATTTCATACTGCTTATCCCCAGGGATAAACAGTGACTTTTCTCAAGTCTAGCATACCAATTCAGTCACACACCAATCGGACACTAAGGAGCATGCATTTTTCACTGAAAGGGTGGTAGATGCATGGAATGCCCTCTGATGGAGGTGGTGGGGACAAATACAGTGACAGAATGCAAAATGGCATGGGACAGACACAGTGGATCCCTTCATAACAAATGTTGAGCTAGAGTAAAAACTGAAGTAAAATATCTTGAGGTTACCTTGGATCAGTCACCTTCCATGACTTCCCATATAAAACTAATGACCAAGTCTATCTTCTATAAAGTGCAACTGCTTCACCAGCTTAGACCATTCCTGGTTAGTCATGACTTCTGTTCGGTCCTCCAAGCCATGATTATCCCGCATTTTGATTTTTCAAATGCTGTCTTACAAGGTCTACCAAAAAAAGACCGTTAATCACCTGCAACTAGCTCAAAATGTTGCTGCCCATATTATCTGCAAGATTAACAGCACAGAACACATCACACCAATACTTTACAAGTTATGTTGGTTACCAATCTTGAGCCGGATTAAATATAAAATACTCATGATCACATTTAAACTGCTGAAAAAACCTCTCTCATCACCATTCCTTCTCACGAGAAAACTAAAAGAAGTCACAACAATAATCCATGACAGTCCCCACTAACTACCGAAACACAAACCGCTCCACATGTAACAGAGCATTATACTCTGGAATGCCCTACCAGATAAGCTGAGAGCTATTAGTGATCTTAAGGACTTTAGAAAGGAAATTAAAACATATCTGCTCATAGAATGCTTTGGTGAATTATCTGATGGAAATTAAATATACCCAACATAACAATAACCTTTCAAAAATACACCCTGATCCCTCCTTCTTAAGTTCACCATGATTTCCAGCTACCCAGTTCAACTGCTTTATCCAACTCAACTCTGATGAGTAGAAACTCACTTGTAAATTAGTTGATTGTAATATACCTCGTATGTTACCTATAAATATTGTATGAGATTACCTGTACATACTCTTTGATTTAATTCCTTAACATCTGTGTACCATACCCAAGCTCTATGTTTTTTGTAAGTTCAGTTCTACCAGTTTGTTATTTGTAAACCGCCCTTGATCTCTGGAAGAGGTGGTATAGAAAAATATTTAATTAAATAAATAAATAAAATAACAAGAGGATGAAATCAAAGCAAACTTAAATATCTTTCAATAGAGGAGGGCTGACCTGCACGGAACAGCAGGTACAATACTAAACACAGGCATTGGGAGAGGGGGGTGACCTGCACAGGGCTACAGTAATAACCACTCTAGCCACCTTCCTGGGCAGACTAGATGGACCATACTGGTCTTTATCTGCTGTCATCTACTAAGTTACTATGTTACCTTAATAACAATTTAAGAAATTTTCTTGTTCCAGTAAATTGTCTAAACCTTTTTTAAATCCAACTACACTAACTCTTTTTTGCAACAACCTCCAGCAATGAATTGCAAAGCTTAACTATGCATTGAGTGAAAAAAATATTCCTCCTATTTGTTTTAAATGTACTAATTTGTAACTTCATGGCATGACCCTTAGCCTTCATTCTTTTTGAAAGATTAAACAATTGATTCATGTTTACTCTTTCTGCTCCACTCAGAATTTTATAGTTCTCTATTATCTCTCTCCTCTAAGCTGAAGAGCCCTAGAAGGTCATTTTAGGAGCCCTATATGTAATTTATATGTCTGAACATGGCCATTCAGACGTCCCAAAAACCAATTTAGAATTCCCCCAACTCATGTGGGTCTGGCATACTCACACCCATGTCACATGGGGCATGGTGGGGGGGGTGTCCAGGATGTTTCAGAATGATACAATGTCAGAATGGACCCTAAATTTATAACTGGTAGCAGACATGTCTATGTGTACGCCTGCTCCTGGGAAGAGGAGAATACCCCATCATTCCAACAATCTTTATCGCCAAGGTACATAGTCTGCCACAGCACCATTGCATGTCTCTATTTCTATGATGGCAGGGCCAGGATGTGTGTGTAGTGAAATACCTCCACTAGCATGTCTTTATCTCACACGCACACACCTTATTCTGCATGTTCCCATCCTGCCAGGGGCGGCTCAACACAATCTGCTGCCTGAGGCGAGAGATGAGCTGGCACCCCCCTTCCCCTCTCAGCAGCCAAAATAGAAGGGCCTCCTGAGAGCTCCAGTTAGGAACCAAGGGATCCCCTCACTCATAACACTGATCAAGTAGTTGCCTCAAGAATAAAAAAAGCAATATAGTCCCAGTCAATATAATTTTTTTTAAAAACTTTGCAATGCTGCTTTTAATGCGTCAAAAATCATAGCAACTTAATTATGTAGCCTGTAGTGCCACTAATACATGAGCCCTCATTTTCCATAAGTGTGCATTGTCACTTGACCTCATCTTTGCCCCACTTTCAGTCACAAGGCTCAATCATAACCTTAGCCTTTCAATCACTCCTGTCCCGTGGTCCAACCACAGTTTAATAACCTTCCAAATACCATCGCAGCAGGATCAAGTCCCACACAACCTCACAAGTACAGCCTCTTCAGCAAATGCTCGCCGTTTCAAATCACTTGACAAGGATGACTTCACCAAAAATGCACTTCCAATACTCAACCAGCCCTCAAACAACCTGGATGATTCGATCACCAGATGGAATGACACTCTGAAGACATTTTCCCAACTACCCCCATCGCACAAAGCATCAACATCCAACAGTCAACCAAGAAAAAGGAAGCCAGCCCCATGGTTTACTGCCGATCTGCAGAAATCGCTGCTTCTCCTAAGGAAGCTAGAAAGAAGATGGCGACGTTCTCATGCTGCGGAGGACCACACAACATACATTGGCCACTTAAATCTTCACCGTGAGTCAATCTCTGACAAGATGAGAACTTACCACACCGAACTCCTCCTCCGTTCACTAAATAAACCCAGGGACCTCTTCAGCTTAGCGAGATCCTTAACCAAGGAACCTTCTCCTCCTCAGCCAGATCAAATCCAACCCCAGCACTATGCCAACTACCTCCAATCCAAAATACTCAAATTAAACATCGCACCAGGACACTCACCTAGCCATATCCCCCACCTACAGCAACTGCTTACCGAATTCACACCTCCATCAGAGAAAAACATTGAAGACCTTATCAGTCATCAACACCACTACAGCACCAAACGACCCTTGCCCTGCATATTGGATCAGAGCGATGCGCACCGAGCTCAGTCCTATTCTAGCCAGCATCATGAGACTCTCCTTCTCAACCGGTAAATTTCCATCCTCTCTCAAACAAACATCCATACGCCCGCTCCTGAAAAACAACAGACTAGATCCGACAAAAACCGACTCATACCATCCAATCTCGAGTATTCCTCTACTAGCCAAATTAATTGAGAAGGTTGTTCAAAGACAAATCTAACATCACATCGACTCATCAGCCCCACTAGATCCCTGCCAGCATGGGTTTCATGATTCCCATGGAGTTGAGACATTACTCGTCTCACTAACCAACACCTTGAGCAGAGGAATAGATAACGTTGAAAACGGATTTGCTCTTATCTTCCTTGACATTGTTGCCGCTTTCGATTCCATCAACCATGACCAGCTCCTTACATGTCTTCAGGAGAAGGGGATCTTGGGCCTGGCCTGGGAATGGTGTAGATCCTATCTAGCTGACCGATGGCAACATGTACGAATGGGATCCGCAACATCTGAACCATTCCAGCAACAACAGGGAGTACCCCAAGGCTCATTGCTGTCCGCACTACTCTTTAATGTGTACATGCAGCCCATTTGCAAGATCATCCGCTCATTCAACATATCCAGCCTGATATACGCAGATAACGTTCTGCTCTTCGCCCTAATCAAAGTTCTACAACCTGATTTTACTGCCCTTGTAGATTGCTTCAATGCAATCACCGACTGGCTTAAAGCGCAGAACCTCCACATTAACGTCAAGAAAACTGAGGTCCTATTCATTACAAAGAACAAAAACTTCTCTCCCCCTACTACCTTGAAGGTAAGAGACGCAGAACTCCCAAGCAAACCTGCGATATGCTATTTGGGTGTGATGCTGGACCAACACCTTTACTTCAAAGAACACATAAAGAACACTACCAGGATTATATACAATAAAATCAGGACTCTACGGCACATAAAACCCATGTTAGCTCCCGACGACTTCAGAACTATTTTCCAGGCACTGGTAACCCCACACTTTGATTATGCAAACGTCATTCTGCATGGCCTCCCCAAGAGCACCCTCAACCCATTGCAACTTGCAATGAATGCAGCCGCACGCATGCTCTATGGTCTATCCAGAAGAACCCACATCACACCCATCCTAAAGGACCTTCACTGGTTACCATTAAATTGTAAAACTCACATTCAAGGTATTACTCATCACATTCAAAGCCCTTAACATGATATCCCCCTCATCCCTTACAGTCCTCCTCATCCCAACCCCAAACAACAGGTCGAGGAGGTCAGTAGCCGCTAACACACTGATCATCCCGATTGAGTCCACTAAATGCACACAAGCAACCAGGAACAGGGCATTCTCCTTCTATGCCCCAAAGTGTTGGAACAACCTCCCTCCAAGCATCAGATCAATCAGAGATCTCACACAATTCAGGAAAGCACTCAAGCATCACCTATTCCTCCTATACTTTTCACAACCAAACGCAACCCATCCACACCCCACACCCCAACTCACTCTCTCAACGCCCAACACCTTGCAAACCGAATAATACCAACCAAGCAACAGAACCATACCACACACTACTTTGCATGTGTGATTCTGATCATTAATGTAATCAAGAATGATATGATAATGTAACACTCGAAGACCCAGCTTTAGCCATTTAGTCAAGCCTATCATAGAACTTGTAAACAGTTACTCTGTTACAACTGTGTTAGTTAATGTGTAAATAGTAAATAGTTCACCCAGTTACAATTCCAAGTTTTTTGATCCTGTTCGATGTAGCACTAGGCATTTCTTTGTCTCTTGCAAGAATTGTTCACTGTAAACCGCACTGATAATGAAGAGCACGGTATAAAAAAGCTTTAAATAAATAAATAAATAAAATTGTCAAAATGGAAAATATAGGAGACATAAACATACTCCTTAGAGCATAGATAGGCCCTCCCCAAGTACAGAATGAGTGAGCACAAACTAAAAAGAGAAAGATGCCTATAAACAGAGAGTGCAGGATCACCAGAGATAGTTTTCGCATGTTGTTGTTAAGTACCGTTGGGTCGGTGTCGACTGTTGGCGACCCTCTGGATAGTTGTCCTAAATTGTGTTCAGTCTTCAATCAGGTGGCTCATTGTTGACAGACTGGCACCCGTAGCTGCTGTTATTGTATCAATCCATCTCAATGCTGGCTTTCCTCTTTTGCGTTGACCTTCTACCTTGCCAAGCATGATGTCTTTCTCCAATGATCTCTCTCTTTGCATGATGTGTCCAAAGTATGAAAGTCAAAGCCTTGTCATCTGAGCTTCTAAAGAAAGCTTAGGTTTGATCTCCTCTAGTACTGACTGGTTTGTTTTTTGGGCAGTCCATGTTATACACAGTATTCGCCGCCAGCACCATAATTCAAAGGCATCCATTTTCTTCCTGTCTATCTTTTTCACTGTCCAACTTTCACATCCAAATGATGTCATTGAAAATACCATGGCTTGAATGAGTCGAATCTTTGTATGGAGAGAGACATTTCTGCTCTTGAGAATCTTGTCTAGGTCCTTCATAGCCATTCTGCCAAGAGCAATGCATTGTCAAATTTCTTGACTGCTTGTTGCTTCTTTATTGATAGTTGATCCAAGTAGATTAAATTTGTCCACTATTTCAATTTCTTCTCCATCAACGATGAACTTATTGATTTTGCCAGTTGTCATGATATTTGTCTTCTTTACATTAAGGTGCAGGCCCATTTTAAGACTATGTTCCTTGATCTTGAGAAGCAAATGTTTCAGATCATCTTCACTTTCAGCCAGTAATGTGGTATCATCAGCATAGCAAAGGTTGTTGGTGAGTCTTCCACCAATCTTCACACCTCTGTTGTCTTCATACAATCCTGCTTCTCTGATGATTTGTTCTGCATATAAATTAAACAGGTAGGGGGAAAGTATGCAGCCTTGTCATACACCTTTGCTGATTTTAAACCATTCTGTTTCTCCTTGTTCCGTTCGAACTGTTACTTCTTGATCAATGTACAGATTGTGCAAGAGAACGATAAGGTGTTCTGGTATACCCATGCTTCTTAATGTGGCCCAGAGTTTCTCCTGGTTTACACAGTGAAAAGCCTTGCTGTAGTCAATAAAGCACAAATAGATATCCTTTTGGTATTCTTTAATCTTTTCAAAGACCCATCTCACATCTGCGATGATGTCTCTTGTTCCTCCCCTTTCCCGAACCCTGCTTGCACTTCAGGTAGTTCTTGCTCCAGGTATGATTGTAGTCTTTGTTGAATAATCTTCAGTAGAATCTTGCTGGCATGTGGGATCAGAGTGATTTGTGATAATTTCCACAGTCAGGTGGATCACCTTTCTTTAGTATTGCTATAAACACAAATCTTTTCCAGTCAGTTGGCCATGATGTTGCCTTCCAAATTTCTTGGCAGAGCCTTGTAAGTATGGTAACAGCTGCATCAGATTGCTGTAATACTTATATGGGAATGCCATCAATGCCTGGTGCTTTGTTCAATGCTGCTTCGACTTCTTCTTTCATCAGCAATGGTTCCAGATCAGAAGGTATAGGTTGAAACGGCTGTTGGTCCACTTGATCTTTATCATATAAAAACTCTGTGTATTGGCTTCCGGTGACGTCTCCGAACAGCATGGACGGCTGAAAACGAGCTCCGCTGTTCAACCCCACTAAAGTGATTAATCTCCCCCAAAATACAGTGTTATAAGCACCCCAATAGGAGAGGAATGGTTACTGGGAGCGGAGGCTGGAGGTATGATGACAGCGAGGAAAAAGACGACAGATATTAGAGAATATACGTGCGCAGAGGTCAGAGGCAAGCAGAGAGAAGGAGGAAAAATTGGAGGTGAAGCGTACAGTGAGGCTGAGGCTGAAGAGTAGTTGAATACCTTGGAAGAGGTGCAGAGCAGAAGTGCCATGGTGCATATATCAAAGGAAGAGCTCTGGTCATTGTTTGGTGAGCTGAGGTCTGAAATGGTGGGATTCAGAAATGATATGGAGGTGGCCATAATGGAGTGTCATGCTGACATGCAGGAGCTGGGGAAAAGAGTGGAGGAAGCGGAAGGGCAAGTGGAAGAGGTGCGAAGCAATCTGAGTGCAATAAACAAAGCAGTGAACAGTTTAGAAGCTGCAAAGGAACAGATAGAGCTAAAGTTGGAAGATTTTGAAAATCGTGCGAGAAGGCAAAATCTCCGAATAAAGGGGATGCCAGAACATGTGGATTACATAGACTGTGAGAAGACTGCACGAGACATATGTATGGTGAGGATGGAGGGCAGACATTGGAAGTTAAAATAGACAGAGCGTACCGCACACTGGGCCCAAGGAGAGGGGAGGCACCACGGGACATTATTATTTGCCTCCATGACTTTAAAATTAAGGAAAAAAATAATAAATAAGGTGAGTGGAACAGGCCCTCTAGAGTGGAAAGGCAATAAGGTTGCCATTTTTGTGGACTTAGCTGCGACCACGCTACAACGCCGAAGAGAATGGAGAGGATTTACAATGAGGTTAAGAGAAGAGAACATTAAATATAAATGGCTGTACCCTGCAGGAATTGCATTATCAGCCAAGGCATCACAAGATGGGCGTTAACAGCAACGCAATTGGCAGCAGAAATGAAGGAAGAAAAGTGACACGCTTATCAGAGGTGGGAGAAGTGAGAAAGCCAGTGAATGGACAGACAACAAGATGGCAGAGAGTGGAGAGCAAAGAGAGAAAGAGTAAACGTGTGATGCAAAAAAGAAAGGACATGGGGCTGGGTAAATAAGCAGAGGAAAGAGAGATGGAAAAAGTATGGAAACCAACAACAAGGTTGAAGAAGCCACAAAGCTGGACTGAGTTTGTGATGTGAGGGGGGAGAGGGGTGTAAAGCTGAATGTGAAGTGTTAAGAAAGGGGGGGATTAAGATAAGAAGAGTATAATGTGAAATGTGTAACAGGAGTGGGAGGGGGAGGATGATATCTGGGAAGAAGTGGAAGCTACTAAATGGTAGAAAGAATGAGGGGAAAGGGGAGGCTGGGAGGAAGGGAACTAAGGGAGGGGAGGGGGAGGTGGGAAGAGGGAGGGTACCCGGATCCTGTGTGTGTAAAAAGAGGAAATGCAGAGATTGGTAATTATGGGTAGTAATCAAAAAAATTTGATGAAGTAACCCTAAATGTGAAAGGACTTAATTCCTGGTTTAAAAGACAGGACCTATTGAAAGAGGGCAGCAGATGTTCTGCTTATACAACAAACGCATTTTAAAAAAGTACAAGAAAGATGGTTGATGAGTAAAGAATATGATAAAGTGTATCTGGCTCATAAGCGGGAATCATCAAAAAGGGGAGGAGTGAGCATAATATTTGCAAAAGGATTAAATGTGGAAGAGCATGTGGAGAGAGACCTGGGAGGGCACTACATTTTGTGGAAAGGGAAAATAGAAGAAAGGCCCGTAGCAGTGGGGAGCATATATGCACCAAATTCACAGCAAGGGCGGTTCTATGGGAAGTTGTATAAGGTGGTGGAACCCTATTTGCAAACTCTGGTAATATTAAGAGGGGATTTCAATGCAACACTGAACCCCAGAATAGACACTACGGGGGACAACAAGGGTGGGCCAAAGGGGGCAAGTAATAAGCTGGGAAAGCTGCTGCATAAAATGGGTTCAATGGATGTTTGGAAGCACATATATGGGAATAAGAGGGAGTATACACACTACTCTCACCCACATAAGAGATACAGCAGAATAGATATGATATGGGTAGATGGGAGGTTAATAGAGCAAGTTAAAAAGGTGGAGATCGGGGCTATAAGCTGGTCAGACCATGCCCCGGTGGAGGCTTCCTTGAGGTTACGAAAGGAAGGAGGAGGTTTGCGCTTCTGGAAGTTGAATGAGTCCCTTACAGATGAGTTGGAAGGGCAAAAAAGTATACAGAGCACTATAAGGGAGTAAATGTGTCATAATGAGGGGGGTGAAGTGGAGCCAGCTGGGGTGTGGGATGGGTTGAAGGCAGTTGTAAGGGGATAGTGTATAGCTTTGGTGGTGAGATGGAAGAGAGGAAAAGAACAGAAAGAGCGGGAGTTGATTTATTTATTTTTTATTTATTTTTTTTTTTTTATACCGCACTCTTTAGAATCAGTGCGGTTTACATGTATACTAACAGGTACTTTTTATTCCCTTGTCCCTGAAGGGCTCACAATCTAAGTGTACCTGAGGCAATGGAGGGTTAAGTGGCTTGTGCAAGGCCACAAGGAGTGGCCATGCAAGTAGAGACCCCAGTCCCTCCGGCCTGAGGTTGCTTGTCCCCATGTGGGAATTGAACCCCCGGCCTTCCGGCCTGAGGTAACCTGTCCCAACCACTGAGTTGAGATCAGAAGAAATATTGCACAAGCAGAGAGGGGGAAGGAAGCGGCTACAATGAATTTGGAAAATAAGAGAAGAATTAGGAGCCTTATACAAAGCTGAGGAGGCCTATAGGTTAAACCAACTAAAACATGAGTTTTATATACAAGGTAATGGGCCAGGTAGATATCTTGCCAGAAAACTAAGGGAGAAAAGGTGCATCAGCAGATCCTGAAAATAAAGGATGAACAGGGAAAGTGGGTTCGGGGTATGGAACATATTTAGAACGTATTTTGGAAATATTATGGTAAGCTCTATGAATCAGAGCAACAAGGAGAGGGAGTAGATATAGAGAGGTACCTGGCGGAGACTACATTGAACCAATTGGATTTAGAGCAACAGAAATGGATAGAGAGATAGTTAGAGAGGAAGTAGTTGAGACCATAAAGAGCTGAAGGAGGGTAAGGCGCCAGGATTAGATGGATTTACAGCCTGGTTTTATAATAAATTCTGTGAGGAGGTTAGTCCGATCCTCTGCAGGATGTTTTTAATGAAGTATTGAAAGGGGAGAAGTTACCAAACTCTATGGAAACAGCTGGAGTGGTAGTTATACCTAAACCCGGGAAGGACCATGGGAAGTGTGAGTCATATAGAACTATCTCGCTTATAAATTTGGATGCTAAGATATTAGTTAAAATATTGGTGGCTAGATTTCAGAAATATATTCCAGGGCTAATAAAGGAGGACCAAGCAGGGTTTACTCCGGGAAGGCAAGCGAGTGACAATGTGCGTAAATTGTTGAATTTAATATGGCAAGTGCAAATGAGCAGACAGTATCCAGGGGCGGCTCAAGGCAATCTGCTGCCTGAGGCGAAGAATGAGATGGCGCCCCCCTCTCCACCTTAGAAGGGGGCGGGGCTTTTTCAGAAATCGAATCAGAGACTGAACCAAACCAAAAAGCCAATTACATTATACGGAGGAAATACAAGATGTTTGCACACAGGACTGTATCGAGCTGCAATTGTGCCCTGTGCGACTTGCAGCTCAGGCGCACGCCCCCCTATCCCCCCATACCTCCTTCCAGCACTGCCTGCTTTTTCCTGCTGCTGCCGCCCTCTGTTTTTTTCACAGTGGCGCTGGCAGCAGGGAAAGAGCAGGCAGCGCTGGACGAAGGTATGGGGAGGAGGAGGGGGGCATGCGCCCGATCTGAAAAGTGCCGGCACTTTAAGTAGATCTGTCCCTCCCTGCTCTGACATTGCATTGGAGGAGGGGGGACCAGACCTGCTTAAAGTGCTGCAAAGAGGCTTGGGGGGCGCATTTCGGCTGCCTGCTATTGTCCTGCCAGCGGTGGCAGGGCAACAGCAGACAGCCGAAATGCGCCCCCCAAGCCTTTGCGCCCTGTGCGGCTACACCGCTTGCACAGGGCTAGGTACGGTCCTGTTTGCACACCAAGGAACTAAAAGACAACAAGAACCAACAGCACATTTTATAAAATTAAATTATAACTCATTTTTATTTGGTTATAAACTGCATTATGGTTCTTCCTTTTTTCTTTTTCAACATATATTTTGCATCCACAGTAGGTGCAGAGCAGAACCAGGACATTCACCCACAGAACTCAATATCTAAAAAAAAAAAATCTGATTCCGATCATCTCACTAACAACAACCACCACTATTCTCCAGTACCTGGCATATTGTGAACTAATACAAAACTCTACAACAAAGAGCAAACCTACCATACCATATCAGCACAAACTTCCAAAACTCACATAAGGAGCCCATCCAAAAAAGCCGTCACTGTAGATATTACAGTGGGCCCTGGAACATCCATACACCTATATGAAAAGCTAAACAAGTCAAATTACTACAGTACAGTATAGATCCTTATGTAGAGACTCCATGTTAACAGAACACTTGACCTCAATCAAACACTCACAACATCGACCCTCACCAAGTACAGAATAAGTAACCAAAATCTAAAGTAAAAATAAAAATATGTAGACAAAATTTAAACTGAAACCCCAAGAAGCCAGAGCCCACATGCAGTGCAACATCAGATAAATAAGAGATGCAGTTTCCCAATACTGTGTAAAATATAAAAATAGCACAAAGTCCAATCACTAAAATTCAATAAATTTATTTTTTCTACCTTTGTTGTCTGACCATTTTATTCTCTGATCATGCTGGTCACGATCTGAGGCTTCTGCTTTCCTGACTTCTCTTAGCTCTCTTTCTGTAGTCTATGGTCCATGGTCCATCTGCCATTTCTTATCTCTTCTTTTGTTTTCTTCACTTCCTTCCATCGGCCCATTTCCAGTTTCAGTAACCCTCCCCAGTATCAGACCCCTTTCCAGTCCTTATCTCCCAGTACTTTCCAATGTCAACCCCCTTTACATTCCCACGACTGCCACTGGTGTCCATTCCCTTCCAGTTCCCTTCCTTCCCCACTGTCCAGTCCCTTCTAGTCCAAATGCCATCGCAGGTTTCAGCGCACGTCCACTCTCAGTGCCACCCCTCCCGGTCATCTCCCTTCCAGTCACCCTATCCTCTGCCCATCTCCCTTCCAGTGCCATTCACATGTCAGCTCCCTTCCAGCCTCCTCCCCATTACCCAGCCGCCTACCACTCCCATCCCTAACTGTCAGCTCCCTTCCAGTCCCCCTTCAGTACATCTCAGGTATCAGCTCCTTTCCAGCCCCCTCCCTCCCCTGGCAGACCCTCTCAGTATCTGCTCCCTTCCAGTCATATTCTATCAACCCCCTGCATCAGCCCATTTGTAGCCCTAGTCCCTAGTTTTCTTCCAGGGCCAGCAGCACTCTCCTCCCCTCCCCCATTAGCCCATTTCCAGTCCCAGCCCATGTCCAGTCCTATCCCCCTAAATCAGCCCACTCCAGTCCTAGCCCCCAATCAGCCCATTACCAGTTCTAACTCATTTCCAGTGCTAGCCCCCCATCTGTCAATTACCAGTCCTAACCCCCCCAATAAATCCATTTCCAGTCATAGCCCCCCAATCAGCCAATTTCCAGTCCTAGTCCTCCCAATAGCCCATTACCAGTCCTAGCCCCCTCCTGATCAGCCCATTTCCAGTCCTAGCCCCCCATCAGCCCACTTCCAGTCCTAGCCCCCCTCCTGATCAGCCCATTTCCAGTTCTAACCCATCAGCCCATTTCCAGTTCTAACCCCCCCCCCATCGGCCCATTTCCAGTCTTTGCTGTTTGCAATGGTAATAGAACCACTGGCTGAAAGTGTTAGGCAGAATAAGCAGGGGCGGCTCTATAATGAGGCGAAGTGAGGCGGCTGCCTCAGGCGGCAAAGTCTTGAGGGCGGCAAAAAATGCCCCCAAAACAGCCGCTTCACTTCACCTTCAAAAGTTTAAAAAAATCCCAAAAAACGAAGTGCACAAGTTGCTGCCGAGTCTGCTTGGCAGCGGCAAACACCCGCCTTTTCCAGGCAATTGCGGCTCCCTGCCTCTTAGAGAACCGCGGCTGTGCTGTGACTGCAGTTCTAAAAAGAAACGAAACCGGTGCGGAGCCTTCTCGCCTCCATGAAAACCCTATGCAGCTTTGTCCTGCCCCCAAAGGAAGTTACATGTAACTTTAAATTGTTACATGTAACTTCCTTTGGGGGCGGGACAAAGCTGCACAGGGTCTTTGACGGAGGCGATAAGGCTCCGCACCGGTTTCGTTTCTCTTTAGAACTGCAGTCACAGCACAGCCGTGGTTCTCTAAGAGGCAGGGAGCCGCGGCTGCCTGGAAAAGGAGGGTGAGTTTGCCGCTGCCGGCCTTAAAAAAAAACAACAAAAAAAAAGCAAACCCGAGGAGAGGAGCCGCTGCAGCAGCAACAGGAAGTGCCCCGCAGCTGCCCCGCAGAGCCCTCCTGTTTCCCTCAGCGCGCCTTTAGAGAGCCGTGAAGGGAGATGGGAAACTCTCCCTTCACGGCTCTGTAAGCCGCGCTGAGGGAGACAGGAGGGCTCTTCCGGGGCGGCCCCGGGGCACTTCCTGCTGCCGCAGCTTCAGCAGCCAGGTTCTTTTTTTTTTTTTTTATTTCCCGGGGTGCTTAGGACTTCTAATGGGCTGGGGGGGAGTTAGGATTCGTAATGGGCTATGGGGGGGTTATAGGACTGGAAATGGGCTATGGGGGGAGGTTAGGACTGGAGGTGGGCTGATGGGGGTGTTTAGGACTGGTAATGGGCAATGGGGGGGGCAAGGACTGGAAATGGGCAGATGGGGGGTTTAGGACTTCTAATGGGCTGATGGGGGGGCTAGGACTGGATGTGGGCTGATGGGGGGTAGGACTGGAGGTGGGCCGATAGGCGGGGTAGGACTGGAGGTGGGCTGATGGGGGGTGTTTAGGACTGGTAATGGGTTATGGGGGGCTAGGATTGGAAGTGAACTGATGGGAGGAGATAGGACTGGAAATGGGCTAATGGGGAGGGGAGGAGGTTGCTGCTAGCCTGGGAAGAAAACTAGGAGCTAGGGCTACAAATGGGCTGATGCGGGAGGATGGTAGAATGGGACTGGAAGGGAGCAGATAATGGGAGGGTCTGCCAGGGGAAGGAGGGGGTACGAAGGGAGCTGACACGGGGAAGGAGGGGGCTGGAAAGGAGCTGACACCTGCGATGTACTGAAGGGGGACTGGAAGGGAGCTGACACCTGGGATGTACTGAAGGGGGACTGGAAGGGAGCTGACACTTGGAAGGGAGCTGACACTGGGAGTGGTAGGTGGTTTGGTAATGGGGAGAAGGCTGGAAGGGAGCTGACATGCAAATGGCACTGGAAGGGGGATGGACAAAGGGTAGGGTGACTGGAAGGAAGCTGACCTGGAGGGTGGCACTGAGAGTGGACGGTGAGCTAATATCTGGGATGGTATTTGGACTAGAAGGGGCTGGACAGTGGGGAAGGAGGGGGACTGGAAGGGAATGGACACCAGTGGCAGTCATGGGAATGCAAGGCAGTTGACATTGGAAGGTACTGGGAGGGGAGGACTGGAAAGGGGGCTGATACTGGGGAGGGCTACTGGAACTGGAAATGGGCTGATGGAAGGAAGTGAGAAAACAAAAGAAGAGATAAGAAATGGCAGATGGACCATAGACCACAGAAAAAAAGCTAAGAGAAGACAGGAAAGCCGAAGCCTCAGATCGGGACCAGCATGATCAGAGAATAAAATGGTCAGACAACAAAGGTAGAAAAATAATTTTATTTAATTTTAGTGATTGGACTTTGTGCTATATAAAAACTAACTCCTAACTCCTAACTCCTTTATTAGCCCTGGAATATATTTCTGAAATCTAGCCACCAATATTTTAGCTAAATATCTTAGCATCCAAATTTATAAGCGAGATAGTTCTATATGACTGCATCTCTTATTTATCTGATGTTGCACTGCATGTGGACTCTGGCTTCTTGGGGTTTCAATTTAAAGTTAGTCTACATATTATTATTTTTACTTTAGATTTTGGTTACTTATTCTGTACTTGATGAGGGTCGATGTTGCGAGTGTGTGACTGAGGTCAGGTGTTCTGTTAACATGGAGTTTGTACATAAAGATCTATACTGTACTGTAGTAATTTGACTTGTTCAGCTTTTCAGATAGGTGTATGGATGTTCCAGGGCCCACTGTAGTATTTACAGTGACGCTTTTTTTGGATGGGCTCCTTATGTGAGTTTGGAAGTTTGTGCTGGTATGGTATGGTATTGTATGGTAGGTTTGTTCTTTGTTGTAGAGTTTTGTATTAGTTCACAATATGCCTGGTACTGGAGAATAGTGGTTGTTGTTGTTGTTAGTGAGATGATCAGAATCAGATTTTTTTTTTTTTAATATTGAGTTCTGTGGGTGAATGTCCTGGTTCTGCTCTGCACCTACTGTGGATGCAAAATATATGTTGAAAAAGAAAGAGCAAGAACCATAATGCAGTTTACAACAAAATAAAAATGAGTTATAATTTAGTTTTATAATCTGTGCTGTTAGTTCTTGCTGTCTTTTAGTTCCTTGGTGTGCAAATGGGACCGTACCTAGCCCTGTGCAAGCGGTGCAGCCGCACAGGGCGGAAAGGCTTGGGGGGCGTATTTCAACTGTCTGCTGTTGCCCTGCCGCCGCTGGCAGGACAATAGCAAGCAGCCGAAATGCGCTCCCCAAGCCCTTTCACAGCACTTTAAGCAGGTCTGGTCCCTCCCTCCTCCGACTCGATGTCAAGGAGGGACAGATCTGCTTAAAGTGCCGGTGCCTTTCAGATCGAGCGCATGCCCCCTTTCTCCTCCCCATACCTCCATCCAGTGCTGCCTGCTCTTTCCCTCCTGCTGGCGCCTCCGTGAAAAAAACAGAGGGCAGCAGCAGCAGGGAAAGAGCAGGCAGCGCTGGACGGAGGTATGGGGGGAGAGGGGGGCGTGCACCCGAGCTGCAAGTCTCACAGGGTGTGATTGCAGCTCTATATGGCCCTGTGGGCAAACATCTTGCATTTCCTCCATATAATCTAATCGGCTTTTTGGTTTGGTTCAGTCTCTGATTGGATTTCTGAAAAAGCTCCGCCCCCCTCTAAGGTGGGGGGGGGGGAGGGGTGGCGCCTTTTCATATTTCGCCTCAGGCAGCAGATTGCCTTGAGCCACCCCTGAGAATAAGGAAATACATGGAATAAAGGTGAGTGAGGAGGAATATAAAATTTCCTTATTTGCGGATGATGTGATGTATACACTAGGACAGCGATGGCGAACCTATGGCACGCGTGCCAGCTGTGGCACGCGAAGGCCTTGCAGCTGGCACGCGGGAAGGTCCGCAAAAAATAGAAAAAGCTGGCTCTGACTGCTGCCGCGGACGCGGCAAGGGCAGAATGCAGCGTCCCGCGGGGCCCCCTCCGCCCGCTAAGCCCCTCTGCAAGAGCTTTCAGATTCGCGAGGGAGAGCGTCTCCCTCGCGTCTCTGTTAAGCCCGCAGGGGCTAATGGGAAATTTCCCATCAGCCCCTTTAGACGCGAGGGACTGATGGGAAATTTCCCCTTAGCCCCTGCGGGCTTAACAGAGACGCGAGGGAGATGCTCTCCCTCGCGAATCTGAAAGCCCTTGCGGAGGGGCTGAGCGGGCGGAGGGGGCCCCGCGGGACATGGCAATCTGCCGCGGCAGCAGCCAGAGCCTGCTTTTTTTTTAAAAAATTTGCCAGGGGGGTTAGGACTGCTAATGGGCAGGCAGGGAGGCAGGGAGGGGGGGGGGGCTTAGGACTGCTAATGGGCAGGCAGGGAGGGAGGGGAGGGGAGGGGAGGGGAGGAGGAGGGTTAGGACTGCTAATGGGCAGGGAGGGGGGGGTTAGGACTGCTAATGGGCAGGGAGGGAGGGAGGGGGGGTTAGGACTGCTAATGGGCAGGGAGGGAGGGAGGGGGGGTTAGGACTGCTAATGGGCGGGCAGGGAGGGAGGGAGGGGGGGTTAGGACTGCTAATGGGCAGGGAGGGAGGGGGGGTTAGGACTGCTAATGGGCAGGGGGGGGCGGGCGGGCGGGGGGGGTAGGACTGCTAATGGGCTGGGGGGTTAGGACTGCTAATGGGCGGGCGGGCGGGCGGGGGGGGTAGGACTGCTAATGGGCTGGGGGGGTAGGACTGCTAATGGGCTGTGGGCTGGGGGGCTGTCTGGAAATGGGGTGATGGGGGTTAGGACTGGTAATGGGTTATAGGGGGGCTTAAACTCAAAAAGGGGTGAGGGGGGTTTATGAATCGAAGAGGGTTGATAGGGGGCGGGGCTAGGACTGGTATTGGGTTGGGGGGTTGCTAGGACTGGAAATGGGCTGATGGGGGCTAGGACTGGAAATGGGCTGATGCAGGGACTAGAAGGGAATGGATGCTGGGTGAGGCTGGAACTAGAAGGGAGCTGATGTTGGGGGAGGATTAGAATGGGATGGGGCTGGGAGAGTAAAATGGAGAGGGGAAAAATATTTTGTGTGGGAGGGATAAAAAATCTACAATTGGCCGGGTATTGGGAGAGTAAGTGGGGATTGAGGATGGAGGGGTAAAATTTGAGTGGATGAAATAGGAATGAGGAAAGAGCAAAATGAGAAAGATTAGTATGTTAAAGCGGATGTAGAGAGAGAGAATGGAAAAAAAAACTAGAAGAGAGAAGAAAGGACAAATGGACAGCAGATGATGGAGAGTTAGCAGAAAACATGAAGAAACCAGAAGAAAGTGGCTGGAGCAATTGCAACTGTGTAACTGAGCTGAGGTATTCTGTTTATGTAATTCCTTTTTGACATTGCCACTTGTTCTCTTTCCCCAGTAGGTCATGTATTGTTATTGTCTGAAATGTATTGGTTTAATATTTGCAGTGTTGCCTTTTGATAGGTATGGTGTGGTGCTTTGTGAGTCCTGGTAGTGCTGTTAGGATACGGCGGGTTTACTATTGGTTCTAAATGGGCAGTGTTTGTAGTAGTTCCTAATGTGCCTGGCGGTTGGCACTGGATTATAGTAATGTAGAAATCTTTTAGTCTGTCTTTATCCATACACTCATTAAGAGACATGTTTACTAAAAGTTAGTGTATGTTAGCATTATGCAAATATTTATGCAAATTGACGTGCTGGCACTTTGAGGAAATTCTTTGGTTTTGTGCGGCAGTTTGGGCACTCGGGCTCAAAAAGGTTAGCCATCACTGCACTAGGACATCCTGAGAAATTGATCCAGCTCTAGTACAGATGATTCTGAAATATAGTGCGGTATCAGGCTATAAAATGAATATGGGAAAAACAGAAGTGCTTAAATTAAAGTTGAATTCATAGGAAGAGAGTAGGATACGTAAAACGTTTCCATTTAAAAAGGCTAGTAAAAGTGTAAAATATCTGGGGATCCAAATTAGTGGGGAGGGGTCTGAATTATATCAGTTGAACTATGAGCCAGCTGTAAAGAATGTGCTAACGGATTTAGTAAGATGTGATAAACCCATCTTCTCATGGATGGGAAGGATAGCCATAGTGAAGATGAAAATACTGCCTAGACTACTTTTTTTCTTTGTGACCTTGCCTATAGAAGTTCCCACAGCCATGATAAACTTGGTGCAGAGAAGAATCTTTGCCTTTATTTGGAGACGCCGGCCCCCTAGGGTGCAAAGGAAAATAATGCACAGAGTGAAAAAGGAGGTGGTCTGGTGGTCCCTGAGATTGGAAGATATTATGAGGCTGCTCAGTTGTGAGCGATAATGGGGTGGAGGCTGGAGAAGGATGGGCCTCAATGGAGTAGAATACAACAGGTGATGGTAAGGCCCAACTATATTACGGATCTGTTGTGGAAGAATAGGGCAGAGAGAGAACGAGGCATAGTCAAGAACCCATACATTATAGATACATTTAGAGCCTGGGATAAGAAACATAAGGTGCTAATACATATGGGAGGAAATATTAGGGCACATTGTGAGGGGTTTTTGGTGGGAGAAAGTTCTGGGATATTACAAAGATGGCATGAGAAAGGGTTACAGTATATGGGGCAGGTATTAACTGAGGCTGGTCAATTAAGGCCGTTTGATGAGCTCCAGCGAGAGTTCCAAATAGCACAGAGTGATTGGTTGGGCTATTTCCAACTGGCACATTTTTTTAGGGGGGAAAGAGGTAAAAGAAGGCCTGAAAAGCACAGAGACACTCTTTGAGAACATGTTTAGGGTGGGGGACTTATCAAGAGGGGTGATTTCTAGACTTTATAAGGCCTTGAGTAGCCTCATGGATCAAGGAACGCATATGAGGGCCTGGGAGGAAGACCTGGAGGGCCACTGGGATGTACAGAGATGGGAAAAAGTATATGATGGAGTTAAAATACCAGTGGTTTTGGCAGCAGTTCAAGAACATTGTTATAAGATGATGTTCCAAATGTATCTAACCCCAGTAAGGCTGTGTAAGATGGGGGGATATAATGATGCGATGTGTTGGAGGGGTGCAGAGAACGGGGGAGTATATGCATATGTGGTGGAGCTGTCCAGTCCTACAACAAACGTGGCAGTGGCGAAGGATCTCATGCGGGAGATGGTGGGCTGGGTAGGAGATATTATACCAGCCGGAATATTAATGAATGAATGGGGGGGGATCCGAAGAGCGATATGGTGTACGTATATGTTGAAGATGCTTGCAATTGGAGTATGGATGGAAATAGCGAAGGGCTGGAGGTCCGTGAGAGCACCAGCACCTGAAAAGATATTAAGTAGAATAGCATGTATTTATAGGATGAGTGAGATTAATGCAAAGTGCACAGGATTGCGAGCTTTCAAAGGAGATGGCGAAAGTACATTGAGTGGTTGCATGATACTAATTGAGAGTATAAAAGGAAATTGTTAATAAGGAGGAGGGGAACACCGCAGGATCCAGGGGGGGGGGGTGGAGGGGAGTAAAAGGGAATGGTAAAATAATAAAAAATTGTAAAGGTAAATTGGAGAGGAACCTAGACTGTTAAGTATTGTATAGTAAGGCTAGAAATGTAAGCAGGTGTATGTTGTGATGATGGATATTGTTGGATGTAGGTTAAACCAGGATTTTGTAAAGCAGTTGAAAAATGGTGTGTCCTTTTGCAATGTACTAAATAAAACGATTATTTAAAAAATAAAAAAACCTTCTGTATATTCTTTCCACCTTTTCTTGATCTTCTCAGCATCATTCAACATAGATCCTTGAGCATATTCTAACATTCCCATTCAAGGCTGGAATTTTTTCTTTAACTCTCGTAGCTTTAGGAAAGCCGATCTTCTTCCTCTAATAGTTTCTGCTTCCATTTTCTTGCATGCATCATTGTAGTACTTTTCCTTGTCCTGTCTTGCTGCACGCTGGAAATCTATCTTAAGCTCTGCGATTGCCTCTCTTTCTCCTCTGGCTTTAGCTTCTCTGTGTTTCCAGGCAATTTTCAGAGTTTCTTCCATCATCTATTTTGGCCGTTTTTGCTTTTTCACCTTTAGTAGAGACTTCTCGCTTTCTTCCAATACAACCTTCTTGATAACATAGTATATGAAGGCAGATAAGGACCAGCATGGTCCATCTAGTCTGCGCAGCAAGGCGGCAAGAGTAGGTGCACTTGCCACTCTGTGCAGGTCAACCCGCCCCATGCCTTTGTAAAGGGGTTTACCCACCGCTCCGTGTAAGTCACCCCTATTTGCTGAGATATGAGATTGTTATGTTTATTTTTATTTAAGGTTCCTATAGTCCTCTGCCAGCTCTTGCAGCCTTGCCGTGTGTCTGTCTACGTTCTCCAGAAACACAAGGAGGAGCAACCTCCTGCAGGAAGTCCAGACAGACACAAGGAGCAGGAGATATTGGAAGAGCAAAGGGTCTTTATTATGCAAAAGGAACCCCAACGCGTTTCGGCAACGCCTTCCTTAGGGGGAGTGACACTAATAAATAAAAATTAAAAATTACATAAACATTAATTAATAAAAACAATTAAAAAAACAATTAAAAACAGTTAAAATATGATTAAAATGTGAAAGCACCGGCATGACATACAACATAAGATAGTCTAATAATAACAATGTGAACAAAACGCAAAAGCAGGGCTGAGGGAACAAATAAAACATACCAACCTAATTAGAACAACAAGAGAACAAACTAATTGATATTGAATCATAAAAATGGTGTGAAAGGGTACTGTGTCTTAACTATAACTATAAATATAATTGTACCAAACATACATAATAATGGGAAAAATAAAAACACAAAATTAAAAAAATAAAACACACTGAATGAAATGGTAACTATAGAAATTGATATGCAACCGTAAAGCTAAAATATTAATCTATTGTGAAATAGTAAAACTGAGAGCAGCATGTACAAATAAATATGACAATAAGTATAAATATAAAACACTTAACTAAACCAATAAAATTTCAATATAAATATAACAATAAATATAATTGTACCAAACATGCATTCATAATAAGAAAAATTAAAAAATAAAAAGGTAAAAAACAGAGGAAGACAAAGCATTATTGGTAAAATCACATAAAAAGATAAATAACAGGCAACATGAATCTAAAATACTATTGACAGAGAGCAATAGTAAAACCATATGTGAATTGATGAGCCATATCAATTTCTATAGTTACCATTTCATTCAGTGTGTTTTATTTTTTTAATTTTTTTAATTTTGTGTTTTTATTTTTCCCATTATTATGTATGTTTGGTACAATTATATTTATTGTTATATTTATATTGATATTTTATTGGTTTAGCTAAGTGTTTCATATTTATATTTATTGTCATATTTATTTGGATATTGTGATGATGTGAAGGCTGCAGAGCCCTTTAAAAGTAGAAAAAACTCTGAGATTAGTTCCCACAAGCGGGGGATGGGATCACAGAAGCACATTTCCCACAGAGAGAATGAAACTAAGGCACATAGAAGCAGGGTTAGCTTGAAGCCACACCCAACCTCTAGGACAGCTGCAAGCAGAGAGAGGGTGGGGTCAGAGAAGCAAACAGTTCACAGAACATATAAGCTGCGTCACACAGGAAGTGAGGGGAGAGATGAACAGGAGCTGGAGAATCAGCTGAGAGTTGATTCCAGAGCTTCACACACACGAGGACTAGGCACAGGACGGTGCAAAGGAAATTGCAATGCTAAAGGGAAACTAGCAAAACCCCGAGGACAAAGTTTCTTTGAAGAATCAGCTGAGTGGGAGGAGGAATCAGGTACTGATCAAACGGTATGTGCTTTTACACCAGAAAGACTGCAGAGAAGGTCTGTTCAAAGGCAGGACCGGTTGCAGGCTAGGAGCCAAAGAAAAAGGCCAGTAAACCAGGGAAGGAAGCAGGATTTAAAAGCTGTTAATTCTGCTAAGCCCAGAAGGACTGACCACTACTTACAAGGCAAGTGCAAAGGGTGTGGGCATAGAAAGAACCGGCAGAGAAGCCTGGATTTTACCTCTGAATCAGAATATAGCAGTTCTAGTCTTGAACCTCCACACAGATATTATAGAAAGCCTGTTAGGAGGAGAGTTACTGCTAGTCAAGAAGCTTTTGCATTTCCTGATGAGAAACTATTAAGGGGGAGAAAAGCAAAAGGTTCAAACCCAGTTACAGAGGGGAACCGTGAGCTAAAGTGGAGAAACCTTTGTAAGCTTCTGAAGAACATACAACAGGTTAAACCAGAGATTACCCCAAGTTCAGAGCCGTACAATTCCCCAACAGAAATGGACGTGGACTGTCTCTCTGATAAATCAATGTCCTCTGCTGAATCGATGGATTGCAGTTTGTGTGTGTCTAATGTATAAAGCTTTTCCTGTATGCTGTATGAAACAAGTAAGAAGACGTCAGGAGTTCAGATATCATTGTATGCTTGGAAAGCAGACAAGTGGATAAGAGAAACCTCATGTGAAAGCCTAGCTAGTTTTATTGCTGCTGTAACGTCAGCTGAGAAAGCTAGTGGTAAAAGCTAAGAGGTAGCACTCTGAGTGATGTTTTAAACTTGAAGTCAGCAAGGAAAGTGAAGCTTTCCATATTGCCAAAGTTTGTGAGTAATGCACAAAGATGTTTCTACTGCGTTTGTAAATACTAGAAAATGCTGCTATCAAGGTTGAGAAGTTTATGGAAGAAATTCACCTTGCACATTTTGGAGAAGAATCCTATACCTTTAGTTGAATGTGTTTTCCCTTTCTGGAATTTTGCCACGAATGATTTCCTTACAGAAAATAAAAATAAAAGCAATTTATGTTATAAATTGTCCTGTGCTCCTTCTATTCGGACTGCTAACAAAAGCAAACCACAACTACAATTAAGGAGGTGATCCACCGTCTCTCATTAGGCAAGTGTCTATACTAAATAGCACTATAAGTGATCAAACAGAGACAATCTGCCGTGCCACCCCTAGGGGCAGTGCGGTGAGAGCGGTGGAAGGCGTCACAGGTGGCGTAGTGTGTTGGATTTTTCGTTTGGAGTCACGTGACAACGGAGAGGTCATCTACAAACACAGGAAAGAGAATCCTAGAGCAGCTGTATCAACTTCCAAGGTCTGCGGAGCGGAAGGAAAGCCGGAGTGACCACTGGAACCCGAGTCCAGGGCAACGGAGTTGATGAAGTGAGACTCTGCACCAGTATAAGGTAACCCGTAGGCTGGAGGGTTGGACCGGATAAGCACTGGTGTAAGAGGGTGGCTGTTGGGATAATCACCAAGACAAGGGTGAAGTGGAAGGTTCCGCACTTGGTGCTTTGTTTCTGTTTTTTTTACAGGAAAGAAGATGGAGTCTCGAGACATCTTGGACTGGGCGGCTGGTCAGATAGCCCAACATCAAGAGTTGTCCACGAGGAGCCTGGAACAGGCGAAGGCGCTGTTCCAATCACAACAAGCACCGGTTATACAAGCAATGTCCAGTTGGCTTGAGGCCCAAGGGAAAAAGGACGATGCTGCCAGGACTATGCCAGGTGCAAGGGCAGATTGTCGGGACTGGGACTGGTCAGGGACTGGGATTTTTGCAGGAGGTCGTCTAACAAAGGATGACGATGTAGACGACTACATTGAGTCTTTTGAGCGTATAGCTATTCTAGCAAAATGGCCTAAAGAACAGTGGGCGCTAAGATTTGCTGCCTCGCTTACAGGCGAAGCCTTAGCAGCTTACCGTGCCATGCCTGCTAGTTTAGTTACAAGCTATGAAGATGTAAAACAAGCGGTAAAGGATCGTTTGGGTCTAAATCCAGCGGTCTACCGTAGGCAGCTACGGTCATGTAAATTAAGGTCAGAGGAAACACCTCAGGCATTATATTATCGCGTAAAGAATTTGGTTTATAAATGGTTGATGCCTGAAGGTAGAGATATAGAGGCTATCTTAGACACAATAATTCTTGAACAGTTCATGGAAGCAGTACCGAGCAGCGTGCATACCTTTCTAGTACTCCAAAGCTGTAAGAACACGCAAGAAGCAATTGCTTTAACAGACCGCTTTCTGGAGGCCAATAAGTTGAGCCTGGAGAAAGAAGGCATCTTTAAAAACAAAGTGGAGTTACTAGAAAGGAAAGCTAAGCTGGATGAATTTGCAGATAGTAATGTGAAACTGTATAAGAGAAATGTGTTAAGAAAGTGTTTTTCGTGTGGAGAAGTGGGGCACGTGAAAAGGGACTGTAAGGCCAGGAAGGCTTTAATCACTACCCAGCACCGAGATACAGGGGAGGGATTCCTACTGAGGGTGGAGGTAGAAGGAATACCAACTGAGGCACTCTTAGATTCAGGGGCGAATCAGTCTATGATCTCCCGGAAGCTCTGGCAACAGATAGAGGCAAAAGAAAAACCCTTGCTGCCAAGCTCTGGGGATCATATTCGGATCCGGTGCGTCCATGGCGCAGCCTCTACCTACCCTATACACCCGGTGGTTATAGAGGGAGTGGGTCTCAAGAAACAAATGCAAGTGGCCATTGTACCAAGGCTTCCACACGAAGTAGTCTTAGGCCGAGATTGGCCACAATTTCGGAAAGGTCTGGCTAAGGAGTTGCAGGTGGAAAACTACCCATTCGCTACCTTTCCGCAAGTTGATTTAGCTGAGGAGAAGACCCTGCCCAAGGTAGGCAAGGTAGCTGACCCCATGCTATTTAAGAATGGGTATGATCACAACCCGTACAGGGGATAAGCCCTTAGGAGAAGAAATTGGTTCACAAGTAGACCCAGTGCCAGGAACATCCTTCCAGGAAGACCTGCTTACTCAGGCCAAAGACACTCCTAGGAAAGGGAAACCTGAAAGGAGAAGGGAGAGGAGGACCCGGGCACAAAATAGGGTTAAAATAATGACAGGACAGGAACTACCCTGGGTTCCTGCTGAATTAAAGGAAAAATTTCCTTCATTCCCTGCAGAACAGAGGGCCGATCCTACTCTCCGTCGAGCGTATGAGTACGCTACGAAGGGATCGGAGACCCTACCAAGATTTTTATTAGAGGACAATATCTTGTACAGGGAAAGTACAGATACCCGCCTAGGGGGCACAAGGAAACAATTAGTGATACCTCAAGCTCTTAGGAGCATGGTGTTAGGGATAGCACATGGATACGCGGGAAGAGTGCATAAAGGGGGGCAAGACACCCTAGAGCACGTATTGGCTAGGTTCTATTGGCCAGGGGTATATACGGAGACGGCGGGATATTGTGCGTCTTGCCCGGCTTGTCAGGGGGTCGCAGCAAGTCGTCCACCGAGGGCACCCCTAAGGCCAGTTATGGCCGAATCGGTACCTAGATTAGCCAAGGAGGATGGTCATGCCCGTCAGAAGGCTTATTATGCCCGACGAGCCCGACCGCATTTCTTACGTATGGGGGATGAGGTATTAGTAATTACCAAGGCCAGCTCCAAGTTTGGAACTGCCACGAAAGGCCCTTATAAAGTATTAAAACAGATGGGTCCTCTACACTATTCCTTGGAGACAGGGAAGGGGAAGTACCATGCATACCACATCGACAGCTTGCGCCCATGGCAGGAGCGGGTCGATAAAGTAGCTGCAAGACCAGACAATAACCCAAGAGCATTAGTTGGGATTTCCAGCTGTGCGCGCATGGGTGCGCCAGCTGGCAATTGCTTAAGGTGGGGGATATGTGATGATGTGAAGGCTGCAGAGCCCTTTAAAAGTAGAAAAAACTCTGAGATTAGTTCCCACAAGCGGGGGATGGGATCACAGAAGCACATTTCCCACAGAGAGAATGAAACTAAGGCACATAGAAGCAGGGTTAGCTTGAAGCCACACCCAACCTCTAGGACAGCTGCAAGCAGAGAGAGGGTGGGGTCAGAGAAGCAAACAGTTCACAGAACATATAAGCTGCGTCACACAGGAAGTGAGGGGAGAGATGAACAGGAGCTGGAGAATCAGCTGAGAGTTGATTCCAGAGCTTCACACACACGAGGACTAGGCACAGGACGGTGCAAAGGAAATTGCAATGCTAAAGGGAAACTAGCAAAACCCCGAGGACAAAGTTTCTTTGAAGAATCAGCTGAGTGGGAGGAGGAATCAGGTACTGATCAAACGGTATGTGCTTTTACACCAGAAAGACTGCAGAGAAGGTCTGTTCAAAGGCAGGACCGGTTGCAGGCTAGGAGCCAAAGAAAAGGCCAGTAAACCAGGGAAGGAAGCAGGATTTAAAAGCTGTTAATTCTGCTAAGCCCAGAAGGACTGACCACTACTTACAAGGCAAGTGCAAAGGGTGTGGGCATAGAAAGAACCGGCAGAGAAGCCTGGATTTTACCTCTGAATCAGAATATAGCAGTTCTAGTCTTGAACCTCCACACAGATATTATAGAAAGCCTGTTAGGAGGAGAGTTACTGCTAGTCAAGAAGCTTTTGCATTTCCTGATGAGAAACTATTAAGGGGGAGAAAAGCAAAAGGTTCAAACCCAGTTACAGAGGGGAACCGTGAGCTAAAGTGGAGAAACCTTTGTAAGCTTCTGAAGAACATACAACAGGTTAAACCAGAGATTACCCCAAGTTCAGAGCCGTACAATTCCCCAACAGAAATGGACGTGGACTGTCTCTCTGATAAATCAATGTCCTCTGCTGAATCGATGGATTGCAGTTTGTGTGTGTCTAATGTATAAAGCTTTTCCTGTATGCTGTATGAAACAAGTAAGAAGACGTCAGGAGTTCAGATATCATTGTATGCTTGGAAAGCAGACAAGTGGATAAGAGAAACCTCATGTGAAAGCCTAGCTAGTTTTATTGCTGCTGTAACGTCAGCTGAGAAAGCTAGTGGTAAAAGCTAAGAGGTAGCACTCTGAGTGATGTTTTAAACTTGAAGTCAGCAAGGAAAGTGAAGCTTTCCATATTGCCAAAGTTTGTGAGTAATGCACAAAGATGTTTCTACTGCGTTTGTAAATACTAGAAAATGCTGCTATCAAGGTTGAGAAGTTTATGGAAGAAATTCACCTTGCACATTTTGGAGAAGAATCCTATACCTTTAGTTGAATGTGTTTTCCCTTTCTGGAATTTTGCCACGAATGATTTCCTTACAGAAAATAAAAATAAAAGCAATTTATGTTATAAATTGTCCTGTGCTCCTTCTATTCGGACTGCTAACAAAAGCAAACCACAACTACAATTAAGGAGGTGATCCACCGTCTCTCATTAGGCAAGTGTCTATACTAAATAGCACTATAAGTGATCAAACAGAGACAATCTGCCGTGCCACCCCTAGGGGCAGTGCGGTGAGAGCGGTGGAAGGCGTCACAATATGCTGTTCCCAGTTTTATCATTTCACAATAGATTTTTATTCAGCTATATGATTGCATATTTATTTCCATACTTTATCATTTTCTATTTACATTATGCAATCATAGGCTGTTATAGTTAAGACACAGTACCCTTTCACACCATTTTTATGATTCAATATCAATTAGTTTGTTCTCTTGTTGTTCTAATTAGGTTGGTATGTTTTATTTGTTCCCTCAGCCCTGCTTTTGCGTTTTGTTCACATTGTTATTATTAGACTATCTTATGTTGTATGTCATGCCGGTGCTTTCACATTTTAATCATATTTTAACTGTTTTTAATTGTTTTTTTAATTGTTTTTATTAATTAATGTTTATATAATTTTTAATTTTTATTTATTAGTGTCACTCCCCCTGAGGAAGGCGTTGCCGAAACGCGTTGGGGTTCCCTTTGCATAATAAAGACCCTTTGCTCTTCCAATATCTCCTGCTCCTTGTGTCTGTCTACGTTCTCCTCCACCTCTTCAACTCTGTGCCTTAATACACTGAAATCCTGCTGTATATTTTCCAGCATTGCTTTTATATCATTTCTCAACACGTTCCGATCCGCATTTAAATCTTTCACTCAAACAATTTCTAACCCAAGCAGTAACTTTAGAGTCCATCTCTAGAGTGCTCAGTTTGTTTATACTGTAAGTTGCCTTTGAGGAACAGTGTCAAAGGCTTTACTGAAATCTAATTACACCGTATCTAGGGCTCTCCCTCGGTCCGACCGCCCAACTTGCATATTTAGATTGAAATACCTCCAGTTTCTTCTGGACCGACATTATGATAAATTGGTTATTAGGGATTTTGCTTTTAACGATGCTCACTGTGAATTTCCCCTTATTGCATGTGGGTTTTTGGCTGGAGTTTTATCAAGCCATGGCTTATCAGCCTCCTTGTTGTCACCGGAAATCAGCTTTAAGGAATTTTTATGAAGCCAGGAAGCAACCTGGTGTAAACAATCATTTACCCATAACAAGTCATGGGAAAGAGTGAAAATGTGGAAAAGAAGCAGACTATCATTAGCATAGATATAGCACAAAATGCCCAGGGATTGAATGAGGGACACCAGGGAAGTCAAGAATATGTTTATCAGAAGAAGGGAAAGAGCTGACCCCTGCGGGACCCCATAGGTTAGAGCAGTGCTTTTCAAGCTTTTATCCCATATGACCCCATTTTAACAACTGAAGATTCACGTGACCAGGGGCGGCCCAAGGGGGGTGCGGGGCCATGTGCGGAGACTCGGTGCGGGGCCTCATTTGCATAAGGGGCCTCATTTGCATAAATATTTGCATAATGTTACCATACACTAACTTTTAGTAAACATGCCTCTTAATGAGTGTATGGATAAAGAAAGACTAAAAGATTTCTACATTACTATAATCCAGTGCTAACTGCCAGGCACATTAGGAACTACTACAAACACTGCCCATTTAGAACCCATAGCAAACCCGCCGTATCCTGACAGCATTACCAGGACTCACAAAGCACCAGACCCCTCAACTGCCACGATCGGTCCTGCCCCCCCCCCCCACACACACACAATATTGTCGGTGCCGTGGTGCTCTGATCCATGGCATGGACAACAGAAAATATAACTGTGGTGGTCCCCCTTAAGCACTGATACCCCCAGACCTGTACTTCTCATAGGCCCTAACAAAGATTATCGCATTCTTGCAGTGCTGCCCCCTAGCAAGAGGCTAGAGAGCAGCATCCATGATGGTAGATCGGGAGGAGCATATAGGATCACTCCTGCCCCGTTCTTACCCTAGACCCAGGGCCGATCCATCCACTAGGCGAACTATGCGACTGCCTATGGCTGCCTTCCTGGGTGGACAGCGGCATGGGTGGGCATCGGTGGCGGCAGCGGCACACATGGGGAGCTGCTCCGCACCGCACCCCCAGCTGCCACTGATTCCGTTTGGGGGGAGGTGGGCAGCAGCAGTATTTCCAAAAGTGGCAAAAAAAGCCGCCACTTTTGGAAATGCTGCCGCTACTCGCCTCCCCTTCCCAAGATGGCAGAAGCTGGGGGGGGCGGCGACGACGGCCATGGCAGTTGGGGGGCAGCATCAGCTGGGGCAGTGAGGCTGGAGGTTCTGCCTAGGGCAGCAGAAACCTAGGACCAGCCTTGCCTAGACCACCATGGATCATAAGGTATGTGCGGGGGTCGGGCCTGGGGGGGTCATGGGGCCCCTCCTTGCTGGCTGGCTAGTCAGATTTTTTTTTTTTGGAAGGGGAGGTGGCAGGGGGTGCTGTGAGGCTGTCCACCCTTGTGTATCAGGGGGAGGGAGGGGGGCCTAGCCCAACTTGCTAGCTGGAGCATTTTTTACATCAGGAGTTGTACCGATTACCCCAGGGCAGCTCTCAGGAGCTGCCCAAGGGGGATCAGTGCTTAAGGGGGGCCACCAGAGTTAGCGGGAGGCCTGACTGCCTGCAGGGCCAGCCACTGCACAAAAGCTTAGTTACTCACCTGTAGCAGGTGTTCTCCGGGAACAGCAGGAATCAGTACTCACGCTTTTGGGTGACATCACTGACAGAGCCCACGCAGGAACACTTCCCAGCTTCCAAAGGAAGCTTTTGGAATGTATTCCTCGCATGCATGCCAGCCTTCCCACCTGAAGGAGCCATCTTACCTCAGTATGATGACATAACTTAATGAAGCCCAAAAAGAAAACAACTCCATGGGGAGGAGGGAGGGTAGTGAGGGCTGATTCCTCCTGTTCCCAGAGAACATCTGCTACAGGTGAGTAACTACATTTTCTTCGGAACCAAGCATAGGGTTGCCAACTGGCTCCAGATGCGCCCGACAAGCTTGATCCAGTCCTGGGTCTACCCCATTGCATGCAGGGACATGTAGTTCTGATTTCTCCATTGCACGCCATAAGAAAAACAAGACTACATGTCCCTGCATGCAATGGTGTATACCCAGGACTGGATCAAGCCTGTCGGGCGCATCTGGAGCCAGTTGGTAACCCTAACCAAGCAGGAAGTCAGACCTCACATATGGGACTCCCCAGCTACAGGCTACCTGTACGGAACAAGGGGGGGGGGGGCGGGCCGAATCCATTGGCCAGGTGGATTTTGCCACCCTCCTCCTCTGTGCAAGAGGGGAACACAACCTTGCAAACTAGCACATATACAGGGATGGCCTACCACCTCCTCCCAATAGACACACCTCATGCTGATTATACTTGTGCCTGGCACAATATTCTCACAGATTTTTCTTATAAAAAAATCCTTTATTTCTTTCTTATATCACAGAAGCAAGCATACAGGAAGCATAAGAAAACTAACTAAATACAAAGTAAGTTGGAGAATTTCCCTCACCCTCTTCTTACAAGTTTACAGCTATAAAGTAATAAAGAGTTTCCTGTCCATTGACAGATCCTAGCACAGTGAAAGAAGGATATACAGTATGGTTCCTAGCTACACTCAAAGATAAACTAAGGAAAACCTTTCACACAGCACAAAGAATCAGAATCATACTCACTCATTAGCAAACATACAGTGGAAATTTACAAAGCACCTTCTTCAGAAAATGGGGTGTAAATTCCCCATCTTTAAAAGTTCTGTACTATTATATAGGGTTTTTTCCAATTAGTCCCTTTAATTAGTCCCGTTGCTTTCAATTCCAGGCACCTGGATTATCTCTTCCATTCCTTCCTTTGTCCTGTCATATTTGCACTCCCATTCCCGCTGACCTGTTGACCCTTTATGGCCTTGTGTATAACCATTTGCTCAGGCCTTTGTCAGATTTATTCCCTGTTATCTGACCCTTTTCCCCCTTCTTCAATTTTTTCACCTGGTTTGTCTCTCCATCCCTTATTTTCAAGAAATATAGAAAATATATCTTATTAGTTCTCTGATATCTTCTGACAGTTTCCAAACTAGGCCCAAGTAGGCCCCATGCCAAACTGTCATAACCATGCTAATAATGCCTTCTCTCTCTTGTGCTCTGTAGATAAGTGTGTTTCTCACATTTCTTCCATCTGATGTCACCTAATACCTCCAGCACCTCACAAGGACCACATCCAATGCAAATGCCAGCAATTTAGATACATTTTAGATGTTCTCTATGTTAACCCCTTCCCACTGGCTCTCACATAACGAAAATCCTGTAGACAGCCCAATGGGGCAACCAGAAAAAACTAACTGAGAAAATAGCGGGAAATGCTGAAGTTCTGAGAGTCAACACCAGCCTCAGACATCAACCAATAGTCAACTCTGGTAGCCTGGACAGACAGAAGGGCCAGAGGGAAGGAGTTACATTAATCCCCAAAGAGGTTCTGGAGTACGGTGTGTCCAAAGGTGCTGTCACTCCAGGAATCCTTATACAGACAGTAGTGGACTGCAAAAGTGTGGATGGAGGACCATGCAGCAGCCCTAAAAATCTCCACTGTGGAGACAGAGCATAAGTGAGTCACTGAGACTGCCATAGCGTGAATGTTATGCACTGTGATGTGGCACTCTAAGGTAAGCCCAGCCTGGGCATAAGCAAAAGAGATGCAGTCAAACACTCAGATAGAGAGGGTTGCTTAGAAACAGCTACCCCCAGTCTGTTGGGGTCATAAGAAACAAAAAGCTGAGTGGAATGATGATGGGGCTTAGTTTGTTCAAGATAAACAGCGAGCGCTCTCTTACAGTCCAGATTATGAAGAGAGGCCTCTGCCCTGGAAGTGTGAGACCGAACTAGTTTAGGTGGAATGCTGAAACCGCTTTAGGGAGAAACTTAGGATGAGTGTGTAGCACCAGTCTATTTTTGTAGACTGGTGCTACACACTCCCTGGACCCCACCTCCTACAGACCAGTTGCAAGCCTCCCCCTCACCGCCAAGATAATAGAGAAGGTAGTCCAACGCCAGCTTCAAGATCATCTAGACATCAACGACATACTAGACCCCCAGCAACACGGTTTCCGGCCACTACATGGAGTCGAGACCCTCATAACCATTCTAATGAACACCCTCACCATAGGAACCCAAGAGAAACATTCTGGATACATCCTGATCTTCCTAGATATATCAGCGGCCTTTGACACAATCTCACATGAAATCCTCATACGCAGACTTCAATCAATTGGAATCAAAGGCACTGTACTCCAATGGTTCAGGTCCTATTTAACCAACAGACAGCAACGGATCCGCACCTTCACCGCAACCTCGCCCCCCTACCAGCAACATCAAAGAGTACCCCAAGGATCCACCCTGTCAGCCATGCTGTTCAATATATATCTCCGCCCACTCTGCTCAGTCATACGCACCCACAACATCAACTTCCACATATATGCTGATGACATAATGCTCTACGCACTGATTACAACCACCAACCCAACAAATGATCAGCTATCAGCCTGCTTCACCGATGTGGCCAACTGGCTACAGGAAAACAACCTATCCATCAACATAAAGAAAACTGAAGCCCTTATAGTGACAAAAGAACCAGACTTCAAACCACCTACCCATCTCAACATGGGGACCACGAAAATTCAAATCCAGCCTCAAATAAGATACCTAGGCGTAATCATTGATCAAGCTCTCACCTTTAAACCTCAAATCAACAAGACCGCCGGGACGATATTCCACAAAGCTAAAACTGTATAACGCCTCCGACCCCTCCTAGAACCTCACGACTTCAGGACAGTAATGCAAGCTGTGACACTCCCTCATTTGGACTTTTGCAACATAATCTACCATGGACTTCCCGCCTCACAAACCAACCCCCTCAGAACTGCCTTGAATACTACAGCAAGGATTATTCAGAATGCGAAAAAATGGGATCACATCACCCCAATACTAAGAGACCTCCACATCCTCCCACTTGAAGCAAGAATCAAGTACAAAGCTATACTACTCGCCCACAAGACTATCCACCAAACACGGAACACCTCACTCCACTCCCTACTGCCTCGCCCATCCCACAACAGACCAACCAGACAATCCTTCAATAACTCCATCGTTGTCCCCCACAAAAGAACCAAATCCACACAACGGACCTGCAACAGAGCTTTCGAACTTTATGCTCCAACCCTCTGGAACTCTCTGCCAAACCAAATCAGAAACAACGCTGACATCACATCATTCAAGAAACAGCTCAAAACAATCCTGTTCCGAGAACATCTCTGAACAGAAAAACCACCCTATCCGCATGAACTAATACTTAGATACAGCAGAAGCATACATGTCTATGTCCACCCCAAATCTATAAATGTGGCCCCCTGGTGACGGCCCTACCCTATAAAAGATTGACCCCCCCCCCCCTTTTTGTTATATGTTACACCGCTTTGACCCGGTGAAAAGCGGTATATAAATGCAGTTAAATAAATAAATAAATAAAATAAATTTGTAGTGCCCGAGATAGCTGTAGGAACAAGGGGTATCACGGTTGACGGAGCCACCGTGGGGCATTGAGTATCAAGAAGGCCCCATCCGCTTGGACCTTGAAGAGGGTCTTGGCCACCAGGGGAGTCGGTAGGTAAGCATAGAGTAGGCCCTTGCTCCAATCCAGGAGGAAGGCATCGGAAGCACCCGAATAGGACAGTGCACCCTGGAGCAAAACAGCGATAGTTGAGCATTGAGAGGAGCTGCAAAGAGATCCATGGTGGGGGTGCCCCACATCTGAAAGATCCAGCGGATCCCCCTGGGGGTTAAGACCCCACTCGTGCAGTTGCAGGACCCCGCTGAGCTTGTCCGCTAAGGTATTGTCCTCTCCCTAGAGATACATTGCCTGGAGAAGCATCTGGTGCTTCACGGCAAACTTCCAGAGCCAGACTGTCTCCCAACAGAGGAGGTACGAGCCCGTGCCCCCTTGTTTGTTGATGTAGAACATCGCTACTTGGTTGTTGGTTTGTATGAGAATGACCTGGCCCGCCAGTTATTTATTTATTTATTTATTTAACAGTATTTCTAAACCGCCTTATCTTAATAATCAAGGTGGTATCACAGCAAGCAATCAGGTAAAGTGGGTGTGTTATACATGCAGTGAGGGTGAAACTTAGTTGTGTGAGGGCTGTGTTGGGTGCTTGATTTGTTTTGAGCTATGTACAAAGTGGGCTATTTACAGTGGTGCTAAAAACACATTTTATATACATACAGTATTAGGAGGTTTGGTGTGCTGTTATACATTCTCTTAGGTTATGTGATGTGTCCATAGTGCTCTATGAACAGCATGGTTTTCAGCTGTTTTCTGAAGTCTTTGAGGTCTGGAGTTGCCCTTAGATCGTCCGGTAGATTGTTCCATATTGTTGGAGCAGCCATGGAGAGAGCTCTGTCTGTTGTGTCCTTGCGTGTGTGCTTGTATTCATTTGGGGTACTGACTCGGTTGCGTGTTTGACTTCTTCTAGGACGTGCGCTGGTTTCTGGTTGTATGAGCGTGTGGAGGCTGTTGGCTGATGTGTGCTGTTTTATCTTAAATAGGTTTATGATAGTTTTGTATCTGATGCGTGCACTGATTGGGAGCCAGTGTAAGTCCTTTAATGTAGGTGTGATGTGCTCCTGCCTTGCAGCTCCGGATATGATTCGAGCTGCAGTGTTTTGTGCCAGTTGGAGTGGTTTGAGGGCTTGTTTCGGTAGTCCAAGGTATATCGGATTGCAGAAGTCCAGTATTGGGGTTATCAGTGCTTGACAGACGGTCCGGAAGTGTTCTGGGGCGAGGAGTGGTTTCAGTCTCCTGATGATTCGCATCTTGTAGTAGGCTTTTTGGATTGTTTTGTCTATGTGTGATTTGAGGTTGAGTTTACTGTCCAGAGTAACCCCAAGGTATCTCACCTCTGATCTTATCGGTATCGTGGTGCTTTGTATCTTTATGTTTGGTGGGTGTATGAAGCTTAGGTTCCGAGTGATGATTAAAGCTTCGGTCTTGTTGTAGTTTATTGCGAGGTTGTTGTTTTGGCACCACCTCGTCATTTGGGTAAGGCAGTCTGTTATCTTAGAGAAGTCCGGGTTGTCGATTGATATCGGGGTGTATATCATGATGTCGTCTGCGTATATTGTGTATTGGATGTTGTTCTCTTTCATAATGTTGCATATTGGTTGGATGTAGATGTTAAAAAGGAGTGCTGAGAGTGCGGATCCTTGCGGTACTCCTTGTTGGACATTTATGGGTCGGGAGGTGTCATGTCCCACCTTGACCTGTAGCTGTCTTTCGGTTAGGTACGAGTGGAACCATTTCAATGTGGTACCGTGTATACCAGTGTTCTTTAGTCTCTCCAGGAGCGTATTTGTGGTCAACTGTGTCGAAAGCTGAGGAGATGTCGATGAAGATCATTATAATTCCATTCCTGGTGTTGTCAATTATTCTTATGATGCTGTCGAAGAGGTAGATCAGTAGAGTTTCGACTCCATGGTTGGGACGAAATCCGTGTTGGTTGTCGTCGAGTGTTCCGTGTTCGTCAATGTGTTCCTGAAGTTGTAGTTGAACCGTCTTTTCGATTATTTTTGCGAGGAAGGGTATGCTGGAGATTGGTCGGTATGCTGCTGGGTCCTTTTTGTCGAGAGTAGTTTTCTTTGTGATTGGTCTTACTGAGGCAAGCTTTAGTTGCTGTGGCATGAGTCAGTTGTGTCCAGAAGGTCTGTAATGCATTTTCAATGGCTCTGATTTTGAGGAAGTTAATCAAGTGGAGGCTCTCGCCCTCCAACCAGAGGCCTTGCATGCAGAGGCTGCCAAGATGAGCTCCCCAGCCTAGCTTGAAGGTATCCATCATCAGAAGTTGGTGCAGGGGTGCTTGAAAGGGCAATCCTGCCAGAAGATGCACCGACCGCTGCCACCATGGGAGGGAGTCAAATAGTGGTTGCGTTACGCGTACTCTATCGGATAGGCGGCCCAACATCTGACGCCACTGAGTGCAGAGGGTCTACTGAGCTTGCCACATATTCAGGCAGGTGAACAGAGTGACATGGACTGTGGAAGCCCAGGAGGCGAAGCATCTGGCGAGCAGACACCATCAAGCATCAATGAACCTGGTCTGACAGAGTGGCGATTCGGTGGGCCCAGTCTGTTGAGAGATATACTACTACTACTACACCTACTACACAACAGCTGAGGACAAGGACGCATCTAGGGGAGTGACAAGGTAACACATAGGAGATCAAATGGATCAGAATCCAAAAGTGGACTCGAAGAGGTGCGTTTTCAGCCTGGATTTGAAAAGGGCCAGAGATGAAGTCTGATGCACAGACTCAGGTAGTTTATTCCAGGCATAAGGAGCAGCAAGGTGGAAGGATCGAAGTCTGGAGTTGGCAGTAGAAGAGAAGGGCACAGATAGAAGGGATTTGCCAGAAGAACGGAGCACCCGAGGAGGGGTGTAGTGAGAGATAAGAGAGGAAAGGTAGTGAGGAGCAGCAGAATGAATGTACTTATAGGTCAGTAGAAATTTGAACTGGATATGGAAATGGATAGGAAGCCAGTGAAGCGATTTGAGAAGAGGGGTTATATGAGTATTGTAGAGGCTGGTGGAAGATTAGCTGCGCAGCTGAGTTTTGAAAAGATTGAAGGGGAGAGAGATGATTCAGAGGGAGACCAGCAAGGAGGAGGTTGTAATAGTCTAGACAGGAAATGTATAAGCGTCTTAGCAGTGTGTGTATAAAAGAAGGGACAAATTTTGCCAGTGTTATAGAGAAAGAAGTGAGAGGTGTTAGCTGTATGCAGAGAGAGTAGAGTCAAAGATGATCCCAAGGTTGCAAGCTGAGGAAACAGGGAGGAGTGTAATATTATTCACTGAAGTATCGAGGAGAGCCCCAGTGAACTCGAGGTGCTGAGTGGTTTGCATTTGCGACTTTGAGTAGTTGATTACAAAGTTCAATTACTCCAAGACCTTGATGGTATGCTGCCCAGCCTAGCGAACCTCTTCCGGAGAGCCGCCCCTCACCAACCAGTCATTCAGGTAAAGGAAGACAAACATTCCCTGTACAAAGAGAAAAGTGGCTACGACCACTAGGCACTTTGTGAAAACCCTGTGAGTGGATGCGAGTCTGAAGGGAAGAACCCTTTATTGATAGTGCCTGCCACTGAGAATGAAGCAGAGATATTGTCAGTGCAGGGGAGTGAATGAGGATGTGGGTGTAGGCATCTTTTAGATCCAAGGAGCTCCCCGCTGAAGGTAGGGCAGCAAAATTTCCAAGGGATACCATCTTGAACTTTTCTGACAAGGAAGCAATTTAGATTGCAAAGATCTAGAATGGGCCAGAAGCTGCCTGTCTTTTCGGGGACCAGGAAGTATTGGGAGTAGAACCTGTTTCCTGCCTGAGACGGTGGAACTAGTTCCATTGCCCTGACCTCCACAAGGTTGGCCACTTCCAAATGGAGAAGTTTCCAATGGTGAGGTTCTAGAGGGAATTCCCCTGAAAAGAACGGAGGAGGGTCAGCTCAAAATGTAGGAGGTATCCCTCCTTCACTATTTGTAATGCCCAGATGTCAGTGGTGATGCAGAGCTAATGGTGAGCAAAGAACTGGAGATGCCTCCCTCTGTGCTTCAGAATGGGGCCTGAAAGGGGAGGAAAGATTGTGGCTGAGGAGCCAGCTGGGGCTTTGGGATCTTAGGACTATGCTGCTGCCTTTGGCCTTGGTAATTGACCTGAAGATTGGCGAATGGAACACCAATTTTTAAAAAGGGTTCCAGGGGTGATCTGGGACACTACAGACTGGTGAGCCTGACATCAGTACTGGGCAAAATGGTAGAAACCATTATAAATAACAAAATTACTGAACATGTAGACAATCATGGTTTAATAGTGTATCTGGACTTTCAGAAAGCCTTTGACAAGGTCCCTCATCACAGACTTTTGGCAAAACTAAAAAGTCATGGGATAGGAGGCAGTGTACTATTGTGGATCAGGAACTGGTTAAAAGATAGGAAGCAGAAGTTAGGGCTAAATGGCCAATTTTCCCAATGGAAAAAGGTGAATAGTGGAGTACCCCAGGGATCTGTGCTGGGTCCACTGCTTTTTGAAATATTCATAAATGACCTGGAAAAGGGAATGACGAGTGAGGTTATCAAATTTTCAGATGACACAAAACTATTTAAAGTTGTTAAAACCCAAGAGGATTGTGGAAAATTGCAAAAGGATCTTGATAAATTGGAAGACTGGGTGTCCAATTGGCAGATGAAATTTAATGTGGACAAGTGCAAAGTTATGCACCTAGGAAAGAATAACCCAAACTATGGTGACACGATGCAAGTTCCACATTAGGTCCCACCACCCAGGAAAAAGATTTAGGCGTCATCATGGATAATATGTTAAAACCCTCTGCCCAGTGTGCAGTGGTGGCCAAGAGAGAAAATAGAATGCTAGGTATCATAAGGAAAGGAAAGGAAAATAAAACAAAAGATATTATAATGCCTCTGTATCATTGAATATTGTGTGCAATTCTAGTCGCCGTATCTTAAAAAGGATATAGCGTTATTAGAAAAGGTACAGAGAAGAGCCACCAAAATGGTAAAGGTGATGGAAGGATACCCCTATGAAGAGAGGCTAAAAAGGTTAGGGCTCTTCAACCTGGAAAAGAGACTGCTGAGGGGAGATATGATAGAGGTCTATAAATTAATGAATGGAGTGGAACGGGTAAACGCAGATCAATTATTTATGTCATCAGAATATAAAAAGACTAGGGGACATGCAATGAAGCTACAGGGTAACCAGTTTAAGACTAATAAGAGAAAATATTTTTTTACCCAACGTGTAATCAAACTCTGGAATTTGTTACTGGAGGATTGAGTAAAAGCTGTTAGTGTAGCTGGGTTTAAAAAAGGTTTGGACAAGTTCCTGAAGGAAAGGTCCATAAACCATTATTAAGAAGGGACCCAGGATATCACTGCTTGACCCAATACAAGCATTGAAGAACCTGTGTCTTTTGGGGAAACTGCTAGGTACTTGAGACCTAGATTGGACACTGTTGGAAACAGGTTACTGGGCTTGATGGACCTTGGTCTGATCCAGTAAGGCATATCTTATGTTCTTATGTTAAGTGTCTTTTTGGGAAACTCCTGAGCACTTGTGATCTGGATTGACCACTTTTGGAAACAGGATACTGGGATTGATGGACCTTGGTCTGACCCAGTATGGCATATTTTACATTCTTATCTTCTTATGTTCCTTGGCCTGCTGCCTCTGTAGGGGTGCCTGGTAGAAGTGATATGGGGGATAGGCACCATAGGCCTTCGTTTTCTTCTATGGGTAGAAGGCCTTTTTCCCCGAAGCCTCCTGATGGGAAGGGTCAGCAGTCTTCCTGCAGAGCCTGGTCATGGTGAGTTGCTCCATCTCCAATTCAGCAGCTGTCTCCTTTATGGGTTTGCCAAAGAGGTTCTCTCCCTGGCAAGGGACATCAACCAATTTGTCCTGAACCCACTGCTCCAGGTCCAAGGACTGCAGCCATGCCAGGTGGCAGGCACCAATGCTCACTGCAGCTACTCTGGCCACAGACTCGATGCCATCATAGGCTGCCTGAGTCACAAACTTTGAGCATTCCTTAGTTTTACTGACCAGACTCTGAAAGTTTTCTAGATGGTCACCAGAAAGTCCAATCGAGAACCCGGCAAGTTCTCTAGCCAGGTCTGTCAAGTCCATGCCCATGTACAGCTAGTATCTTGTATACAACCCATGAATATCAAGCCCTGGTAACACTTCCTGCCAAAGCCATCAATAGTGTGGGCCTCCTGACCCAGGAGCACCAAGGAGTGCATCTTATTTATTTATTTATTTTATTTATTTATTTACATCTCTTATATACCGCACTATTTGCGATCAGCGCGGTTTACATAGAACAAACCATATCCGACAATAAACAAGAGTCAGGTCATTACAATGAACAGGAGCAGTAAACTTGGATTATTGCTCTTGATGCATGCATGGTCGATTCCACCACTATGGAGTTGTGAGGCACTTGTGTTTTTTCAAAGCCAGGGCTCTTGTGAAACTCATACATGGAATCTAACCGCGTGCTCACTATAGTCGCTGTAAGCAGGGTCTCGCACATCCTCAGAAGGAGCCACTGCAGGAAGGGGTGGACTGGGACCATGATGACCTCCTTTGGCAGGGTGGGATACTGGAGGATCTCAAGCTCCTCCACTCAAAGCTCCTCCTCTGCCTCCAGGATGAAAGGCAAGGCCCTTGTTCCCTGACAAGTCTACCTCTACCCCCCTGACAAGTCCACCTCTACCTTTCTCTCTGACTATGTCTCATGGCTTTCCTTCTTTCTGGATTCATCTTTCCCCTCCCTTATTCTCAGCGATTTTAACATTCATTTTGATAACCCCTGTGACCCTTAGTTTTAAAGCTCCTCTCCCTTACCTCTTCATTCAACTTCCAGCTTTGCTCTACTGCTCCTATTCACCAGCAAGGCCACTGCCTCGACCTTGTATTCTTCTCTAATTGCTTATCATCAAACTTTTGTACCTCACTTCTTTCCTTATTGGTCCATCACCTGCTAAGCTTCACTCTTCATCACTCACCGCCTCAACCTCACCCTGTCTCCTCCAAACTCTTTATGAATCTTCATACTATTGACTCATTGGCTCTCTCCTCCACTGTCTTATCACCTCTTTCCTCCACTATATCATCTGAGTCTGTAGATGAGGCAGTAGTTTCCTATAACACTGCACTCTCCTCTGCTCTGGATGCTCTTGCTTCATCCATGACAAGTCCTGTGAGGCGTACTGTACCTCAACCCTGGCTGTCTTCCATACCTCGGAGTCACCTTAGACCAGCGACTAGACATGAAGACGCACATAAGCAATATAGCAAGAGCAGTATACCATAAGATCCGATATCTCTGGCATCTACGCTTCCTGCTTGAACCGGATGACTTCCGGACAATCTATCAAGCACTGATCATACCACATTTTGACTATGCAAATGCCATACTTCAGGGTCTCCCTCAGTTCACTCTGCACCCGCTACAGCTCGCGATGAACTCAGCAGCAAGAGTTCTTCAGGGAACATACAGGAGGGACCACATAACGCCCATCCTGAAACAGCTTCACTGGCTCCCCATTCAAGGCAGGCTCACATTCAAAATCTTACTGCTGACTTTCAAAGCCATCAATGGGCTCTCCTCCTCATCCCTAACAGAGCTCATAAAGAGCAACCCCCTACCAGATCCATAAGAGTAGCAGCGGTCAACACACTAATAATCCCGAAAGAGATAACCCAGTCCACCCAGGCAACAGTAAACAGAGCTTTCAAATTCTGTGCACCAAAATGCTGGAACACCCTCCCACCTAGCATCCGGGCAATCCCTGACTTAGTCCAGTTTAGGAAAGTGTTAAAACATCACCTCTTGTATTATCCAGAAGAATGTACCACCACAGCCCCAGCAACTAGTTAGCCGACACAGTACCATGAATCCTCTATATTAGTTTGTCAAGATGTAAATAGTTACCCAATATGTAAATAGTTACCCAGGTTTGACCCAAGTTCATGTACCGGTTCATTGTAAACACAGCTACAGAAATGTGTAAGTTTTGATGTTCTATGTAAATCGCACTGATGCGGAATAGAGCGGTATATAAGAGAATGTAAATAAATAAATAAATAAATAATACCCGCTATCTACGTTCCTGCGCCCACTCAGCTGAGTGAGCTTGGATCAAATCCCCCACCCTTGCAGACTTTCAACACTTCAAATTCATGCTTGTCTCTTTCCAATCAGCCATAGCACTCGCCGAACAAGATTATTTATTTATTTATTTTATTTATTTATTTAGTTAACTGTATTTATATACCGCTTTTCACCGGGTCAAAGCGGTGTAACATATAACAAGGGGGGGGTAAATACTTTATAGGGTGGGGCCATCACCAGGGGGGCAACATTAATGATTTGGGGTGGACATAGACATGTACATTTTGCAGTATCTAAGCATTAGTTCTTGAGGATGGGGTGGGTTTCTGTTCAGAGATGCTCTCGGAATAGGATTGTTTTCAGCTGTTTCTTGAATGATGTGATGTCGGTGTTGTTTCTGATGAGGGTTGGCAGAGAGTTCCAGAGGGATGGGGCATAGAGTTCGAAGGCTCTGTTGCAGGTCCGTTGTGTGGATTTGGTTCTTTTGTGGGGGACGATGATGGAATTATTGGAGGATTATCTGGTTGGTCTGTTGTGAATCGGGCGGGGTAGTAGAGTGTGTAGTGCGGTGTTCCGTGTTTGGTGGATAGTCTTGTGGGTGAGTAGTATAGCTTTGTACTTAATTCTTGCTTCGATTGGAAGGATGTGGAGGTCTCTTAGGATTGGGGTGATGTGATCCCGTTTTTTCGCATTCTGGATAATCCTTGCTGTGGTATTTAGGGCAGTTCGGAGGGGGTTGGTTTGTGTGGTGGGTAATCCATGGTAGATTATGTTGCAGAAGTCCAGATGGGGGAGTGTCACCGCTTGCATTACTGTCCTGAAGTCTTGAGGTTCGAGGAGGGGTCGGAGGCGTTGCACAGTTTTAGCTTTGTGGAATATCGTCCCGGTGGTTTTGTTGATTTGGTGTTTAAAGGTGAGGGCTTGATTAATGATAACGCCTAGATACCTTATCTGAGGTTGGATCTGAATTTGTGTGGTTCCTATGTTGAGGTGGGTGGGTGGTTTGAAATCTGGTTCTTTTGTTACTATAAGGGCTTCGGTTTTCTTTATGTTGATGGAGAGGTTGTTCTCCTGTAGCCAGTTGGACACATCGGTGAAGCAGGCTGAGAGCTGATCATTTGCTGGGTTGGTGGTTGTGATTGGTGCGTAGAGCATTATGTCGTCTGCATATATGTGGAAGTTGATGTTGTGGGTGCGTATGATTGAGCAGAGTGGACGGAGATAGATATTGAAGAGCATGGCTGATAAAGTGGATCCTTGTGGTACTCCTTGATGTTGGTGGTAGGGGGGTGAGGTTGTGGTGGAAGTGCGGATCAGTTGCTGTCTGTTGGTTAGATAGGATCGGAACCATTGGAGCACAGTGTCCAGATTATTATGTCCATCTGACTAACTCTCTTGCCTCTGAATCTCACCATCCCTTTACAACTCTCAACTCCTCCTCAAGGTGTCTCTGCCTCTGACCTCTCCCTCCCTTTCTGCCCAAACCTTAGCTGACTACTTCCATGACAAAATTCACAAGATCACACTCCAATTCCCCATGAGGTCAGCTACTCTCCCTCCTCCCCTTCTTCACTCCTAACTCACCCCCCCCCCCCCCCACCACCTCTGCTACCCTTTCTTCCTTTTCTATGATCTCTGAGGAGGAAACCACTCTCCTTCTTTCCTCATTCAAACTCACTACCTGCTCCTCTGATTCTATTCACATCCATTTCCTTAGCTCCATCTCCTCCACTGTAATCACTTCCATCTTTCATATTCTCAACCTATCACTCTCCACTGCAACTTTCCCTGCTGCCTTAAAGCATGCTGTGATCACTCCTCTCCTTAAGAAACCCTCACTAGACCCTACCTGGTTTTCTCACCATCGACCCATCTTCCTCCTCCCCTTCATTTCTAAACTACTTGAATGTGCAGTTCACCACCGTTGCCTCGACTTCCTCTCCTCTCAAGCCCTTCTGGATCCTACAATCTGGCTTTCGTCCTCTACATTCTTGGCTCTTGCCAAAGTCTCCAGTGACCTGTTCCTGGCAAACTCCAAGGGCCTTTACTCGATCCTCATCCTTCTTGACCTTCCTGCTGCGTTTGACACTGTTGACTACAACCTTCTCCTTGATACCTTGTCCTTGCTTGGTTTTAAGGGCTTTGTGCTATCCTGGTTCTCTTCTTATCACTCCCATTGCTCTTTCAGTGTTTGTTCTGGTGGATCCTCCTCTACTGCTATAATGCTCTCAGTTGGTGTACCCCAAGGATCTGTCTTGGGTCCACTCCTTTTCTCTCTCTATACCCAATCCTTTTGTGCACTCATCTCTTCACATGACTTTCAGTACCATTTTTACGCTGATGACCGGGGCCGTACCGAGACTGAAATGCGCCCTGTGCGACTTGCACAGCGGGCACATGCCCCCCCTCCCGCACCTCCATTTAGACACTTTATGGGGGTGCTGGAGAGGGGTGCGCGCCCAATCTGCAAATCGCCGGCAAGCTAAGCAGGTCTGGTCCCTCCTGGAGAGACCAGACCTACTTAGTGTGCCGGCGCAAAGACTTAAGGGGCGCATTTCATCTCCCTGTGCTGCCTGCCACTGAAAATGTGGCTGCAGCAGGCAACGGGCAGAGAGCCGAAATGCGCCCTTTAAGTCTTTGCGCCCTGTGCAGCCGCACCGCTCGCATATGGCTTGGTACAGCCCTGCTGATGACTCCCAGATCTACCTCTCTACACCTGAAATCTCACCGGCAATCTAGGCCCGCCTTTCTGACATTGCTGCTTGGATGTCTCACTGCTGCTTGAAATTGAACATGGCCAAAACTGAGCTGCTTATTTTTCTCTCTAAACCATCCTCTCCCCTTCCTCCTTTCTCAGTCTCTGTGGATAACTCTCTACTCCTCCACGTCTCCTCAGCTCGCAACCTTGGGGTCATCTTTGATACCTCTCTCTCCTTCTCCTTCTCCACACACATCCAACTGATAGCTAAAACCTGTTGATGCCGTTGATGCCATTTCTTTCTCTACAGCATCAACAAAATTCACCCATTCCTTTCTGAACACACTACTAAGATGCTTATCCACTCCTTAGTCACCTCCCGTCTAGACTATTGTAACCTACTTCTTGCTGGTCTTCCTCTGAATAATCTCTTTCCCCTTCAATCTGTTCAACACTCTGCTGCGCAGCTAATCTTCCACAAGCCTCATCATGCTCTTATTACCCCTCTTCTCAAGTCACGTCATTGGCTCCCTATCCATTTTCGCATTTAGTTCAAACTTCTCCTGCTGATCTATGAGTGCATTTACTCTGCAACTCCTCAGTACCTTTCCTCTCTTATCTCTCCCTACACCCCTCCTTGGGAACTCCACCCTTCTGGCAAATCGCTTCTATCTGTGCCCTTCTCTTCTATTGCTAACTCCAGACTTTGCTCCTTTCACCTTGCAGCTCCTTATGCCTTGAACAAACTACCTGACTCTGTACGTCAGGTGCCTTCTCTGATCCTTTTTAAATCCAGGCTGAAAACTCACCTCTTCACTGCCACTTTCGGATCTTGACTCACCTGATCTTGTTTGTGTTTCCTTACGAGTCCCTCTAGCTGTATCCCATGTCTACAACTACTGTGTTGTCTATCTTGACTAAATTGTAAGCTCTGATGAGCAGGGACCGTCCTTTAAATGTGTCTGTGCAGCATTGCATATGTCTTGTAGTGCTATATAAATCTTCAGTTGTAGTAGTAATAGTAATAGTAAGGAGAGGTCTTCGGGAGGGGACCTTCAAAGCCCAGGAGGAGGTGTGGGATCCGAGGGCACATCCTGGTGCTTTGCCATCTCCAGAGACTCGTCCTCAGTCTCCCAGTCAGAGTCTGAGTCACTGAGTAATTCAAAGTGTCAACAGGATCGAGGACTCCATCAATGACAAGAAGGGGTCCTCGATACTCGGAACCAGAGATACCAGAGGAGACAGACTGCACTGACCGGGATTGGGAGCAGTCTCGGGATTCGGAAGAAACCGCAAAGGTTTCAAGGATTGACTGCACTTCAGCCAGCAAGGCCTCCACCACCGGCACCAAGGAAGCAGAGTTACCTGGTCCTCGAGGGGGGAGGGATTACACCATAAAGGCAGCTAGACTGTGCTCAAGAGCCAGCATCCTCTCCGCCAGGAGGGAGGGCTCCACAGCTGCCAGTTCCTTCCGTGGGGACTCTTTGAGCCCCGCACCAAATCTCCGAGGTCTCAGGAGGCAACTCGTCCTGCTGGGGCAACATAGAAGGCTACCCCCGGCCTTCACTCTTGGAGTTGCGTCAAAGGGCCCCAACGCCGATGATTAGGGGTTTTCCCTCTGGTATCGGCATTGCCCTTCGATGCTGATTCAGATGGAGTCTGTTCCTTCCAGGGGCGATCCTCGTCGAAAAAGAGCCACCAGTCTTATATCCTGTGACCTTGAGACTCGGAGGTTGCAAGGTCCCCTTTCAGAGCCATGCTTCAAATGGGGCCTTCGGAAGCGTTGAAGCCAAGGTCGATGCCGGGGATGATGTCTAGGCCTTGGAACCAACAATTCCCAGTGCTTTTCTCAGTTTTTGAGCCCCTTGCACATCATCTGCAAGCAGAGAGGGCAAGTAGAAAGCTCATGGTCGGCCCCGAGACATTGAAGGCACGAACTGTGGCAGTCGGTGATTGAGATGGTCCAACCACACTGAGCACACTTTTTGAAACTACTGATTGGGTTTGACATGGTGGGGAAGATGGCTCCTGCCAAGTCAAAGGACTCCAATGTCCTCACCAACAAGGGGGGCACAAGAAAAAACCCATGCACTGAAAAAGAAAAGAAAAGAGAACCCAAAAACAACACGGCGCTGAGGCACTGACTCTCATCGGGATCAACGAAGGCGAGAAGAGCGATGTGAATCAAGACAAGCCGGTACCGGAATGGCAAAAAAATGACAGGAAAAAAATGAACTTATCTCCGGGATTCAGATGGATGCCCAAAGAGCTCCACGGAAAAAAGAAGACTGAGGTAAGATGGTTCCTTCGGGCAGGAAGAATGGCACGCATGCGTGGAGTACATTTCAAAAGCTTCCTTTGGAAGCTGGGAAGTGTTCCCGCACGGGCTCTGTTGGTGACATCACCCATATGTGTGAGGACTGATTTCTGCCTGGTCCTGGAGAAAATAAGATATCGTGGAAAATCGCCAGCTATCATGGGGTGTTAATCCTGTGTTAGTCCTGCGGTAGCAGCTAATGCGTTTTAATAGACATACCCACTAGTTTAACAGGAAGGACCCCTTGACAGTAACAAAAACGTCTGTTATATGCTTTGGCTGAACATTCTGTAGACTTGGTCATTAATGGTAACAAATTTTTTTTTTTTTATTAATAAACAGTCAGTGAAATTAGTTTGTTCCTTCACTTCCAATTGAGTGCACATTTTTTGTGTGCTAAAACCTTTATTCTGTTTATTTATTTATTTAACTGTTTGTCTATACTGCTTTTCTCTGGGTAAAAGCAGTGTACATTAAACAAAGGTGGTGTGAACAGTATGAACTTATTTATATAGAGCAGTACAAGCTTATATGTAGATATAGTAACATATTTACATTTAGTATGGGGTTTTGTGTAGCAGGGGTTATGGTAATGTTGGGGGGGGGGGACATGGGGAGGTGTGGAGTTATGTTGTCGGACCTAAGTGTTCGGTGAACAAGTGTGTCTTTAGTAACTTTCAGAAAGTGAGTAAGTCGTTGGTATTTCTGATTTTTTCGGGGAGTAAGTTCCACAGGCTTGGGGCGTAGAGTTCAAATGCTCTTAAGCATGCATACTGTGTGCTTTTTGTCTTTTCATGTGGGATGGTCAACATATTCTTGGTGATTTCTCTTTTGCTTCTGGTGGTATTATTTTTTATTTGACAGTTTTGTATACCGCCTTATCCTTCAATCAAAGCGGTCACAACACAATTGGGGGATACATTTAACACGCGGGGATATGAGACACATACACTAATACTTACAGGGAACATGGGCAATGGAGGGTTAAGTGGCTTGCCCAAGACCACAAGGAGCATCTGTAGGACTAGAAACCCCAGTCCTTCCGGCCCAAGGTTGCTGTCCTCTAGTGGGATTTGAACCCCTGACCTTCTGGCCTGAAGTACCTTGCCCCAACCACTAGGCTACTCCTCCCCCGTCATTATTTGTGTTTAGTAGGGTTTGTAGTTAATAGGAGGACTGTTGATAGTTTTGAAGGTGATCAGTAATACTTTGTATTTGATGCGGCTTGTTAGGGGAAGCCAATAGAGCTGTCTCAGAATGGGGGGTATGTGGTCAAATCGTATGGCTCCTTGGATGACTCATGCCGCTGTGTGTAGTGCTATGTGTAATGGGAAGAGTGTGGATTTTGGAAAGCCCTGGAAGATTGAGTTGCAATAGTTGATCTATGGTGAAATGATTGCCTGGAAGGCTGTGCGGAAGTCATGTGGGTCTAGGAGAGGGCAGAGGTGTTGTAGAGTATGGATTTTGAGGTAAATGGTTCTTGTGGTATTTTGTACATAGGGTTTGAGAGAGAGGTGTTGGTCGAGGATGATGCTCGGGTATTTGATTTCTTTCTTGATTGTTACTTCGATGTTGTTTAAGGTTAGTGATGGAGGGGGGAAGGAATGCTTCATCCTTGATGATGAAGAGTATTTCTGTTTTCTTGTAGTTGATTGTGAGTGAGTTTGTTGCCAGCCAGTGAGAGATGTCTGTGAAGCACTTTAGGATTCCATTGTAAGTGGGGTTGTTGTTGAAGGGTGCATAAATCATTATATCATCTGCATAGATGTGGAAGTGGATATTATGGGATTGTATGACTGTGCATAAAGGCTGGAGGTAGAGGTTGAAGAGAAGTGCTGATAGTGTTGATCCTTGTGAGACACCTCATAAATGGGGTTGAAGTGTTTGAGCTCACTTTCACTTGTTGTTAGCATTCTTTCAGTTAGGAGTGAAACTATTTTAATACTTTGTTTTGTAGTCCCATGGATTGGAGTCTTTGGAAAAGGAGAATGTGGTTGACAGATGCAGCTGTGTTGTCCAAGAATATCAGGATGTATCCCTGTTGCATTTTTTTGTGTTCCTTCTATTAATGTGTTTATTAGGGAGATGATGAGGGTTTTGACTCCGTGGTGTGGTCTGAAGCTGTGTTGCTGTGGGTCCAAGAGGTCATGGTTGACCTGCGTAGGACAGTTTTCTCTATTATTTTGGACAGGAATGGGAGGCTGGCAATTGGTCTATTTGCTGATGGATCCTTTGGGTCTAGTTTTGTGGGGGTTTTTTAATGTGGGACGGATAGAGGAGGATTTTGGCATATGGCCTTGTGATAGGGATAGTTGTGTGATTTTAATAAGGAATGGGCTTAAGTCAGACTTAGTTGCCTTTATCCATCTTACTGGACAAAGATCCAGTGGGGAGGTGGTTGTGTTGAGGAGCGTAATCGTGGATTCAATGTTTTCTTAGCTGATGGAACTGAATGAGGTCCACGACTTGTCTGTGTTTGTGATGTTTGCGGTTTGGGTGGTCTGTATGGTTGGTGGAGTAGTAGAGGTTTTGTAGTGGTTTGCTAGTGTCTGAGGACTGGAGTAGATTCTGTGTCATTTGTGTTGGGTGTTTTTATTAGGTTCTTCACAAAATTAAATAGTTCTCTTGGTTTGCTGATCGAGGCATTGATGAGCTTGGAGTTAGAATGTCTTTTATGGTTGTTGGTTGTGGTTCAGTATTCAGTTAGTAGTATCATGTAGTTATTGCGGTCGTGTGTAGATTTGTTTTTTCACCATTTACATTCTTGCTTTCATAACTGTTTTTTGAGTTCTCTGAGATCTGTGGTGCATCAGGGGATCTTTTGGTATTTCTTAGTGGGATGATGAGGTGTAGACACTGTAGCTGCTTCTCTGATGGTTTTGTTCCAGGCAGAGATGAAGGTTGCTATGTCATTAGTGTTTGTGGCTACAGCCGGAAGGATTTCGTTGAGGAATTTTAGTTTTTTGAATTGTTTGAAACATCTGGTTGAATGGTGTTGGGGTGTAGGGGAGGTTGAAGTTGATGAGTATGTGGTCTGACCATGGTACTAGTAATAGGTGGGGTGGTGATGGTGTTGATGTGTGTATGGGTTTTTTATTGGTGAATATGAAATCCAGGACATTGCTTTTTTCATGGGTTGGTGTGGTGATGAGTTGCGAGAAGTCCATCGAATCCATTGCTTCAAGGAATGATTTTGCTTGTTTGAGCAGGATGAATGGGAGGTTGCAGTCGTCTAATAGTATGAAGTCTTTGTTTGTTTTGGTGCTTTCAAGTGCTAATTCGAGGATGTTTGCTAGGTCGTTGGATGTGGTGTTGGGGGATCTGTATATGAATCAAATGGTTATATGTCAGTTTGATATGGTGAGAGTATCCAGTCCTTCCGTGCTTTCGGCTGAGATTTTATGGACGTGGAGATAGGATTTAATCAAAATGAGAACTCCTTCTCCTCTTTGATGGGCTCTTGGACAGTTCCATAGTGAGTAGTGTAGTGGTTTGAATTGGTTTATTAGAACTGTGTCTGTTTCTGAGAGTCAGGGCTCTGTGAGGCATAGTATATCAAGATTGTGCATCTTGAGGTAGTCATTGATAATTGGTATTTTGATTCGGGCGGATCATGTATTAATTAAGGTACATTTTAGGGTCTGTGGGTTTGTGTGGTTGATGGCTGAGGGTAGGTGAATTGTGTTTTGTAGATGTATTGAGATTAAGTTGGAGCTGTTTCGTTGTCTTGGGATGCTGTATAAGTTGTCAGTGGCATAATGATTATTTGTCCAGAGGATTGGTATATGTATATGAAAGGGAAGGTGGAATCCTGATACTGGTGAATAAACTACACAAAGTCAAAAGCACCTTATTACACCAGTCCCAGACAAATCCTTTGCATATGAACCATGTTGCTACATAAGGCAGGTATGTACTGAGCATAGCCAACCCAAGGGTTTCTGCTGACCCAGGCAGGAGCCACAGCCATGCCACGCCCCTCCCCCATGCCAAGCCATGCCACCACACCCTGCTGATGCTCCCACTGCTGCTGATTCTGTCTTCTGGGGGACCAGTGGTGGTGGCGGCAGTTTAAAAGTGGCAGCTTTGTGAAGCTGCATTGGTGTCCACGGCAAGCAATGTGCCTCGACACACAGGGCCTATTGCTTCTGAGGGGGTCAGAAGCGGCAGACCATGTGTGCCCACCAAGAGCTGCTGCTCTAGGTGGCTGCCTAGCCCACGCAGTGGACAGGCCAGCCCTGGTACTGAGCAAAAGAACGCTATAGGTACTTTTCTGATCTCTTCATTCATATATATCACTAAATTACTGTTAATTATTACAAGGAATTCTGCCAAAAATGATTTGGATTTACAATATCTTTATATCTTCATTCTCCTCACTGAATCCTATGTAGTTGAGATATACATAGACATAGCTTCTTGAACTTAATGTGTACTGATAGCCTGCAATGCAACATTTCTGTAAAGCATAATGAGGCCCATGCCTAGTGAAATGAGGCTCGTAATATGCTATGCAAAAAGCAGTGCAGGAGCTGTCCTAAAAAGCACAGTAACAATGCAATGTTAGGGGGAGCCAATAGAGCTGTCTCAGAAGCTCCTGGGTTTTCTTGGCAGTGTCACCAGAAGTAGATTGCCAGGTCTTTCTTCTGAGGCAGTGGAGGGTTAAGTGACTTGCCCAAGGCCACAAAGAATGCTAGTGGGAATTGAACCCTGGCACCAAGCCAGTGTTCTAACCACTAGGCTACTCCTCCACTCCTAAAAAAAAAAAAGCACAGTAAAGAAGGTTGATTTGTTTTTCCTGAGATATTTTGGGCCTCTGAACTGTTGTTGTTAAGTGCCGTCGAGTTGGTGTCAGCTCATGGTGACCCTCTAGATAGTTGACATAAACTGTGTTCGATCGACAGGCAGCTTATTGTTGATAGAATGGCACCCATAGCTGCTGTTATTGTATCGATCCATCTCATTGCCAGCCTTCCTCTTTTGCGTTGACCTTCTACCTTGCCAAGCATAATGCCTTTCTCTAATCATCTCTCTCTCCGCATGATGTGTCCAAAGTATGAAAGTCGAAGTCTTGTCATCTGAGCTTCTAAGGAAAACTTAGGTTTAATCTCGTCTGACTGGTTTGTTCTTTGGGCAGTCCATGATATACACAGTATTCGTCGCCAGCAGCATAATTGAATTAATTTTCTTCTTGTCTATCTTTTTCATTGTCCAACTTTCGCATTCACATGATGTTATTGAAAATACCATGGATTGAACAATTCGAATCTTTGTATGGAGAGAGACATCTCTGCTCTTGAGAATCTGCCAAGAGCAATGCGTCATCGGATTTCTTGACTGCTAGTCCTTTCTTTATTGATTATTGATCCAAGTAGGTTAAAATTGTCAACTATTTCAATTTCTTCTCTATCAATGATGAACTTACTGATTCTTCCAGTTGTTAGGATCTTTGTCTTCTTAACATTAAGGTGCAGGCCCATTTTACGACTATGGATTCGATATTGAACAAGGCGCCGATGCAGGGCCTACCCGGCTAAAGATACCCACTCAGTAAAAGTGCTGGAATTGTGAGTCAGGCAGCACCTAAACGGGCAAGCAACGAAAATGAGATCCAAACCTCGCTTGGCGGCAGATGCAAAGTGCGGCACAGATGGGAAGTGCAGGGAGCAGAGTTTGAATTATGCGTGTAGAGGAACAACAAAGCTGTATACTATAATACCCATCTAAGAGCATTGCTGCAGTCCATAAAACACTTACGAGTAGATATCCTTTTGGTATTCTTTTGTGTTGTCAAGGATCCATCTCACATCCGCGATGATGTCTCTTGTTCCTCAGCCTTTCCTGAACACTGCTTGCACTTCATATTCTGAAATTAGGATAGAATAAACATGTGAATAACTTTTATCACATTTCATTTTTCTGGGCTTAAAATAAAAATGTTTTGAATAACAAATAAATAAAAGCCAAACAAATTGATAATGGGGCAGTTCCCTTGTTACCAATATCCAAAAGCCAAGTACCTCACCTGGATACCCAATTCCCTTTTCTCTAGTGAGTATTCCAGAGCTAGCACAGAGTTCTGTTTTGCATATCATGGTAAACACCAGTTCTTTCATAGCACTGATTCCATCTGGCTGGAAAATTAAAAAAAAAAACGCCATTTAAATCCGTCTGAGATCCAACATTACCGGCCAATAATGAACCTTCCTTTTGTTTCCAAAATTTTGGAAAAAAATGTTTTTCCTACAATTAACTAGATATATAAAGAAACTAACACCTTTCATGTTAATGAAGATTTAGATCTGGCCACAGTACAGAAACTACCTTAATGCCTTGGTTAAATGACAACTCACTTCAGCTAGATGATGATAAGGTGCTCAACCTTGTACATTTGTTTTTCTTAGAGGTCTTTGACTTAGTAAATAATTCTCTCCTTTTTCTAGGCTTCTTGATCTGGCTTACTCCTAGTTTAAGTTTTTCCTTTTGGATTTATCTTTCACATTGCAGTAAAAGGAAGCAATACCAGACCTGTCCCATTGACATGTGGAGTCCCTCTGGGATTCAATCTGACTTCTAACATTTTTAATCTTTTATGACTCCATTAGCTACCCTAGTGCAATGTTTTGGGATTGGGGGCTATTACTATGCCAATGATGTTCAACTGCTAGACTTTAGCAATGCAAATCATCTTAATCTGTCTAATCTTTTATTTATTTATTTTTATTTATTTATTTATTTATTTAACAGTATTTCTAAACCGCCTTATCTTAATAATCAAGGTGGTATCACAGCAAGCAATCAGGTAAAGTGTGTGTGTTGTACATGCAGTGAGGATAAAACTTAGTTGTGTGAGGGATGTGTTGGGTGCTTGATTTGTTTGAGCTATATACAGGGTGGGCTATTTACAGTGGTGCTAGAATCATATTTTATATATATTCAGTTGTTTGGGAGGATTGGAGTGCTGTTATCCATTCTCTTAGGTTATGTGATGTGACCATAGTGCTCTATGAACAGCATGGTTTTCAGTTGTTTTCTGAAGTCTTTGAGGTCTGGAGTTGCCCTTAGATCGTCCGGTAGATTGTTCCATATTGTTGGAGCAGCCATGGAGAGAGCTCTGTCTGTTGTGTCCCTGCGTGTGTGCTTGTACTCATTTGGGGTGCTGACTCGGTTGCGTGTTTGACTTCTTCTGGGACGTGCGCTGGTTTCCGGTTGTATGAGCAGGTGGAGGCTGTTGGCTGATGTGTGTTCTTTTATCTTAAATAGGTTTATGATAGTCTTGTATCTGATGCGAGCAATGATTGGGACGCTATGGCAAATCAGATTTTCAAGCATAAATTAAAGCTAAATCATTTAAAATGGATGGATCAGTAGAAGAAAGGACATTCCCAATCTGGCTCCTCATATGCATGGTATTCAGATTCCAATCAAGAGCATGGAAATTGGTACTAGGAGTCATTTTGGATTTCAATTTGACCTTCACTGCATTTGTGTCAACCTTATTCTTCTTTTATCTGAGATGCATCTGACTCGTCAGCAATTTCTGAATAAGCAATTTATACACTCTCTGATCCACTCATTGATAATACAGAGATTAAAATATGGCAATGGCCTCCCACATATAGTAACATAGTAAATGACAGCAGATAAAGACCAGTATGGTCCATCTAGTCTGCCCAGCAAGGTGGCAAGAGTAAGTGAATCTGCCTACATGTGAGACAACTTCAGATAGTTCAAAATACAGTCTTAAAATTAATTTCATCATATCACACCTTTAATGGCTCCCTATTCCTCAGATAAACTTCTTATCCCAAGTTGCCCAAGATACTTTGTAAATCTTCTATGATATGCACTGACTGGCATCTTAGTCTCCTCAGTCAGATCTGCTCTTTGTTTCTCCTCCAAAAAGAATTTGGTTTGAGACTACACATTGTTCTGCATTTAGCTATCAGCAGCTTTATTTATGGAAAAAGATGCCACTGTCTTGAAGATGGAACTGTACATATTTCTCAGGGCAGTTTCTCCAAATAGGTGAGTTTTGTGCATTCCATGACAGTCATGAACCTCACTCCTAAGCCAGGGTACGTGGAATATGATCTCAGTCTCTCAGATTTACTGCTAATGCTCGGTGTAGTACTTGCATCTTGCCAAAGAGCCTCCTTCTGGAGTTCATAAGATGTTATGTATATGGGTAATTTATCAAGGTGTGCATGGAAATTCCTCTTAATTAAATCTGTGGCACCCAACACGATGGGAAATAACTTGGCGTCTTTCTGCCACGTTTTCTTGGTCTCCGACTGCATTTCTTGGTACTTGAAGATCTTCTCCCTCTCAACGTGATTCACAGAGTAGTTGCTTGGAACTGACATGTCTATAATCAGTGCTGTTCTGGTGTTTTTCTCCTTAACCACTATATACAGCTTCCTCGCATCCAGCTTTTTATTGGTCAGAATGCGAGTATCCCTGGTGATCAGAACCACATCATTCTCAGTAATTCTTTTAGGGTCATGATCCCAGTGTTTTTGAGGCACAGTAATTTTGTAGTGCTTACAGCATTTCCAATGGATGAGGCGCGATACTTTATTATGTCTTTCTCTTTAGAAAGTTTTAGCCATCAGAACCTCACAGCCAGCTATGAGGTGAGTCTCTGTTTCTATAGACGAGACTTACAGGGATGTGGTATTGAAACCCCACCTCCAGTCTGGCAGCCTCTCAGTTGCCATGGAGAAGAGAGGTCATGTGAAAGGAGAGCATCACCTTGGTGAGGCAGGAAGTGATCCTGTAGCTATGACCTGTCCACCAGGAGATGTAAAACCGTCTCACACTGAGGAGATTTCTCCAGGGCCATGTGCCCATTAGGAAGGGTTAGGACAGCCGCTATAGTGGTGATTCAATCATTAGGCATGCATATAGCTGGGTGGCTGGTGGATGTGAGGATCACCTGGTAACATGTCTGCCTGGTGCAAAGGTAGTGTACCTCATGTACCACCTAAACAAGATTTTAGTGCAGGAAGGAGTCTGCTGCCTTGGTACATGTTGGTACCAATAACATAGGAAAATGTGGGAGGGAGTTGAAATCCAGAACTTCCAGGATAGCATTCTCTGAAATGCTTCCCATACCATGCACAGGACCCAAAAGGCAGACAGAGTTCCACAGTCTCAATGCGTGGATGAGACGATGGTACAGAGAAGAGGGTTTGGGATTTGTTAGGGACTGGGCAACATTCTGGGGAAGGGAGGGGCTCTTCTGAAGGGATGGGCTCCACCTTAATCGGGACAGAGCAAGGCTGCTGGCATTAACATTTAAAAAGGAGATAGAGCAGTTTTAAACTAGATAATAGGGGAAAGCCGACAGTCACCCAAGAGCGCATGGTTCCGAAGTATGTGTCTTTGAAGGATGCTTGCAAAAGAAGGAAGTTAGAACATTCTAACAGAGAGGTTCCAATAAAGATAAAAGTAACCCAGATACTCTTAAGTACAGAGCTGAAAGATTCCAAATGGACGCCTATCAACTGATAACCAGATTAATATCAATAAAATACAACTTCTAAAATGCTTGTATGCAAATGCTAGAAGTCTAAAAAAATAAGTGGAGAGTTAGAATATATAGCTCTAAATGAGAGTTTAGATATGATTGATATCTCAGAGACCTGGTAGAAGGAGGACAACCAATGGGACACTGGGATACCTGGGTACAAACTATATCACAAAGATAGAGTAGATCAAATTGGTGGAGGGGTTGCTCTCTATGTTAGAGAGAGCATTGAGTCACATAGGATTAAAGTTTTGCAGGAAACAAAATACATTGTAGAATCTCTATGGATAGAAATTCCACGTAAAAAGAAGAAGGCATGGATGATGAAATGCCAAGAGATATCAAGGAAACTAACAAAAGTTCCAACACAGTAATAATTGGTGATTTCAATTACCTGGGTATCAACTGGGTCAGTGTCACAGCAGGACATGCTAGAGAGATAAAGTTTCTAGATTAAATAAATGACTGCTTCTTGGAGCAGCTGGTTCATGAACCGACCAAAGGAGAAACCATTCTGAACCTAGTCCATAGTGGAACACAAGATCTGGTGCAAAAGATAAGGGTGTTGGGGTCACTTGGCAATAATGATCATAGCATGATTGCGTTTGATTTAATAAATAAGTGAAGAATGTCAAGGAAATCCACAGTACTACCATTTAACTTTCAAAAAGAGACTATGATAAAATGAGGAAAATAGTTAAGAAAAAACTAAAAGGAGCTGCTGCAAAGGTTAAAGATTTACATAAAGATTGGGTATTGCTTAAAAGTATTATCTTGGAAGCCCAGAACAGATGGAAGAAAGTCCAAAAAACTGCCAGCATGGTTTAATGGTGAGGTCAGAGAGGCTGTTGCTGCCAAAAAAGCATCTTTCAGGAAATGGAAAAAGGAGCCAAATGACGAAAATGGGAAATAACATAAGCATTGCCAAGTTAGATGGAAGGCATTGATAAGGCAGGCAAAGAGAGAATTTGAAAAAAAGCTAGCCATGGAAGCAAAAATGCATAATAAAAACTCTTTCAAGTACATGTGTAACAATAAACCTGTGAGAGAGCTGAACCATTGGATGATAGAGGGGTAAAAGGGGCGCTAACTGAGGACAAGGCCATAGCAGAGAGACTAAATGAATTCTTTGCTTCGGTCTTTACTGAAGAAGGTGTAGGGAATTTACCTATACCTGCAATAGTATATAAAGGTGATGCAATGGAAGAATTGAAAGAAATATCGATAAACCGGGAAGATGTATTACAACTTTTGATAAATTGAATAACAAATCACCTGGACCGGATTGTATATATCTGAAAGAACTGAAATATGAGATTGCAGACCTACTATTTGTAATCTGTGAACTATCATTAAAATCATCTGAAGTACCTGAAGAATGGAAAATGGCCAATGTAAAACCAATATTTAAAAAGGGCTCCAGGGGTAATCCAGGAAACTACAGACCAGTGAGTCTGACATCAGTACCAGACAAAATGGTAGAAACCATCATAAAGAATAAAATTATTGATCATGTATTTAGTCATGAATTATGGTGTTGGCAACAAATACTGTGTATATCATGGACTGCCCGAAGAACAAACCAGTCAGTACTAGAGAAGATCAAACCTAAGCTTTCCTTAGAAGCTCAGATGACAAGACTTCAACTTTCATACTTTGGACATATCATGTGAAGAGAGAGATCATTGGAGAAAGACATAATGCTTGGCAAGATAGAAGGTCACCGTAAAAGAGGAAGGCCGGCAATGAGATGGATCAATAAAATAATAGCAACTATGGATACCACTCTATCGACAATGAGCCGCTTGACTGAAGACCAAACAAAGTATAGGTCAACTAACCGACGGCACTTAACAACATTTAGGGGTCTGCGGCTGCGGCTCCGTTATCACACGGAGTCCGCTACCACCGTTTAGTAAACAGTCATGGTTTAATGGGAGAAAGCCAACATGGATTTAGCCAAGAAAAGTCTTGTCTTACTAGTCTGTTATATTTTTTTGAATGTTTGAATAAACAGGTAGACAAAGGTGAGCCGGTTGTTGTAGAGGCACATTCCATTCTGCGTGTCCCAGCCTCTATGCGTCCGGTCAGAACCGGATGCATAGAGATAGATCTGATTCTGATCCCAACCCCCAATCTATCCTCCCATGGCCAGGGTTGGGATGCAGGGAATCACCTACATCACCTCACCTTTTTTCTCCCGGCCGGGCCTCCTGTCCCCCAACGTCTAGGGGGGCTTATTCCACCTATGAGGTAGAATAAGTCCCCTGTTTAGTCTGCCAGCCCCGGACGTACAGGGCCGAATTCAGAATCGGCCCTGTACATCCGGGTCCGGGGACCGCCCACTGCCCGCCCTAACTCCGCCTCCACTTTTCCCACTCCCACCCACATCTAAGCCTCCCCATACAAACTCGTTGTTCGTACGGGGAGACTTAGTCGGCGTTTTTGAGCCGAGGAGCTCGATGTTGAACACGCAGGTTAGCGCTTGAAAGACTCATTTTTGTTACGACATAAGCTTTGGATGAAAACTTAACCCCTGATGAAACATTTGTGAAACGCGAATGCGGTGCCGACTGGTGGCGTCGGGGAAAGTTCAGCTATATGCACAGATGAGTTCAACCAAAAGTTAAGTTCCTGTTACTTCTTGCATTCTTGCATATTACCATATTAATGTGAACTTGGAAGTCTAAAGACCATGTTAATCAGCAAATCTGAAAGCTAGAGTTCAGGAACCAACTAATGAACTGTGGTCATTGATGCAAAGTAAGTACAGAGGGGATTTTATCCCATAAAATGTACTGATAATAGTCTGAGACCCGGTTCTAATTAAATCACATTTAAACAATTGGAAGACTTACACATCTTAGGAGATAATTAGCTCAAGACGGTAGTTTGGAGGAAAGCATTGTATTTTTAGCATTTGGAGCAGAACTTTGGCAGTTGCTTGTTCAGTGGACTGGCAAAGAGATCTATCAAAGGGAGACCCCATTTTAGGAAGATCTTCTGAACTACTAAAGGATGTAGCTGCCACTTGTGGGGCTGAAGAATCCTGCTCAACCTGTCAGCCAGGTAGTTGTCTTGGCCTGGAAGGTACACAGCCTTGAGGAGCATGTTGTGCTTGAGGGCAAATGAACAAAGGTCCTGAGTCTCCCGACAGAGGAGTCTGGACCCAGTCCCACCCTGTTTGTTCACATAAAACATGGCTACTTGATTGTCTGTCTGAATCAGGACAGATTGATGAGCCAGGGTAGGAGAGAAAGCTTTGAGTGCTAATCGAATAGCCCTGAGTTCTAGGAAATTGATCTGCTGTGCAGCCTCCCAAGGAGACCACAGGCCCTGGGTGCACTTGTTCAAACAATGAGCTCCCCAGCCCTGCAAGGAGGCGTCTGTGGTCAGTACCACTGTGTACCCAGGGATTTGAAAGGGCACCCCTTTCAGTAGATTGGGTGGGTGCAACCACCAGCTGAGGGAGTTCAGAAATTGTCTGGACACCCTTATCCTGTCTCTGAGGCTGCCTGTGGCCTGTGACCACTGAGTCCGAAGGCACCACTGTGCAGGTCTCATATGAAGCCTGGCATTGGGAGTCACATGTACTGTCGAAGCCATGTGGCCTAGAAGCCTGAGGCAGAGTCTGGCGGAGACTAGTGACCTGCTGAGAAACTGGTTTGCCAAGGCTATCAATCTGTGTGCTCTGTCTTCTGGCAAGAAAGCCTTTGCCAGCAGAGAGTCTAGCCTTGCTCCAATGAACTCCAAGCTCTGGGAGGGGAGCAAAGTGGACTTTGCGAAGTTTATTACAAACCCCAGGCTTTGAAGAAGAGCAATAGTTGTGAGGGTGGCTTGTCTGGCCTCCTGGTACGTCTGACCCCTGATGAGCCAGTCGTCCAGATAGGGGAAGACAAAGATTCCCTGATTTCTCAGGTAGGCCGCCACCACTGCCAGGCATTTGGTAAAGACCCTGGGAGCGGAGGTGAGGCCAAAAGGCAGTACTCTGTACTGATAATGGTTTCCTCCCACAATGAACCTGAGGTACTTTCTGTGGTCTGGATGAATGAGTATGTGAGTGTACACATCCTTTAGATCTAAGGAGCATAGCCAATCTCCCTGCTGGAGGTAGGGCAGAAGTGTTCCAAGAGTAAGCATCTTGAACTTTTCCTTCTCTATGAACTTGTTGAGGTTCCTGAGGTCCAGAATGGGTCGAAGGCCACCGGTTATTTTGGGCACCAGGAAATACCTAGAGTAGAATCCGTGACCTTGCAAGTGGGGAGGCACAGGCTCCACCGCCCTGTCCACCAACAGATCTTGAAGCTCTTGAAGGAGAAGGTCTGTGTGCAAGGCAGGCCTTGGAGGTTCCCCTGGGAAGTATGGCGGAGGCAGTTGGTGAAAATGCAGTGCATAGCCCCTGTGGACTATGTTCAACACCCAACTGTCCCCAGTGATGTGGGGCCACTGGTGGGCAAAGAGGGCGAGGCAACCTCCTGTGCAGGGTTGGGAGAGCAGGGTTGGAGAGGCTACGCTCAAGGAGTCAAAAAAACCCACCCTGCTGAGTGGGAGCAGTGGCCGGAGGCTTGGGGGTCCTCTGCCTACAGGGCCCATTACCCTGCCCCTTGGCTTGCTGACCCTGGGGGGCAGCTTGGGCAGCCTGATACTGAGGGTACTGTTTGTAGGCAGTGCCCTTCCTCGGGTAAAAGGGCTTCTTACCCGAGGCTTTCTTCTTGTGAGAAGGGGCAGAGGTCTTTCTAGACAGCCTTGTCCTTGTAAGGTGCTCAGTCTCGAGCTGTGCGGCCTTTTCAGCCATGGGCTTGCCAAAAAGGTTTTCACCTCGGCAAGGGACATCGACCAACTTGTCCTGAACCCACGGCTCGAGGTCCGATGACTGCAGCCATGCCTGCCGTCGAGCCGTGATGCCGGCTGCCGCAACTTGGGCCAAAACCTCGAAGCCATCGTAGGCGGCGCGGGACATAAACTTTGAGCAGTCCCGAATCCCCAAGGACAAGAACTTGAATCTCTGCAAGGGTTCCCCGGAGAGACCAGCAGAGAACCCGGCCAATTCCTTGGCCAGGTCCCGCAAGTACATGCCCATGTACAGCTGGTAAGACTGGACACGGCAAGCAAGCATCGAGCCCTGGAAGCACTTTCTACCGACACCATCAAGGTTCCAGGCCTCCCTGCTGGGGCGGGGCACCGCGGAGTGCATCTTCTGACTCTTCAGGCGATGCATGGCCGATTCCACAACCATGGAATGGTGTGGTAGCTGCGCCTTCAGAAAGCCAGGGCTCTTCCGGAGTCGATAAATCGAATCGACTCGCTTGCTTAGAACCTGCGCCAAGGCCGGTGCCTCCCACATCTGGAAGAGGAGCCGTTCCAGCATCGGAGGAACCGGGACAGTAAAGGCCTCCTTCGGAGGAGAGTCGTACTGCAGGGCCTCGAGCTCCTCAGCTCGAGGCTCTTCCTCGGGGTCTGCCAGGATTGCCAACGCGTTGGCCATATCCCGGACAAACTCCGAGAACCGGGTGTCCTCTGGAGGGGATCTACTGCGGGGCTCAGACTGCGGTGAGTCCGACGGGACGCACCGAGTCTTGAATGTGTCGGGGGACTCCTTATCCTCCGTCTCCCAGGCGGACTCGTCCGAGGAGGAGTCAGGATCCAACCCCGCGGGGCCCTGGAGCACCCGCCCCGACGCCGGAGGCACCGGCGTCGACGCCCTCGGTCCCGAACAGGAGGTCAAGGGGACCGCGACCGAGGTCGACTTCGAGCCATGATCGACTCGAGTATCGGCTCGGTCTCCGGGGTCGACTTCAACGTCGATGTCCCAGTGGTCGGGGCAGATGCGCCAGACAGGCTGGCCATCAGTACCCGCTGCTGCTCCATGAAGGCAGACAATCTGCTCTCCAAGGCTGTCATCCTCAGACTTAGCTCGAGAGACGCAGCAACCACTGACTTGGGCCCCGGCGGCGCCGACCCGACGTCGGCTTTCTGGGAGGAGAGCCCTCGAGGAGGGGAACCGGCGTCGAACTGGGAAGAAAAAACAAGTGAAAATCGCCGAAAAATCAAACTTTTATCCGGGATGACAGGACACACGTCCGGTGGGCTTCTTGGAAAAAGAGAGACTGAGGTAAGATGGCACCTTTAGGCGGGAAGGGAACCGCGCATGCGTGCCTGCATTCCCAAAGGCTTTCATAGAAAGCTGGGGAAATGCTCCGCTGGGGCTTCATCGGCGTCGATGACACCCATATGTGAGGACCGACTTCCTGCTTGGTCCTGGAGAAGGGAGCGGATACTGAGAGGGTCTGCCAGCAGAAGGAGGGGGCAGGAAGGGAGGTGACACAGGGGAAGGAGGGGGCAGGAAAGCAGCTGATATGGTGGAGGAAGGAGAGGGCTGGAATGGAGCTGACACCTGGGATGTACTGAAGGGGATTGGAAGGGAGATGACACTTAGGGATGGGAGTGGTAGGTGGCTGGGTAATAGGGAGGAGGCTGAAAGGGAGCTGACATGTGCAAATGGCACTGGAAGGGGGATGGACAGAGGGTAGGGCGACTGTAAGGGAGCTGAATGGGGGGGTGACACTGAGAGTGGACGTGAGCTGATACCTGGGATGGTATTTGGACTAGAAGGGGCTGGACAGTGGGGAAGGAGGGTGACTGGAAGGGAATGGACACCAGTGGCAGTCGTGGGAATGCAAGGCAGTTGACATTGGAGGGGAGGACTGGAGAGGGGGTCGATACTGGGGAGGGTTACTGGAACTGGAAATGGGCTGATGGAAGGAAGTGAAGAAAACAAAAGAAGAGATAAGAAATGGCAGATGGACCATAGACCACAGAAACAGAGCTGAGAATACAGGAAAGCAGAAGCCTCAGAATCAGGACCAGCATGATCAGAGAATAAAATGGTCAGACAAAAAGGTAGAAAAAATCATTTTATTTCATTTTAGTGACTGGACTTTGTGCTATCTTTATATTTTACACAGTATGGGGGAATTGCATCTCTTATTTATCTGGTGTTGCACTGCATGTGGACTCTGGCTTCTTGCGGTTTCAGTTTAAATTTTGTCTACATATTTTTATTTTTACTTTAGATTGTGGTTACTTATTCTGTACTTGGTGAGGGTCTGTGTTCTGAGTGTGTGACTGAGGTCAGATGTTCTGTTAACATGCAGTTTGTTCATAAAGATTTATACTGTACTGTAGTAATTTGACTTATTCAGCTTTTCAAATAGGTGTATGGATGTTCCTGGGCCCACGGTAGTATTTACAGTGACGCTTTTTTGGATTGGCTCCTTATGTGAGTTTTGGAAGTTGGTGCTGATATGGTGTGGTATGGTATGGTATGGTAGATGTGCTCTTTGTTGTAGGGTTTTGTATTAGTTCACAATATGCCTGGTACTGGAAAATGTTTGTTGTTAGTGAGATGATCAGAATCAGATTTTTTTTTTAAATATTGAGTTCTGTGGGTGAATGTCCTGGATCTGCTCTGCACCCATTGTGGATGCAAAATATATGTTGAAAAAGAAAAAGCAAGAACCATAACACAGTTTATAACAACAAAATAAAAATGAGTTATAATTTGGTTTTATAAACTGTGCTGTTGATTCTCACTCTTTTAGTTCCTTGGTGTGCAAACATCTTGCATTTCCTCCATATAATCTAATCAGCTTTTTGCTTTGGTTCAGTCCCTGATTGGAGCTCTGAAAAAGCCCTGCCCACCTCTACAGGGGGGGGGGGGGGGCATCCCATCTTTCGCCTCAGGCAACAGATTGCCTTAAGCCAGTGTTTTTCAACCTTTTTTGTGCAAAGGCACACTTTTTTCATGAAAAAAATCACGAGGCACACCACCATTAGAAAATGTTTAAAAAAATTTACCTCTGTGCCTATATTGACTATATATAAAGTAATTCTCTTGAATAGGAATCAAACACTCACACCAACCCCCCTCCCCTGCTGGTTCACACCAACCCCCCTCCCCTGCTAGTTCACTCCCACCACCCCCCCCCCTCCACTGCTGGTTCACTCACCCACCCCCCTGTCACTTACTCACCCCTCCTGCTGGGTCACTCACTCACTTTCCCCCCCATCCCATGCTGGTTCACTCAAACCATCACCCCCACCCCCTTGCTGGTTCACTCACACCACCCCCCCCCCTCCACTGCTGGTTCACTCACACTCCCCCCCCCCCTTGCTGGTTCACTCACACTCCCCCCCCCCTTGCTGGTTCACTCACACACACACACACCCCCTCTGCCCAAGCCGCTGCTTCTGCTTTGTACAGAGCAGCGGCTGCACTACACTTACATTGAAAAGTAAAGAGAAACTGTGTCAGGAGCCCTCCGGTCATCGCAGAGCCCGAGGAAGTGATGTCATGGGGGCGGGCTCCTCACAGGCTGTCTTTCCTTTTCAAATTAACTTTATTGCAGCTAAAGTTAATTTGAAAAGGAAAGACAGCCTGTGAGGAGCCCGCCCCCATGACATCACTTCCTCGGGCTCTGCATGATCGGAGGGCTCCTGACACAGTTTCTCTTTACTTTTCAATGTAAGTGTAGTGCAGCCGCTGCTCTGTACAAAGCAGAACCAGCGGCTGCACTGCTATAGGGAATCGCGTTCGCGCCGCGGACTTCGGCACAAAAGCCGTTTTTTTGCTCTGGCCGCTCCCGATCTTGCGGCCAGAGCAAAAAAACGGCTTTTCAAAGGCCGGTTTTACAACTGTGCCGGCAGCCGGCCTGGCCATGGAAAAACCGGCCAGGCCGGCTGAAAACCGGCCGGTTGGCAACCCTAATTTGTGAGCCGAGGCCACATGTTACGGATGAAATTGGAATTTTTCCCACGGCACACCAGACAATATCTCACGGCACACTAGTGTGCCGCGGCACAGTGGTTGAAAAACGCTGCCTTAAGCCATCCCTGGATGTAGTGAGCTACTTACAGGGGCTTTTAGACCAGGGATATCAAACTCCAATCCTGGAGGGTCGCAAACCAGTCAGGTTTTCAGGATATCCTTAATGAATATATATGATATATTTGCATGCACTGCCCCCACTGCATGCATATATATTCATGAATATTTTTTAGGGACATCATAAAAACAAGTCTGTTTTGTGGCCCTCCAGGACTCATTTGACACACCATTTTTAAACTCTGCTTCAATTTTTGAGCCATCTGCAGGCCTTTAAAGACCGGCCTGTTGAGGAGATCGGTGGAGCCGGATTCTTCCATTAGTGCTGCGCCCTGTCGGCATTCACATCAGGCAGCTCTTTGACATCACACCAGCTGACTAACCCCTGTAAAGACAGGGTCCTACCATGGCACACAATCGCAGGCGCGTGTTCATGGGAGAACATCCAAAGGAGCGTTCCAAAGGCTGAGTTCCATGACCTGAAAGATATCAGGAGGAAAGGAATCAGTAGTTGTCTGAGAGACTCGCCCCAAGGTAAAGCCAGCACTTGCAGAGCTAAACAGCTTGCAGGAAAACAGTTTGCTACAGCCAGTGTCCAGGAGCCTGACCTAACGTCTTCATCTGCTAAGAGGTGGGTGGATAGTTTTATGCATGGAGAAAACAGAAACCCAGATAGGAGCAGAGAGACTGAGCTTTTAACACTAGAAGCATTAAGAAAGCTGTTTGCAGAGAGAAAGCTTTACCCTCCCAATACCAGTGTGCCTTCTCAGGGTGATGTGCTGTGGAAACAGTTCCAGGAGTTTTTAGAAGACAGGAAGTCGTGGAAAGTTTATAAAACTGGTGAAAGAGAAAAGTACCCGGCATCCATAGAAGATATGCAGGTGGATTCTTGTATGCCAGACTCTGACTCAGAAATATCATCAATGGATTGCTCTTTTTGTCTCAAGGAGAATTAAGCTTTGTTGAACAGGGTTGAAAGACTGTGAAACAATATAGCTTCTAATTCTTATGACTGCAAAGAGTTGAGAAAAGCCAAGAACATGTTTTACTAAGTATATGAGCTTCTGAAGCCCAGGGGCTGCCGCTAGTAAAAGCTTGGTTGGGAAAAGAAAACAGCAGCTGTGAAACGTTTACCTTGTTATGTTGAATGACCACCAGGAGCTGCGCTCTGTACAGGTTTATTTGAAGGAAAGCTGTTGCTCAGTGAAAGAAGGCTTTTTGTTGCATTTTTCTATTATCCTGATTTATTCTTATGTTGGAGAAGCATCCTTTTTGCATTTGTGTTTGAGCATTAGTGCCTTGGGAATCCTACAATAAAATAATTTTTCTTGCTGCCTTAAACCACCAGACTCACAACTACATTTGTCCTTATATAAATAAGCCAACTACAAGTCCCAGAATCCCTGGGGACAAATAAGGGAAGCTTTATAAAAAAAGGACATTATAAGGCTGCTCTATGCTTGTAAGCCTTCAGGCCCAAGCTAGGGCATCGCAGTAGGCTAAGGTATAGTTGTTTGTTTTCTTGTGCTTTGGTTATTCACCATTTCTTTTCTAGCTTTCTTAATTGTCTTTTTAGGTTTGTGAGTTCAGGGGTGTACCATTTCTCTGATCGCTTAGGCGGTTGCCTAGTGTGTTTATTGGGGGGTGATGCTGCTTTTTGTATGGAGTTGTTCCAGGTGTTTAGTGATATGCTGGGGTCTGGTAATTCATTTGCCAGCTGTGGCAGTATGCTATCCAGGAAGGAGTCGTTGTTGAAATAGGAGAAGCACCTGGCTTGAGGCAGACTACTCGACGTAGGGGTCAGGGGACTCACTAGCGGGATCTGGAAGGTTCCTAGGTAGTGGTCAGACCAAGGGACTGTGGAAGTTGATGGGGGGGGTGTAGTTGGGGTGATTTGTGGTTGAGGCAGGTAGAAATACAAGATCAAGGGTGTTTCCCTTATTGTGGGAGGGTACGTTTATAATTTGTTGGAATCCCATGTCGGCAATTGAATCAATGAAGGAGGTGGCCTGGGAGGTATTTAGTGATGGGAGGTTCAGATCTCCTAGGATATGTGGTTTTCTGAGGGGGGCCGTGCATGCTGATTCAAGGATCGAGGTTAGCTTGCTGTGGTCAGGCGTTGGGGGTCTATAAATGAGGCAAAGTGAGAAGTTCTTGTTTTCAATTTTATGCATGTTTATCTCATCTAGGTTACTGGAAAGGGAGGCCGTGGCTTTGAGTTCTGTTTTGCACAGGATGAGTACTCCACCTCCCCTTTTGGAGTATCTGGAGCAGTTGAATAGGTCATATCCCTGTATTTGTTGCAAGTTTGTTAGGATATTGTCAGTGGGGGAGAGCCAGGTCTCTGTGACACAGAGGATATCAAGGCTCTCATCTTCGACTAGGTCTATGATTATTGGTATCTTGTTTCTTATAGATCTGGCATTGATGAGAATGCATTTTAGTGGGGTAGGTGTGTGGGGAGGGTATGTAGCTTGATATAGTTGTGTTGGATAGATACGTATTAGTCTATTGTGGTGCTTATTGTATCTTGGGTGTGGGTCATGTATGTATGCTATGTTGATTGATGGAGAGTCTGAGTTATTCCTGGTTGTGCTGTGTATGATGGGGCTGGGATTAGTGGAGTGCACATCTTGGAGGAGTGAAAAGGTGGTTGTTAGTTGGTATGCTATGAGGAGCAGGTAAATTATATTTTGGACTATTTTGTGGGTATCCATTGTTGAATTTTGTGGTTAAGTCTTCTCTTCAAGACTTAACCACAAGTCGGGTATGGTTTGCCACTTTGCGGATGATACCAAAATCTGCAATAGAGCAGACACCCAGGAAGGTGTAGATAACATGAGGAGGGATCTAGCTAAGCTTGAAGAATGGTCTAGAATTTGGCAGCTGGGATTTAATGTTAAAAAATGTAAGGTCATGCATTTGGGCTGCAGCAATCCAAGGGAGCAATATAGTATAGGGGGTGAAGTACTTTTGTTCACTAAAGAAGAGCGGGACCTAGGCGTGGTTGTGTCTGATGACCTTAAGATAGCTAAACAGGTAGAAAAGGCGATGGCAAAAGCTAGAAGGATGCTTGGGTGCATACGGAGAGGAATGGCTAGCAGAAAAAAGGAGGTGATAATGCCTCTGTATAAGTCTTTGGTGCGACCTCATTTGGAGTATAGTGTGCAGTTCTGGAGACCGCACCTTCAAAAGGATGTGAACAGGATGGAGTCAGTGCAGAGGGTGGCTACTAAAATGATTAGTGATCTTCATTATAAAGCATATGAGGACAGACTTAAGGATCTTAATATGTACACCTTAGAGGAAAGGCGGGATAGAGGTGATATGATTGAGATGTTGAAATACTTCCGTGGCATAAATGTTCAGGGAGAGAGCCTCTTTCAATTGAAAGCAAGTTCTTCTACGAGGGGACATGAGATGAGGGTGAAGGGAGATAGATTCAGGAGTGATATGCGGGAATATTTCTTTACGGAAAGAGTGGTGGATCCGTGGAATAGTCTCCCAGTGGAGGTGGTAGAGATGAGGACAGTAACTGAATTAAAAAAAGCATGGGACAAACACAGAGGATCTCTAAAGGTAAAAAAGGGACTGTTGTAGTTGTTGATATGGAAGGACAGACTAGATAGGCCATGTGGTCTTTTTCTGTCGTCATATTTCTATGTTTCTATGTTTCAATAAAATTTGCGTGTGGGTCTGTTTTGCCTGAAATTGCTCGGAGCCAGGGAAGTTTGTAGAAGGAAGGGAGCTAGTGAAAATTCTCTGAAAGTTGGGCTAAGTGGGCAGTGCTCCCTGAGCAGTGAGGATGGAGTGGGGGTTACAGTTTAGGGGCAGTGAGTCAGAATGAAGTATTGCTCATTTGGGGTGATGAATAAGGTGTTGCCGTGAAGTGGAGGAAGGCAACTGTTGTGGAGTGTTTTCAGTGGCTTTGAGGTGTGGGCAGGGTGAGTGCTGCTAAGAGATTTATCCGCAGAAAGCTAGAGGCGTGGTTTTGCTTGTGCAGAGTCAAGCAGGTTTAACTGCATAGAGGAAGTGGATACATTGGTAGGGAGCCATGTTACCTTGTTTGCAAGGATATGAGGAAAGCAAATGACTGTACAGCAGTTACGTAGGTCAGCGCTGCAGCTTACAGGATAGCGGATAGATTATAGTACATCAGCTTGGCATATAAATGATGCTTCACTATATGTTATTACTTAAGCAATGTGATATTATGGTTAGATATGGTAATAGGGTCAGTGAAATGGTGGTAATGCAAGTACTAGTTATTAGATTAGTATCAGGATATAAGTTGAATCAGAGAAATCAATTACACAAGGTAGTTTCACTTTCTATCAGAATAAAGAAATAATGCATACAAATGATACCATGAGAGATGTAAGAAGTGTGTCTCTGAGAAGGAGATGAGGATTTGTGGCTGGGTAGAAGCAATAGGAGCATCAGATTAATAGTGGCTATACAGCTGCTGGTGTATATTACATACACAATCACCTATGGAGAGAAAATACCCTGTTCAAGCTGGATAGGCAATTTCCACGGGGGGGGGGGGGGGGGGGGGGGCCCGGTAAAAGAGTAGTTACTCACCTGTAACAGGTGTTCTCCAGGAGCAGCAGGAATCAGTCCTCACATATGGGTGTCATCGACATCGATGAAGCCCCTTGCGGAGCATTTCCCCAGTTTTCTATGAAAGCCTTTGGGAATGCAGGCACGCATGCACAGTTCCCTTCCAGCCTAAAGGTGCCATCTTACCTCAGTCAAATGACATAGCTAAGAACAGCACACAAAAAAATGTAAAATAAACTATGTACAACTGCAACTCCAAGGGGAGGAGGGAGGGTTGTGAGGACTGATTCCTGCTGCTCCTGGAGAACACCTGTTACAGGTGAGTAACTACTCTTTCTCCAGGACCAAGCAGGAAGTCAGTCCTCACATATGGGTGACTCCCTAGCTCTGGGCTACCGAGGAAACCAGGCTGAACAAGAGAACTCCCTCTAGTTTCAGCAGCAAGGAAAGGCTTTTCACTGACACAACCTCCACCGGTAGCCCAACAGAGGGCAGGAGTTGCCTAAACCTCAAAGAGATTCCGGAGTACTGCTTGGCCAGAAGCACTGTCCCTACGGGACTCCCTCTCTAGACAGTAATGGGCCGCAAAAGTCTGGCTTGAAGACCAAGTTGCAGCCCTGCAGATGTCTACCAAGGGCACAGAGCGGAGATGAGCCACTGAGGCAGCCATTGCCCTGACACGATGGGCCGTGACCCGACCCTGCAAAGGAAGGTCAGCCGCCTTGTAAGCCCAGGTGATACAGTCAGCCACCCAGATGGACAAGGTACGCTTGGACACAGCCAACCCCAACTTATTAGGGTCAAAAGAAATGAAGAGCTGTGTAGCCCTTCTATGTCCCTGCGTACGGTCAAGGTAGAAGGATAAGGCCCTCCTACAGTCCAGGGTATGCAAGACTGCTTCAGCCTGGCTAGCATGAGGCCTAGGGAAGAATGTTGGAAGAATCACCTCTTGGTTAAGGTGGAAGGAGGAGACAACTTTTGGAAGGAACTTTGGATGAGTCCGAAGGACTACCCTGTTCCTATAAAAGCGAGTGTAAGGCCTATCACAGACCAGGGCCTGAAGCTCACTCACTCGCCTAGCCGAGGTAAGGGCTAGTGTCTTCCAGGACAGGACGCCTAGAGGGCAAGTAGCCATCGGCTCAAAGGGTGGGCGAGTCAGCTGCTGCAAGACCACATTCAACTCCCACTCAGGAGCAGGAGGACGGATTGGAGGCTTGAGCAAAAGCAAGCCCCTGAGAAAGCGGGACACCAAGGGGTGAACCGACAGAGAACGTCCCTCCACCAGTGAGTGGTGAGCTGCTAGAGCTGAGAGGTGGACCCGAACAGAATTGGACTTAAATCCCTGATTAGACAAGTGCAGTAAGTACTGAAGCACTACTGGCACAGTACAGGAGAAAGGATCCTCTGTACGGAGCTGACACCACAGAGAAAACCTTTTCCATTTGAGAGCATAGGTTTTCCTAGTGGACTGTTTCCTAGAGGCTCGGACAACCTCTTCAACTTCCTGAGGGAGGCCCCAGGGGGCCAAGACTACCCTTGCAGCCTCCAGGCCATCAAATTGAGAGCTTTGAGATTGGGGTGCTGAAGGGAACCCTGCTCCTGTGAGAGAAGTTCGGGTTGCAACCCCAGAGGCAGTGGGGGATCCACCCCCAGTTGAAGCAGAAGCGGAAACCAAGGCTGTCTCGGCCACCTTGGAGCCACCAGCAGGACCGAGGCCTTGTCCTGAAGAATCTTGAAGAGAGTTCGGGCCACCAAGGGCGTGGGAGGAAACGCATACAGGAGGCCCTGAGACCAGGGAATCAGAAAAGCATCCGCTGCTATTCTCAGAGGATGCGGTTGCCTGGAGCAGATCTTTGGCAGTTGCTTGTTGAGTGGACTGGCAAAGAGATCTATCAAAGGGAGATCCCACTTTAGGAAGATCTTCTGAACCACTAAAGGATGCAGCTGCCACTCGTGGGGCTGTAGAATCCTGCTCAACTTGTCGGCCAGGTAGTTGTCCTGGCCTGGAAGGTACACAGCCTTGAGGAGCATGTTGTGCTTGAGGGCAAATGAACAAAGGTCCTGAGCCTCCCGACAGAGGAGTCTGGACGCAGTCCCGCCCTGTTTGTTCACATAAAACATGGCTACTTGGTTGTCTGTCTGAACCAGGACAGATTGATGAGCCAGGGTAGGAGAGAAAGCTTTGAGTGCTAATCGAATAGCCCTGAGTTCTAGGAGGTTGATCTGCTGTGCAGCCTCCCAAGGGGACCACAGGCCCTGGGTGCACTTGTTCAGACAATGAGCTCCCCAGCCCTGCAGGGAGGCGTCTGTGTACCACTGTGTACCCAGGAATTTGAAAAGGCACCCCTTTTAGCAGATTGTGTGGGTGCAACCACCAGCTGAGGGAGTTCAGAAATTGTCTGGACACCCTTATCCTGTCCCTGAGGCTGTCTGTGGCCTGTGACCACTGAGTCTGAAGGCACCACTGTGCAGGCCTCATATGGAGCCTGGCATTGGGGGTCACATGTACTGTCGAAGCCATATGGCCTAGAAGCCTCAGGCAGAGTCTGGCGGAGACGAATGACCTGCTGAGAAACTGGTTTGCCAAGGCTATCAATCTTTGTGCTCTGTCTTCTGGCAAGAAAGCCTTTGCCAGCAGAGAGTCCAGCCTTGCTTCTATGAACTCCAAGTTCTGGGAGGGGAGCAAAGTGGACTTTGCGAAGTTTATTACAAGCCCCAGGCTTTGCAGAAGAGCAATAGTTCTGAGGGTGGCTTGTCTGGCCTCCTGGCATGTCTGACCCCTGATGAGCCAGTTGTCCAGATAGGGGAAGACAAAGATTCCCTGATTTCTCAGGAAGGCCGCCACCACTGCCAGGCATTTGGTAAAGACCCTGGGAGCGGAGGTGAGGCCAAAAGGCAGTACTCTGTACTGATAATGGTTTCCTCCCACAATGAACCTGAGGTACTTTCTGTGGTCTGGATGAATGAGGATGTGAGTGTACGCATCCTTTAGATCTAAGGAGCATAGCCAATCTCCCTGCTGGAGGTAGGGCAGAAGTGTTCCAAGAGTAAGCATCTTGAACTTTTCTTTCTCTAGGAACTTGTTGAGGTTCCTGAGGTCCAGAATGGGTCGAAGGCCACCGGTTCTTTTGGGCACTAGGAAATACCTGGAATAGAATCCGTGACCTTGCAAGTGGGGAGGCACAGGCTCCACCGCCCTGTCCACCAACAGATCTTGAAGCTCTTGAAGGAGAAGGTCTGTGTGTAGGGGAGGCCTTGGAGTTTCCCCTGTAAAGTATGGCGGAGGCAGTTGGTGAAAATGCAGTGCATAGCCCCTGTGGACTATGTTCAACACCCAACTGTCCCCAGTGATGTGAGGCCACTGGTGGGCAAAAAAGGCGAGGCGATCTCCTGTGCAGGGTTGGGAGAGCAGGGACTGAGAGGCTACGCTCAAGGAGTCAAAAACCCCCACCCTGCTGAGTGGGAGCATGGGCCGGAGGCTTGGGGGTCCTCTACCTACGGGGCCCATTACCCTGCCCATTGGCTTGCTGACCCTGGGGTGCAGCTTGGGCAGCCTGATATTGCTGGTACTGTTTGTAGGCAGTGCCCTTCCTCGGGTAAAAGGGCTTCTTACCCGAGGCCTTCTTCTTATGAGAAGGGGCAGAGGTTTTCCTAGACAGCCTTGTCCTAGTATGGTTCTCCGTCTCGAGCTGCGCGGCCTTCTCGGCCATGGGGTTGCCAAAAAGGTTTTCACCTCGGCAAGGGACATCGACCAACTTGTCCTGAACCCATGGCTCGAGGTGCGATGACTGCAGCCATGCCTGGCGTCGAGCCGCGATGCCGGCTGCCGCAGCTCGGGCCGAAGCCTCAAAGCCATCGTAGGCGGCGCGGGACATAAACTTTGAGCAGTCCCGAATTCCCGAGGACAAGGACTTGAATCTCTGCAAGGGCTCCCTGGAGAGACCAGCAGAGAACCCGGCCAACTCCTTGGCCAGGTCTCGCAAGTACATGCCCATGTACAGCTGGTAAGACTGGACACGGCAAGCAAGCATCGAGCCCTGGAAGCACTTTCTACCCACACCATCGAGGTTCCGGGCTTCCCTGGCGGGGGGCACCGCAGAGTGCATCTTCTGGCTTTTCAGATGATGCATGGCCGATTCCACCACCATGGAATGGTGTGGTAGCTGCGCCTTCTGAAAGCCAGGGCTCTCCCGGAGTCGATAAATCGAATCGACTCGCTTGCTTAGAACCGGCGCCGAGGCCGGTGCCTCCCACATCCGGAAGAGGAGCCGTTCCAGCATCGGAGGAACCGGGACAGTAAAGGCCTCCTTCGGAGGAGAGTCATACTGCAGGGCCTCGAGCTCTTCAGCTCGAGGCTCTTCCTCAGGGTCCGCCGGAATAGCCAACGTGGTGGCCATATCCCGGACAAACTCCGAGAACCGGGTGTCCTCCGGAGGGGATCTACTCCGGGGCTCAGAGTGCGGTGAGTCCGAGGGGACGCACCGAGTCTTGAATGTGTCGGGGGACTCCTCATCCTCCGTCTCCCAGGCGGACTCGTCCGACGAGGAGTCAGGATCCGACCTCGCGGGGCCCTGGGGCACCCGCGTCAATGCCCTCGGTCCTGAACGGGAGGTCGAGGGAGACCGTGACCGAGGTTGACTTCGAGCCATGATGGACTGAAGTATCGTCTCGGTCTCCAGGGTCGACTTCAATGTCGATGTCCTGGTGGTTGGGGCAGATGCGCCAGACAGGCTGGTCATCAGTGCCTGCTGCTGCTTCATGAAGGCAGACAGTCTGCTCTCCAAGGCTGTCAGCTCGGGAGACGCAGCAGCCACCGACTCGGGCCCTCGAGGACCACAGGGCTTACGTGTCCAGCAGACTCCGGCTCCACGCGAGGAACTTTGGCAGGTTTCTCTTGTTCCACGGGCCCGGGGCAACGGTCTGGGGTCTTAGACCTGGCCATCGAGGAGCCAGGGACCTCTTCCGACGATGCCCTCACGAGCCGCTTCTTCCTCTTGCGTTCCAGGTCGGGGGACCCCCTGTCCGAAGAGCTTCGACGGCGCTCGGGATCCGAATCCCGAGATGTCGAGGCCTCAGACGAGGTCCGGGCCCGGCCGGAGGCTGAGTCCGAGAAAAGCCTTCCTTTCTGCTGCTGGTGACTTCGTAGTGCCTTGGAAGACATCTTCCCACATGGTCCACACCTCTTAGGGTCGTGATCAAGACCGAGGCACCAAAGGCAGCAGTCGTGTGTGTCGGTGAGAGGCATCAACTTCTTACACCGATCACACTTTTTGAAACTGCTGGAAGCCATCGGGGAAAAAAGAGTCCCCGCGAGGTCAAAGGACCGGCCTTCCAGGGAAAAATCAAAAAAGGACGCGAACACCAGCCACGAAGGGCAAAAACCAAAAAAGAAGTATCGGGCTCGATACCGGTGTACCGAACCCGGCGGGAGGGGAACCGGCGTCGAACCGGGAAGAAAAAATAGCGAGAATCGCCGAAAAAAATCAAACTTTTATCCGGGATGACAGGACGCACGTCCGGTGGGCTTCTCGGAAAAAGAGAGACTGAAGTAAGATGGCACCTTTAGGTGGGAAGGGAACCGCGCATGCATGCCTGCATTCTCAAAGGCTTTCATAGAAAGCTGGGGAAATGCTCCGCTGGGGCTTCATCGGCGATGACACCCATATGTGAGGACTGACTTCCTGCTTGGTCCTGGAGAAAAGCTGATATTGACTGGGTGAGCTTGCGATTCATCCATTAAGCTGAACTGGCTGAATTATTTTGGGGATCAGCGACGTAAGATCAAGTAAAGGTTTTCTTGGTTGCGGAAGACTTACTTTCATGCAGATTAGCATCTGAGGGTGATCTGCGCTGCTATTCAATGAAGTGAACTTGGATGTGGTATTTTTTTTATTTTATCTTACCAGGAGGTATCGCAGTGCAGTCCGGTCTGTTGTTTAATTGGAAGTTTTTGGAGGGGTTTTTTAGTGGTGCCTAAGGGGCACACCAAAGGGCCCTCTGGTGAGGCCCTGAGGCGCAGGCAACCCTGTGCGTGCTTGGTATTTGAATCCTGGTGCTGTGCCCCCATTGGGCCTTGGCAGGGGGAGCGGGAGGAGCAGTGGCTCCTGCTTCCACTCCCAATGCCGGATCGGGCGCTGCAGAGGTGAGTCCAGAGAAAGAGGCTACTGTTCAGGTGTGCTCGGTATTTGATTCCTGGTGCTGTACCCCGACTGGGCACAGCAACTCCCCAATTAGAAACTTTCCTTCAAGGCAAGCAATGTAATGGTATCCTTTTTCTTTATGGTTTGTTTTCTTTATTTATTATTTCTCTGAAATGACTAGTAAAGAGGGGATATTTAATATTGTTCCCATGATGTTTAGGGGTTTCTGGTCTCCCCCTGATGTGGGCTTGATTTGTTATCGCATTTTTGTATGTAATAAAATGCACACTGTGTAGAGGAATAGCCTAATACCCAGGAGATCTGAATTTGATTCCCAGTGGCACTCCTTGTGACCTTGAGCAAGTCCTTTACCCTCCATTGCCTCAGAAGAAAGGGCCTGGCAATCTACTTCCAGTCATACCTCTCCAAGAAAACCCAGGGGCTTCTGGGTCACCAGCGTCAACATTGACTTGATAGCACTTAAAAAAAAATGTGAGCACTCCCCATTCAAGCTGGGGTAATGTGTTTAACTTTCTTATTTTCATGTTCTTATAAGTGTATTGTAAGATATTTGAAAACACTATAAATAAATAAAAAACACTTTTTAGCCACATATCGCATCTATTTGCCAGGCCTTCTCTTCCAGGGCAATGGAGGGTAAAGTGACTTGCCCAAGCTCATAAGGAGAGCCAGTGGGAATCAAACCCTTGATCTTCTGGGTACTTGGCAGTTGCTCTAACCACTAGGCTAAAAGAAAAATCACATCTATTACTCAGGCCTGCTTTTGTGCACTACACCAGCTACAACCTTTATGATCAATTTTGAATCCATGTGGTTTAGTTACTTTGCTTCGTGTGTTAGTAATTAAATGCTGTTACATAGAATGTGATTGATACAGAATACAAAGCCATAACTCCACCTCTGTGTTATCTCCATTATGTTTATGTTTATTACATTTGCTTGACCACATTTCAGGGGAACCAGCAAGACAGTATACAGGTTAAAACAATACATAAATAAAATAAAAAGCTGAAAAAAACTCCATAAAATCGTCAATCATACTGAGAATCATACTACAAAATCAGAAGAGAGGGACAGAACTGGTGAGCAGGAGGAGATTAGGGGACTGATAGGTCGAAGGCAACTTTAAAAGGTGGGTCTTCAGAAGAGATTTGAATTTGGTAAATGAAGGCTCCAGTTTGAGGGCAGAGGGAACAGAATTCTAGGATGCAGGAGCCATAAAAGAGAAAGCTGATGATCAAGTGGAGGTCAGCTGGGCTTGGCAAACTGAGGGAAGATGTAGACAATTTTCGTGGATGCTACAGAGGGCAAAGTGAGGCGAATGAAGGAGTAAGGAATGAGAGAGATAGCAGGGAGAACCAGAATGCAATGTGTGGTGGACCAGGGTGAATGTGAAAGAGTACAGGAAGCCAGTGATAATGGACGAGGAGCAGTGTAATATGTTCAAAACGGAAAGTAGAGGAAAGGACATGAGCAGCAGTGTTTTAAATATGTTGTAATCAGTGTAACTGGTATTGGGGAAGACCAAGGTAAACAGTTTTACAGTAATCTATTTTGTAAATAACGAGAATGAGAAGCTAAGTGATCAAGGAGGAGAAAGAGTGGAAAGGGCAGACAGTGTGGATTTGATGAAGGGAGAAAAAACAATGGTGTATCAGAGATGAGAGATGGGCATTGAAAGACAGTGATGAACTGAGGATAACACCAAGATAACGCAGGGAATCAACAAGTGGGATGGGAGAACTAGGAAGCAAGGGAGCTAGAGCAGGAACAGGGTTACCAAATGTGCCCCAAAGAGCTGCAAATTTTTTAGGATTGAGATGAAGGTAATGAAGGCAGAGATACTAGAGAGATAAGAGTTGAGAAGGAAAATGTCTGGGGTAAGTGGACTTATGTGATGGAGTAGTACAATATCATCTGCGTAAAAATAGGAGGATAATCCATATTGTATAAGAAGAGCCAAGGGAATAAGAAAAATATTAAACCTTGGGGGTCAAAAACAGAACCTTCAGGGACACCACAAGAAAGATGTAAGGTAGAAGAGAGGGAAGTATTAACTGACACAGAAAATGACCGTTGAGATAAAAAAGAGCGGAACCAATTGAGAACAACCCCAGAGACCGAAATTGTATAACAGAGTGTATAAGGTGACCTGATCAATGAGATCAAAAGTGGAAGAAAGAACAAGAGAGATCACCACCGAAATGTCAACCCAGTTATGTGATTGGTAAAGTTCACTAAGAAGAGAAAGGAGAACAGTTTCTGTGCTATGGCCTGGGCGGAATCCAGATTGGCGAGAGTGAAGGGCATTATTTTATTTATTTATTTAACTGTATTTATATTCCGCTTTTCACCGGATCAAAGCGGTGGGACATATAACGGGGGGGGGATCAATAGTGGGGGGGGGGCCCATCACCGGGGGCTCAACATTGATGATTTTGGGATGAACATAGAGACTGACAGGATAGCAGAGTTACTGGTCTGGAGTTCTTGAAGAGAAATAGGGGGGATTCCTATTCAGAGATGTTCTTGGAATAGGACGGTTTTTAGCTGCTTTTTGAATGATGGGAGATCACCGTTGTTCCTGATGTGGTTTGGTAGAGAGTTCCAGAGGGATGGGGCATAGAGTTCAAAGGCTTTGTTGCAGGTCCGTTGTGTTGCCTTGGTTCTTTTGTGGGGGACGGCAATGGAGCTGTTGGAGGATTGTCTGGTTGTTCTGCTGTGGGTTGGGCGAGGCAGTAGGGTGCGGAGTGGGGTGCCTTGTGTTTGGTGGATGGTTTTGTGGGTGAGTAGAAGAGCTTTGTACTTGATTCTTGCTTCGATGGGGAGAATATGAAGGTCTCTCAGAATTGGGGTGATGTGGTCCCGTTTCTTTGCATTGTAAATTATTCTCGCCGTGGTGTTTAGGGCAGTTCGGAGGGGATTGGTTTGTGTGGCAGGTAGGTCATGGTAGATTATGTTGCAGTAGTCCAGATGAGGGAGTGTCAGGGCTTGCATTACTGTCCTGAAGTCCTGAGGTTCGAGGAGAGGTCGGAGACATTGTACCGTTTTCGCCTTGTGGAATACAGTTCTAGTGGTCTTGTTGATTTTCTGCTTAAGGGTTAGGGCTTGGTCAATGATAATGCCGAGATATCTTATGTGTGGTTGTATTTGAATTTGTGTGGTTCACATGGTGAGGTGAGTGGGTGGTTTGAAGTCTGGGTCTTTTGTCACTATAAGAGCTTCGGTCTTCTTTATGTTAATGGATAAGTTGTTCTCTTGTAGCCAGTTGGATACGTCAGTGAAGCAGGTTGATAGCTGGTCGTTTGTTGGGTCTGTGGTTGTAATTGGGGCGTAAAGCATTATGTCGTCGGCGTATATGTGGAAGTTGACATTGTGAGTGCGTATGACTGAACAGAGTGGACGGAGGTAGATGTTGAAAAGCATGGCTGATAGTGTGGATCCTTGAGGTACTCCTTGATGTTGCTGGAAGGGGGGTGAGGTTGAGGTTTTGGTGCAGATCAGTTGCTGTTGGTTGGTTAGATAGGACCTGAACCATTGGAGTACAGTATCTTTGATCCCAATTGTTTGGAGTCTGTGGATAGGGGTGTTATGGGAGATGGTGTCAAAGGCCGCTGATATATCCAGGAAAATTAGGATGTATCCTGAGTGTTTCTCTTGGGTTCCTATGATGAGGGTGTTCATCAGCGTGGTCATGAGGGTCTCGACCCCATTTTTATTTATTTATTTAGTGTTCTTTTATACCGCACTCTTTTTCATCAGCGCGGTTTACATTAAACAGAAATACTCATTGCAAGCAACAAACTGTGATGAGTTTACATATAACAGGAGAATTCAACTGGGAATTTAACTTTGGGAAACTTTGTACATATTTGTAAATTTGTACATATTTGTAAATTTTTTTTTTTTGTAAAAACTTAGTACATATTTGTAATGAACCTGTATACTTATTGAGACTTTATACATATTTGTAAAAAACCTATATACAGAGGATATAATTTCTTAGTTACATCTTGAGTAAATAAGGTATTTACAATTTTTACTGTGCCTGTTAGAGGGATGATGATGTGCTTTGGAAATGCAGAATGAAGAGGTGGTGTTTTATGGCTTTTCTGAAATGCTTGAGGTCAGTAATAGCTCTTATGTTGGGGGGTAGGTTGTTCCAACATCTGGGTGCGTAGTATTCAAAGGCCCTGTCTGATGTTGAATGTTTGCATTTTGTGGTCTCATGTGGTGTAACTAGGGTATTTGCCGCTGCTGACCTCCTGGATCTGATATTGGTAATGGTCGGAATCCGTGTTGCTGCGGGTCCAGTATGTTGTTGACGTCTAGGTGTTCTTGAAGCTGACGTTGGACTATCTTCTCGATTATTTTTGCGGTGAGTGGGAGGCTCGCTACTGGTCTGTAGGAGGTGGGGTCTAGGGGATCTAGGTTGTGCTTTTTTAGGGTTGGTCGAATGATTGTGGTCTTGAGGGCGTCTGGCATGTGTCCTTGGGTAAAGGATTTGTTTACGATGTGGGTTAGTGGTGCACTGAGGTCTTCTTTGGTTTTCTTTATCCAGTCGGTGGGACAGGGATCCAGCGGGGAGGTGGTGGTGTTCAAGCAGGAGATGGTGGAAGATATTTCTTCTTTTGAGATTGTCGAATGTATTCCAGTCTCTGTTCAGGATGGGGTATGAATTTGTCTTGGTTATTTCAGCATAGTGATGTGAGCTTTGTGGTTGCTGAAGCTGTTTGTATTGTCGGGCTAGAAGGTCAGGGGGGATATCTGGCAGCTGGTCGGAGTTACTGGGTGCCCGTGTTAGTTTTTTGACAATTTGGAAGAGCTCTCGAGGTTTGTTTATGGCTGTTGCGATGATTTTGGTGTGGTAGGTTCTTTTGGCATTGTCAGTTTCTGAGTGGTATGCATTGAGTTCGTAGAGGTATTTTGCTTTGTCTCTGTCGCTTTTGGTTTTTTCCATTTCTTTTCGGTTCTTCTAAGTCTGGTTTTCAGTTTTCGGAGGCTGGGGGTGAACCATCGGGCTTTTGAGGAGATGGGTCTGGTATTGGTGTTGTTTCTAGTTGTGCTGGCTGCTGAGGAGATTGTGGTATTCCAGTTGTGGATCAGGTCATCAAGATTGTTGGAGTTTGTGTGTAGGTTAGGCAGGGTTTGCGTTAGGAAGTCTTCCTTGCTAAATGCTTTGAATCTCCTTGGGTGGGGTTCGTTTTCTCTGTTATTTTTGAGTTGATAGATGTGGGATATGTTGATGATGTAGTGGTTTGACCACGGTACTGGTGAGATGGTCGGTCTTCTGTATGAGGAGGTGGTTTGGGAGTTTAGAAATATGAGGTCAAGTGTGTTTCCTTTTTCATGTGTTGGTTCTTGTATGATCTGTGTCAGGTCCATTGCTGTCATGGCGTTGAGGAAGGTTTCTGCTTGTTTTTCCTGGAGTGATGGGAGGTTGAAGTCACCTAGGATAATTTGTTCCTTCGAAGGGCTGGTGCTTTCGGAGATGAGGTGTAGTATCTGTGGTAGGTCGATGGTTGTGGTGGGTGCACGGTAGACCAGGCATATCGAGAGGTGTTTGTTGGTGAGGGTGAGGATGTCTGCTTCATTGGAAGTTTCTGAGGTGTGGAGCCGCAGGTGCAGGTTGTCTTTGGCAATGATGGCTACGCCTCCGCCCTTGGCATGTGTCCAGGAGCAGTGTTTATTTATTTATTTATTTATTTTATTTATTTATCTATTTCTTCTATACCGCCCCTTCCAGAGATCAGGGGCGGTTTACATGGAACAAGTAAACAAATTTGTATACTAATGTATACATTACATGGAACAGAGATTTTTTTTAACTTTATACAGATAATAGTTATTATTACACGGAACAGAGATTTATAACATTGTAACTTTATACAAATAACTGTGCATTAATTGTCGGAACTATTTACATTTTATATACATTAATAAGTTTCTGTATCGTAGTGTTGATCAGAATTTTTCTACCTTTTTACAGGTAGTCAGAGTTTTCTACCTTTCATATGTGTGTGTGTGGAGGAATTTATTTCCTTTTTTTTTTTTTTTTTCATCTCTTGAGAGTATTTTGGGGTGTATGTGGTGGGAGTATGTGGTGGGTGTATGTGTGTGGGTAGTTGAGTGTGATTTTAGGGCTGTGTGTTTGAGTGTTTGGGGATGGTGTGTGGTTGGACTTGGGGGTATGGGATTTCATAGTGTTCGGAGAAAAGGTATGTCTTGAAGGCTGTATCCCTTTGGTGTTAGCTGGTTCATTACTACTGTGTCGTGGTCTGTTAGCCAGGTTTCTGTTACACAGAGGATGTCAATCTTCTCAGTTGTGATCAGGTCCTGGAGCATGTGGTATTTGTTCCTAACTGAGCGAGCATTTATGAGTGAGATGGAGAGGTGGTGGTGGTTTGTGGGGTTGGTGGTGCGGGTTGGTGTGCGATGTGTGAGTGAGTATGTGTGTGGATGCTTGTGGATGCTTGTGGATGCTTGTGGGTTGAGCTGTTGTGGTGTCTGGGCAGAGGGGGTTGTAGGGTTTGGCTGAGTGGGGGTAGAGGGTCAGGAGGGGGGTTAGGAGATAGATGGGGGTTAGGAAGGGTGGCATGGTGTGTGGGAGTACTTGGGTTCTTGGAGTGGTGGGGTCTTTTTCTTTGCGAGGTTGTTGTTGTCATTGTTCCTCGGTTCAGTGGTTGAGGTATCTCTGCTGCTGGATGTGATGTGGCTTCTTTTGAGTTGGATCTGTCGTTTGCTGCTTCTTTTTTGTGCGCCTCTGTGCCGCGCCTAAGGGCCACGCCAAAGAATGCCCCATCCCTCTGGAACTCTGGAATCAAGATGGGAAGAAAGCTGAGCAAAAAACAATTTCTCAAGTAACTTAGAGAGAAACGGAAGGGTAGAAACAGGTCGAAAGTGGAGTGGAGGGGTCTAGGGAGGAAGACTTTAGGATGGGTCAGACTATGGCATGCTTCCAAACTGAGAAGAAAGTGCCGGAAGTTAAACTGTTGTTAAGAATGGAGACAATCAGAGTTAGAAAGGCTAGGGAAGGAGTGGCAAGCCAAGAGGAGGGAATTGGATCAGCAAGAGATGTAGTCTTATGAGAAGACTTTAAAAGGTTAAAGACCTCAACAGAGGAAACTTGCACAAAGGACGACCAAGAGTGGGAAAGAGAGGGATTGGGGGGGGGGGGGAGTCTGGGATTGCAGAGGTTGAGGACGAGATCTGAGACAGAGGAGATGTGGAAAAGGACAATTTGAGAAGGTGACCTTGAGAGATAAAACTTTATCATGAAAGAAGTCAGCAGGGTCCTGCGAAGGAAGGGGCATAGGTTCAGAGGGAGAGACAACAGAAGTGGATTGCTTAGATAGAGTAAACAGAATGGAGTACAGACAATGAGAAGAGTTACTGGAGGAGGAAATCAATGTAGAATAATAATCCTTCTTGGCTGTATGAACTGAAGAACAGTAAAAGTGATGAGTATCCTTGAAACACTGGAGGGAAGAGGAGGAGCAGTGTTTTTTCCATAGTCACTCAGACCAGTGGAGCTACCGATGAAGTAGCAGGAGACCCTTGTGAAACCAGGGGTGATGGTTCTTGGCAGAGCAACTGTGGGGATGGAGCAGAGCAATTGCATCAAGGGTAGAGGATAATGACTAGTTACCATGACCATCTAGAATCAAATTTAAGATTCTATTGACTCTTTATAAGCTCTTGAGGAATGCTGATCCTTCTTATTAGATGATTTTGCTTGTAGCATTATTTGGCTATGTTGCATTTATGCTCCTCTGGGGCTGGCCCAAGGGTATCTGATGCCCTAGCTGAACCATTGGCCATGTACTTCTGCCTCGCTCTACCCTACCCCATCCATATTTCAGCATCTTCCCTTCCCTTCCAAACCTCCCTAGTCCTCCACTATTTCCCCTTTACACTCTGCCCCCACAAGTGTCCAGCATGTCACTTTCTTTACCCCATCCCCATCCCATGTTTCCAGTATCTCTCTTTACCTTCTACCCCAAAGTGTCCAGCATCTCTCTCCTTCACTTCCCATCCAAGGTATCCAGCATCTTCCTTCTTTCCTTTCCTGCCCCCCAAGACGTCCAGCATCTCTCTCCTTCACCTCTCCCAGCTAGATCTTCAACATTTCCCCTTCTTCCATTCCCTCACCCTTCCTGGATAAAATATGCCCAGAGTTCTACAGACCAATATCAAGCCTCCCCATTCATAGCAAAAATACTTGACAAGATAGTACTAAATCAACTTCAAGAACACATAGACATGCACACACCACTTGATCAACATCAACATGGATTCTGACCTTTAAATGGAGTTGAAACGTTACTGCAATCTCTCATCGACAGACTGATAAAGGGAATGGAAAAATCAAGACAAGCATACATCCTCATATTCCTAGACATAGCATCAGCATTTGACTCCAAAAATCACAACATATTAATAACCCCTCTACAAGAACTAGGAATTCAAGGGATATCACTAGGATGGATCACATCATACCTTACTGACTGAACACAGCAGGTAAAATTAGGACAACATCAAAGTCATACGATCAACACCAAGGTGTCTCCAAGTGTCGGTACTGTCAGCTTCATTATTATTCAATATATATCTGCAACCCATTTGTGACATATTCCAGAAGCATATTGTGAACTACCACATCTATGCGGATGACATTATGTTATATTACCCCTACAATACATCAAACTCCAACCTTCAACACATTATAACCTGCTTTGATGAAACATCACAATGGCTTGCCTCACAAAACCTAAAGATAAACTTCAAAAAAAACAGAGGTCATGTTCATCTCCAAGGATAAAGATTTTACACCTCTGAATGAAATAAAAGTCAAGGAAGCATCATTGAAGGTCAAAAAAGAAGTAAGATACCTAGGTATCACGCTTGATCAAACACTAAGGGGTATGTTTACTAAACTGCGTTAGTGCAATTCGCGTTAGGAGCCGCATTAGTGGAAGGAAAGCCAAAAAAGGACATGGGCGGTACATCGTATCTGATAACGCGCGGTTGCGCGCGGTATTACGCGCGGCGCAGCAACAATTGTTACAGCGCGCACAAGTGTAAGACAGCGCGCAGACAACCAAAATCAGAAACAAAGCTGTAGCACAATGGTTACCACACAGACTGATGGTACAAGAGTCATGGGTTCGAATCCCCAGTGTGCCTAATGAGCAAGGCTGGCTGAGGCATCCTGTGTAACCCTTTGAAAGCCGACTATAATATTTTAATCCGCAGTCTGCAGGCGGGTTACAGTTTGCATATGTCAGGAAAAGTGTACCCTTCCTATGAAATATGTGCCAACAGTGACGTTCGCTCTGACATGGTACTATATATTATGTAGTATATTATATATTATATACCTGTCGACAGGAATATGTAGGCGCTCCCTATAAGGCGAAGTGTAAGGCTCACCCTATAGGGAGCGCCTAAATATTCCTTTCAAATGGCATATAATGCATATAATATAGGGCGAGGTGTAATGTGCGCCCCATAGGGCGCCGCGTAATGTTCGCGTAAGGTGACAGTACCCTGAGGGTGGTTCTGCTGGCAGCACTAATATACAGTAAACATAGACAATGCCTAAGACAGCCCTATCAATGAACCCCACTGTGGGTTGTGAACCTATGATCACTGGCTCCGTGGGCAGTGAAGTAATCAGTGGGCCAGAGCTGCTAATAAACACATGGCTGGCTACAGGAGGACTGCATGGCCCCACACCCACATTCAGCTGTGGTTACCAGGGAGATTACATACCACCACCCAACGCACCCTCTAGGGCTCAGGGTGGGGGACAGGATCTCCCGCCCACAGATCCACTTTCAACCCCCTGCAATGGTGGCAGTACAGGGGACCATCACCCCAGTCCCACTCGGGATCAAACACCCTACAGGGCAGGCAATGCAGAGCAGTACATACCCGTACAGCATGAGCAGACAGACGGCAGGTCTGGAAATGCTCAGCTGCCTCCCACCATTATCTGACATTCTCCAGCAGCAAGCCTCCAGCCGCTGCACCCTGCACGGTGTTCCAGCAAGACACATACCAGCTGCAGACAGTCCGCCAGCTAGTCCATAGTGCATGGTCCTGGAGGAGATGCATGTACCCAGAACGGGGATATCAGCATACACACCAAGCAGATAAGTCAGTGAGTGGGCCCCAAAAGGAAACCCATAGATATCACATAAGAGACATGCTATATAGCACTATGGTGGAACCTAGCCATGCCATGGTCACTGCTTAGTCAGGGTGAGAGTGACCTCCCAGCAGGACATGCTATGGCCACCCTGTCCGTGCAGGTGGTACCGGGCACTACAATGTCTGGCCATTGCCCTATGCCCTGTGCAGATGCGGACGGGCCAGGCCACCCTATCCACACTATTCCCACGGTACCTTGCTCCTCATTATGCACATCGGCAGGCCAATACTGGCAACAGTGCTAGCAGTGTGGGCTGTGGAGGGTGTTGGAAGCCACCACACACTGGATAGACAGACACGCACTCCCCACACCTATGCAAGCACTGTGCAACTATAGAGGTGTTGGGCAGCCCAGGCCACCACACCAGTCCTGGGCACAGTGCAGGCATGGCTATAGTACGCCATACTGTAGGAGGCACTCCCCAGGTTGGTAAACACTGTTAGACACAGGACCTGTAGCACACCCCACAGACATCAGAAAGGTTGCTATGATGCAGCTCACTCAGGACATTGTACCTAACCTAGGCATTGCTATCTGCCAGTGCTCATAGCAGCCTTCTGATAGCTGTGTAACATATTCCCAGGTTTAGGGTGGCATTACTACGGTATGCATGTGCTAGTATTGGGAGATGCACGCAGAGCCCAAAGTCCTGCCTCTCCAGGAGGCCTTGGATAATGGGGCCTTTGGGTGCGGGTGTGTCCGCCCCTGTTGGCTGCTGCTATACGGCAGAGGTTCCCGACTCCAGTCCTGCGGTGCGAAACACTGTTCGGGTTTTCATGCTGTCCTCATGAATATGCATGAGCTACATCTGCATAACATGGGGGTGGCGCTTAGAAATGCAGCATAGGCATCTTTATCAGAGGCAGCATGGAACCGGGATGGTGTTTGGCCCTCCAGGACTGCATTTGGGAGGCTCTGCTCTTGGTAATGTGCATGTTTATGGTGTCTGTGCTCTGTAGGGTAAAATGTGGGTGTGTTGGGCATGTTTACGTCATCTGCAAGACCGGTTCTGTCTGTATTAGCCCGTTATAGTAGTGGGTAAAATATGAGGACTAGTTTGGCGAACACCACAGCTGGGACTTGAACCTGTGACCCTCTGCTTCTGAATACACTGGTTCTGTGCACTGCACCACCATGTTCTCACAGAGATGGTGCGTTCCCTGGTGGTACCATGACTGTTGGTCAGCCAGGGCCTGTCTGTTGGAGCGCACTGCACCCACGTGAGGGGGGCTAGGCCACGGTCTGCTCTGGGCAGCTGCCACTGCCCCCTCCACCACCATATCCCTCAGCCACCATGCTGACATGCCCTTCTGCTGGTGGAGCTGGTGGTGCGCAGTCTCAGGCCATTCAGTGTGCAGGTAGGCGGCTGCCTATGGTGCGTGTTCTGGGGTGGGGGTGCCCGCATAGCTGCCCACGCTTTCCCCCAGCACCGCCTGCCACTGTTCCGTGCCATTGGGGGTACCTGCTGGGTACTATTCCCTGTGACACTGTGGGAAGCACACCTTGCACATGTTGGGCCCTCAGCAGTTGCTGTCTGGCTGCTCTACTGTTTTGGCATTCCTATGGGCCAGCTAGGCATCACCCTAGTCCCCACTGTGGCCCAGCTGCAGCCCTCTGTATCCCCTTCTCCAGTATCTGACCAGTTGCCCGTTCCGACATGCCCGCCCTGATATTGCGGGACATGTGCACGCCATAGGAACTCTGTCCGATGGTGGGGAGGTCCCTGGACAGTGCTATTTCACTGTGGGCGCATGCACCTTGTATGGGGACGGGGTATGGACCCTTCCGCGGTTTATACATACATAACTAAAATAGGGGAATACATAAATATCTGTTCAATGGAGTTTACTCGGGAGGGGGGGGGGGGTTTGATGTTTCTCATTGATACCACTATTGGCCAGCTTGGTTGCTGTTTTTTTACAGTTTGTTGGGGTCATTTTCAGTGTTTCTGTGCCCTTTTGTTCTGTGCACATGTATCACACTTATCACCTTTTTTTGGTTTCCCTGCTTAGGCTGTACATTGCTGACATTTAAATGGTTTCTCTCCCCTTTAATATGCCTTTAACGGCAGGTTTTCATTCGCGTTGGAATTCAGCTCTGAAAATCAGCGCGTTAGCCTCTCCCCACCCACTCTCCGCCCATTGACCCCTTCTCTCTGCCCTCTCTCCGCCTTCTGCGTTGTTTTACCGTGCCGCGGAGCATCACGCACGTTAGGGCGTGATACCGCACGCTGTAGCTCGTTTATGCGCTACAGCGCGCGGTATCATGCGCTAACAATCGTTAACATCGTACAACGTGCGTTATTCACGTTTACCGCAGTTTAGTAAACATACCCCTAAATTTTACATCTCACATAAATAAAACAAGATTGATATACCACAAACTGAAGACAAAACAACCTTTGAAGACCCTTCCTGGAAGCTAAGGAATTCTGTACAGTCCTCCAGACAATGATCTGCCCTCACTTGGACTTTTGTAATGGCATCCTCCAAGGACTACCTAAACTCGCACTTCACAAACTTCAGATGGCTCAGCATACTGCAGCTCGAATTCTGTTGAAGGCCCCAAGATCTGTTCATATTACTGCAATACTACAGCAGCTACATTGGTTACCAATTGAGAGTCGTATCAAATACAAATCCATAATGACTACCTTCAAAGTACTACAGAAGCTCTCATCACCATATTTAAACTCTCTAATAAGCATTACCTCCAACAATAGGCAACAAAGAACCTGCTCCCAAAACACCCTGCTAATTTCCACAGAATTCCAAAAAACAAATAGAACTACAAATAGAGCGTTCACATTCTATGCATCTATACTATAGAACTCACTGCCCAGCACCATGAGAATTATAACTGATCTCTTTACCTTAAGAAAACAACTGAAGGCATTTCTCTTTTCAGAACACTTCTGGACACAATATACCTATTACAAATACAGACATTACATAGGACACTGCTCCAGCCCCACATCCCTTCAGTTCCCTATAGTTCACCAACAATACCACTGAGACACTCCTGTAAATATCCAACACATAAGATCGTTTCTTATGCCACATATATAATCAAACACCAATCCATTCCTTGTTACTAGTAGGAAATATAAATTTGAAATGCATTTTGTTAGTAGTTTTAATTTATTGTTATTTATTTATATTCTTTTTACATTTACATTCTCTTATATACCGCGCTATTCTGCATCAGTGCGGTTTACATTGAACAAATTGAAATTACATTGAACAGGGCATTATAACTTGGAGATAACTATTTTACAGGCAACATGGGCTATGGAGGGTTAAGTGGCTTGCCCAAGACCACAAGGAGCACCTGTGGGACTAGAACTGAAATGTAACTGAATTGTATATAGTTTCCCCAAGTTTATGGATATAGGCTTGGATTGTAAATAGTTTCCCCAAGTTTATCTCCATGTTTAACCCCTGTTCTATGTAAACGATGGCCAAATGTATCTGACTGAGTGTTATATTGTTTTAATGTAAACCGCGCTGATGACAAATAGTGCGGTATATAAGAAATGTTAAATAAATAAATAGAAACCCCAGTCCTTCTGGCCCAAGGTTGCTGTCCTCTAGTGGGATTTGAACCCCCGACCTTCTGGCCTGAAGTACCTTGCCCCAACCACTAGGCTACTCCTCCACTGTTATTCCTTAATGATCCCATTACCTTCTCCTTGTTAAATGAAACATGTTGCATGTATAATGATTTGTTGAATGTAAAATGATTTCTTGAATGTAAACCACTTTGATTACAAGATAAGGTAGTATAGAAATAAATAAAATAAAAATAAATAAACGTCTCCAGCGCACGTACAAACCCTTATTTGGGTTCTGGAATAACCTCCAATGTCTTCTACAGTCTTGTCTGTGGAGTCTTCTGGGGATGAAGTCACCTCACAGCAAGTTTTTACCTGGATGCATCAACCAGTGTTTTTTAACAAAAGTTGGGGGGAATAATCCTGCCTCACTTGATCAGGAAATAACTTTATGGGGTGTTCTGGCTCACATAGAAACCCAATTTATTTATTTATTTAACAACTTTTATATACCGCGCTATTGTCTACAGTACTACTGTTTCCTCTCTGTATTTGTACTCAAGAGGCTATTGTTAAATTGCATGATCTTAACAATAAGATTCTTGAGATGGATAAGTCTATGAAAGAAATGGATGTTCAACTTCAGACTTTGAAAGCTACGAATGTTTCAGCTATTAAAGATTATGGGCGGTATTTTCGAAGGCATTTACAGGGGTAACTGCCCTAGTTATCCATGTAAATGCCTTATCCGGGATTTTCCAAAGGCATTTACATGGGTAGTGCCTTTGGAAAATCCCTGATAAGTCCCTAACGTGCCCAAATGTTATGCAGTTAGCATCCGGGCCTATAAGGGAGAAGAGAGGAGATATTGAATATCACAGATAGTGGCATTTACATGGTTTACAGTGGTGTAAACCGTGTAAATGCTTTTCAAATATTGGGAACTAAAGGTTTAGGGCTCTTCAGCTTGGAAAAGAGACGGCTGAGTTAGGATATGATAGAGGTCTATAAATTTATGAATGGAGTGGAATGGGTAAACCTACATCAATTGTTTACTCCTTCGGGAAAATGCAAGACTAGGGGACATACAATTAAACTACAATGCGGCATATTTAAGACTAATTGGAGAAATATTTTTTTGTTCAACACGTAATCAAAAAGAAAAAAGGGACTATAGTAGCTGGTATGGAAGGGCAGACCTGATAGGTCATAGGATCTTTTTCTGCCATCAAGTTGCTGTTTCTAGACTCTGTTGCTGGAGGATATAGTAAAAGCTGTTATTGTAGCTGGTTTTAAAAGAGATATGGACAAGTTCCTGGAAATGAAGTCCATAAACTATTTTTAAAGTGGAACTTTTAGACATGGCTCTGGCCCAACCCAGGGCAAACATCTGAGAGAGGACTCCAAAGCTCACTAGTAGGCTGTGTCGTCTTCAGCTTCATGCAGGCTTAGGAACTCTTTCTGGCTTGTGGACTCAGGGCAGTTGCCCTGGTTGCAACCCCCTCCCCCAACACCGATTGTTATATCTTACATTACACATAGGGAAATGCATCTCTTTCTATTTCGTTGGTGTGGGCACTGCATGCAGAATCCGGCTTCTAGGTTTTTCAGTTTAATTTTTGCCTACATATTTCTGTTTTTAGTTTGTGATTACTTATTCTGTATTTGGTGAGAGTCTGTCTGTGTTTTCTGTTACTGAGGCCAGGTATTTATTTTATTTATTTATTTATACATTTTTTCTATACCGCCACTTCCAGAGATCAGTGGCGGTTTGCAGGTAACAAAAACATTAATAATAGCGTGGCAGACTATTATTATTTACAGAGAATAATTGAAGAACATTTTTAACATATAACTCTTAACATCAAAACAGGAGGTACTGGGTACTCAATAATATGCCGTTTCATATAACTGATTACAACAATATTAAAGTGGAGGAGTGGCCTAGTGGTTGGGGCAAGGTACTTCAGGCCGGAAGGTCAGGCGTTCAAATCCCACTAGAGAACAGCAACCTTGGGCCGGAAGGACTGGGGTTTCTAGTCCCACAGGTGCTCCTTGTGGTCTTGGGCAAGCCACTTAACCCTCCATAGCCCATGTTTCCTGTAAAATAGTTATCTCCAAGTTATAATGCCCTGTTCAATGTAATTTCAGTTTGTTCAATGTAAACCACACTGATGCAGAATAGCGCGGTATATAAGAGAATGTAAATAAATATATTTAAAAGGGTAACTAATTACATTAGTGATATCAAATGTATTCAAGAGTTAGTTGAGCTGGGTAGGTATTATGATTGAGTGAGAAGGGGGTGAGTGCCTTGACTAGGTAGGGTCACAGTATAATTGTTGTTCAGTGCTGTTCTGTCTGTTCTGAACATTATCAAGTTGAAGGTTGTGATAGTGCAGAGTAAATAGATGGGTTTTTAGGTCTTTTCTAAATGACTGAAGGTTTTTGAGTTCTCTAAGTTCAATTGGGAGGTTGTTCCATAATGTAGGAGCGAAAAATGAGAAGGCAGTGTTACTTGTCTTCCGACTTGTCTTCCGAAAGGTATCCGGGACTAAGAGCATGTTAAGGTTCATTCTTCTTCTTGACCTGTTTTCGTGTGGGATGTTGATGAGGGTGGATAGGAATGATGGTGCTAAGTTATTAAAGATTTTGAACGTAGTAACTAAAGCTTTATAGATAATTATGCATGAGATTGGTAGCCAGTGCAGAGCGTAAAGAATAGGAGATATGTGATCTGTTACTTTCGCATTATAGATGATCCTTGCTGTGACATTTTGAGCTAGTTGAAGTGTGTGTAGGTTTTTCTTAGAAGTTCCTTGAAGAATACCATTACAGTAATGTCTGGGCCACCGATCTGAAGTCAGTGCTATCTATAATCGATCTTACATTTATATTTTACATTTATTCAGGCTTGATATACCGCCCAAGACCGGAGTATCAGGGCGGTGTACAATAAAAGGCAGCCACAGAAAATTAAAGAGAGAAAGGAACGCTATTAGATAATAGGAAAGAATGAGTGAGAGATAGAAAGAAAAAAAAGGACAGAGACTGGAGAGCTAGACACAGAAACGCAAGGGGAAAGGAAGGGTGGGGGGTAGCAGTCGAGTGGGACATGGCGGGGAGGAGTGTTGCATGATGGTTATAGTTCGGGGGAAGCTGGAAGATCAAATGCTTGAGAGAAAAGGTGAGTTTTGAGGAGAGCTTTAAATTGAGGGAAGGAGGGCTCAGTATGGAGGGTGTGAGGAAGACAATTCCAGAGGGCGGGGGCTAAAAAGAAAAAGGCGGAATGACGAGTAAGTTCAAAGTGGGCCTGAGATGGGAAAGGAAGGAAGAGGCGATTGGTATGAGATGAACGGAGGAGACAGGGGGCAGGTGTTGTTGGATTCTGTATTCTTAGTTGTTGGATTCTGTATTCTGTTAGCATGAGTTCTCTGGACATAGAATCTAAGTTTGTATTTAATAATTTAATATCAAATGCGTTGGGGGACTGAGAAAAGAACTGTGCAACCTCTTGCACGCCCCGTCCTTCAGTGCTGACAACTGCACTGATGCCCGTATTTCCACTCCAAACTGCCTCTCATCTACATTACAGGTGGTGGCCCCCTGCCCTTGATAAGATTTTTGAAATGATGTTGTTGTTGTTAAGTGCTGTCGAGTCGTAGTCGACTCATGGTGACCCTCTGGATAGCTATCCTAAATTGTTTTCGGTCTTGAGTCAGGCGGCTCATTGTTGACAGACTGGCACCCGTAGCTGCTGTTATTGTATCGATCCATCTCATTGCTGGCCTTCCTCTTTTGCATTGACCTTCTATCTTGCCAAGCATGATGTCTTTCTCAAATTATCTCTCTCTTCGCAAGATGGGTCCAAAGTATGAAAGTGGAAGTCATGTCATCTGAGCTTTTAAAGAAAGCTTAGGTCGGATCTCCTCTAGTACAGACTGGTTTATTCTTCGGGCAGTCCATGGTATACACAGTATTCGCCGCCAGCACCATAATTCAAAGGCATCAATTTTCTTCCTGTCTATCTTTTTCGCTGTCCAGCTTTCACATCCATATAATATTATTGAAAATGCCATGGCTTGAACAAGTCGAATCTTTGTATGGAGAGAGACATCTCTGCTCTTGAGAATCTTATCTAGGTCTTTCATAGCCATTCTGCCAAGAGCAATGTGTCGTCTGATTTCTTGACTGCTTGTTGCTTCTTTATTGATAGTTGATCTAAGTAGGTTAAAGTTGTTCACGATTTCAATTTCTTCTCCTTCAACGATGAACCTGTTGATTATGCCAGTTGTCATGATCTTTGTCTTCTTTACATTAAGGTGCAGGCCCATTTTGAGGCTATGTTCTTTGATTGTGAGAAGCAAATGTTTCAGATCATCTTCACTTTCAGCCATAATGTGGTATCATCAGCATAGCGAAGGTTGTTGATGAGTCTTCCACCAATCTTCACACCTCTGTTGTCTTCATACAATCCTGCTTCTCTGATGATCTGTTCTGCATATAAATTAAACATGTAGGGGGAAAGTATGCAGCCTTGTCTTACACCTTTGCTTATTTTAAACCATTCTGTTTCTCCTTGTTCCGTTCGAACTGTTGTTTCTTGATCAATGTACAGACTATGGAAGAGTACGATCAGGTGTTCTGGTATACCCATGCTTCTTAATGTGGCCCAGTTTCTCATGGTTTATACAGTCAAAAGCCTTGCTATAGTCAATAAAGCACAAATAGATATCCTTTTGGTATTCTTTAGTCTTTTCAAGGATCCATCCACTGTAAATAATCTACCTCACAATCTGTAAATAAGTTTCCCAAAGTTGAAATCCCAGTTGCTTTCCCTGTTCTATGTAAACTCAGGACAGATTATTTGTCTGAGAGTCATTTTGTTCCATTGTAAACCGCACTGATAACAAAGAGCGCGGTATAAAAGAACTATCAAATAAATAAATAAATCCATCTCACATCCACAATGATGTCTCTCGTTCCTCGCCCTTTCCTGAACCCTGCTTGCACTTCAAGTAGTTCTTGTTCCAGGTATGGTTGTAGTCTCTTTTGAATAATCTTCAGTAGAATCTTGCTGGCATGTGGGATCAGAGCGATTGTGCGATAATTTCCACAGTCAGTTGGATCACCTTTCTTTAGTATTGGTATAAACACAGATCTTTTCAGTTGGCCATGATGTTGTCTTCCATATTTCTTGGCAGAGCCTTGTAAGTACAGTAACAGCTGCATCAGATTGCTGTAATACTTCTATGGGAATGCTATCAATGTCTGGTGCTTTGTTCTTTGATAAGGCTTTCAATGCTGCTTCAACTTCTTCTTTCATCACCAATGGTTCCCAATCATAAGGTACAGGTTGAAACGGCTGTTGGTCCACGTGATCTTTATCATATAAAAACTCTGTATATTCCTTCCACCTTTTCTTGATCTTCTCAGCATCATTCAACATAGAACCTTGAGCATCTTGTAACATTCCAATTCGAGACTGGAACTTTTTCTTTAACTCTCATAGCTTTAGGAAAGCCGATCTTGTTCTTCCTCTAATAGTTTCTGCTTCTTTTTCCTTGCATGCGTCGTTGTAGTTCTTTTCCTTGTCCTGTCTTGCTGCACGTTGGAAATCTCTGAGTTCTGTTATTGTCTTTCTTTCTCCTCTGGCTTTAGCTTCTCTGCGTTTCTGGGCAATTTTCAGAGTTTCTTCCGTCATCCATTTTGGCCGTTTTTGCTTTTTCACCTTTTGTATAGACTTCTCACTTTCTTCCAACACATCCTTCTTGATGTCATTCCATAACTCTTCTGGAGCTCTGTCATTTGTATCTAAAGCAGCAAATCAATTTTGCAGGCAGTCTTTAAATTCCAGTGGTATATTCTCAAGGTCATATTTTGCTGCATTCATGAATGGTTTGCTCTTTTTTCAACTTTAGCTTGAGTTTGCATACTAGTAGTTGATGATCTGTACCACAGTCAGCTCCAGGTTTTGTCTTTGTTGATGTTATAGAACTTTTCCATCGTTGATTTCCACAGATGTAGTCAATTTGATTTTTATACAATCCATTGGGTGAAGTCCATGTGTACAGTCGCCGCTTGTGTTGATGGAAGAAGGTGTTTGAGATGAATAGATGGTTGGTCTTGCAGAATTCTATCAGTCTTTCTCCAGCTTCATTTCTGTTGCCAAGTCCATATTTTCCAATTACTTTGCCTTCTTTGTTGCCAACTTTTGCGTTCCATTCACCCATGACTATCAGGATCAGGGCCGGCCCGTCCATTGAGCGAGAATGTTTTTTGCACAGGGCCCCGCGTTTCAGGGGGCCCCGCGCAAAAAACATTCTGATCCTAAAGTAAATTTAAAAAAAAAAAAAAAGCTGTCTTCTCCCGCTGCCGGGGCCGCCGTGGCAGTATCGAGTGTGCCGCGGGGGCCCCCCTGCCCAGCAGAGCCTGCCCTCCCCCGTATCACCTCTCTCTTCGTAGCTGCAGTCACACGGGCCGGCTTTCAGAGCGCGAGGGGAGAGTTTCTCCTTCGCTGCTCTGTTAAGCCCGCGGGGGCTGATGGGAAGTTCCCATCAGCCCCCGCGGGCTTAACAGAGCCGCGAAAGGGAAACTAGTCCCTTCGCGCTCTGAAAGCCGGCTGATGGGGAGGTTAGGACTGGTAATGGGGTATGGGGGGCTTAAACTGAAAATTGGGTGATGGAGATTAGGACTGAGAGTGGGCTATGGGGGGCTAGGACTGGTAATGGGTTGGGGGAGTTGCTAGGACTGGAAATGGGCTGGGGGGATTAAGACTGGAGGTGGGCTGATGGAGAGGACTGGTAAAGGGCTGTGGGCTGTTGGGGGGGTTAGAACTGGTAATGGGCTATGGGGGGGCTAGGACTGGAAATGGGCTGATGGGGGGGTTAACACTGGAGGTGGGCTGCTGGGGTTAGGACTGATAATGGGCTATGGGGGGCTAGGACAGGAAATGGGCTGATGGGGAGGGGTTAGGACTTGAGGTGGGCTGATGGGGTTAGGACTGGTAATGGGCTGTGGGCTGATGGGGGGTTAGGACTGGCAATGGGCTTTGGGGGGCTGACTGGAAGTGGGCTGATGGGGGGTTAGGACTGGAAGTGGGTTGATGGGGGGCTAGGACTGGTATTGGGTTGGGGGGTTGCTAGGACTGGAAATGGGCTGATGGGGGGCTAGGACTGGAAATGGGCTGATGCAGGGACTAGAAGGGAATGGATACTGGGTGAGGCTGGAACTAGAAGGGAGCTGATGTTGGGGGAGGATTAGAATGGGATGGGGCTGGGAGAGTAAAATGGAGAGGGGAAAAATATTTTGTGTGGGAGGGATAAAAAAATCTACAATTGGCCGGGTATTGGGAGAGTAAGTGGGGGTTGAGGATGGAGGGGTAAAATTTGAGTGGATGAAATAGGAATGAGGAAAGAGCAAAAGGAGAAAGATTAGTATGTTAAAGCAGATGTAGAGAGAGAGAATGGAAAAAAAAACTAGAAGAGAGAAGAAAGGACAAATGGACAGCAGATGATGGAGAGTTAGCAGAAAACATGAAGAAACCAGAAGAAAGTGGCTGGAGCATTGCAACTGAAAAAAAATGCACAAAAGGTAGAAAGATATCTCTTTATTTTGAATTTATTACCTGGAATATGAAAGCTCTGGGAAATGTGCATCATTAACGTCTGCGCTTTGTTTGGTACAAGAGCAAATTAATTTATAGTTTTATTTCTACAGTGTTGTTGTACATTCCAAGTTTGGCTTTTGGGGTTCCCAGTTTAATTGTCTTCCTGTTTCTGAATTGTGATTCCTTGTTTGGTGATGGTCTATGTTCTGCATGCGTAACTGAGCTGAGGTATTCTGTTTATATAATTCCTATTTGACATTGCCACTTGTTCTTTCCCCAGTAGGTCATGTATTGTTATTCTCTGAAATGTATTGGTTTAATATTTGCAGTGTTGCCTTTTGATAGGTAGGGTCTGGTGCTTTGTGAGTCCTGGTAGTGCTGTTAGGATACGGCGGGTTTGCTATGGGTTCTAAATGGGCAGTGTTTGTAGTAGTTCCTGATGTGCCTGGCGGCTGGCACTGGATTATAGTAATATAGAAATCTTTGTCTGTCTTTATCCATACACTCATTACGAGACATGTTTACTAAAAGTTAGTGTATGTTAGCATTATGCAAATATTTATGCAAATAAGGCCACTTATGCAAATGAGGCCCCGCACCGAGTCTCCGCAGATGGCCCCGCACTCCCCTTGGGCCGCCCCTGATCAGGATATCCTGTTTGAATGTTCTGTCAATTTCAGCTTGTACTTGTTCATAGAACTCTTTAATTTCATTCTCTTCTGCAGCTGTTGTTGGGGCATATACTTGAATTATAGTTGTGTTGATAGGCATTCCTCGTAGACGAATAGAGATTAAGCGTTCGCTGACTGCATTGAATTTCATTACAGTTCTTGCAAGTTTCTTCTTTATTATAAATGCAACAGCATTTCTTCTTTGTCTTTCATTTCCAGCATAGTAGACCATGTGATCATCTGATGCAAAGTGCCCTATGCCAGTCCATTTCAGTTCGCTGACACCCAACAGATCAAGTTGTACACATTCCATTTCATTCTTGACCACCTCCAACTTCCCTTGGTTCATGCTTCGTACGTTCCATGTTCCAATGCGTAAGACATCTTTACAGCTTCTGACTCTCATTTCATGCGCAGCTACATCAGCAGTCAGACGTCCCAAGGGCTTTGATCCAACCACATCATAAATGCTGGCTTTACTCTGAAAAGTCTTCAGCTCTTCCCCAGTAGCTAGTTGAGTGCCTTCCGACCTGGGGGTCTCATCTTCCAGCACGATGGCACAATTTGTTTTGTTGTAACTATCCCTTGGGTTTTCATGGCAAGATACAGAAGTAGATTGCCGGGCCTTTCTTCCGCGCAGTTTAAGTTTGGTGCTGTTGCCATTGTCACAGAAATGTGATCCTCCACCGTCAACACTATCCCATTCTGCTGCTGCCCAGATGGGTGGTTTGTCTTGGTCTGGCACCTCAGCTGAGACCTTTCCATCTTGGGAGACCCTGCCAGTAGTTAAACTACCAATAGTTTAGCTCTCAGCATCACTGATGCACACAAGCCCTCACAGCACGACAAGCTGCAAACCAAGTGAGGGTTTGGAATGATATAGTCATGCATTTATCTAGGCTTCTGAAAGAAGATCCAGCATAGAGTAGAGAGATCTGCCTGTTATATATGAGAGATGCATCTTGTGTTCTTTTCATCAGGAATGCATGTTCTGGAGCTAAACAATGTACTCCAGTTCATTAGATTGTGAAGCAACCACCAGGGCTTTCCACCTGTGGAGAACACATATGTATGGGCTCTTATGCATGGAAAGACTATCTGCTGTGCAAGTGGGTGTCACATGTGGGAATCAGTTCTTGAAGATGTGGAAGCTCTTCCTTCTATTCCTGACCCCATGGAATGAACTTGTTAATAGATTCATTACTTGATATAGAAGATGTGGCCTTGTGGAATGTTAAATGGGAATTAACTCTGCTCTTAGAAGGCTTAAGAAGGCATAAGAGAGGGTGAAAAATGGAAAATGTAATGCAATTACTGGCTGGACTTAATCAACAATGTTGAAATGAAATAGGACACTGGTAACAAAGATATCACAGCAGTTCAGGAAAGCGTAGTTACTCACCTGTAACAGATGATCTCTGGAAACAGCAGGAATTTAGTCTTCCCATATGGGTGATGTCGGTACTGATGGAGCCTGTGCAGGAATGCTCCCCAGTGTCCAATAGGAAAGCCTTTCAGAGCATCCTACTGCATCTGCGTAGCTGACTTCCCGTCTTTCCAGCTCTCCCTCCTCAGTTGAGTTTGTGTTGTTGTTGTTAAGGGCCGACGAGTCGGTGTCGACTCATGGCGACCCTCTGGATAGTTGTAATAAATTGAATTCGGTCTTCAGTCAGGCAACTCATTGTTGACAGACTGGTACCCATAGCTGCTATTATTGTATCGATCCATCTCATTGCTGGTCTTCCTCTTTTGCATTGACCTTCTATCTTGCCAAGCATGATGTCTTTCTCTAATGATCTTTTTCTTCGCATGATGTGTCCAAAGTATGAAAGTCAAAGTCTTGTCATCTGAGCTTCTAAAGAAAGCTTAGCTTTGATCTCCTCTAGTACTGACTGGTTTGATCTTCGGGCAGTCCATGGTATATGCAGTATTCATTACCAACACCATAATTCAAAGGCATCAGTTTTTTCCTGTCTATCTTTTTCACTGTCCAGCTTTCACATCCATATGATGTTATTGAAAATACCAAAGTCAAATCTTTGTATGGAGAGAGACATCTCTGCTCTTGAGAATCTTGTCTAGGTCTTTCATAGCCATTCTGCCAAGAGCAATGCGTCATTGGATTTCTTGATTGCTTGTTGCTTCTTTATTGATAGTTGATCCAAGTAGGATAAAGTTGTCCACAATTTCAATTTCTTCTCCTTCAACGATGAACTTGTTGATTTTGCCAGTTGTCATGATCTTTGTCTTCTTAACATTAAGGTGCAGGCCCATTTTGAGACTATGTTCTTTGATTGTGAGAAGTAAATGTTTCAGATCATCTTCACTTTCGGCCAGTAATGTGGTATCATCAGCATAGAGAATTTTGTTGATGAGTCTTCCACCAATCTTCACACCTCTGTTGTCTTCATACAAACCTGCTTCTCTGATGATTTGTTCTGCATATAAATTAAAGAAATAGGGGAAAGTATGCAGCTTTGTCGTACACCTTTGCTTATTTTAAACCATTCTGTTTCTCCAAGTTCCATTCGAACTGTTGCTTCTTGATCAATGTACAGATTGTGCAAGAGAACGATTAGGTTTCTGGTATACCCATGCTTCTTAATGTGGCCCAGAGTTTCTCATGGTTTACACAGTCAAAAGCCTTGTTATAGTCGATAAAGCACAAATAGATATCCTTTTGGTATTCTTTTGTCTTTTCAAGGATCCATCTCACATCCGCGATGATGTCTCTCGTTCCTTGCCCTTTCCTGAACACTTTTTGCACTTCAGGTAGTTCTTCTACCAGGTATGGTTGTAGTCTCTGTTGAATAATCTTCAGTAGAATCTTGCTGGCATGTGGGATCAGAGCGATTGTGCGATAATTTCCACAGTCAGTTGGATCATCTTTCTTTAGTATTGGTATAAACACAGATCTTTTCCAGTCAGTTGGCCATGATGTTGTCTTCCAAATTTCTTGGCAGAGCCTTGTAAGTATGGTAACATCTGCATCAGATTGCAGTAATACTTTTATGGGAATGCCATCAATGCCTGATGCTTTGTTCCTTGATAAGGCTTTCAATGCTGCTTCAACCTCTTCTTTCATTACCAATGGTTCCGGATCATAAGGTACCGGTTTAAATGGCTGTTGGTCCACTTAATCATTATCATATAAAAACTCTGTATATTCTTTCCACCTTTTCTTGATCTTCTCAGCATCATTCAACAAAGAAGCATCATTCAACATAGAACCTTAAGCATCTTGTAACATTCCATTTCGAGGCTGGAATTTTTGCTTTAACTTTCGTAGCTTTAGGAAAGCCAATCTTGTTCTTCCTCTAATAGTTTCTGCTTCTATTTCCTTGCAAGTGTCATTGTAGTACTTTTCCTTGTCCTGTCTTGCTGCATGTTGGAAATCTCTGTTAAGTTCTGTGAATGTCTTTCTTTCTCCTCTGGCTTTAGCTTCTCTGCGTTTCTGGGCAATTTTCAGAGTTTCTTCCATCATCCATTTTGGCCATTTTTGCTTTTTCACCTTTTGTAGAGACTTCTTGCCTTCTTCCAACACAACCTTCTAGAGGTCATTCCATAACTCTTCTGGAGCTCTGTCATTTGTATCTAAAGCAGCAAATCGATTTTGCAGGCAGTCTTTAAATTCCAGTGGTATATTCTCAAGGTCATATTTTGCTACATTCATGAGTGGTTTGCTCTTTTTCAACTTTAGCTTGAGTTTGCATACTAGTAGTTGATGATCTGCACCACAGTCAGCTCCAGGTTTTGTCTTTGTTGATGTTATAGAGCTTTTCCATCGTTGACTTCCACAGATGTAGTCAATTTGATTTTTGTGCAATTCATTGGGTGAAGTCCATGTGTACAGTCGCCGCTTGTGTTGCTGGAAGAATGTGTTTGAGATTAATAGATGGTTGGTCTTGCAGAATTTTATCAGTCGTTCTCCAGCTTCATTTCTGTTGCCACGTCCATATTTTCCAACCACTTTGTCTTCTTCTTTGTTGAGTTTGTAGCTGAGATAAAAGGAGAGAAGAGAAGAAGAAGAAGACCTACAACTCCTAGGGGAGGAGGGTGGTTGTGAAGTCTAAATTCCTACTGTTCCCAGAGATCACCTGTTACAGGTGAGTAACTATGCTATCTCCAGGAACAAGCAGGAATGTAGTCTTCACATATGGGACTCCGTAGCTCGAAGATGCCAGAGAGATGACCTCAGGGTGAGCTGTGGATCACAGGCATAACTAAGTAGGTCATGTATCCGCCAAGGGTGTCTGGTATGGAAACCTGGAATGGAGGGTAGGAGTTGATCTGAATCTGAAAGAGATGCTGGAGAACAGCTTGGCCAAACAAGGCATCCTGGTGGGAGTCCTTGTCCAGGCAATAGTGAGCAGCAAAAGTGTGGACAGAAGACCAAGTTGCTGCTTTGCATAGCTCATCAGTCGCTACAGAGCGTAGATTTGCCATGGAGGCAGTCATGGCTTGAATATTATGTGCAGTGACGTGACACTCAAGAGAGAGTCCTGCACTTTCATAAACAAAGGAGATGCAATCCGCTATCCACCTGGAGAGAGTTTGCTTAGATAATGGCAAGCACAAGTGACTTGAGTCAAAGATGATGAAAAGTTGTGAAGCTTTTCTGTGCTCTTGAGTTCTCTGGCATCAACATTACTAAACCACGACATTTCTTTCAAATACTTTTTCAGCAGCTAGAGGGGGACTGAAGCTGCATCACAGGAAATTCAGGAATCACAAATTCCTTGCCCTTAATTGATTCTCCATTGCCTCTAGTTTGGTATGAATAACCAAACCATCCTTAACTACTGCCCCACTAGAGACGGCAATGAGGGCTGAGAGCCAGGAGCGGCTCAAGGCAATCTGCTGCCTGAGGCGAAGGATAAGATGACGCCCCCCCCCCCCTCCCCAGAGGGGGTGGGGCTTTTTCAAAACACCAGTCAGGGAAAAAACCAAACCAAAAAGCCAATTAGATAATATGGAGGAAATGCAAGATGTTTGCACACCAAGGAACTAAAAGAGAGCGAGAACAGATCTTTATGTACAAACTCCATGTTAACAAAACACCTGGCCTCAGTCACATAACACAGACCCTCATCAAGTACAGAAGTAACCACAATCTAAAGATAAATTAAAAATATGTAGACAAAAATTAAACTGAAACCCACAAGAAGCCAGACTCCGCATGCAGTGCAACATCAGATAAATAAACATAAACATAAGATATGCCATACTGGGTCAGACCAAGGTCCATCAAGCCCAGTATCCTGTTTCCAACAGTGGCCAATCTAGGTCATACGTACCTAGCAGTTTCCCCAAAAGACACAGGTTCCACAATGCTTGTACTGGGTCAAGCATTGATATCCTGGGTCCCTTCTTAATAATGGTTTATGGACTTTTCCTCCAGGAACTTGTCCAAACCTTTTTTAAACCCAGCTACACTAACAGCCTTTACTACATCCTCCGGTAACAAATTCCAGAGTTTGATTACACGTTGAGTGAAAAAATATTTTCTTTTATTAGTCTTAAATAGTTTACCCTGTAGCTTCATTGCATGTCCCCTAGTCTGTCTATATTCTGATAACGTAAACAATCGATCTACGTTTACCCGTTCCACTCCGTTCATTAATTTATAGACTTCTATCATATCTCCCCTCAGCCATCTCTTTTCCAGGTTAAAGAGCCCTAACCTTTTTAGCCTTTCTTCATAGGAGTATCCTTCCATCCCCTTTACCATTTTGGTGGCTCATCTATGAACCTTTTCTAATAACGCTATATCCTTTTTAAGATACGGCGACCAGAATTGCACACAATATTCAAGGTGCGGTCTCACCATGGAACGATATAGAGGCATTATAATATCTTTTGTTTTATTTTCCATTCCTTTCCTTATCATACCTAGCATTCTATTTGCTCTCTTGGCTGCCGCTGCACACTGGGCCGAGGGCTTTAACATGTTATCTACAATGACGCCTAAATCTTTTTCCTGTGTGGTGGTTCCTAAAGTGGAACCTTGCATCGTGTAACCATAGTTTGGGTTGTTCTTCCCTAGGTGCATAACTTTGCACTTGTCCACATTAAATTTCATCTGCCATTTTAATGCCCAGTCTTCCAATTTATCAAGATCCTCTTGCAATTTTCCACAATCCTCTTGGGTTTTAACAACTTTAAATAGTTTTGTGTCATCTGCAAATTTGATAACCTCACTCGTTATTCCACTTTCCAGGTCATTTATGAATATGTCAAAAAGCAGAGGACCCTGCACAGATCCCTGGGGTACACCACTATTCACCTTTCTCCATTGGGAAAATTGGCCATTTAGCCCTACCCTCTGCTTTCTATCTTTTAACCAGTTCCTGATCCACAATAGTACACTGCCTCCTATCCCATGACTCTTTAGTTTTGCCAAAAGTCTCTGATGAGGGACCTTGTCAAAGGCTTTCTGAAAGTCCAGATACACTATATCAACCGACTCACCTTTGTCCACCTGTTTATTCACACCTTCAAAAAAACATAACAGATTAGTAAGGCAAGATCTTCCTTGTCGAAAGCCATGTTGGCTGTCTCCCATTAGGCCATGACTATCTAAATGCTGAATAATTTTATTCTTTATGATGGTTTCTACCATTTTTCCCGGTACTGACGTCAAGCTCACCGGTCTGTAGTTTCCTGGATCACCCCTGGAACCCTTTTTAAAAATTGGTGTTACATTGGCTATCCTCCAATCTTCAGGAATTAGAGATGATTTTAATGATAGTTGAGAGATTACTAATAGCAGGTCTGCAATCTCATATTTCAGTTCTTTCAACACCCTTGGATGTATACCATCCTACTCTTGGATGTATGCGGTTCCCCAATACTGTGTAAAATATAAAGATAGCACAAAGTCCAATCACTAAAATGAAACAAAAATATTTTTTCTACCTTTGTTGTCTGACCATTTTATTCTCTGATCATCCTGGTCCCAATCTGAGGCTTCTGCTTTTTTGTCTTCTCTTAATTCTCTTTCTGTGGTCTATGGTCCATCTGCCATTTCTTATCTCTTCTTTTGTTTTCTTCACTTCCTTCCATCAGCTTATTTCCAGTCAGAGTAACCCTCCCCAGTATCAGCCCCCTTTCCAGTCCTCCCCTCCCAGTACTTTCCAATTTCAACCGCCTTGCATTCTTCTGGTGTCCATTCCTTCCAGTCCCTCTCCTTTCCCACTGTCCAGCCCCTTCTAGTCCAAATGCCATCACAGGTTTCAGCACACGTCCACTCTCAGTGCCACCCCCCAGTCAGCTCCCTTCCAGTCACCCTACCCTCTGTCCATCCCCTTCCAGTGCCATCCCCATATGTCAGCTCCCTTCCAGCCTCCTCCCCATTACCCAGCCGCCTAACACCCCCATCCCCAAGTGTCAGCTCCCTTCCAGTCCCCCTTCAGTTCATCCCCAGGTGTCAGCTCCCTTCCAGCCTCCTCCTTCCCCCCCATATCAGCTCATTTCTGGCCCCCTCCATCCCCCATGTCACCTCTCTTCCTGCCCCCTTCTTTCCCTGGCAGACCCTCTCAGTATCTGCTCCCTTCCAGTCCTATTCTCCCATCCCCCTGCATCAGCCCTTTTGTAGCCCTAGCCCCTAGTTTTCTTCCAGAGCCAGCAGCACTCTCCTCCCCCCATCAGCCCATTTCCAGTCCCAGCCCATTTCCAGTCCTATCCCCCTTATCAGTCCACTCAATTACTAATCCCCTTAATCAGCCCATTACCAGTCCTAGCTCATTTCCAGTTCTACCCCCATCAGCCCATTTCCAGTCCTAACCCCCCCCCAATAAGTCCATTTCCAGTCCTAGCCCCCCATCAGCCCATTACAAGTCCTAAGCCCCTCAGACTATTTCCAGTGCTACCCCCCCCCCCCCCAGCCCAGCCCAGCCCAGCCCCAAACCTTCTCAGCGCAAGACAGGAAATGCCTGTTTACCATCAGCACTGATGGACTCAACTTTAGCAGAGCTGCAGGAAAGAAGTGAAACGCTCTCCCTTTGCGACTCTGCAAAGCTGAGCCGGTGCCAGTAAAACAATGGCAGGGCTCTTCCAGGGCAGTGGGGGGGGGGGGCTGCGGGGCACTTGATTCTGCTGCTGCAGCAGCGGCAGCAGCTTCTCCAGCCATTTTTTTTTGTGGAAATTTTGAAGGCCGTATGAGGCGGCCCTTTTGGGGGCATTTTTTGCCGCCCCCAAAGGTTGCCGCCTGAGGCCACCACCTCACTCAGCCTCATTACAGAGCCGCCCCTGCTGAGAGCCCTCAAGTTTCATTACACGAGACTCTAAAGAAGAAATGAAAGAATCCTGCTGTTTAAATTTGTCCACAGACTCCTTGGAAAACTTGCACAGTTGAACCATAGTCCCAGTCAATATTGATTCCACTCTTGACAGCTTACCCCAAACATCCCGCAAGGAAACCTCAGTGGAGGGGTCCAACAGCATAACTAAACTTGAAGATGGTGATTCAAGAGCAACTGCCTTAGGGTACTAAACACCAGTCAGGGGGCCCGAGAGGGAGAGGGATCACAGAGAATGCTCGCTTGCAAGTGGAGAAGGAGTAGCTCTCTGAGAACAACTACAAGCATCCAGACAAACCTTTCATAGTAGGAGGCTGAGATGGAGGAGTAGGGCAAATGGAACTCAAGTAAGTTTCAATATCCAAAGTATTACTCACAGTTGTAGAACGAGGCAAAGCAACAGGCTGCACTTGGAGGTTCATAGGTCCCTTGAATGGACCTGTTCTTCCAGCACTTCCCGGTGCCTTGTTCTTCGCCATAACAATTCAGAGCGTCTTCCAGTGCTCTTTCATGCTCCAAAGGGGTTAAATGTGCCCCTTTGGTCACATGCCTGCAGTCATGCATCCATGGTTGTGTCCCATAGGAAAACAGAGCTTTTACTTCCGATGCTGATCACAGGTGGGAGGAGCAATCTTACAGCTGATCTCCGCAGGAGTGCCATTGATAGAGATGGCAAAGCAGAAAAAACACAAGTCTCTCTCCAAACAACTCTCCCTGCACCTTTTATAGCTTCTTTCGCTTTAGCCCACTGCTCTTCCACTTCTCCTCCTACCCTGTCAACTCCTCCTTCGGGTACTTTCCCATTTTACTGAAGTCAGCGTTTTTGAAATCTAGGACTTTAAATCTGCTGTAATTGGACTCTGTCATGACTTTTACCTCAAATCACACAGTGTAGTGATCACTGCTGCCCAAGCGGGCACCTACCCAGACATTAGACACACTGGGCCGATATTCAAAGGCATTTACATGGTTTTCAGTAAACCATTTAAATGCTGCTGAATGCGATATTCAATGGCACTAAGACGGTCAGTGCCGCTGGACATCCCCTACTAAGCGCTTAGCATCGGGGCATGTCGTGGGTAGCGATAGTTGCTAACCCATTAGTGGCGATATTGCACTGCTACATGAGAAAAGCTAGGTGCAGCAACTGCTGTCCGAGCTTTACCAGTAGGAAGTATCCGAGCAGTGGCTCAATATCGCTGCTGCCCAGTTCGCTTCTGTGGCAATGGAGGCTGTGCAGTGACCCTGTATATTCAATGCCAGGGCCGGATATGACCCCGGCATTGAATATCCGGGTTTAAGGTTCAGTGACAACAGCTAAGCACTGTACACGTACCTAGCCGCCGGCGCTGAATATCGGGCCCGCTGTTCCCATTCATGAGTACTAGATTCAGGGTCGACCTTTCGCTAGTGGGTTCTATCATCATTTGTCTGAGCAATGCTTCTCAAAAGGCATTCACAATCTTTTTACTTCTTTCCAGATTTGCAGACAGAATCATGTTGATAATATTTTAGATTCAAGCCACTTTACTTGCATGCATCATTGAAATGCTTTCAACCCTGATCACAGTTTAGGTTAATTAAAATTTTATTATCAGTGAAGAGTTTGATGTCTTTCTTGGATCCTTTCCCTTCTCTTTTAATGAAGGACCTTGAGAAAGGCGTATACCCCTTTATACTTATTTTAATTAATAATAGGTCTTCTTTCTGGCCAACTCCCCATTAGGTGGAAGTTGGCAAGAATTCAACAGCTTCTTAAGAAGCCTATTCTGGATGCCTCACTAGCTGCAAACTACAGACCAATTCCAATTTCCCATTTATTTCAAAGATTATTGAAAAAAGCCAGATCTTTGTCACCTTATTAATTTAGTGAACAAAACTAATGCTTTATATCCTTACCAATTCCAGCTACAGGAAAGGGTGTCGTATATAAAGGGCCCGATTCCGTCCCAGACATACATCCCCTCTGTGCATCCGGTCTGAACGTCCAGCCCCATGGGATCAGAATCGTGAACAGCAATGTCTGTGCAGGCCAGCACTACGATTCAGTCAGCTCTGCATGTACATTAAAAGCCCAATTAACTTAGTCAGGGCTTTCAAATGGAGCTGTGATGCCATGGCGTCCTGTTGCCATGGCACCGTGGCTCCATTTAAAAGCTGCGATGCCAGCTTTCAAGAAAAAGGGTTTATTTCCCACAGCCCGACACACAGTCTGGCTTCATAAGGCCAGAGTCGGGCTGCAGGTAATAAACCCTGACCCCTCCTGCCCCATCCGCGCCCCGGCAGCAGAAAAAACAAACATCCAGGGATGTTGTTGTCTCTTGAGGGTCAGTCTGAACTCTTTATTAAGAACTTTACTATAGTGGACTCTAAATCGGAGTATCTTGAACATATGTCCAGGGCTAATAATTTTCGGTTAATTAGTTTCCCACATGTTGTTAATGTCACGGCGAAAAATATGTTCAATGAATATTTGGTAAACATATTGGCAGTTCCACAGGCTTCTCTTCCTCCTGTTCTGAAAATGTTTTATCTTCCTAAGGGTAGGCGAGTACCCCTCCGGTGGGTACTGAGGCTCCATATGGTGATTATCGTGAATTTAACTGATGTGTTGGAATCTCCATGGGAAGAATTCGCAGTCCCTGATACTTTACTAGTGACTTTTGCCCATATGTTGGAATCTTTGCAGGAAGAACCTTTGGTCCCTTATACTTTACTAGTGACTTTTGTCCATATGTTGGAATCTTTGCAGGAAGAACCTTTGGTCCCTTATACTTTACTAGTGACTTTTGCCCATATGTTGGAATCTTCGCGGGAAGAAGCTGTGGTCCCTGATACTTTACTAGTGACTTTTGCCCATATGTTGGAATCTTTGCAGGAAGAACCTTTGGTCCCTTATACTTTACTAGTGACTTCTGTCCATATGTTGGAATCTTTGCAGGAAGAACCTTTGGTCCCTTATACTTTACTAGTGACTTTTGCCCATATGTTGGAATCCTCGCGGGAAGAAGCTGTGTGGTCTCTGATACTTTACTAGCGACTTTTGCCCATATGTTGGAATCCTCGCGGGAAGAAGCTGTGGTCCCTGATACTTTACTAGCGACTTTTGCCCATATGTTAGAATCTTCGCGTGAAGAAGCTGTGGTCACTAATACTTTACTAGTGACTTTTGCCCATATGTTGGAATCTTCGCGGGAAGAAGCTGTGGTCCCTGATACTTTACCAGTGACTTTTGTCTATATGCTAGAATCTTCGCGGGAAGAAGCTGTGGTCCCTGATACTTTACTAGTGACTTTTGCCCATAAGTTGGAATCTTCGCGGGAAGAAGCTGTGGTCCCTGATACTTTACTAGTGACTTTTGCTAATATGTTGGAATCTTTGCGGGAAGAACCTTTGGTCCCTTTTACTTTACTAGTGACTTTTGCCCATATGTTGGAATCTTCGCGGGAAGAAGCTGTGGTCTCTGATACTTTACTAGTGACTTTTGCCCATATGTTGGAATCTTCGCGGAAAGAAGCTACGGTCCCTGATACTTTACTAGTGACTTTTGCCCATAAGTTGGAATCTTCGCGGGAAAAAGCTGTGGTCCCTGATACTTTACTAGTGACTTTTGCTAATATGTTGGAATCTTTGCGGGAAGAACCTGTGGTCCCTTATACTTTACTAGTGACTTTTGTCCATATGTTGGAATCTTCGCCGGAAGAACCTATGGTCACTAATACTTTACTAGTGACTTTTGCCCATATGTTGAAATCTTCACGGGAAGAAGCTGTGGTCTCTGATACTTTACTAGTGACTTTTGCCCATATGTTGGAATCTTCGTGGGAAGAAGCTGTGGTCTCTGATACTTTACTAGTGACTTTTTCCCATATGTTGGAATCTTCGCGGGATGAAGCTGTGGTCCCTGATACTTTACTAGTGACTTTTGCCCATATGTTGGAATCTTCATGGGAAGAAGCTGTGGTCTCTGATACTTTACTAGTGACTTTTGCCCATATGTTGGAATCTTCATGGGAAGAAGCTGTGGTCTCTGATACTTTACTAGTGACTTTTGCCCATATGTTGGAATCTTCGCGGGAAGAAGCTGTGGTCCCTGATACTTTACTAGTGACTTTTGCCCATATGTTGGAATCCTCGCGGGAAGAAGCTGTGGTCTCTGATACTTTACTAGTGACTTTTGCCCATATGTTGGAATCTTCGCGGGAAGAAGCTGTGGTCTCTGATACTTTACTAGTGACTTTTGCCCATATGTTGGAATCTTCGCGGGAAGAAGCTGTGGTCTCTGATACTTTACTGTGACTTTTGCCCATATGTTGGAATCTTCGCGGGAAGAAGCTGTGGTCACTGATACTTTACTAGTGACTTTTGCCCATATGTTGGAATCTTCGCGGGAAGAAGCTGTGGTCTCTGATACTTTACTAGTGACTTTTGCCCATATGTTGGAATCTTCGCGGGAAGAAGCTGTGATCTCTGATACTTTACTAGTGACTTTTGCCCATATGTTGGAATCTTCGTGGGAAGAAGCTGTGGTCACTGATACTTTACTGTGACTTTTGCCCATATGTTGGAATCTTCACAAGAATAAACTGTGGTCCCTGATACTTTACTAGTGATTTTTGCCCATATGTTGGAATCTTCACAGGAAGAAGCTGTGGTCCCTGATACTTTACTAGTGACATTTGCCCATATGTTGGAGTCTTCGCGGGAAGAAACTGTGGTCCCTGATACTTTACTAGCGACTTTTGCCCATATGTTGGAATCTTCACAAGAATAAACTGTGGTCCCTGATACTTTACTAGTGATTTTTGCCCATATGTTGGAATCTTCACAGGAAGAAGCTGTGGTCCCTGATACTTTACTAATGACTTTTGCCCATATGTTGGAATCCTCATGGGAAGAAGCTGTGGTCCCTAATACTTTACTAGTGATTTTTGCCCATATGTTGGAATCCTCGCGGGAAGAAGCTTTGGTCCCTAATACTTTAATAGTGACTTTTGCCCATATTTTCGAATCTTCGCGGGAAAAAGCTGTGGTCTCTGATACTTTACTAGTGACTTTTTCCCATATGTTGGAATCTTCGCGGGATGAAGCTGTGGTCCCTGATACTTTACTAGTGACTTTTGCCCATATGTTGGAATCTTCATGGGAAGAAGTTGTGGTCTCTGATACTTTACTAGTGACTTTTGCCCATATGTTGGAATCTTCATGGGAAGAAGCTGTGGTCTCTGATACTTTACTAGTGACTTTTGCCCATATGTTGGAATCTTCGCGGGAAGAAGCTGTGGTCCCTGATACTTTACTAGTGACTTTTGCCCATATGTTGGAATCCTCGCGGGAAGAAGCAGTGGTCCCTGATACTTTACTAGTGACTTTTGCCCATATGTTGGAATCCTCGCGGGAAGAAGCTGTGGTCTCTGATACTTTACTAGTGACTTTTGCCCATATGTTGGAATCTTCGCGGGAAGAAGCTGTGGTCTCTGATACTTTACTGTGACTTTTGCCCATATGTTGGAATCTTCGCGGGAAGAAGCTGTGGTCACTGATACTTTCCTAGTGACTTTTGCCCATATGTTGGAATCTTCGCGGGAAGAAGCTGTGGTCCCTGATAATTTACTAGTGACTTTTGACCATATGTTGGAATCTTCGCGGGAAGAAGCTGTGGTCTCTGATACTTTACTAGTGACTTTTGCCCATATGTTGGAATCTTCGCGGGAAGAAGCTGTGGTCACTGATACTTTACTGTGACTTTTGCCCATATGTTGGAATCTTCACAGGAATAAACTGTGGTCCCTGATACTTTACTAGTGACTTTTGCCCATATGTTGGAATCTTCACAGGAAGAAGCTGTGGTCCCTAATACTTTACTAGTGACATTTGCCCATATGTTGGAATCTTCGCGGGAAGAAATTGTGGTCCCTGATACTTTACTAGCGACTTTTGCCCATATGTTGGAATCTTCGCGGGAAGAAGCTGTGGTCCCTGATACTTTACTAATGACTTTTGCCCATATGTTGGAATCCTCATGGGAAGAAGCTGTGGTCCCTAATACTTTACTAGTGATTTTTGCCCATACGTTGGAATCCTCGCGGGAAGAAGCTTTGGTCCCTAATACTTTAATAGTGAATTTTGCCCATATTTTCGAATCATCGCGGGAAAAAGCTGTGGTCTCTGATACTTTACTGTGACTTTTGCCCATATGTTGGAATCTTCACGGGAAGAAGCTGTGGTCTCTGATACTTTACTAGTGATTTTTGCCCATATGTTGGAATCTTCGCGGGAAGAAGCTGTGGTCACTGATACTTTACTAGTGACTTTTGCCCATATGTTGGAATCTTCGCGGGAAGAAGCTGTGGTCTCTGATACTTTACTAGTGACTTTTGCCCATATGTTGGAATCTTCGCGGGAAGAAGCTGTGATCTCTGATACTTTACTAGTGACTTTTGCCCATATGTTGGAATCTTCGCGGGAAGAAGCTGTGGTCCCTGATAATTTACTAGTGAATTTTGCCCATATGTTGGAATCTTCGCGGGAAGAAGCTGTGGTCTCTGATACTTTACTAGTGACTTTTGCCCATATGATGGAATCTTCGCGGGAAGAAGCTATGGTCACTGATACTTTACTGTGACTTTTGCCCATATGTTGGAATCTTCACAGGAATAAACTGTGGTCCCTGATACTTTACTAGTGACTTTTGCCCATATGTTGGAATCTTCACAGGAAGAAGCTGTGGTCCCTGATACTTTACTAATGACTTTTGCCCATATGTTGGAATCTTCAGAGGTAGAAGCTGTGGTCCCTGATACTTTACTAGTGACTTTTGCCCATATGTTGGAATCTTCGTGGGAAGAAACTGTGGTCCCTGATACTTTACTAGCGACTTTTGCCCATATGTTGGAATCTTTGCGGGAAGAAGCTTTGGTCCCTGATACTTTACTAATGACTTTTGTCCATATGTTGGAATCCTCGCGGGAAGAAGCTGTGGTCCCTGATACTTTACTAGTGACTTTTGCCCATATGTTGGAATCTTCGCGGGAAGAAGCTGTGGTCCCTGATACTTTACTAGTGACTTTTGCCCATATGTTGGAATCCTCGCGGGAAGAAGCTGTGGTCCCTGATACTTTACTAGTGACTTTTGCCCATATGTTGGAATCTTCGCGGGAAAAAGCTGTGGTCCCTTATACTTTTCTAGTGACTTTTACCCATATGTTGGAATCTTCGCGGGAAGAAGCTGTGGTCCCTAATACTTTACTAGTGACTTTTGCCCATCTGTTGGAATCTTCGCGGGAAGAATCTGTGGTCCCTGATACTTTACTAGTGACTTTTGCCCATATGTTGGAATCTTCGCGGGAAGAAGCTGTGGTCCCTAATACTTTACTAGTGACTTTTGCCCATATGTTGGAATCCTCGCGGGAAGAAGCTGTAGTCCCTAATACTTTACTAGTGACTTTTGCCCATATGTTGGAATCTTCGCGGGAAGAAGCTCTGGTCCCTGATACTTTACTAGTGACTTTTGCCCATATGTTGGAATCTTCACAGGAAGAAGCTGTGGTCACTGATACTTTACTAGTGACTTTTGCCCATATGTTGGAATCCTCGCGGGAAGAAGCTGTGATCTCTGATACTTTACTAGTGACTTTTGCCCATATGTTGGAATCTTCGCGGGAAGAAGCTGTGGTCTCTGATACTTTACTAGTGACTTTTGCTAATATGTTGGAATCTTCACGGGAAGAAGCTGTGGTCTCTGATACTTTACTAGTGACTTTTGCCCATATGTTGGAATCTTCACGGGAAGAAGCTGTGGTCTCTGATACTTTACTAATGACTTTTGCCCATATGTTGGAATCTTCACGGGAAGAAACTGTGGTCCCTGATACTTTACTAGCGACTTTTGCCCATATGTTGGAATCTTCGCGGGAAGAAGCTGTGGTCCCTGATACTTTACTAGTGACTTTTGCCCATATGTTGGAATCTTCACGGGAAGAAGCTGTGGTCACTGATACTTTACTAGTGACCTTTGCCCATATGTTGGAATCTTCGCGGGAAGAAGCTGTGGTCCCTGATACTTTACTAGTGACTTTTGCCCATATGTTGGAATCTTCGTGGGAAGAAACTGTGGTCACTGATACTTTACTAGTGACTTTTGCCCATATGTTGGAATCTTCGCGGGAAGAAGCTGTGGTCCCTGATACTTTACTAGTGACCTTTGCTAATATGTTGGAATCTTTGCGGGAAGAAGCTGTGGTCCCTGATACTTTACCAGTGACTTTTGTCCATATTTTTTATTTATTTTATTTTTTTTATTTTTTATTTAGACAGTTTTGTATACCGCCTTATCCTTCAATCAAAGCGGTCACAACACAATTGGGGGATACATTTAACACACGGGGATATTAGACACATACACTAATACTTACAGGGAACATGGGCAATGGAGGGTTAAGTGGCTTGCCCAAGACCACAAGGAGCACCTGTGGGACTAGAAACCCCAGTCCTTCCGGCCCAAGGTTGCTGTCCTCTAGTGGGATTTGAACCCCCGACCTTCCGGCCTGAAGTACCTTGCCCCAACCACTAGGCCACTCCTCCACTCCTGGAATCTTGTTGGAATCTATGTTGGAATCTTCGCGGGAAGAAGCTGTGGTCCCTGATACTTTACTAGTGACTTTTGCCCATAAGTTGGAATCTTCGCGGGAAGAAGCTGTGGTCCCTGATACTTTACTAGTGACTTTTGCTAATATGTTGGAATCTTTGCGGGAAGAACCTGTGGTCCTTTATACTTTACTAGTGACTTTTGTCCATATGTTGGAATCTTCGCGAAAAGAACCTATGGTCACTCATACTTTACTGTGACCTTTGACCTTTTTTGGATAAGGAGTGGCTCTTAAGACTCTTTTTCTGCAAAAGGAATCTTTTGGTTTTTGGGGTTCAAAATTAATATCTTTCCCGACTTGGCAAAAGCTACCCAGCATCGCTGCAAATAATTTCTTCTGCTACGCCTTGGGGTACTACAGTTGGGAGGGCTCTTTTTTTCTTAAACATTCATATGTTTGGTGAAATACAGTCTCTTATGTTTTTTATGAGCCTTCCCAGCTATTAGTCTTTGTAAATGCGAGATGGCTTGAAGCCTCTATTGACTACGCCTGAAGAGCCATGATTTAGTGTATACTAGAAGCCTAACCTAGCTCAATTTCTTGTAACTTTCTGATGTTTTATTTCTTATGATTAAATCCACCCTGTTCTCCTTTTGTTGTGGGCTAGAGTGAACAGACAGTTATTTGTTGCTTTGGGTGCTTATAAAGTAGCTTTCTTCTATTTGTATTGTTTTATTCTGCTGTCTGGCTCTATTCTGTACAAGGATGTTTTTTTAACTTTCTTGGTTGTATCTAAAGATCGCATAAAGAAGAAATAAAAATTGACTAGAGGACATGCAATGAGGCTTTCCTAACCAGGGCTCTACAGATCAACAAACAGTAAGGATTTGAGGGTTTGTTTTTTGTTTTTATTATATTACATTGCTAGCTCTCTGACTGGGAGCTCTTGAAAGGGTTTTTTGTATATTTTTTAAAGCAAGGTTACTTTCTTTTTGGTGCTTTAGTGGAACCTTCCTTGAGCACAGTAGATTGCTGAACTCTAGTAACCTCCTCAGGTTTAGAAACTGCTAACACCTAATCAGGAGTTAGTGGGCCTGATTTCCTGAGTGCAGCTGTGGCCTGCATAAAAGGCTCCAGTGCCCTGCCCTGTTGAGGCTTTCCTAACCAGGGCTCTACAGATCAACAAACAGTAAGGATTTGAGGGTTTGTTTGTTTTTCATTATATTACATTGCTAGCTCTCTGACTGGGAGCTCTTAAAAGGGTTTTTTTGTATATTTTTTAAAGCAAGGTTACTTTGTTTTTGGTGCTTTAGTGGAACTTTCCTTGAGCATAGTAGGTTGCTGAACTCTAGTAACCTCCTCAGGTTTGGAAACTGCTAACACCTAATCAGGTGTTAGTTCCCTCCCTACCCACCCTGACTCCCACCCACCCCTAGTGAGCACTCTTGCTTTATAGGGCACCTCCCCCTTTAACACATCACAGAGAATTGGACCAGCACATTTTGAATATAATTAAAGAGATTTAACTGCTTTTTCTCTGAAAGGACAGCTGGGAAACCGGCTGGTACTTGGTAGATCTCTCTCTTTTGCTTTAAAAGATACCTAAGCTCCACGAACAGAACAATGGCTGGGAAAAATCGTATTGCTAAAGCTGTTGCCCCCGTTACAGCTTCTGCCTCGGTCCAGACAGAGGTCCTAATGCCAGTTGAAGGACCAGTTCCATGTGCAGGGTGCCTGCATGCTGAAGCTCTGAGGAAACAAGTGGATGAACTCAGAGAGGAGGTGGCGAGGCTGAGGAGCATTCAAGACAGTGAGAAGTACATTGATGAGATGCTTCTTGCAGCAACCAAGCTCTCCAGCACAGGAGAAGATGGGTGCCAACTGTGGCCTGGTTCCCACAAACAGTTTCCCAAATATCACCAATTACCAATGAATTACTTAGACGGCAGTTGCTTTAGCTACAAAGACTTTTATTTAGAATAACAAAAGTGATTATAAAATAGTAAAACAGCAAATGCCTGTCTAGAGATGACGGACAGCACCTTCTCTCTGTAAGGGGAGAAAGTACTGCCCAATGATCCTTTAAAATGGCTGGTTTATATATATATTTCTCTTTGCCTCAAATGTCTGCTTCAAATTAGTTTCAGTGAATTCATCATAAATTCTTAGGTGTCTGCAAGGCCCCAGGCTTCCTGTAACACTTTTCCCCAGGGGAGGATCCCTTTTACGTTTATACATCTGGATCTACTTATAGGTCTGCTTATCTATGCATGGCCTGTGACCTCTGCCCCTTCCTGTGTTTTTCCTTCTTCTGGCACTAATTGAAACCTTCAGGGCAAGAGAGAGTGCTTGTGCTCATTAGTTTGAATTCTTTGAATTCTTAGCTTGGCCTGTATTTTCTTGTTAGGCTACAATACTGCTAGGCCCAATATTTTGCATACTCATATGCAGAACATGGTTACCCAGACTCCTCCATAGCAGGCCGCATCTACTCCTTTATACCCACATGCTTGTCTTCTGTGCCTTCCATATGCTGTGTAGTTTCACCAGGTAAGGGTGCAGTTAAGGTTAAGGTTAAGGTTTAATTATTTGATAAAAACCGCCTTTCAGAACAATCAAGGCGGTGTACAATAATAAAATACATAAAAACAATCATAAAATACATAAATTACACAAGGCATAAAACATAATACATAAAAACTTTGGCCAAGGCCAGAAAAGAAAAAGAAATGTACAAATTTTATAAAGGACAGAAGATTGAGTGCAGGGAACACAGGACAAGATACAAAAGGCAGATAGGTACAATAGAAAAAGACTCATACAAATGGGGAGGGAACATTGAAGGCTATGGAGAACAGGTGGGTTCATATAAAGCCAATATATAAGTCATATAAAGCCAATATATAAGCAGACCTAAGTCAAATTTAAGCCAAATTTCCCAACACAACAGAATGTCGATGGTTGGACACAAGTCACCAAGGCCTACAAAATCCCCAATCCAACTTCTCCAGCCCTTGAATTGAAGAACCATTATGCAGCCCTGGAAGTGGAGGAGGTGAAAGCATCCCTGGAAAGGGAAGAACCAGAGCTCAAGTACCCCAAAGTTGCAGAATCAGTGACCAGAAGGAAACAAAGGGTAGTGGTGGTTGGAGACTCTCTTCTGAGGGGTACTGAGGCGTCCATCTGCCGACCAGACTTGATGTTCAGAGAGGTATGCTGTCTGCCTGGTGCCAAAATCCAAGATGTTACGGTGAGTTTGCCGAGACTCATCAAGCCCACTGACTATTACCCAATGTTGCTAATCCATGTTGGAACAAATGATACTGCCAGTTATACCTCGGAACGTATCAAAAGTGACGTCATGGCTCTGGGACAGAGGGTAAAGCAGTTAGGTGCACAGGTGGTGTTCTCTTCAATCCTCCCTGTTGAGGGTAAAGGCCAAGGCAGAGAGGTTCGCATCCTGGAGATGAATGCATGGCTGCGTGGATGGTGTCATCGAGAGTGTTTTGGTTTCCTAGACCATGGGATGATGTTCCAAGGGTTGCAGAGCAGAGATGGCATCCATCTGTCCAAGAAAGGTCAACACATCTTCGGTAGTAGACTGGCTAATCTACTGAAGAGGGCTTTAAACTAGATTCCTTGGGGATGGGTGAAGAAAGCCCCCAGGTAAGTGAAAGTCCCCAGGTAGGTGATACATTAAATACCTTTATGGAAATGGGTAACAGGGTTAACATATGGAAAGCAGTATGTATAAATGCCCGTAGCATGGGAAATAAGATCCCTGATATTGAAGCTTTGGTGGGAGTGGCTGACTTGGATTTAGTGGCAGTTACAGAAACATGGTTCACAGAAAACCATGATTGGGATGTAACTATACCTGGCTATACTTTATTCGGAAAGGACAGGGTAGGAAGAATTACAGAGCTTAAAAGGGAGAGAGGAGGCATTGTGGGTTAAACTAGAAAGAGGGAAAGAGAAATCTATTTGCATTGGTGTGATATACAGACCTTCCTCACAAGAGGAAGAGGTGGACAGAGAGTTAATTGAAGGCATACGCAGCATTGCTAGGAAAGGGGAAGTGCTACTGATAGGAGATTTCAATATGCCAGATGTTGATTGGCACATTCCTGCTGCAATATCATCTAGAAGTAAGGAGATCCTGGATTCTCTACAGGGAGAACTATTCAGGCAATTGGTAACAGACCCCACACGTGAAGGGGCTATACTGGACTTGGTGCTTACCAATGGTGAAAGTGTTTCTGATGTTGTAATGGGAGATCATTTTGCATCCAGTGATCACTAGATGGTGTGGTTCAGCATTAGGACTAGGGCTGTTAGAATCCATTCCAAGGTGAGGATCTTAGACGTTAGGAAGACTAACTTTGCGAAGATGGGCCAATACCTCAGGGAGTCATTAGTGGGATGGGAACAGCTGGGGGATGTAGAAAAACAGTGGGCAAAACTGAAAGGGGATATTTTAAGGCAACCAACCTTTTTGTTAAAATGGTAAATAAAGGCAAAAGGAAAAGGAAACCGCTATGGTTTTCGAAGGAAGTAGCTGAAAAAGTGAAGAAAAAGAGGGAGGCCTTCATGAAATACAAGAGATCACAGAGAGAGGAAGACAGGCATCTGTATTTGGAAAAACTTAGAGAAGCTAGCAAAGTAGTCAAGAAGGCAAAGATTCAAAAGGAGGAGGAAATAGCCAATGCAATAAAATGGGGGGATAAGACATTTTTCAGATATATTAGTGAGAAGAGGAAGGGCAAAAGTGGTATTGTCAGACTCAAGGGTGCAGGGGGGGAATATGTAGAAGCTGATAAGGATAAAGCGGAATTGCTTAACAAATATTTTTGTTCTGTGTTCACAGATAAAGAACCAGGAGCAGGACCTCAGAAAACACCCACAAATAGGAACAGAAGCGAGGGACATATTGAACAATTTTCAGAAGACTGTGTTCGTGAGAAACTAGCTCAACTTAAAGTAGACAAAGCGATGGGACCGGATGGGATACACCCTAGAATACTGAGGGAACTTGGGGACGTTCTAGCAGCTCCACTGACTGACCTTTTCAATGCCTCGTTGGAGTCGGGAGTGGTGCCAAACGACTGGAGAGAGGCTCATGTGGTGCCTTTACACAAAAGCGGAAGTAAGGATGTGGTTGAAAACTACAGGCCGGTTAGTTTAACTTCGGTGGTGAGTAAATTATTGGAAAAACGCTGCTGAAAGAGAAAATAGTGAGGTTTCTGGAGTCCAGCGGATTACAGGATCCGAGGCAGCATGGATTCACCAGAGGCAGGTCTTGTCAGACAAATCTGATTGATTTCTTTGACTGGGTGACCAGGGAGTTGGACCGAGGGAGAGCTCTAGATATGGTGCATTTAGATTTCAGTAAAGCCTTTGACACTGTTCCTCACAGGTGACTTATAAACAAACTGAGCACCCTAGGTATGGACCCTAAAGTTACTGCTTGGGTTAGAAATTGGTTGGGTGGGAGGCGACAAAGAGTACAAGTAAATGGAGCTCACTCTGAGGAGAAAGATGTTACCAGTGGTGTGCTCCAGGGATCTGTCCTTGGTCCGATTCTTTTTAACATCTTTGTTAGTGATATAGCGGAAGGGCTGTTGGGTAAGGTTTGCCTCTTTGCGGATGATACCAAAATCTGCAATAGAGTAGACACCCAGGAAGATGTAGATAAGCTTGAAGAATGGTCTAGAATTTGGCAGCTGGGATTTAATGTTAAAAAATGTAAGGTCATGCATTTGGGCTGCAACAATCCAAGGGAGCAATATAGTATAGGGGGTGAAGTACTTTTGTTCACTAAAGAAGAGCAGGACCTAGGCGTGGTTGTGTCTGATGATCTTAAAGTAGCTAAACAGGTAGAAAAGGCGACAGCAAAAGCTAGAAGGATGCTTTGGTGCATACGGAGAGGAATGGCTAGCAGAAAAAAGGAGGTGATAATGCCTCTGTATAAGTCTTTGGTGCGACCTCATTTGGAGTATAGTGTGCAATTCTGGAGACCGCACCTTCAAAAGGATGTAAACAGGATGGAGTCGGTGGAGAGAGTGGCTACTAAAATGATTAGTGGGCTTCATTATAAAGCATATGAGGACAGACTTAAGGATCTTAATATGTACACCTTAGAGGAAAGGCGGGATAGAGGTGATATGATTGAGATGTTTAAATACCTCCGTGGCATAAATGTTCAGGGAGAGAGCCTCTTTCAATTGAAAGCAAGTTCTGCTACGAGGGGACATGGGATGAGGGTGAAGGGAGATAGATTCAGGAGTGATATGCGGAAATATTTCTTTACGGAAAGAGTAGTGGATCCATGGAATAGTCTCCCAGTGGAGGTGGTAGAGATGAGGACAGTAACTGAATTCAAAAAAGCATGGGACCAACACAGAGGATCTCTAAAGGTAAAAAGTGGACTGTTGTTGATATGAAAGAACAGACTAGATAGGCCATGTGGTCTTTTTCTGTCATCATGTTTCTATGTTTCTAAGCTACAGTGTAACCTCTTTAAGACTAATAAGAGAAAATATTTTTTCATTCAATGTGTAATCAAACTCTGAAATTCATTACTGGAGGATGAAAGAAAAACTGTTAGTGCAACTGGGTTTAAAAAAGGTTTGGACAAGTTCCTGGAGAAAAGGACCATAAAGCGTTATTAGAGAGGACCCTGGTAATCCACTGCTTGCCCCAATTCAAGTATAGTGGAACCTGTGTGTCTTTTTGCGAAACTGCCAGGTACTTGTGACCTGGATAGGCCACTTTTGGAAATAGGATACTGGGATTGATGGACCTTGGTCTGACCTAGTATGGCATTTCTTATGTTCTTATGACCTTTACTCCAGGAACTTGTTCAAACCTTTTTTTTTTCTTTTTTTTTTATAACTTTTATTTATAATATTTTCTTGAATACAACACAGTCATTAAGAAAATGAAAAATACATCAAAATGATCCATAGAATAATTTAAATCACATAATAAGAAACACATCAAGAGAGAGAAGCCAGCCTATATAAACTAAGAAAAAAGAAAAAAAAAAGGTAATCAGGAGTTAATACTCCACAATAGGGAGCTAAATATTACTAATCCATTCCCTCCCACTATTTCCCAACAATTTCACTTTCACTCAGAAAAGTTAATAATGATAAAACATCAGTAAATGCATAAGTCTGCCCCTCGAAAGTTATAATACAACGGCAAGGAAATTTTAAAAAGAAATTAGCTCCCAATGCCACTACTCTGGTTTTTAATCCCAAAAACTGCTTACGACGGAGTTGGGTATGACGGCCGACATCCGGAAAAACCTGGACTTTAAAGCCACAAAAAAGGGCCTCCCTACATTTGAAGTAGGCCCTTAGAACACGCAATTTAATAGACTCAGAACCAAACTGCACCACAAGGGTGCAGCGCTTGGGAATGATGTCTTTGGAATCCTCCAGGAAAGCTGTGAGGTCCTGGCCAACAGAACTGGGGGAAGGTGCTGAGCCTCCAACTCCCAGCGGTGTTGAACCTGGGCCTCCCATCAAATAATACATATGGCAAGTATCCACACTATCTTGCAGGTGTAGAACCTCAGAAAAATATTTCTCAAGCAAAATTTTTGGAGACAGCAAATGGGTCATAGGGAAATTAAGAAAACGAAGGTTGTACACTCTATACTGATTCTCCAGCACTTCCACACAATAAGATAACAAAGAGGAATCTCGAATTAAAGCAATACCAGTATCTCGGGAGGATTTGATCTGGGAATCAGACTGTGCAACCGAATTTGTTAAAGAACCCGACTGCTGATCTACACTTTTCAATTTGCAAACAACATCTTGTGAAAATTTACATAATGATGACACAGTAGAAGTTAATCGACAATCAATATTTTGGATAGCAGCCCATATGTCTTTTAATGTAACTTCCTCGGACGGGGGAGCAACAGTTAATGCATCAGCAGACACCAAATAGACCGGAAGTGGCAATGGAGGAGAAACTTCGGAAGGGCCTTCTAATATAGTGGATGAAAAGGGAGGTTGCAGGAGAGGAGGAGGAGACCGGGACTCAGGACTTAACGAAGCCCCTTCCGGTGACTGGATAGCAGGCAGCGAGGGAGTCAAGTGTTTGTCCATTGGGCCCATCACCTTACCTCCTTTTTCACTCTCATTCGGCTTGGAACCAAGCTTCCCCTTTCTCTTACCCATAGCGTCGGAGCAAACACTCAAACCTCCAGCTCCGCTCGACTCTCCTCACGTGCACCGAAGGGGCGCAAAAGGGGCGTGACCTGCCCCTTGGTTCACGCCCCTTAGACCACGCCACGCAGGCCGCGACACGCGGCCGCGTGTAGGAACCTCTGGGTTTTATACAGCAGGTAGGGGGGGTCCTCCAGCCCTGGGATCGTCCTCCAAAATGCCTGCCAGGTATTCCACAGCACCAGACCTCACGCTGCACAGCTCCGCAAGAATGTCACAAGCGGCAGCTCCCTCGAGCAGCGGGCTCACTCTCCACCCGGATACAGGTACCTCTGGGCTTTATACAGCAGGTAGGGGGGGTCCTCCAGCCCTGGGATCGTCCTCCAAAATGCCTGCCAGGTATTCCACAGCACCAGACCTCACGCTGCACAGCTCCGCAAGAATGTCACAAGCGGCAGCTCCCTCGAGCAGCGGGCTCACTCTCCACCCGGATACAGGTACCTCTGGGCTTTATACAGCAGGTAGGGGGGGTCCTCCAGCCCTGGGATCGTCCTCCAAAATGCCTGCCAGGTATTCCACAGCACCAGACCTCACGCTGCACAGCTCCGCAAGAATGTCACAAGCAGCAGCTCCCTCGAGCAGCGGGCTCACTCTCCACCCGGATACAGGTACCTCTGGGCTTTATACAGCAGGTAGGGGGGGTCCTCCAGCCCTGGGATCGTCCTCCAAAATGCCTGCCAGGTATTCCACAGCACCAGACCTCACGCTGCACAGCTCCGCAAGAATGTCACAAGCGGCAGCTCCCTCGAGCAGCGGGCTCACTCTCTACCCGGATACAGGTACCTCTGGGCTTTATACAGCAGGTAGGGGGGGTCCTCCAGCCCTGGGATCGTCCTCCAAAATGCCTGCCAGGTATTCCACAGCACCAGACCTCACGCTGCACAGCTCCGCACGAATGTCACAAGCGGCAGCTCCCTCGAGCAGCGGGCTCACTCTCCTCACTCTACTGGGATTGATGGACCTTGGTCTGACCCAGTATGGCATTTCTTATGTTCTTATGACCTTTACTCCAGGAACTTGTTCAAACCTTTTTTAAACCCAGCTACACTAATAGCTTTTACTACATCCTCTGATAATGAATTCCAGAGTTTGATTACGCTTTGAGTGAAAAAATACTTTCTCTTATTACTATAAGAAACCTCCATCCACTCTTAAGTCCAGATCTCTTCCAGACAATAATCACCCCTATCCTGGATTACTCCAACATCATAAATCATGGACTCCCTAAACAGTCTCTACACCCTCTACAAATGGCCCAGAATACCGCAGCAATCAAAGACTTCTGAAAGAAAAGAAAAACTAAGCTGTTCTTCAAGCGTTTTTCCAGGGCAGCAGAGTAGCTATGCCTTTCAATTACCTCAAGCACTTTCCTTGATTCAAGACTAACTATGCCTTCCAAGCACCTCAAGCACTTTCCTTGATTCCAGACTAACTATGCCTTCCAAGCGACACTTTCACTAACTTATTATAACCTATGTACTGCCCCCCTACCAACCAACCCTGCCCTCCCTTCTAACCCTGATCCCTCATCGTACCTCCATACCTTCTTCCCCCCCACCCCAGCCTACAAGTCCCAAGTATGCTGCGCATCTCATGTATATATTGTTAGCATATGAACAATTTTCAGAAGACTATGTTCATGAGAAACTAGCTAAACTTAAAGTAGACAAAGCGATCGGACCAGATGGGATACACCCATCTGCTGGGTACATATGACCTAGATTGGAGACGGTTGGAAACAGGATACTGGGCTTGATGGACCTTGGTCTGTCCCAGTATGGCATATCTTATGTTCTTATCCTAGAATACTGAAGGAACTTGGGGGTGTTCTAGCAGCTCCACTGACTGACCTTTTCAATGCCTCATTGGAGTCGGGAGTGGTGCCAAAGGACTGGAGAGAAGCACATGTGGTCCCTTTACACAAAAGCAAAAGTAAGGATGTGGTTGAAAACTACAGGCCGGTTAGTTTAACTTTGGTGATGAGTAACTTATTGGAAGTGCTGCTGAAAGAGAAAATAGTGAGGTTTCTGGAGTCCAGCAGATTACAGGATCAGAGGCAGCATGGATTCACCAGAGGCAGGTCTTGTCAGACAAATGTGATTGATTTCTTTGACTGGGTGACCAGGGAGTTGAACCAAGGGAGAGCCCTAGATGTGGTGTATTTAGATTTCACTAAAGCCTTTGACACCGTTCCTTATAGGCGACTTATAAACAAACTGAGCACCCTAGGGATGGACCCTAAAGTTACTTCTTGTGTTAGAAATTGGTTGAGTGGGAGGCGACAAAGGGTACAGGTAAATGGAGATCACTCTGAGGAGAAGGATGTTACCAGTGGTGTGCCCCAGGGATCTGTCCTTGGTCCGATTCTTTTTAACATCTTTGTTAGTGATATAGCGGAAGGGCTGTCAGGTAAGGTTTGCCTCTTTGCGGATGATACCAAAATCTGCAATAGAGTAGACACCTAGGAAGGTATAGATAACATGAGGAGGGATCTAGGTAAGCTTGAAGAATGGTCTAGAATTTGGCAGCTGAGATTTAATGTTAAAAATGCAAGGTCATGCAGCAATCCAAGGAAGCAATATAGTATAGGGGGTGAAGTACTTTTGTCCACTAAAGAAGAGTGGGACCTAGGGGTGATTGTGTCTGATGATCTTAAAGTAGCTAAACAGGTAGAAAAGGCGATAGCAAAAGCTAGAAGGATGCTTTGGTGCATAGGGAGAGGAATGGCCAGCAGAAGAAAGGAGGTGTTAGTGCCTCTGTATAAGTGTTTGGTGCGACCTCATTTGGAGTACTGTGTGCAATTCTGGAGACCGCACCTTCAAAAGGATATAAACAGAATGGAGTCAGTACAGAGGGTGGCTAATAAAATGTTTTTTTTTTTGTTTTGTTTTTTTTAGTGCCATCAAGTCAGTGTTGACTCATAGCGACCCAGCTACCTCTGGGTTTTCTTGGCAATGTATCACTGGAAGTAGATTGCCAGCCTTTTCTTCCAAGGCAATGGAGGGTAAAGTGACTTGCCCAAAGTCACAAGGAGTGCCAGTGGGAATCAAACCCACTAAAATGGTTAGTGGACTTCATTATAAAGCATATGAGGACAGACTTAAGGATCTTAATATGTACACCTTAGAGGAAAGGCAGGATAGAGGTGATATGATTGAGACGTTTAAATACCTCCGTGGCATAAATGCACAGGAGGAGAGCCTCTTTCGATTGAAAGAAAGTTCTCCTACGAGGGGACATGGGATGAGGGTGAAAGAGGATAGATTCAGGAGTGATATGCGGAAGTATTTCTTTACGGAAAGAGTGGTGGATCCATGGAATAGTCTTCCAGTGGAGGTGGTAGAGATGAGGAGGACGGTATCTGAATTCAAAGAAGCATGGGACAAACACAGAGAATCTCTAAAGGAAAAAAGGGGACTGTTGTAGTAGTTGATATGGAAGGACAGACTAGATAGGCCATGTGGTCTTTTTCTGTCTTCATGTTTCTATATGGTTATCTACATTTCATGTTGGCATGAAGGTTCGATGTTTGGCTATTATGGTTCTATGTATGATCCGTTTGCTACTGTTTGATGTAAACCGCCTTGACATGTCGAACATTCGTATATAAAACTGGTTAAATAAATAAATAATCACCAGGGCCTTATGACAATCTCATAACACCCCATACTCTTTCACTTCCACTGACCACTCATTCCTGCCAGAATAAGATACAAAGCACTTGTTATTTTCATAATCATACACAACAGTTCAGCTACCTGCCTCCAACCACTGATTTCAATACCAAAAAATGACAGACTGCACAGGCAGAGCTCCCTTAATCTCCTTGCCATTCCCACACAGAAAGCTAAAAGCAAGCAAAGTACTTGTAACCGCTTACAGTCCCTATTCGCCCCGTTAATATGGAACATATTACCCCCAATGCTAAGAGGATGCCACGACATAACAGATTTCCGCAAAAATTGTAAACATTCCTATTCCAGGACCACTATAAACCAGACTCAACCACTAACTTACAACCAGACATCCAACCAGATCTCCGAGTAGCTAACACCAACAAAAATGCACCACGCAGCCAATTATGATGGACACCTGGACTTATTTGCATAATCCTAGCCTGACAAACACATAATTCAAGTAATGACCATGTTACACTGCCCTTTGTACATAGTTATATGATGTTCTAAGTTACTTGTTTACAAATGTTCATACTGTTTTTGTCTCAATTTCTTATGTTCAGTTCTCTGTAAAACAGGATGCATTACTGCACTGTTATACTTTGTTATATGTAAACTGCCTTGAATTTTAGAAAGGCAGTATAGAAATGACTCCAAATAAATAAATACTCAAACGGGTTATATTGTAACTTCATTGCATGTCCCCTAGTCTTTTTACTTTTTGATGGAGTACACATTCTATCTACGTTTACCTGTTCTACTCCATTCATTAATTTATAAACCTCTATCATATCTCCCCTCAGCCGTCTCTTTTCCAAGATAAAGAGCCCTAACTTTTTAAGCCTTTCCTCATAGGGGTATCCTTCCATCCCCCTTTACCATTTTGGTGTCTCTTCTCTGTATCTTTTCTAATTCTTCTGTATCCTTTTTAACCCTTTTAATCCACATTCTGCAGCCGGGTTAATTTTTGCATATTTCAGGAAAATTGTACCCGTCTTATTCAATATGTTCTAATAGTGATTTTCCTTCTGCTATGGTCATGTATTATATACCATTTGATAGGAATATTTAGTCAGAATTTTGGATCCCGAGAGTTTTGGGCTTGGCCTGGAAAGGGTTAAGATATGTAGACTGGAATTGCACACAATATTAAAGGTGCAGTCACACCATGGAATGATATAGAAGCATTATAATATCCTTTGTTTTATTCTCCATTCCTTTCCTTATGATTCCTAGCATTCTCTTTACTTTCTTGGCTGCTTCTGCATACGAGGTGGAGGATTTCAACATATTATCCATGACGACGCCTAAATCATTTTCCTTAGTGGTGGTTCCTAATGTGGAACCTTGCATCGTGTAACTGTAGCTTGGGTTGTTCTTTCCTAGGTGCATAACTTTGCGCCGCCTTCCCACCTGCCACGGTGGCACCATCTTAAACCAGTCTGATAGCATAGCTGCAGCATAATACAACTCTTCAAGGAGGTGGGAAGGTTGTGAGGACTTATTCCTGCTGTCTGTGGAAAACATCTGCTACAGGTGAGTAACTACCTTTTCTCAGAGAGCAAGCAGGAATGAGTCCTTACATATGGGACTCCCTAGCTACAGGCTACCAAAAACCGAGGAGAATGCAGGCAAGCCCAACATGGACAATAACCCATCTGCATAATAGCAACAAGCCTTAATAATCAAGACACCAACTATGTACAATATGAGTGATTCTCGCTACCCTTTTTTTTTTGTAGCCTGGACAGAATAGAATGGGTCTAGGGAGGGTGGAGTTGGATTCTAATCCCCAAACATATTTCAGAGTACAGATTGACTGAAGTTGCTGTCACATCAGGAATCCCTGTCTAGACAGTAGTGAGATGTGAATGTGTAAACAGAGGACCATATCACAGCCCTGCAAATCTCTTCCATGAGACCAAGTGTAAGATGTCCACCGATGCAGCCATAGCTCTGACATTGTGAGCTTTGACATGACCATCAAGATTCAGTCCTGCCTTGTGTCACCCGTGAAGGTCCCCAGAGGCTAAAAGCGGGGGTATTTCACGGGGCGTCTTCTTAAGTAGCAAGGGGAGTGGTATAAATGGCGTTGCAGTGCCCTCTGGGAGTTGTAGTCCCCCAAGCTAACGAAAGAATTAAATTGTAGTCGAGCAGTAAGGTTTTAAGACAGGACTTTTTATTCCCCTTCCCGGGCGGATTTTCAAAGCAATGGAAATAAGGACAAAAGGACCATACAGCTGGTACAAAATAAAAGGAACAACCGGAAAAAAAATACTGCTTATCTTCAGCTTATCAGTGGAACAGAGAAAGGTAATTTAAACAGTCCTTTTCACTCAAGGTAAGTTTCTTCACTTCCTTTCCTTATCAAAAACTTCCAGAAACCTCTTCAGCATAAAGAAGTGATTTCATCAGACAAAGTCAATGTACAATCCATACAAATATCAGAAGCAGGTTCCTCATATAAATCACATTGCATTTCTTCACATTCCTCTTCTGTATAAAGTCCTTTCTGATTGTAACTCACGTTATTCTTAAACAGTCTCTCTCTATGGCTAAGAGAGTTCCTCTCCTCCTCACAGCTAGAGTAGAATGGGAAATTACCACACTCTCTGGAGTTGCTATTTTGAGAGCCACATAACTCTTGGTAAGTACAGGGAAAGTCTTCACTTTCTATGTCTCTTCTATTAGAAGCAATACCCCTACCTTCACAGTCTCTCTGCTCAGAGTTTCTCGGTACAGCAGAGCCTGGCCAAGACGAAAGCGTTTTTCTGCTTTTCTCTCTCTCTTTTCCCTTGGGTCTGAAACTCCCTTCAGGGTAGAAGCTCTCTCCCTCCTTGTACCTGTTACTTGGTAGGTTGGCTTTCCTAAGCCTGGGTCCAGGAATGTCTCCTCTGCCCCCTTCTTGGTAAAGTTCACTGGGCTTCTGTTTAGCCGTGCACTGCTCTCTGAAGCAGTTCTTCTGAGTTCTTTCAGCTGCCCTGGTTCTACCGGGTTTCCAAGTTCCTCCCGTCCTCCAGTTACCAGCTGTTTTCTCCCAGCTACCAACGGCTCTTGAATTCCCTGGTGGTCTCTCCTCACTAACCTCCGGTAAGTGAATTTTATCTGCGTGTGGCTTAGTGTTTGCTTGGGCTCCGCCCCCTCCCAGCTGCCCCTCATTACCTAATGAGCTGTGAGCTAGCTTGCTGTTTGGGCGTGCTCTCACACCTTGTGATGCAGTCTGTGTATGTTGCCTATAGCAACTCTGGGCCATGTGCTGCACTGGGCTGTTAATGTCAGATCTGTTTTGCTCAGATTTACCTATCTCCATAGGCTCTGACTGATCTACACCATGACACTTGACATAAGTGAAAGAGATGCAGTCTGCTAGCAAACTTGAAAGGGAGAGTTTTGAAATGGCAGCCCCTAGCTTGCTAGGGTGAAAAGAAACAAAAAGCTGGATGGACTTTCTATGGACTTTTGTCCGCTGCAAATAGAAGGCTAAGGCTCGCTTGCAATCCAACATGTGCAATGCAACTTCCCCTTTGTAGGAATGAGGGCTTGGGAGGAATGTTGGAAGAACAACTGAATAATTAAGATGGAAATCCAATACCATGTTTGGAAGCAATTTAGGATGAGTACAGAGGACCACTCTATTATTTTTTTTTAATTTTTTATTTATGCAATTTTACCGTAATTACAAGAAAAAAACTTGTACAGAAAGGGCACCTGTAACAAAGGAAAATCTCCACACTGAAGACAAAATAACTAAAGAAGGCCCTCAAGTACTCAATAGAATGGCAAGATATGTCACAATATAAAGGAAAAAGTTGTTACAATGCAAATACAAGAAATTGACAGACATAGGAGTGCAACAATACATTCCGAACTAGCCCTCCTCACTAGGAGAACTACTTTGAGGGAGATTAGAAGGGGGACCCTGCAGATCACGTAACTTAGAGGCAATAAAGGTAGCCAGTTAGGAGGGTTCAAAAAACAGGTAACTATGCCCAGCTAACTTCACCAGGCACTTACATGGGAAGCGAAGGAAAAAGAGCCCTCCCAACTGGAGCACCCCAGGACGATATAAAAGAAAATGCTTCCTTTTCTTTAGGGTTGCCCTAGGAACACCAGGAAATATTCTTAGGTGGGACTCCAGAAACACTTTACATGTGGACCTAAAAAACAATCGCAACAGCCAATCTCTGTCCGCCTCTAGGGTGAAGGTGACCAACAATATAGCAGTCATCCCGACGTCTGAAGGAGACTGTTCCAAAAAAGCAGACAAGTCCAAACTATCCGAAGATAACAAGAGATGGTCATTTTTACCCACAGGTCCAGTCTTTGCAGTTGGCAAATAGAAGGCCTTAGATATAGATGGAACAGAGTCAGCCAATACCTTTAAAGTGGTTACTAGAAACTTCTTAAAAAGTTCCCGGGAAGAAATCGAAGGAACCTTAGGAAAATTCAATATTCTTAGGTTTCGGCTCCTTGCTGCATTTTCCAAGAATTCCATCCTCCTATGCATAGCCACGGAATCTTTAACAAAGGCTTGGGAAGCGTCCTGAACCTGCCCCAACCGGCCCTCAAAAGCAGCCATTTTGGCAGTAAGCTCATTCTGTCCCAATTCATATAATTTCAATTGCTGCCCGAACACTTGAAATTGCTGCAATATAGACCGAAGCTGTGCTGTAATATTGAGGTGCATGGATGAGAAGGCATCCCACAAACTATCAAAAGAAACTACATCAGGTCTCACCAGAATGTGCTCAGGATCATTCCCACCAACCTGGGATAAGTCATCCAAAGATATCGGAGGCAGCTCCCCCACAGAGTGCAAGGATGGAATCAGCCCCTCTTTTTCACCTTCCTCCATGCCAGAAAACAAAGCCAGAGACATCAGCGCTGGTTGACTTCCTCCGGGGCTGGATGGCTGCATCTGGGACCTCTGAAGCGGGCTTCCCACCTCACTTACGCCAGCAACTAGGCAAAAACTTCCCTTCCGGCTGAACCGGCTGTATTCGGAGCTCCGGGCTGAGGGAGACCTCTAGCCCTTCAGCGCTGGGAGACCTTCCTTCCGCCCCACCAGCACACAGCGGGCATCCTGGAACTAACTCACTCCTCCCAGAGGGCTTCACGAACGCATCCATAGGCCCGCTTACTGCCGACTTTTCTGCAACTGGGATTTCCTCCGTCGACATCGCCACCAGCTTAGCTTTCCTCTTTCTGCCTGCATGCGGCATCAGGAGGGCTTACCAGCGCGAGGAGAAACAGGCAACAAAGAAAAGAATTCCAAACAGAAGGCACACCGGAGCAGTGTCAGCAGCCATCCGTTACCACTGCCATTTTGCCATCCTTACCTAAGTGAGGACCACTCTATTATGATGGAATTTGGTATAAGATGGATGAACCACTAGAGCCTGATGTTCGCTCGCTCTGCGTGCTGAAGTAACCGCCACCATAAACAACATCTTCCAGGTCAAGATCTTCAGAGGACAGGAACTGAACATCTCAAAGGGAGCTTTCATGAGCTGCACAAGAACCACATTGAGGTCCCAAGACACTGCGGGAGGGTTATTCAAGAGAACCCCCTTTTAAAGCGAATAACTAAAGGCTGTACCAAAATGGACTTTCCTTCCACACCTCGATGATATGCTCCAATGATACTGAGGTGGACCCTGACAGAGTTGGACTTAAGTCTTGACTCAGATACTCAAGCAGTTTTTGTGTGGGACAGGCGGAAAGATCTAGGGCCTGGCCTAGATCTGGACTGGATGTTGGGGTGCAACATTGTCCTGTCTTCCTGCAAAATCAGATCCGGTGCATGGCCGAGTCAGAGGGCTCCTGCAGCAGGAGGGAAACCAAGGCTGTCTGGGCCAGAAGGGAGTGATGAGAATCATCATACTTCTATCTTCTTTGAGTCTTTGCAATGAAAGAGATTGGAGGATACATGTACAGAAGACCCTCCCTCCAATGCAGGAGAAGAGCATCCGAGGCTAGTCTGCTGTGTGATCTTATCCTGGAATTGAACTGATCCACATGGGCATTCTGCGGAGTGGTGAACAGATTTATCGAGGGAGTGCCCCATTCCCAAAAGATGTAAGTCGCAATCTTCTTGTCCAGTGTCCACTCGTGTGGTTGAAGGATGCGACTCAGTATTTTCTTCTCCTGGCAGGTACGTGGCTCTCAAGTCCATCCCAGGTGTGATGGCAAACTTCCATAACCTGACTGCTTACCAATACAGGAGGTATGAGCCCATTCCTCCCTGCTAGTTGCTGTAGAACATGGTGACTTGATTGTCAGTCTGAATCAGAACAATTTGGTTGGCCAGTCAATCTCAGAAAGCCTTTAGAGCGCTTGCCATTGCTCTTAATGCCAAGACGTTGATGTGGTGGAGACTTTCTTGGATGGATTAATCACCCCAGGTGTGGAAACTGAGGTGAGCTCCCCGCCCCAGCTTGGATGCATCTGTCACCAAAACCTTTTGGGGTGGAGCGATTTGGAAGGGGATACCTCTGAGCAAATTGTGGTGAATTGTCCCCATTGCAGTGACTGAATGAGAGGATTGGTGACATACAGACAATTCCTGAGTCGACCCTTGGCTTGGGTCCATAGAGTCCAGTGAGCCTGCCTCATAAGGAGGCATGCCAAGGGTGTGACATGCACTGTAAAGGCCATGTGGCCTAGTGCAGTCAACATCCTGCGAGCTGAAACCTGCTGACTCGAGTATCCCACACTAGTGCTATCAGTCTGAGAAGTCAGTCAAACGGGAGGAAGGCTCTCACCTGAGTCATGTCGAGCAGGACTCCTATGACTTCTGTTGGGTGGGTTGAAGGTGAGATAGGGTAATTTATAATGAACCCTAGTAGTTCCAACATTTGGATGGTCAATTATGTGATTCAAGGTGAGTCAAGATCCAAAAGCAGCAGAGAAGAGGTGAGTTTTCAGCCTGGATTTGAAGAGGGTTAGAGAAGGTGCCTGGCGTACAGATGCGACTTCCAAAGTTGTATACAAGGCATAATTAAGCATAAAAACATAAATAATAATGATAAAACAAAAACATTTAAAAGAAATGAGAAACAATAAACCTACCGTTAATGAATACATAAAAGTGTATATGTATGTAAAAATATATGTATATATATATGTATGACAGAACCAAACATATATAAATAATAGCTAATAAAACAGATAGAAGACATCCTATATTCATTGTGATGTCAATCTGATTAATAATAAAGAGCTAAATAGTTAAATGCCTAAATAAATTAAATTACAATAGTACCATTAAAACAATAAAAGGTAATATGTAAGGGTGACAAGAGTTCTAACAATATTAATATTGGAAATATGCCAAAAAACCTTGATGCATAAGATGACTCACCAGTCTGAGAAAGATACCTGAGAAGCACTCCCCATTGTTGGAGACAATTAATGAGGTAGCTAAAGGAGGGAGAAGAACAATACCTCATTGTGAAAACCATAAGTAAATTTCATTGTAAAGGAGCTCTGTGGGAGAGGGATAACATAAGTGTAAGGATTTAATTGTACAGGAATCCAAACATCCAAGTCCCTAACGGGGAGGTGGGTTAAACATGGAGGAAACCCACGTTATGCTCAGTCATGGACAGTATGATATCTGTGAAATGTGTTAATAAAAATAAGAAACAAGGGTTATATTTCTAACTAACAAATGGTCATATCTTACCATGAGCCACTAGGGAATGATACTGTTCCAATTTCTCTGGATGAAGAAACTGAGACAGCTCAACAAGGTCGTACATGATGTTTTTCAAGAACAAGCCCATGTACAGCTGGTAAGAGGCCATGTGGGCTATGGGCATTGAACTCTGAAAATACCTTCTCTCTAAAGAGTCCAATATCCGAGCCTCCCTCCCTGGGGCCATCTAGGAATGAATCTTGGTATTCCTTGAGAGCTTGCAGAAGGCGCTTCTCTGTGGCTGCTGATTCCGAAGGTGTGGGGCCTCAGCAACTTCGACTGATGTACCCAGTATCTGTACAAAGGTACTGTCAGCTTGGTCTCAGTTCTCAGTAGGCTGTTAGTGCCCCTCTGATGTCCTTTGTGGCAGTTTCAAGGGGTGCTCTTGTGGACCCTCATCGCTCTGGATGCCATGCCTCAATGGGTTGCAACACCAATGCACCAGATTCTTCACTCTGTGCTCGGTTCGATTACCCTTCGATGTCGACGAAGACGAATCCTTCCTCATCTTTGGGTGGAGATCGATAGATGGCTGATGCTCCAGGGCACTACGGGTGCTCAGCTCCAATTCGGCTCGAGAACTTCTCGATGTTGATGCACCACCAGTATCCAATGCAGCCTCTGAAGCCATTGAAACCGATGCTGTTGATGACAATGATGATGGTTCGGACTTGTGAGCACCAAAAAGTGATTTGCGCTGCCTCTCTCAACCTTTGAGTCCTTTTTGTCATCTGCAAACACAAATTACAAGAAGAGGGCTGATGATTGATCCCAGGCACTGAAGGTACCAACTATGAGTATCCGTGACGGATATGATCCTAGCACACTGAGAACACTTTTTGAACCCACTGGTCAGTTTCTGGGACATGTTAACCAGAAAGATAACTGCAGCAAAATCAAATGGCTCAATTTTTAACCAAGAGCCTTGGCTGGTGCACCAGTACCTAAGGAGGGTGAGGTACATATAAAAAGAAAGAAAATTAAACGACTGAGAAGGACAAAAAAAAGTGAATAGAGAAAAATCATGATGGCAGGCAATCGCTGAGTGAAATTGGAAAACAAAGACTGGTTTAAGATGGTGCTGCAGCAGAGGGCGGGAAGGAGGTGCACAGGCATGGTGGAGCTTCCCAAAAGCTTCCAAAAGGAGCTGGGGAGCATTTTCCACATTGGCTCTGTTGGAGGATATCGCCCATACATGAGGACTCATTCCTGCTTGTCCATGGAGAATAAATTATAGCCCAGTATAACTGCACCCTAGTCATAGTTTTCCATGAACCATGTCTCCGTAACCACCACTAAATCCAAGTCAGCATCTTCCATTAATGCCTCAACATCTGGAATTTTATTTCCCATACTATGGGCTTTAATAAACACTGCTTTCTTGATGTTGCTCCTTTTACCCATTTCTACAGAGGTATTTAATGTTTTACTAATCTGAGGGATCTTACTTACCTGAGGGCTTTCTTCACCCATCTCCAACAAATCTAGTTTAAAGCCTTCTTCAGTAGGTTAGTCAATCTACTGCAGAAGACATTTTGGCCCTTCCTATTTAGATGGGCATCATCTCTGCTCAGCAGCCTTTGGAAAATCATCCAATGGTCCAGGAAATCAAAATGCTCTCAATGACACCATCCATGCACTCATGCATTTATCTCCAGTATGTGAGCTTCTCTGTCTCAGCCTTTACTCTCAACAGGAAGGATTGAGGAGAACACAACCTGCTTCATCCTTTCTCCCAGAGTCATGAAGTCACTCTTGATATGTTGCAGGGAAACCTAACAGCAGGGCTTGACAAATCCGAGGTGCCAGGTCGCAATGGTGACCAGAAATCTGTACCTGATGCCTGGGATTTACTTGCCCACCCCTCCCAAGTTATCACAGGGCAAAAGGACCCATTCTGTCTGCTTGCAGGAGATAGGATCCCCACAGGCAGAACGAGAGGGAAAGCTGTTTTCGCAGCCTGGAAGGCAACATGATTCTAGGATTGCCAACTTTTTGAAAGAGAAAAATCCGCCACCTGTGGCTAGCCTGTCAGAGACTGAAAAAAGCACAGCTTGCTAGTGGGTTTTAGGCAATGCAATGTGTGCCTTAGATTCAATGCCCATTCCTGGCAACCCAGCAGTTGCTGGGTTTTCTTGGCAGCATGACCGAAAGTAGATTGCCAGGCCTTTCTTCCAAGGCAATCGAGAGTTAAGTAACTTGACCAAGGCTACAAGAAGTACTAGTGCGAATTGAACCTTGGTCTCTTAGTTACCAAGCCAATGTTCTAACCACGATGCTACTCCTCTAGTTCCAGTCAGCATCAGTTCCCTTCCAGTCCCAGCACCAACCAGCATCATCACTTCTAGTTCCAGCCCCCCCCCCCTTCAGCATTAGTCCTCCTCCAGTATCATCGCCCTTCCAGTCCCTCCATTCTCCAGCATCAACCTATTTCCAGTCCTATTCCAGTGCTAATATAACCCAAGGTGTAAAAACAAATTAAACAAGTATTTACCGGGTTCTGTGGCATCAGCAGAAGAGGGAGAACAGGCAGCATCTCTGTGGCAGAGAAGGTTTTGTTTTGTTTTTTTAAAGAAAATGCAGCTGCAGTTTTTTGCGAATGTCGAAGCAGGGCGTCAGGACAGCTTTGGGCTGCGATTAGAGTTGTCAGCGGCCGTGGTGGGCCTGACTACAGCCCTGGGCAGCGGCGGCAGAACTTAAAAAAAATGAAGCCGCATGACGGTGGAGAGTGGAACCGCGGGGCTGAGCTCAGGCAGGCGTCGGGGAGAGCTGCGATCACTATGGCTGCTCCCACTTAAGGCCCACAGTGCTTGTGGCTACTCTAAGTGCTGGATTGCTGTAAGGATTGTGGTGGCAGCGCCTGGGAGTAGCCAAAAGCACCACGAGCTTTAAATGGGAACAGCCACAGTGATCGTGACTCTCCCTGGTGCTGCCTGAGCCCAGCCCCGCAGTTCCACTAAGCCACCATCATGCAGCTTCACTTTTCTTTTTAAATTCTGCTGCCCCTGCCCAGGGTAGCAGTCGGGCCCACCACGGCCGCTGACAGCCCGATCGCAGCCCGAAGCTGTCCTGCTGCATGTGTACGGCCAGCCCTGGCAGCTGCAGCTCCTGTGTCTTACAGAGCTGTAGCTGTGATAGCCCAAATAATTTAAAATAAAACCAAAACCAGTGCAGAGTCTTCCGGCCTCTGCTATGGAAACCCTGCTGCTGCATCCCACCCCCAAAAGGAAGTTACGCTAGAGGGAGTGGGACGCAGCAGCAGGGTTTCCATAGCAGAGGCTGGAAGACTCCGCACTGGTTTGGATTTTATTTTAAATTATTAGCGCTATTGCAGCCATGGCTCTGTGAGACGCAGGAGCTGTGGCTGGATCGCAGGAGAGGCTGAGACTGCAGGGGCACAAGGAGAGATTGATGAAAAGATGTTTTTTTTGTTCTGGCCATGTGATCAGGGACAACCAGAGCAAAAAAACAGCTTTTCAACGGCTGGTTTTAGCCCTTTGCTGGCAGCCGGCCTGGCCATTTATAAAACGGCCAGGCCGGCTGAATACCAGCCAGTTGGCAACCCTAAAGGATGCCCGTGGAGATCCCATCTCCCATGGGCAGAAGAGAAAAAACAGTCTTGGCCTGTAATAAAAAATAAAGATTGATGGGGGGGGGGGGAATAAAGCTGAAAAACGTTAAAGGGCCAGTTACTTAAAAAAAAAAAAAAAAAAAAAAAAAAAAAAAGAGGATGGGGTAATAGAGGGCAGAGGGGAGGGCGTGCTAGGTGGAGAGAGTCTGAAAGAGAAAAGGGATTGGAGGTGGGAAGATAGAGTGCAAGGTACTGGAGGTTAAAGGAATGAATGCATGGGGACAAAAGGGTACAATGCCTACTTACCAAAAGGTTCATTCCACTCCCTCCAGAACACAGACACAAGCATCTCAAACTACCACCTCTGCAAAGGAGACATGCATCCCCAGCTGCACACCACATACACATACTGACATTCAGACACAGACATGGGCACCCCATCTCTGAAGATCACATACACATGCACTGCAGCTCTGCATCCCACCCACACAAAGCCACCCACCTCAACATATGAGTATAATTTGACTGCTTCATTTTGGGCGGGCAAATGGTGGGGTGATATATTTGCATATTCATTATTATTATCTTTTTAAAAAACCCTAGGGGGGCAGTCCAAACCCCAAATAAGGGCCCTTGACATGTGGGCTGGACGTCCAACCTGCGTCCAACTCCCTGGCCCTATTCTGCTGCAAGAGCTCCCCGCACATACAGAGCGTTTGTGTGGGAAGCGCTAGACATGGGCGGGAGGGCGGTGCTGGAGTGCAGCGGGAGAGTGGCCAGCTGCCGGAACGTATAGAGGCGATTCAGGTCAGGCCTCCATATGGACGGCTCGGTGCCGTGGAGCTGGAATGGCACTGTTCCCTTGCCCCAGCAGTGGTGTTCTTGCATTGGGATGGGCAGCTCCACATACATTGATCTCATCGGCATACAGAGAGCGTGCAAACTTCTATGTCCCCGAATCTGCCATCATGGCTACATCCGGGCCCTGTGGCGGCAGATTTGGGTATATCTCTGGCATATGTAGGTTTTGACCAGGCACTGCAGGCAGACATGTGAAGACATGAATCACCCTCCACATGGATAGGTGAGGGATGAGCTGGCGCTCCCAAGATACTCAAAGAGGGAGCAGAAGTTCTTATTCTGTAGTTTTGCCAAAAAATAAAAAAGGAAAGCAACATATTCCCAGACTATATAATTAAAATGCAGCAAAATTTCTAGTTGTTTAATTATTTAGCCTGGCACTCTAACATAAAAAATTACTGACACCCATAAAAATATATTCTGCAAAAACAAAAGAGATGTAAGGTACTCACATGACAAGAGACAGAAAGAAAAAGAGAACCACAGCACAGGTTCTAACACCAAAATAAAATTACTTATAACTAATTTTATTTTGGTATTAGAAACTGCGCTATGGGTCTCTCTTTTTCTTTTAGAACATCTATTTTACATCCAACAAAACCCCTCCTCCAACAGTAGGTGCAGAGCAGAACTAGGGGACATTTCACCATAGACTCCAATATACAAGAAAAAAAGCAGATTCCATTGTCAATTCATTAACAGCCTTTCCCATACCAGAACATAAGAACATAAGATATGCCATACTGGGTCAGACCAAGGTCCGTCAAGCCCAGTATTCTGTTTCCAACAGTGGCCAATCTAGGTCATACATACCTAGCAGTTTCCCCAAAAGACACAGGTTCCACAATGTTTGTATTGGGTCAAACAGTGATATCCTGGGTCCCTTTTAATAATGATTTATGGACCTTTCCTCCAGGCACTTTTCCAAACCTTTTTTAAACCCAGCTACACTAAAGCGTAGTTACTCACCTGTAAAAAGTGATCTCCGGGAATAGCAGGAATTAAGTCTTCAAACATGGGTGTCGTCGGTACCGACGGAGCCTGCGTGGGAACTCTCCCCAGCGTCCAATAGGAAAGCTTTTGGGAGCATCCCACTGCGCCTGCGTCGCTGCCTTCCCGCCTTTCCAATTCTCCCTCTTCAGTTGAGTTTATAGCTGAGACAAAGGAGAGAAAGAGAGATAGACAGAGAGAGAGAGAGAGCAAGAGAAAGACAACTCCTAGGGGAGGTGGGTGGGTTGTGAAGACTCAATTCCTGCTGTTCCCGGAGATCACCTGTTACAGATGAGTAACTACGCTATCTCCAGGAACAAGCAGGAATGTAGTCTTCACATATGGGGACTCCCCAGCTGAGAGGGAGATAACCCAGAAAGCTGCTAAACCCAGGTTGAGATGGGTCATGTTTCCTCCCATGGATCTCTGGCATTGAAACCTAGGATGGCGGGTAGAAGTGGTTCTAAGTCTGAAAGAGATGCTGGAGCACAGCCTGGCCAACCGAGGCATCCCGACGGGAGTCCTTGTCTAAGCAGTAGTGGGCTGCAAAGGTGTGTACCGAAGCCCAAGTGGCTGCTCTACAAATGTCATCAATGAGCGAAGGTTAGCCATAGAAGCTGCCATTACTCTCACATTGTGAGCTGTGACATGACCTTTGAGAGAAAGTCCCTTACTCTCATATGCAAAGGATATGCAATTTGCAATCCATTTAGGCAAAGTTCGCTTGGAAACTGGTAGTCCAAGATGACTAGAGTAAAAGGTAACAAAAAGCTGGGAAGACTTTCTATGTTGCTTAGTTCTCTGAAGGTAAAAGGCCAAGGCTCTTTTACAATCCAGAGTGTGAAGATTCCTTTCTGCATTGGAGGCGTGAGGCCTAGGGAAGAATACAAGAAGGTAAACCGATTGGTTTAAATGAAACAGCGAAACCATCTTTGGCATAAAATGAGGGTGAGTTCTAAGAACTACTTTTCATAGTGGAACCTTGTATAAGGAGGATCAGCCACTAAACCTGGAGCTCACTGATGCGTCTTGCAGAAGTGAGAGCAATTAGGAAGATTACTTTCCAAGAAAGAAACTTTAGAGATGTAGTGGCCAAGGGTTCGAAGGGCGGTTTCATGGGCTGCCCAAGGACAAAATTCAAATCCTATGCCACGGGTGGTGGCTTAATGGGAGGTTTAGTCAAGAGTAGACCTCTCATAAACCTCGCTACAAGTGGTTGAGAGGAAACAGGTTGTCCATCCAAGGGCTTGTGGAAAGCTGCAATGGCACTAAGGTGGACCCTTAATGAATTGGTCTTAAGACCAGAGGATGATAAATGGAGGAGATACTCCAGTAATGCCTCCACTGGCACTGAAAGGGGATTACGTTCCTTTTTAGAACACCAGATAGAAAACCTTTTCCACTTAAAGGTGTAGGCCTGCCTTGTGGAAGATTTTCTTGAAGCCAAAAGGATATCCTTAACCTGTTGAGAAAGGTTGATATCCTGGAATTCTAGGCTCTCAGCAGCCATGCCCTGAGGTGTAGAGACTGAGGATTCGGGTGCAATAGCGTCCCATTCTCCTTGGAAAGAAGATCTGAAGCACATCCCAACTCCAGAGGTCTGGCTTGAGAGAGACGAAGAAGCAGAGGATACCACATTTGTCGTGGCCAGCGTGGGGCTATGAGAATCATATGGCCCCTGTCTCTCTGAAGCTTGAACAGAGTTTTGGGAATGAGGGAAATGGATGGGAAGGCATAGAGGAAGTCCTGACCCCAGTGGAGGTGGAAGGCATCCCTTGCCTGACAGTTCTGAGCCGGAATTTTGGAACAGAACCGGGGAAGTTTGGCATTCTGAGGACTTGCAAAGAGGTCTATATCTGGAGTTCCCCAGATCTGAAAAATTCGAGCAATTTGCTCTGGATGAAGAGACCACTCGTGTGGTAGCAGTACTCGACTGAGTTTGTCTGCCAAGAGATTTTCTGTGCCTGGAAGATACACCGCTAGTAGGTGGATTTGAAGATCTCTGGCGAAGACCCAGAGGTGTAGAGCTTCATTGCACAACGTTTGAGACCCCGTCCCACCCTTTTTGTTCACATAGAACATGGCTGTTTGATTGTCGGTCTGGACCAGAACCGTCTTGTAGCTGAGGTGGGCCTGAAATACTTGAAGAGCATAGAAGATGGCTCTGAGTTCCAGGAGGTTTATATGAAGACAAGCCTCTTTCTGGGTCCAGAGACCCTGAGTGGAGAGATTGTCCAAGTGAGTCCCCCAGCCCAATTTGGACGCATCTGTCATCAAGGTGGCTTGGTGTAGTGGCTGCTGGAAAGGAAAGCCTACGAGAAGGTTTTCCAGCGATTGCCACCACTGTAGGGACGAAATGAGACGTGTCGAGTTTCTGATTTTGTCTGTCAGGCGACCCGAGGCCTGTGTCTACTGAGAGGTTAGGGTCCACTGGGCTGCTCGCATGTGAAGGCGAGCATAGGGAACCACATGGACAGTGGATGCCATATGCCCCAGCAGCTGAAGCATTTCTCGAGCAGTTAGAAGAGTTTTCATAGCTGCTTGAGAGGCTAGCTGAAGTATTTGAAGACAACGTGGTTGTGGCAGGAAAGGCTTTGACTGTCTTGTGTCTAGACAAACCCCTATAAACTCTAGAGACTGAGAAGGGGTGAGATGAGATTTTGGGAGGTTTATGACCAGTCCCAGGTACTGCAGGATTTGCATTGTGCAGGAGAGAACCAAGCTGGCTTCTGGAGCTGTTGATGCTCGGATGAGCCAGTCGTCTAAGTAGGGGAAGACGAATATTCCCAGAGTTCTTAGGAATGCTGCTACTACTGCCATGCATTTTGTGAAGACTCTTGGGGCAGAAGCCAGTCCGAAGGGAAGAACCCTATACTGGTAATGACTTCCTTGAAAAAGGAATCAAAGAAACCTCCTGTGATCTGTATGGATGAGGATATGCGTGTATGCATTCTTTAGATCTAGAGAACATAGCAAATCCTGACTCTGAATGTAAGGGAGAAGTGTTCCAAGGGAGATCATCTTGAATTTTTCTCAGAACAGATACTTGTTCAACTCTCTGAGGTCCAGTATGGGTCTGTATCCCCCTGTTTTCTTTGGAATGAGGAAGGAGGGGGAGTAGAAACCCATGCCCTGTTGGGATATGGGTACCTCTTCTATTGCTCCTTGAGTAAGTAGTGAGGTGACCTCTTGACACAAGAGAGTGGTGGAAGGGCCCTGAGAATTGAACTGTCGTGATGGTGGGAGGGGGCATACTGTGAAAATTGAGTTTGTACCCCTCTCATACAATGGAAAGAGTCCAGTGTTCAGATGTTATTTGTTGCCATCTTTCAGCAAAATGACAAAGTCTGCCGGGGATGGTGAGAGGTTTTGGACCTTTCAGGGACAGTTCTCTAGGAAGGAGTCAAAGCCCCTGAGGAGGCTGTGTCTGCTGAGCTGGTTGAGCTCTGGGGACTTGGGCCTTCCTTGCTGTCTGGGTTGCTGTTGCCCCTTCTGGGGAGGATGAACTGGACAGTGGACAGCCTGGGTGTAAGATGGGTAGAATTTCTTTTTCTTGTTGAAAAAGGGTTTCTTAATTGTCTTTTTCTTTGCTGGGTTGGATGTGACCCTTGATAATCTGTTCAAGGTGGTATTTTCAGACTCTATCTTTGTCCTGCCAATCCTTGCCAAAGAGATTTTCTCCTGTGCAAGGAATATTCCCCAGCTTATCTTGCACCCATTGTTCTAAATCTGATGTCTGAAGCCAGGCAATGGGCCGTGCACCGATGGAAATAGCAGAGGTTCTGCTAATGCACTCAAAGCAATCAAAGGTTGCACGATTCTTAAACTTAGACACATTCTGGGCATGTTTGACCAGAGTGAGGAAGTCTGTTCTTTTATCATCCGGGATTAGTGGAGCCATGAGCTCTAGATCCATTGTAACCTCCTTAAGGAACATTCCCATATAAAGAATGTAACAGCTGATCCTGGCTGATAGCATTAAGGATTGAAAGCATCGATGCCCAAAGGCATCGAGTGTCCTCGCTTCACGGCCTGGAGGATTGGAAGAATGCATTTTAGCACTCTTGATCCTATGCATCGCCAAATCCACTACCATTGAATGGTGTGGTAATTGTGTTTTCTGAAAACCAGGGCATTGTGGAACTCGATACATGGTATCGAGTCTCCGAGAGTGTGGAGACACCGTTAAAGGAGTTTCCCACAACCTTAGCATGAGGTCATGCAAGATTTGGTGAATAGGAAGGGTTGCAACTTCTTTAGGAGCTGCCGGGTATTGAAGAATTTCTAATTCTTCTGCTCTCGGTTCCTTCTCAGGGGTCACGGTGATGGAGAGTCCTTGTGCTATTTATTTATTTATTTTTCTTATATACCGCGCTCTTCAGTATCAGTGCGGTTTACATCGAACAAAACTGTTCAGTGCAGAAAATCTGCACCGGACTTACAATATAACAGTTATCAAAAGTACAGCTATAACAATGTAACTTAAAATGTAGATAAGCAGTGTAACTAGATACAATTAGAACAGGGCAGGGTAACTATATACAGATATATACAGGTATTACAACATTTGCTCATGAGTCTCAAAGGTGTGTAGCTATTGTTTAGATAGCATATTAACTGACAATAGTGTGAAGAGAAGCTATTTGTCGGGGGGATCCGGGTCTGGGGGATCTGAGTTTGGAGGGTTAGGTTTCGAGCTTGTGTGGTTGTTATTCGTGGGTTTGCTGGGAGTGGTTTGCTGTGGGTAGTGCTCCTGATCAGTGTAGTATTGTAGGAAGAGGTGATGCTTCAGTGCCTTCCTAAATTGTAAGAAGTCATTGATAGCCCTGATAGCTGGTGGTAGTGCATTCCAACAGGTAGGTGCATAAAGCGAAAACGCTCTGGACCTGGCTGCTTGTGAGCATTTTGTGAGTTGATTTGGTAGGGTCAAAGTATTTATAGCGGCTGATCTTCTTGCTCTGTTGGAGGGTGTCATCTGGATGAGGTCGCTGACTGATGTGGAGGAGCAATTGTTTATGGCTTTGAATGTCAAGGACATCACCTTGAACGTGATCCTGCTACATTACGTATGAAAACCTGAAAAGACGTGTCTTCTGGAGGAGACATCCTACGCTGAGGAGAAGGAGAGGGATCTTCCGGAAGAATCACTCCGGTACCGGCGGAGTCCTCGGAGTCATCTGAATCGGAGGACTCGAAGTATCTCCACGCCGGGTGTTCTTGCATTGCTTGACGCCGGTATCGATCAAAGTTGACATCAGACTGCTTCGATACCGGACCCTTGATACTGGATACTGATTCAAGAGCCGGCATGGGGGGAAACACATCGGTTAAAGCAGGTGCGGTCGGTACTAGTATCGGTATCGATGACTGCAGAACCGTCTGAAGCGGCCTTAGCAGTACCGAGGCTGCTAAGAGAGCCGCTAGGCTGTGTTCGATGGCTAGGATGCGCTGATCCATAGCCCCTGCCGATGCCTGGATGTCGGTACCCGTGGAACAGGCCACGACACTAGAACATGGCACCAGGAGTTCTCCTGAGGTAGAAACTTCGGGAACATCCTGGAGCCCCCATTAATGCTTTGGAGGCCGAGGCCTCCTGCCAGGGCTATTTTGATGGTATGTATTCCTTGAGGGCAACACTAGTAGCATCTCGATGCTTCGAAGGAGATCTACCCTTTGAGGACTGGACAGGTTTGGAAGACCTGGGTTTAGTTACCTGAGATCCATGGGAGGAAGATGAAGCCCTAGAAGACGTCGATGCAACAGACATCGCACCTGCGGCAAAGAGGGTGCCGGGTTTTGCAGCTCTGTTCTGCAGGCCTCTCTTGGTCATCGTTCTACAGAGGAGACACTCCGATGGTAAATGGTCAGGACCTAAACATTTAAGACACCAGTCATGTGTCAGTAGCAGAAATGGTACCGCTACACTTTGAACATTTTTTGAAACCACTAGATGGTTTCTCCATTTTAGAAGAAAAGAGGACCTAGTGCCCAAAATGGCAACTGGCACCTAGAGGGGACAGACCCTCCAAAAAGAAGAATTCTTTTTTTCTTTTTTTTTTGGAAAAGAAGTAAGAAAATGAACAAAAGACAGGTGGTACCGGTATAGGCATCGACGGTGAAGGCAGATGCGACCACAAAAAGAACATTTTCTGCAGTGACAGGGTTTGCTGCCTGTCAGCTCAGCAGAAAACTAAAAACTGAAGAGGGAGAGTTGGAAAGGCGGGAAGGCAGCGATGCAGGCACAGTGGGATGCTCCCAAAAGCTTTCCTATTGGAAGCTGGGGAGTGTTCCCGCACAAGCTCCGTCGGTACCGACGATACCCATATGTGAAGACTACATTCCTGCTTGTTCCTGGAGATCAGCTTTTACTACATCCAGAGTTTGATTACACGTTGAGTGAAAAAATATTTTCTCTTATTAGTCTTAAATAGGTTATCCTGTAGCTTCATTGCATGTCCCCTAGTCTTTCTGTATTCTGATGAAGTAAACAATCAATCTACGTTTACCCGTTCCACTCCGTTCATTAATTTATAGACTTCTATCATATCTCCCCTCAGCCGTCTCTTTTCCAGGTTGAAGAGCCCTAACCTTTTTAGCCTCTCTTTATAGGGGTATCCTTCCATCCCCTTTACCATGTTGGTGGCTCTTCTCTATACCTTTTCTAATAACGCTATATCCTTTTCAAGATACAGCAACCGTAATTGCACACAATATTCAAGGTGCATGGAATGATACAGAGGCATTATGATATCCTTTGTTTTATTCTCCAATCCTTTCCTTATGATACCTAGCATTCTATGTGCCCTCTTGGCCACCGCTGCACTCTGGGTGGAGGGTTTTAACATGTTATCCATGATGACGCCTAAATCTTTTACCAGGCAGATTGTGAACTAACACAAACCCCTACAAAAGTCACTGAAGACCTAAAATGCAAATCTACCATATTATAACGACACCACCTTCTAAAATTAATACTATATGGAGCCTACTCAGAAAAAAGCAGCACCATAAATATTGCAGTGGGCCTTAGAACATCCTTACACCTATTCGAAAACTGAACAAGCCAGATTATTACAGATTTTACATAGAAACTCCATGATAACAGAACACATGGTCTTGGTCACACAGGCACAACAGCTGAACCCTCATCAAATACGGAATAAATTATAACAAACTCAAAGTAGAAATATGTAGACAAAATTAAATTGAAACCTCAACAAGCAGACTCTGCATTCTGTGCAACACAAGAAATAGAAACAGTGATGCATTTTCCCCTGTAGGGTGCAAAATAAAGAGCATCTATAAAATCCAAAAACTGACATATTTCAGTCATTAAACTGAAAATAAATTCTTTACCTTTATTGTCTAGTTATTTTATATTTCTAATTGCTTTAGTCCTGGTATCTGGTTTCTGCGTCCTGTCTTCTCTTTATTCTTTTTTCGAGTCTGCAGTCCAGCTACCACTTCACTCCACTCCTACCTTCTTCACTTGCTCCCCTACATCTCTCTCTGACATTAAGCTTTTTCCTTTCGGCTTTCTTCCATTTATTTTTCTCTCTTTATCAACTCAGATTTCATTTCTCTTTCTTATATCCAGTTCTCAATCTCCCTCTTTTTTACAACCCTCTCACTCCATCTCTTTGTCCTTCCCCAGCCACTTATCCCCCAGTCTTTAACTGTTTCCTTTCTCTTTCTCTCTTTCACCCTCCCTGTGTTCAGCATCTATCCCTTTCTTTCCTGTCTTGTCTTGGCTCCCTCTCTCTCTCCCCAATCTCACGCCTCTTCCCTTTTTCTCATCTTATTCCCTCTGCGTCCAGCATTCCCTCTCTCCCTCACCCACTGTCCAGCATTCCCCCTCTCTCCCTCACCCACTGTCCAGCATTCCCTCTCTCTCCCTCACCCACTGTCCAGCATTCCCTCTCTCTCCCTCACCCACTGTCCAGCATTCCCCCTCTCTCCCTCACCCACTGTCCAGCATTCCCTCTCTCCCTCACCCACTGTCCAGCATTCCCCCTCTCTCCCTCACCCACTGTCCAGCATTCCCTCTCTCTCCCTCACCCACTGTCCAGCATTTGCCCATTTCACCCCACCCCATGCCTAGCATCCCCCTCCCTCCCCACTTTGTTGCCAGCATCTTCTCTCTCTCTCAGTCCATGTCCACCATCTTCACTCCCTCACTTTGCATTCAAAATCTGCCCTCCGTGCCTACCGTGCCCAGCCTGCCGTAGATCCCCCCACCCCACTGTCCAGCATCTGCCATTTATCCCCCTATGAGACCTACCCTGTGTTCAAAATCTACCCTTCATCCCTTTATGACCTCTACCCCATGTCCAAACTCTGCTCTCTATCCCTCTATACCCCAACCCCATGTCCAGCATGTAACCCCACTCCAAATCCACCATCTATCCCTCTATATCCCCCACTTTGTATTTCTCTCTACCCCTCCAGCCTATGTCCAGCATCTGCCCACCACTCCCTACCCATGTCCTGCATCTGCTTCCACCCCAACATTGTGTGTCTAGTATCTAGCCTTCACCCCCCCCCCCCCTCTGTGTCCAGCCTCTGCCCTGTGCCATCCCCTCCACACTTCCTCTTTAACATCTGCCCTCTGACCCCCCTGGTGTCCAACATTTGCCCAGCATTTCCCTTGCAGCCACTCCAACCCCCCTGCATGTCCATCTGCCCAGTATTTCCCTTCTGGCTTTACACACACACATTCACTTTATCTGTGCCTGCAGTGGCCTCCGATTAAAAAAACAAACAAAAGCGTGAGTCTAAGCACTTCCTTGCTAGGAAGGTTGGTCTAGTCCCTCCCCCTCTGACACAAAGCATGCGTCAGAGAGGGGCGGGACCAGACCAGCCTTCTCAGCTCAAGAGAGCATTTATTTATTTATTTAAAGTTTCTTTTATACCGCGCTATTCGACATCAGCGCGGTTTACAGTGAACAGAAATTACACTTCACAACATTGATCAGTGCTTACAATGAACAGGGCAATACATTAAACAGGTTTCTTAAACAGAGAACATAATAAACTATGTACAAAAGGCAACTATATACAAAGCCGCTAAGTGCAGCTATATGATTCCTGATGAGAGCGGAAGCAGGTGAGATTGCGGCTCTTCGTGTTAAGACTATAGAGCGCATGGGTTTAACGTGTTGACCTGGGATGTAGAGGTGGGTTGGTGTGAGACGGTGTCGGAAACATTGTAGTGAAGCAGGAACAGGTGGTGCTTCAGTGCCTTCCTGAACTGGGAGAGGTCACTGATGGTTCTGATGCCTGATGGTAGGGCGTTCCAACATAATGGTGCGAAGTAAGAGAAGGCTCTGGATCTGGTGACTTGAGAGCATTTCGTGATTGCCTTAGGTAGTACAAGAGAGTTGGAAGCAGTCGATCTCCTTGCTCGATTAGGGGGTGTAATTGATATCAGGTCAGTGATAGAAGATGCGGAGTTGTTATTAATCGCTTTGTGAGTCAAGGTTAGTATCTTGAAAGAGATCCTGGATTGCATCGGAAGCCAATGTAGCTGTTTCAGTATTGGAGTGATGTGGGTTCTCTTGGAGGCTCCATAAAGGATTCTTGCAGCCGAGTTCATGGCATTTTATTTTTGCTTTTGCTTTTTAACAAAGATCAGATTGCTGCTGCAGGCACCTGAAAAGCCGCATCAGCAGTGTGGATGGGGGGCAGGCTGTCACAGAATTGGCAGAAAGGCAGCTCGTTTGAAGGGGGGGGCAATGTCCCCCTTAACCCCCAACAAGCTATGCCTATGCTGCCACATCCCACCCATAGACAAGCACAGCACCATTGCACCACACTCCCACACAGACACTTGGAGGCCAATTCCATCCTGCATGTCCTGCCCCTGTACACCTGAGTAGAATCAGGGCGTGCAGTGGATCCCATGGAGGCGCAGGCCAGACCCCAATTCTGATCAGTCACATGCCCAACCACATACCTGGCTAACTCAGCCAGGCTCCTGAATGGAGCGGCAGTGCCATGGTGTCTATTCAGGAGCCGCATTCACTGGCCGACACACAGCCCAACCCCCGATTGGGCCTTCCAAGGCCAGGGTCGGGCTGTGGGGAACCCCCTGCATCACCTCGCCTGCTCCTCCGGGTCCTGCGCTATGATCCCCTGCCGTCCAGGGGGACTTGCTCCATCTTCAAGGTGCAATAAGTCCCCGTCTACATTGAAGGCCCTTGATGTACAGGGCCAACCTCAGAATCAGCCCTGCATGTCCAGGGTCACAGCCCGCCCATGTTCCGCCCTCACTCTGCCTCCAGACCACCCCTGCCCCCGCTTAAGGCTCCTCGTACAACAGCGCTGTTTGTATGGGGAGCCTTTGCACTGGCAGCAGCAGGGGGATGATGTATGTCCTGCCTAGACATACATCACCCCTGTTTGTGGCACAGAATTATCCCCTTGCTGTCTTAAGCTATAACTGTTGTTATCTAAAGATGATGCAGGGGACGTTTCTCCAAATGGGTCAGTTTTGCACATGAGAGTCACAAAAGCACTAATACTTGCAAGTCCAAATACATCCAACCATAAGATGCAAGATATCATGTGAAGAGAGAGATCATTGGACAAAAACATAATGCTTTTCAAGGTAGAAGGTCAACGCAAAAGAGGAAGGCCAGCAATGAGATAGATCGATACAATAACAGCAGCTATGGATACCACTCTATCAACAATGAGCCGCTTGCTGAAGACCAAACAAAGTTTAGGTCGACTATCCAGACGATCGCCGGGAGTCGACACCGACTCAATGGCACTTAACTACAACAGCTGTTGGCAGGTGTGGAAAAAACATCACCAGATATTGCCTTAACTCTTGATTAGAAGAGATAGCAGGTTGGCTGGAAGTGCATTGCCTAAAACCTATCTTGATTCTATCATGGCTCTATTCAGCCTTCCTTGGCCCCAGTCATTCTAAGTACAGTACTTTCCCTTAACGATTCAGTTACTGTATAATAATAGAGGTAACACTGGATTCACACCTGACCATTGAGAAAAACATTTTGTCTCTGGTCCACGCTTGTGTTTTTCACTTAATATGAATTTAACTGATCATATCTTTCCTTAATTAATAAAGATCTTCAGATTCTTATTCATTCTTTGATTTTTAACTGAATGGGTTACGGAAATTCCCTTTTCTCTGGCATTACTGCCTCTAAGGTCTGCAGCAAAATCTTATTTAACGCTGGTACGCATTAAAGTATTTTACAAACTCAGCACAGGCTTCCTGTTTCAACCAGAATTCATTTCAAACTTCTTATTTTCACTCACCGAACCTTTTATGCTAGATATCCTCAGTATATGGCTTCACGTTTAATACCACACACTTCTACCCATCCTATCCTGTCTCCTCAGCTGGCACAGTTTCCGTTACCTTCCATCTATGAGGTCAGGTTAGAGGAAACTCACTGTTCCTTCTTCTTGTATTTGGTGCCTTTTCTATGGAACAAACTGTTCCCAGACTTAAGAATGGAGCATAATTATATCACATTTATAACGTCTTTAAAATCTTGGCTTTTATGTGTGTTTTCGGTTGATCTTGTCTGGAAACAAGCTTATGCTATTATGGATGGAGCTTGCTGTTACAGGCATCTTCTCTTACCTTGCCCTTAACTTCCTTTTTTTGTAGTGGGTGGTACAATGACAATTGTCTTAGTTCCTAACATAGTAACATAGGGCCAGATGTTCAAAGGCCCTTACACGGGTAACTTCCTTAGTCACCCGTGTAAGGGCCTTATCCGGGATATTCGAAGGGCACCTACATGGATAGTGCCCTTTGAATATCCCAGCTAAGTCTCTAATGCTCCCCGATGCTATCTGCAGAGCATCGGGGTGTGTTAGGGGCGTTCTGGGGTGCAGCGGGGGTGGAGGAAGGGGCTACATGGGGAAAAAACCCTTGCCTGTCTTTAAGATGTAGAGGCTATGCGGGTAGTGACGAAAGTCGCTGCTACCCATGTAGCCTCTGTGGCTGCCAAGGCATCCAGACTAACCCAGATATTCACTTCCCCTGGCACAGAAGTGAATATCCGGATTGGGGGGGTCAGCGGGCAGGCTATGCGCCACCGCCGCACATAGCCTGCCCAAATCAATATCAGGCCATAGTATATGACAGCAGATAAAGACCAGGATGGCCATTAAGGTAGCTAGAATGGATGTAGCTGCTGTTCTGTGCAAGACCTTGGCTGAACTCCATTGGCTACCTATTCACAGCAGAATAAAATACAAGATTCTACTAACTACATTTAAACTAATAAATAACTTAGCGCCATCAGTACTCAATACACTCATCAATGTAGAAATAGATAAAAGATCACAAAGGAGTAGAAACACAAACACTATTGCAGTACCAAAGACTACACAAAAGCTAGAAAACAAACCAACATGAGAGCCTTCTCTCATTCAGCACCTATCCTCTGGAATAACCTTCCTGACAACATTCGCCTACTATCGGACATAAAGGAATTTAGAAAAAAACTGAAAACCCATTTATTCTCATTACACTATAACAAAGGAGCAGAAACTAGCCAGACTACACAAAGAGACACAGGTTAACTAACAAATACAACCATTATATAACTACGTGCCTTGAAGATTAAATTAATGTTTACACCTACAAGCGATATATGACAATTGTAAATATCTACTATGTACATATGTTCTAATAGTTTAACGTTCTAATAATTTACTGTTTAAATATTATACTGTTACCTGTACCTAGTTCACCTGTTCTATGTAAAATGACTTGGTATGATACTATCCATACCATATAACATAATGTTCATTGTAAACCGCACTTGATACTTGTGAAAGAGCGGTATAGAAATAATTGTTAAATAAATAAATAAAGTCACCCCCTCCCCCTATTTAAAGATATTTAAGTTTGCTTTGATTTCATCCTCTTACTATGAAGGGATCCACTGTATCTTTCCCATGCAATTTTGAATTCCGTCACTGTATTTGCCCCCACCACCTCCATCGGGAGGGCATTCCATGCATCCACCACCCTTTCAGTGAAAAATGCATGCTCCTTAATGTCCGATATGTGTGTGACTGAATTGGTATGCTATTTGTGTGCTTTTTCCCAAATTCCTTGATAATTTTTGAATGGATTGTAAACTACTTCAGTATGTTTGGGTATATAGTGATTAATCAAATAAATTAAACATTAAAAATAATGCAAAATTAGGATCAATCTTATTTTCACTGATAAAACAGAGAAAGGAGCACATTATTTATCAGCAGATGGTATGCAAATGTATTTAATAAAAATAGTATATGTAAATTTACTTTCAGTGAAGTTCATGACTATTTATTTTTGTCTCTTTCTGCAGAACTTCAATTCCCTGTTGCTGAAAGTACAATAGGGCATACATCATGGAAACAAACCGAGATTCCTCCCTCTTTCTTGTGAAAATATTGGAGGAGTTGGATAGCAAACAGAACAAGGTTTCCTACCAGGATCTGTGCAAGTCTTTATGCTTAAGGTTCGATTTATGTCAATTGGCTAAGCTGAGGAGTGTACTCTTTTATACTGCTTGTCTGGACCCGAACTTTCCAGCCACATTGTTCAAGGATAAAATGCGATGCACAGTAGAGAACCAACAATCCAAGAAAATCATGGTAGCAGCAGATATAGTGACTATTTTCAATCTGATACAGATGAATGGTGGCATAGCCAAAGAGAAACTTCCTCTTCCTGAACATCGAAAAGTCGAGAAAAAAGATTCATTTGAATCTTGTAGATCAGACACAGAAATCTGTAATTTGATGGAGTGTCCAGCTACCTGTAACATAGGGGGCCCTGCATTCAGCAAAGGTCATCCTATTAGAAAGTCTTCCAAATGTCATAAAACAGATGGCAACGGCTGCCACCAGTTTATTCCCACTGTTGAGCCCAACTTCCTACTTGGAGTTAATAAGGAGCTAAAAGAACGAGCTGCATCACTAGACAGACTGCAGGCATTAGCTTCATACCCTCTTGGCACCTCACAGCCCTGTGAGGTGCAGAGCACATACTTCCCTATGAACCCAGAGACTGATTCCATCAATGATCAGGATTCCCTGCCCATCATCCCAAGTGTTAAAGAGTCATTCCACTCCAGCGATGAACCCTTTCTGTTGCAATCCTGTGGGCAAAAACGAAATGTCTTCAAGGGAGATGTCCATAATGTTCTCACCAGTGGATTGTCTTCAAACAGCAAACTGGATGGAGGCCACAGAGAACAACAGTCCAGAAGAGAGGTCTCAAAGCCAACCTTCTTTAACCATAGTTTTGAAATGCCTCACAGCAATCAATACCTGAATGCAGTGTATTCTCCCCTTCTTGACAAAAGACGTGTCAAACATGAAAGTTTAGATGATCTTCAGACTTCTACCTACTTTGGTCCTACTACAGTACTTGACGCCGCAGAACCCAAAGAAGTGACAGGGAAGCAGAGCAAGCAATCAGCCTGGCCGGCCAAAAGCTGGAGCCTGAACACAGATGAAATCCCTGATTTTGAAAGATCATTTTTTAATAGAAAAACAGAGGATAAGCCTCAGTATCAAAATTCAAATGTTCACTCTGCAAATTTCACATCAGTCTCGGAGCAGCAGTATCCCTACCTGACTCCACAGGATACAGCACCAAGTACGCTGGTGAACTTTGCAGGGAAGACAGCTAACTACAAGCTCAAAGATGTTTCTTCCCCTCTGGAGAAGGAAAAACATGAAGCTATGAAACAGTTTAAACAGAAAAGCCTGGGCCGCAATCCTGTGCAGCTCCCAAACATCGACAAAACTGCAACTGTTGGCACCCAAACGGAGCAGGGTGAGCAGAGGAAAGGCAAGGATTTATGTAAAGCAGCTGCACACAGGCATGCAGAAGGGCATTCCAGGAAGCACTCAGAAGATGATTCAGAAATGATTAGTGATGATATCAGTGATATTTTTAGGTTTCTTGATGACATGAGCATTTGTGGATCCACTGGAGTCATCCACTCCTCCTGCTATAACAGCAATGGCTCCCTGTCCCAGGTGCACAAAACAGATGGCGAGAGTTCTCCAGAGCACATTCCATCCAAAGCCAACAGCAGCAATAAACCCGATAAATCATCCCGAGGAAAGAACCAGGGAGATGAGGAATTAAAGACAAGTGTTTGCAAACTTGTGCTACGGATTGGAGAGATTGAGAAGAAACTGGAGTCTCTCTCAGGGGTTCGTGAGGAGATCTCACAGGTCCTTGCCAAATTAAACAACCTTGATCAAAAACTTCAGCAGCCAGAAAAAGTGAATGTACAGATAGATGCAGACTCTCTGAGCAGTGAGACGCCATCAGATATTAGTGCTGCCCCTCAGCTCTGTCAGCACCACAGCACACCTCAGGGAGGGAAGCTGGACAGTATGTCAGACACAAACAGGAGTAAAACCAAAAGCCACCAAGTCAAAGCCTTAAAAAAGAGTTTATTTACCACACGGTCCTCAAGGTCGTTCACAGAGGAAAATAGTGCTGCTGAGTCCAAAATCACTAGTATCTGTAATTCTCCTGGAGACTGGAGAACCACATACAGCAGCCAGACATGCAGCACAGAGCAGGACAAGAAAGACAAAGGGAGTGCGGAAAGCCAGGAAAGGGCCAGGAAATCCAAAGAGGTAATGTGCCACTACAATGGATCATTTCTGCAACCAGCACAAACATTAGGTGTCACTGTATGAGAGCAGCAGCTCCTTAGGGCATGAGGAAATGGCAGCACCAACCTGTTCCTTTTTTAACCTAGGTCGCCCTTCTTTTAACCCAGTGCAAGTCATTTGTCATAATTTCACATTCTTCAGAATTAAAAGGTATGCATACTACTGGGTTTTTTTAAATCTCACTCTCTAGAGCCAACACGTCAGCTGCCTGTGCAGCACCAGTGAGACATACGCATGATTTCTGATGTAGAGTCACGTTTCCATTATCAGTGCTATATATCAGAATGATGTCTGCAGGTGTTAATGAAGATCTGTTCATTCAGCTGTCCATGATGTACTCAGGTTTTATGTGCATCACTACTATTTACAGGGAGAAAGGCTACACCATGAAGATACTAGATACTACATTTAAAGCAAAAGACGTTATGTTTTCACTTAATGCATAATTAAGCTTTGGAAATCGGTGCTGGAGGATGCAGGAAAAGCAGTTAGCGTAGCTGGGTCATAAAAGGTTGACACAAGTTCCCGAAAGAAAAGTCCAGCATGAAACCTATCTACATTTTGGAATTCTATCAGGTACTTGTAACCTGGATTGACCATGTTGGAAACAGGATACTACTCTTGATGGACCTTTGGTCTGACCAAGTATCACAGTTCTTATCTTCTTATGAACAGCACAGCAGGATCCCTGGTTTGCTTAGGTTCATAACAGTGGAAAAGGTTTACATATTACCAGCACTACAGGAAAAGGATCTTTAAAAATGTCCAGCTACTTGGCCTTTGCTGGCACTTCAGAGATTTAAGCCAGGTTACAGAGAATTATTTGGTCTGTCTTTTTTTTTTTTTACAGTATTTTTAACATAAAATCCCCAGCAACACAAGCAAAGTGTTCAGAGTTCCAGAGAGAGATGTATCAGACTTAACATATTCTACCCACTGGTAATTTTCTAGGACCTCCATTCATTTAAAGAAAAATAATCACTACTTTTTCTTATAATTCGAAAATGCATTTAAAAAAAACAAAGAAAGAAATATAATCAGACTTGTTTCTTCTTTGCAGAGAAAGAATTAATTAGACTTACCTGCTAATTGTTGTTCCTTAAGGAACTCTAGTCCAGTCCCGGAACCATAGAGTTTAGAATCTCCTCCAGCAGCCTTGGAGACTGAATGACATCACAGCTCTTCTCTCTCTGGTATAAATAGGCAAGGACCTCCCCCTTCCACCAGTACCTATTGACAAAGCAACTCAGCAGAGCAACAAATAAGTAGATAAAGAACAACAAGATAAACTAAATAAACTTTGGCTAGAATCTAAAAACCTGTGCATATTCTAACCTTCTCTTCGACAAAGGACCTTGTAGAAATGCCAAAAACGTAGAAACAAAACCGCGCTTCTGCGGGGTTCCCATTGTGGCTCCACTCCGCGTCCTCCGGAACCCCACTCCTCTTCCGGAGACATCCTCTCCAATTTGACCCCTTTTACTAAGATACAACGGACAACAGCTTCAGGCTGCATACCCTGGGAGGGGTCCGGGACTAGACTAGAGTTCCTTAAGGAACAGCAATTAGCAGGTAAGTCTAATTAATTCTTCCTTTTCGTCCCTCTAGTCCAGTCCCGGAACCATAGAGGATGTAACAGAGCAGTGCACATCAACGGGAGGGACCAGAAAACCCAGCCTGAAGCACCGCTGAGCCAAAACGAAGTCCTCCGCCGCCTGCACATCTAACCGATAGTGCTTCGAGAATGAATGCAATGATGATGAAGTCGCCGCTCTACAAATATCCGCGACCGAAACCGAACTGTATTCCGCCCACAACGCCGCTTGCGCCCTGGTCGAATGCGCTCTGAGACCTTCTGGAACTACCCTACCTTTCGAAAGGTAAGACAATGCTATAGCCGCCTTTAACCATCTAGAAATGGATGCTTTCGCTGCCGCTTCACCCTTCCGCGGCCCCCCGAAAGCCCCAAACAATCTGTCAGTCTTACGAAATGGCTGCGTCCGCCGAAGATACGTCCGAAGAACCCGACGAACATCTAGGGGATGTAACCTGCCTTCCGATTTCTCCTTTTGCTGCTTAGAGAATACTGGAAGCGACACCACGTGATTGACATGAAAGTCCGAGACCACCTTCGGCTGAAAGTCCGGCACTGAGCATAGCACGACCTTATCATGGAAGAAAGACAAATAAGGTGCCCTACAGGATAAAGTCTGTAACTCCGAAATCCTCCTTGCGGAACAAATAGCTACCAGAAATACCTTCTTTAACGCAAGATCCTTCAGGGTGGCGATGCTTAGCGGCTCAAATGGTAGCTCAAGCAAAGCCTCCAATACCAGATTCAGCTTCCATGTCGGCACCGAACAGCATACCAACGGACAAAGAAGCAAGACAGCTCTCAGAAAAAGCCTAATGTCACTGTGAGATCCTACCGGCTGACCGAGCACTTTCCCCCTATAACAGGAAATCGCCGCCCACTGCACTTGCAAGGAACTGGCCACCAATCCCTTCCGCACTCCATCCTGCAAAAAGGAAAGGACCTGCGAAATCGAAGCCCTCAACGGCTGAATATTACACTCCACACACCAAGCTGCAAAGATCCTCCAGACCCGGACATACACCAGCGAGGTGGAACGCCTGCGTGCCTTTTAGCAAGGTAGAAATGACCGCTGCCAAATAACCCTTAGCTGTCATCCTAGCCCATAAGAACATAAGATATGCCATACTGGGTCAGACCAAGGTCCATCAAGCCCAGTATTCTGTTTCCAACAGTGGCCAATCTAGGTCATACGTACCTAGCAGTTTCCCCAAGGGACACAGGTTCCACAATGCTTGTATTGGTTCAAGCATTGATATCCTGGGTCCCTTCTTAATAATGGCTTATGGACCTTTCCTCCAGGAACTTGTCCAAACCTTTTTTAAACCCAGCTACACTAACAGCCTTTACTACATCCTCCGGTAACCAATTCCAGAGTTTGATTACACGTTGAGTGAAAAAATATTTTCTTTTATTAGTCTTAAATAGTTTACCCTGTAGCTTCATTGCATGTCCCCTAGTCTTTCTATATTCTGATAAGGTAAACAATGGATCTACGTTTACCCGTTCCACTCCGCTCATTAATTTATAGACTTCTATCATATCTCCCCTCAGCCGTCTCTTTTCCAGGTTAAAGAGCCCTAACCTTTTTAGCCTTTCTTCATAGGAGTATCCTTCCATCCCCTTTACCATTTTGGTGGCTCTTCTCTGAACCTTTTCTAATAACTCTATATCCTTTTTAAGATACGGCGACCAGAATTGCACACAATATTCAAGGTGGGGTCTCACCATGGAACGATATAGAGGCATTATAATATCCTTTGTTTTATTTTCCATTCCTTTCCTTATCATACCTAGCATTCTATTTGCTCTCTTGGCCGCCGCTGCACACTGGGCCGAGGGTTTTAACATGGTATCCACAATGACGCCTAAATCTTTTTCCTGGGTGGTGGTTCCTAATGTGGAACCTTGCATCGTGTAACCATAGTTTGGGTTGTTCTTCCCTAGGTGCATAACCTTGCACTTCTCCACATTAAATTTCATCTGCCATTTTGATGCCCAGTCTTCCAATTTATCAAGATCCTCTTGCAATTTTCCACAATCCTCTTGGGTTTTAACAACTTTAAATACTTTTGTGTCATCTGCAAATTTGATAACCTCACTCGTTATTCCACTTTCCAGGTCATTTATGAATATGTCAAAAAGCAGCAGACCCAGCACAGATCCCTGGGGTACACCACTATTCACCTTTCTCCATTGGGAAAATTGGCCATTTAGCCCTACCCTCTGCTTTCTATCTTTTAACCAGTTCCTGATCCACAATAGTACACTGCCTCCTATCCCATGACTCTTTAGTTTTGCCAAAAGTCTCTCATGAGGGACCTTGTCAAAGGCTTTCTGAAAGTCCAGATACACAATATCAACCGACTCACCTTTGTCCACCTGATTATTCACTCCTTCAAAAAAACATAACAGATTAGTAAGACAAGATCTTCCTTGTCTAAAGCCATGTTGGCTGTCTCTCATTAGTTCATGACTATCTACATGCTGAGTAATTTTATTCTTTATGATGGTTTCTATCATTTTTCCCGGTATTGACGTCAGGCTCACCGGTCTGTAGTTTCCTGGATCACCCCTGGAACCCTTTTTAAAAATTGGTGTTACATTGGCGATCCTCCAATCTTCAGGTATTAGAGATGATTTTAATGATAGTTCACAGATTACTAATAGCAGGTCTGCAATCTCATATTTCAGTTCTTTCAATACCCTTGGATGTATACCATCCGGCCCAGGTGATTTGCTACTCTTCAGCTTATCTAATAGTTGTAATACATCTTCTCAATGTATCGATATTTCCTTCAATTCTTCTGCACCTTTAAATACCACTTCAGTCATGGGTAACATCCCTACATCTTCCTCAGTAAAAACTGAAGCAAAGAAATCGTTCAGTCTCTCCGCTATCGCCTTGTCGCCTCTTAGTGCTCCTTTAACCCCTTTATCATCTAATGGACCAACTGACTCTCTCACAGGTTTTTTGCTACGAATGTACTTGAAAAGGTCTTTACTTCGCGTTTTTGCTTCTGCAGCAAGCTTCTTCTCAAATTCTCCCTTTGCCTGCCTTATCAATGCCTTGCATTTGACTTGCCAGTGCTTGTGCTGTTTCCAGGTTTCGTCGTTTGGCTCTTTTTTCCATTTCCTGAAACAACAGCCTCTCTGACCTCAACTTTAAACCATGCTGGCAGTTTTTTGGACTTCTTTCCACTTTTCTTAAAGCGTGGAATACAGCTGGTCTGGGCTTCCAAGATAGTATTTTTCAACAACAGCCAAGCCTGATGTACGTCTTTAACCTTTGCAACTGCTCCTTTTAGTTTTTTCTTGACTGTTTTCCTCATTTTATCATAGTCTCCCTTTCGAAAGTTAAAAGGTAGTACTGTGGATTTCCTTAGTATCCCTCCTCCACTAATTAAATCAAAGGCGATCATGCTATGATCACTATTGCCAAGTGGCCCCAACAACCTTATCTCCTGCACTAGATCTGGTGTTCCACTAAGGATTAGGTCTAATATGGCTTCCCCTCTGGTCGGTTCATGAACCAGCTGCTCCAAGAAGCAGTCATTTATTTCATCTAGGAACTTTATCTCCCTAGCATGTCCTGATGTGACACTGACCCAGTCGATACCGGGGTAGTTGAAATCACCCATTATTATTACTGTGCTGTAACCTTTGTTAGCTTCCTTGATTTCTTTGAGCATTTCATCATCCATTTGGTCATTCTGGCCAGGCGCTCGATAGTACACCCCCACTGCCATTGCCTTCCCCCTTTTACATGGAATTTCAATCCATATAGATTCTACAGCAGATTTTGTTTCCTGCAAAACTTTAATCCTTTCTGACTCAATGCCCTCTCTAACATAGAGAGCAACCCCTCCACCACTTTGATCAGCTCTATCATTACGATATAGTTTGTACCCAGGTATCACAGGGTCCCACTGGTTGTCGTCCTTCCACCATGTCTCTGATATTCCAATCATATCTAACCCTTCATTTAGTGCTATATATTCTAACTCTCCCATCTTATTTTTTAGACTTCTAGCATTTGCATACAAGCATTTTAGAGAACGTATTTTATCCATATTAATTTGTCTGTTAGACATGAGTAATTTGGGATCTTTAAGCTCTGTCTGCTCCATACTTGAGGGCATTTGGGCTACTTTACTCTTTTGTGGAACCTCTCTGCCTTTGGTAGTATCCTTCAAAGATACATTCTTCCGAACCATCTGCTCTTGGGCGACTGTCGGCTTTCCCCTAATATCTAGTTTAAAAGCTGCTCTATCTCCTTTTTAAAGGTTAATGCCAGCAGCCTGGTTCCATCCCGGTTAAGGTGAAGCCCATCCCTTCGGAAGAGACCCTCCTTTCCCCAGAATGTTCCCCAGTTCCTAACAAATCCAAACCCCTCATCTCTGCACCATTGTCTCATCCACGCATTGAGACTCCGGAGCTCTGTCTGCCCGTTCAAGAGCCAAGCCGTAAGCGAGAACCGACTCACCTAGGGCATGCGCAACGGACCCTGCCGTATGAGCTCCTCCCGCTGTGGTAACTACCACGGATCATCCACTAACAGCCTACCAAATCTGCATACCACGGCCTTCAGGGCCAATCGGGCGCGATCAGAATCACCCGACCGCGATGTCTCCCAACGCGCTGCACCACTCTGCCCATGAGGGCGCAAGGTGGAAAAAACATAAAGGAGAACTCCCTAATGCATCTAGCCCCTCTGACATCCGTTCCCAGCGCCTGCTGAAAAACCTTGCTACCTGCGCTGACTCGAAGCTCGCCATGAGAGCCATTCCCGGAACTCCTCAGCGCCTCAACAGAAGAGCAAACACCCCCGGATGCAGCACCCACTCCTCGGGGTCTACTCTGCGATGACTGAGGAAATCCGCTTCGAGATTGTCTACGCTGGCCACATGTTGAGCTGCGAGAGCCTGGAGATTGTGTTCGGCCCACACCCACAGCTGACCCGCTTCGGCTTCCAGTGTAGCACTTCCTGTGCCCCCCTGCCGATTTTTTTTTTTTTTTTTTTTTTTATTGAGATTTTTCAGTCATATACAATAACCAAATTAAATACAAGATATCTTACTAAATATAAAGTTACAAGAAATATCAATCCACATACATTAAACAGTAGTTTCAGTCCACGTCAAGGGAGCCAATTACAACTATTTAAACAAAGAAATATCTTATAACAAGAAAACAAGCCAAAGGGCCACATATCAGGAGGAACCTACATCAATGCTATCTAACCCTGCTGAGCCCTGACGATCAATCAAAAATTTTTCCAGATGTGTAACATCCTGAAAAACAAAAGATGTACCCTCATAACTAATGAGGCACTTACAAGGAAAACGAAGGAAAAACGTTGCACCCAGTGCTAAAACCTGAGGCTTAAAGGTTAGAAATTGCCTCCGTCGCATCTGGGTGCTGCGGGACACATCTGGGAAAATGTTGACTTTTTGCCCACAAAATAAGGTGGACTTTACTTTGAAAAAGGCCTTCAAGATTTGTTGTTTAACTACAATAAAGAATAAAGTGACCACCAAAGTGGACCGCACAGAAATATTATCAGAAGAATCTTCCAGAAAACAATAGATGGCTTTTTAGTGCCAGAAGGTATATAATATATCTGTTTAACATCTTCTTCTGGAGAGAAATCTGAAATTGTGAGTATATACTTCTGGGAATTTTTCTGAAAGGAATTTTTTTTCTTTTAAAGCTAATTAATCTGTGAACCCACTATTTTTTTTTGTTAAATCAGTCAGGGCCTAGTAGCAACAGTTTAAGATTCAATTTAAAAACACAGAAGAGAACTTTCTGGTTACCTTTCATACCCAGTAGACAGCTGTAGTTTAAATTTCATAGTCACTCAGGGCCTAGCATCAGCAAAGTACTTTTAGTTTCAAATTAAAACACAGAAGAGAGCTTTCTGGTTAAATTTAGAATCCAGCAGAGAGCTTGTAGTTTAAATTTCATAATAGGTTAGAGCCTAGTAGCAGCAAAGAGCTGTAATTTAAATCAAATCAGAATATAGCTTAGCACAAGAGGCAAAACAAGGTCAATTCTCCTTGAGCAGCATATAAAGTCTTCTAGAGACCTTTACAAAGAGGCCTTCTACCTAGTGGGCAAGCAACCTGTGAAGCTTTTTCAATAGGTGTTAACACCAGCTGGCAGTTCAAAAGGCCATTTTGAAAGACTCCTTCTATCCAAGCAAGGACTGTTAATTACCCAGGAAGTAGGTCACTGCTTACATCATCAGCACAAGCATAAATAGCTCAACCAGAGCTCTGTGACCCTGTCTTGAAGGACTGGAAAGGGGGGCTGTTACTTCTGGAGAGAAATCTGAAATTGTGAGTATATACTTCTGGGAATTTTTCTGAAAGGAATTTTTTTTCTTTTAAAGCTAATTAATCTGTGAACCCACTATTTTTTTTGTTAAATCAGTCAGGGCCTAGTAGCAACAGTTTAAGATTCAATTTAAAAACACAGAAGAGAACTTTCTGGTTACCTTTCATACCCAGTAGACAGCTGTAGTTTAAATTTCATAGTCACTCAGGGCCTAGCATCAGCAAAGTACTTTTAGTTTCAAATTAAAACACAGAAGAGAGCTTTCTGGTTAAATTTAGAATCCAGCAGAGAGCTTGTAGTTTAAATTTCATAATAGGTTAGAGCCTAGTAGCAGCAAAGAGCTGTAATTTAAATCAAATCAGAATATAGTTTTCCTCAGCAGCACAGGACAAGGTACTGTGTAGCAGCCCTTTTTTAATAAGTGTTATATCCCTCCCTCCCTCCCCACACCCACCCTCCCCTGGGAAAATCACAGCTTTATAGGTACTTGCACACCTTAAAAGACAGGAGGTGCTCTCAGGTGAAGCTCATTACCCAAATCAGTCATACACCAAGGACCTGAGATTAATTAAGCTTCAGGTGAACAAGGTATATTAAACTTCTTAGGTACAGTTTTAGTGGTATAAATATCCATTGCACCCTTTAGTACATATAGAACTTAAAGATCTAAACACAAACTTAAAACTAAGATGCAGACAGCAGTCCAGCAGCGGGATGTGGGCTTTCCAGTCTTTTGCATTGAGTGTCACATGTATGATTTTCTCCCAGCTGGTGAGAGGTCTTACGTGTGCACTAGGTGCAAGGAGCTCTCTGCTCTCAGGGAACGAGTCCGTTCTCTAGAGGCTAGAGTAGCAGACTTGGAAAACATAAGACAGACAGAGAGGTACATAGACGAGACCTACAGGGATATAGTCCTGAAGTCCCACCTCCAGTCTGGCAGCATCCCTGTTGCCATGGAGGAGAGAGGTCACGTGACAGGAGAGCATCACCCTGGTGTGGCAGGAAGTGATCCTTAAACTAGGACCTGTCCTCCAGGTGATGTAAACCCCTCTCGCACCGAGGAGGTTTCTCCAGGGCCAAGTGCCCATGCGGGAAGGGTTAGGACAGCAGTTATAGTTGGTGATTCGATCATTAGACATGTAGATAGCTGGGTGGCTGGTGGACGTGAGGATCGCCTGGTAACATGCCTGCCTGGTGCGAAGGTAGCGGACCTCACACGCCACCTAGATAAGGTCTTAGATAGTGCTGGGGAGGAGTCTGCTGTCTTGGTACATGTTGGTACCAATGACATAGGAAAATGTGGTAGGGAGGTTCTGGAAGCTAAATTTAGGCTTTTAGGTAGGAAGTTGAAATCCAGAACTTCCAGGGTAGCGTTCTCCGAAATGCTTCCCGTTCCACGCGCAGGACCCAATAGGCAGGCAGAGCTCCGGAGTCTCAATGCGTGGATGAGACAATGGTGCAGAGATGAGGGGTTCGGATTTGTTAGGAACTGGGGAACATTCTGGGGAAAGGAGGGGCTCTTCCGAAGGGATGGGCTTCACCTTAACCGGGATGGAACCAGGCTGCTGGCATTAACCTTTAAAAAGGAGATAGAGCAGCTTTTAAACTAGATAATAGGGGAAAGCCGACAGTCGCCCAAGAGCGCATGGTTCGGAAGAATGTATCCTTGAAGGATACTACAAAAAGCAGAGAGGTTCCAAAAAAGAGTAAAGTAGCCCAAATGCCCTCGAGTATGGAGCAGACAGAACTTAAAGATCCCAAATTACCCATGTCTACCAATAGCCAAATTAATATGAATAAAATACAGTCTCTAAAATGCTTGTATGCAAATGCTAGAAGTCTACAAAACAAGATGGGAGAGTTAGAATATATAGCACTAAACGAGAGGTTAGATATGATTGGAATATCAGAGACATGGTGGAAGGAGGACAACCAGTGGGACACTGTGATACCTGGGTACAAACTATATCGAAATGATAGAGCTGATCAAGTTGGTGGAGGGGTTGCGCTCTATGTTAGAGAGGGCATTGAATCAGAAAGGATTAAAGTTTTGCAAGAAACAAAATTTGCTGTAGAATCTCTATGGATTGAAATTCCATGTAAAAAGGGGAAGGCGATGGCAGTGGGGGTGTACTATCGTCCGCCTGGCCAGAATGAACAAATGGATGATGAAATGCTCAAAGAAATCAAGGAAGCTAGCAAAAGTTACAGTGCAGTAATAATAATGGGTGATTTCAATTACCCCGGCATCGACTGGGTCAGTGTCACAACAGGACATGCTAGGGAGATAAAGTTCCTAGATGAAATAAATGACTGCTTCTTGGAGCAGCTGGTTCATGAACCGACCAGAGGGGAAGCAATATTAGACCTAGTCCTTAGTGGAACACCAGATGTAGTGCAAGAGATAAGGGTGTTGGGGCCACTTGGCAATAGTGATCATAGCATGATCGCCTTTGATTTAATTAGTGGAGGAGGGATAGTAAGGAAATCCACAGTACTACCCTTTAACTTTCGAAAGGGAGACTATGATAGAATGAGGAAAACAGTTAAGAAAAAACTAAAAGGAGCAGTTGCAAAGGTTAAAGACGTACATCAAGCTTGGGTGTTGTTGAAAAATACTATCTTGGAAGCCCAGACCAGCTGTATTCCACGCTTTAAGAAAAATGGAAGGAAGTCTAAAAAATTGCCAGCATGGTTTAAAGCTGAGGTCAGAGAGGCTGTTGTTGCCAAAAAAGCATCTTTCAAGAAATGGAAAAAAGAGCCAAATGATGAAACCTGGAAACAGCACAAGCACTGGCAAGTCAAATGCAAGGCATTGATAAGGCAGGCAAAGAGAGAATTTGAGAAGAAGCTTGCTGTGGAAGCAAAAACGCGAAATAAAGACCTTTTCAAGTACATTCGTAGCAAAAAACCCGTGAGAGAGTCAGTTGGTCCATTAGATGATAAAGGGGTTAAAGGAGCACTAAGAGGCGACAAGGCGATAGCGGAGAGACTGAATGAATTCTTTGCTTCGGTCTTTACTGAGGAAGATGTAGGGATGTTACCCACGACTGAAGTGGTATTTAAAGGTGTGGAAGAATTGAAGGAAATATCGATACATCGGGAAGATGTCTTACAACTATTAGATAAACTGAAGAGTAGCAAATCACCTGGGCCGGATGGTATACATCCAAGGGTGTTGAAAGAACTGAAATTTGAGATTGCAGACCTGCTATTAGTAATCTGTGAACTATCATTAAAATCATCTCTAATACCTGAGGATTGGAGGATCGCCAATGTAACACCAATTTTTAAAAAGGGTTCGAGGGGTGATCCGGGAAACTACAGACCGGTGAGCCTGACATCAGTACCGGGAAAAATGGTAGAAACCATCATAAAGAATAAAATTACTCAGCATATAGATAGTCATGACCTAATGGGAGACAGCCAACATGGCTTTAGACAAGGAAGATCTTGTCTTACTAATCTGTTATGTTTTTTTGAAGGAGTGAATAAACAGGTGGACAAAGGTGAGTCGGTTGATATTGTGTATCTGGACTTTCAGAAAGCCTTTGACAAGGTCCCTCATGAGAGACTTTTGGCAAAACTAAAGAGTCATGGGATAGGAGGCAGTGTACTACTGTGGATCAGGAACTGGTTAAAAGATAGAAAGCAGAGGGTAGGGCTAAATGGCCAATTTTCCCAATGGAGAAAGGTGAATAGTGGTGTACCCCAGGGATCTGTGCTGGGTCCGCTGCTTTTTGACATATTCATAAATGACCTGGAAAGTGGAATAACGAGTGAGGTTATCAAATTTGCTGATGACACAAAACTATTTAAAGTTGTTAAAACCCAGGAGGATTGTGGAAAATTGCAAGAGGATCTTGATAAATTGGAAGACTGGGCATCAAAATGGCAGATGAAATTTAATGTGGAGAAGTGCAAGGTTATGCACCTAGGGAAGAACAACCCAAACTATGGTTACACGATGCAAGGTTCCACATTAGGAACCACCACCCAAGAAAAAGATTTAGGCGTCCTTGTGGATACCATGTTAAAAACCCTCGGCCCAGTGTGCAGCGGCGGCCAAGAGAGCAAATAGAATGCTAGGTATGATAAGGAAAGGAATGGAAAATAAAACAAAAGATATTATAATGCCTCTATATCGTTCCATGGTGAGACCGCACCTTGAATATTGTGTGCAATTCTGGTCGCCGTATCTTAAAAAGGATATAGCGATTTTAGAAAAGGTTCAGAGAAGAGCCACCAAAATGGTAAAGGGGATGGAAGGCTACTCCTATGAAGAAAGGCTAAAAAGGTTGGGGCTCTTTAACCTGGAAAAGAGACGGCTGAGGGGAGATATGATAGAAGTCTATAAATTAATGAACGGAGTGGAACAGGTAAACGTAGATCAATTGTTTACCTTATCAGAATATAGAAAGACTAGGGGACATACAATGAAGCTACAGGGTAAACTATTTAAGACTAATAAAAGAAAATATTTTTTCACTCAACGTGTAATCAAACTCTGGAATTTGTTACCGGAGGATGTAGTAAAGGCTGTTAGTGTAGCTGGGTTTAAAAAAGGTTTGGACAAGTTCCTGGAGGAAAGGTCCATAAACCATTATTAAGAAGGGACCCAGGATATCAATGCTTGAACCAATGCAAGCATTGAGGAACCTGTGTCTTTTGGGGAAACTGCTAGGTACGTATGACCTAGATTGGCCACTGTTGGAAACAGAATACTGGGCTTGATGGACCTTGGTCTGACCCAGTATGGCATATCTTATGTTCTTATGTTCTTATAACATCAATAATATCTGACAGGGCAAGAACCTCTTTCACATATTTATCAAACAAAATTTTTGGTGAGAGCAAAGATGTATAAGGAAAATTCAAAATTCTCAAATTACAAGCACGCATGGAATTCTCTAGGGCCTCCAACTTAGAATGTAAAATCATAGAATCTTTAATACCCATCACATTAATAGACTGTAGTGGAAGGACCTGGGATTCCAGTTTATCAACTGCCTTATCAAGTGAAGATACCTTCTTATCAAGTTGCTGCATAGCAGCTACAGCATCTTGTGAGAAGGACGCTAAGGAACTAAAAGTTGAAGACACTTTAGCATCTATGCACCGCAAAGCCCCCCATAAATCCTTTAATGTAACCTCAGTTTCAGATGACAGGACTGGTAGTTCCATAGAGCTCTCCAGTGCTGACAACTGAACAGGACAAGGCAATTTAATAGCAGCCATATCCCTGCTGAACTGTGATAAAACCCCAGAGTTAGCACTACCAGGGCAGGGGGGAGGGGACCTCCCTCCCGGGCTCAAGGACACCCCTTCCGGCGAGGACTGTGCCAGAGGAACTGGAACAAAATGTTTGTCCAGTGGGCCGACTGGTTTCCCCCCACCAGCATCGGCCGCCGGGACCTTCCCTTGTGACTTTCCCTTCCTCTTCCCCATAATATCAAACGCTACTGAAAAACAAAACAAAAATACACGAAAGAGAACTCGCAATATGCAGCAGGAAAACAAGTCCTCTAACATTCCAGCGTCGCTGCGGCGTCGAAGGGGCGTCTAAGGGGCAGAACCTGCCCCTTTAGACACGCCCCTTAAAACACGCACCACGGCCGCGCTCCACGGTCGCGGAGAAAAGGGGGGTGTTCACTTTATATAGCAAAAGGACCCCTCGAGTAGCAGGCTGACCGAGGAGTGCCTGCAGTGGACCGGCAGCAGCAGCAAGGAAGTCCCCGCACTCCAGCAGACCTCAGCAGGACACGCACACTCCTCCCTCACTCTCCGGTAACAGCTCCAACTCCCAGATGGCAGCAAGGAGGATTTTAAAGGCTCCGGAGGACCCTCGAGGAGCAGGCTGACCGAGGAGTGCCTGCAGTGGACCGGCAGCAGCAGCAAGGAAGTCCCCGCACTCCAGCAGACCTCAGCAGGACACGCACACTCCTCCCTCTCTCTCCGGTTAACAGCTCCAACTCCCAGATGGCAGCAAGGAGGATTTTAAAGGCTCCGGAGGACCCTCGAGGAGCAGGCTGACCGAGGAGTGCCTGCAGTGGACCGGCAGCAGCAGCAAGGAAGTCCCCGCACTCCAGCAGACCTCAGCAGGACACGCACACTCCTCCCTCACTCTCCGGTAACAGCTCCCCCCCCTGCCGATTGATGTAGGCCACCATTGTCGCATTGTCTGACAAGACTCGGACCACCTCCCGACCGAGAGAGTGTCCTGAAACTCCGGTAGCGCCAGAAATGCTGCTCTCATCTCCAACCTGTTGATGGACCGAGATGTCTCCTCCTGAGACCAACGACCCTGGGCAAACCTGCCTTCGCAATGAGCCCCCCCCCCAACCCAGGAGGCTCGCGTCTTTCGTGAGCAGTCCCCAGGACGGCGGTCCAGTGGCATGCCGGCTTCCATATTCTCCGTTCTCAACCACCATCGCAGCTCGTGACGCACATTCTGAGGGCAAACTAACCTCTGCGATAGGACCTCCGACTGATGCGACCAACGACGGAGAAGCGCCACCTGTAACGGCCGCACGTGCGCTCGGGCCCACGGAACCACTTCTATCGTGGCTGCCATTGTTCCCAACAACTGCAGGTACTGCCATGCTGTTGGAGCCGGACTCGAAAAGAAACACCTGACGAGTTGTCGCAGACCTAGAGCCCAGGCCCTGGGCAGGAACACCTTCCTCTGCTTTGCTTCGAAGCGCGCTGCAAGGTACTGCAGGGATTGCGATGGTACCAACCTGCTCTTTGCAAAGTTGACTACCCAGCCCAGGCCTTCGAACATCTGGACCACCCGGGCTGTCGCTGCCGAGCTGTCCTCTCTCGACTTCACTCGGATCAACCAATCGTCCAAATATGGGTGCACCAGTACTCCCTCTCTGTGGAGCGCCGCCGCCACCATGACCTTGGGAAACGTCCGTGGCGCCGTTGCCAGCCCAAAGTGCAGCGCTTGAAATTGGAAATGTCCCGTGGGTACCACAAACCTCAGCCACTTCTGATGCTCTTGCCGAATCGGGATGTGCAGGTAAGCATCCGTGAGATCGAACGACGTCAGGAACTCCCCGGTCCGGACCGCTGCCAGCACGGAACGCAAGGTCTCCATCCGAAAATGGGTAATCTGGAGACAACGGTTCACCCTTGTCAGAGCCAGGATCAGGCAAAATGTGCCCTCCTTCTTTGGCACTACGAAATAGATGGAGTAGCGACCAGAACCGCACTGCTCCGCGGGCACCGGCATCACCGCCGCAAGCTGCAGCAGCCGCTGTAGCATGTCCTGGACCGCCTGCCTGTGCCCAGGGCTGAGCAGGGAGAATGGACAAAGGAACCTACGACGGGTCGATGGAGTTCTAATACGTACCCCTCTCGCATGACCTCTAGGACCTACCAATCTAACTTAATTCGGACCCAGGCAGGGTAAAACTCCCGCAACCGACCTCCCCTGGGAACTACCATCTCTTGAGCCCGCCTTATCTCATTGTGTCTGTTTTGTGGCCGAGGACTGGAAAGGAGCGAACCCCCGGCCTGCTCCCCTGAATCCTCGAAACCCGTGACCCCTAAGCGGGAACTTCCCCCGCTGGGACTGTCCATAATGGGGAGAACGAAAACTACGAAAGTCTCTCGGTACCTCCCTGAATCCCGCAGAACTGCGGCCCTGCTTCAGCTTGTCCTCTGGGAGACGTCCCCCCGGGACTCCCCGAGGTCCTGGACCAACTTAGCTAAATCCTCCCCAAATAAAAGCATACCCCCAAAGGGTAACTTGCTAAGCTGAGCCTTAGACGAACTGTCCGCCGACCAGGTTCTCAACCAGAGATACCTCTGAGCTGCTACTACGGAGACCATCCCCTTAGCCAAGCCGCGGAGGAGATCAGAATGAAAATCTGCCAAGTACGCGGTTCCCAACTCCAGTCACGTGGCATCTTCAAGCTGCCCTTCCAGGTGGTCTCCTGCAACCTCTGGAACCATCTCAAACAGCCACGTGCCACCGAAGCCGGTCTTCATGGACAGCGCGCAAACATCGAACACCTGCTTCAACAGAGTCTCTAACCTCCTGTCCTGAACATCCTTCAGCGCTGCGGTCCCCCTCCACGGGAATTGTGGTTTTCTGAGTGACCGCCGATACCGCCGCAACTACCTTTGGAGAACGAAACAGCTCCCTATCGCGGTTCGCGAGTGGATAAAGGCGAGCCAACGCTCTAGCCCCCTTCAGGGCCGCCTCTGTCAAATCCCATTCTTCCTGTATCATATTCCGAAATACCCTATGGAGGGGAAACACTCTCTGGGATGTCCGCACCGCCTGCAACAGCAGATCTTCTAATGTCTCTTCCGCTGCTGGAAGGCAGGTTTAGTGTCTTTAGCGTCTCCGAAACCAGGGCTGGAAGTCCTTCACACCGAAAGACTCTGACTACCCAGCACTGCTGCTCCGAGTCAGGCAACTCTCCGTCTTCCAGCTCATCTTCTGAGAACTCTTCCCTTTTTGGCATTCCCCTCGCTCAGGTCATCAGCGAGGTAAGGCGCGGGACCCTCTGAAGTGGCCCTACACCTTTTAGCCACCGGAGCACCGTTCCCTGAACCGACCAGAGAGGCCGAGCGCTTCTGACTCTGGGGTCCGTGAGGAAGAGCCGACATCGCGGGCTGAAGGAAGGCAAAAGCCTGCTGCCTCAAGGCAACGAAGTTCGGCGTAATCCCGGTCGCCTCCCCCGCCTGTCCCTGCTCCTGTGACCCAGCGGAGCAGCCGCCCGAGGAGGGCCCCGGCACTGGCTCCTCAGGATCTAGAGACGGAGATAACAGTGCCTCAGCGCCTGTATGAATAGCCTTCCGGCCTGCTAGGGGCTGTCCCGGCTCTCTGTCCATATGCTACGCCTCTAGGGAGCAAGGGACACAGACTCCTGATTCCAGTACTGAACCTTTTCTCCTGCCGCACACTAGACAGCATGGAATTGCAGGCATAGCAGCCGCCTCAAAGAACTGCTCTAAACCACCCCGGGAACTCCCCCTCCCCCCCCGCTGGCCCTGACCGCCAGCCCCGGAAGGAAGGGCTCTCTCCGGGTTGGAGCCCTGCAAAAAAACAGCCTAGATAGATACACCTGCTCAATATTTCAATAAGGGAAAAGCACAGCATAGCTCGTTTCCCTTTGAACTTCTCTTTTTTTTTTTTTCCAACAGGCCAACGCTCTGTAAGCGCCTGATGAGCCTATAGCAGGTCTGCAGCAAACGAGGCTTAAAACGCTTCCAAAAAAACACTATAAAAAACCCCGCAGTTTTCAAAATGGCCTCCGGGACTTTTCCCGCGCAGCAAAAAAGTGTCCGGAGGGCAAAGAACTCCTTTATGAGATCCCCCGCTGAGGCAGGGACTTCCCTCTCAACTCCCCTCCAAGAAACAAGTAAAAGAAAATTCAAAAAGAAAGATAAAACGCCGTTAAAGTCAGTGAGACCTACTTACAGTTCCCTGCTTCAACCTGAGGTGCTGCAATGAGGCAGACACGCGCCGGAGCTCAGCCTGCTCGTGGCTTCGGCTCCGACGGTGCTCCCACCACCAATCTCACTGTCCCTTAGAGATGGCTGGGGCTAAGCCTTCCACCTGCTCCTCACCCTTGCTTGCGGGTTCGGGAGCAGGGAGGCTACTTCTTCTGCTCTGTAAAGCTGCTCCTTCTCACCAAGGGGCAGCCCCCCCCCCCCCCCCACGAGAGGGAAATTTGAGGGAGAAAGGAGGAAGCAGGACTGGAGCCAGAGGGAAAAAAAAATGGCTATTTATTTTAGAAAGGCAACCAAACAAAAAACATCAAGAATTAGAAAAGGAAAACAAAGAAAAAATTCCTAGCTCTGCCTATTTGTGCTGGGCCTATCCCTAGGCCCAGAATCTCCTCAGCTGCTTGGAGACTGAAGTACTGGTGGAAGGGGGCGGTCCTTGCCTATTTATACCAGAGAGAGAAGAGCTGTGATGTCATTCAGTCTCCAAGGCTGCTAGAGGAGATTCTAAACTCTATGGTTCCGGGACTGGACTAGAGGGACGAAAAGGAATACAAGCTTGATTCACACAAGTATTTTTGTTAGAAAATACCTAGTGGTAGGTATTTGGGTGTTGTAAAACCAACGGTTGCAAATCTTTGGTTTTAAAAATAATATTCATTATTCACCAGACAAGATGTTGTGCAATGGAAGAGAAGTAACATGTAAACTCCAATTCTGCTCTGAGTTCCTTCATCAGTCTGCTTCCTACCACCTTCTATGGTGCTCCAGAAGCCTCTGGAACACATCCAATATAATGGGGGTAGGCCATTTCCCTCTAGGTTTCTACCTCTTGCACTCCTCTTACCCATCCCTCTGTCTAGTTAGAGCTCTTCAGAGTGGGAAAGAGAGGACTGAGAGGGGTTATGCTGTTTTATTTAATTTGATAGGATTTATGAATTACTACTACTACTACTGAGCATTTGTATAGCGCTACAAGTCATACGCAGCACTGCACAGACATGTAAGAGACAATCCCTGCTCTTCAGAGCTAGTCAAGACAGACAACACAGAAGGTGTAGGCAGGGATAAAACAAGGGGAAAGAAAAAGGAGATCAGGCGAGTCAAGATCCAAAAGCAGCAGTGAAGTGGTGAGTTTTCAGCCTGGATTTACCTTTATGAAACGATTTACCCAAGGCAGTATACAACAGGTAGCGCTGTAGTAGCATCATAGCAATAGCAAAGTCATCAGAATAGAGATTTAGAACATTGAGATTAAATCCTAGTAATGCAATGTCAGTAACGTACAGTACAACATTCATACTAATATAACAGAAATAAGATACAGAAGCATAGTAAAAATGATGCACTATGAAATGTGACATACGTGAATTTCTCAGTTGTGACCATATTGCACTAACCATTTCATTTGACCTCTCCACTGCATTTGATTTAGTTGACCATAACATACTTCTTAACTGTCTACAGGAAATAAATGCACGGTTCAGAGTGAGGTGGTAGAAAACAAGGAGTTTATTGTAGTACACAGAAGAAATACTTAATACAGTTGTGTTTTGACAAAGCCTTCGTTAGGGGTAAAAACAACTACAAATACAGTAAAACAGATATATGTAAGTAAAGCGATTAAAATGAAACAATATCCAAAATGATCAAAACAATGTGAATACTAAAACAATGTCACAATATACAATAAAAAAGCATAAACCATATAATAAAAATAAAACAAGATAAAATAAAATGAAATAAAGCAGAGAATATTCATGACATGTGAATGAGGCAATTAATGACATTAAGATTACAAAATAAAGAAGTTGCTTCAGAAGACAATTACTACATAAACCCATAGTTTAACATTGTATAGATAAAGTTCACTGGATTCCAGATCTATAATTTTTTGTACTGAAGGTCATCCAGTCTAACTGAAGAGGTGGCGACACTAACAGAGTGCTGCTACACTTAGAACAAAAATACATTTTTCAATTGAGGACCATGACACCCAATGGCGTCAATATAGACATTGACTATTCTGGGTTTTTTAAGATCTTTTTATATTTTACTCACCTTTGGGTTCCTGTTTTGCCTTTACATTTAATATTTTTATATTTAGTTTTACTCTTTATGACTTTACAGTTTTTATGGTCTGTGCCCCCCTTTCCCTTCTTCCCCCCCCCCCCCCCCCCACACACACACAACAATGTGCTTCAGGGCATAGCTTGGCATCATCATAGGTTATATTTTTTATGAGGGACTTGTGTAAGAACCTCACCAGAGTGAGATCAGCACAGTATAGCTATGGAAGTAGGACATGGAGTAAATTCATTGCAAAGTGAGGAAGAGGTATGTGAGAGAAGTAGGGGAAGGCTGATCTGGGAGATGATGAGAGGGGTGTCAAATACTGTTCTTGCTGTTAAGTGTTTATGATGAGAAGTCTGAATAAAGTTGTTGCCATTATTATGGCATTGTAGATTTATTTACAGGTCGGATACAAGGAAGGAGTGTGCATGCCTATGCTATGGAGCCAGTTATGATCAGGCAGTCATATTTTCATGGCCAGCATAGTAATTTAATAATTGTGTTTTGGATTAACTGTTAATATCTTTAATGCTAATGTAGTCATACCTACAAGAACAGCAGTCCCACATTCTAATCAATTAAGAAAGAATGATTGTAACTAAAGATAGAGGTCATCTTTCTCCAGATATGGATGAAATATTCAAATCTTTTGGAGAAGAAAGAAACATTTTAGATTTGAAATATGAGGTTGAAATAATAAATGGTTATTCCTAAAATGTTATTTCCTCCTTCAATAGAATGGGACAATAGAATGGGACTTTCAAATATCAAAGGGGACAAAATGGTATCTTATGTCTTCATTCTAAGAAGAATCATTTGGAACCTAAGAGCTTGCCCTATATGCCTCAAGTTAGCTGCTATGCATAAAGAATTGACTCTACTAAGGGAAGAATTAGCTGCAATTAAACATACCTCCTCTAGGGTACAAACTGAACAAAATCCACCACCATCCCCACAAAGAATCAAGCAGCCCAGGAACAAATGAATCATAGTGGGCTCTGATAGGTTGCGACCTGTAATGCAGAGACACCCTATACATCAAGAGATATCCCTGCATAATGCCTTCTCTGCCTTGGATAATGAGGGTGCCCAATTCATGGAAACTGAAGTACCCTTAAATGAAAGACTCAATGTCAAGTCTACTGATAATGCAACAAATAGGAAAAAAAATCACAAAACAGAAAACTACTACTACTTGGAGATTCCATTATCAGAGGCACCAACTTTGGAACACAGTTTAAAAGAGAGAAGATGGTCAACTACCTCCCAGGCTCTTCAGCCAAGAGGAATTTGAACCAAATTGTTGACATAGTTAGTGCAGAAAGTGAGCACTCCAAAACTGATGTTGTCATCCACTTGGGTACAAATGACCTGGCTAGAAGCAGTGCCTCTGTGGTTCAAAGGGACTTCCAGACTCTGGGAGAGAAACCTAAGCCCATTGCTAACACTATAGCATTCTCAGAAGTTCTACCTGTTCATGGCAAGGGGACAGAAAGGCTGAATCACAAACAACTTTAATATATGGCTCCAAACCTGGTGCAAACAAGAAGGATTTAGATATATAGGCGACTGGGGAAACAGATGGATCAACAACAGACTATACTGTGCTGATGGACTACATCTCTCTGTTGCAGGGAAAAGGATCCTAAGTGAAAAATTCAGGCAGTATGTGGACAGGCATTTAAACTAGGGAAAGGGGGTGATGGATGGAGAAGGACAAGTTCAGGACGTTACTCCCAGCAAAAGCAATATGACATTGGAAACAGCCGCACTTTTAAATCACACATCAATGGCAAAAGGGAAGGGGCGTGTAGAACAAAATCCATGCAAAATACAGGAAAGCCAGTCAACAAATTCTGGAAAGCAATGAGCACAAATGCTCAAAGTCTAGCCAACAAAGTTCCTGATCAGGAAGCCCAAATGGTGGAAATGGACTTGGACATTATGGCCATTACAGAAACATGGCTTAACGAATCGCATGAATGGGAATTAGGCATAGCTGGCTATAATCTATTTAGAAGAGATAGAGAGGGCAGAAAAGGAGGAGGAGGAGCCCTATAAGTCTAAAGCAATATTAAAGCTGCTGAAATGCAGGGGATGTGGGGAAAAGAAAAAGCGCTGTGGATTGTGTTGGAAAGGGGAGATGACACTGTCATCCATACTGGTATAGTCTACAGGCCTCCAACTCAAACCAAAGAAATGGGTAGCGAATTGATTATTGATATTGCAAAGGTAGCCATGAAGGGGGAAGTGATCATATTGGGTGACTTTAATCTACCCAATGTGGACTGGAGTATTCCTTCTGCAAATCTGAAAAGAAGTAAAAAAATTGTGGATGCCTTCCAAGATGCATTACTTAGACAAATAGTGATGGAACCAACCAGGGAGAACTCAGTGCTGGATTTAGTGCTCACCAACGGAGATAGCATGTCGAATATCCAGGTGGGTGCCCATGTGAGCAGCAGCAATCATCACACGGTATGGTTTGAGATAAAAGCCAAGGTAGAATCCAATCACAGCAAACTCAAACTCCTAGGGGTATGTTTACTAAATGGCGATAACGTAGTAGCGGCGCAATCATCACGTGATACGTAATGTTATCACGCGATACGTGACATTATCACGCGATACGTGACGTTATCGTGTGATAAATGAACGTCATCGCGCAATAACGTGCCGTATCGCCTGACAACATCCCTGGCGGTGCTAAGACACAGAAAAGGTGGAGTAAGGCTCCCAAGAGGGCGGGGAGAGGCTCCAGGCCACTAGCGCCGTGAAATGAAGGGCCAAAAAATAGTGCAAGTGAAAACCTGGCGCTATATGCAAAAGTGAAGGAGAGAGAAACCATTTCAGTTAGCAATGTACAGCAAAGACAGGGAGACCAAGAACACTGATAGTAGTGATACATGTGCTGCACCACCAGATAGTGCCTAAGTACAAAAGGGCACTATGGTGTGGCTGCACATGGGGAACAGGGGACTGCAGGCGTGACATGCAGTTGGGCAGCTGGGCCATAGGGCAGGCTAGGCAGATGCCTAGCTGACACACAGAAAAACAGAAATACAATATCAGCAACTGATCAAGGTCCAACATGCCCATGAGTGTCTGTGTCTCACAGTGTCCCACAGTACCTAGCAAATACCCAAAGGGCACAGAATTGGCAGGCTGTGCCAGGGGGGAGCATGGATGTCCATGCAGGCACCCCTACCCCAGATTACACACCATAGGCAGCCTCCTACCGGCACACTGGATGGCCTGGGACTGCGCACCACCGGCATAAGAGCATGTCAGCATGGTGGCGGAGGGGTGCCCATGGTGGTGGGGGCAGTGGCATCTGCCCACAGCAGACCAAGGCCAAGCCCTGTCTAGGTGGGCGCTGTGCACTGCAAAAGACAAGGTCTGTCTGACGAACTGTAATGGTATACCCAGGGAATGACCTGCCTCTGCGGCAATAGTTTGGTGCAGTACACCCAGCCAGTGCATTCAGGGGCAGAAGGTCACAGGTTAAAGTCCCAGCTGTGGCTCCTACAGACCATGTCCCTATATATTACCCAGTCCTAAACCATGGTAATAAAGAAGGAACCTTTTTGCAGATTTATTTATTTATTTATTTAACAGTATTTCTATACCGCCTTCTCCTTCAATCAAGGTGGTCTCCACAGCAATCATAAAGTGTTCATGTGTTCTCATGCAGTGATGCGTGTTGTGTGTTTGAGGTAGTGTGTCTTTGATTTAAATGATCTTACTACAAGGTGCGCTATTATACAGTTTGAGCTATTATACATTCTTATATACAAGGGTCGGGTGTGGGTGTGTCCATTGTTCCAGCTTGGTTAGTATGTTATGTGCTGTGTCCATAGTGTTCAATGAATAGAGTTGTCTTCAGCTGTTTGCGAAAGTCTTTGAAGTCAGTCGTTAGTCTCAGCTCGTCTGGGAGGTAGTTCCAGATTGCTGGGGCGGCCAGAGAGAGTGCTTGTTCTGCAGTGTCCTTGCGTGTCTTGGTGAATTCTTTTGGGGTGTTTACTCGGTTGGAGGTGCCTCTTCTCCTTGGTAGTGTGCTTGTGTCAGGTTGTATGAGTGTGTGTAAGCTGGTGGCTAAGGAGTGTTGTTTGATCTTGAATATGTTTATGATTGTTTTGTATTTGATGCGTGAGTTGATTGGGAGACAGTGTAGCTCTCTCAGTATGGATGTGATGTGTTCTTGTCTTGCAGTGCCAGCTATTATGTGGGCCGCTGTGTTTTGTACTAATTGCAGCGGTTTGAGTGTTTGTTTTGTTAGACCCAGGTAGATTGGATTACAGAAGTCTAGTAGTGGGGTTATTAGAGCCGGGCAGACTGTGCGGAAGTGCTCAGGGGCGAGGAGGGGCTTCAGTGGTCTGATGAGTCTCATTCTGTGGTATGCACTTTTGGTGGTTATGCTTATGTGTGATTGGAGGTTCAGCTCCTTGTCCAGGGTCACTCCGAGGTACTTTACTTCTGATTTTATGGGTATGGTTGTGTCTTTTATCTTGATGTTGGGTGGGGGAACAAAGTCTGAGTTTCGAGTGATTATTAGTGCCTCGGTTTTGTTATAGTTTACAGAGAGGTTGTTATTCTGAAACCAGCTTGTTATTTCTATGAGACAGTTTGTTATTTTGGAGTAGTCCGGGTTGTCAACTGATATAGGTGTGTATATCATGATGTCATCTGCATAGATTGTATATTGTATGTTGTGCTCTTTCATGTGTCACCCTCACGGTGGCCAGCCCAACGTCTAGAGCGCTGAGACTTGGTCTGCCTGTGGTGTTCCTGCCTCAGAGAGCGTGGGCTTGCTTTAACTCTGCAAGGCCTTCTGGGAATGTAAGTCCCTTTACCCTTTGAGCACAGATGAGTTGCAGTCGAGTGGTTTTAGGCAATGACAAGAATTTATTTTCCCCTTCCCAGCAGATTAAGTGCAAGTGAATAACTCAGGACAAAACATGCCATACAATTGGCTTGAGAAAATTATACATGAACTCAGGTAAATTAGCCTTGTCAGCTTCAGGCTTAAACGTGCAGTGCTTGATACAAAACAAATCACAACAGCTTCAAATAGCAAAGAAAATGTTCCCTTTTCTTCTGCTGCTTTTACCGTCTCTCACAGACACTGTTCAGCATAAGGACTTCACATGGTCAGCCAAAGATAATGTACAGTCCATCCGATCATCCACTATTTCATTATGGTCAGAGTCTATCTGCATTTCTTCAGCATCAGGAATAGCAGGGTGTGTCCGTAAGCTGCTATCCTGATCTTTGAAACAAACGGTTTCTCTGACCTCACGTGGTTTCTCTCTGTAACACTCTCCTGAGCAGAGTTGTAAACTACCATATATGCTGTAGTTTTTGTCCAGGGAGTTTGTTACTTTCTGGTAACTATAGGGAACTGCTTTATAGCTAGGTTCAAACTTATATGAATTATTAAGCCTACCTTTTGGCTTTGAAAGGGAAGGAACTCTCCACTCTGTAGGGTTAGACTGGCTCTCAAACACGGCTTGTGTTTGCTTGCCTCTCAGCCTATTAACTTTCCCCTCAGATGTACCGGCATTCTCCAACCAGCCTGTCTCTCTCCTCGGAGCGTGTGAGCTTTGCCAAGCCTGCCTCTCAGGAAGATTCTTCTCTCTCCTGCCTTTACCAGACAACCCCTGTCCTGGGTTGCTTCCTTCTTGCCTCAGGAATATGGCTCCCTTGGTTCTCACTTCTCTTTGACTCCCTCTAGTCAGCGTGCTCCTTTGCTGGCTTCCTTTCTCGTCCTGGTTCCCTTTCTCGTTCTGGCTCTGCTTCTGGCTCTCGTTCCAGTTCCCCCTCTGGCTCTCGTTCTGCTTGGTCCAAGCTAATGACCAGTTTTTATCATTGTAACTCTCAGGGCTTAGCTGTGCCCTGCCCTGAAACAGGTGAAACTCATTACCTCCTGAGCTAGAGAATATGTCACTGCAGGGGCGTGTCTTTCTAGCTCGTGACTCTCTTTGTTTACTTCTTCTTTGCAAACACTGAGCCATGTGCTCCGGCTGCCTGTCAGTTTCTGAAAACAAATCCTCATCTTGCCCTACCTTTATAGGCTCAGAAGGGACTTCTTCATGACACATGATGTCACATATTGGCTGGATGTAGATGTTGAATAGGAGTGAAGATAAGGCTGATCCTTGTGGTACTCCTTGAAGTACTTTTATGGGACGGGAGGTGTTGTGGCCTACCTTGACCTGTATCTGTCTGTCGGTGAGGTATGATTTATTTATTTATTTATTTATTTTATTTATTTAGAAGGATTTAGTATGCCGCCTTATCGTTAAATCAAGGTGGTATGGCACATCAAGCAAAATCAATAATAAAGTATGGTTTGTAGCATGCAGTGTGAGAACTGAGAAGTGTAGTGTGTGGGGCAGTGCGTTAGATTATATCGGTGAACTATTTACATAATGAGCTATATACATATATACAAAATGGGGCTGTTTGAGAGGCGTGCTAGGATTGAGATTCTGTAATGTCTTGGGGGTAGGATCGTGATCCTGTAATGTCTTGAGGTAGAAAATTTATGTGAGGTCCTTGAAATGTACTGTAAATAGATCAGTCTTAAGAAGTTTTCTGAAGTCCTTGAGGTTCTTGGTTGATCTTATATGGTCTGGGAGAGAGTTCCATATAGCGGGTGCTGCCAGGGAGAGTGCCCTCCTTGATGTGGCCAGCCTTGTTTTAGCAAATTCTTTTGGTGTTCTGATGGTGTCTGAGGTTCCTTTTCTTCTTGGTCTCCTGTTGTCATTGGTTTTTATGAGAGGGCGTAGGCTGTCTGCTGATAGGTTGTGTATTATTTTAAATATGTGTAGAAGTACTTTGAATGATTGGAACCATTTCAGGGATGTACCATGTAGCACGATGTTCTGAAGTCTGTTCAGTAGAGTTTCATGATCTACTGTGTCAAATGCTGATGAGATGTCTATGAAGATCATTATGACTTCATAGACATCTCATATAAAATAAACATGCCATAAATGCCTATATCCTATCCTACTGAGCACATTCACCATAGACATGTGCAGTCCCTAGAGCAAAGGTTCTCAACTGCAGTCCCAGAGGGCCAAACACCATTCAGGTTTCATGCTGTCCTTAAGAAATATGCTTGAGATGCATTTGTATGTACCGCCCCCATTGTATGCAAATGTATCCCCTGCATATACATTAGGGACAGCATGAAAACCTGAATCGTGTTGGACCCACCAGGACCGGAGTTGGGAACCTCTGCCCCAGAGCATCGGCCAGCTCCACTATCCAAAGCCTCATGGAGGGCCAGGCTGTTGGGTCCTGCGCAGAGCAGCATCTACCAATACTAGAACCCACATACCTTAGCAATGCCGTCAGAAACCTTGAAACACGTTCCACATATATCAAGCAGTTGCTATGATTAATGTCAGATAACAAGTCCAAAATGAAACACAATATGTTAACAGAGATCCATCAGAGCAACCTGTCTGATATCTGTGGAGTCTGTCTCGGTTTATGTTTCTGACAGTGTTTACCACCCCTGAGAGTGACCCCAAACAGTATTGAGTACCATAGCAATGCCTGTGCTGTGACCAGGACTGGTGTGGCGGCCAGGGCTGCCAACCACCTCTATATTTGCACAATGCTGAAGTAGGTGTGGGAGTGTGTGTTTTGTGGCTGGCCACACCTTGAGGAGCCCACAATACTTGCACTGTTTCCAGTGTTAGCCTGCCAATGTGCATAATGAGGAGCAAGGTACTGTGGGTATGGGCCGGACAGGACAGCCTGGGCAGGATGCATCTGCACAGGGCATAGGGCAATGGCTGGGACACTGTAGTTGCCGACCACCACCTGCATGGACAGGGTGACCACGGCATGTCATGCTGGGGGGGTCACTCTCACCCTGACTGAGCAGTGACCATAGAAACTTGGTCTCTTTATCAAGCAGTTGCTACTAAAGTACGCATTGAGCAGTGACCATGGCATAGCTAGGTCCCCACATAGTGCCATACAGTGTTTCTCTCAAGTGATATCTGGGAGTTTCCCTGGTTGGGGCCCAATCACTGACATACCACCTCTGGGTGCACACAGTTTCACCAGGAACATGCACTATGTACTAGCTAGCAGATTGTCTGCAGCTAGCATGTGTATGGCTAGAGCACCTTGCAGGGTGAAGACTGACAGTGCTCTCTGCTGGTGAATGTCAGATAGCAAAGTAAACTGATAAATATATACTTTTTGAATCCGCCTTATGTGTAACTATGTATAGCCATGTAAAAATGTGAATTCCAAAATGTGTAAATATGTATTGTATAAATGTAAATATGTTTAACTCCATGCCCCAAAACATTAACCATGTGTGCAGTGACCCCCTCAGACCTGTGTATATACTCCCCCACCCTGTCCTGATCGACATCTCCCAAAAGAAGAATCAAACCGCTGCTGATCGCTGGAAGCAGCGGTATATAAATGTGTTCTAAATAAATAAAATGGTGGTGGGGGGCATCTGAGCGTTTACAGGCCTGTCTGCCAGTGCCCTGTGTGATACAAACAGATCTGCATTGACTGCCTTGGAGGGCGCCCCTTCCCCTGCAGGACCGGGGTAGCTGGTCCCACAGCCCTACATCATGTTCCTCCACTGCCGCCATTGCAAAGATGTAGAGTGTGGGTCTGTTGGTGGCAGATCCTGTCCCCCCACCCTGGCCCCAAGAGGGTGGGTCGGTAGGCGTTGCCCTCTAATCCACATGTGAGCCCAGACACCCCCTCCTGCCCTATAGGGCGCAGTAGGTGATGGCAATGAGGTGAGGGTGTTTCTGCTGGCAGCAGAGATTGTAGAGATGTATCAGACTGTTACATGCAGCAAAATAGATTGCCTCAGACAGCCATATCAGATGAGACCCCTGAGGTATCAAACTCATGACCTCTGGCTTGTTGGTCATCATATTAACCAGTGGGCTACAGCTCTATATACCTTCTCACAGCGCTGCCACGAAGTTAAGGTTACCATGCGTAAACAGCCAACGTGCCTCCTATTGGGCGATACACAGTGCATGCTACGTGGACGCCAGCATGCCCACCCCCCTATATAGCATTGCTCACATTATCGCTGGGAGTTTTGCCGGTAACATGAGGATGGTGTAGTACGCAGACCCCATAGCAAATATCAGTGTGTCCACCAAAAATAAACCAGCACCTCAGCTGGAAAACCTAAGGTACCCTGTAAAGTGCCTTAGCTGTGGGTATACCCGATCCCGGTAAGCACAACTGACACTTACTGGGTTGACCTGCAGTTGCTGCGTAGTCAGCCCATGCTATGAGAAAAGGGATAGCATACTGGTTAATATGATGCCCTCAGAGTCACTGCTTATGGGTTTGAATCCCCACTGCACCAACAGCAAGATGAGTGTTAGTAACAGTCAGACACATCTCTACAATCAGTGACACAAGCCTAATACACTATAACCTTTGTCCCATGCCTCTAAGGAGAGGCGTTGTGTTGGCAAAAGCGTGTCATAAGGCACCTAAAGCAAAGGCACACCAGATGCAGTCCAGGCCAAACGGTGTAAGTCATGCAATGTTGTAAACTAAAGCCAGCCACCGTGTCCACCAATCTCCATATACGACGTGTATAAATGCGGCCCCAGCGATAGTTTTCCATGCACCAAAGCAACATCGAATAGAGCCTTCAGACTATGCGCCCCAAGTCTCTGGAACTCCCTACCACCATACATCAGGACAATCCCCAACTTGAGCCAGTTCAGGAAGGCCTTGAAACACTTTCTCTTTATTAAATACCTCCCTCTTTATTAAATACCTCCCCTTTATTAAATACCTCCCTCTTTATTAAATACCTCCCCTTTATTAAATACTGACTCCCCTGAACCCTAGCCATCATTATTAGGGCACCCCCAATTATAACCAATACCTAATAATTTCATTTGTACATGTATATAATTTACATTACTCAACGTATCACAGATACTCAACGTATCGCAGATGTATATAGTTTACCCTGTTGTCCAAGTTACTTGTTCCTGTTCAATGTAATGACCTGACTTTTGTATATTGTCGGATACTGTTTGTTCTATGTAAACCGCGCTGATCGCAAATAGTGCAGTATATAAGAAATGCAAATAAATAAATAAATAAATGTGGCGGCCATGACACGTGTGTGGCGTAGTAGGGAATGGCACGATACAGCGCATGCGCGGCGTACATGCATGTGTCATCAACACATGGGCATCCCCCAAAATGGCGACGCGATCCCACAAGCCAGCATTTAGCCACCACGACCTACGACTGCTGGCAGCCTTAATCTGCACCAGGCAGCCACGCCTCTTCTCAGGCACCTCAAAACACCAGGATCTGGAATGCGTCAGGAGGGTGTGGGTGTGCATAACAAGGCGCTTCAACCGTGTAGCAGACTACCCATGTGAGGGAAGTGTATGGGGACAGGTCACTAAATGGAAGGTGTGCAACACAAGATCAAGCAATAAAAACACATAAGACATGCACCACATGTGTGAGACACATGTATGTGGGCAACCCTGTGATCAAGCTATCTGCTTATGTTGCTGTGTGCACGAATGCCAATCCCAAGGAGCCACAGACATGAAAGCAGAGGTGCAGAGGTTAGCGCAGTGTGATGTAAGCTGCCCCTGTTGCAGTGCACACCTCTGCCCAACCCCCAGGAGTTGCAGCCCCCATGACAGAGCTCTATTAGGCATCCCTGTGCCATGATGGCTGCTGCTATGACACATTACCAGCTCTGGCCAATCCCCAGGAGACATCGGACCTGATCACAGAGGTCAAGTAGTCATCATGGTGCACTGGTAGCTGCTGCAGTTGGAGTACTACAGCCCTGCCCCATCCCCAGGAGGCATCAGATCTGATGACAGAGGTCCAGCAGTCATCCTGGTGGTGTGGTAGTTGCTGATGTTTATGTGTGGAACATCACCCATGGCCCCGAAGGTTCCCAGACCTGCGCACAGAGGTGTATCAAACATACAGTTGCAGTGTCACAGGTCTGCCTTATCCCCAGGAGGCCCCAGACCAGCTGACACAGGTCTAGTCTCTATTATGGTGTTATGGTGGTTGCTGTTGTTACATAGAAACATAGAAACATGATGACAGAAAAAGACCACATGGCCTATCTAGTCTGTCCTTCCATAATAACAACTACAACAGTCCACTTTTTACCTTTAGAGATCCTCTGTGTTGGTCCCATGCTTTTTTGAATTCAGTTACTGTCCTCATCTCTACCACCTCCACTGGGAGACTATTCCATGGATCCACTACTCTTTCCGTAAAGAAATATTTCCGCATATCACTCCTGAATCTATCTCCCTTCACCATCATCCCATGTCCCCTCGTAGCAGAACTTGCTTTCAATTGAAAGAGGCTCTCTCCCTGAACATTTATGCCACGGAGGTATTTAAACATCTCAATCATATCACCTCTATCCCGCCTTTCCTCTAAGGTGTACATATTAAGATCCTTAAGTCTGTCCTCATATGCTTTATAATGAAGCCCATTAATCATTTTAGTAGCAACCCTCTGCACCGACTCCATCCTGTTCAAATCCTTTTGAAGGTGCGGTCTCCAGAATTGCACACCATACTCCAAATGAGGTCGCACCAATGTAGGGTTGCCAACTGGCTCCACATGCGCCCGACAGGCTCGATCCAGTCCTGGGTTTACCCCATTGCATGCAGGGACATGTAGTCTTGCTTTTCTTATGGAATGCAATGGAAAAATCAGAACTACATGTCCCTGCATGCAGTGGGGTAAACCTAGGACTGGATCAAGTGTGTCGGGCGCATCTGGAGCCAGTTGGCAACCCTACACCAAAGACTTATACAGAGGCATTATCACCTCCTTTTTTCTGCTAGCCACTCCTCTCCGTATGCACCCAAGAATCCTTCTAGCTTTTGCCGTCGCCTTTTCTACCTGTTTAGCTACTTTAAGATCATCAGACACAACCACGCCTAGGTCCCGCTCTTCTTTAGTGGACAAAAGTACTTCACCTCCTATACTGTATTGCTCCCTTGGATTGCTGCAGCCCAAATGCATGACCTTACATTTTTTAACATTAAATCCCAGCTGCCAAATTCTAGACCATTCTTCAAGCTTAGCTAGATCCCTCCTCATGTTATCTACACCTTCCTGGGTTTCTACTCTATTGCAGATTTTGGTATCATCTGCAAAGAGGCAAACCTTACCTGACAGCCCTTCCGCTATATCACTAACAAAGATGTTAAAAAGAATCGGACCAAGGACAGATCCCTGGGGCACACCACTGGTAACATCCTTCTCCTCAGAGTGAGCTCCATTTACTTGTACTCTTTGTCGCCACCCACCCAACCAATTTCTAACCCAAGCAGTAACTTTAGGGTCCATCCCTAGGGTGCTCAGTTTGTTTATAAGTCGCCTGTGAGGAACAGTGTCAAAGGCTTTACTGAAATCTAAATACACCACATCTAGAGCTCTCCCTCGGTCCAACTCCCTGGTCACACAGTCAAAGAAATCAATCAGATTTGTCTGACAAGACCTGCCTCTGGTGAATCCATGCTGCCTCAGATCCTGTAATCCGCTGGACTCCAGAAACCTCACTTTTTTCTCTTTCAGCAGCGTTTCCAATAATTTACTCACCACCGAAGTTAAACTAACCGGCCTGTAGTTTTCAACCACATCCTTACTTCCGCTTTTGTGTAAAGGCACCACATGAGCCTCTCTCCAGTCCTTTGGCACCACTCCCGACTCCAACGAGGCATTGAAAAGGTCAGTCAGTGGAGTTGCTAGAACGCCCCCAAGTTCCCTCAGTATTCTAGGGTGTATCCCATCTGGTCCCATCGCTTTGTCTACTTTAAGTTGAGCTAGTTTCTCACGAACACAGTCTTCTGAAAATTGTTCAAGATTTCCCTCGCTTCTGTTCTTATTTGTGGGTGTTTTCTGAGGTCCTGCTCCTGGTTCTTCATCTGTGAACACAGAACAAAAATATTTGTTAAGCAATTCCGCTTTATCCTTATCAGCTTCTACATATTCCCCCCCTGCACCCTTGAGTCTGACAATACCACTTTTGCCCTTCCTCTTCTCACTAATATATCTGAAAAATGTCTTATCCCCCCCATTTTATTGCATTGGCTATTTCCTCCTCCTTTTGAATCTTTGCCTTCTTGACTACTTTGCTAACTTCTCTAAGTTTTTCCAAATACAGATGCCTGTCTTCCTCTCTCTGTGATCTCTTGTATTTCATGAAGGCCTCCCTCTTTTTCTTCACTTTTTCAGCTACTTCCTTCGAAAACCATAGCAGTCTCCTGTTCCTTTTGCCTTTATTTACCATTTTAACAAAAAGGTTGGTTGCCCTTAAAATACACCCTTTCAGTTTTGCCCACTGTTTTTCTACATCCCCCAGCTGTTCCCATCCCACTAACGACTCCCTGAGGTATTGGCCCATCTTCGCAAAGTTAGTCTTCCTAAAGTCTAAGATCCTCACCTTGGAATGGATTCTAACAGCCCTAGTCCTAATACTGAACCACACCATCTGGTGATCACTGGATGCAAAATGATCTCCCACTACAACATCAGAAACACTTTCACCATTGGTAAGCACCAAGTCCAGTATGGCCCCTTCACGTGTGGGGTCTGTTACCAATTGCCTGAATAGTTCTCCCTGTAGAGAATCCAGGATCTCCTTACTTCTAGATGATACTGCAGCAGGAATGTGCCAATCAACATCTGGCATATTGAAATCTCCTAGCAGTAGCACTTCCCCTTTCCTAGCAATGCTGCGTATGTCTTCAATTAACTCTCTGTCCACCTCTTCCTCTTGTGAGGGAGGGGTCTGTATATCACACCAATGCAAATAGATTTCTCTTTCCCTCTTTCTAGTTTAACCCACAGTGCCCCCTCTCTCCCTTTTAAGCTCTGTAATTCCAAAGCTTCAGACCAGCTGTTGCAGGTTCCCAGCTGTGCCCCAACCCCAGGAGGCCCCAGACCAGACTACATAGGCCTATTCTACATCCTGGTGTTATGGTGGTTGCTGTTGATGCAGGTTCCAAGCTCTGCCTTATCCCCAGGAGGCATCAGACCAGACTACACAGGTCTATTTTCCATCCTGGTGTTATGGTGGTTGCTGTTGTTGCAGGTTCCCAGCTTTGTCTTATCCCCGGGAGGCATCAGACCAGACTATACAGGTCTATTCTCCATTCTGGTGTTAGGGTGGTTGCTGTTGTTGCAGGTTCCCAGCTCTGCCTTATCCCCAGGAGGCATCAGACCAGACTACACAGGTCTATTCTCCATCCTGGTGTTATGGTGGTTGCTGTTGTTGCAGGTTCCCAGCTCTGTCTTATCCCCAGGTGGCATCAGACCAAACTATACAGGTCTATTCTCCATCCTGGTGTTATGGTGGTTGCTGTTGTTGCAGGTACCAAGCTCTGCCCAGGAGGCCCCAGACCAGACTACACAGGCCTATTCTCCATCCCGGTGTTATGGTGGTTGCTGTTGTTGCAGTTTCCCAGCTCTGCCCCAACCCCAGGAGGCATCAGACCAGACTATACAGGTCTATTCTCCATCCTGGTGTTAGGGTGGTTGCTGTTGTTGCAGGTTCCCAGCTCTGCCCCAACCCCAGGAGGCATCAGACCAGCTGACACAGGTCTATTCTCCATCCTGGTGTTATGGTGGTTGCTGTTGTTGCAGGGTCCCAGCTCTGCCCAGGAGGCCCCAGACCAGACTACACAGGTCTATTCTCCATCCTGGTGTTATGGTGGTTGCTGTTGTTGCAGGTTCCCAGCTCTGCCCCAACCCCAGGAGGCCCCAGACCAAACTACACTGGTCTATTCTACATCCTGGTGTTATGGCAGGTGCTTCTGTGTATGCGTGGAACATCACCCTATCCCCAGGAAGGACCTGATGACAGGGGCGCAGTACACATCCTGGGTTCATGGTGGATGCTGCAGTTGCCGTCTCACAGCTGTGGCGCACCCCCAGGGGGCCCCAGCCCACAACACAGAGGCCTATCAGTCACCCTGGTGTTATGGCTACTGCTGCTGTTGCAGGCTCCCAGCTCTGCCACATCCCCAGAAGGCTGCACATCAGATTCCAGTGGTCCACCAAGCATCCCGGTATAATGGTAGCTGATGTTGGTGAAGGTACCCAGTTCCCCCACACCCCCAGGTGTCCGAACCCGCACCACAGAGGTTGGAGCAGTGTCCAGTCATCATGGTGATGGCTCCTGTTGATGTGGGACGGGCTGCCCAACACCGAGGTGTGTGCTGGACTGCACTGAGGGTATGGAGTCACAACCCGTGTAGATAAGAATTGGAACGCTTCACATGCCATGTTGCTATCATGTCATGCCATGAAATGGCAGGGACATGTCATGCCATGAAATGGCAGGGACATGGCATGGGGTGGGTGTGAGGTGCCGCACAGGGCACGTAGGTGTCACACCACACATGCTCAACCTCACGCCCACACATGCAGGCGGATCTGCCAACAGCTAGTATGGGACCCCCTGTTCATAGCAGGAGCGGCCCCCATTGCACATAGACATGTCTGCCATGTGGTTCGCCATGGGCAGGGATACAGGGCCCTAATGGTTGCAAACATTGCTTATCCCCCCAGGTAGAGGACCTACAGAAGAAGGGCAGAGAGATGAGGCTACACTGCCCTGGATACCTCCGCCGCATGCAGCGGGAGGCAATGGCCGGGGGTGACGGTGAGTGTCCCAGCCTATGCATTGCACCACCCCATGTTCCAGTGGCACGGCAGCCTGTGATGCCACATACAATGTGTCTGTGCCGTAACAAATGCATGACGCCCTGTTCATACCTGCTTTCTCCACAGAGGCTGCAGATGCTGGGGAGGGGACCTCTGCGCCCACACCACCTGGTGGCAGTCCCCCCCCCCCACAACCACTGGGGATACCGATGTGAAGGACGTACCTGCAGAGGCGGAGGATGCCATGTATGTGGGGGAGGACTACATGGAGGGTGGGGAGAGGTGGAGTGGGAGGGTGAGGAAGAGGGTGGCGGGGAGAGTGAGGGGAACGGCCAGGGTGGGGGGCCATGGAGGGTGGGGTAGGGGGGCATGTGCCCGAGGGCATATGCAGGTCACCACATAGCACTGGGGGCCCCTGCCACCTTCCTCATGTGCGTGGCCAAGGTGTCAGGCTGGGTGTGGGACCCCCACACATTGCTACACACAGGGCCAATGCAGATGCCACCACCCAGACCACAGCCACATGGTGTGGATGTGGTGGCAAATGTGTGGGTCTCCTGTGTGTGGCGATGGGCACTGTTATGCGGACCCTGAGCGACCATGGCCACAGCTGCTGTTGAGGGTATGGCTGAGGTGATGCACCGCCAGCATTACCATGGCATGTTCATGGCACATCCCCAGCCATACCCCCACGGCGGGCCCCCAGATGTGTGATCAACATATATATCTGTGGTCATCTCCCAGTGTCTGCAAGGTAGTTAAGGGGATGCACAGATGGCAAAGGTGGCAAAGGTGGCAACCCTAATAGCCAAATGTGAGACGGATGTACATGCTAGGCTAATACCAAATGTGAACCAGTTTTAATGTTAACCCACCTGTGGGAGGGTGTTGTTCTGTTGTACATTCTAAGGTTTGTATGGCACCTACCAACACATATTTGTATTAAAACATTGTGTAGGCAGCCACATCTTGCAAAGGTCATGTGTCCTTTGTACATACATGCTGTAGCGGTGAGTGTGACACCTGTGTGCATGTCCCAGTGTGTATTTGTGCCATAGACATTGCCTCTGCCCCACAACAGACTGTGTGGAGCACCATGTGCGATGCCGGATGTATCCCCTGATGACATCGTGATGTAACCATGTGCTGCACCGTCCAACAGACATGGACACATGCATGTTGTCATGGATAGTCAGTCTGTGGCATGGATGCAGCACATAATAGGATGGTGAGGAGGTGCATATGTGGTACCCATGATGCAGCCTAGATGTGATGTATGCGGGAATCCACGTGTCTGACAGGGCGTCAGTCTGTGCATCTCACCAAGATAGGGTCTGGTGGGCTGAAGGGGCAGCAGCTCACTATAAGCACTGTGGGGGGTAATCACCTGACAGCAGCTAGGTATATCTGTACGTCATGTCTGTCCGCCAAGCATGTGCGGTTAGTATGCCACGGTGACCCTGGTGTGTGTCTGACAGACGGGTCACCCATGTAGATAGCCTGATGTGGATGATATGCGGGGACAGAGAGGAGATATACCCCACAATGTTGGTGAACAAGCAGAGATATACAGCAGGTGGCAGGGGGAGGGAGGGTGTAACCCCAGGCATATGTATGGCCGTTAACACATGGCACAGTGCATGGAATACAGGCCATGTGTGGACCGCTCTGTCATGACTGCTGCTGGTGCATACACCCCACCAGCCTGTGACATGGTAGGGCACATGTGACCATGGTAACCCCAATTGGGACAGCCCACTCAGGGAACCCCTAACACAGAAATGGACACATGCACATTGATGACCAAAGGTAATGCTTTAATCAACGTGGTGGACAGTCCAATGTACAGTCACAGACCTACAGCCTGCGTGACCGCCCATGCCCATGCCCCCTCCCCCTCCCCCTCCCATGGCCCCCCATGCCCCTTGCTGCTGCTGCTGCCTCTGGCGCTGCCTCAGGCTGCAGGATACGTCCCGCCACAGCCTCGAGGGCATCCGCCACCCAGCCTATTCCAGCTGCAATATCCACAGCAGTCCCTCGCAGCTGCTGTGTCTCCAGGCTGTGCTCCCTGACGTCCCTGTGGAGCCCACACTCCACCTGGCATTGGGCACGCTGTACCTGCTGCTGGCCACGCATCTCCGCCCGTATAGCAATCAGCGCCTGGTGCCTGTGGGAGGGGAACAGGGTGACCTGTGAGACATCTGTTGCCTAGACCCCAACGTGTATGACCTGCCCATTCCCCACTGAGCCACACCAAACAACACAGACATGGCCAGAGGGCATATGTATGTGTGGAGGCCCACTGTTATCGTGCATGTGTGTGGCCCCACTGCTGTGTCTGGGGGTTGGTGTGCCACACCAGCACATGCAACCATCCTGCCAGTTGCCTACCTGCAGCATCCCTGCGTGCCGATGCCGTATGTGCCCACAGCTCCTGGAGGACGACATGCATTGCGCCCATTGTTGCAGTCGATGGCCCTGGCGGTGGCAGTGTGGGGCTGACCCCCACATCCTCAGGCCCCTCACCAGCCACTGTGGTGCCTGTGTACCCACTCCACTGGGGTGATTGTTCATTCTCTTGGGTGGCCACCTCCTCTGGCAGCACATCGCCCTTGGTGTGTCGCTGATGGCAGCCTCTGCATGCGACGCCTCCTTGACCTCCACAGGCTCGGGCTCCCCGCCATTGTCCTCCTCAGCTGCCTCGATGGCCTGGATGTTACCTGGGGGGGGTGGAGCAAGGTACACAGTAGATATGGGATTGTCACAGACACAGACAACAGACGGAGAGCGCATTGAAATGTGGACACATTTGTTTATGTACGCCTTGCTTTCCTCTGTCTCTCTTACTTGGTTAGCCCTAGGGACAGGAACTCTGCTGCTTGCCCCTTCTATACCCCCAGTCCCTCCTCCACCACACATGGTATGCACAAAACTAACCCATTTGAGGAGATTGCCCCATTTTGAAGCCCACATCTGGGGTGAGGATATCCATGTCTGACTGGGAGCGTGGAGTGAGCATGTGTGGGGTACACCCAGAACTTGGATGTCCTAACCAGATTTCAGATATGCCCAGGATGTCCTGAGCTGTATCCCAGCCTACATCTGCCCAGGGCATAAATAGGTAGTAGGAAATAGCTCATGTTGTCAGACAGATATCTGGAAGGTGTTGAGAAGGAGGTTAGATTCTAGCCCATATATGTTCCATGAAAAAACACTAACAGGGAATGCGGACTCAGGATTCTGTTTTTCTACTTTCGGCCACACCTGCTCCCAGGACATGGGCCCGCAAAAGCCCGTGGCATGCTCAGCGTGTGCGTGGTAGATAACGGCATGTGTGCTGCATGTCTCGAACATACCTTCTTGTGGGTCAGCCATGTCCAGCGCTGGGGAGAGGCCATGTATGTAGATCGGGCCTAGGCGCTCAGCAAGCTGCTGCTCCAGGGGCGTGAGGCTTTGGATGAAGGGGCCGCCCCTGCCAGTGCCACTAGCATGTCGGCGTTCTGCAGTCATGTGTGCATGGACCCCCGCCTGATATCGTTGAACGTCTTACGTAGGCTGTCAAGGTCCCTTGGTGGCCCCCCAGCCTGTGCCACGGCCCCCTGCACCTCCTCCCACACCTGGGTCTTTACACTAACAGTTGTACGTGAGCTCATGCACCCATACAGCTCCTCATAGTGTTCGAGGACACTTGCCAGCAGGTTGTGGTTTTCCTGATGGCTGAATTGTATGGCCCTCTTCCTCTCCCCATCCGGAACAGGCGTCCACCTACGCTTGCCTGTGTTATGCCCCTCAGGCTGCTCCTGTGTGCGGTCAGACATACTCGATGAACCCGCAACCTCGGACTCAGGATGACCCATCCCTCCCGTCCCTGGGGACTGCAGCCCTGGTGTTTCCCCAGACACCCCACCTATCATGTGCAGCCGCAGCATGTCCCTACTCTTCCTGTCCTCCCTCTGCATCCCGGACTTGTCTGATCTCCTGTGGCCCTTGTCCCCTCCCCCCATCACCTTCACCAGCCCTCACCACCTTAGCCACTCACCAGCCCTGCCTCCTGCCACCCCCACCACGCACCAACCCAGCCACTCACCACCACCGCCGACCACCCTTGCCAATCACCTCTCCCACCACTCACCAACCAAGCCACCTACCTCCCTCACTGCTCACCAAACCTGCCACTCTCCACGCCTAACCTGCCTCTGACCCTCTGTTCGCTTCACCACCAATAATGCACACCTTCCACCTCGCTCGCCAGCACTAACCCCTCATTGTGTACCAGGTGTGCACGTTCATTTATGGTATGTTTGGACGTCTGCGCATGTGTGTGCACATTGCGCATGCACAGAGGCAATGTGTAGAGTGCGTATGCAGAACCGTGCGCCGCACATGTGCAAGACGTGTACGCACAGATGTCCAAACATACCATATATGAACGTGCACACCTGGTACACACTGAGGGGTTAGTGCAGGCGAGTGAGATTGAGTTTAGGTTGGCACGGTACGGCACACATGTATGCTTCCTGTTTATCAAAAGTGTGGTGTTGTCTATTCCATCCTGCCTGCCACAGTGGGGTACCTGTTTCTGTCACACCATCTGTGAGTGGACAATAGCATGACCGTCATATGCTTGCACATGTGTGCATCTCTGCCCTTGTCCAGGGTGCATTGCATGTGTGTCTCTGATGTGTTCAGGGCTGGCGCTACTTTTGGCCTCTGGTGTCTGTCCATGTGTCTGCTGTGATTCTGGATAATGTTGTTTGCACTCCTTCTACCTCTCCCGTGCTCTGTATTTCACACCTCCGGACACTGGCACTTAGTTGTTGTATCCCATCATGTGTTCCCCTATAAGAACATAAGATATGCCATACTGAGTCAGACCAAGGTCCATCAAGCCCAGTATCCTGTTTCCAACAGTGGCCAATCTAGGTCATACATACCTAGCAGTTTCCCCAAAAGTTTCTGTCTGACCTATAAGTGCTGTGGGTTTGCACGTACATTCATGTGTGCATGTGTGTGGACATCAGCTCCTGGTTTAACACTCAACATTTCTTTCTGCAGGTGACACAGGATATGGGTGTCGGCCCTGGTTGCTAACCCCTGTGTGTCTACCACGGACATCATTCAGAGATGAGGTACAATAAGGCCCATGCCTCCAGTCGCTCCGTCATCGCGCGCACCTTTGGCGTTTTGAAAAGTGGCTTCAGGTGTCTGGATAGGACCGGTGGGGCCTTACAATACCAACCTGTGACAGTGGCAGAGATCATTATTGCCTGTTGCATCCTGCACAACATTGCTCTCAGGCACGATATCGATGTCAAAATTAATGAGGATCTGGAAGACGATCCAACGTGCCCTCCTGAACATGCCCGTGGTGACATATGTGAGGGCGCAGCTCTCAGGCAGCAGCTGATTGAGGAACTATTTTCATGTGAGTACTGGATGTTTTGGGAATAACATTTGGATAGATATATGTACTACTACTACTACTACTGAGCATTGGTATCGCATTACCAGTCATATGCAGCACTGCACTGACATTGCTGACACAATGCCTGGCCATCTGAGCTTACAATGTAGTCCAACCACTAACACAGAAGGTGTGGGCAGGGGACAATAGTGGGTGGAGGTGATTAATGTAGTTAGGATTATTAGGTGTAGGTGATGTGGTAGGCTGTCACACAGGGTTTTTAAATGGTTGGTGAGGGTGGCTGCCCTGCAGTCACAGGTAGTTAGTTCCAGGCATTGGATGCTGCAAGGTGACAGGTGTGTGGTCCCACGTTAACAGTGGGGAAGCGGCCCATAGATAGGACCATCTAGCTTGACTTGTGGGGATGACATTTGGGGGATATGAGGGGATTGATTGGATTGTATGCTCTGATGAGCAGGGACTGTGTGTTACATGTTTCGGTACGGCAATGCATACAGGTGTTAGCACTGTTTACATGCTCAGTAGTAGTAGTATTGTTATGCGAGTCATGGTACAGGGCAACCACAGTGTGACTGCATGTATAGATCAGCAGGTGCATCTTAACCTTGCCTGGAGCCTGTGAGGTGTTGTGACAGGTGGGGTGATATTGTCATACTGAGGCTGTCGGTAGATTAGCCATGCAGCACAGTGTTGCATACATTGCGGCGGACAGAGATGATTTCGAGGCAGACCAGCAAGGTGTAGGTTACAGTGACCAGGATGGCAGGTGATGAAGGGGGGCATTAGCATTTTGTGTGTTCTGGAGTGACGGCAAGAATCTTGCTGATGTTATCTAGGGGGACACCGCAGGCCTTAGCTACATGATGGGTGTGTGGGGAAGGGAAGCGAGGGGTCATAGAGACCTGCTATCTTGACGACCATGTTGACAGAAGGTGTATCCAACCTATAAACAGACACTGTAAAGGTTGGAGAGGGTTTAGGGGCGATACCCAGTTGTCCGGTCTTGGCCATGCTCAATTCATGCAGCGAGGTAACCTGCAGCCAGCAATGTCAGGGGGCAAGCTGAGGTCAGGGTGTGGATTGCCAAACATAGTTCATGTGTGGAGAGATATCTTTGGGACACATCAGCGTACAGCTGCTACTGATAGCCAGGGGATGTGCCTGCTGCACCAGGGAACTGGGTATGGGGCCATGGGATTGTAGCAGCCCCTGCATATATCCCTTTCATACAGCACCTGGGAGCAGGTTAGCAGGGGAGGTGGACCCACATGAACACACACTGAAGGTGCTATGGGGGACATATGGGGGACGCAGGATTATACCTGGACCTTTGGGCCGAGCACGTACAAGATAGCGCAGTGATGGTTGTGGTCAATGGTCTTGAGGGCATCAATGGTCTTGAGGGCAGCAGAGAGGTCACAAAGGGGATGGATAGGCTACAGGCCCTTGTACCTGGCCAGGAACATGTCAGTGGCGGGTTTGGGTAGGGACAATTAGGTACAGTATCATGACGAATTGCCAGACTGTGATGGATCTAGGGGTTTATGAGTGATGAGGACGTGATGCTGGTGTGTTTGTTGCACAGCTTGGACATGACATATGTATGTTTCCCTTGTGTTTCTCAATCCACAGGACATGCTTGGTGATGTTCCTGGTTCTGTAGTGCAGTGGCAGCTGTGTGTACCTCATTCAACGTGCAGGACACTGGGGTAGGTGGACATACAGGTAATTTGTCTGTGTGGACAGTCAGGAGCAGCACATGTCAGAGGTTATCTGTCTAATGCACATATGTTGTGGGTGACCTATTTAGTGTGCTCCCCCGTACCCCATATGTTGATGTTGGCCACACATATCCACATGTGTTCGTGCCCAGTTTGTCTTCTCCAGCACTGTCTCTGGGACACAACCAACAGGGCTGCATGTGTCTACAGGTCCTAGGTGTTCTGGTGGTGGGCCGCACATACACCCTTCCCTGACATTGTAGCATCAGCCAACAGCAGTGTATGATGGCATTTGCAAGACCTTTATCTCCACTACTCTCCAATTGTGCACATACAGGCCGTATGTTACTGGTGGCATGCTCACCTTCTCATACTGTGTGTGTGTGTGTTTGTGGGTGGCTCTGTTTTGATACAGTGTGTATGCCGTTTGCATTAACATGTGGTGGGCGGGGTCTGCACACCTGTGGAGCGGTGGTGAGTGTGTTATCTCTATCTTACTGGTGTTAACCATGTGCACAGTGTGCGTGTGTGTTGTGGGTTGTGGGTAGACCTATCTCATGTGTGTTGACAGACCACTGCACAACAGCATTTATGTATCCCAGATATCACCATAATTTGGACATGCGGCAACGGCGGCTGGACATGGGGACATGGTTATTTGGCACATTTTGATGACATCTTCTGCCTTTACTGAGACGTTCTGTGGACTTTGCCTGCCTGTGAGGATCCCAAGCAGACATTTGCTGAAGACACACAGTAGGTAGCACCTTGGATCGTTTGGGTGTGACATCAGCCTTTATATGTTTGTGTTTTATTTATTTATTTTATTTATTTATTTAATGTTATTTATATACCGCCTTATCATTCAATCAAGGCGGTTTCCACGGCAAACAATGGGGGGGGGGGGGGCAAGTGTCTACATGCAGTGGATAGTGTGGTGTGTAGGTGTAGGGGGGGATAGATTAAAGTAGTATTTTCTACATAGTGTGCTATATTACATCGTGAGCTATTATACAATCTTATATACAGTCTTAGGGAGGTGGGAAGGACCGGAGTTTTGTCTTGAAAGTTGGCTTAAGGGGTGAGGCCATAGTGTTCGATGAACAGGGTTGTCTTGAGGTTCTTTCTGAAGTCCTTGATTTCTTCCTTCTTTTTCTTACGTCAAATTCGTGCTGTTTGGCCTTTTCTCACTCCTTCTGCACTCGCCACTTTACTTCTCTCTTTGGTTCTATCCCGTGTCGATTTTGCTAACTCCCTTTTTCTTGATCTCCCTAAGTCTCAACTATACCGTCTTCAACGTATTCAATACACTGCCGCTCGCATCGTCACCCATTCTTCCATTCGCGATCATGTCTCACCTCTTCTCTTCTGTCTCCATTGGCTGCCCCTACCTTTTCGTTTTCACTACAAACTGCTTACTCTGGTCCATCGAGCTTTCCATACTAACACCCCGCAATATTTGGCCGATCTCCTCACCTATCACACTTCTAGACGCACACCTCGTTCATTTCACCTCAACCGCCTCACTCTTCCTTCCCCTTCTTCAGCGCACCTCCAATCTACCCGTTCCTCGGCCTTCTTTTTCACAGCTCCTGCCCTCTGGAATTCCCTTCCCCCCTCCCTCCGGCTTGAACCTCACCATCCTACCTTTAAATGTAATCTAAAAACCCACCTCTTCTCCCTTGCCTTCGACCTTCCCTCCCCTTTTGTATGAGCTATCTCTTACATTGTCTATGTTGTGCTCTTTAACCCCCCTCTCTCCTATTAAGATTGTATTTCTCTTCCTCTTTTCTGGCTATGGTTTTTATGATTGTTTTTATTTGTTTTCTTTGATTGTTTTTATGAGATATTTATATTGTAAACCGCTCTGATCTTCTTGAACGGGCGGTATATCAAATTTTAATAAACATAAACATAAACATAACATAAACATAAACAGTGGTTAGTCTCAGCTGTTAGTCTCATGCTGTTTGTTTCATGGACCTTTCCTGTTGGGTCTCTGTGCACCAACGCTGATGGACATGGGGTGCAGCTGTGATATGCCTGTGTTACTTGGGCATGGACATGACCATATCCATGGGACACACTCGTCTGCAGTTGCATTTCCAAATGTCCACAACATGCACATTGTTCTGTGTTGTCATCATGTTATGTTTGCCTGTGTAACATTTAATTACGTCGGTACTGATGTTTGACTCCCTGCAATGTGCCCTGCTGTTGCGTCCAGTATACCAAGACAGTGTTTGTCCTTATTCTGGCACAGGGCAGCGGACACACACAGCACATCTACTTACGTGCATCTGCGGGTGACATCACCCACCTGTTGGAGGACACAACAACACCATTCAACTATCCCTGGGAGATGGTACCATAGGATGTTTGACCTCTGCGAGTGGGACACATGCCTATGATGAACATTACTGTTGGACTGCTACTTTCCATATAACAGGCCTGACCATCACACCGTTGCTACGGTGGGCTGGCTGGGTGTCCTGTTGATTGCGCGAGACACACATGACCGTTCGGGTACTGTGGCACATTGAGATATCGCACTTGACTATGCATGCCCAGTGATTCACGGACAGTCTTAACGAGACATGTGGGTTTGCAGATGCCCTTTGCACTGTGGACACTGTGTACTGGTCCGTATGTGTGCATCACAGACTGGAATAGTCACTGTATGTTCTACATCCATCTGACATTTTGTTAGTGTGTGTTGGCCATGTGTGTAACATGCACCACACGATATCCTCATCTGTTGAGGTCACGGGGGCATACAGCCATGTATGTGGCACAGGGGAAACATTGTATACGTACTCTGGTATATGTCGGCCTATCCTGCACTTGGACATGACACACTTGTTACCACCACACCAGTTTAATGGCCGCCAACATTTTGGATTGATGTTTGCCCTCACCAAGGGAGTTACAGTGCGTGTGGGACATCACTGTGTCATGGTTCACCATACATGGTGCATGTGCATGTGACTGAGTATGTTGGTACACAAGAGCATGTGGCAGTGTGGCTTCTGTGTGGGGTACTGGCCCATGTTTGACCTTTCTTTCACACTCCATCTACAGGTCATTGTGTTTGGCTACTGTACAGACGTGCTGCTGTACATTGATTTACAAACATAGTATTGCATGTCTGCACACCTCTTTATCCCCTGAAGTTCCGCCGCTCACCTTTGCCCATGACATTTGCAGTGTGGCAGTGTGATTGTCCATTTTCGTCCTCCATTTGTGCATCCCATGTACCGTGATCTATGTGTACGGTTCATGTATCCACAAGACCCATTGCAGGGGACCTGCTGCATGGTGTTATCTCTGCATGTCTGTGAGGTTCCTTGTTGGTCTTCTCTGGGATCACGTGCCTCTTGTACCTGTTACCTTATCCTCATTTTGCATTTGGCCTTTGTTTTGGGTTACATTGGTGACGCTTTCATTGCTATATCATGCATTCTGGGGCAGCTGTGACATATATATCTATATCTGTGTGTACACTTGCTTACATGTTGCTACTTATGCTTTATCAGGCTTTTGCCACCTGTCTTGGCAGACGGATATGTTTTTGGGGACAATTCATGACTGATGCGTGTTGGTCCCTCATCATGCACCGCCTAGTGTCTACATGCGACTAGGGCATCTGGGACAGGCAGCAACATGTGGGAGGTGGGGGGATACTGCATAGTGAACACCATGCAGCTACGGCACATTATCTCTCCTGCCCATCATCTGTAGACGTGCCAGTGACTTTGGGGTGACACATGGGTAGCTAGCATGCTCAATGTGTTTTCCGTTTGTTCACTGTAAACCAACCACCTTGATATGATGACAGGTGGTATATACAATATGTCTACTGATTGACCACAATAAAAGTATGTGTTTGACCCACATTTCTCTCTGCTGCTGCTTGACCACACTGACACATGTCGTTCGTTATGTTCTGGTAATGTACATGGCCCACCTGTGCTCACATCCTTGTACGGTGGCAGCTGGCTATGTGGCAGCCGTCTGATACAATACAGGGTGCGAAGGGTTTCCATACTGACATTCCCTTTGAGGGGACATATTTGGGTTTGGCTTGCTGTGGTTGTTTGGGATAGTGGTTGCAGACATGTGTTGGCACACCATAGGTTGCAGGTTCAAGTCCCACATGTTGTCGTCAGCACTCCCTAGTGACCAGTGGCTGTAAGGGTAGGCTGAGCATTTTTATTGTTTCAAGGAGGAAAGGGCTCTTTAAAGCCAAGTGCAGGTTGGTCTTTGTAGTCCAGCTCCTTGTGTGAACAAATTGTATAAGCCAAATAGAGGGTATTAAGGCTTTTATTTCCCCTTTAACGCAAAGGCTCAGTAAGGCACAGAAATAAAGAAAGTCCTTTCTTTCAGGGTTTCACCAAACATAAGCAAGAAGAAAAACTGTTACAAGTTTCACAGTTGATTGGAGAGATTAACTGAAAGATTCTCTTACTTCAGAGCAACTTAAATAGGCAAAACAGTTCTCTGGCATTTAGCACAAAACATGAGCATTCTCAAAGCAAAAAGGTCTGTTCAATTCACAGTTCTGCTAATGACTCAAGGCTACTAGAAATACACAAGGTACAATCCATAAATTCACCTGGAGGCATGGGAATAGGGTTCTCTAGGTCTATTTCCATGGACTCTGGGTCACTGGCCTCTCCCTCTGAATTGGATGTCTCCCTTGCTGCTATACTTTCCCAGACTCTGTCTGTTTGCTTGTTTCCAATAGGGCTGTTCTAAGGCTCCCAAACGAACATGGCCTGCTCTTCTGCCTTTAGATACTGGGTTGTAAAACTCTGACTTGTTTCCTTTTCTCCTGCACTGAGCATCTGTTTCACCAGAGCTTCTAGGAGATAAACTTTCTTTTATAAATGAAGTGGCACCATACCTGGGCTTCCTCCTGTAGCCGGTATAACTGGAGCTTTCTCTTTGAGGCACCTCTCTCTGGAAACAGGCTTTCTCTTGGAACCTTCTGAGCAGTGCTTTACCTTTCTGTAGTTCAGGAAAACCTGCTGAGGAATCCGGATTTCCTTGCTTCTGGGTAAAGGTAGCTCTGCTATCAGAACCTTTCCTTCTTGTACCTCTTAATCCTGATTCAGACTCCTCCAGTGAGTGTAGGCCTCTCTCAAAGCATGGCTTTCTCCTCCCAAGCTCTTTGCCTCTGTGGTCCTCTGCTACCGAGTCTCTCTCCAGACTGACTCTCCTCGAGCTGTCTTTCTTTCTGACTTTCTCTGCTCCTTTTCCAGCACTTACTATTCTGGGCATTATCCTTGATCCAGCTACGCTGCTTGGGCTGGAGGTGTTACCCCTTCCGTCTGAAGTGCTTCTCCTGGCAGTCTCTCTCTGGACTGCTTTCCTCCAGACTGCTTCCCTCTGGACTGGTTCCTTCTGCTGGCCTGCTTTCCTCTGGACCGCCTTTCTCTTATAAAGGCATTCTACCTTTGAGTTTCCCAGGCTTGTCGTCAGGTGCAGCTGATTAGCTTTTACATAATCAGTGGCTGGGTGTGTTAACTCAGCCTCAGTAGTTTTGCTCCTGCTCCCTCTAGCTGAGCTGCAAGGTAATTGCATCCTCTGCACATTAACAGCTCTGTTAAAGACAGGGTTTTTTTCTAAGTCTGCACTCTCAGTAGCTTCAGCTTCATGACAATGTTCCTTCTTTTTGTCCTTGTTTTGTGCTAACCTGACCAGGAGCTGCCTGACGATTAGTCACCTCTCCGCACACCCTTCCATCTCTTCGCTTTACACCACAGTATGCCCTTGATGCAGCCTATCCGTCGCATATTAGCTGTTACATATGGCTCTTTCTTTGTACTGTCCATGTCGGCTTGGGGGATTGGCATTGCTGTTGTTGATCTGATCTGTTTCATGTCTGTTTGTAGGTTCATGTCTCACATGCTCCTTTTCCATTCTGGTCCCGATTTTTCTCTGCTCCACAGAGCATTGGGTTTAGGTTCTTTGCTCTTTTGCATGCTGTGTCCACTGCATAACATTTCATTGTGTGTGTGTATGTGTTTATGTGGCTGTCGTCCAAATTACTGACTGTGATATGAGCTGTACACACTGGTTCTGCATGTGCATTGCATCTTCACTACTGTTGGGGTTGCCCTATCCTGGCAGCCAGCTGTGTTTTGGTGTGGTGCCCTCCAGTGTTCTTGTATGCAGCCTTTGCTGTGATACTTACGTTGGTGTTGTGGCCTACCGGTTTGTGCATTGCCGTTTGTGCTACTGGTCATGGGTTTGACTCCTCTTTGTTCTAATGATTTTATGCCTCTCATCCACACGTACTTTGCATTCCTGTTACAGTCCTATCTGTGACGATCTGTGCTGCTAGCACATTATACCCTCATCACTGTTGCCAAACATCCTTTTGTCAGTCTATCTGTGTCTGCAAGCTCTGTGGTGTCCTGCTCTACTGTGCAGGCTGCTACCCCATGTCCTGCACTGGCACCCTTTTCTGCATCATGGCTCTTCATTCTTGCCTCTCCTGTGTCTGCTCTGCATGGCACTGCTACTCCTCTGTCCTCCTGTCATTGCACTTCTCCTGCCACCACTGGCTCCTCTGCTGGACACGTATTCCCATCCTCTGCCACACACCGTCATTATTGCACTTTACAGTACCATCACCCTGTGCATCGGTACAGCTGCCCCTGATATGTTTGTCCACTTTACCCGCTGCCACATGAGCTGCTCACAGATATGGCAGGTCCATCACCTCAGACACCTACTTCCTTACATCACTTCTTCATTGGCTTTCGTTACTGCTCTATGCAGTGTTAGGGTTACATCTGTGTTAGACCCATACGTTTCATGCTTGCGAGGTTGGTGCACCTTACTGCCCTTGGCCAACGTTTCTTTGGTCACCTTAACATCCTTGGGGCATCTTTTGCAACACCTTGGGTTCGGACAGCTTCTGGGGCGCCTTACGTGATGCCTTGGAGGGTACCACCCGTTCATGCCACCCTCTGGGCCACATTCTGACCCGCCTTGGTTGCCGTGGCACTTAATGATGTGCCTTATGGTGCGCCCTAAAAGGTGCTTTAGGTTAGGGCACAGGGATGAGCATTTTTTGGGGGACACTGCAGATTGTTGAGATGTGTCTAACTGTTCAGGCAGGAAAAGGGATTGGCTCAGGCAGCCTAATCACATATCACCACTGTGGAATTGAACTCATGACCGCTGTATCAGCAGTCATTGTATTAACCAGTGTGCTACTCCTTTAATCACAACTCAGTGGGCGAACTTAGGGTTACCGTGCAATGATGTGCCACGGCGCGTTTATTGCACGATGTTGGCCAGGGCGCCCTCTATCGCACGATACTCTGCCATTGCTTCCTTTACGCCGGAACGCCCACCACCTTATATGGCATTCCTCACGTTATCGCTGCAATTAGTGCCAGGAACATTAGGACCGTTTAGTAAACATACCCCCTAGACTTTAAAAACACTGACTTCAGTAAAATGGTCAAGTACCTGAAGGAGGAGTTCGCAGGGTGGGAGAGGATAAGGGAAGTAGAATTGCAATGGGCTAAACTAAAAGAGGCAATAAAAGGGGCAACAGATACTTATGTAAGGAAAGCAAATAAAAACAAGAGGAAAATAAAACCTATTTGGTTCTCCAAAGAAGTGGCTGCACAAATAAAGGCAAAAAAACACAGCTTTCACTAAATTCAAAAATTCGCAAACAGAGGAATACAGAAAAGAAAAGAGGATCGAACTAAAAGAGACAAAAAGAGAAATAAGGATAGCAAAATCAAAGGCAGAAGAAAAGATGGCTAAAGATGTGAAGTGTGGCAACAAAACTTTTTTCAGGTATATTCAGGAGAGGCAGAAAATCAGAGGTGGAATTGTAGGACTCAAAAGTGCTGGGAACAGATTTTTGGAAAGTGACATTAAAAAAGCGAAAATGCTAAACAAATACAAAGGAAGAGGTACTAATGCCACTGTACAAGTCGCTGGTGAGGCCTCACTTGGAATATGGTGTTCAGTTTCGGAGACCATGCGGTATGTTTACTAAACTGTCTTAATGTTCCTGGCACTAGTTGCAGCGATAATGTGAAGGATGCCATATAAGGAATGGGCATTCCGGTCTTAAGGTAGCAATCATGGGTTATCGCGCGATAAAGAGCGCCGTGTACATTATCGCGTGATAAAGGGAGCCGCGCACTTTACCGTGCGTTAACCTTAACTTCACGTGCTGACCTGCAATCACAGCAATAGAGGTGTAGCACACTGGTTAATACAATGACTGCTGAAACAGAGGTCATGAGTTTGATCCCCCAGTGGGCTTAATGAGTACGGCTGTCTGAGGCATTTTCTTTTTTAATTTAAATTAGTGCTGCCAGCAAACACACCCTCACAGTGCCGTAACCTAAGGTGCCGCATAAGGCGCCCTATAAGACACTCCAGAGGGCACATTATAAAGTGCACTGTCCGCCAAGGCACCTTATAATGTTCCCTATAGGGCACTTTATAAGACACCTTATAGGGAGCTTTATAGGGCACCTTATGAGGCACCTTAAGGTTACAGCACTGTGAGGGTGTTTTTGCTGGCAGCACTAATTTAAATTAAAAAAGGAAATGCCTCAGACAGCTCTATCAAATAACACCACTGTGGGATCAAACCCATGACCTCTGCCTCCACAGTTAGTGAAGTAACCAGTGGGCTACATCTCTATAACTACTAACAAACCCCTGGCTGGCTACAGAAGGACTTCAGGTCACCACACAAACTTGCTGTGGTTACCAGGATAGGGTTAACCCACCCGTACCTATGATGCACTGCACATTGTCAGACGGCTGCCTGGGTGAGAATCTTCACACTCTTGGCAAGTGCATATTTCTATATGATTTGCAAGGTATTGTGGGCAATGTAGTTCATTCACACCAGACACATCTGCTGACAATAATTTAGTTGTGCTCTTGGGTAAAGCGAATAAGATATTTATTTATGGGGTTATTTCTCCCAACACAGATATGCTTGGTAGCACATAAATTAGGTTACTTGCTTTCAGTGTTAACTTGGAAAAACAAAGTTAAAAATCAGGAAAACAAATGAAAAGCCACAAAGCAAGAAACAAACTGTTCTTTTCAGGTTAACTTCTGATTACTTCCCACATAGATACAGAAGTGATTCTCTCCTAGCTCACAAGCAATTAGGTAAGGCTTAATTGCTAGCAGTTACCAGCTGAAACCCCTTAGCTGGCTTGCCTTCCACTGTGTGGGTCAAATCCTGCTTCAGGAGCTTTTCTGAGTAGATTAAAGAACAAATTTGTATTTCTTTGTGATGGTTGCTGTACTTTATAACAGAAAGTTACCAACGGAGTTTAGATAGAGAGCAGTCCATATAAACAGGATCCTCATCTGCTATTATTCCCCCTTGTTCAACAAGCATGGGTTCAATATCATGGATTGGCACAGATGAATCTCTCAATGGAGCATTTTCAGGAGAATACTTGTTTCCCTGCTGTCTTTCAAGGTTATAGCTAGGGCATAGATCAGTGTTCATACCTGAGCTTCCATTGCTGTTAGAGTTCCTCTCTATATAGCCTGGCCAGTATGTAGTCCAGTTCTTATGTCCAGCCTTCCAATCCAGATCCCTGGACACTGGATCTCTCTTCACATACCTTCTGGCACAGGTCTTAGGGTCCCTTCCACGTGCAGCCGTCTCCCTCAGAGGTAGCGTCTGGTGATTCCTAACTCTGCAGCACCATTCCTCTGGTTTTCCCCAGTCCAATGGTGTATGCTGGCCCTTGGAATGCCTCCCAGTATACGTACTGCTTTGGACTCTTCTAGACCTCTCAAAGGCTTTTCTCTTCCTTCTTCCAAAGGGTCTCTTTCCCTCTCTGTCCGTCCGGTTTGGCTTCTGCTTCTGATGATCCTTCAGATGAAACTGATGATCCTTCTCTGGATATCCAAGGTGATCATGAAGATGGTCATCTGTAGAATAAACTCTACTCTTATTCTGCTTGGATGAGTGCTCCTCCCTAACACAGCGCAGCTGTGCTGAATCAGGCCCTGCCCTTTGAGATGAGTGCTTAGGGATTACCTCATAGCCCTCCTGATTGAACACACGTTTCCCCACTTCAGCTCCTCTAATGGCTGTTGGAAACCTGGTGCATTCTGGGACTGGTAGTCTTTTATGGGAAAATTCTGTTTTCTTATTTCTACCAGAACTGACAGGTTGCTTGTTCAGAGTCACTTCACCTTTTCTATAGCTCCTTCCTGAGCTATGATAAGCTTCCTTATCACAACATGCAGATCAGCAGTCTACAGATGATCACAAGATGGGGTATGTACCCCCACAGCACCTCGGCCTGGTAGGGGGAACTGACCGTGTGGGTTACTGGCACAGAGTAGCTACAGACCATCACATTGTGCGGGTACTGTGCTCACCCTGAGGGCGAAGTGGGGCACCCTGCACCAGGTCCGCAGCACCTGGCTTAGCTGAGATAGGCTATGCTGCAGGTTGCCATCAGTGCAAGTGTGTGATAGGTAGTCCTTGCAGACACACCTAGGATACACCTGTGTCCATCTGTATTTCCCAGTCACGTCTAGCCCTTGTGGACTATGATGCACCCAGAATAGTACATATCCTGTGTGGGTGCCATGGTCACATGATTTAAGTGAAGGGGGGTGTTTGGACCCATAAGCGGATTATGTAGCACCACCCAACCCGCTCTCTGGGGCTCAGGGTTGGGGACAGGATCTCCCACCAACAGATCCACATTCTGCATCCCTGCAATGGTGGCAGTAGAGGGGACCATCAACCCCAGTCCTGCTAGGGAACGGGCACCCAATGCAGATCTGTACACCTCCATAAGGCAATGGCAGACAGACAGTAGGCCTGGAAATGCTCAGCTGCCCCCCACCACTATCTGACATTCTCCAGCAGTGAGCACAGTGAGTCTCCAGCCACTGCACCCTGCAAGGTGTTCTAGCCATACACATACTAACTGCAGATAGTCTGCTAGCTTGTACATACTGCATGTTCCTGGAAGAACTGTGTGCACCCAAAAATGGGATGTGCGCGCACACACCAAGCAGGTAAGTCAGTGATTGGGCCCCAGAAAAGGGAACCCATAAATATCACTTGAGAGAAATACTATATAGCACTATGGGGGAACCTAGCCATGCTGTGGTCACTGCTCAGTCAGGGTGAGAGTGACCTCCCAGCAGGACATGCTGTGGCCACCCTGTCCGTGCAGGTGGTGGCCTGGCACTACAATGTCCCAGCCATTGCCCTATGCCCTGTGCAGATGCATCCTGCCCAGGCCACCCTGTCCGGGCCATACCCACAGTACCTTGCTCCTCATTATACACATTGGCAGGCTAACACTGGAAACAGTGCAAGCAGTGTGGGCTGAGTAAGGTGTAGGCAGCCACAACACGCTGGATAGACAGACATACACTCCCACATCTTTGCCAGCATTGTGCAAATATAGAGGCTTTTGGCAGCCCTGGCCACCACACCAGTCCTGGGCACATGGCTATGGTACGCAATACTGTTGGGGTCACTCCCCGGGGTGGTAAACACTGTCAGAAACCAAAACTGAAACACACTCCACAGATATCAGAAAGGTTGCTATGATGCAGCTCTATCAGCAAATTGTGCTTAACTTAGGAATTGTTATCTGCCATTAATCATATCAACCTTTTGATATATGTGTAATGTATTCCCAAGTTTAGGGCAGCATTGCTAAGGTATGCAAGTGCTAGTATTGGGAGATGCTGCTGCGTGCAGGGCCCAACAGCTTGACTCTCCATGAGGCTTTGGACAGTGGAGCCTGTGGATGTGGGTGTTTATGCCCCTGTTGGCCGCTGCTCTAGGGCAGAGGTTCCCAACTCCGGTCCTGGTGGGCCAAACACCGTTCAGGTTTTCATGCTGTCCCTAATGAATATGCATGAGATACATTTGCATACAATGGGGCGGCGCATAATAATGCATCTCATGCACATTTATTAGGGACAGCATGAAACCTGAATTTGTGTTTAGCCCTCCAGGACTGCAGTTGGGAAACTCTGCTCTAGGGATTGCACATGTTTATGGTGTCTGATTGCCTTTCTGTTCCTTGAGAAGAGGAGTGCTTTCCAGAGCTCTCCCAAAAGGTGATTTTTGCTGAATTTGCTGCTTAACTGTGAGTTCTGTCTGTCTGTCTCCATATATTTATCTATCTATTAGCCCTTATTGGTGGGTTCCCTTACCTACTCCATTGCTGTAGAGTTTTAAACTATCTTTCTCTTAGTCCACCTGAGTGACTACCCCTCCCCCCTGCTGAGGTATTGTTGTAGACCTCCATTTCCTGTTCTGCATGTGGGCTTGCTCAGATTGCCTTTCTGTTCCTTGAGGAGTGCTTTCCAGAGCTCTCCCAAAAGGTGATTTTTGATGAATTTGCTGCTTAACTATGAGTTCTATCTGTCTGTCTGTTTGTCTCCACATATTTATCTATTTGTCCTTATTGGTTGGTTCCCTTAACTACTCCATTGTGTGTGCCCAAAGTTCAGGAACAGCCTACTGGCCAGAGACACTTACGTTCCCACCCACCCTACCCCTCACCCCACCCACCCCAGGGGCTACATTGCCTATACAGTGGTCACATACGTGCCATTTGTCGTTCCTAACTTGGGTTAAAGCCCACATCTTCTTCATCTTTTCTTATTATTATTCTTCCTCTTCTGGGACTGCTTAATCAACATGTCATGTATTCAGTGCAATAACTGTGGTACTTTCATTCAAAGACGAATCATTTGGAGCCTAAGAGCTTGTCCTATATGCCTAAAGTCAGCTGCCATGCATGAAGAACTGACTCTACTAAGGAAAGACCTAGCTGCCATGCATAAAGAAGTGTCTCTACTGAGGGAGGAACTGACTGCAATGAAGCGCACCTCTGCTAGGATACAAACTGAACAAATTCCACCACCGCTCCCACAAAGAATCAAACATCACAGGAACAAATGGATCACATTGGGTTCTGGTAGATTGCGACCCGTAATGCAGAGACATCCTATACATCAAGAGATATCCCTGCACCATGCCTTCTCTGTCTTGGCTAATGAGGATGCCCAATCCAAAGAAACTGAAGGGCCCTTAAATGAGTCAGACAGTGCCCAATCTCCTGCTAAAGCACCAAATATGAAGAAAACCTCAAACAGAAAACTACTTGGAGATTCCATCATCAGAGGCACCAACTTGGGAACACAGTTCAAAGGAGAGAAGATAGTCATGTGCCTACCAGGCTCTTCAGCCAGCAGGAATACAAACCAAGTTGTTGAAATACTTAGCACAAAAAGTGAACACTCCAAACTTGATGTTGTTATCCACTTGGGCACAAAAGACCTGGCTAGAAACAGTGCCTCTACAGCCCAAAAGGACTTACAATCTCTGGGAGAGAAACTCAAGCCCATTGTTAACACTGTTGCATTCTCAGAAGTTCTACCTGCTCTTGGTAAGAGAACAAAAAGGCTGCATCGCATTAACAGCTTTAATACATGGCTCCAGACCTGGTGCAAACAAGAAGGATTCAGAATTATTGGCAACTGGGGCAACAGATGGACCAACAAGAGACTATACTGTGCTGATTGACTACATCTCTCTGTCTCAGGGAAAAGATTCTTAAGTGAAAAATTCAGGCAGTATGTGGATATGCATTTAAACTAGGAAAAGGGGGGTGACGGATGTGGAAGGTCAGCATCTGTATGCCACCCCCTGCAAAAGCAAAACATCAGAAACAGCCACACTTTTAAACCACACATCAAAAACAAGTGGGAAGAAGTGGGCAGAACAAAATCAATGCAAAATACACACAAGCCAGGTAAATGCTGGAAAGCAATGGGCACAAATGCTCGAAGCTTAGCCAATAAAATTCCGGACCTGGAAGCCCTAATGGTGGAAACGGATTTGGACATCGTGGCCATTACAGAAGCATGATTTAATGAATCGTATGATTGAGATATAGCCATAGCTGGCTATAATCTATTCAGAAGAGACAGAGAAAATGGAAAAGGAGGAGGAGTAGCCTTGTATGTCAAAAGCAATATTAAAGCTATTGAAATGCAGGGGACATGGGGAAAAGAAGAAGCGCTCTGGATTGCGTTGGAAAGAGGAGATGGCACTGTCATCCATATTGCTGTAGTCTACAGACCTCCGACTCAAATTGAAGAGAGAGATAACGAATTGATTATAGATATTACAAAGATAGCAACAAAGGGGGAAGCGATCATATTGGGCTACTTTAATCTACCTGATGTGGATTGGATTTGTCCTTCTGCACATCTCGAAAGAAGCAAAAAAATTGTGGATGCTCTCCAAGATGCATTACTTAGACAAATGGTGATAGAACCAACCAGGGAAAGCTCAACGCTGGACGTAGTGCTCACCAACAGTGATAGCATGTGAGTGCCCCTGTGAGCAACAGCGACCATCACATGGTGTGGTTTGAGATAAAAGCCATGGTACAGGCCAATCATAGCAAGCTCAAAGTCCTAAACTTCAAAAACACTTACTTCAATAAAATGGCTGAGTACTTAAAGGAGGAGATGACGGGGTGGAAGTAGATAAGGGAAGTGGAATTGCAATGGGCTAAACTAAAGGTGGCAATAAAAGGGGCAACAGATAAATATGTAAAAAAAGTAAATACAAACAAGAGGAGAAGGAAACCTATTTGGTTTTCCAAAGAGGTGTCTGCCCAAATAAAGGCAAAAAACACAGCTTTCGCAAAATTCAAAAGCTTGCAAACAGAAGAACACAGAAATGAATACAGGATCAAGCTCAAAGAGTCTAAAAGAGAAATAAGGATAGCAAAATCAAAGGCAGAAGAAAAGATGGCTAAAGATGTTAAGGGTGGCGACAAAACTTTCTTCAGGTATATTCGGGAAAGGAAGAAGATCAGAGTTGGAATTGCAGGACTCAGAAGTGCTGGGAAAGGACTCGTGGAAAGTGACACTGAAAAAGCGAAATTGCTAAACAAATACTTCTGCTCTGTTTTTACTAAAGAAGATCCTGGAGATGGACCAGCTGTGACTCCCAAATATAAAAATGGGAATGAAGTAGATACCACACCATTCACAGAAGATGAGGTGTTAGAACAACTTGCTAAACTGAAAGTGGACAAAGTCATGGGACCGGATGGGATACATCCCAGGATACTGGAAGAGCTGAGAGAGGTTCTTGCAGGACCATTAAAGGATGTCTTCAACAGATCCTTGGAAACAAGAGAGCTTCCTCAGGACTGGAGAATGGTTGATGATGTACCTCTACACAAAAGTGGTGACAGGGAAGAAGTGTCAAACTACAGGCCCATGAGCCTTACCTCGGTGGAGGGAAAAGTAATGGAGGAGCTCCTGAAAGAGCGAATAGTGAACTTTCTCAAAACCAACAGGTTGCAAGATCCGAGGCAACATGGTTTTACTGAAGGACAGTCTTGCCAAACAAATCTGATTGAGTTCTTTGACTGGGTGACCAAGGAACTAGATGAGGGGCATGCAATGGATGTCATCTACCTGGATTTCAGCAAAGCCTTTGAAACTGTTCCTCATAGGAGGCTTGTCAATAAACTCAGTAGCTTGGGGATGGGTCCCAAGATGGTAAACTGGATTAGAAATTGGTTGACTGACAGACAACAGAAGGTGATGGTACATGGAGCTCACTCAGATGAGAGGAAATTGATTAGCGGGGTGCCCCAGGGTTCAGTCCTGGGCCCGACACTGTCAATATATTTGTGAGTGATATTGCTGAAGGACTGAATGGAAAGGTCTGTCTTTTTGCAGATGACACAAAAATTTGCAACAGAGTGGACTCCCCCGAGGGAGTGGTTAACATGAGAAAAGATCTACAAAAGCTGGAAGACTGGTCTAATACTTGGCAACTACGATTTAATGCGAAAAAGTGCAGTGTCATGTACTTGGGTAGCAGAAATCCAAGGGAAATGTACACGATAGGGGGCGAGAGGTTGGTATGCATGGTTCAGGAGAAAGACCTTGGTGTGATTATCTCTGATGATCTCAAGGTGGCAAAACCGTGCAACAAGGCGGTGGCAAAAGCCAGGAGGATGTTGGGCTGCATACAAAGAGGGATTACCAGCAGAAAGGAAGAGGTACTTATGCCACTGTACAAGTCCCTGGTGAGGCCTCACTTGGACTACTGTGTTCAGTTTTGGAGGCCATATCTTGCAAAAGATGTAAAAAGACTGGAAACTGTTCAGAGAAAGTCGACCAAAATGATTTGGAGCCTGCATCAGAAGCCTTATGAGAAGAGACTTGAAGACCTAAATATGTACACTTTGGAGGAGAGGAGGGACAGGGGAGATATGATTCAGACCTTTAAATACTTAAAGAGAAATGATGAACAAACAAACCTCTTCCAAAGACGGGGAAGCTGTCAAACTAGAGGGCATAATATGAACCTGCAAGGTGGTAAATTGAAAGGCAATGTCAGGAAATATTTCTTCACTGAAAGGGTGGTGGATGCTTGGAATGCCCTCCCGATGGAAGTGGTGGGGGCAAACATGGTGACAGAATTCAAAATGGCATGGGACAAACACAGTGGATCCCTTTACAGCAACAGGATAAAAACAAAATAAACGGTACCATCTAAGTTCTGAACCATCTAACGTCTCAACAAATAGAGGTGTCCTACATGGAGTGGTGGGTTCACCCCTAAACAAAGACATGGGGAGGGGTGGCCTGCACACAGCGACAGGTGCACCTACTCTTGCCATCTTGCTGGGCAGACTAGATGGACCATGCTGGTCTTTATCTGCCGTCACTTACTATGTTACTATGTCTGTGCTCTGTAGGGTAAAATATAGGCGTTTCAGGCATATTTATTTTATCTGCAATAAAGGTTCCGTCTTTATTACCACGGTTTAGTACTGGGTAAAATATGGGGAAAGGGTTGGCAGGAGCCACAGCTGGGACTTGAACTTGTGACCTTCTGCTCCTGAACACACTGGCTGTGTGTACTGCACCACACTGTTGCCACAGGGACAGTTCATTCCCTGGGGATACCATGACTGTTCATCAGATAGACCCTGTCTGTTGCATTGCACGGCACCCACCTAAACGGGGCTAGGCCATGGTCTGCTGTGGGCAGATGCCACTGCCACCTCCGCCACCAGCACCCCTCCACCACCATGCTGCCATGCCATTATGCCGGTGGTGCTGGTGGTGCACAGTCCCAGGCCATCCAGTATGCCGATAGGCAGCTGCCTATGGTGTGGGTTCTCGGGTAGGGGTGCCTACATGGACATGTGCGCTTCCCCCCCCCCCCCCCCGCACCGCCTGCCAATGTTATGTGCCCTTGGGGGTACCTGCTGGGTAATCTCCCCTGTGACACTGTGGGACACACACTCTTGTGCCCATGTTGGACCCTAGTCAGTTGCTGTCTTGCTGCTTTACAGTTTCGGCATTCCTATGTGCCACCTAGGCATTGCCTAGCCCGCACTGTGCCCCAGCTGGACCACAGCATGTGCCGCCTGCAGCCCCCTGTATCCCATTTACAGCATCAGTACAGTTGCCCTTTCCTACGTGCCTACTCTGCTGTTGCTGCACATTTGCACGCCATAACAAACTTGCCCAATCTAAACAACAGAAACCCTGATCAGCGCTATTTCAATGTGGGATCATTCACTTTATAGGGGGACAGAGCATAGACCCTTCCAAATATGATATCTTAATTTATATGCTTTGTCAGTAGTGCTGCTTTATGTTTATCATTAATATCAATATTGGCCAGCTTGGTTATCGGGATTTTAGATGTGGTTCTGGTCCTTTTATATGTTTATTTGCCTTTTTGGTCCCTGCACATGTATCCCAACTATCACTTTTCTGGGTTTCCCTGCCTTTGCTGCACATTGCTGACTGAAATGGTTTCTCTTTCCTGCAAAGGTGCCTTAACGCGAGGTTTTCACTGGCGTTAGTGTTCAGACCCGGATTTCACAGTGTTAGTGTGCCTGGAGCCTCTCCCCTCCCACTCTCCGCCCATTGACCCATTCTCTCCGCCCTCTGTGAAGCCTTACTCCACCCTTCAGACCCGGATTTCACAGTGTTAGTGTGCCTTAACACCGCCGCCGTGTTATTGTGCGATAACGTCACTTATCATGCGATAATACCACCGCTACGACGTTAAGATGGTTTAGTAAACATACCCCCATATCTTGCAAAGGATATAGAAAGAATGGAATGATTCAGATGAAGGTGACCACAATGATTTGGAGCCTGTGTCAGAAGACATATGAGAAGAAACTTGAAGACCTAAATATGTACACTCTAGAGGAGAGGAGGGACAGGGGAGATATGATTCAGACCTTTAAATACTTAGAGTATTGAACAAACAAACCTCTTCTAAAGACGGGAAGCTGTAAAACTAGAGGGCATAAGATTAAGCTGCAAGGGGGTAAACTGAAAGGCAATGCCAGGAAATACTTTATCACTGACAGGATGGTGGATGCTTGGAATGCCCCCCCCCCCCCTTTGATGGAAGTGGAAATATTGTGACAGAATTCAAAATGGCATGGGACAGACATAGTGGATCCCTTTATAGCAATAGCATAACATCAATATAAACATAACTATCTCTTTAATCTCAGCAAATAGGGTTGACCTACACGGAGTGGTGGGTACATCCCTAAAACAAAGGCATGGGGAGGGGTGACCTGCACGGAGCAGCAGGTGCACCTATTCTTGTCGCCATGCTGGGCAGACTATATGGACCATACTGGGCTTTATCTGCCATTATATACAATGTTACTTTGTTACTATGTCTTCTTGCTATCCACATAAAGGCAAATTTTAGAAAAGCTATTTAGGTGCCCCAAGGACAGGACCAGTGCTAGATTTCTGGTACCCCCCTGCAGCCTATAATTTGGCATCCTCTCTCTCATTATTATTAATGCTGGCTACACCCCACCCTCCTTTTTCCCAAAACTCCTTTGTGAACTCTTTTCACGTGATGCTAATATTTCTCCTTCAAATCCAGTGTTGTAAGAAAATTGCAGAGAAGGGGCATATGCAAAGCCAGAATAAAAATAACTGCTTGGCAGTAAATGCTTAGCATCATACAAACAGGCTGTTATTGTCCAAGAGCATGCTAAATTTTAGATATGGATCAAAAGAAAAATACTCAGTTGTACGGACAGCTCTGAAATAATTTACTCATTGAAAAAAATATGCAAGAGAAAGATTTGTATAGAAGGAAGGAATCAAACACATAACCAAGAGGTCAATGTACATCTAGAAACTATAAGCAAAATTGGTGAGAGAAAAACAAGCATAACATGGCCACTTTCTGGCCAGAGTAAGGAGTAAACCATGCTTTTACCCATTACTCTTTTTTCAGGATTTCTTTCTCAAAATTATACTTTACTCCAGAGTGATACAAGAAAGAATTCTCACATGCAGGCATCTGCATTGTCGGCAGAAATTAACATAATGGCTCAGTGCAAGTAGCACAGAACTGGATTGACTTGGATTTAGTGGCAGTTACAGAAACATGGGTCACAGAAAACCATGACTGGGATGTAACTATATCAGGCTATACTTTATTCAGAAAGAACAGGGTAGGAAGAAGGGGAGGAGGAGTGGCACTATATGTAAAAATTAATATTAAAGCTTTGGAATTACAGAGCTTAAAAGGGAGTGAGGAGGCACTAGAGAGAGGGAAAAATATCTATTTGCATTGGTGTAATATACCGACCTCCCTCACAAGAGGAAGTGTACAGAGAGTTAATTGAAGACATACACAGCCTTGCTAGGAATGGGGGAGGAAGTGTACAGAGAGTTAATTGAAGACATACACAGCCTTGATAGGGGATTTCAATATGCCAGATGTTGATTGGCACATTCCTGCTGCAATATCATCTAGAACAGGGGTTCTCAACCCTGTCCTCTGGACATACCTAGCCAGTTGGGTTTTCAGGATAACCACAATGAATATGCATGGGAGAAATTTACATATAATGGAGGCAGTGTATGCAAATCTCTCTCATACATATTCATTGTTGTTATCCTGAAAACCCGACTGGCTAGGTGGGTCCCGAGGACAGGGTTGAGAGCCCCTGATCTAGAAGTAAGGAGATCTTGGATTTTTTACAGGAAGAAGAATTCAGGCAATTGATAACAGACCCCACACGTGAAGGGGCCATACTGGACTTGGTGCTTACCAATGGTGAAAGTGTTTCTGATGTTGTGAGAGATCATTTTGCATCCAGTGATCACCATATGGTGTGGTTCAGTATTAGGACTAGGGCTGTTAGATTCCATTCAAAAGCGAGGGTCTTAGACTTTAGGAAAACTAACTAACTTTACCAATAAGGGCCAATACCTCAGGGAGTTGTTAGCGGGATGGGAACAGCTGAGGGATGTAGAAAATCAGTGGGCAAAACTGAAAGGGGATATTTTAAGGGCAACCAACCTTTTTGTTATAATGATAAATAAAGGTAAAAGGAAAAGGAGACCACTATGGCTTTCGAAAGAAGTAGCTGAAAAGGTGAAGAAAAAGAGGGAGACCTTCATGAAATACAAGAGATCACAGAGAGGAAGACAGGCATCTATATTTGGAAAAACTTAGAGAAGCTAGCAAAGTAGTCAGGAAAGCAAAGATTCAAAAAGAGGAGGAAATATCCATTGTAATAAAATGTGGGGATAAGACATTTTTCAGATATGTTAGTGAGAAGAGGAAGGGTAAAAGTGGTATTGTCAGACTCAAGAGTGAAGGGGAGGAATATGTAGACGCTGAGGAGGATAAAGAAGAATTGCTTAACAAATATTTCTGTTCTGTGTTCACAGATGAAGAACCAGCAACAAAACCTCAGAAAACACCCACAAACAGGAACAGAATCTTGAACAATTTTCAGAAGACTGTGTTCGTGAGAAACTAGCTAAACTTAAAAGTAGACAAAGCGATGGGACCGGATGGGATACACCCTAGAATACTGAGGGAACTTGGGGACGTTCTAGCAGCTCCACAGACCGACCTTTTCAATGCCTCATTGGAGTCGGGAGTGGTGCCAAAGGACTGGAGAGAGGCTCATGTGGTGCCTTTACACAAAAGCGGAAGTAAGGATTTGGTTGAAAACTACAACCCGGTTAGTTTAACTTCGGTGGTAAATAAATTATTGGAAATGCTGCTGAAAGATAAAATAGTGAGGTTTTTGGAATCCAGCGGATTACATGATCCGAGGAAGCATGGATTCACCAGAGGCAGGTCTTGTCAGACAAATCTGATTGATTTCTTTGACTGGGTGACCAGGGAGTTGGACCAAGGGAGAGCCCTAAATATGGTGTATTTAGATGTCAGCAAAGCCTTTGACACCGTTTCTCACATGCGACTTATAAACAAACTGAGCACCCTAGGGATGGACCCTAAAGTTACTGCTTGGGTTAGAAATTGGTTGAGTGGGAGCTGACAAAGAGTACAGGTAAATGGAGCTTACTCTGAGGAGAAGGAAGTTACCAGTGGTGTGCCCTAGGGATCTGTCCTTGGTCCGATTCTTTTCAACATCTTTGTTAGTGATATAGCGGAAGGGCTGTCGGGTAAGGTTTGCCTCTTTGCAGATGATACCAAAATCTGCAATAGAGTAGATACCCAGGAAGGTGTAGATAACATGAGGAGGGATCTAGTTAAGCTTGAAGAATGGTCTAGAATTTAGCAGCTGTGATTTAATGTTAAAAAAGTCAAGGTCAAGCATTTGGGCTGCTGCAATCCAAGGGAGCAATAGAGTATAGGGGGTGAAGTACTTTTGTCAACTAAAGAAGAGTGGAACCTAGGTGTGATTATGTCTGATGATCTTAAAGTAGCTAAACAGGTAGAAAAGGTGACGGCAAAAGCTAGAAGGCTGCTTGGGTTCATACGGAGAGGAATGACCAGCAGAAAAAAGGAGGTGATAGTGCCTCTGTGTAAGTCTTTGGTGCGACCTCATTTGGAGTATTGTGTGCAATTCTGGAGACCGCACCTTCAAAAGGATATAAACGGAATGGAGTCAGTACAGAGGGTAGCTACTAAAATGGTTAGTGGTCTTCATCATAAAGCATATGAGGACAGACTTAAGGATCTTAATATGCTTGATCAACAACTTAATCTTAAGGAGCATATAAAAAACACCGTAAAGACAATTTACTACAAGATGAAAACACTGCGCCACCTGAGACCCATGCTGGAGACCAAAGATTTCCGTACAACTTTCCAAGCAATAGTCACTCCTCATTTCGACTATGCGAATATCGTTCTGCATTGTCTCCCCAAGAATACACTAAGCCCACTTCAACTAGCGATGAACGCAGCGGCCCGCATCTTGTCCGGAACTTCAAAGAGAGATCACATAACACCGATCCTAATCGATTTGCGCTGGCTTCCGATAAGTTGCAGAATATTATATAAAACTCTCCTCATCAATTTCAAGGCCATTAATAAAATATCCCCTGCATCGATCTCAAATCTCCTCACCCATGCACCAAACAATAGATCCAGGAGAATAGTAGCCGAAAACACACTAGTTACTCCTAGTAATTCCACAAAATGGACGCAACTAACTACTAACAGAGCTTTTGTGTCTTTTGCTCCCAAATGCTGGAACAAACTCCCCCCCCCCAGCATCAGATCCATCAAGGACATCATACAATTTAGAAAAGCCATTAAGCACTATCTATTCACTGTGCACTTCAACCTACCTTACCTACCTTAACATTGCATTCCGCCTGACCACATTAATTGCCTCTCACATAGCTATAACCCAGAACAGATGTAATTGAACTGCGTAGAGTGCTGCTTCTCTGTAAATATCAGGCCACTATGTTACCTGTTTAAATGTATATAGTTTTCCCCAGTTCATACCCAGTTTATATTCCCTGTTATCTGTAAACCTATGTCAGTTTTCTCCTGTCTAGGTAATATCTTGTTTAATGTGAACCGCACTGATGATGAATAGTGCGGTATATAAAAACTGTTAAATAAATAAATAATATGTACACCTTAGAGGAAAGGCGGAGACAGAGATGATATGATTGAGACGTTTAAATACCTCCGTGGCATAAATGCACAGGGGGATAGCCTCTTTTGATTGAAAGCAAGTTCTGCTACGTGGGAACATGGGATGAGGGTGAAAGGGGATAGATTCAGGAGTGATATGCGGAAATATTTCTTTCCAGAAAGAGTGATGGATCCGTGGAATAGTCTCCCAGTGGAGGTGGTAGAGATGAAGACAGTATTTGAATTCAAAAAAAGCATGGATCTCTAAAGGAAAAAAGGGGACTGTTGTAGTTGTTGATATGGAAGGAAAGACTAGATAGGCCATGTGTTCTTTTTCTGTCATCATTTTTCTATGTTTCTATGTTTCTGATATATTAAAAAAAAATCTGAATTTGGTCATCTCACTAACAAACATTCTCCAGTGCCAGGCATATTGTGAACTTATATAAACCCCTACTACTGTAGCAGCAAAGCGCAGACAAACCAATGATACCAGGAGTCTGTTCAGAAGGTCCAAATCATTTATTTGTGCACAAGTCTCAAGCAAGACAATTTCAAAATGGCTGAGCAAAGTTCTCAAGTATTACAACAACTTTTATAGACTTCTGTTCCATTCTAGGTATAGAAAAACATTTCATTGGTCCCGGTACGCTCCCGTACCTCCCGTAGCCCCTCTATTGGTCCCGGTACTGATAAGTTTCTCCAATTATGTTCCTTCTGTGGGCTTCTGTAGGCATGACACCTGCTTGCCCCCCTTCTAGTCCCAATTACAATGGTTAGTTCATCAACTTGTTACTTTCACACTTTCAAGGCTATGGGACCATTTGTGCGTGCAGAAGAGCAAGGTTCTGTAACTCATCTGTCAGCACTCCTCAATATTTCTCTGCAAATGTACTCTTTCTTATCAGTAACTTTAAAACACATCTTTTCTGTATTTTTCCATTTCTTAATTCTGCAATTCTGCTTATCTAAGCTAATTCAATATTTCTACTGAGTTCTTTCTTACAATAGCAGCATATTGGGGGATGTGCAATCCTATATGCCTCTCCACAGGCCTCATTTACAGGTCAAGCTAGCCATGCTGGCCTGCCTATGTCAGACACCGTGGGTCACAGGCCTGCACCTGCCACATTCCCCCCTTTGATTAATCTCACCCTATTACTTAATAAGGTGTGAGAATTAAATCACTTTCCAGAGGATTCAAATCCTGATTAAAGGATTCTTACTAGTTCCACTAGGGCTGACTTTGTATAAAGCCATTATTCTAGTTGCGGTCTTCCGCTCTACTGTACTATCAATAGCACTATGAAGGGAACGCATACAACATGGGATTAAACATGGTAAGCAGAGGACAACAGCAACAAGGATTAGTACTAAGATAATGAAAGTCTTAAATCCTCCCAGCCAAGAGAAAAGGTTAGCAAACCAATTAGGAAATTTCAAGGCGTGCCAAGTCTGTACTGGCACATAAGCATGTCTTTGCATATCTTTAGCAATTTCTTCAACTACTTGACCTTTATCATCTATTTTCAAACAGCAATTAGTTAAATTCAGTTTACCACACACTCCTCCTTCAGCTGCTAGCAAATAATCAAGTGCTAAGCGATTCTGGTATATGGCAGTGCGCATCTGAGTACTTTGTCTAGCTAAGAGCGTAAGAGCATGACTAGTTTCGTTGGTTATTATTTCAACTACTGCTTGTAAGCGTATAATACGATTAATCATATAGACTGGGGTTCGGTAACCCCACATACCATCATCATTCCAAGTGGCAGGTCCATAATACTCAATAATTCTTTCTGGTGGCCAATCATCACCTTGCCATTTCTCCCACTTGCCTATCTGTAAGGCCTCTCTTTTCTGTCTAGATGCTCCTTTGTGTTTGTGGGTGGTATATACAGGGTATCCTAATTGTTCTCCATGTTCAGTGTTTAACAGGAAGAACGAAGGTCTGATGGTTCCCAAGACACATGCTCCTCCCCATTGTGGTGGGAGTTGCGCATATGCTCGGTTTCCACAGATCCAATATAGGCCAGGTGGGGCTTGCCAGGCTTGGACTTTGGCGAGGTTAGTCCATAGACCTGCAAGTTCAGGAAATCTGGCTAATGGGTTAGGAGGTTCAGGATGTCTGATTCCTGACCACCATGCTACCTTCTTGGTCGTGGCATTATAGTATTTCTGGCTAAGACAGACCAGCTGTCCTACCTTTTGAGTGAACTGGGGTCCAGTTCTGGCATAGCAAAGACGTCCAACGATTGAGTGCGCTAACACCCATTCACTGGTTGTCTTGTGTAATTCAGTCTGATTGTAAATCATAGAATAATTCAATTCTTGGGCTTCCCAGGGCCATTGGTCTCCCATTTGGGTTCCGCCACAGAAATAACAATCTGTGATCTTAAGACTAGATACTACTGCTCCGGCTAATTCTAGAAACAAATTCTGTGAAGGGTGAGGGATCTCAAACTTATTTACATGCATAGCTTCATAAAAGGTATTATGAATATGATATTTAGATGACTTGTGGGCTTGGGTATTCAATCTAATATACACAATGGTCCCTGGATCTGTTCCTCCTCCAGCAATACGTAAACCAAACTTATATCCTTGTTTCCATGCATGAGGGTTATGTACACGCAAATGTAAGGGGTTACAAGCATCTTTCTGACATTTATCATTCGTGGTTGGCTTGGTTAGAGTAGCCATCCGTTTATCTATTTTCTCATTAGTTATACCAGTGTTCCAGGTAGCATAGAAAACACATTCCCAATACGGGCAATAGTAGTCTGCCGCTGTAGCAGTACTATACCCTGATCCTGTTTTACCTGTACACTTCCACCAATTTGTGGCACCTTCCGGACACATATACTTATGGTCATTTCGATACGCTTTCTCCCATGTACCACAGGTGGACTGACTATCTCTATTAATAGCATTACATGCATCAAAATTCAAAACAGCAGGTTTAGTAATGTCCTTAAGTGGTGGTGTAGCAGCTAATATAGGTCCATCTGCATCCTTCCATCTTATTTCCAACGTGTAATAGGATGGATTCTGATGCGGATTATAGCATGCTTTAATTTTGCCATGAGTGCAAACATTTAGTTCAGTGGTGTTATAGATACACCGAGTTATTGTTCCCTTGCAGGTATAATAAGAATGGTAAAGCAAAGTCTGAGTTACTTTCAGTCCAGTTCTAGTAGAGGTAATACAAGCGGTGCATGGAGGTAGAGCATAAGTCTGTTCAAAACCTCCAAAGAAGGCAACCAAGGCAAAGCAGAAGCAAAGATACATGTTGATGTTGATTGGAGTTCTTCTGAATCCTCAGCTTGCTGATCTTGATCACGACGGTCTATTATTCTTCGTCCCGTTTGCTAATGAAGCAATTTAACGGTTGCTGAGTGTTGATTGAAGATCCTCAAGATGTCCAGCACACATTAACCAACTTAGCAATTCAGTTGGCTTGTGAAGTCTGGCTTAGTCAATGTAGTCTCAAAGTAGTGTGTCAACTCACACACAAATTGGGTTCGTTGAAACAAAGCTGTTGCTGCATGGAAAACAGCAATCCTCTTCGAAAGACTTGGCTACTGCAAAGCACTTGTGATGAAGTGTCTATGCTGCTGGTTGCCGTCTCAGAGTAACTCGTAAGGGTACATCAGGGTGCTGCTCTGCTGTCCACCGCTCTGGTTCAGGATCGGCGGCGGGCTTGACTCTGCTGTGGTGGATCCAGGCGTCGATCTCGGCTACCTTTACTGCAGTTGGGGTAGACAGGATGACGGTGTACGGTCCCTTCCAATGGGGTTCCAACGGTATCTTCTTCCAATCTTTGATCCACACCGAAGTTCCAGGCTGGTAAGGATGCAAGGGTTCCGTCAAGTTGATAGGCAACTGGTCTTGGATCCACGTATGGAGAGTCTGCAGAACAAAACTAAGAGCTAGGAGTTCTTGTCTGGTTACTTCTGAACCAATCTGAGCTAAATTTCCTTTGACTCCCTGCACTATTGGTGGGGGTTTACCATACAAAACTTCAAAAGGGGAAAATCCTGTTGACTTTACAGGGGCTGAGCGTATTCTGAGTAAAGCTATGGGGAGCACTTGGGGCCATTTCAAGTGTGTCTCCTGACAAAGCTTAGACATTTGGGCTTTCAATGTACGATTCATTCGCTCAACTTTCCCTGAACTCTGGGGTCTGTATGCAGTGTGGAGCTTCCACTGTATCTGCAAAGCTTTTGCTAACTGCTGAGTAACTTGAGAGACAAATGAGGGTCCATTGTCTGACCCTATTACTGCTGGGATTCCAAATCTGGGGACAATCTCTCTCATTAGGGCTTTGGTAACTTCTCGGGCTTTCTCAGTTCTGGTTGGGAATGCTTCTACCCACCCAGAGAAAGTACAAACTAATACTAGTAGATAATGGTATCCATTAGCTTTTGGCATCTCGGTGAAATCAACTTGGAGGTTGTGCATGGGGGTCACACCTCTTGACTGAACTCGGGGCGCTGTAATAAGGCCTTGCTTGGCATTATTCTTGGCACAGATTTGACATTGTCGGGCTACTGAGGCTGATATGGTTGTCATCAGAGGGATGTAGAAATGTGGTCTGAGTGCTTTCTCCATAGCACTCTTTCCATAGTGGGTGGCTTCATGAAAAGCTTTGACAAAGGATGGTCCTAACAGTTCAGGAATTACTATTCTTCCCGGAGGTTGACTGCCTTCTTCTGGTGGCAGCTCAATCCATCCGTCTTTCAATACTCCATTTTCTTTGTCACAATAGTAATCCAATTCTTTGGTGGTATATCGTGGGGTCCATAGATTCAAGGGTACTGGAAACAATGCTGCTTGCATTGGCATAGCTTGTGGGGCAATCTGTCCTGTCATAGCTGCTTGTCGTGCTGAGGCATCTGCGAATCTATTTCCTCGAGCAACTTCTCCTTTTCCTGCTTGATGTCCTCTACAATGCATGACAGCTACACGTGTTGGGGCCCAGACTGCATCAAGTAACATCAATATCTCGGGACCATATTTGACTGATTTTCCTCCGGATGTGATGAGTCCTCTTTCTTTGTAGAGAGCTCCATGGGCATGCAAGGTAGTGAAAGCATATTTGGAATCTGTATATACATTTAGCACAAGTTTTTCTCCTAACAACAATGCTCTGGTGAGTGCTATCAATTCGGCTTTCTGGGCTGATGTGCCTGAGGCTAGGGCTGATGATTCAACTACTTCGTGTTGAGTGACGACTGCATATCCGGCACAGCGTCGTCCGTCAAGGATGAGACTGCTCCCATCTACATAATAGATCTGGTCGGGATTGTCTATGGGCACATCTGTTAAGTCAGGTCGACTGGAGAACACAGTTTCCATGACTTCGATGCAGTCATGTTCTGGGAGTTCTTCACTGATGGGTATCAAGGTGGCTGGATTCAGGGCATGGCTCACTTCAAGTTGTATCTGTGGGTTTTCACATAACATGCTCTGGTACTTCAACATTCGGGAATTGGTGAGCCAATAATTTGCTTTCTGTTCCATAAGGGCAAGGACTGCATGTGGCACAGTGACTCGTATGTTCTGTCCTAGTGTGAGTTTGTCTGCTTCACTCACTAGTAGCGCTGTAGCTGCAACTGCTCTCAAGCAGGGTGGCCATCCTTTGGCCACAGGGTCCAATTGTTTCGATAGGTAGGCTACAGGTCGTTCCCAATTTCCTAATTTCTGAGTCAACATGCCTAGGGCATTTCCCTGTGCTTCATGTACAAACAAGTGGAAAGGTTTGTGGACGTCTGGTAGTCCAAGTGCTGGTGATGACATCAATTCTTCTTTTAACTTCTGGAAGGCTGTATCCTGCTCAAGTCCCCACTCCAGTGGTGACTTCTCTTCTCCTTTTGTGGCTTCATACAGTGGTTTGGCAATTTGGGCAAAGTTGGGTATCCAGATTCGGCAATATCCTGCTGCTCCCAGAAAGGCTCTGACTTGCTTTCTGGTTGTTGGAGTTGGAATTCTGCATACTGCTTCTTTTCTTTCTCTGCCTAATCTTCTACTTCCTTGGGTAATACGAAAAACCCAAGTATTTCACTTCTGTTTGGCATAGTTGTGCTTTGGCTCTGGAAACTTTATATCCAGCTTCATTTAGTAACTGCAAGAGATCTTGGGTGGCTCGTATACATTCTTTTTCTGATACGGCAGCTATCAACAGATCATCCACATACTGGAGAAGTACTCTCCTCCCCGGGGCTACTGGATAGCTTGAAAGATCTTGGTTTAGTGCAGCACTAAAGATGGTAGGTGAATTCTTGAATCCTTGGGGTAATCTTGTCCAGGTGAGTTGGCCCCCTCTTCCAGAGATGGGGTCTTGCCATTCGAATGCAAACAATATTTGGCTTACAGGGGCTAATCTTATGCAAAAGAATGCATCTTTTAAATCCAGTACGGTGAAATGGGTAGCTTCAGCGGGTATCAATCCTAGTAGAGTGTAAGGATTGGGTACAACTGGGTGTATAGTTTCAACTGCATCATTTACTCTTCTCAAATCTTGCACTGGGCGATAATCATCTGTCTCAGGTTTCTTTACTGGCAAAAGTGGGGTGTTCCATGGGGATTGACATACTTTCAGTAGGCCATACTCAAGTAATCTCTGTAGGTGGCGATGAATGCCTTCAATTGCGGCTCTTGGGAGAGGGTACTGTTTGACGTGCACTGGTGTAGCACTAGGCTTGAGGGTTACAATCACTGGAGCTATATGTTTGGCTAGGCCTGGGGGACTGCCTTCTGCCCATACTTCAAGTGGTGCATGAATGTTCTTTAAGGTTTGTTCAAAATAGGTATCTTGAATCGAATCATCTATGTAATATCTCCATTCTTCTTCTCGGGGTACTGTCAGCAGCATTACTCCTGCTGGTTTGGCTTGAGAATTCACTGTCATTTGCATTTCTCCTTGTTCGGAGAAAGATATCTGTGCTTGAAGCTTGGCTAGCATGTCTCGTCCCAGTAGGGGTACTGGACATTCGGGCATGTAAAGGAATTGATGCGTTACTTGCTGTCCTCCTAGACTGCATATTCGGTTTTGTAGAAAAGACTTTGTGGCTTTGGCACCAGTTGCTCCTATAATGGTGACTGCTTTCTTGGTGAATGGGGCTATCTTTTTGTCTATTACTGAATGTTCTGCTCCAGTATCAACCATAAAGTTCATAAATTGGTCTCCTATTTGTATTTCGACCATAGGCTCCTGGAGACCTAAAGCAAACTTGGAGCCCGGTCTGTCCTAATCCACGTCATCCTCTTCATGGGCCTGTGTGGCCAATGCTTGGATGGCTCCTCCTCCCCTCTCTCTCTGGAATTGTTCTCGATTGGCTCCTCCTCGGCCTCGGGGACGGCCTCGTCTTTCTTCTCGCCACTGATGATCGTATTCGTCATCTTGCTGGGCGTCTTCGAGTTGCGGGCAAGTATCTCTCCAATGTCCTTCCTCTTTGCAGTAGGCGCATTGGTTCACGCCTAGTCTCTGGGTCCGGCCTCCGCCTTGACCCCGCCCTCTTCCTCTGCTCCTTCGATTAGGGACACCTCCCCTTTTCTTTTCAACTATGGCCGCAGCCAAAAAAATCAGCTTTCTTCTTCATCTTTCTATCACATTCTCTCTGTCTTTCAGTATCACGATTCACATACACTTTATGAGCGACTTCCAATAACTGTGTTGCATTCATGCCCGCAAACCCTTCTAATTTCTGTAATTTACGTCTAATGTCTGGTTGAGACTGGTTTACAAAAGCAGAATTCACCATGCATAAACTTCCTGGTGCCTCGGGATCATAGGGAGTATACATTCTATAAGCTTCAGTTAATCTTTCATAATAATCTGCTGGGCTCTCATCTATTCCTTGGATAATTCCTGCTACTTTGGAAAGGTTCATAGCTTTTTGGCCTCCTCTTCGCAGGCCTTGTAAAAAGCCTTGGCGAAAACGGGCTAGGGCGGTGGATCCTTCATCTGTATTCGGATCCCATTGGGGGTCTTCATTTGGGAATTCTCTCTGAGCTGCTTCTCTACGATCTATTATATTCTGCCCCTGCGCTGGAGCCGCAGGGTTTTCTGCCATCCATTCAATAGCTGCTTTTCTAATTCTCGCTCGTTCTTCTGTAGTGAATAGGGTGGTCAGGAGCTGACGGCAATCTGGCCAAGTGGGTTGGTGAGTTTCCATAATACTAGTTACTAATTCTGTCAGCTCCTGGGGCTTACTAGTATAGGAGGCATAGTGCGACCTCCAATTTAATAAATCAGTTGTAGAGAATGGGATATACACATAAGTTAGGGGTCCCGCTACCACTTCATCATTATCATTCTTTACGGGCACCCCCGGGACTTGCCTTAAGGGAAACAGTTTGGCTGTCGTAGGCGTCATTTGGGTCTGGGATCTAAGGGCTATTGTCGTTGTCTTTGCAGGAGTCGCTTTCTTTTTTACAACTGGTTTTGCTTTGGGTTTCTCTTTCACCGGGGCGCTAGTGCTAGCGCTAGCTTCCTCAATTATTTGTACACTGTCCTGTTCTTCTTCTTCTGGGGGATCCTCTCCTTCTTCTTCTAGCTCCGCTTCTGGCTCACTTTTTACATCCTCCTCTTCTCTTCCCGCTAATTCTTTCTCTTTCTCTCCTCCAGGAGGAGGGGGGTCAGGGGTTGGGTCTCGCCTCGGCTCCGGCGGTCTCTGGGGATCTGGGGCAGGACGCCGCCGGACTATTCTTACTGGACCTGGGGTTCGGGGCTGCCTGAGGACTACTTCTGGGGAATCAGGATCTGCCAAGATGGGTTTCTTCTTGGCTTTCTTATCCTGCTCTTTCATTCTAGGCTGTTCCTTTCTCTGTCTAGAATCTGTTTTAGCTAACATTATTCTGCACTGTTCCTCATAACAGCGCTGCGCCCAGGAGGGCGGATCTTCACAAATACTTAACCAGGAATCTATATAGGGGTACTGATCGGGGTGCGCTACCCGCACTCTACGATGTATTGACTGGATAATCTCTACGGTGAACGTTCCCTCTCGGGGCCAGATGGGGTCTAGATCGGGCCACTCCCTAGTACACAAAATCTGCAAACGGGCTGCTGTCATTTTAATACCATAATCTCCTGAATATCCCTCTTTAAAATGTGCGATCATACATTCTAATGGAGTGTTCCTAGTAGACTCCGCCCCTCCCATTTCGATGTGTGCGCGCAACAACAGACAGAAGGGAAAAGGAGTGCGGACCGTGGGTAAGGGGTCCTCACGGCCCTGGAAACGTACAGGGAATACAAATAACAAGACAAGACGACAATCGCTTCCCCCTTTTCGCGACCTGAACGCGGTCGCCCGGTCAGGAAATGCGCTAATCAGGGGTCCGCTTTCACTTGGTCCGTGCTGCCAGACCTCTCATTCATACTTTGTTCACACTCATGCTAGCAACGTATTCCCAGAATGCATTCGTTTCTATCTGTTCTGACTAGTCTTTTCCAAGTACAATTACAAAAAGGATGAGGGTTTCACCTAGCGAATTCCCATGCCAGGCTACTCGGCTCTTCCTTGAGAGTTGATCAAGCTCTCTTACCAATTCCCAATATCTCGAGATTACAAATTCCAAATTCCAAGTTCCAATGGCAGTACTGCTCTTTCTATTTCTGTCTAGACCCAAAATCAAAACTATACTCACCGGATCCGGTCCTCAAAACTTCCCAAGCAGGCGCATGAGTTGGACCTCGGACTCCCCTCACTCGGGTTCGAGGCGTTGACTCCAGCCGGGCTCGTCACCCGCCGAGGTCCGACCAGCTCCCTCCGATACAAGGGACCGGCGGCGCCAGGGAGCGGCCCTCGTCGGAAGGGCGCGATCCCGGCAGGACCAAGCCTATAGAGGCGGAAAGTCGTGGTATATTGCCCTATATACACTTTGATTCCACAACTTCCCGGCCAACGCACCAAGGAATATGTAGCAGCAAAGCGCAGACAAACCAATGATACCAGGAGTCTGTTCAGAAGGTCCAAATCATTTATTTGTGCACAAGTCTCAAGCAAGACAATTTCAAAATGGCTGAGCAAAGTTCTCAAGTATTACAACAACTTTTATAGACTTCTGTTCCATTCTAGGTATAGAAAAACATTTCATTGGTCCCGGTACGCTCCCGTACCTCCCGTAGCCCCTCTATTGGTCCCGGTACTGATAAGTTTCTCCAATTATGTTCCTTCTGTGGGCTTCTGTAGGCATGACACCTGCTTGCCCCCCTTCTAGTCCCAATTACAATGGTTAGTTCATCAACTTGTTACTTTCACACTTTCAAGGCTATGGGACCATTTGTGCGTGCAGAAGAGCAAGGTTCTGTAACTCATCTGTCAGCACTCCTCAATATTTCTCTGCAAATGTACTCTTTCTTATCAGTAACTTTAAAACACATCTTTTCTGTATTTTTCCATTTCTTAATTCTGCAATTCTGCTTATCTAAGCTAATTCAATATTTCTACTGAGTTCTTTCTTACAATAGCAGCATATTGGGGGATGTGCAATCCTATATGCCTCTCCACAGGCCTCATTTACAGGTCAAGCTAGCCATGCTGGCCTGCCTATGTCAGACACCGTGGGTCACAGGCCTGCACCTGCCACACTACTACTGCTGAGCATTTGTATAGCGCTACAAGGCCAAATCTACCATACCATACCAGCATATACTTCCAAAACTTATACAAGGGGCCTACCCCGAAAAAAGCAGCACTATAAATACTGCAGCGGGCCCTAGAACATCCAGACACCTATTTGAAATGCTGAACAAGTCAAATTCCTACAGTACAGAGTCCTATGTACAAACTCTGTGTTAACAGAACGCCTGGCCTCAATCACACACTCAGAACACAGACCCTCACCAAGTACAGAATAAGTGACTACAACCTAAAGTAAAAATAATATGTAGACAAAAATTAAACTGAAACCCCAAGAAGCCAGACTCCACATGCAGTGCAACACCAGAGAAATAAGAATGCAGTTCCCCATACTGTGTAAAACAAAGATAGTGCAAAGTTCAATCACTAAATTGAAAATAAAATTAATTTTTTCTACCTTTGTTGTCTGACCATTTTATTCTCTGAATATGCTGGTCCCGATCTGAGGCTTCTGCTTTCCTCTGTCTTCTCTTAGCTCTCTTTCTGTGGTCTGTAGTCTAGCTGCCATTTCTTTTCTCATTTTGTTTTCTTCACTTCCTTCCATCTTAGATATTGATTTTTTTCCTTTGAGCTTTCTTCCATTTATTTCTCTCTCTCTCTCTCTCTCTCTGTCCACCCAGATTTCAATATGCCTTACTATCCAGTTCTCAATCCCCTTCTTTTTAGCCCTCTACCTACTGCTTTTCAACCTTCACCCCAATCCTCCCATTCCCCAGCTCTTCTTCCCTGGTCCATTATTCCCCAATCTTTTGCTCACTCTCTCTCCCCTTCCATATCTATCATCTCTAAACCACACCCCCCCCCCCCCCCCCCCCATCCTGCATCTCTCTCTGGCTCTCCCTTTCCATCCAACCAGTAGGCTGAGGCAGAGGCACACTATCTGGGCCTGCCTGGTTGACCGTCCCAGGCTTGCAGTAGCGTGGCCTCCCTGCCTCTGCTCTGTTGAGTCAGTCGACACTCAGCAGCGGTGACAGCACATGCCAATGGAATTCACTGTGCTACGTCACTATGCAAACTTGTTTCTTTTCCTTCCCCAACACAAACAATATCTTCTTTTTCATTCCGCCAGTTTCTGCCTCTTTTCTGACCCCAGCTTATACCAGCATCAGTTCCATTTAAGTTCTCCCCTGCATCAGCCCATTTCCTGTTCAGTCTCAACATCAGCCCCCTTCCAGTCCCAGTATCAGCCTATTGCCAATCCCAGTAACCCTCCCCAGCCCCCCTTTCCAGTTCTCCCTGCCCAGTACCGTCCAACATCAACCCCCTTGCATTCCCAATGCTGCCACAGGTATCTGTTCCCTTTCAGTCACCTTTCCCCACTGCCCAACCCCTTCTAGTCCAAATACCATCCCAGGTGTCAGCTCCCTCCCAGTCCCAGTGTCCCCTCCCCCCATGTTGGCTCCCTTCCAGCCTCCTCTCCCATTACCCAGCCACTTTCCAGTACCATCCCCAAGTGTCATCTCCCTCCAAACCCCTCCACCCCCCCAGTGTCATCACCCTTCCAGTCCCCCTCCAGTACCATCCCCAGGTGTCAGCTCCCTTCCTCCTCCCTCCTCATCTGTTGCTCTCCCTGCATTAGTCACCTTTAGCAGCCATTTCTAAAGGCGGTAACAAGAATTTCCTGTTTCTTGCAAGAAACAGGAAATGCTTATTACCGCCTTTAAAAAGCATAGTTACTCATCTGTAACAGGTAATCTCCGGGAACAGCAGGAATCAATCTTCACATATGGGTGACGTTGGCATCGACGGAGTCCGGCACAGGTACACTACCCAGAATCCAATAGAAATACTTTTACGAGTGTCGTTCCATGCCTGCGTGTCTGCCTTCCCACCTTCCCAGCAATTCTTCTCAGTCAGGTATATAGCAGAGAAAATGGTACATAAAGGTAAAAGGAAAAGGAGACCGCAATGGCTTTCACAAGAAGTAGCTGAAAAAATGAAGAAAAAGAGGGAGGCCTTCATGAAATACAAGAGATCACAGAGAGAGGAAGACAGGCATCTATATTTGGAAAAACTTAGAGAAGCTAGCAAAGTAGTCAGGAAGGCAAAGATTCAAAAGGAGGAGGAAATGGTCAATGCAATAAAATGGGGGGGATAAGACATTTTTCAGATATGTTGTGAGAAGAGGAAGGGCAAAAGTGGTATTGACAGACTCAAGGGTGCAGGGGAGGAATATGTAGAAGCTGATAAGGATAAAGCGGAATTGCTTAAAACATATTTCTGTTCTGTGTTCACAGATGAAGAACCAGGATCAGAACCTCAGAAAACACCCACAAATAGGAACAGAAGCGAGGGACATCTTGAACAATTTTCAGAAGACTGTGTTCGTGAGAAACTAGCTCAACTTAAAGTAGACAAAGCGATGGGACCAGATGGGATACACACTAGAATACTGAGGGAACTTGGGGACGTTCTAGCACCTCCACTGACTGACCTTTTCAATGCCTCGTTGGAGTCGGGAGTGGTACCCAAGGACTGGAGAGAGGCTCATGTGGTGCCTTTACACAAAAGCGGAATAAGGATGTGGTTGAAAACTACTGGCCGGTTAGTAAATTAGTGGAAGTGCTGCTGAAAGAGAAAATAGTGAGGTTTCTGGAGTCCAGCATATTACAGGATTCGAGGTAGCATGGATTCACCAGAGGCAGGTCTTGTCAGACAAATCTGATTGATTTCTTTGACTGGATAACCAGGGAGTTGGACCGAGGGAGAGCCCTAGATGTGGTGTATTTAGATTTCAGTAAAACCTTTGACACTGTTCCTCACAGGCGACTTATAAACAAACTGAGCACCCTAGGGATGGACCCTAAAGTTACTGCTTGGGTTAGAGGTGACAAAGAGTACAGGTAAATGGAGCTCACTCTGAGGAGAAGGATGTTACCAGTGGTGTGCCCCTGGGATCTGTCCTTGGTCCGATTCTTTTTAACATCTTTGTTAGTGATATAACGGAAGGGCTGTCGGGTAAGGTTTTCCTCTCTGTGGATGATACCAAAATCTGCAATAGAGTAGACACCCAGGAAGGTGTAGATTACATGAGGAGGAATCTAGCTAAGCTTGAAGAATCGTCTAGAATTTGGTAGCTGGGATTTAATATTAAAAAATGCAAGGTCATGCATTTGGGCTGCAGCAATCCAAGGGAGCAATATAGTATAGGGGGTGAAGTACTTTTGTCCACTAATGAAGTGCGGGACCTAGGCATGGTTGTGTCTGATGATCTTAAAGTAGCTAAACAGGTAGAAAAGGCAGACGGCAAAAGCTAAGAGGATGCTTGGGTGCATACGGAGAGAAATGGCTAGGAGAAAAAGGAGGTGATAATGCCTCTGTATAAGTCTTTGGTGCGACCTCATTTGGAGTATAGTGTGCAATTCTGGAGACCGCACCTTCAAAAGGATGTGAACAGGATGGAGTCGGCGCAGAGGGTGGCTACTAAAATGATTAGTAGTCTTCATTATAAAGCATATAAGGACAGACTTAAGGATCTTAATATGTACACCTTAGAGGAAAGGCGGGATAGAGGTGATATGATTGAGATGTTTAAATACCTCCGTGGCATAAATGTTGAGGGAGAGAGCCTCTTTCAATTGAAAGCAAGTTCTGCTACGAGGGGACATGGGATGAGGGTGAAAGGAGATAGATTCAGGAGTGATATGCGGAAATATTTCTTTACGGAAAGAGTAGTGGATCCATGGAATAGTCTCCCAGTGGATGTGGTAGAGATGAGGATAATAACTGAATTTAAAAAAGCATGGGATAAACACAGAGGATCTCTAAAGGAAAAAAGGGGACTGTTGTAGTTGTTGATATGGAAGGACAGACTAGATAGGCCATGTGGTCTTTTCTGTCGTCATATTTCTGTGTTTCTATGTTTCATAAGAGAAAAAGATAATTAGAAAAATGGAATGACGACAACTCTGAAGGGAGGTGGGAAGGTTGTGAAGACTGATTCCTACTGCTCCTGGAGATCACCTGTTACAGGTGAGTAACTAAGCTATCTCCAGGAACAAGCAGGAATGCAGTCTTCACACATGGGACTCCCTAGCACACAACTACCCAGCAGGAGACTGGAACTAAAACAGGGTAAAGCAAGGATCAGTCAGATTCAGCCTTTTGGGCACACTTCTGTTGGGGTAGTCGAAGATGGATGGTGGGCAGAGCTGCCCTAAATCTGAAAGAGGTTTCTTCAGACAGCTTGTCGAAATTGAGCATCTCGACCAGAGTCTTTGTCAATGCAATAGTGGGCAACAAAGGTATGTGGCGAAGAACATGTGATTGCCTGGCAAATCTCAGAAAGCAAGACAGAGTGAAGGTTGGCTATAGTAGCAGCCTTGGCTCAGACATTGTCTGTCATGGCATGTCCCTGAAGGGATAGATCGGCTTGAGTATATGCAAAAGATTACCTGAGAGCAGCTGAGGCCTGCATAAAAGGCTCCAGTGCCCTGCCCTGTTGAGGCTTTCCTAACAAGGGCTCTACAGACCAACCAACAGTAAGGATTTGAGGGTTTATTTTATTATATAAAATTGCTAGCTCTCTGACTGGGAGCTCTTAAAAGGGTTTTTTGTATATTTTTAAAGCAAGGTTACTTTCTTTTTGGTGCTTTAGTGGAACTTTCCTTGAGCACAGTAGGTTGCTGAACTCTAGTAACCTCCTACGTTTTGGAAACTGCTAACACCTAGTCAGGTGTTAGTTCCCTCCCTACCCACCCCGACTTACACCCTCCCCTAGTGAGCAGTCTTGCTTTATAGGGCACCTCCCCATTTAACAAATCACAGAGAATTGGACCAGCACATTTTGAATATAATTAAAGAGATTTAACTGCTTTTTCTCTGAAAGGACAGCTGGGAAACCGGCTGGTACTTGATAGATCTCTCTCTTTTGCTTTAACAGATACCTAAGCTCCACGAACAGAACAATGGCTGGGAAAAATCGTATCGCTAAAGCTGTTGCCCCCGTTACAGCTTCTGTCTCGGTCCAGACAGAGGTCCTAATGCCAGTTGAAGGACCAGTTCCATGTGCAGGGTGCCTGCATGCTGAAGCTCTGAGGAAACAAGTGGAGGAACTCAGAGAGGAGGTGGTGAGGATGAGGAGCATTCAAGACAGTGAGAAGTACATTGATGAGATGCTTCTTACAGCAACCAAGCTCTCCAGCACAGGAGAAGATGGGTGCCAACAGAATGTCGATGGTTGGACACAAGTCACCAGGGCCTGCAAAATCACCAATCCAACTTCTCCAGCCCTTGAATTGAAGAACCATTATGCAGCCCTGGAAGTGGAGGAGGTGAAAGCATCCCTGGAAAGGGAAGAACCAGAGCTCAAGTACCCCAAAGTTGCAGAATCAGTGACCAGAAGGAAATGAAGGGTAGTGGTGGTTGGAGACTCTCTTCTGAGGGGTACTGAGGCATCCATCTGCCGACCAGACTTGGTGTCCAGAGAGGTATGCTGTCTGCCTGGTGCCAAAATCCAAGATATTACGGAGAGTTTGCCGAGACTCATCAAGCCCACTGACTATTACCCAATGTTGCTAATCCATGTTGGAACAAATGATACTGCCAGGTATACCTCGGAACATATCAAAAGTGACTTCATGGCTCTGGGACAGAGGGTAAAGCAGTTAGGTGCACAGGTGGTGTTTTCTTCAATCTTCCCTGTTGAGGGTAAAGGCCAAGGCAGAGAGGCTCGCACCCGGGAGATGAATGCATGGCTGCGGTGGATGGTGTCATCGAGAGCGTTTTGGTTTCCTAGACCATGGGATGCTGTTCCAAGGGTTGCAGAGCAGGGTTGCAGAGCAGGGTTGCAGAGCAGAGATGGCATCCATCTGTCCAAGAAAGGTCAACGCATCTTCTGTAGTAGACTGGCTAATCTACTGAAAAGGGCTTTAAACTAGATTTGATGGGGATGGGTGAAGAAAGCCCCCAGGTAAGTGAAAGCCCCCAGGTAGGTGATACATTAAATACCTTTATGGAAATGGGTAACAGGGGTAACATATGGAAAGCAGTGTGTATAAATGCCCGTAGCATTGGAAATAAGATCCCTGATGTTGAAGCTTTGGTGGGAGTGGCTGACTTGGATTTAGTGGCAGTTACAGAAACATGGTTCACAGAAAACCATGATTGGGATGTAACTATACCTGGCTATACTTTATTCAGAAAGGACAGGGTAGGAAGAAGGGGGAGGAGAAGTGGCACTATATTGTCGTGAAGTACAAGGTTCAGAGCCGATGGAAACAGAGGATTCACTGCAAAGTGAAACCAGAATTGACAGATCTGAAACAAGCATGGAGGGTTGGCATGGAAACCCCAAACAAAAGACGTCACAGTGTGCTAGGGAACGCCCATCCCCTGAGCTAGCTCCTGCTTCATCAGGGAAGAGGGAACAGCTGGTGGGAGGTGTGGCCAGGTCCAACGGAAAGAGAAACACAGATAAAAACTCTTTAGTTAAGGATAGAGAGAGCACAGGAGGGGGCACAGGAGGAGTGGAGAAAACTGAAGGAACGAGGAGAGCAGAGAAGGATAGATATCCCGAGGGCAGCCAAGGTTTGTGGCTGGGAGAAGAGAAAAGGGAAGGGAATCCCCATCTCACTCGGAGAAACTTCTCAGAGGAAGAGAGCTGTGAAAGACATACAATTCCAGCTCACAGAGAGCAGTGCTCCACTACCAAAAGCACTGGGGATTTTTACCACTCTAAAAGCAAAGACGTTTATTCTGGGAACCAGAGAAGACAACCATGCTGTGCTCAGTACAGTCATCCTGAAGGTAAAGCTTATTTCCCTGATACAAAGCTTTTATCAGAAAGGAGAGAAAAGTTTTACCTACCATTTTGTAGCCAAGGGAGATTCCTGGGGGAAAGCAGTTTAAAAGGCAGACACAGAATTTCCCATAGCCAAGCAGAAGAGGGAAGCGTGTATCCTTTCAGTTACCGGGAGCTGTGTGCACAAGAATCCAAACACCCAGACTCCTCTAGCAGGTTGGGGGAAGGGAACCCTTTGATTGAAGCAGAGAGGTTTGCACGGCAGACAGAAGAACCCTCTCTAAGAGACATTGAAGGAGAAGGTGATCCTATGCAGTGGGATTCTTATCAACCCCCAGTGTCTGAAGTGTATATGGACTGCTCGTATATGATAGCAGACAATGTGCAATCCCTTTGTTAATATTGCTGAATTTTGCTAAAGAAGAAAACAGCCAAAAGGAGCATTTTGGAAAGAAACACTGTTTTATTCTTTTGTGCCTTAAAAGCTGAGAATAAGCATTTATTTGAGTTACATATTTTTGTTCACACCAGAAGCATAGTTTCTTTGTTAATATAACCTTCTGTTCATGGTCAACAATATCCAACACCGGGAGGGGAAATAAATCCTTATTTAACCTGAACCACTCGTGTACAACTTGGAATCATTTCAGTGCTGTGGAACTACGTTACCCAGGAGGCCCTTCCAAACCTCCATTAAGTAGTTTTCAGCACAAGAAGCACAACTGCCCACTCGCCTTGCTCATGCTATATGCCTCTGGGAGGGTGAGTGGTGACATATCTGGCGTAGCTTTTTGGATGCTTGACCTTGGATGAAGGACACTACAAGAAACTACGGCACCAGGACTCCTGCACAAGAAAGTGGGCTACCGGAAGGCTACAAGAAAATAAAGCACAGAACACAGCTTCTTTTCCTGAATGCAGACCTCTACACGAAGCCTCAGGTAATAGCACCTGGGCATAAGTGAGGGAGGATATCAGGAAAAGGGGGCGCTGTGGGGTTGAAAAAAAAAAAAAAACCTGAAAAGGGAGCCGCACTTGGGTTTTTTTGTTTGTCTCTTTTGTTGCAGGTGCTGACAGGAGATGGAGGCCCAAGATGTGATAGCGTGGATGCGAAAGCAATGGGACCTGCAGATGGAGCTTGCCAAGCGCATCCAAGAGGAAAACGCTACACTCATGAGAGAGCAGCAAAAGCCGCTGCTGGACGCTGTGACAGCACTCCTAAAAGAACCACGAGAACCACGGATGGAGAATCCTATGGTTATACCAGGGTCCACAATGAACGCAAGTCATGCATTCTCTTTAGGACAATTGAGTCCAACCGATAACATTGACGATTTTATTGATGCATTTGAGCGTATTGGGCAGGCATTAAGATGGCCTGATAGTCAATGGGCTACGCGCTTTGCAGTTTCGCTGACAGGCGAAGCCCTGTCAGCCTACAAAGCCATGCCCGCCGCTCTTGCAGGCGACTATACCGAGATAAAGAAAGCGGTAAAAGACAGGTTGGGGCTGACGACCTCACATTATAGGAGGCTATTCAGGGAAGCCCGCCTGAAGCCTCAAGAAACTCCAAAGGCGTTACAACAACGTCTGAAAAATCTGGCTTGGAAATGGCTAAGTCCAGAAACTAAATCGATAGAAAGTATACTAGACACGGTAGTTTTAGAACAATTTGTACAGGCTGTGCCTAGAGAAATGAGAATGTACCTCACCTTGCAGGATTGCAGGACCACCGAGGAAGCAGCTAATTTGGCGGACCGTTTTCTGGAGGCCCAAATAGCTGACCCCTCGGAGTGCAGCATACTGCAAGCTGCAGGTTTATGTGATAGTAAAAAGGGAAAGATTCCCTATGGGGGAAAATATGCTATGACAAGTGTGAATGTTAGGAATGGTAATGATGAGAGTGTTTTTGTGCCCAGAGGGAATGTGTTTACACCCAAAGGTAAATGTTATCTGTGTGGGAAAATGGGGCATTTTAAAAGGGAATGTGCCAAAAGAACTGTCCTGATGTCTGGGGTGGATGAGCCAGTCCAGGATGGGTTTCTTCTACCCGTTCAAGTAGAAGGCATCGACACGCTGGCACTGCTTGACTCGGGGGCCGACCAGAGTATGATTTCCCGCACGCTCTGGGAGGCCATCGAGACGCGCTGTTTGTCGCCCCCGAGCCAAGCAGAAGGCCAAGTACGCGTGAGATGTGTACACGGCGCTTCATCGCCTTATCCTTTACACGGAATAACGGTGAAGGGGTTAGGAACCACATACACTCTGCTGTTCGCAGTAGTCCCCAAATTACCCCATGAGATGGTACTAGGGCGCGATTGGCCACCTTTTTATAAGGAGATAGGTGAAGGCCTTAGCCGGTTAGGCTATAAGGGTACATTACCCCCTACAGAGATAACAGGAACCAGTCCAGAGGTTTAACAGCCAAAATTCCTGCGCCTCTGTTTGGAAATCCTAAAAAGGCTCCTAGCCCAACCCAGACCCGAGTCAAGGGGGTACCCCCGGGGAAGGCAAAATTCGTGCTGCAGTTTTGCCGAATGACAAGGGCCCCCAAAGGGCTTCTAGTGGGTCCGCTGGGTACGATCTCTTCAGTTCTGAAAACACGGTGGTGAAAAAGGGAGGAAAAACCCTAGTGAATACAGGAATCCAGATTAAGCTACCCGAAGGATGTTATGGGAGAATAGCTCCTAGATCGGGCCTTGCAGTTAAAAATTCCATAGATATTGGAGCGGGAGTAATAGACCCCGACTATCGGGGCCCTGTACAAATTCTCATTTTTAACTTCGGGAAGGAGGATTTTCAAATTCGGGAGGGAGACCGAATTGCACAATTAGTGTGCGAACGGGTAGGATTCCCGGTAGTAGAAGAGGTCCCAGCACTAACACCCACAGACAGGGGGGAGGGTGGTTTTGGTTCTACGGGTCAGAGGGAAATAAAAGGGATGACAGCCCTAGCTGAGGAAAAGCGAGAGGAGGACCTTGGGCCACAAACCTCGGATTGGAGGGAGCGGCCAGAGCCAAGGTTAGGTGAAACTCTATCCCAGTCTCAGCGGTGGGAGCTGACCCAACTGTTGGGGAACTTCAAGGATGTCCTCACAACCAAGCCAGGCGAAACTCACCTAGTCGCCCATGAGGTGATCACAACACCAGGGCGCACTATCAGACAGCGGCCCTACCGTATGCCTGAGGCCAAGAAGGCCGAAGTGATCAGGCAGGTTAAAGAAATGATAGCAATGGGGATAATTGAAGAGTCATACAGCCCATGGTCAAGCCCCATAGTATTAGTCCCAAAGCCCGATGGAACACTCAGGTTCTGTATCGATTTCAGGCAAGTCAACGATATTTCTCAATTCGATGCGTACCCGATGCCACGCATCGATGACTTGCTGGATCGATTGGGCCAAGCCAGATACCTGACCACTTTAGATTTAACAAAAGGGTACTGGCAAATACCCCTCACGCGTGAATCAAAGCCGAAAACAGCATTTAGTACACCAATTGGCCTATACCAATTTCGGCGAATGCCATTTGGACTACATGGTGCGGCAGCCACGTGCCAGCGGTTAGTTGACCAGGTGTTGAGGCCCCACCATGACTACGCCTTAGCGTACATGGATGACATAGTCATTTATAGTACTACGTGGGCCCAACACCTGGCGAGGGTGGAGGCAGTGCTCCGGGCATTGCGGAAAGCAGGCTTAACCCTGAACCCCGCAAAGTGCATGTTTGACACGGAGGAGGCGAAATACTTAGGCCACTTAGTGGGGAAGGGGATAGTGAAGCCATTAGCCAATAAGGTCCAAAGCGTCCGGGATTTTCCCCGTCCCGTCACCAAGAAACAAGTGCGCAGCTTTTTAGGGCTCATCGGTTACTATAGAAGGTTTATACCTCGGTTTGCAGACGAGAGCCTTCTATTCACCGAGATGCTAAAAAAGAACGCCCCTAATAGAGTCCGATGGACCCCAGAGGCTGAAACAGCTTTTTCCAACCTCAAGGGGAAGCTCTGCACAGCCCCAATATTGAGAGGGATAGACTTCAGTCTACCATTTGTGGTACAGACTGATGCATCAGAGAGTGGGTTAGGTGCAGTACTTTCCCAGGAGTTTGAGGGACTAGAACACCCGGTCACCTATATCAGTCGAAAGCTCTCCAAGGCCGAGAAAAATTATTCGACTGTCGAGAAAGAATGCCTGGCCATCAAATGGGCAGTCGAGGCATTCCGTTTTTATTTAACAGGCAGGAAGTTCCTCCTTATAACGGACCATGCTCCGTTGAAATGGTTACATCAAATGCGGAATTCCAACGCCCGGCTCACGAGATGGCATTTAGCCCTACAGGCTTTCAATTTCGTAGTCCAACATAGGGCGGGTAAGCTACACGGCAATGCGGACGCACTCTCGCGTATTACGTACTGTCCGGAAGGTGCGGCAGTACGTAATATTTTAAGGCGGGGGATATGTCGTGAAGTACAAGGTTCAGAGCCGATGGAAACAGAGGATTCACTGCAAAGTGAAACCAGAATCAACAGATCTGAAACAAGCATGGAGGGTTGGCATGGAAACCCCAAACAAAAGACGTCACAGTGTGCTAGGGAACGCCCATCCCCTGAGCTAGCTCCTGCTTCATCAGGGAAGAGGGAACAGCTGGTGGGAGGTGTGGCCAGGTCCAACGGAAAGAGAAACACAGATAAAAACTCTTTAGTTAAGGATAGAGAGAGCACAGGAGGGGGCACAGGAGGAGTGGAGAAAACTGAAGGAACGAGGAGAGCAGAGAAGGATAGATATCCCGAGGGCAGCCAAGGTTTGTGGCTGGGAGAAGAGAAAAGGGAAGGGAATCCCCATCTCACTCGGAGAAACTTCTCAGAGGAAGAGAGCTGTGAAAGACATACAATTCCAGCTCACAGAGAGCAGTGCTCCACTACCAAAAGCACTGGGGATTTTTACCACTCTAAAAGCAAAGACGTTTATTCTGGGAACCAGAGAAGACAACCATGCTGTGCTCAGTACAGTCATCCTGAAGGTAAAGCTTATTTCCCTGATACAAAGCTTTTATCAGAAAGGAGAGAAAAGTTTTACCTACCATTTTGTAGCCAAGGGAGATTCCTGGGGGAAAGCAGTTTAAAAGGCAGACACAGAATTTCCCAGAGCCAAGCAGAAGAGGGAAGCGTGTATCCTTTCAGTTACCGGGAGCTGTGTGCACAAGAATCCAAACACCCAGACTCCTCTAGCAGGTTGGGGGAAGGGAACCCTTTGATTGAAGCAGAGAGGTTTGCACGGCAGACAGAAGAACCCTCTCTAAGAGACATTGAAGGAGAAGGTGATCCTATGCAGTGGGATTCTTATCAACCCCCAGTGTCTGAAGTGTATATGGACTGCTCGTATATGATAGCAGACAATGTGCAATCCCTTTGTTAATATTGCTGAATTTTGCTAAAGAAGAAAACAGCCAAAAGGAGCATTTTGGAAAGAAACACTGTTTTATTCTTTTGTGCCTTAAAAGCTGAGAATAAGCATTTATCTGAGTTACATATTTTTGTTCACACCAGAAGCATAGTTTCTTTGTTAATATAACCTTCTGTTCATGGTCAACAATATCCAACCCCGGGAGGGGAAATAAATCCTTATTTAACCTGAACCACTCGTGTACAACTTGGAATCATTTCAGTGCTGTGGAACTACGTTACCCAGGAGGCCCTTCCAAACCTCCATTAAGTAGTTTTCAGCACAAGAAGCACAACTGCCCACTCGCCTTGCTCATGCTATATGCCTCTGGGAGGGTGAGTGGTGACAATATGTAAAAACTACTATTAAAGCTTTGGAATTACAGAGCTTAAAAGGGAGAGGGGAGGCATTGTGGGTTAAACTAGAAAGAGGGAAAGAGAAATCTATTTGCATTGGTGTGCTATACAGACCTCCCTCACAAGAGGAAGAGGTGGACAGAGAGTTAATTGAAGACATACGCAGCATTGCTAGGAAAGGGGAAGTGCTACTGATAGGAGATTTCAATATGCCAGATGTTGATTGGCACATTCCTGCTGCAGTATCATCTAGAAGTAAGGAGATCCTGGATTCTCTACAGGGAGAAGTATTCAGGCAACTGGTAACAGACCCCACACGTGAAGGGGCCATACTGGACTTGGTGCTTACCAATGGTGAAAGTGTTTCTGATGTTGTAGTGGGAGATCATTTTGCATACAGTGATCACCAGATGGTGTGGTTCAGTATTAGGACTAGGGCTGTTAGAATCCATTCAAAGGTGAGGATCTTAGACTTTAGGAAGACTAACTTTGCAAAGATGGGCCAATACCTCAGGTTGTCGTTAGTGGGATGGGAACAGCTGGGGGATGTAGAAAATCAATGGGCAAAACCGAAAGGGGATATTTTAAGGGCAACCAACCTTTTTGTTAAAATGGTAAATAAAGGTAAAAGGAAAAGGAGACCGCTATGGTTTTCGAAAGAAGTAGCTGAAAAAGTAAAGAAAAAGAGGGAGGCCTTCATGAAATACAAGAGATCACAGAGAGAGGAAGACAGGCATGTATTTGGAAAAACTTAGAGAAGCTAGCAAAGTAGTCAAGAAGGCAAAGATTCAAAAGGAGGAGAAAATAGCCAATGCAATAAAATGGGGGGATAAGACATTTTTCTGATATATTAGTGAGAAGAGGAAGGGCAAATGTGGTATTGTCAGACTCAAGGGTGCAGGGGAGGAATATGTAGAAGCTGATAAGGATAAAGCGGAATTGTTTAACAAATATTTTTGTTCTGTATTCACAGATGAAGAACCAGGAGCAGGACCTCAGAAAACACTCACAAATAGGAACAGAAGCGAGGGACATCTTGAACAATTTTCAGAAGACTGTGTTCGTGAGAAACTAGCTCAACTTAAAGTAGACAAAGCGATGGGACCAGATGGGATACACCCTAGAATACTGAGGGAACTTGGGGACGTTCTAGCAACTCCACTGACTGACCTTTTCAATGCCTCGTTGCAGTCGGGAGTGGTGCCAAAGGACTGGAGAGAGACTCATGTGGTGCCTTTACCCAAAAGCGGAAGTAAGGATGTGGTTGAAAACTACAGGCCGGTTAGTTTAACTTCAGTGGTGAGTAAATTATTGGAAACACTGCTGAAAGAGAAAATAGTGAGGTTTCTGGAGTCCAGCGGATTACAGGATCTGAGGCAGCATGGATTCACCAGAGGCAGGTCTTGTCAGACAAATCTGATTGATTTCTTTGACTGGGTGACCAGGGAGTTGGACCGAGGGAGAGCTCTAGATATGGTGTATTTACATTTCAGTAAAGCCTTTGACACTGTTCCTCACAGGCGACTTATAAACAAACTAAGCACCCTAGGGATGGACCCTAAAGTTACTGTTTGGGTTAGAAATTGGTTGGGTGGAAGGTGACAAAGAGTACAAGTAAGTGGAGCTCACTCTGAGGAGAAGGATATTACCAGTGGTGTGCCCCAGGGATCTGTCCTTGGTCCGATTCTTTTTAACATCTTTGTTAGTGATATAGCGGAAGGGCTGTTGAGTAAGGTTTGCCTCTTTGCTGATGATACCAAAATCTGCAATAGAGTAGACACCCAGGAAGGTGTAGATAACATGAGGAGGGATCTAGCTAAGCTTGAAGAATGGTCTAGAATTTGGCAGCTGGGATTTAATGTTAAAAAATGTAAGGTCATGCATTTGGGCTGCAGCAATCGAAAGGGAGCAATATAGTATAGGGGGTGAAGTACTTTTGTCCACTAAAGAAGAGCAGGAGCTAGGCATGGTTGTATCTGATGATCTTAAAGTAGCTAAACAAGTAGAAAAGGCGATGGCAAAAGCTAGAAGGATGCTTGGATGCATACGGAGAGGAATGGCTAGCAGAAAAAAGGAGGTGATAATGCCTCTGTATAAGTCTTTGGTGCGACCTCATTTGGAGTATAATGTGCAATTCTGGAGACCGCACCTTCAAAAGGCTTTGAACAGGATGGAGTCGGTGCAGAGGGTGGCTACTAAAATGATTAGTGGTCTTCATTATAAAGCATATGAGGACAGACTGAAGGATCTTAATTTATTTATTTATTTACATTCTCTTATATACTGCGCTATTCTGCATCAGTGTGGTTTACATTGAACAAACTGAAATTACATTGAACAGGGCATTATAACTTGGAGATAACTATTTTACAGGGAACATGGGCTATGGAGGGTTAAGTGGCTTGCCCAAGACCACAAGGAGCACCTGTGGGACTAGAAACCCCAGTCCTTCCAGCCCAAGGTTGCTGTCCTCTAGTGGGATTTGAACCCCCGACCTTCTGGCCTGAAGTACCTTGCCCCAACCACTAGGCCACTCCTCCACTCCTCCTGTACACCTTAGAGGAAAGGCAGGATAGAAGTGATATGATTGAGATGTTTAAATACTTCCATGGCATAAATGTTCAGGGAGAGAGCCTCTTTCAATTGAAAGCAAGTTCTGCTACGAGGGGACATGGGATGAGGGTGAAGGGAGATAGATCCAGGAGTGATATGCGGAAATATTTCTTTACGGAAAGAATAGTGGATCCATGCAATAGTCTCCCAGTGGAGGTTGTAGAGATTAGGACAGTAACTGAATTCAAAAAAGCATGGGACAAACACAGAGGATCTCTAAAGGTAAAAAGGGGACTGTTGTAGTTGTTGATATGGAAGGACAGACTAGATAGGCCATGTGGTCTTTTTCTGTCATCATATTTCTATGTTTCTATGTTTCTATATGCAGTCAGCAATCCAGTTGGAAATGGTTCTTTTGAAAACTGAGAGACCCTGGTGACTAGGGCCAAAAGACACAAACAGTTGTAAGGATTGGCGATAACTCTTAGTTCAGTCAAGATAGAACTCAAGTGCTCTTGTGTAAGGTTGCTTCTGCCTTAGAAGTGTGCAGCCTAGGAAAAAGAGTTGGAAGAGATATGGTTTGGTTCAGATGGAAAGTTGTAACCACTTTTGGAAGGAACTTAGGGCAAGTTATAAGGATCACCTTATATGGTGGATTACGCTCCTTATCGCCTTACGAGTATAAGGAGCATAGTCCACCAGAGCCTATAACTCACTGACTCTGAGGTCAGAGCGATGAGAAAAGCAACTTCCAAGTGAGAAACCTGAAAGGAGACGTAGTCAAGGGCTCAAAGAGGGATCTTATAAGTTGTGTGAGGATGTTAAGGCCCCATGCCACCACGGAGAAGCAAATTGGTGGCTTTCTTAAAAGGAGCCCCCGGATAAACCGCTCCACTAGCGGATAATAAGAAATTGGATGATACCCAATTGGGCGGTGAGAGGCTGCGAATTGCACTCAAGTGTACTCAGACAGAATTAGTTTTCAGACCAGATGAAGAGAGATGCAGAAGGTACTGCAGTAGATGTTTTACTGCACAAGTGAAAGGATTGAGAGCTCTGTGGAAGCACCAGAGGAAATATCTGCACCACATAAAGGTGTAGGTATACATCGTAGAATCCTTCTTAGAAGCAAGTAAGACAAGTTATGTCCTCTGGGAGTCCAAGGTCCGAGAGGATATAGCGGTCAGCAGCCATGCCATCAATCATAGAGCTTTGAGGCTGGGATGAAGTAGTGTCCCCTGGTCCTGTGAGAGCAGGTGGGGTGCATGGTCTATTCTCAGATACCGTACTCATGAACCAAATCACTCCTATAAACTACGCTCTTCACCACTGCTCAAGACCTCAAAAAAGGTGGCGGGGTCCTCATCATAGCAAGATCTGACCTCCACCCTCTGCCACCAATCCACAAAGGGCCTGGACTTCCTCTCTATTTCCAATAAATTCTCAACAATTTCACTCATATACAGATCTTCATCCACCACCTCCTTTGATCTCTGAGCCCTACTCCAAAAGGTATCCCAAAAGTAGCCCAGATACTCCAAAAAGTATCTGAAAACTCCAGCTCAAACAAGGATCACATCATACCGGGAGACGTGAACCTCAACTTTGTGCAAAAGAAACAAGCAGCAACCTTCACTAATGCCATGACCGCAATGGACTTCTCTCAAATTATAACTCAACCCACCCACAACAAAGGAAACACTCTGGACCTCATTTTCATCAACAATAACCCCCACAACATCAAACCACTGTTAAGCACTAAAAACCTCTCAGTTCCGTGACCAAACCATGATTTGATTACCTTTCCCCTTCAAGACCAACAATCGCAACCTAACCACCCCCCTCCTACACACACACACACACACAACACCAACAGCAAGATGATTCAAGAATTTCGACAAAGAAGCCTTCATCAACAGCATTGAACCCCTTCTATCCACTGAACCAGAAAATCTGGATACCTTCCTCTCAGCTTGGAATAGCACAACAGCCCAAGCAGCTACCACACCTGACCCACGATACACAAAAAGCACCGAACACCCTAAGACACCCTGGTACACTGCAAAGCTCCATGAATACCCCTGTAATCTGTAAGAAAATTACTTTTATGATGTCCCCAACATTCACAGAACTCCCCACTTAATTAGAAGGAATGAAAGGTACCAGAAGAGTCTTCCCTGCAAGACGGAAACTGGCAGATGGCTGAAAACTCTACTTGCAAAGAGAGGACTTGGGGTCCTGAATCCAAGATGGTGGAACCAGTGGTACCCGGAGGGCTCAAGGCCGCTGCAGCTATGAGTGGCCTAGTGTAGAAATGAATCGAGCAGTGGCTGCGGCACTTGTGGGCTGGCTACAGAGGCTGTATTTGTAGCTGACCCAACTGACACAGTCTATGACCGATGTCGGAGGCCACGCTGCTCAGGCTGAGCAAAGGATCTCTGACGTGGAAGAACTGCAACAAGAGCACACATACACTATCTAAAGACTTGAAGGCCTGCTGCACCATCAGTGCAAAAAGCTCAAGGACCACACAAAAAAATCTGCAGTTCATAGAAGTGGCAGAATCAGTAAAGGAAAGTGATTTCCACGACTATATGGAAGTTTGGCTAGGGATTCTACTGCAGACAAGTGAGCATGGTGGGAAAGTAATTCTGGAGCAGGTACATTGAAGAGGCCCCAGGTGGGAAGGGGCGAACAGGCCCAGAGCTGTCATTGCATAATTCCACAACTACCTGAATAAGGAAGTAGAATTGTGAGCGACTCGGGCCCAGCGACAAGCAGGACACCCATCTATGGGCATTCTGTTGGGGCCACTTGGCAATAGTGATCATAGCATGATCGCCTTTGTTTTAATTAGTGGAGGAGGGATAGTAAGGAAATCCACAGTACTACCTTCTAACTTTCGAAAGGGAGACTATGATAAAATGAGGAAAATAGTTAAGAAAAAACTAAAAGGAGCAGTTGCAAAGGTTAAAGACTTTCATCAAGCTTGGGTGTTGTTGAAAAATACTATCTTGGAAGCCCAGACCAGCTGTATTCCACGCTTTAAGAAAAGTGGAAGGAAGTCCAAAAAACTGTCAGCATGGTTTAAAGGGGAGGTCAGAGAGGCTGTTGCCAAAAAAGCATCTTTCAGGAAATGGAAAAAAGAGCCAAACAACAAAACCTGGAAACAGCACAAGCACTGGCAAGTCAAATGCAAGGCATTGATAAGGCAGGCAAAGGGAGAATTTGAGAAGAAGCTTGCTGCAGAAGCAAAATCATGAAATAAAGACTTTTTCAAGTACATTCGTAGCAAAAAACCTGTGAGAGAGTCAGTTGGTCCATTAGATGATAGAGGGGTTAATGGGGCACTAAGAGGCGACAAGGCGATAGCAGAGAGCCTGAATGAATTATTTTCTTCGGTCTTTACTGAGGAAGATGTAGGGATGTTACCCATGACTGAAGTGGTATTTAAAGGTGCAGAAGAATTGAAGGAAATATCGATACATCGGGAAGATGTATTACAACTATTAGATAAACTGAAGAGTAGCAAATCACCTGGGCGGGATGGTATAAATCCAAGGGTGTTGAAAGAACTGAAATATGAGATTGCAGACCTGCTATTAGTAATCTATGAACTATCAGTAAAATCATCTGTAATACCTGAAGATTGGAGGATCGCCAATGTAACACCAATTTTTAAAAAGGGTTCCAGGGGTGATCCGGGAAACTACAGACCGGTGAGCCTGAGGTCAGTACCAGGAAAAATGGTAGAAACCATCATAAAGAATAAAATTACTCAGCATGTAGATAGTCATGGCCTAATGGGAGACAGCCAACATGGCTTTAGACAAGGAAGATCTTGTCTTACTAATCTGTTATGTTTTTTTGAAGGTGTGAATAAACAGGTGGACAAAGGTGAGTCGGTTGATATAGTGTATCTGGACTTTCAGAAAGCCTTTGACAAGATCCCTCATCAGAGACGTTTGGCAAAACTAAAGAGTCATGAGATAGGAGGCAGTGTACTATTGTGGATCAGGAACTGGTTAAAAGATAGAAAGCAGAGGGTAGGGCTAAATGGCCAATTTTCCCAATGGAAAAAGGTGAATAGTGGTGTACCCCAGGGATCTGTGCTGGGTCCGCTGCTTTTTGACATATTCATCAATGACCTGGAAAAGGGAATAACGAGTGAGGTTATCAAATTCGCAGATGACACAAAACTATTTAAAGTTGTTAAAACCCAAGAGGATTGTGGAAAATTGCAAAAGGATCTTGATAAATTGGAAGACTGGGCATCAAAATGGCAGATGAAATTTATTGTGGACAAGTGCAAAATTATGCACCTAGGGAAGAACAACCCAAACTATGGTTACACGATGCAAGGCTCCACATTAGGAACCACCACCCAGGAAAAAGATTTAGGCATCATTGTGGATACCATGTTAAAACCCTCGGCCCAGTGTGCAGCGGCGGCCAAGAGAGCAAATAGAATGCTAGGTATCATAAGGAAAGGAATGGAAAATAAAACAAAAGATATTATAATGCCTCTATATCGTTCCATGGTGAGACCGCACCTTGAATATTGTGTGCATTTCTGGTCACCGTATCTTAAAAAGGATATAGCGTTATTAGAAAAGGTTCAGATCACCCCTGGAACCCTTTTTAAAAATTGGCGTTACTTTGGCGATTGTCAGCTCTACTATTATAACCATGAGCCAGAGGACATAAAACATAAATGAGAGGTAAAGAGAAAGATTAGGTTCAAGACTCAGGAAAGAGGACTGGATGGTCAGCTGAAGACCCTCATGTGCTTCTCTCATGCATGAGACGATGATGAGAGGTTGGGAGACTTGGATACCTTGAGGGCTTTCCAGGAACACATTGAGCTGGACTTTAATCTTTGTTGCATTTTTGTTCAGAGGCTCTACTGTGCTCTCCAGTGCCTCCTGGTACCAAGTTTTGTGTTACTATGCAATCCCAGTGGGTCACATGACCCAGAAATGAGGTAGCCACGTTGCTTTCTCGCACATTTAAAAATTCTACTATTGCGGTATTTCATGCCAAAGGAGTGTGCCTACGGAGCTTGACCTGCTCCTTGGGGCAACTCTAGGGCGAGACACCTTTCATAGCCAATATGTTTGGCCCTGTTAATCGGCCCTTTTCTTACTGAGGACCTTTTGTCTGACTATTTCTGCATCACAGCCACTAGCCCTGTGCTCTGGGGGGGGGGGGGTGAGGGAAGGGGAGGAAATGTGCTTTGGGATACTGCTGCTCGAAATTGAACATGGCCAAAACTGAACTTCTTATTTTTCCCCCTAAAACCTCCTCTCCTCTTCCTCCTTTCTCAGTCTCTGTGGATAACTCTCTACTCCTCCCTGTTTCCTCAGCCCGCAATCTGGGGGTTGTCTTTGACTCCTCTCTCCTTCTCCACACACATTCATCTGATAGCTAAGACCTGCCGTTTCTTTCTCTATAACATCAACAAAATCCACCCATTCCTTTCTGAACACACTACTAAGACACGTATTCACTCCTTAGTCACCTGCCGTCTAGACTATTGTAACCTGCTCCTTGCTGGTCTCCCTTTGAATCATCTCTCTCCCCTTCAATCTGTTCAACACTCTGCTGCGCAGCCAATCTTCTGCCAGCCTCGTCATGCTCATATTACCCCTCTTCTCAAGTCACTTCATTGGCTGCCTGTTTCTGCATCCAGTTCACACTTCTCCTGCTGACCTATAAGTGCATTAACTCTGCAGCTCCTCACTACCTTTCCTCTCTTATCTCTCCCTACACCCCTCCTTGGGAACTCTGCTCTTCTGGCAAATTGTTTCTATCTGTGCCCTTCTCTTCTGTTGCTAACTCCAGACTTCGCTCCTTTCATCTTGCTGCACTTATGCCTTGAACAAACTACCTGAGTCTGTATGTCAGGCACCTTCTCTGACCCTCTTCAAATCCAAAATGAAATCTCACCTCTTCACTGCCGCTTTCGGATCTTGACTCACCTGATCTCCTTGTGTTGTCTGTCTTGACTAGATTGTAAGCTCTGATGAGCAGGGACTGTCTCTTACATGTCTGTGTAGTGCTGCGTACATCTTGTAGCGCTATACAAATGCTCAGTACTAGTAGTAGTAGGATACTCTTCTGCTATTAGAAATTCTGCTAATCAACCCAACCTTGCTTACTTATGTTTGGTCAAGCCCATCTCCAGAGACTCTTGCATCTTTTTTTACTGAAAATATTTCTAACATTTAGGAGTCTTTTGAAACTACAACTAGCCTTCCTGAACTCACTAAGCTCCTTTCAAAACTTAGGGAGCCACACCCCATCAGTTCTGTCAGCTCTACAGTGATGACTCATACTTGGTTTTCTTTTACTCAGGTTTCCTTAACTCCCCACACTAAGACCATTTCAAAAATCAGGAAAAGTACAGGGCCACCCCGTCCACTAGGAGGGCTAGGCGGCCACCTAAGGCGGCAGACCTCAGTGGATAGCATGGCACACATGGCCTGCTGACCACTTGTGCTGAGCTGCGCCACTGCCCCCTGCTGCTGCCACCTCCTGCCACTGCTGCCGAGCCGCCCTCCAACCCCACTGCTAGAATCAGCAGCAGTGCAGCTCAGCACAGGGAGTGGATGAGGGCGGCATGGCTTGGCATGCACGGGGGGGGGGGGGGAAAGAAGCACGGCAGAAACACTTTGGCCAGCCCTGGAAAAGTACTCATTTACTTGGTCCTATCCCTTCCAACTGGATTACAGAACCATCATTAGGTACTCTTCCCATTGCATATACTAGAATTAATCGTAGTCTTTCATCAGGTTTGGTGCCTCAGTCCTGGAAGATGACTGCTGTCGGGCCTATTCTCAATCTTCCTCCTAATGTCAAAATACGTTCAAGATAGTACCCTAGATGGGACTGGGATTAATTATACATAATCCTAAACCAATGAAAGCACATACATAACTCAAGTGAAGGTCTCGGACTTTTTCACGGCACTGTCATATTAGGCTCACGCCTTAATTTTCAACCGTGCCTAGTAGCATCAACGACCTTTCCTTGTGTGTAAGTGTATAAAAAAGTGTAAAGGGAACCCTAGTCTTATTATGTTCTTGGCTATTACTACTTTTGTTGATTTCCGGATTCAAGACTACTCCACCGGAACACTTAACACATTCTGTAGATTTTCATCGCTAAGCTCTTCACTCAAATCTCTTCGCTGTGGATTCCCAATCTTGACACATTGATCTCTACCAAGTGATACTTAGCTTTTCTCTTAAGCCTTATCTTAGTCTCTAGGGTTCTCTCTCCTTTCAATCCCGACGCTCTCCCCAGGTACCGTTGGTGCGTTTCACCTTCGTGGTTTCTTCAGGGGATCTTCTTTATACTCTTATGCGCTCTGTGCAAATACAATCAGCTTACTACCCTTAATTCCCACTAAAAACCTACCTATACAAAAACCTCTGTAGAAAATGAATAAAATAAATGAATATCGACTCCTACCAAAGTCTTATACAGATGCTGCCCTCGTCTGTTTCTTTTTATATTTACCGGACCTCTGTCCATACGAAACTCATCTTCCCGTTTATTCACAAGACGCCGCGCATGCGGAGTTCTCTGGCTCCCTGCTTTTAAAACCCCTCCCCACACACACATTATTCGACGCACCTTGCGTTTGAAAAGCTCCTATCAAGTGAATTATACTGACTCAAAGTTAACGTATCTTTGCTGCAGAACTTAACCATCTACGATATTAAAAACCGTTCTCCTGCTCTCATTCCCTTCGGGTGGCTACTGGCATCCAATATCACCTCTTCACTCACTTATTATAAACCCCGTGTCATATTCTTAACATGATGCCTTGCCGACTACTTCTAGTTTATTGTGTTATTAGTTACTCCTGAACTTTGTATATCTATATGTGTATATAGGTGAATTCCTTATCTTCTCTTTTATTCAACTATTACAGGCAAGCCCCCCAGTCTATTGTAGCATTGAGACCTGTTGGCACGGTGGATTGCAGTTTGTTTATCCACCATTGCTCCTGAATTTAAAGTGTTTTGTCTAGTGTCTTGCCTCACTTTCCTTCTTGCACCTTGTCTATGCAAAAACATTGAAGCTGTTCAAAAATGTGACCGTGCTCTATACAATGTTGAACTATTGGTGCCTCTAGCACCTTACATTTTAGACGGCTCCTATGCTCTCTCATTCTTATTCTGAAGGGACGCATTGTTTTTCCCATGTAAAACAGACCACAGGGGCATTGTATAACGTACACTACTGCTGAAGACTCACAGGTGATATGGGACCTTAGAACATATTCCGATCTCTGATATGTAAACCTAGATAACTCTAAGGTGACATCACAGATGTCACACGTGCCACATTTTTCATGTCCTTTAATTAACGTAGTTTGTGTCCTGGGGGATAATACTGCCGGGCTAAGCCATTCTTTTAAATTTCAGCGTTCTGTGACATGCTGGTGAACAAGTTTCAGGAAGACACTTTTGAGAAGCCACAGAAAATGAATATTCGTGCTCCATTTTAAGATCGTGCTATGAAGTAAAATATCCCCCCTGAGGAAGAGATACGAAACGCATTTTTGCGGTACCCTTTTGGTGGCGTCGGGGTGATTTAACATCTTCATATTCTAAAGATAAGCACAATCTTATACTATAAACAACATGAATAAATAGATGCTAAAAATGATTGAAGAAAGCATCTAACAGGAAGTGTTGGAAAAGCTGCTAATCCCTGTTGATTTTTTCTGTCAATAGACAAGTGCTGAGAAGGTCGTTGATGCGTGAAGGCATGCTGCTTTTTGATTTATGCAAATGAGCGCTGCCGGTGTTAGTCTGAGACCTGCACTTTCTATTTTTAAGAATTACGATGTATATTTATTAATATTTAAGTTTTGAGAAAAAAGGAAAAACATAAGAAATAAGAAAGAAAAAAGAAAAATGAATAAAAACTAAATTAACATATTAAGAAGAATTTTGGATTGTATTTTGGATTGCAGGCAACAACAGAATAAGAGAGATCCCATTTGGTTAGGCTTTCTTGTCAAATTTTGAGGGCACCAGTTATATTATATAGAAACCTGGGACTACTGCCAACAGGTTCTTGTGTTTACGTAAGACGCGTTGACAGCCAATGCAATATTCTCAAGACATCCAATGCAGATCCATTAAACCTTACCAATTATTGTCTGGTTTCAAACCTAACATACATATCAACAATAACAGAAAAAATATTTTTTACTCAACTCTGGAATCAAGAACAAACTTATTAGCTTCATCACCACCAGATGGGCTTTCTCCCAAGCCATAGTACTGACTTCCCTTTTAAATGAAATTCATGGTGCTTTTGATTAGGGCAGTATTTCTTGGTCTATTGACCATGCTTGATAGAGTTAATCATTATATTTTGTTACACTGCCTAGCAAAATCAGGTCTTTGTAATACCATTCTATCATGGTTTACATCTTTACTCACAAACTATTCTTTTTTGGTTGATACTGATTCTCTTATAACTGCTTCTCCTCCACGTGTCTGTGGTCCCCTATCACATACAATTCCCTTGGATTTCTGTTTCCCAAGTGCTGTCGCCCACTCACCCCCCAGAGGCCATAGGCATGGGTGGATTAGCAGGGTAAGTTCTTTAATAGCTGTGGAGTATAGTAGAGAGGCTTGGCAATGCCCTCTGGGATTTGTAGTTCCACAACTTTAGCAAAAAGAAAATAGTTGTAGTCGGAGTGATAAGGATTTAAACAGGATTTATTCCCTTCCCAGGGTTGGATTTTCACACAATGAAATAAGGCAACACAAAAACCATACGTCTGGTATCAAAGTTAAAGAAACATTTGAACAAAGGATATGCTTATCTTCAGCTTTCACAATGGAGGCAAAAATGGTAAAAGAAAACAGTTTCCTTCACAAAACTCTTCCTGTCTGTTTTCTTTATGAATTAGCTCCTACAGCTCTTCAGCATAGAGAAGATATGCTATCAGATAATGTATATGTACAGTCCATGTAAATATCACCATTAGACTCCTCACACGGATCACATTGCATCTCTTCTATATCTGGGTAAGTTTCCCGGTGAGTGAAACTTCTGTTCTGACTGCTGAGTTCCTCTCTATAGCTTTGGGAGTTCCCTTCCCTCACCAGCCTAGAGGTGGATGGGTAAATACCGTAATCACTATAGTCTCTCTCAGAGGCGGCACATAATTCTTGGTAAGTACAGGGCTGTCTGCTATAGTCTAAGCTTCTTCTATTAGGAAGAATAAGGTTACCTTTCAGCAGTTTCCCTTCAACGTTCCTCCCTCGAGCACAGCTCTGCTCGTGGGAAGGCTTTTCACTCCGTGTCTGTTTGAGCTTTCTCCTTGGCACCAAATTATCTTCAGGATAAAGGTTTTCTCCTGCTTGGTACCTTGTGCTGGGTGAGTGGTCTTGCCTTAGCCTGGCCTCAGAGCTACTACCTCTGCTTCCTCTGTAGCAAGGTTCTCTGAAGCACTGGTCAGCTGTGCATTGCTCTTCCAAACAGCCCTTCCTGGGTTTCTCAGCACTGCACCTCCCTGGTAGTCTCCTTTGGTCAGCAATTGGTTTTAACCAGCATGGAGATCCTTCTCTCCTGCCTCTCAAGTTTCTCTCCCTGCTTGGAGTTCTCCTGCTATCGGGACTTCTCTCCCTGCCAGCACGTCTCTCCTCAGCAGTTCTCTCTTTTGCAGTTCTCCCTCTAGCCGCTTCTGCACTACTCTCAGGTGAGTGATTTTTAACTGCGTAGCTTGTGATGTTGGCTCCGCCCCTTTTCAGCTGCCCCTCATCCCCTGATGAGCCACGAGCTAGCTTTGAGTCTGGGCGTTCCCCTACACCACGTGAAATGGCTTGTGTATAGTTCCTATGGCAACCTTTGGCCATGTGTATCTCCGAGCTGTCAAAGTTAGCTCCGTTTTGTTCAGAATCCCCTATCTCCATGGGCTCTGACTGCTGCACCTCATGACAGATCCCCCCCCCCTTAAAACATTACGGGCTGCCGAACTTTCAATCGGACAGCACGTAATCCTATCTTGGGATCTGTATCGCTGCTCTACGTAAGCCATACTGGCAGTGGCTGACCTATCCTTCCATGGCTTAAGGAGGTTTAGGTGATACACCTGTTGGCATCCCTTTTCATTCTCTATTCTATATGAGACAGGGCCCACCCTCTTCACTACCGTGCATGGCCCTTTCCAGTGAGCCTCAAATTTTGGTCCTGGATCTGCCACCTGGACAAGCACTTTATCACCTATCTCCAATTTTCTAGGTTTCGTGCCCCTGTCGTAATACTGCTTTTGTTTCCTCTTACTGGCCTGCAGATTCTCCATCGAGAACTTTGCTGTCCTTTCCAAGCGTTCCCTCAGACCTTTTAAGAACTGAGGTACTTCAACCTCCGATGTGTCCGGTTCTACCCACTGCTCGTGTAGAATATCTAATATCCCTCTAGGGGATCTACCAAACATGAGTTCGTATGGGGATGCTTTCAATGAGGCTTGTACGCGTTCTCTACAGGTGTATAATACGAACGGGAGTAGAGTATCCCAGTCTGATATCTCTCCTTTTTTTAAACCCCTCCTAAGCATTTGCTTGATGGTTTGATTCATACGTTCTACCAAACCATTTGTTTGGGGATGGTACGCTGCAGTTCGTATGTGCTTTATACCGAAGGCCTCCCATACGGTAGCCAAATGCTTGGATAGAAAATTGCTACCCTGATAGGTAAGTACCTCCCTAGGAAACCCCACCTCATTAAAGAGCTTCACAAGCTCTCGGGCTATGTTCCTCGCCGAGGTGTTCCTTAAGGGAATAGCCCATGGGAATCGTGTAGCGTGGTCTACTATCACCAGCAGGTACTGGAACCCTCTCGGTGTTCGGGTCATAGGGCCTACCATGTCTATTCCTATGCGACTCATAGGTACCGCTATGGTGGGTGTAGATACCAATGGTACAGCCTTAGGTCTTAGCGCTGTCACTCTCTGACATGAGGGACAAGACTCACAATACTGCCTGGTTTCCTTGAATACCCCCGGCCAATAAAAGCGACCTAATATTTGGTCCAGGGTGCCCTGGATTCCCTTATGGCTTCCTATGGGGTGGTCGTGTGCCAGACGTAATACCGTGGCCTTAAACGTCGTTGGCACTACCAATTGTTTTCTAATTGTCTCAGTGTACGGGTCCATACTTTCCCTGTATAAAATCTCATTTTTCAGGAAAAACCTGGGCAGTGTAAGCCGGGTTTCTTGGGCCCATTCAAAGGCTCTTTTAAGCGCTGGGTCGGCCCGCTGTTCCGCGGGGAACGACGGAAATTTATTCACCAGTTCAGCGGGTACCCAGGGCAAACCTGCTCCCGCCTCCAACTCGGCCCTCCCTCGGGTCCTGTATTGCCTCTCTTGACGTCTCTTGGCCTTGGCTTTTCTGCCCCCCTTTACTGGCTCGTGGACTAAATCATTGTGCGTGGGGAGAATATCTAATGCTTCCTCATTGGCTTCCTCATCCTGGGATCCTACCACCTCCTCAGGCTCTTCCGCGCCCCCAGATGATGTCTCTCCCACCCCCGAGGTTCCGGCTTGTGCCCGGGTGGAAACTAGGCCTGACCGGGTAGTTAAACCTGCTACCAGCCCCTTATAAAAGGGTGGCCAATCTCTGCCTAGAATAATGTCCCTGGGTAATGCAGGGATTATAGCCACTGGTAATGTTTGTTCGGTGTCCAACCCCCGCACAGACAATTTCTGTAAAGGGTACTGTGAGAATGCCCCATGTATGCATTTTACTCTCACCTGGCTCTCTGCTTGACTCGGGGGCGACAAACGGCGCCTCTCGATGGCTTCCCAGAGCCTGCGGGAAATCATGCTCTGGTCAGCCCCCGAGTCAAGCAGTGCCAGCGCTTCTACCCCTTCTACCTTAACATGCAGAAGAAATCCATCCTGTGCTGGCTTGTCCACTCCAGACATGAGGACAGTCCGCTTGATGCAGTCCTTTTGGAAATGTCCAGCTCTCCCGCATAGATAGCATTTCCCTTTATGTGCAAGCAAAATATTATCATTAGCATTCATATTTTTTACATTACACATTTTCCTCTGGGGATACCTCCCTTTCTTACAATCTGCCATACCTACGGCCTGCATTACCCCAAACCCTGAGGTGTCAGCTATCTGGGCTTCTAAAAACCTATCTGCCAGACTAGCTGCCATCGGTAGATTGGCAGTTTTGTAAGGTAAGGTATGTTTTCATTTCTGTGGGCACAGCTTGGATAAATTGCTCCAAGACCACTGTGTCCAGTATAGATTCCATGGTTCTCCTTTCTGGAGTTAACCACTTCCAGGCCAAATTCCTCAATCTTTGATGCAAGGCTTTTGGCGTCTCTTGCAACTTCATTTTGGCCTCCCTGAACATCCTTCTATAATGTGAGGTAGTAAGCCCTAGCCTATCCTTGACTGCCTTTTTTATTTCGCTATAATCAGCAGCAAGGGTTGCAGGCATTGCCTTGTAGGCTGAGAGGGCTTCACCGGTAAGTGAAACCGCAAAACGAGTTGCCCATTGCTCACTAGGCCATTTCAGGGCCTCGCCTATGCGTTCAAAAGCATCAATAAAATCATCTACATTGTCATGAGGACTCAATTGCCCTAGAGAGAATGCATGACTAGCATTTAGTCCTACCCCTGGTATTATTGAGGGGCTTTCAGTCCCAAGTTCTTGTGGTTTTCTCAAAAGCGCTTCCATAGCGTCCAACAGTGGTTTCTGTTGCTCCCTCATCATACTGGCACTTTGCTCCTGGATATGGCGAGCTAGTTCAAACTGCTTATCCCACTGTAGTTGCATCCACTGCATGACGTCTCTGGGCTCCATTCCTCCCGTCTGTACGCTGTGGAGAAAAGAGAAAAAAAAACACCAAGTGCGGCACCTTATATTTCCTCTCCCCTTAATCCTTCAGCACAGCAGCGCCCTCTTTCCTGCACAAATCCATTTCACTTCAAAAGACTGCATATAAAGATTTGCCAAAGATGCGGCAAATGTTGCTCCCATTGCAGTACCAGATATTTGCTGAAAAAAATCATTTTTATATACAAAATAATTATGTTTTAATGCCAATTCAGCCAAAGAATGTAGAAAATCAGATGAAACCTTCTTCAGATTAGGTCTAGCTTCCCACACCATCTATAACACAGAAAGTGCCTCATCCTGTGGTATTAATGTGTACAAAGATGCCACATCTAATGTCACCAACCATGTGACATCTGAAGTAACCGAAAAGTTTTCTAAAAGCTGCAAAAAATGTGTAGTATCTTTAATATATGACTGAATTTGTAACACCTCATTTTTCAAGTGAAAATCCAAATAATTCCCAACCCGCTCCAATAGGGAATCATTACTTGATAAAATGGGTCTCCCTGGGAGATCCTTCAACGTCTTATGAATTTTGGGTAAAATATAAAATGCTGGCACCTTGGGAAAGGGAGGGGTCAAATATTTCTTTTCCTTGTCTGTCAAAAAACCTGATTGAAATGCACAGTCAGTTAGTTTACTCAAAATTCCTTGTATTTCATATGTGGGATCAAGATATAAATGCTTATAATGATGAGCATTATTCAGCTGACGATAGACTTCTTTATCATAGTCTGCTGAATTCGAGATGAAAATTGCTCCCCCTTTATCTGCTCTCTTAATCGTTATATTCCTCATATCTCTCAGTTCTTGGAGAGCCTGTGATTCCGAAACAGATAAATGTCTGGGGAAATAATTATGTTTAGCTTCAATAGCATTTAAATCCGATAACAACAGATGTTTAAAAGTGTACACAATAGAGTCCAAAGGCCCTAGAGGAATCCAATCTGATTTAGGAAAAACTACAGAAGAATCATTAGAAATTGATTGGCCATGAAAAAATAATGTCAATTGTATTGATCGCACTAGTCATTCAATGGAAACTCGACTGAGGTCCAACAATAAATGATAGACCCCGTGCTGATGTAAGTTGTACGTCTGATAAATTAACCACTAACGACTCTACCAGAATGTGAGCATATTTTTTTTCCAACGAGATCGTGATGGTAGCCCGTGAAAATTTCCTTGATCGTTGCTATGATTAGTTGAACGTTCAGTATTCTGATCATATCCAGATATTATGGTAGTTTTCAAAGCTGCATTATACATGTATTGTCCACTATCAGTACTAGAATCAGAAGAGTGCATGGAGTTTTCAACAGATTCTCCTTTCCTAGGCGCATTCTGTTTAGATTTCTTAGCTGACCAATTATAAATTGTTCCTTCTTTCATTCTTTTTTCATCTTTAAGTAACGTTTTGATCTTTAAAGCCTTTAAATCATTTTTATATCGCTCAATTTGTTTTAAAAAATCAGTATGGCATGTAGCAAAATCATCAGCTGTTTTCAATTTTGCTAAATCGGCATCTAGTTCTTTCACTAAAGCTGTATTCTTCCTCTGCGTAGTCTCAGTCTAAGTTGTCTAGCAGAGCAGAATAGGGACATGTTCTCCAGTATTCTGGGACATACCCATCTTACCTATCATGATACAGATCCTAGGGTGATGGTTCGTCAACAGCCCCACCAAATCCCAGAAGCGTGGAGACGGGCCGTGACAAAAGTAGTAGAGGACATGCTTAAGCTGGGAATAGTCAAAGAGTCCCAGAGCAATTGGTCATCGCCCATTGTACTGGTAGCTAAGTCAGATGGGAAGCATCCAGTTTTGCATCAACTTCAGGAAGGTGAATGCAGTTTCTAAGTGGGATACTTACTTCATGTCTAGAGCGGATGACCTTATCGAACTTCTAGGAGGAGCTCATTTTATCTTAATATTGGACCTAACAAAGAGGTATTAGCAGATCCCCCTAACTCCTGCGGCCAAGGAGAAGACCACATTCTGTACACCCCAAGGGCTATTCCAGTTCACAGTGCTGCCTTTTTGGACTGCATGGAGCTCCCGCTACATTCCAGCGCCTAGTCAATCATCTGTAGAGAATCCACGGCGGATATGTAGCACCTACTTAGACAAAATTGTGATTTATAATCACAGCTGGAAAACCAATCTGTGGCATGTACAATTTATTTATTTAAATAATTTCTATACAAGCCATGCTAACAGGTTGGAGGAAGGCCGATTTGATGTCCAACCCAATAATATGTTTCTTGAGAGGCCGGGAGGCCCAGTACCTGGTATATTCGATGGGGAATGGCCAAGTGCAACTGCAACTTAAAAAGGTAGAGGCTATTTCCCAGATGCCAGCTTCTAAGATGAAGAAACATGTGTGGGCCTTTTTTGGAATGAGTGGCTATTACCGCCAATTCATTCCGAACATGGCAGAAATAGCTGAACCATTGACCCGGCTCCTCCAGAAGAAAGCCCCGGACAAGATCAGATGGATAGCAGTATTGGCCTTCCAGAACTTGAAGATAGACTTCGCACGGCCGTTTGTTGTACTACAACTACTACTACTGAACATTTGTATAGCGCTACAAGACATCTGCAGCGCTGCACGATATATGTAAAAGACAGTGCCTACTCATGGATGGTGTCATCGAGAGCGTTTTGGTTTCCTGGACCATGGGATGCTGTTCCAAGGGTTGCAGAGCATAGATGGCATCCATCTGTCCAAGAAAGGTCGACGCGTCTTCAGTAGTAGACTGGCTAATCTACTGAAGAGGGCTTTAAACTAGATTCATTATGGATGGGTGAAGAAAGCCCCCAGGTAAGTGAAACATTAAATACCTTAATGGAAATGGGTAAAAGGGGTAACATATGGAAAGCAGTGTGTATAAATGCCCGTAGCATGGGAAATAAGATCCCTGATGTTGAAGCTTTGGTGAGAGTGGCCGACTTGGATTGAGTGGCAGTTACAGAAACATGGTTCACAGAAAACCATGACTGGGATGTAACTATACCAGGCTATACTTTATTCAGAAAGGACAGAGTAGGAAGAAGGTGAGGAGGAGTGGCACTATATGTAAAAAATAATATTACAGCTTTGGAATTACAGAGCTTAAAAGGGAGAGAGGAGGCACAGTGGGTTAAACTAGAAAGAGGGAAAGAGAAATCTATTTGCACTGGCATGACATACAGACCTCCCTCACAAGAGGAAAAGGTAGACAGAGTTAATTGAAGACATACGCAGCATTGCTAGGAAAGGGGAAGTGCTACTGATAGGGGATTTCAATATGCCAGATGTTGATTGGCACATTCCAGCTGCAGTATTATCTAGAAGAAAAGAGATCCTGGATTCTCTACAGGCAGAACTATACAGGCAATTGGTAACAGATCCCACATGTGAAGGGGCCATACTGGATTTGGTGCTTACCAATGGTGAAACTGTTTCTGATGTTATAGTGGGAGATCATTTTGCATCCAGTGATCACCAGATGGTGTGGTTCAATATTAGTACTAGGGCTGTTAGAATCCATTCAAAAGTGAGAGCCTTAGACTTTAGGAAAACTAACTTTGCCAAGATGGGCCAATACCTCAGGGAGTCGTTAGCAGGATGGGAACAGCTGGGGGATGTAGAAAAACAGTGGGCAAAACTGAAAGGGGATATTTTAAGGGCAACCAACCTTTTTGTTAAAATGGTAAATAAAGATAAAAGGAAAAGGAGACTGCTATGGCTTTCGAAAGAAGTAGCTGAAAAGGCGAAGAAAAAGAGGGAGGCCTTCATGAAATACAAGATATCACAGAGAGAGGAAGACAGGCATCTATATTTGGAAAAAAAACTTAGAGAAGCTAGCAAAGTAGTCAGGAAAGCAAAGATTCAAAAAGAGGAGGAAAGAGCCAATGCAATAAAATGGGGGGATAAGACATTTTTCAGATATGTTAGTGAGAAGAGGAAGGGCAAAAGTGGTATTGTCAGACTCAAGGGTGAAGGGGAGGAATATGTAGAAGCTGATGAGGATAAAGCGGAATTGCTTAACAAATATTTCTGTTTTGAGTTCACAGATGAAGAACCAGGAACAGGACCTCAGTAAACACCCACAAACAGGAACAGAAGCGAGGGGCATTTTGAACAATTTTCAGAAGACCGTGTTCGTAAGAAACTAGCTAAACTTAAAGTAGACAAAGCGATGGGACTGGATGGGATATACCCTAGAATACTGAGGGAACTTGGGGACGTTCTAGCAGCTCCACTGACTGACCTTTTCAATGCCTCGTTGGAGTCGGGAGTGGTGCCAAAGGACTGGAGAGATGCTCATGCTGGTGCCTTTACACAAAAGCAGAAGAAAGGATGTGGCTGAAAACTACAGGCTGGTTAGTTTAACTTCGGTGGTGAGAAAATTATTGGAAACGCTGTTAAAAGAGAAAATAGTGAGGTTTCCGGAGTCCAGCGGATTACAGGATCCGAGGCAGCATGGATTCACCAGTCAAGTGACAGCTTTTTGATCGGTGATGACAAAGCTGACCTGAAGCAGGGCGTCTTAAATTTGTGCCCGAAACGCAGGACTGTGTCGTGTGTGTCTTTCACCTTGAAAAATTTGCTGTGGCAGTTAAGTTTGAATTTACTTTTTACTGCTGGTTTGATTAAAATGGACTAAGATTTACCAGGGTCTGGGAGGTTTGGTTTTCTATACTCCCGGACAAGGTAGTATATAGTCCAACAAAAATTTCTTCTTACATGGGAGTGTATCTTGTTTATCTCACTCTTCTAGTTTGTGGATTCACCAGAGGCAGGTCTTGTCAGACAAATCTGATTGATTTCTTTGACTGGTTGACAAGGGAGTTGGACCGAGGGAGAGCCCTAGATGTGGTATATTTCGATTTCAGTAAAGCCTTTGACACTGTTCCTCACAGGCGACTTCTAAACAAACTGAGCACCCTAGGGATGGACCCTAAAGTTACTGCTTGGGTTAGAAATTGGTTGAGTGGGAAGCGACAAAGAGTACAGGTAAATGGAGCTCACTCTGAGGAGAAGGAAGTTAGCAGTGGTGTGCCCCAGGGATCTGTCCATGGTCCAATTCTTTTTAACATCTTTGTTAGTGATATAGCGGAAGGGCTGTCAGGTAAGGTTTGCCTCTTTGTGGATGATACCATAACCTGCAATAGAGTAGACACCCAGGAAGATGTAGATAACATGAGGAGGGATCTAGCTAAGCTTGAAGAATCGTCTAGAATTTGGTAGCTGGGATTTAATATTAAAAAATGCAAGGTCATGCATTTGGGCTGCAGCAATCCAAGAGAGCAATATAGTATAGGGGTGAAGTACTTTTGTCCACTAAAGAAGAGCGGGACCTAGGCGTGGTTGTGTCTGATGATTTTAAAGTAGCTAAACAGGAAGAAAGGTGACAGCAAAAGCTAGAAGGATTTTTGGGTGCATATGGAGAGGAATGGCTAGCAGAAAAAAGGAGATGATATTGCCTCTATATAAGTCTTTGATGCGACCTCTTTTGGAGTATAGTGTGCAATTCTGGAGACACCTTCAAACGGATATAAACAGGATGGAGTCAGTACAGAGGGTGGCTACTGAAATGATTAGTGGTCTTCATTATAATGCATATGAGGACAGACTAAGGATCTTAATATGTACACCTTAGAGGAAAGGCGTGATAGAGGTGATATGATTGAGATGTTTAAATACCTCCATGGCATAAATGCATAGGGAGAGAGCCTCTTTCGATTGAAAGCAAGTTCTGCTACAAGGAGACATGGGATGAGGGTGAAAGGGAATAGATTCAGGAGTGATATGCGGAAATATTTCTTTACGGAAAGAGTGGTGGATCCATGGAATAGTCTCCCAGTGGAGGTGGTAGAGATGAGGACAGTATCTGAATTCAAAAAAGCATGGGATAAACACAGAGGATCTCTAAAGGAAAAATGGGACTGTTGTAGTTGTTGATATGGAAAGACAGACTAAATAAGCCATGTGGCCTTTTTTCTGTCATCATTTTTCAATGCTTCTATGTTTCTATCAGAGCTTACAATCTAGTCAAGACAGTCATAACAGTAGCTGTAGACATAGAATACATCTAGAGGGAATGATAAGGAAACACAAAGGAGACTAGGCGAATCAAGATCCAAAAGCGGCAGTGAAGAGGTGAGCTTTCAGCCTGGATTTGAAAAAGGCCAGAGATGAAGCCTACATACAGACTCAGGCAGTTTGTTCCAGGCATGAGGTGCAGCAAGGTGAAGTCTAGAATTAGTAATAGAAGAGATTTTACAAAAGAGCGGAGTTCCCAAGGAGGGGTGTAGGGAGAGATAAGAGAGGAAAAGTAGTGAGGAGCTGCAGAGTGAATGCACTTATAGGTCAGCAGAAGTTTGAACAAGATGCAGAAATGGATGATGGATGCCTTGGTCTTGCAGCCGTCTTAGCCCAGAAGATAGAGAGTGAGGAGCATCCAGTGGCTTTTATTAACTGAAAATTACTTCACCAGGAACAGCATTATGCACCATTGAGAAGGAGGCCCTTGCAGTCAAGTGGACTCTAGAGACTTTCATGTACTACCTGCTTGGCCGCCCTTTTACATTAGTTATGGATCACCAGCCACTGAAGTGGTTGGTACAGAATAAGGAGACCAATGGACAAATCATGCACTGATTTCTCAGCCTTCAACTCTTTCTGTATGAGGTCCAACATAGGGCTGGTAAGGCACATAAGAACGCGGACTTCCTGTCCTGCGTAGAGGGCCCAGGGATGTGGGACACTCAATCGTCTAAGGCTGAGCTGAGGAGGAGGGTATGTGATAGAGTGTATAGGAAACTGACCATCCCCCACAGGGACTCGCCCCAGTCAAAGGCAGAACTGGTGAGGTATTGCTTTGGTAAGAGCTTAAACCCATGTCCCTTTAAGATAATAGGCTGGAGAATGCCTGGGGATGTTGTGACCAGGTCCTGGGGTTAATCCAGGAAGCAGGAGACATGGAGGAGAGAGGAGACTGGAGTTCTGAAACATAAGTGAAGATCACTTACCTGGAAAAGAGAGCCTTCTCTAAAGGTAGGAAACATGTTTGAATTCATTACTATCTGCTTAGCCTTGTTGCTGGAATTCTATTTGGTTGGAGACACTGTTTTAGGGTTGTGCTGCCCAAAGTGATGAAACTTTGAGGAGCAAGTTTTGTTTTGTTTTGGAATGCCATCTGTGATGGAGCCCCAGCAGAGTAGCTCTGCTGAGAGCAATTTTGTTACAGCTCAGGAAAAGCATGGGGCAACAGAGGGTTTAACTCTACATGTGCCTATAACCAAAGGAGGGCCAGGGCAGTTGTCTGGATGCTTGTCCCCAAATAAAGTATATTTTTTTTAAACTTCTCTTGGCTGTGGAGTCCTGTGCCATGCCTCAAGCTGGACTTACCTACCACACCTCTGGTTTAGCAGTGTTTCCATTAATTTACTCACCATAGAGATCAGATTAACCGGCCTTTAATTCTCAACCTCATCCTTTTGTGTAAAGAGATGACATGTGCCTTTCTCCAGTCGTCTAGGACCACTCCCAACTCTAAAGAAGAATGGAAAAGGTCAGTCAATGGAGTCGCTAGAACATCTCCAAGTTCCTTCATTATTCTTGGATGTATCCATCTAGTCCCATCGCTTTGTCTACTTTTAGTTTAGCTAGTTCCTCACAAAAACAATCTTCTGAAAATTGTTCAAGATCCCCATCAGTTCTGTTCCTATTTGTGGGTGTTTTCTGAGGTCCTGCTCCTGGCCCTTCATCTGTGATCATAGAACAAAAATATTTGTTAAACAATTCGCTTTATTCTCATCAGCTTCCACATATTCCTCTCCTTCACCCTTGAGTCTGACAATACCACTTTTGCACTTCCTCCTCTCGCTGTGGACTGTGGGTACCTGCCAGGTATTTGTGACCTGGATTGGCCACTGTTGGAAACAGGATACTGGGCTTGATGGACCTTGGTCTGACCTGGTATGGCATTTTTTACATTCTTATGTTCTTTTATCTGAAAAATGTCTTGTCCACCCATTTTATGGCATTGGCTATTTCTTCTTCTTTTTGTATCTTTGCTTTCCTGACTACTTTGCTAGCTTCTCTAAGTTTTTCCAAATATTGATGCTTGTCTTCATCTCTCTGTGATCTCTTGTATTTAATGAAGGCTTCCCTCTTTTTCTTCACCTTTTCAGATACTTTTCCTTTTATGTATTTACCATTCTAACAAAAAGGTTTGCTTCCCTTAAAATATTCCCTTTCAGTTTTGCCCATTGCTTTTCTACATACCCCAACTGTTCCCATCTCGCTAACAACTCCTGGAGGTATTCTCCCATCTTGGTACAGTTAGTTTTCCTAAAGTCTAAGACTCACTTTTGAATGGATTTTATCAGCCCTAGTCCTAATACTGAGCCACACCATCTGGTAATCACTGGATGTGAGATGATCTCCCAATGTAACATCAGATACACTTTCCCCATTGATAAGCACCAAGTCCAGTATGGCCCCTTCATGTGTTGGTTCTGTTACCAGTTTATTTTATTTATTTAGCTGTATTTATATACCGCTTTTCACCGGGTCAAAGCGGTCAATTGGGGGATTTAACACGAGGGGATATGACACACATACGCTAATACTTACAGGGAACATGGGCAATGGAGGGTTAAGTGGCTTGCCCAAGACCACAAGGAGTGCCTATAGGACTAGAAATCCCAGTCCCTCCGGCCTGAGATTGCTGTCCCCAGGTGGGACTTGAACCCCCGGCCCTCCGGCCTGAAGTACCTTGTCCTAACCACTAGACCACTCCTCCCTTGACAGAATAGTTCTTTCTGCAGAGAATCTAGGATCTCCTTACTTATTTATTTATTATTTATTTATTTATTTATTGATAGTCTCTTCTATACCGCACTATTCAGCATCAGCGCGGTTTACAATGAACAAAGAATTTACACATTTCCGATGGTACTTTGTGTTTACAGTTGAACAGGCAAAACAACTTGGATGACAGGGGTAACTATTTACAATTTATAACATAATCATGAACACTTCTAGATGACAGTGGTGTAGCCTAGCTCTGTCCAATTCCCATAGTTTATTTGCAAAATAAAGCATTCCCCTAGCAAAAAAGTGGAAGGGCGGTGGACTCACACATTTGCCATGTCGGCAAGAAAGAAGCTAGCGGGGTTTCAATCCGCTTATGTGCGTAAGGAGCTGATGGCTGCGGCGGAATTGGGAGGCTCAGAAGAGGGCGGTGAGCAGGGGAGCTCGGAGGAGGAGGAAGCACTGACTACAGAAGCACAGGAGGGGAAGTCGATGAAAGCCTGGTTGAAAGTGTTCAAGGCTGAAATGCAGGCGGAGTTGAAGGGGATCCAGAAAGATGTGAAAGACACACTGACATCGATCCAGAAGGAGGCGGGCTGCTTAGGAGGTGGAGGGGCACGTGGTGCAATATGAAGAGAAGCTGAAAGAAATGGCAGGCGAGCAAGTAGGGTTACCAACTTTTTCACCGAGAAAAACCCGACACCTTTGGCTCGCCATGCTCCACCCATTCTCCGCCCCTAGTCCCAACCCTGCCCCGCCCCCAGCCCCACCCACAAAAATTACCGAGGATACATGTAGGCTAACTTCCTTGGTCAGATAATAATTAAACTGGGAACCCCAAAATCCAAACATGAAATGTACAACACTGGAGAAATAAAACTATAATGTCATTTCCTCTTGCACTAAAGAAAAACGCAAAGATGTTAGCAATACACACTTCCCAGACCAGACATATTCCAGTTAATAAATTCAAAATAAAAAGTATTTTTCTACCTTCTATTTGGGCATTTTATTTTTCAGTTGCAATTGCTCCAGTCACTTTCTTCTGGTTTCTTCGTGTCTTCTGCGAGCTAATCCATTTGTCCTTTCTTCTCTTTTAGATGTTTTCCATTCTCTCTCTATTTCTGCTTTAACATACTGATTGTTTCCCTTTTGCTCTTTCCCCAATTCTTTCCTTATTCCTTTATCATCCATTTAAATTTCACCCTTCCATTTTCAAGCCCCTCTTACTCTTCCAATACCCAGCCCATCATAGACTTTTCTTCCACACAAAATATTTTTTCCCCTCTCCATTCTCATTCCCCATCCATTATAGTCCTACCCCAAAATCAGTTCCCTTATAGTTCTAGACCCCCCCAGCATCCACTCCCTTCTAGTCCCATTCTCCCATGCCCCACATCAGCCCATTTCCAGTCCTATTCTAGCTCTTCATCAGCCCATTTCCAGTCCTAGCCCCCCCCCCCCAATCACAGCCCATTTCCAGTCCAAGTCCCCCATCACAGCCCATTTCCAGTCCAAGTCCCCCATCACAGCCTATTTCCAGTCCTGGGCCCCCCACCCTCACATCCCATTTGCAGTCCGAGTCCCTCCGCACCATCACAGCCCATTTGCAGTCTTAGCCCCCCCCCCCCACCATCACAGTCCATTTGTAGTCCTAGCCCCCCTAATCACAGCCTATTTCCAGTCCAAGTTCCCCCTCCCTCCACCATAGCCCATTTCCAGTCCAGGTTCCCCCCCCCCCCAGCCCTTTTCCAGTCCAGGTCCCCCTCCCCATCACAACCCATTTCCAGGCCATGTCCCCCCCCCCCATAGCCCTTTTCCAGTCCAGGTCCCCCTCCCCCCCCCCCCCCATAGCCCTTTTACAGTCCAGGTCCCCCTCCCCATCACAGCCCATTTCTTTCCAGTCCAAAGCCCCCCCATAGCCCCTTTCCAGTCCAGGTCCCCCCCTTCACAACCCATTTCCAGTCCAGGTCCCCCCCCTTCACAACCCATTTCCAGTCCAAGTCCCCCTAATCACAGCCTATTTCCAGTCCAAGTTCCCCCTCCCTCCACCATAGCCCATTTCCAGGCCAAGTTCCCCCCCCCATAACAAACCCATTTCCAGTCCATGTCCCCCCCCCCCATAGCCCTTTTCTAGTCCAGGTCCCCCTCCCCATCACAACCCATTTCCAGTCCATGTCTCCCCCCCCCCCATAGCCCTTTTCTAGTCCAGGTCCCCCTACCCATCACAACCCATTTCCAGTCCATGTCCCCCCCCATAGCCCTTTTCCAGTCCTGGTCCCCCTCCCCATCACAACCCATTTCCCGTCCATGTCCCCCCCCCCCATAGCCCTTTTACAGTCCAGGTACCCCACCCCCTTCACAACCCATTTCCAGTCCAAGTCCCCCTAATCTCAGCCTATTTCCAGTCCAAGTTCCACCTCCCTCCACCATAGCCCATTTCCAGTCCAAGTTCCCCCCCCCCCATAGCCCTTTTCTAGTCCAGGTCCCCCTCTCCATCACAACCCATTTCCAGTCTATGTCCCCCCCCCCCCCCATAGCCCTTTTCCAGTCCAGGTCTCCTCCCCCATCACAGCCCATGCAGTCCTTGACCTCCCCCCCCCCCCAAAACCGCGGCTGTCTGAGGCTTTAGAGGGAGCCGGGGAAGCCCGCGCGAGGCCCCGGCTCCCTCTGTACAGCCGCCAGCGTGAAGAGCCTTTTCCTTCACGCTGGCGGCTGTTTCTGCGAAGCCGCAAATGCTGGGAAAGGTTAAAGGGTATTGCCTTTAACCTTTCCCAGCATTCGCGGCTTTACAGAAACAGCCGCCAGTGTGAAGGAAAAGGCTCTTCACGCTGGCGGCTGTACAGAGGGAGCCGGGGCCTCGCGCGGGCTTCCCCGGCTCCCTCTGAAGCCCTCCGGTGTGTGGGCCGCCCTGGGGAAGGTTTTTTTTTTTGGACGGGTTGGGAGAAAAGCCGGTTTTTGGCTCTGGCCGCTCCCGATCTTGCAGCCAGAGCAAAAAACCGGCTTTTCAATGGCCGGTTTTACCTCTGCGCCGGCAGCCGGCCTGGCCATGGAAAAACCGGCCAGGCCGGCTGAAAACCAGCCAGTTGGCAACCCTACAAGCAAGGGAAAATAAAGGCCCGACAGGTGGAAGTACAGGAGAAATTGGAGGAGATGGAAGATAGAGCACGGCGCAACAACCTGCGCATTAGAGGGGTGGCGGAAGGTGAAGCCACTAAGGACTGTGTGGAGGTAGTACAGAGACTGTGTACACACATTTTGCGCTTGGAAGGAGAGGGGGAGGGTCCAGTGGCAACAGTGGGAGTGGAGAGAGCGCACAGGAGTTTGGGCCTCCGGCAGGAGAATCAGAGGAGAGAGATCATTGCCTGCATGAGCAGTTTCCCTCTTAAAGAGAGAGTGTTGAAAGTAGCATGGAAGTTTGGACGAATCGCGTGGGAAGGCAATGAGGTGGAATTATTTAACGATTTGTCCCGAGGAACGCTGGAGCAGAGGAGGAACTTGAAAGAGGTTACAGCCTTCTTGAAGGAGAAAGGGCTGCAATATCGCTGGATGTTCCATTTTGGATTGTTGGTGATGGTAAATGGGATGTCCCAGAAGGTGAAAGAGGTGGATGAAGCGTGGTCGGTGTTGGGAGAGCTGGGGTGTGAGAACCTACCAAAAGTGGGAGAGAGAGAGCGGAGAATGCAATCTAAACCTGTGGAGGGCAAGGTGCATTCTAGCTCTCAATGGCAGAGAGTAGGAGAAAAAGGAAGGAGGCTGAAGAGGATGTCACAGGAGCGGAAGACGGCGCAAATGGAGGAAGACACCTGAGGAGGCTGTCTGGTGGTGGAGTAGGCCAAAGCAGTCGGGACGCATGGGGCGGTAGAGCCCCAGTGAGTATTGGATGATGGACACTGGACTTATAGGGCCTTAAGGGGAAGTATGGTGATGGGGGGTGGTGGGTGGGCGAGGGGGTGATGGCAGGTAAGGGGGGGGTGATGGGGTGAAAGGACGGGGTTAGGGGAGGGGGAGTTTAGTAAGAGGTATGGAGGGGGAGGGGGCAGTTGGAATGAGGGGGTCCGCCGAGGGAAGGGGGGCTTTTGGTGGATGGGGTGTGTATTAGTATTGGGATAGGACACGTCATACACGGAAAGACAAGAGGGGGAAGAGGAGGGGGAGGGGATGGGTAGGGGCATAGGGGGTAGAGGGGGGAGGGGGGATGGGCATCTCATAGCAGGGAATGGAGGAAGAGGGGATGTGGGTAATGATCCGAATAGGATCCATAAATCTTAAGGGGCTAAATTCCACGACTAAGCGTAGTCTGCTGTATAGGGAGGTGGAGAAGAATCATTGGGATGTGGTATTAATACAAGAAACTCACTTGAGAAGAGGGGATGTGGGGAGGATGAGGAAGAGACGCTTTCAGGAGCAATTTTACTCTTGGGACAAAGAGGGGGGAAAGAAGGGGGGTAGCTTTGCTGGTGCGGGTAGGGTGTGGGATTCAGGTGATGAGTGATTTTAAGGATGGGGAAGGGAGAGTGGTGGGGATTAAGGGGAGGATGGGGTCTGAAGATATTGTTATAATGTCGGTGTATGGGCCAAATGGTAATCAGGTTGAGTTTTGGAAAGGGGTACGGAAAATAGTGGAAGGGGTAGGACAAGGGAAACTCATTATGAGGGGGGGGACTTTAATGTCGTATTAGCCCCAGGGGTGGACAGGGACACGGGAGGGAGGGTGGGGGAAGGAGAAACAGACAAGGCTTGAAGCAATTAATGAAACAATATAATTTAGTTGATTCGTGGAGAGAACTAAATGCTAGAGGTAGAGAATATACATTTTTTTCAGCGCCACATCAGAGTTGGAGCAGGATTGATATGCTCCTGGTGGACAAGGAATGGATGATGGGGGTTAAGGAGGGGGGCATAGTGCCTATAGGGTGGTCAAATCATAGCGCAGTGGAGGTGAGCGTCGGATGGAAGGATCCGGGTGGGATGATATTTTGGAGATTGAATGAGAGCTTATTAAACAGTAAGGAGGTGGTGGATGATGTAAAGCGGGCGATAAAGGAATACCTGCTATATAATGATAATGGGGAAGTGACTGAGGTGACTTTGTGGGAAGGGTTGAAGGCCATGATAAGAGGGAGGTTTATAATGTGGGGGGCGAGAAAGAAAAGGGCTAGAGTGGTGAAGGAGGAGGGGTTGGGGATAGCGCTTAAGGAGGTAGAGGAGAGATATCGGAGGTCGGGAGCGAAAGGGGATAGGGAGGAGGTGGAGAGTGTGAGGAGGGAATTGCAGGCGCTGCAGGTGGAGCAGGTAGCCTTTGCATTAAGGAGAGTAATGCAGGTGTATTATGAATTTGGGGATAAGCCGGGTAGATTGTTAGCTCGTAGACTTCGGCAGCAAAGGGGCGCTTCAATGATTTATCAGATTAAGGGGAAGGGGGGGACGTGTAGCGGGGAGGAAGAAATTCGGGAGAGATTTCGGGAGTTTTATCAGGATTTATATACAAGGACACAGGGAATAGGGGAAGCGGAGATTTCAGAGTATTTGGAGGGGATAAATTTAGGGGCTTTGTCAGAGGAAGCTCAAGCTGCAATGGAAGGGAGTATTATGGGGGAGGAAAAAGGGATGGTGGTACGGGGGTTGGCGGGAGGGAAGGCCCCAGGGTTAGACGGGTTGCCGGGAAGCTTTTATAAGGTGTTTCTGGGGGAAGTAGGAGATATCATGGGTAGGGTATTTAATGGAGTACTGGAAGAGGGGGGATTGTCTTCGGAAATGCTAACTGCGGGGATCACTGTTTTGCCGAAGCCGGGGAAAGACCCGTTAAATTCTAGCTCCTATTGTCCTATCTCTCTTCTTAATGTAGGTTAAAATCCTGGCGAAGATTTTAGCGGATCGGTTGGCACCATGGTTGCCGGGGATAATTAAGGATGACCAGGCAGGGTTTATAATGGGGAGACAAGCGGCTGATAATTTCAAGAGGGCGGTAGGAGTGGTGTGGAAGGTGAGGCAAGCACAGGAGGAGTTCTTATTGATGTCAATAGATGCCAAGAAGGCCTTTGATAGGGTGCACTGGGGTTTTCTAATGCAGGTGCTGGGGAAGATGGGTTGTAGGCCGAATTTTGTGAAATGGGTTGGAGGATTGTATGAGGGCCTGAGGGCGCGGGTTAAAATTAATGGGCGGTATTCCCGGGATTTTGGGTTTGGGCGGGGGACTAGACAGGGCTGCCCGATGTCGCCGCTACTGTTTGCAATGGTGGTGGAGCCGTTAGCGGAGAGAATTAGAATGAACGAGAGGATATTTGAGGTGGAAAGGGGGGGGGGGGTCATAAGATCTCTTTATATCCTGATGATATTTTGTTATATATGGGGCATCCACAGCAGTCGATGCAGGAGGTGATGGGGGAGGTGGGTAAGTATGGGGGAGGTGGGTAAGTCACGCACCACCTAGATAAGGTCTTAGATAGTGCTGGGGAGGAGTCTGCTGTCTTGATACATGTCGGTACCAATGACATAGGAAAATGTGGTAGGGAGGTTCTGGAGGCTAAATTTAGGCTTTTACGTAAGAAGTTGAAATCCAGAACTTCCAGGGTAGCGTTCTCCGAAATGCTTCCCATTCCACGCACAGGACCCAAAAGGCAGGCAGAGCTCTGGAGTCTCAATGCGTGGATGAGACGATGGTGCAAGGATGAGGATTTTGGATTTGTTAGGAACTGGGGAACATTCTGGGGAAAGGAGGGGCTCTTCCAAAGGGATGGGCTTCACCTTAACCGGGATGGAACCAGGCTGCTGTCATTAACCTTTAAAAAGGAGAGAGAGCAGCTTTTAAACTAGATAATAGGGGAAAGCCGACGGTCACCCAAGAGCAGATGATTTGGAAGAATGTATCTTTGAAGGATACTACCAAAAGCAGAGAGGTTCCAAAAAACAGTAAAAGTAGCCCAAATGCCCTCGAGTATGGAGCAGACAGAGCTTAAAGATCCCACATTATTTATTTATTTAATTTATTTTATTTTTATTTTATTTTATTTTATTTTATGCTTTTCTTCTATACCCATGTCTACCAATAGCCAAATTAATATGAATAAAATGCAGTCTCTAAAATGCTTGTATGCAAATGCTAGAAGTCTAAAAAATAAGATGGGAGAGTTAGAATATATAGCACTAAATGAGAGGTTAGATATGATTGGTATCTCAGAGAGATGGTGGAAGGAGGACAACCAGTGAGACACTATGATACTTGGGTACAAACTATATCATAATGATAGAGCTGATCAAATTGGTGGAGGGGTTGTGCTCTATGTTAGAGAGGGCATTGAGTCAGAAAGGATTAAAGTTTTGCAGGAAACAAAATTTGCTGTAGAATCTCTATGGATTGAAATTCCATGTAAAAAGGGGAAGGCGATGGCAGTGGGGATGTACTATCGACCGCCTGGCCAGAATGAACAAATGGAAGATGAAATGCTCAAAGAAATCAATGAAGCTAACAAAAGTTACAGTGCGGTAATAATAATGGGTGATTTCAATTACCCCGGTATCGACTGGGTCAGTGTCAGGGCAGGACATGCTAGGGAGATAAAGTTCCTAGATGAAATAAATGACTGCTTCTTGGAGCAGCTGGTTCATGAACCGACCAGAGGGGAAGCCATATTAGACCTAGTCCTTAGTGGAACACCAGATCTAGTGCAAGAGATAAGGTTGTTGGGGCCACTTGGCAAAAGTGATCATAGCATGATCGCCTTTGATTTAAATAGTGGAGGAGGGATAGTAAGGAAATCCACAGTACTACCTTTTAACTTTCGAAAGGGAGACTATGATAAAATGAGGAAAATAGTTAAGAAAAAACTAAAAGGAGCAGTTGCAAATGTTAAAGACTTACATCAAGCTTGGGTGTTGTTGAAAAAATACTATCTTGGAAGCCCAGACCAGCTGTATTCCACGCTTTAAGAAAAGTGGAAGGAAGTCCAAAAAACTGCCAGCATGGTTTAAAGGTGAGGTCAGAGAGGCTTTTGTTGCCAAAAAAGCATCTTTCAGGAAATGGAAAAAAGAGCCAAACGACGAAACCTGGAAACAGCACAAGCACTGGCAAGTCAAATGCAAGGCATTGATAAGGCAGGCAAAGGGAGAATTTGAGCAGAAGCTTGCTGCGGAAGCAAAACGCGAAATAAAGACTTTGTCAAGTACATTCGTAGCAAAAAACCTGTGAGAGACTCAGTCCATTAGATGATAGATGGGTTAAAGGGGCACGAAGAGGCGACAAGGCGATAGCGGAGAGACTGAATGAATTCTTTGCTTCGGTCTTTACTGAGGAAGATGTAGGGATGTTACCCATGACTGAAGTGGGATTTAACGGTGTGGAAGAATTGAAGGAAATATCGATACATCGGGAAGATGTATTACAACTATTAGATAAACTGAAGTGTAGCAAATCACTTGGGCTGGATGGTATACATCCAAGGGTGTTGAAAGAACTGAAATATGAGATTGCAGACCTGCTATTAGTAATCGGTGAACTATCATTAAAATTATCTCTAATACCTGAAGATTGGAGGATCACCAATGTAACACCAATTTTTAAAAAGGGTTACAGTGGTGATCCGGGAAACTACAGACCGGTAAGCCTGACATCAGTACCGGGAAAAATGGTAGAAACCATCATAAAGAATAAAATTACTCAGCATGTAGATAGTCATGGCCTAATGGGAGATAGCCAATATGGCTTTAGACAAGGAAGATCTTGCCTTACTAATCTGTTATGTTTTTTTGAAGGCGTGAATAAACAGGTGGACAAAGGTGAGTCGGTTGATATAGTGTATCTGGACTTTCAGAAAGCCTTTGACAAGGTCCCTCATCAGAGACGTTTGGCAAAACTAAAGAGTCATGGGATAGGAGGCAGTGTACTATTGTGGATCAGGAACTGGTTAAAAGAAAGAAAGCAGAGGGTAGGGCTAAATGGCCAATTTTCCCAATGGAGAAAGGTGAATAGTGGTGTACCCCAGGGATCTGTGCTGGGTCCGCTGCTTTTTGACATATTCATAAATGACCTGGAAAGTGGAATAACGCGTGAGGTTATCAAATTTGCAGATGACACAAAACTATTTAAAGTTGTTAAAACCCAAGAGGATTGTGGAAAATTGCAAGAGGATCTTGATAAATTGGAAGACTGGGCATCCAAATGGCAGATGAAATTTAATGTGGACAAGTGCAAAGTTATGCACCTAGGAAAGAACAACCCAAACTATGGTTACACAATGCAAGGTTCCACATTAGGAACCACCACCCAGGAAAAAGATATAGGCAACCAAGAGAGCAAACAGAATGCTAGGTATCATAAGGAAAGGAATGGAAAATAAAACGAAAGATATTATAATGCCTCTATATCATTCCATGGTGAGACCGCACCTTGAATATTGTGTGCAATTCTGGTTGCCGTATCTTAAAAAGGATATAGCGATTTTAGAAAAGGTTCAGAGAAGAGCCACCAAAATGGTAAAGGGGATGGAAGGATACTCCTATGAAGAAAGGCTGAAAAGGTTAGGGCTCTTTAACCTGGAAAAGAGACTGCTGAGGGGAGATATGATAGAAGTCTATAAATTAATTAACAGAGTGGAACGGGTAAACGTAGATCGATTGTTTACGTTATCAGAATATAGAAAGACTAGGGGACATGCAATGAAGCTACAGGGTAAACTATTTAAGACTAATAAAAGAAAATATTTTTTCACTCAACGTGTAATCAAACTCTGGAATTTGTACCGGAGGATGTAGTAAAGGCTGTTAGTGTAGCTGGGTTTAAAAAAGGTTTGGACAAGTTCCTGGAGGAAAGGTCCATAAACCATTATTAAGAAGGGACCCAGGATATCAATGCTTGACCCAGTACAAGCATTGTGGAATTTGTGTCTTTTGGGGAAACTGCTAGGTACGTATGACCTAGATTGGCCACTGTTGGAAACAGAATACTGGGCTTGATGGACCTTGGTCTGACCCAGTATGGCATATCTTATGATCTTATGTTCTTATGTTATGTTCTTATGGGAAGGTGTCAGGGTTTAAAATGAATGTAGATAAGACAGGAGTGTTGAAGGTGCGTATGAGCAGCGAGGCAGAAGAGCTTTTGCGCAGACAATATCCTCTGAGGTGGGTCAGCAAATCTTTAAGCTACTTGGAGGTTCAAATTCTGGTGAGATATGCAGATCTCTATAAGGTTAATTACCCGAGAATTATAGGAGACATTAATAGGGATTTAGATGGGTGGTTGAGGTACGAAATTTCATGGCTGGGAAGGATAACGGCGATTAAAATGAATATTCTGCCGCGCCTGCTATATCTTTTTCAGGCTCTACCGGTGGAGATCAGAGGGAGCGATGCAGGCGCTGCAGAGACGGGGTTTTCTTTATATTTGGAAAAGGAAGCCTCCAAGGATCTCACGGGAGGTAATGTTTGCACCCAAGGAGGAGGGGGGTTAGGGGTCCCTAACTTGCGAGATTATTATAGAGCGTCCCGACTTAAACATGTTATGGATTGGAGAGGGGATAAGGAGGAGAAACCATGGGTGAGTTTGGAAAAAGCGAAGGTGAGGGGAGGGAGATTGGAGGCTTGGTTGTGGGCGCCGCAGGCAGAGAGGAAGAAGTTGGGGAAGGGTACCCTGGCAATGAGGCATTTGGTGAACGTGTGGGATAGAGCGAGAGCTCTGGAAATAAAAAGAAGGGGGAGCGGATTTTCGGTGATGACCCCGTGGAGAAGCTGGAGAGCTTTTCAACCAGGATGGGAAGGAGGTAGGTTTGATGGGTGGCGTGATAAAGGGTTGGTCTGTGGGTTTCAATTACTAGAGGAGGGGAAGCTGAAGGCGTTTAGGGTGGTAAGGGAAGAGTTTGGATTGGAGGATAAAGATAGATTCGCGTACACGCAGGTATGCTCCTTCCTCAAGGGGGAGTTGGGGAAGGCGGGGATGGCTAGGGAGGTTTCATGAATGGAGGCATTGTGGTATGGGAAGAGGGGTTTGAAAGGAATGATATCAGCTTTATATAAGGGGGTAAAGGGGGAGCCAGAAGGGAAGTTTAGATATATGTTAGAATGGGAGGGGAATTGGGACAGACGATGAATCTCAAAGAGTGGAAGGGGGTATGGGATCAGATAAAGAAGACACCCTGGTCGAGTAGTATTAGGGAAAATTGCTATAAAATTATGTTTCGCTGGTATTATACACCGGAGAGATTGCATCAGATGTATCCAGGGGTATCCCCAATGTGTTGGCGAGAGTGTGGGGAGGCGGAAACATTTTGGCATATTTGGTGGAGGTGTACAAAGGTGCAGGCTTACTGGGGTAGGATTCCATGATGGATTCAATTGAAATTGGGGGTGGAAGTGGATTTGAAGCCACAAAGCTTTTTATTGTCGTGGAGGGGGGAGGGGCAAGTACTGGAGGGGAGTAGGATGGTGCAGGCATGCCTTAGTGCGGCCAGGTGTGAGGTGGCAGCGGCTTGGAAGCAGAAGGAGGCATCTTCGGTAACGAAATATGAAGGGAGGCTGGGGTACATAGTGCTGATGGAGAAGTTAACGGATGCCCGACGGATGAGGGGGCTAAGTTTGAAATAAGGTGGGGGAAGTTATGGGATGCCTTGGGGGGGAGAGGGGAGGGGGGAGGGGGGAGGGCAGAGGAGGGGGAAGGATAAGGATACTCCAATCAGCTAAAGGGAGGAGGGGCAGGGGTTCTTTGTTGGGAGTAAAAAAGGGGGGGGGAATAATAAATGGAGAGGGGGTAGGGGGTCAGTAGACAGGGGTGGGGGGAGTGTTAAAATATAAAATAATTAAGAGATGTTTTTGGTGTATATTAATACTGGTAATTATGTTAGATACATTGGCGAGAGGGTTGGAGGAGAAGGCTAAGCAGGTATAGGGGTAAGAACCATAGAAAGAGAACGTTATTATGAGTTATCTGTGAAAGGGGTTTGTTTTTTTTAGGGTATGGGAGTAATATATTATGCCGGAGAAGGTGTGTACAGTTGGGCTAGGAATCAATATTCTCGGGCGATAGGGGCTGGATTGTGTTTGTTTATGTTAAAGGGTTGTTGATAAATATAAAAGAAAAAAGGAAAAGAAGAAAGAAGGGGGGAAATAAAAATGTTTTGCAATGCAGACAAATTTTGGTAATAATACAAAAAAGAATGGAGACAAAGTATAGTTAAACTGTTTATTATGGAAATACAGTAGGACAGCAATAGGAGGTTAAAATAAGGAATAATGGCTAACATACTTTTTTGGAGTGCCTTGCTGTATAGAAATATTGGATGCTAGTTACCCAATGTATAGATGATGGAATGCTATTGATATATGTATATGGTCATGTTAGGGAAATGTTGACAATAAAAACTTAAATACAAAAAAAGAATTGCTACATAATAGTGAAACATGTCACATTCTCAAAAGGGCAGTATGTCTCTAGAGAGGAAGCAAAAGATGAGGCACTTATTCTTATACCAATAAGAGTGCTCCCGCACAACATTAGATATAGTGCACACAACTATCTCTCTCACACTCGTGCCCTTATATTATATACCTTGTATGTGTAGCAGTTCATATAAGTTATGTCCTCCTCATCCTATCTCTCCCTATGCGAGAATAGCATCATAGTGCATGGAAACTAGTATCCATATGCTAGTTGATGGTATAGTCCAATTTTGAACTTTGAGCATTTGATCTTTAGTATGCCGGTGTTTGTCAATGTCCGTTCTTCTTATTTTTGAACTTATATTTCCCATTAAAGTATATGGCAGATTTTTTTTAAAAATCACCTATCAGCAGCACTTCTCCTTTCATGGCAATACTGAATAAATCTTCTCCCTGTGAAAGAGGTCTGTATATCATACCAATGCAAATGGATATCCCCTTCCCTCTTTCTAGTTTAACCCACAGTGCCTTTTAACTCCCTTTTAACTCCCTGTAATTCTATAGCTTTAATATTATTTTTTACATATAGTGCCACTCCTCCTCCCAAAATGCATTAACACATAAAGGGTACTAGAGTTTGGCAGACAAATAACTGGGCCACCAGGACATTTTTAGAAATCCTTTCAGGTCAATGCAGAAAGCTAAAGCCAGTTTGTGCGCGCACTTATGCACATTGTCGCAACCCCAGCCCCCGAGCCACGTGCTTAAAGGGTCAGGGTGGACATTATTGTTTTCATCCAAGGGTGAAACTTTTCTTAGCCCAGATGCATGCTGGTACTAGTAGTCCCTTTCTTGAAATAATTAGTTGTGAAAGCCATGTGTAAGGTAAAGGGTAAGGTTTATTCCCATAATGCACAAACAAAGGTTCAACGAAGGAAAACAGGACTCTCACCTCATTCAGGATTTTCAAAAAGGTATTTACAGAATTCAAAAGTTAGACGTGCTTCACAGTCTTATTAGCTATGAAGGTGTTAGAATAAACCAGTTCATGGAAACAAAAGCAAGCTGCTTCTTTTAGCTTATCAAAACTGTATTTTAACATATACCCTGCGAGCTATACTTCTGCCAAGGATTCCAAACTCCTGGCTAGACAAAGTGTACAATCCATGAGACAGTCAGATAGCAATGAATCGGGTTCAGCAGGGTCTATTTGCATCTCCTCTTGTTCTGACGATATATCTGCTGGCCCTGAGCTTTCCTCCTGTAATTCTGGCTTCACTTCAGAGTTTCTCTCTAAAACTCTCCAGCCTTGCTCTACCTGGTCTGGAAAACAGGTAACAGGACTTTTAGTTAGCACTTTTTGTACAGGTTCCCAAACCTCTCTCCAGCTGTGTTTACTGCACCTACGGCTCTCTGGCTTCCATGCCTTTCTAGGGCTTGGCCACAGTTCCTGGTTCAGTGTTGTGTTTCTCAGACTCCTGGGCTGAGTCTTGTGCAGCCACCTCTGAACTCCTTGTAGCTCACGGTCGGGAAAGGAAGTATGCAGGTACCTCTGCTCTCTGAGCTGTGCTTCTCTGGTACTTTCTTTACCAGGTACTTTCCAGGTCCCTCTCCTCTCTCTGTCTTCCTTGAAGACTTCTCCCTGGAGCTTTTCAGCGTGGAACTGTTTCTCTTGGAACTTGTTCAATCTCTGTAGGGACCGCAAATCCAACTGCCCCTCCTTCTCTCCTTGGAGCCATCTCCTTCCTCTCTCTTCTGCGTCATCTGTTGCTGCCGCTGCCCTTTCTGTCCTGTCTAAGCCATGATTATAAAGCTGCTTCTCAGTTAGGGTTTCTCTCACCCTGACCAGGTGTGTCTGATTATCCCTTGAGTTAGTTATTGCATCATCCAAGCTTGGGTGTGTCAGCCTACCCTCTGATTCTTTGTGCTTGCTCCCTCTGGCTGCGCTTTTCAGTAACTGCAATTTAGGTCTGTCACTTTCTTTAAAGGGATCAGTGATTTTTCCTATCTCCATAGGTTCACTGGCCTCTGCTTCATCACAACATATAACACAAGTTTTACGCTCACAAATCTGCACCCCAAATGCAGAAAAGAGATGGACATGTATGTAAGAAGTCTGCAAAACCTCTGCGCACACGAAATGCTATGTGTATTTAAATGAGTTGGGCGTACTTAAATATCACATTAATGAGGTCTGCGCCCAATGCAGAGAAATGCATTAGAAATTACTCAATCGGGTGTTAACTTCGAGAGCATCGTTATTTGTGCACCTGGTCAGGAAGTGACATTAAACTAGCACGTCATTAACCATACTCTGCATGGATGGCTCCAATGGTCTGTATTCATCAGTGTGTGAATATCGGCATTTCAAAATCAGCGTTTCTTGTCTGCATAGAATCACCAGTATATATCACTTCGGCATTCAGGAAGATTTGAAGTAGATGTTTTTTGCTGCTTATTCTCTTGCCATGTTGCTGCTTGCAAGAACCTGACAAAGAAGGGAGAACAATAGAGACCCGAGGGAGGAGCATGAGGAGGTACATGCTGCACCCATCATCATCGTCAGGCCCTGCAGACGGTGCCTATCCAGAAACAGGGCAGTACTAGATGGACTCACAGACAGGCATGTTGTGCGTAACTAATGTTTATGCAGACAAGCCAGAGGATATTAAAGATGATAATGACCCAGTCACTGCTCACGGGCAAGCCATACCAGAACTGGGGAAGCTACTTGCCACCTTATGTTTTGCGCACTGGATCATTCCAGAATGTTGTCGGGCTGACCTGTGGAATGGACCAGTCATTGTTTTCAAGGTATTCAAGCAGGTATTGCAGGCCTTGAAAAATCACATTGGGGAATATATCTGATACCCAGAACAGAAGGCAGAAAGGCAGGTTTTGAAGGCTGACCTTTTCAATATTGCTTGACTACCAAATGTGATCAGAGCAATAGTCTGCACCCATGTAGCCCTAACACCTCCCACAGACAGAGAAATGGCATTCCAGAACAGGAAAAGCTTATAAATTAATGTTCACGTGGTGTGTGGCATGCACATGAAGATTCTGAATGTGGTCTCCAAGTTCCCGGGCAGCTGTCACGATTCCTTTATCCTCTTCAACTTGGCACTTGGCCATAACTCTGAAGAGGGAAAGTACAGTGAAGTTGACTTTTGGGTAAGTGCCACATAGGCGTATTGAAACTTTGGGGGGGGTCGGGGAAACAGCTGTATTTCTGCATATTATATAAGCCATTATTTATGCTGTTATACTGTTGTATATTGTACCATTGTCAAGCTGTTTTCTTTCTTTTTAATTCATAGGCAATGATGGATACGGGTGTAAGTCCTGGTTGATAACTTCTCTGCTTTCGCTGAGCACATCTGCAGAGATGAGCTACAATGAGGCACACATTACTATGCGGTGTGTGACAGAGTGCACCTTTGGGATCCTCAAGAGTCACTTCCCTGTCTGGACCATTCTGGGGGGGCATTGCAATACGCATCTGAGAAGGTTGGGGACATTGCTGCAGTGTGCTGCATAACACAGCCCTGAAACACGGAATGCCATGTGAATCGCCACCAGAACCATGTCCCTGCTCCACCTGATGCAGCAAGGGCTAATCAGATACAAAAAGGACTTATAGAGGATTACTTTTCATGACTTTTGCATTTCGTGTTAGCATTTCTTGTTATGCCTACTTGTTATTCCTTAATAAATGTTTTTTTGGGCGAAAATACTGTTGATTCTTATTGAGGTGGGTGTTACTGGCCTTTTATGTGCTTCTGGTATGGCGGTTGGGGGGGGGGCATGCCTGATAATGGTAAGAAAACTAAGCAGATCAGGATCTAAAAGTGGCCTCAAAGAGGTGAGTTTTCAGCCTTATACAAAGCAAAGAATCCAAGCAAATACCAAATACACCCCACCCTCCCTATCCAAACATGAAGAATGCAGAAAGCATAGTTACTCACCTGTAACAGGTGATCTCCGGGAACAGCAGGAATTAAGTCTTCACATATGGGTATCGTCAGTACCGACGGAGCCTGCGTAGGAATGCTCCCCAGCATCCAATAGGAATGCTTTTGGGAGCATCCCTCAGCACATGCGCGCTGCCTTCCCACCTTTCCAACTGTCCCTCTTCAGTTAAGTTTGTAGCTGAGTGAAAGGATAGAGGGAGAGAGGAAAGAGACAGAGAGATAGAGAGACAACTCCTAGGGGAGGTGGGTGGGTTGTGAAGACTTAATTCTTGCTGTTCCCGGAGATCACCTGTTACAGGTGAGTAACTACACTATCTCCAGGAACAAGCAGGAATGTAGTCTTCACATATGGGAACTCCCTAGCTGAAGATACCAGGGAGATGACCCCAGGAAGCTGCCACCTATAGAAGGTGGGCCATGCTTCCTCCCATGGATCTGGCATCCTACCAGGGTTGATGGGTAGGAGTTGTATTAAGTCTGAAAGTGATTTTGAAGAACAGCCTGGCCAAAGAAAGCATCCCAACGGGAGGCTTTATCTAGACAGTAGTGGGCTGTAAAGGTGTGTACCGAAGCCCAGGTGGCTGCTCGACAGATGTCATCAATAGACAGAGTGAAGGTTAGCCATAGAGGCTGACATGGCTCTCACATTATGAGCTGTGGCATGCCCTTGAAGAGGAAGACACTCTCATAAGCAAATGATATGCATTGTGCAATCCATTTGGATAAAATTCTCTTGGAGACTGGATGTCCCAAATGACTAGAATCAAAAGCAATAAAAAGTTGAGAAGACTTTCTATGTTGCTGTGTTCTTTGTAGGTAAAAAGCTAAGGCTCTTTTACAGTCCAAAGTGTGAAGGTTCTTCTCTGCATTAGAGGCATGAGGCCTCAGAAAGAATACAGGAAGATAAATTGATTGATTTAAATGAAAAGGCGAAACCACCTTTGGCATAAAGTGTGGATGAGTTCTAAGGACAACCTTATCATGGTGAAACCTAGTGTAAGGAGGATCAGCCACTAACGCTTGCAATTCACTAATGTGTCGTGCAGAGGTGATTGCAATTAGGAAGAGAACCTTCCAGGACAAAAACGTCAGGATAGTAGTGGCTAAAGGTTCAAAAGGCGGTTTCATGAGCTGCCTGAGAGCTAGATTTAAATCCCATGCCACTGGTGGTAGTCTGATGGGAGGTTTTGTTAATAGAAGACCTCTCATAAATCTGGATATGAGAGGATGAGAGGAAATTGGTTGTCCATTTAGAGGCTTATAGGAAGCTGTAATTGCACTAAGATGGACTCTTACTGACTTGGTCTTTAGATCAGAATTTGATAAATGAAGTAGATACTCTAGTATCGCTTCCAAAGGTATCACCAGGGGGTTTAACCCCTTCTGAAAACACCATATAGTGAAACGTTTCCACTTGAAGGCGTAAGATCGTCTTGTGGAAGGTTTTCTAGAAGCCTGAAGGATATCCTTTACCTGTTGGGAAAAGTTCAGATCCTGAAGATTTAAGCTCTCAGCAATCAGGCCGTGAGATGCAGGGACTGGGGATTCGGGTGCCATAGCGTCCCGCTGTCTTGGGAAAGGAGATCTGGAGCACACCCTAACTCTAGAGATGCAGCTTTAGAGAGATGTAGAAGCAGGGGATACCACGTTTGGCGTGGCCACTGTGGTGCTATGAGGATCATACGACCTCTGTCTCTCTGAAGCTTGAAAAGTGTTTTGGGGATGAGGGGATTGGGTGGGAAGGCATAGAGGAAGTCCTGAGCCCAGTGAAGGAGGAAGGCATCCCTTGCCTGGCAATTGTGAGCCAGAATTCTGGAACAGAACCAGGGAAGTTTGGCATTCAGTGGACTTGCAAAGAGGTCTATGTCTGGAGTCCCCCAGATGTGAAATAGCTTTGTCACCTGGTTTAGGTGGAGAGACCATTCGTGAGGCAGCAGTACTCGGCTGAGTCTGTCTGCCCAAAGGTTTTGAATGCCTGGAAGATATACCATGAGAAGGTGAATTTGATGCTCTCTGGCAAGGGCCCATAGTCATAAAGCTTCATTGCATAACGACAGAGCGCCTGCTCCACCCTGCTTGTTCACATAGAACATAGCTACTTGACTGTCTGTTTGGACTAGGACTGTCTTGTAGCTGAGCTGGGCATGGAATACTTAAGGAGCTAGATAGATTGCTCTTAATTCTAGGAGGTTTATGTGAAGACAAGCCTCCTGTGGAGTCAAGGTGGCCTGGGTAGAGAGATGATGCAGGTGTGCTCCCCAACCCACCTGTGATGCATCTGTTATTAGGGTGGCCTGGAATAGGGGCTGTTGGAAAGGAGACCCCATTTAAATATTCTCCAGTGATTGCCACCATTAGAGGGACAAGATCAGTCAATGAGAGTTTGATATCTTGTCCGACAGACGTCCTGTGGCCTGTGTCCACTGTGTGGATAGGGTCCACTGGGCTGCTCGCATGTGGAGGCGAGCATAGGGAACTACATGAACTGTGGATGCCATGTGTCCCAGTAACTGTAGCAGTTCTCGAGCAGTTAGGGAGGATTTTCCCGCTGCTTGAGAAACTAATTGCACTATGCGAAGACACCGGGCCTGTGGAAGGAAAGCCCTTGACTGTCTGGTATTTTAACAGGCTCCTATGAACTCCAGAGACTGGGAAGGAACAAGTTGGGATTTTGGGAAGTTTATTACCAATCCCAAATATTGGAGGATTCGCATTGTGCGAGACAGAGCAGAGCTGGCTTCTGCAACCGTGGGGGCTCGAATGAGCCAGTCGTCCAAGTAAGGGAAGAAGAATATCCCTAGGGTTCACAGGAATGCAGCTACTACTGCCATGCATTTCATGAATACTCTTGGTGCGGAAGCCAGACCAAAAGAAATAACCCTGCATTAGAAGTGTTTTCCCTTGAAAAGGAATCGTAAGAATTTCCTGTGATTTGGATGGATCAGAATGTGAGTATATGCATCCTTTAAGTCTAGAGAGCAAAGCCAATCCTGACTTTGAAGGTATGGCAGAAGAGTTCCTAGAGAAATCATTTTGAACTTCTCTCGGAACAGCTATTTGTTCAATTCTCTGAGGTCTAGAATGGGGCTGTGTCCCCCTGTTTTCTTTGAAATAAGAAAATAGGGGGAGTAGAACCTTGTACCCTGCTGGAGAATGGGTACTTCCTCTATTGCCCCTTGAGCAAGAAGTGTTGAGATCTCGTGATCCAGCAGATTGTCTGCAGAGGTCTGGAAATTGAACTGCCTTAGGATTGTAGGAGGGGGCATGCTGTGAAAATGAAGCTTGTACCCCTCTCCTACAATGGACAGAGTCCAATTTTCTGTTGTTATTTGGTGCCATCTGTTGGCAAAATGACACAGCCTACCTGGAATATTTAGGGGTTCTGGACCCCTCAGAGGCAGGAAGGCTAAGCTCTCTAGGAAGGAGTCAAAGCCCTTGAGGGGGCTGAACCTGCGGAGCTGGTTGAGCTCTAGGTTTTTTTGGCTTCTTCTGCTGTTTGAATTGCTGTTGTTGTCCCCTTTGGGCAACTTGAGGGTGAGGTTGGCTTTGCTGGGTATAAGATGAATAAAACTTCCTCTTTTTGCTGAAAGAGGGTTTTTTATAGGGTTTCTTTTTGGCTGCAGTGGCTATAGATTTTGACAATCTATCTAAGGTAATGTTGTCAGCATCTATCTCAACATACCACACGACCTAGATGCATTGGTGTCCACCTGGGATGAGAGCCTCAAGACCATTGCATGCATACCAGCCACAAATAAAACAACAACAAAGAAACGAGAGCATGCACCATGGTATACCAAAGACCTCCGAGACTCACTCAAGTGCCTGCGCAGGCTAGAGAGAAGATGGCGTCGGTCTCACTCTACGGTTGCACAAGATACTTACATCGCTCATCTAAGAGTACACCATGATGAATTAACAAAAAAGCGGAAAAAATATCATTCCGACATCTTGAAGCGGTCACTAAACAAGCCCCACGACCTCTTCAATATAGTGAAATCTCTCATAAGAGAACCTCCTGCAGACCAGTCACAGATGCCACACCCCCAGGCATACTCCAACTATTTACAGTCAAAAATGGTCCAGACTACTACATCTGCAACCAACTACCTTCAACCTGAAGTGACCCAGGCTGGTACAACCTCGAACTCCGCGGAAAACAGCTCTCAGCATACCTTGCCCCAACCATCACCACTATACAAATTTGAAAAAATATCACGCAGAGAGATTGAAGACACTATCGCTGCAATCAACCCCACTACCGCACCCAATGACCCATGCCCTGCATTATGGATAAAGGAGTTACGATGTGACTTAAGCCAATATCTGAGTGAATTAATAAACCAATCTCTTACAACCGGATCGTTTCCACCAAGTCTGAAACAAACATCCATCAGACCACTACTAAAAAATAACAAGCTGGACCCATCGAAAGTGGAATCATACAGACCAATTTCAAGTATCCCCATGCTTGCCAAAATAATCGAAAAGTTAGTACAGCGCCAAATCCAACAGCATATTGATACTGAAGCCCCACTGGATCCCTCCCAGCATGGGTTCAGAGAAGCACATGGGGTTGAAACCCTCCTCACCAACCTATTTGACCATCTAGTCTCTGGAACCGACAAAATTCATCAAGGATTCGCCCTCATATTCCTAGACATTGCGGCGGCTTTCGACTCGGTGAGTCACAAGATACTCATACAACGCCTCAGCGAGAAAGGAATTCAGGGAACAGCCCTAAAGTGGTGCAAGTCATACCTGACTAATAGATGGCAACATGTAAGGTCAGGCTCCACAACCTCCGAACCATTTTTACAAAACCAAGGTGTGCCACAGGGCTCGTCACTATCTGCATTGATGTTTAACATCTACATGCAGCCCATATGTGCCCTAGCACGTTCATTCAAGGTCAACTGTTTAGCCTACGCAGATGACATCCTCCTATACATCCCATTCAGGACTAACCAACCGGACCTCTCCCCTCTAACAAGATGTTTTGAGGCAGTAGCAGAATGGTTCAGCACACAAAACATGAGAATCAACTACAGTAAAACAGATGTCCTTTTCATCTCAAGGAACCAGGACTTCACCCCTCCACTCTCTTTAAAAATCGGCAACACAGAACTGAAAACCAAACCCACAATCCGCTACCTTGGCGTTACACTGGATCAACACCTGGATCTGAAAACTCACATAAAAAACACAGTAAAAACAGTATACATGAAAATAAAGACCTTAAAACATCTCCGACCGCTACTCGACTTCAGCGACTACCGATCGATCTATCAGGCATTAATATTACCTCATTTCGACTATGCCAACGTAATTCTACACGGTCTCCCTCAAGCAACGTTAGCTCCTCTCCAGCTTGCAATGAACACTGCTGCAAGAGTACTAACAGGGGCTTCACGGAGAGAGCACATAACGCCAGTACTGATGAACCTCCATTGGTTACCGGTTCAAGCAAGAACCCTCCACAAAGTTCTAACCTTAACTTTCAAAGCCTCAAACACTCTGACCCCCACAGCCCTCAGCAAGATGATACATAAAGTACCACAGAACAGAAACAGAAGAACCATGATGCAAAACACCCTAGAGGTCCCAAAAGTAATGACAAAATGCACAAGAACAACAACAAATAGGGCCTTTACGATTTACGCTCCCAGAGCATGGAATGCTCTCCCTACCTATATTCGAAATATCACTTACCTAACCCACTTCAGGAAGGCAATAAAGCAGCACCTGTTCACTACATACTACCCTGAATCTAGCCTTAGTAACCATACATATGGCCCCCCAGACAATCTCTCATTACAAGTAAACAATCAGACTCAGCATGAAAAAGGATAATCAACTGATCGCTCAGAATGTACCCCAGTGTAAATAAGATGTAGATATGTTCTGCCTGAAATCAGGTACCAGTGTGATACAATGTATAGAGTTAAGAATTGTACATAGTTTCCCCCAGTTACTTCCAAGTTGATCTCCCTGTTTATTGTAAATACAACTCAAAGTTCCTTGTGTTGTATAGTTGATGTTAAATGTAAACCGCTCTGATCTAAAATAGAGCGGTATAGAAGAACTGTTAAATAAATAAAATAAATAAATAAATCTCATTAGCCTTTTCCTGCCAATTCTTGCCAAAGAGGTTTTCTCCTTTGCAAGGGATGTTGCCTAATTTATCCTGTACCCAAATCTCCAAGTCTGATGCCTGAAGTCAGGCAATCCGTCATGCATCAATGGCAATAGCAGAGGTGCTGCCGATGCATCCAAAGCAGTCAAAGGCTGAACGATTTACAAACTTGGAGACATCTTGAGCATGCCTGACAAGAATAAGGAAGTCTTGTCATCTGGGAGAAGTGGGCTCATGAGCTCCAAATTTCCTGTGACCATTTTGAGGAACATTCCCATATATAAAATATATGAACTGAGCCTAGCTGAAAGCATGGAAGCCTGAAAGGTTTGACGCCCAAAAACATCAAGAGTCCTGCATTCACGACCTGGAGGATTGGATGCATGTCTCTTTGCACTTTTCATCCTACGCATGGCTGACTCCACTACCATTGAATGGTGTGGCAGCTGAGTCTTTTGAAATCCAGGACAAGGTGGAACTCAATACATGGTATCAAGTCTCCTAGAATGAGGAGATGTGGTCAAAGGTGTCTCCCACATTCTGAGCATCAAACCAGGAAGAATTTCATGAATGGGCAGAGTGGCTGCCTCCTTTGGAGCCTTAGGATATTGGAGAATTTCCAGTTCCTTTGCTCTAGGTTCCTTTTCAGGAGCTACCGTGATTGAAAGGCCTTTGACAACATCACGAATAAAATCCTGAAAAGACATGTCCTCCGGAGGCGACATTCTGCGTTGGGGAGAAGAAGAGTCTTCCGGGAGAAACACTCTGGTACCGACTGAATTATCAGAGTCATCGGAATCGGAGGATTGAAGTCGGTACCGAGTTGATCTGGTACCAATCTCTCAATGCCGGCCAAAGACGGCATGGGAAGAACTCCCACCGGGGCCGTACCATCGGTGTCAATGGTACCGCGGCTGTAAGGAGAGCTGCAATACTGTGCTCGAAAGCGAGGAATCTCTGGTCTATCGACGCTGCCGATGCCTGGGTATCGGTACTGGTGAAGGCGGCCGGGACCCCTGAGCATGGCACCAGTAGTTCTGTTGAGGCCGAGGCCTCAAGAACATCCTGGAACCTCGTTGATGCTTTGGAGGCCGAAGCCTCCCGCCGGGGCTGTTTTGCCGGTGTGGTTCCCTCAAGGGCAATGCCAATGGCTTCTCAATGCTTTGCAGGAGAGCTACCCTTTGAGGACCGGCTTTTATGTTTAGTTACCTGAGATCCATGGGAGGAAGAAGAGGCTCTTGAAGACGTCGATGCAATGGACCTGGCATCCGAAGAAAAGAGGGTACCGAGCTTTGCAGCTCAGTTCTGTCTTCCTCTTTTAGTCATCCCCATACAAGAGAAACACTCCGAAGGAGAATGGTCAGGGCCTAAACATTTAAAACACCAGTCATGGGTGTCGGTGACGGAAATGGTACCGCCACACTTAGTACATTTTTTAAAACCACTAGCTGGTTTTTCCATCTTTAAGGAAAATTGGGGCCTAATGCCCAAAATGGCACCTAGCACCGAAAAAGAAAAGTTTCTGAAGAGAAACAATTCAGAGGTTTGTTTGTTTTTTTGAAAGAGAAGAGAAGAGAAGAAAAGAACCAGCGGTATTGGTAAGCGTCGTGCGGAGGCAAACATGACCACAAGAAAATAAGATTAAAGAAGAAATTTTCTGCGGTGACAGGGTATGTGTCCTGTCGGCTCCGCGGAAAATGAAGAACTGAAGAGGGACAGTTGGAAAGGCGGGAAGGCAGCGCGCAAGTGCTGAGGGATGCTCCGAAAAGCGTTCCTATTGGACGCTGGGGAGCGTTCCCGCGCAGGCTCCGTCGGTACCGACAATACCCATATGTGAAGACTACATTCCTGCTTGTTCCTGGAGATAAGCAGATCTAAAAGCAGGCATCCATTTACATCAGATACATGGACAAACTGCAACAATGGGGGTGCTGGCAAAGGCATGTGTAAGACAAATCTTATGAACAATAGCTAGAGACATCCCAATAACATTAAAGAAGGACAAGACAACCCACCCCCCACCCCAAAATCTGATCTGAAATTTTATTGGGAGCCATTTTACATGCTAAATGATTTTAATTGCCACATCTAAAATCAAGATATACAAATTATGCCCTATCTTCTGGTCTCCCTGTCCATGCACCCTTATATGCTCGCAGAACCAGATGTCCAGACATACCTTTCTTGTGCGTGAACCCGGAACCAAAAAAATGGCTGATGCAGGTGCAGATGGGGATGAAGGAGGGGGGCCAGCAGCACCAAATTACGGGAGGAAGTCAAGCATCCCCCAAGAGGACATTTTGCTGCTGGCATCCTTCATTGTTGCCTATGAGAAGTGCCTCTTTCCTAGGCCGGGGAAGAGGTGCAATGAGGCAGACGTGGCAGAGGCTCCGCTACACATTAATGAAGAGGCGATGTTTGTGCGAGAGGTGAGTGCAGTAGTGTTTCTTTTTTTGGGGCAGTGCTTTCCAAACCTTTAATCCTTCGCCACAGCAGTCAATACAGGGTCCCTTGTGTCAGTGTGTAGAGCAGTGGGGTCAATGGATGGGGGGGGGGGGGAGTCACAGAAACGTAGCCATTTCCCCTTCTCTTTGGACTTTCACTGTGGCCTATGCCAAGTAGTGACAGTCACCAGTCAGCATATGATCTGTGAGCAAGCGAATAGGCCCTTGCACTCTCATGAGTAAGCTTCCTGTTGCTGGAAAGTCATGCTGACTACTAGATACGCTGGTGTAGAGTGTGCTTACAGAGCTCAATACTCAGTATGGGCTCAGTCTGACAGGAAACTCCAGAAGAAAAAGGGAAATGACCACATTTCTGTGATCCCATCTACTGATGATGACTGTTCTAGGTTTTGGTTGGGGGCAGGGTTGGTTTGGTCTGTATGTGCATGTGCTGCTGCTGATAGAAATGTTATGTTCTTCTTTTCAGGTAGATGACCTCAAGAAGGCCCATGAGCTGAGAAGGAACCGACACTTCCTCGAGTGGGTGCGATGCATGTGGGAGATTTCACCAGGTAGGCATCATAAGTTGGCGGTTGTTGTACACAGTCCAGTTTTTACTTTGCACACTGCTTTGCCTGGATGACATGTGTTTCTCTTTTCTTTTGATAGAGTACAGCCCAGATGAGGACAAAGATGATCCAGGTCCTCTACACCACCCGCACCCCTAGCCACGGGCCCAGCGGCCACAGCCACATTCTCCCATGATGAACCTTCTTGTGCTGAACCTCCCCATGTCCCAACTCTCCATGCTGAATCTCCCCATGTCCCAACTCTCAGTGTTGAACCTCCCCATGCTGAAACTCCCCATGTCCGAATTCTCAGTGTTGAACCTCTCCATGCTGAATCTCCCCATGTCCCAACTCTCCATGCTGTACTTCCCCATGTCCCAACCCTCCATGCTTTACTTCCCCATGTCCCAACCCTCCATGCTGAATCTCCCCATGTCCCAACCCTCCATGCTGAATCTCCCCATGTCCCAACTCTCAGTGTTGAACCTCCCCATGCTGAAACTCCCCATGTCCCAAACTCCCACCACCTCTTCAGGCTGAACCATGTGTCCCAAATGCTGAATTCCACTTCCCCACCCAGGCCACAAGTTATCACATATGATCCCACCCCACCCCACGGCCGGACATTATATATTTTTTTTTAACAACTTTATTTAGGGTTCAGCACCAAATAACAGGCAATACAATGTCAGACAACAAAGCCCATGGCAGGGTGTACTCTTATCCCTGCCATTGGACACAACACCAATAAGCCCGTACAAACACTAACCACATAAAACAAATAGAGAACCTAACATTTTATAATTTTTAAACCAAACCCCCCCCCCACCCTCCCCCCTCCATCCCCTCCCACCCGCCCTAGTCACCATGCCACATCCAGGGATTCGACAAAGTCGGAGGAGCTAGCTACAGCGAATATCACGCTCCGTCCCATATGGCCCAGGGTACATACCCCCTTTTTAAAGTCCCATTTGCAAAATGGCATTCCTGCAATACGGTCCCAGCTGCTGAATGTAGGGTTCCCAGGTAAGCATGAACGTGGTCCAGCGTCGTACATGGCTCCTAGCCCGCCAACATTCCGCCAACATCAGCTGATGAAAACTATTACGCCACTCCAGGAAAGTCGGCGGTTCATGGTCCCGCCAGCGGTGTAAGATGGGGCCCTTCCCCACCAGGCACGCCTTCCGAATCAAAAGGCGGGCTCCCCTCCCCCCAGGGACAGACGAAGGCAGATAGTCCACTGTCACCAAGGACCCTGACCATGGGAAACGTTGCTGTAGCAATTTCACTAAATAAAGATGTATACCCTTCCAATATGGGTGAATTTTCTTACAAACCCACCACATATGGGCTAAATCTGCCAGGGGCTCGGAACATCTAGGGCAAGACCCATCTAAGGTAATGTGGCTCCTCACGGACATTATATTTTATCCCCCCCCCCGCCCCCACAATCCAGGAGGAAGAGGATCTGAGGGTGCTGCATGTTGTGTCATCCCCTTCTGGGCTACAACCAATTGTTGCGGCACAGGAGGGGGATCCACAGCATGCTAGCAGACATTCAGGGGTGGTTAGTCATCATTGGGCAATATGCTCAATCACCTCACTGAGGACGTTGAGCATATTGCCCAGCACTTACTGCCCCCCCCCCCCCCCCCCCCCAGTGATCTTCTTCCCCTGGATTGGCTTGCCACTTTTTTTACATATTTACCACCCCTCCCCCTCAAGTAAATAGTTCATTTCTAAATAGTTTATTGTTCATCATTGTGTTAATTTATAAATGGATATTGTAAGTAAAACAAAAAAATGTTTCTACTTTTACAAAGTTGTCCTGCCTCCTCGTATTTATTTCTCAGTAGTATGGGGGTAGTTGTGGGAGCAATCCAGCTACTGCTATCTCCTTTATCCTTAGCAAATGAAAATGAAACAGAATGCAATAAAACAACAAATATTTAATTCAACAAAGGCAACCAAAATATACCCATAAAATATAGAACCAAAATATACTCACAATATAGAACCAAACTATACATAAATGTTTGCGCCGTGCCGTGCCATGCTGAACAACCATGAAACAAAAAAACACCACTACACCAAACAACTGCCAACAGTGGAATCGCATCAATGGCTGGATCCGGCAAGGAGGGAAGAATAGGCTATGGGAAGGACAGAGAAGAGATTTGTTTAAAAAAAGCAATGAGCAGACTACGGTTAGACCTCCAATAACTTGCATCTACCTACTAGGTACAGACACTTAGCAGCCATGTGCAGCAAAAAGCAGGGCCAGTAGGGCCTGCCCTACAACCTGCAGCTCCTGCCTCACACTGCGTAGCTCCCCCAGTAGCACGATATTTATTTATTTATTTATTTAACAATCATTTATATCCCGCATCTTCCAGAGTTCAGATGCGGTTTACAATTGAACAACAATCAACAAAGCAAGGGCTTGTTTTACATGGAACAATTTTTGACAGTAAACAATGTAATAGTTAAATACGTAACAGAACAATGTAATGGTTAAATACATAACAGAACAATGTAATGGTTAAAAACATAACAGAACAAGAACAAGGTTAAGAATTATGTACAATTACAGGTTTGTAAGCTCTTTAGATTTAAATCATAGTTAGTTACAAGTGGGTGTAATATCTGTTAAGTTATGAGGTTTAGCTTTAATTAGTTGAGTGTAATTTAGCCTTTTTCTGGGATGATCAATGGATATGGAGCCTGGCATTGGGGGTGACATGTATTGTCGAAGCCATGTGGCCAAGCAGCCTCAGGCAGAGTCTGGCGGAGACCAGGGAGCTGCTGAGAAACTGACTTGCCAAGGCCATCAACCTGTGGGCTCTGTTTTCTGGCAAGAATGCCTTTGCCAGGAGAGAGTCCAACCTTGCCCCTATGAACTCCAAGTTCTGGGAAGGGAGCAAAGTGGACTTTGCGAAGTTTATGACAAACCCCAGGCATTGTAGAAGAGCAATGGTCCTGAGGGTGGCTTGATTGGCCTCCTGACCTGTCTGACCCCTGATGAGCCAGTCGTCCAGATAGGGGAAGACAAAGATGCCCTGATTTCTCAGGTAGGCCGCCACCACTGCTAGGCATTTTGTGAAGACTCTGGGGGCGGAGGTGAGGCCAAAAGGCAGCACTCTGTACTGATAATGGTTTCCCCCCACGATGAACCTCAGGTACTTCCCGTGGTCTGGATGAATGAGGATGTGAGTGTATGCATCCTTTAGATCTAAGGAGCATAGCCAATCTCCCTGCTGGAGGTAGGGCAGAAGGGTTCCAAGAGTAAGCATCTTGAACTTTTCTTTCTCCAGGAACTTGTTGAGTTTCCTGAGGTCCAGAATGGGACGAAGGCCACTGGTCCTTTTGGGCACCAGGAAATACCTGGAGTAGAATCCGTGACCTTGCAAGTGGGGAGGCACAGGCTCCACCGCCCTGTCAACCAACAGACCCTGAAGCTCCTGACGGAGAAGGTCTGTGTGCAGAGGAGGCCTTGGAGGCTCCCCTGGAAAGTATGGGGGTGGCAGTTGGTGGAAATGGAGGGCATATCTGTTGTGGATTATCTCCAGCACCCAACTGTCCCTAATGATAAGGGGCCACTGGTGGGCAAAGAGGGCTAGGCGACCTCCTGTGCAGGGTTGGTAGAGCAGTGGAGGAGAGGCTATGCTCAAGGAGTCAAAAACCCCCACCCTGCTGAATGGTAGCAGGGGCCTGAGGCTTGGGGGTCCTCTGCCTACGGGGCCCATTACCCTGGTGCTTGGCTTGCTGACCCTGGGGGGCAGCTTGGGCAGCCTGGTATTGCGGGTACTGTTTGTAGGCAGTGCCCTTCCTCGGGTAAAAGGGCTTTTTACCCGAGCCCTACATTTTATGAGAAGGGGCAGAGGTTTTCCTCGACAGCCTTGTTCGGGTGAGGTGCTCGGTCTCGAGCTGAGCGGCCTTCTCGGTCATGGGCTTGCCAAAAAGGTTTTCACCTTGGCAAGGGACATCGACCAACTTGTCCTGAACCCATGGCTCGAAGTCCGATGACTGCAGCCATGCCTGGCATCGAGCCACGATGCTGGCTGCCGCAACTCGGGCCGAAGCCTCGAAGCCATCGTAGGCGGCGCGGGACATGAACTTCGAGCAGTCCCGAATCCCGAGGACAAGGACTTAAATCTCTGCAAGGGTTCCCCGGAGAGACCAGCAGAGAATCCAGCCAACTCCTTGGCCAGATCCCGCAAGTACATGCCCATGTACAGCTGGTAAGACTGGACACGGCAAGCAAGCATCGAGCCCTGAAAACACTTTCTACCGACGCCATCTAGGTTTCGGGCCTCCCTGCCAGGAGGCACCGCGGAGTGCATCTTCTGACTCTTCAGACGATGCATGGCCGATTCCACAACCATGGAATGGTGTGGTAGCTGTGCCTTCTGAAAGCCAGAGCTCTTACGGAGCCGATAGATCGAATCGACTCGCTTGCTAAGAACCGGCACCGAGGCCGGTGCCTCCCACATACGGAAGAGGAGCCGTTCCAGCATCGGAGGAACCGGGACAGTAAAGGCCTCCTTCAGAGGAGAGTCATACTGCAGTGCCTCGAGCTCTTCAGCTCGAGGCTCTTCCTCAGGATCCGCCGGAATAGCCAATGCAGTGGCCATATCCCGGACGAACTCCGAGAACCGGGTGTCCTCCGGGGGGGACCTACTCCGGGGCTCAGACTGCAGTGAGTCCGAAGGGATGCACCGAGTCTTAAAGGTGTCAGGAGACTCCTCGTCCTCCGTCTCCCAAGCCGACTCGTCCGAGGAAGAGTCGGGGTCCTGGAGCACCTGCCCCGATGCCGGAAGCACTGGCGTCGACGCCCTTGGTCCCGAACAGGAGGTCGAGGGGGACCGTGACCGAGGTCGACTCTGAGCCACGATGGACTCGAGTATCGGCTCGGTCTCCGGGGTCGACTTCGACGTCGATGTCCCGGTGGTCGGGGCAGATGCGCCAGACAGGCTGGTCATCAGTGCCTGCTGCTGTTCCATGAAGGCAGACATTCTGCTCTCCAAGGCTGTCATCCTTAGACTCAGCTCGGGAGACGCAGCAGCCACCGACTCGGGCTCCAGCGGCGCCGGGCCTGACGTTGGCTCCCTGGGAGGAGAGTCCACGAGGACTACGGGGCTTATGTGTCCAGCAGACTCCGGCTCCACACAAGGAACTTTGGCAGGCTTCTCCGGTTCCACAGGCCCGGGGCGATGGTCGGGGATCTTAGACCTGGCCCTCGAGGAGCCAGGGACCTCTTCCGACGACACCCTCGTGAGCCGTTTCTTCCTCTTGCGTTCCCAGTTGGGGGACCCCCTGTCTGAGGAGCTTCGACGGCACTTGGGATCGGAATCTCGAGATGTCGAGGCCTCAAACGAGGCCCGGGCCCCGCCAGAGGCTGAGTCCGAGAAAAGCCTTTCCTTTTGCTGCTGGCGACTTCGTAGTGCCTTGGAAGACATTTTTCCACAGGCCCCACACAACTTAGGATCGTGGTCGGGGCCCAGGCACTGAAGGCAGCAGTCGTGTGGTTCGGTGAGAGACATTAGTGTCTTACATCGATCACACTTCTTAAAACCACTGGAAGCCATCGGGGAAAAAAGAGTCCCCGTGAGGTCAAAAGACCGGCCTTCCAGGGAAAAAGAGAAAAAAGGGCGCGAACGCCAGCCACGAAGGGCAAAAACCGAAAAAGAGGAATCGGGCTCGATACCGGTGTACCGAACCCGGCGGGAGGGGAACCGGCATCGAACCGGTAGAAAAAGAGCAAAAAATCGCTGAAAAATCTAATTTTAACCGGGAAAACTGGACACACATCCAATGGGCTTCACGGAAAAAAAGAGACTGAGGTAAGATGGCACCTTTAGGCGGGAAGGGAACCGCGCATGTGTGCCTGCATTCCCAAAGGCTTTCATAGAAAGCTGGGGAAATGCTCCACTGGGGCTTCATCGGCGCCGATGACACCCATATGTGAGGACTGACTTCGCTCATATGTGAGGACTGACTTCCTGCTTGGTCCTGGAGAAGCATACCAACCCTTTTCTGCATTGACAAGTAAAAGTTGTGTGCTGTCAGAGCGCTATGCAGACATGTAAAGAGGAATTGGATTTGTTAGGAACTGGGGAACATTCTGGGGAAAGGGGGGGCTCTTCTGAAGGGATGGGCTTCACCTTAATCAGGATGGGACCAGACTGCTGGCATTAACCTTTAAAAAAGAGATAGAGAAGCTTTTAAACTAGAAAATAGGGGAAAGCCGACAGTCACCCAGGAGCGCATGGTTCGGACAAAGGTATCCTTGAAGGATACTACCAAAAGCAGTGAGGTTCCAAAAGGGAGTATAGTAGCCCAAATGCCCTTGAGTAAGGAGCAGACAGAGCATAAAGATTCCAAATTACCCCTGCCTACCAATAGCCAGATTAATATGAATAAAATACAGTCTCTAAAATGCTTCTATGCCAATGCTAGAAGCCTAAACAATAAGATGGGAGAGTTAGAATATATAGCACTAAATGAGAGGTTAGATATGATTGCACTCTCAGAGACATGGTGGAAGGAGGATAACCAGTGGGACACTGTGATACCTGGATACAAACTATATCGTAATGATAGAGCTGACCAAATTGGTGGAGGGGTTGCGCTCTATGTTAGAGAGGGCATTGAGTCAGAAAGGATTAAAGTTTTGCAGGGAACAAAATTTGCTGTAGAATCTCTATGGATTGAAATTCCATTTATGAAGGGGAAGGTGATGGCAGTGGGAGTATACTATCGACCGCCTGGCCAGAATGAACAAATGGATGATGAAATGCTCAAAGAAATCAAGGAAGCTAACAAAAGTCACAACAGAGTAGTAATAATGGGTGATTTCAACTACCCCGGTATCGACTGGGTCAGTGTCACGGCAGGACAAGCTAAAGAGATAAAGTTTCTAGATGGAATAAATGACTGCTTCTTGGAGCAGCTGGTTCATGAACCGACCAGAGGGGAAGCCATACTGGACCTAATCCTTAGTGGAACGCCAGATCTGGTGCAAGAAATAAGGGTGTTGGGACCACTTGGCAATAGTGATCATAGTATGATCATGTTTGATTTAATTAGTGGAGGACAGATAGTAAAGGAATCCACAGTATTACCTTTTAACTTTCAAAAGGGAGACTATGATAGAATGAGGAATATAGTTAGGAAAAAACTAAAAGGAGCGGTTCCAAAGGTTAAAGATTTACAGCAAGCTTGGGTGTTATTTAAAAATACTATCCTCGAAGCCCAGACCAGCTGTATTCCACGCATTAAGAAGAGTGGAAGAAAGTCCAAAAACTGCCAGCATGGTTTAAAGGTGAGGTCAGAGAGGCTGTTGCTGCCAAAAAAGCAACCTTCAGGAAATGGAAAAAAGAGCCAAATGATGAAAACTGGAAACAGCACAAGCACTGGCAAGTTAAATGCAAAGCATTGATAAGGCAGGCAAAGCGGCAATTTGAGAAGAAACTTGCTAAGGAAGCAAAAACACGAAATAAAGACTTTTTCAAGTACATTCGTAGCAAAAGCCCTGTGAGAGAGTCAATTGGACCATTAGATGATAGAGGGGTAAAAGGGGCAGTAAGAGGAGACAAGGCTATAGCGGAGAGACTGAATGAATTCTTTGCTTCGGTCTTTACTGAGGAAGATGTAGGGATGTTACCCAAGACTGAAGTGGTATTTAAAGGTGATACTGCAGAGGGATTGAGAGAAATATCGCTACACCGGGAAGATATATTACAACTATTTGATAAACTGAATAGTAGCAAATCACCTGGACCAGATGGTATACATCCCAGAGTGTTGAAAGAACTGAAATATGAGATTGCAGACCTGCTATTGGTAATCTGTGAACTTTCATTAAAATCATCTGTAATACCTGAAGATTGGAGGGTCGCCAACGTAACACCAATTTTTAAAAAGGGTTCCAGGGGTGACCCAGGAAATTACAGACCAGTGAGCCTGACGTCAGTACCAGGGAAAATGGTAGAAACCATCATAAAGAACAAAATTACACAGCATGTAGATAGTCATGGCCTAATGGGAGACAGCCAACATGGCTTTAGACAAGGAAGATCTTGTCTTACTAATCTGATATGTTTCTTTGAAGGTGTGCATAAACAGGTAGACAAAGGTGAGTCGGTTGATATAGTGTATCTGGACTTCCAGAAAGCTTTTGACAAGGTCCCCCATCAGAGACTTTTGGCGAAGCTAAAAAGTCATGGGATAGGAGGCAGTGTACTATTGTGGATCGGGAACTGGTTAAAAGATAGAAAGCAGAGGGTAGGGCTAAATGGCCAATATTCCCAATGGAAAAAAGTGAATAGTGGAGTACCCCAGGGATCTGTACTGGGTCCGCTACTTTTTGACATATTCATAAATGACCTGGAAAAGGGAATAACTAGTGAGGTTATCAAATTTGCAGATGACACAAAACTGTTTAAAGTTGTTAAAACCCAAGAGGATTGTGGAAAACTGCAGGAGGATCTGGATAAATTGGAAGACTGGGCATCCAAATGGCAGATGAAATTTAATGTGGACAAATGCAAAGTTATGCACCTAGGAAAGAACAACCCACACTATTGTTACACGATGCAAGGCTCCACATTAGAAACCACCACCCAGGAAAAGGATTTAGGAGTCATCGTGGATAACATGTTAAAACCCTCCGCCCAGTGTGCAGCGGCGGCCAAGAAAGCAAATAGAATGCTAGGTATCATAAGGAAAGGAATGGAGAATAAAACAAAGGATATTATAATGCCTCTGTATCGCTCCATGGTACGACCGCACCTTGAATATTGTGTGCAATTCTGGTCACCGTATCTTAAAAAGGACATAGCGTTATTAGAAAAAGTACAGAGAAGAGCCACCAAATTGGTGAAGGGGATGGAGGGCTACTCCTATGAAGAGAGGCTAAAAAGGTTAGGGCTCTTTAGCCTGGAAAAGAGACGGCTGAGGGGAGATATGATAGAGGTCTATAAATGAATGAATGGAGTGGAACGGATAAACGTGGATCAATTGTTTACGCTATCAGAATATAGAAAGACTAGGGGACATGTAATGAAGCTACAGGGTAAACTATTTAAGACAAATAAGAGAAAATATTTTTTCACTCAACGTGTAATCAAACTCTGGAATCTGTTACCGGAGGATGTAGTAAGGGCTGTTAGTATAGCTGGGTTTAAAAAAGGTTTGGACAAGTTCCTGGAGGAAAGGTCCATAAACCACTATTAAAAAGGGACCCAGGATATCAATGCTTGACCCAGTACAAGCATTGTGGAACCTGTGTCTTTTGGGGATATTGCTAGGTACGTATGACCTAGATTGGCCACTGTTGGAAACAGGATACTGGGCTTGATGGACCTCGGTCTGACCCAATATGGCATGTCTTATGTTCTTATGTTCTTAATTATTGCATATGTCTGCATCCACCTGTTTGTTAGCAATTACCAGTGTTTGGCTTTGAACTGGAACAGCTTTTGTGGATTCTAAGAATCTTGCCCACCGGTTAAAGGAAAAGAGGGCCCAACAACAGATTTTGAGGATAAAGAACATTCAAGGGGAAATGGAATTTGAAAACAAAAAGATGCAAGAGGTATTTTGCACATTTTATATGACAATTTATGAGTCCGAAGTTAAGGGAAGGGAAGGAAGAGCGAGGGAATATTTTCAGCATGTGGGGAAAAGCTACCTTGGGACGGAGGAAGGCACAGGTTGAATAGGGATATCGAGAAACAGGAGGTTATGGCTGCCATTAAAGGATTGAGAGAAGGGAAGGCACCATTATTAGATGGGCTGACTGTCAGATTTTACAAGATGTTTGGGAATGAGATTGTTGAGTTTTTGGTGGATCTGTTTAATGAGCTGGTGGGAGAGGGAGGGAGTTTCTGGAATCTATGTATATGGCTGGAATTACAGTGATTCCAAGGCGGAGAAGGATGCAATGGCCTGTGGCTCCTACTAGCGAGTCTGTAGCAGTCAGGACAGTCCTGCCGTCTCTCGATGTACTATTTACAAAACTTTTATTTCTCACAAATCAGTTTCAAAGATTTTGAGGACCAGTGGTCACCACTACCTATCAAGTTTTACACAAGTTCTAAGTCTTGGAATGGCGTTTGTGCCTTTCTCCACAGACATATTGAATTGAATAAAACACACATATACAGCCATTTTAAGCCCCTGAGGAAGGCTTCACGAAACACGGCCTGTGTCGGGCCAATGGCTGAAGTTGAATAATGAAATAAAGTATAGTTTACACGTTCTTCCCTCGCATTCCACGTTTCTTACTGGGTTTGGTCATTGCACGTGGATTTGTGCTCTTTTTGTTGGACTACTGTGGCTCCTACCAGCCATTTCCCTTATCAACTTGGATGCTAAGATCCTGGCAAAATTCCGGATACTAGACTGCAAGTTTATATCCTCAAGCTGGTACAAGCTGATCAGTCAGGCTTCATACCTGGTCTACAGGCTAGTGATAATATCAGGAAGATACTCAGTTTAATTTGGATGGCCAGGAAAAAGAAAGTCCCATCTTTGTTGGTGACAGTGGATGCTGAAAACGCATTCAACAGGTTGGAATGGAGTTTTATGTTCCAGGTGATGAGGAGCATGGGTATAGGAGACAAGTCTATAGGCTGGATTAGGGTGCTGTATAAGGCATCAAAAGCTAGAATTCAAATTAATAGGAGGTACTACAAAGAATTCATCTTAGAACATGGCACCAGGCAGGGATGCCCGCTATTGCCTCTGTTGTTTGCTTTATTGATAGAACCATTAGCAGAGGTCATATGAGTTCAGAAGGATATCAAAGGGATAAGGGTGGAGGAAAGGGATTTTAAAATAGCCATGGTTACAGATTACATCCGCTGATTTCTTTACCCAACTTATTAAAGAAAATTAAGAGATGTGGAGCCCGATTCCAGAAGCAGGATGTCTGGGCCATCCGGACATCCCCGCAGAAGACGGGGTCACTAGGACCCAATTCTGGTCCGCGGGAACATCGGGAACAAAACGTTCCCACGGGAGCCAGAACTGGGCTCAAGGATGGCCCGACGTGCCCCTCTGCCTGAGAGGATGTCCTCCCCACAGGCGCCCCATAGAACTGCGACTCTGGTCTCCAAGATCCCCACTGTCTGATCCATAGCTGGCATCACACAGCCTGGATCAGGCAGCGGGGACCCCCCCACACCTGGCCCCAGCCCCGATGGTGGCTCTCCAGGCCCGATCAGGCAAAAAGTGCAGTTTATACCACCTCTGCATGTCCCAGCAGGCCTGGCAGAACATATAGGGTCATGACCATTATCAGCTCTGCACGTGCTGCCGGGCGGACTGCCCCCGCTCCTCCCTCATTCCCACCCCCTCCCGCCCTCCGCTGGCTCTCCTGTCCTGAAGCACAGGACATATAGGGAGAGTCAGTGCCGGAATAGGGTTAGCTTGGATTGCGGGGCTGCACGTCCCAGCGGGACGTACAGCCCTGCAACCCGCGTTTTAGAATGAGGGCCATAGTGTGGTATTAGGCTATAAAATGAACTTTGAAAAGACTGAGATGTTGAAAATAGAATTAGAGTCGCAGCTGGAGGAGTGGTTGAAAGAAACTTTCCCCTTTCATTGAGCGTGAACCTCACTAAAGTATATGGGGGTACATGTGGGGCGGGAGATTAATGAGCTGTGTAAAGTAAACTATGAACTGCTGTTGATAAGATCTAGGGGGGGGATCTTGAAGTGTGGGACAATCTGAGGTTCTCCAGGATGGGTAGGTGGCTATTATCAAAATGAATGTTTTACCTAGGATTCTGTTCTTATTTATGGCCCTACCTATTGTGGTCCCGGAAGAGAGGTTGAAGAGGTTTCAAAGTAGAATTTTCTCTTTTATTTGGAAAAGACATCCCCCCAAGGGTAAGTAGACAGGTGTTGATGAGGCATGGGAAAGAGGGAGGATGGGGGTACCAAAGCTGTTCCAATAATACATGGCAGCCCAGTTATGGGCAGTCTTGGAGTGGAAACAGGGGTATCAGGGGAAGCAATAAGTTGATATAGAGCAAAGCATTGGAGGGGGGTTTACTTTGGAGAGGGAAGGAAGGGAGGGAGGGAATAGTGATGTAACACCCATTCATGGAGCTCACCTGTAGGCTATGGGATAGAGTGAAGGGCAGATTTCTAGAGGGTACAACTAAAGAGGATTCAGGAACTTAGGAAGTTGTGGGTTTATTCCTGGGAAGGTGATGAAGGCATTCGAGCAATAGGAATGAGGGTCTTATACTTTAGGAAAACTAACTTTGCCAAGATGGGCCAATACCTCAAGGAGTCGTTAACAGGATGGGAACAGCTGGAGAATGTAGAAAAACAGTGGACAAAACTGAAAGGGGATATTTTAAGGGCAACCAACAATAAAAGGAGGCCACTATGGTTCTCAAAAAGATGTAGCTGAAAAGGTGAAGAAAAAGAGGGAGGCCTTCATGAAATACAAGCAATCACAGAGAGAGGAAAATGGGCATCTATATTTGGAAAAACTTAGAGAGGCTGGCAAAGTAGTCAGGAAAGCAAAGGTAGAAAAAGAATAAATAGCCAATGCAATAAAATGGGGGGATAAGACATTTTTCAAATATGTTAGTGAGAGAAGGAAGGGCAAAAGTGGTATTGTCAGACTCAAAGGCGAAGGGGAGGAATATGTAGAAGCTGACGAGGATAAAGCGGACTTGCTTAACAAACATTTCTGTTCTTTGTTCACAGATGAAGGGCTGGGAACAGGACCTTAGACACCCACAAACAGGAAGAAAAGCGAGGGGCACCTTGAACGATTTTCAGAGGACTGTGTTCACAAGGAACTAGCTAAACTAAAAGTGGATAAAGCGATAGGATCAGATGGGATACATCCAAGAATACTGAAGGAACTTGGGGACGTTCTAGTAACTCCACTGACTCACTTTTCAATACCTCATTGGAGTCGGGGGTGGTGCCAGAGGACTGGAGAAAGGCACATGTGGTCCCTTTACACAAAAGCAGAAGTAAAAATGTGGTTAAAACTACAGGACGGCTGGTCTAACCTCGGTGGTGAGTAAATTATTGGAAACACTGCTGAAAGAGAAAATAGTGAGGTTTCTGGAATCCAACGGATTGCAGGATCCGAGGCAGCATGGATTCACCAGGGGCAGATCTTGTCAGACAAATCTGATTGACGGGGTGACCAGGGAGTTGGACTGAGGGAGAGCCCTAGATGTGGTATATTTAGATTTCAGTATAACATTTGACACTATTCTGCACAGGAGACTTATAAACAAACTAAGCAGCCTTGGGATGGACCCTAAAGCTACTGCTTGGGTTAGAAATTGGTTGAGTGGGAGGCAACAAAGAGTACAGGTAAACGGAGTTCACTCTGAGGAGGAGGTCAGCAGTGGAGTGCTGTAGGGATTTTTCCTTGGTCCGATTCTTTTTAACATCTTTGTTAGTGATATTGCAGAAGGGCTGTCGGGTAAGGTTTGCCTCTTTCCAGATGATACCAAAATCTGCAACAGAGTAGACACTCAGGAAGATGTAGATAACATGAGGAGGGATCTAGCTAAGCTTGAAGAATGGTCTAGAATTTGGTTGCTGAGATTTAATGCTAAAAAATGTAGGGTCATGCATTTGGGCTGCAACAATCCAAGGGAGTGGTACAGTATAGGGGGTAACGTACTTCCATCCATGAAAGAAGAACGGTACATAGGCGTAATTGTGTCTGATGATCTCAAAGTAATTAAACAGGTAGAAAACGCAATGGTGAAAGTTAGAAGGATGCTTGGGTGTATAGGAATGGCCAGCAGAAGAAAGGAGGTGATTGTGCCTCTGTATAAGTCTTTGGTGCAACCTCATTTGGAGTATTGTGTGCAATTCTGGAGACCGCATCTTCAAAAGAATATAAACAGGTTGGAGTCGGTGCAGAGGATGGCTACTAAAATGGTTAATGATCTTCGTTAAAAAGCATATGTAGAGGAACGGTGGGACAGAGGTGAAATGATTGAGATGTTTAAATACCTCCAATTGAAAGCAAGCTCTGCTACGAGGGGACATAGGATGACGGTGAAGGGGATAGACTCAGGAGTAATATGCGAAAATATTTCTTTACAGAAAGAGTGGTAGATGTGTGGTATAGTTTCCCAGTGGAGGTGGTAGAGATGAGGACAGTATCTAAATTCAAAAATGCATGGGACAAGCACAGAGGCTCTCTAAAGGAAAAAAAGGGACTCTTGTAGTGGGTGATATGGAAGGGCAAACTAGATAGGCCCTATAGTCTTTTTCTGCTGTCATGCTTCTATGTTTCTATACAAAACCTGGTGATATATCTCTGTATTGCTGTATGTATGGAAATAGGGAGGGAGTGAAACAGTTGCTCGTCTCCTGATGTACAAAAAATCTTGAGCAGAATGGACTATGTAGAAAGGATGTATAAATTTACAGCACTGAGGAACCATGAAAAATTGCAAGAGGACCTAGAAAAATTGCAAGAGTGGACATTCAAATGACAGATGAAATTTAATGTGGAGAAGTGCAAAGTTATGTACTGTCACGTCCCAGCCCTCTGCCTCAGGCTTAGAGAGGTAGGGTTGCCATTAACGTCAGTGATGCCTGCTGGGAGCTGTAGTTTTGGCCTTCTAAGATGAAGTGTAGTCATGAAACCGAAAGTAAAGGCAAATGACAACATTTATTCCCCAAACGCAAACAAAGTCCATGTAGACTGTAACAGGATTTATTTATTTATTTAACAGTATTTCTATACCGCCTTATCCTACAATCAAGGCGGTATCACAGCAAAACAATCAAAAGTAGTGAACGTGTACTTCATGCAGTGAAAGATATATCATGATTTGTGTGTAAGATGTTATAGTGTGTTTGATTAGGTTGAACTATGTACATTGTGCGCTATGATACAGCATGTGCTATAATACATTCTTCTATACATTGAGTGTTAAGATACATTGTGTGCCGTTATACATTTTCTTATCGGGGGGTCGGAAGAGGGTATGTTGGTAGTTCCTGGTAGTTAGATCAAGTGACGTGTCCATAGTGTTCTATGAACAGCGTTGTCTTCAGCTGTTTGCGAAAGTCTTTGAGGTCCGTCATCGATCTCAGTTCGTCTGGGAGGGAGTTCCAGATTGTTGGGGCAACCAGGGAGAGTGCTCTTTCTGTGGTGTCTTTGCGTGTTTTTCTGAAGTCTCTAGGGGTGTTAACTCGGTTGGAGGTTCCTTTTCTTCTTGGGCGTGTGCTGGTGTCTGGTTGTATGAGGGTGTGCAGGCTGTTGGCTGAAGTGTGTTGTTTGATCTTAAATATGTTTATGATTGTTTTGTATTTGATGTGTGGATTGATTGGGAGCCAGTGTAGGTCTTTCAGAACAGGAGTAATGTGTTCATGTCTTGTTGATCCAGATATTATGCGGGATGCTGTGTTTTGTGCTAGTTGTAGTGGTTTGAGTGTTTGTTTTGCTAGTCCAAGGTAGATGGGGTTGCAGAAGTCCAGTAAAGGGGTTATTAGAGCTTGGCATACGGTACGGAGGTGCTCAGTGGCGAGGAAGGGTTTAAGTCTTCTGATGATTCTCATCCTGTGGTATGCATTTTTGATTGTTTTGCTTACGTGTGGCTTGAGATTCAGTTCATTGTCCAGGGTCACTCCGAGGTATTTTACTTCCGATTTTATTGGTATGGTTGTGTTTTGTACCTTGATGTCCGGTGGGTGGATGAAGTCTGGGTTGCGAGTGATTATTAGTGCCTCCGACTTGCTGTAGTTGATTGCGAGGTTGTCGTCTTGACACCATCTTGTCATTTGTGTGAGGCAGTCTGTTATTTTAGAGTAGTCCGGGTTGTCAACTGAGATAGGTGTGTATATCATGATATCATCTGCATAGATTGTATATTGCATGCTGTTCGCTTTCAGGATGTCGCATATTGGCTGGATGTAGATGTTAAACAGTAGTGCCGAGAGGGCGGATCCTTGAGGTACTCCTTGGAGGACTTTTATGGGTTGAGAGGTGTTGTGGCCTACCTTGACCTGTATCTGCCTGTCGGTTAGGTATGAGTGGAACCATTTTAAGGTGGTACCATGTAGCCCAATGTTCTTTAGTCTTTCCAGGAGAGTTTTGTGGTCTACTGAGTCGAATGCTGAAGAGATGTCAATGAAGATCATTAAGATACCTTTTTTGGTGTTGTCTATGATTCGGAGGATGTTGTCGAAGAGGTAAATCAGCAATGTTTCGACTCCATGGTTGGGGCGAAAGCCGTGTTGGTTGTCATCCAGTGGTGCATGGTTGTCAATGTATTCTTGTAGTTGGTGTTGTACTGATTTTTCGATGATTTTTGCCAGAAAGGGTATGCTGGATATTGGTCGGTATGCTGCTGGGTAGTTCTTGTCGAGGGTTGTTTTCTTTGGTATTGGTCTTACTGTGGCTAGCTTCTCCATTCATTCGCTCAAGGTTATTTACAACTTAGGCTGGATGAGCTTCACAGTCATTAATTATATGCAGCTGCTTATCAATATAACGGATAAAGAAAACACAGCTTCTTCATTCAACAAAGTAAAAATATCTTCTTTTTACCTGTCTTCATTAAGCATTCAAATGTACATGCAACAGGTATCTTCCCATTAAAAAGAGCAAGTTCCTACCTTCAGTTCAGGCTAGGTTTCAATACTCTACTTTTCAGGAGACTTTATCTTTTCAGCTATTCTTTAGCAAAGGGACTCAATGCTAACAGCTTGACATAGAGTACAGTCCATGAGCATTTCTGGAGGCAATAAATCCTGCTCAATAGGCTCAACCTGCATTTCCTCTGGCTCCGGTAATGCAGTGCCCTGCTCTGAGCTTTTAACGTATGTCTCAGGGTATACTCTCTCTGAGGATCCCTGTGTCTCTCTTGAGCACAGCTCCACCCAGTAAGGATAAATTGTACCTGAAGCTGTGGACACTTCTCCCTGGCTGTGTTCACCAGTCTCCCTCCAGCTTCTGGGAAACAGTCCCTGGTTCACTTCCCTGAGTTCCTTCCTGGAGCTCTGCCATGGCTCCCTGTTCCAGGCTTGGCTCCTTTGACTCCTGTGCTGAGTCCTGGGCTGCCAACTCTGAACTCTCTGAACCTTCTGATCAGGAACTGGAGTTTGAAGCCTTCTCTGCTCTCTCCTTCCAGTCTCTCCCAGGCTCTCCTCTCCCAGGCTCTCCCTCTCCAGGCTCTCCTCTCTGATTTCTCTCTAGCCAAGGTTTATATCCCTGCTTCCTGGGCAGTGTCTCTCCCTCTCTGGACAGGTGCTTGCAATTATCCCTCAAGCCTGCAACTACATCAGCAAAGCTTGGGTGTGGCAGCCTAGGTTCAGTTTCTCTCTGTTTGCTTTCTTTATGCCAACGCTGAAACCTGTGCACTGCAGGGATGTCACTTTTCTTAAAAGCAAAATCATTAGTTTCTCCTATTTCCATAGGCTCACTACAAGCTTCCTTATCACATACCCCCCTCCCTAAGATAGTATGGGCTGGCGGCATTTCCCCCGCACAGTCCGTAATCCTCGATAGGGCAACAGTATCTTGCTGTAATTTTCCTGTCTTATGTTCCACTTTAGATAGATTGGCTACCACTGTTCGTTCCCGCCAGGGCCTAAGGACATTCATGTGGTAAACCTGCTGGCGGCCCCTATTATTCTCTACCGCATAGGATACAGGACCCACCTGTTTGACCACTTTATATGGTCCTTTCCACTGGACCTCAAATTTTGGCATGGCGCCTGCCGCCTGCCACCTGCCACCATTACTATGACTTTCTCTCCTAGGGCTATTTGGCGGGGTTTCGTACCTTGATCATAGTGTTTCTTTTGGCGAATCTGGCTGGCCTGTAAGTTTTCCTCAGCCACTTGGGAGGTCCTGTGCAAGCGCCCCCTCAAATCTCGAAGAAAATGGGGTACTCCCATAACTTCTATCTCGGGCTCGACCCATTGCTCCCGTAATATATCTAAAATTCCCCATGGGGCACGTCTGTACATCAATTCATAGGGGGATGCCCCTAAAGATGCCTGTGTCCGCTCTCGGCAGGCGTATAGAACAAAAGGGAGCATAACATCCCACTCGGTCATGTTACCATCCAAGCCTCGCCTTAGCATCTGTTTCAACGTCTGGTTTAATCTTTCTACTAGCCCATTAGACTGGGGGTGATAGGCGGCTGCTTTTACGTGCTGCACCCCGAAAGCGTCCCACACCTGGGCCAAGTACTTTGACATAAAATTGGTGCCCCGGTCTGTCAGCTCCTCCCGGGGAAAACCCACCTCTCAAAATAGCTTTATTACCTCTAAGGCTATCATTTTTACAGAGATTTTACACAAGGGAATGGCCCACGGGAACCTGGTGGCTTGATCCACTATAACTAAAATATACTGGAAGCCTCGGGGTGTCTTCACCAGAGGTCCCACTATGTCCATTGTGATTCTTCAGATAGGCTCTGATATTACGGGCATCGGGATCATGGGCACCCCTGGTGGTCAGACAGTGGTGACCCGTTGACAAGAAGGGCATGACTCACAAAATTGGGTGGTTTCCTTAAAGACTACCGGCCAGTAGAAGCGGGCAAGGATCTGGTCTAGAGTCCCCTGTAGCCCTTTGTGACCTCCTACCGGGTGGTCATGGGCAAGCCTCAAGACCAACGTCTTAAAAGCGGCAGGTACCACCAGCTGCTTCCTGACCGTCCCTGCCTGGGGACCAAGACTCTCCCTGTATAGTATTCCCTTATCCAAGAGGAATCTTGGGAGGGCATCCCTCTCAACCTGGGCATATTTAAACGCCCGTGTAAGCGCGGGGTCCGCTTGCTGCTCATTGGGAAAGGACGGGAACTTTTCAACCAATTCTGCAGGGACCCAAGGCAACCCTTGTCCAGCTTCCATCTCCGCTCTCCCTCGAGACCTACACTGTCTTTCACGGCGTTTCTCAGCTTTTCCCTTCTTACTCCTATCAGAAGGGGAAGCTACTAGGTCATCATGTGAGGGTAATTCACCTAGGGATTCATCTGGGTGTTCATCCTTTTTGTCTTGGGCCTCTGAATGGGACAGTGTAGACACCAGTCCAACTTTTTGATGTAGGCCCTTCTCCAATCCTCTTTTGAACTGGGGCCAATCCCTACCCAACACTAGGTCATGGGGCAGTCTCGGGACTACGGCTACCAGCACTTCCCTCCGTATCCCTAACCCCTTTATTAACACCTTGTACATGGGAGTCCCTGGTTCACTTCCCTGAGTTCCTTCCTGGAGCTCTGCCACGGCTCCCTGTTCCAGGCTTGGCTCCTTTGACTCCTGTGCTGAGTCCTGGGCTCCCACCTCTGAACTCTCTGAACCTTCTGATCAGGAACTGGGGTTTAAAGCCTTCTCTGCTCTCTCCTTCCGATCTCTCCTCTCCCAGGCTCTCTTCTCCCAGGCTCTCCCTCTCCGGGCTCTCCTCTCTGCTTTCTGTCTAGCCAAGGTTTATATTCCTGCTTCCCGGGCAGTGTCTCTCCATCTCTGGACAGGTGCTTGCAATTATCCCTCAAGCCTGCAACTACATCAGCAGAGCTTGGGTGTGGCAGCCTAGGTTCAGTTTCTCTCTGTTTGCTTTCTTTATGCCAACGCTGAAACCTGTGCACTGCAGGGATATCACTTTTCTTAAAAGCAAAATTTTATTTATTTATTTAGCTGTATTTATATCCTGCTTTTCACCGGGTCAAAGTGGTCAATTGTGGGATACATTTAACATGAGGGGATATGAGCCACATACGCTAATAGTTACAGGGAACATGGGCAATGGAGGGTTAAGTGGCTTGCCCAAGACCACAAGGAGTGCCTATAGGACAAGAAATCCCAGTCCCTCTAGCCTGAGATTGCTGTCCCCAGGTGGGAATTGAACCCCCGGCCCTCCGGACTGAAGTACCTTGTCCTAACCACTAGACCACTCCTCCCATTAGTTTCTCCTATTTCCATAGGCTCACTACAAGTTTCCTTATCACAGTACCTAGGACAGAACAACCCACACTATGGTTACACGATGCAAGATACCACCTTGGAAACCAGCACAAAAGAAAAGATATAGGCGTCATCATGGATAATAAGTTGAAACCCCCCTCCCTGTGTGCCGTGGTGGCCAAAAAAGCAAATAGAATACTAGGAATCATAAGGAAAGGAATGGAGAATAAAACAAAAGGTATTATATTGCCTCTGTAGCGTTCCATGGTGCGACCGCTTATTGAATATTGTATGCAATTCTGGTCACCATATCTTAAAAAGGATATAGCAGAATTAGAAAAGGTACAAAGAAGAGCAAGAAAAATGGTAAAGGGGATGGAAGGATACCCCTATGAGGAGAGGCCTAAAAGGTTGGGGCTCTTCAACTTAGAAAAGAGACTGAGGGGGGATATGATAGAAGTCTATAAATCTCACTTGGTTTGCAGCTTGTCGTGCTGTGAGGGCTTGCATGCATCAGTGATGCTGAGAGCTAAACTATCGGTAGTTTAACTACTGGCAGGGTCTCCCAAGATGGACAGGTCTCAGCTGAGGTGCCAGACCAAGACAAACCACCCATCTGGGCAGCAGCAGAATGGGATAGTGTTGACGGCGGAGGATCACATTTTTGTGACAACAGCAACACCACCAAACTTAAACTGCGCGGAAGAAAGGCCCAACAATCTACTTCTGTATCTTGCCATGAAAACCCAATGGATAGTTACAACAAAACAAATTCTGCTATGGTGCTGGAAGATGAGACCCCCAGGTCGGAAGGCACTCAACTAGCTACTGGGGAAGAGCTGAAAACATTTCAGAGTAAAGCCAGCATTTATGATGTGGTTGGATCAAAGCCCTCGGGAAGTCTGACTGCTGATGTAGCTGCGCATGAAATGAGAGTCAGAAGCTGTAAAGATGTCTTACACATTGGAACATGGAACGTACAAAGCATGAACCAAGGAAAGTTGGAGGTGGTCAAGAATGAAATGGAACGTGTACAACTTGATCTGTTGGGTGTCAGTGAACTGAAATGGACTGGCATCGGGCACTTTGCATCAGATGATCACATGGTCTACTATGCTGGAAATGAAAGACAAAGAAGAAATGGTGTTGCATTTATAATAAAGAAGAAACTTGCAAGAACTGTAATGAAATACAATGCAGTCAGCGAACGCTTAATCTCTATTCATCTACGAGGATTGCCTATCAACACAACTATAATTCAAGTATATGCCCCAACAACAGCTGCAGAAGAGAATGAAATTGAAGAGTTCTGTGAACAAGCTGAAATTGACAGAACATGCAAACAGGATATCCTAATAGTCATGGGTGACTGGAACGCAAAAGTTGGCAACAAAGAAGGCAAAGTAGCTGGAAAATATGGACTTGGCAACAGAAATGAAGCTGGAGAAAGACTGATAGAATTCTGCAAGACCAATGATCTATTCATCTCAAACACCTTCTTCCAGCAACACAAGCGGTGACTGTACACATGGACTTCACCCAAAAGGATTGTATAAAAATCAAATTGACTACATCTTTATTTATTTATTTATTTATTTATTTATTTAACTATTTCTTTTATACCGCCCCTTCCAGAGATCAAGGGCGGTTTACATATAACAGGTTAACAGTCTTGTACACAGTTTGTATACATTTTACATAGAACAATAGAATTCAACTATTTACATTGAACAGTAATATAAACTTTGTAGGTATTAAAACAAACACATCTAACTTTTTACAAATATATATTTACAGTGTGTGGTGTGTGTGTTGTGTTGGTCAGAAATTGGTGTAGGTGTTGGAATTTAACGATGGAAAAGCTCTATAGCATCAACAAAGACAAAACCTGGAGCTGACTGTGGTACAAATCATCAACTACTAGTATGCAAACTCAAGCTAAAGTTGAAAAAGAGCAAACCACTCATGAATGCAGCAAAATATGACCTTGAGAATATACCACTGGAATTTAAAGACTGCCTGCAAAATCGATTTCCTGCTTTAGATACAAATGACAGAGCTCCGGAAGAGTTATGGAATGACATCATGAAGGCTGTGTTGGAAGAAAGCAAGAAGTCTCTACAAAAGGTGAAAAAGCAAAAACGTCCAAAATGGATGACGGAAGAAACTCTGACAATTGCCCAGAAACGCAGAGAAGCTAAAGCCAGAGGAGAAAGAAAGACAATAACAGAACTCAACAGAGATTTCCAACGTGCAGCAAGACAGGACAAGGAAAAGTACTACAATGACACTTGCAAGGAAATAGAAGCAGAAACTATTACAGGAAGAACAAGATCGGCTTTCCTAAAGCTACGAGAGTTAAAGAAAAAGTTCCAGTCTCGAATTGGAATGTTACAAGATGCTTAAGGTTCTATGTTGAATGATGCTGATAAGATCAAGAAAAGGTGGAAGGAATATACAGAGTTTTTATATGATAAAGATCAAGTGGACCAACAGCCGTTTCAACCTGTACCTTATGATCGGGAACCATTGGTGATGAAAGAAGAAGTTGAAGCAGCATTGAAAGCCTTATCAAAGAACAAAGCACCAGGCATCGATAGCATTCCTATAGAAGTATTGCAGCAATCTGATGCAGCTATTACCATACTTACAAGGCTCTGCCAAGAAATATGGAAGACAACATCATGGCCAACTGACTGGAAAAGATCTGTGTTTATACCAATGCTAAAGAAAGGTGATCCAACTGACTGTGGAAATTATCGAACAATTGCTCTGATCCCACATGCCAGCAAGATTCTACTGAAGATTATTCAAAAGAGACTACAACCATACCTGGAACAAGAACTACCTGAAGTGCAAGCAGGGTTCAGGAAAGGGCGAGGAACGAGAGACATCATTGCGGATGTGAGATGGATCCTTGAAAAGACTAAAGAATACCAAAAGGATATTTTTCTGCGTGACGTGCTAACCTTTCGAATCTTTATGTACAAATCAAAATTATTCTGTCTTGATTCGACAGCTTTATCCATGTAATCTTTCCCGCTTCTGATCGCTGGAAGGAGCGGTATACAAATGCTTGCTAAATAAATAAATCTATTTGTGCTTTATCAACTATAGCAAGGCTTTTGACTGTGTAAACCATGAGAAACTCTGGGCCACATTAAGAAGCATGGGTATACCAGAACACCTGATCGTTCTCTTGTGCAATCTGTACATTGATCAAGAAGCAACAGTTCGAACGGAACAAGGAGAAACAAAATGGTTTAAAATAAGCAAAGGTGTAAGACAAGGCTGCATACTTTCCCCCTATCTGTTTAATTTAAATGCAGAACAAATCATCAGAGAAGCAGGATTGTATGAAGACAACAGATATGTGAAGATTGGTGGAAGACTCATCAACAACCTTCGCTATGCTGATGATACTACATTACTGGCTGAAAGTGAAGATGATCTGAAAGGTTAAATTAGACTTACCTGCTAATTGTAGTTCCTGGAGCAATCCAGTCTAGTCCCGGAATCCTTGGGTTCTCAACCTCTACCAGCAGCTTTGGAGACTGAGAAACTTTAGAGCTGTGATGTCACTGGCATATAAACGCTGGCACCACCTCCTCTCCTCAGTTAACCTATTGACAAAGCAGACTCACCAGAGCAACAAGTAAGTAGATAATGCACAAAAAATCAACAAAGCTATTATCCCTCAAAACTATTTACATGATAACTACCGTATGCCGGCTATGCTATGAGGTCACCCTTCCCCTTCCCGAAAGGGACAGACCCTCAAGCCCCCAGACAGAAAACACTTACCGTCACTGACCGGAACTACTGGAGCTGACAAGGCTTACCTGTAAATGCCCCCGAGCTTCAGGCTCCCTAGCATCAACCCTCAGGGCGGGAACCGGGCTAGATTGGATTGCTCCAGGAACTACAATTAGCAGGTAAGTCTAATTTAACCTTCCTGTTCGCACCTCCAGTCTAGTCCCGGAATCCTTGGGATGTAACAGAGCAGTGAAAACCAATCAACGAGAGGGACCTGCTAGCCCAGCCTGAAGCACTGCCGATCCAAAACAGACATCTCTTTCCGCTTGCACATCCAGACGATAATGCTTCACAAAGGAGTGCGTTGACGACCATGTCGCTGCCTACAAATATCCTCCACCGGCACCAGGCCATACTCCGCCCAGGAAGCAGCTTGTGCTCTAGTGGAATGAGCCCGCAAATCTGCCGGCACCAAGCAGCCCCGCAAAAGATACGCTGACGCTATCGCTTCCTTCAACCACCGAGCAATCGAACCCTTAGAGGCCGCCTCACCTCGCCGAGCCCCTGCAAAGAGAACAAATAACCTGTCCGACTTACGAAAACTAGCCATTCTATCTAAATACGCCTGTAATGCCCGCTTAACATCCAAGCGATGCAGGGGCTCCGCATCCGGAACTCTTCTTGGACGAAAAAACTGGTAAAGACACCACCTGGTTCATATGAAACCCCGAAACTACCTTAGGCAAGAAGGAAGGCACAGTCCGCAACACCACCTTGGAATCTGAAAAGGACAGGAAAGGTTTCCTACAAGACAGCGCCTGCAACTCCGACACTCGCCTCGCAGACGCAATAGCCACCAGGAATACCACCTTCAGAGTCAGGTCCTTTAATGTCGCTGCCGACAAAGGCTCGAATGGCGCCTTCCTCAACGCTTCCAAAACCAAAGGAAGATCCCAGGACGGAACTACCCTCCTGCAGGGAGGCCGCAACAATCCCACGGCTCGCAAAAAACGCTTTACATCCACATGGCTGCCAAGGAACTGCCAAGCACCTTACCTCTGTAACAGGACAAAGCTGCCAACTGAACCTTTAATGACGCCGCCGCCAAACTCTTCTGAAAACCATCCTGTAAGAAAGCCAGCACCTGAGGCACTGACGCCCTAAAAGGCCGAAAATTCTTGTCCGCACACCACGCTTCAAAGATTCGCCACACTCTAACATATGCCAGAGATGTCAACCGCCACCTCGCCTGCAGCAGGGTCGCTACCACCGCCGCCGAATAACCCTTCGCTCTCAACCGAGCCTGTTCAATAGCCAGGCCGTAAGTGAGAATCGATCCACCTGAGGCATGCACAGGGGCCCTTAAGTTAAGAGATCCCATCGAACCGGAAGCCGCCAGGGCCCCTCCACCACGAGCCGTACCAGATCCGCGTACCACGGACATAAGAACATAAGATATGCCATACTGGGTCAGACCAAGGTCCATCAAGCCCAGTATTCTGTTTCCAACAGTGGCCAATCTAGGTCATATGTACTGTCAGACGGCTGCCTGGGTGAGAATGTTCACAGTCTTGGCAAGTGCATATGTCAATATGATTTGCAAGGGATTGTGGTCAATGCAGTCCATTCACACCAGACACAGCTGCTCACAATAATTTAGTTGTGCTTCAGGGTAAAGCCAATAAGATATTTATTTATGGGGTTATTTCTCCCAACACAGATATGCTTGGTAGCACATAAATCAGGTTACTTGCTTTCAGTGGTAAACTTGGAAAAACAAAAATCAGGAAACATTTGAACTTGTCAGGCAATCAAAGCAAAAGAAATAAGACCTGGTTGGCAACAAACTGTAGGCTTTAGCTAATATTCTCTTAGCAATGTATCAAACAACAAACAAAAGCCACAAAGAAAAGAAAAACTGTTCTTTTCAGGTTAACTTCTTATATCTTCCCACATAGATTCAGAAGTGATTCTCTCAGTGCTCACAAGCAATTAGGTAAGCCTCAATTGCTAGCAGTTATCCAGCTGAAACCCCTTAGCTGGCTTGCTTTCTACTGCGTGGCAAAAAAATCCTACTCAGGAGCTTTTCTGAGTAGATTAAAGAACAAGTTTGTATTTCTTTGTGATGGTTGCTGTACTTTATAACAGAAAATCACCAAAGGAGTTTAGACAGAGAGCAGTCCATGTAAACAGATTCTTCATCTGCTATCACCCCCTCTTCTTCAACAAGCATGGGTTCAATATCATGGATTGGCACAGATGAATCTCCCAATGGAGCACTTTCAGGAGAATACTTGTTTCCCTGCTGTCTTTCAAGGTTATAGCTAGGGCATAGATCAGTGTTCATACCTGAGCTTCCATTGCTGTTAGAGTTCCTCTCTATATAGCCTGGCCAGTATGTAGTCCAGTTCTTATGCCCAGCCTTCCAATCCAGATCCCTGGACACTGGATTTCTCTTCACATACCTTCTGGCACAGGTCTTAGGGTCCCTTCCACGTGCAGCTGTCTCCCTCACAGGTGCCGTCTGGAGATTCCTAGCTCTGCAGCACCATTCCTCTGACTTTCCCCAGTCCAATGGTGTATGCTGGCCCTTGGAATGCCTCCCAGTATACGTACTGCTCTGGACTCTTCTAGACCTCTCAAAGGCTTTTCTCCTCTTTCTTCCAAAGGGTTTCTTTCCCTCTCTGTCCGTCCGGTTTGGCTTCTGCTTCTGATGATCCTCCTGATGATGAAGATGATCAAGCTCAAGCTGATTCTCTGTAGAATAAACTCTACCTTTATTCTGCTTAGATGAGTGCTCCTCCTTAACACTGCGCAGCTGTGCTGAATCAGGCCCTGCCCTTTGAGATGAGTGCTTAGGGATTACCTCATAGCTCTCCTGATTGAACACACGTTTCCCCACTTCAGCTCCTTTAATGGCTGTTGGAAACCTGGTGCATTCTGGGACTGGTAGTCTTTTATGGGAAAATTCTGTTTTCTTATTTCTACCAGAACTGACAGGTTGCTTGTTCAGAGACACTTCACCTTTTCTATAGCTCCTTCCTGAGCTATGATAAGCTTCCTTATCACAGTACCTAGCAGTTTCCCCAAGGGACACAGGTTCCACAATGCTTGTATTGGTTCAAGCATTGATATCCTGGGTCCCTTCATAATAATGGTTTATGGACCTTTCCTCCAGGAACTTGTCCAAACCTTTTTTAAACCCAGCTACACTAACAGCCTTTACTACATCCTCCGGTAACAAATTCCAGAGTTTGATGTCGCGGCCAATCGGGAGCCACGAGAATCACTTTCCCTCTGTGAAGCTCGATGCATTGAAGCACTCTCCCGACCAACACCCACGGGGGAAAGACATACAGAAGTTTGTCCCGCGGCTACTCCTGAACCAGCGCATCCAGCCCTTCGGACATTCTTTCTCTACTTCTGCTGAAGAACAGACCGACCTGCGCTGACTGAAACGTCACCATGAGATCCATGACCGGCGGTCCCCAGCGATGCACTAGCAATTGGAATACCTCCGGATGAAGGGTCCACTCCCCCGGATCCACCTTCACGCGACTCAAGAAGTCGGCCTGCACATTGTCCACTCCCGCGACGTGCGCTGCCGACACGGCCACCAGATTCCGTTCGGCCCACTCGAACAAGCCGTCGGCTTCGGTCTCTAGCACCACATTGCTGGTGCCTCCCTGACGATTCACATAAGCTACCTCCGTCGCGTTGTCCGAGAATACTCGAACCGCCTTCCCGACGAGATACGGACGAAATTCCTGCAAGGCCAAGACCACCGCCCTCAACTCCAATCTGTTGATGGACCAAGTCTTTTCCTGTGCTGACCACTCTCCTTGTGCTATCTGGCCTTGACAATGGGCTCCCCAGCCCTGTAAGCTGGCATCTGTGGTAAGTGGAACCCACTCCGGCACTTCCAATGCCATGCCCCTCTCTAGGTTTCCTGGAGCCAACCACCACTGCAGGGCTCGCCGAGTCTGAGGAGGGCAAACCAATCTCTGGGACAAGACATCCCTTTGATGGGACCAGCGCCGCAACAACACTCTCTGCAATGGGCGCATGTGGGCCCGCGCCCACAGAACCAATTCTAGGGTCGCCGCCATGGTTCCCAACACCTGCAGGTACTCCCAGGCGGTAGGCCTCTGTACGCCGAGAAAGCAAATTATCAACCGCTGGAGCGCCACACTCCGCTGCCGTGGAAGAAAAACCTGACCGACCTCCGTGTCGAAGCGAGTTCCCAGATACTCTAAATGTTGAGTCGGCTGCAACTTGCTCTTCGCCGCATTTACCACCCAACCTAAGCTTTGCAGCATCGCCAACACCTTGGCCGTGGCCGAGACACTCTCCGCTCGTGACTTTGCCCTTATCAACCAATCGTCCAGATACGGGTGCACCATCACTCCGTCCTTTCGCAAGGCCGCTGCGACCACCACCATCACCTTGGTAAAGGTCCGTGGTGCAGTTGCCAGGCCAAAGGGCAGCGCCTGAAACTGAAAATGACCCATCGGAACCGCAAATCTGAGGAATTTCTGATGCTTCTGCCGGATTGGAATATGAAGGTACGCTTCCGACAGGTCCAAAGACGTCAAAAACTCACCTTTTCTCACCGCTACAATCACGGACCGAAGGGTTTCCATACGAAAGTGGGAGACGCGGAGACAGCGATTCACCCTTTTCAAATCCAGAATGGGATGCCACGTCCCCTCTTTCTTTGGAACCACAAAGTAAATGGAGTATCGACCGCCTCCTAATTGGTCAGGCGGAACTGGAACAATCGCCTTGAGCGCCAGCAGGGGACGAACGGTGTCCCGCACCGCCCCGCGCTTTGCTAGAGTTCTGCATGGAGATTGCACGAATGCCTCGGATACCGGCCGCTGCAATTCTAACGCGTAACCGTCTCGAATCACCTCCAACACCCATTGATCGGACGTGAGCTGGACCCAGGCAGGGTAAAACTCCCGCAAACGACCTCCCATGGGAACCAACCCCTCCTGGGCCCGTCTGACTTCATTGTGACTTTTTGAAGGAAGAGGACGAGGACGTCTGTGAGAAACTTCTGCTCGCCCCTCGTAACCCCCAAAACCCCTGGCTCCGAGTAGGGAAACGCCCTCGCTGCCCCTGTCCAAACCTCGCATTCCGAAAACGACGAAAATCACGCTGCTGCCCCCGAAAACCGAGTCCAGAACGAGACTGCTTTTGCTTATCCTCCGGCAGCCGACCGCCCTCGGACTCACCTAAATCCTTAACCAACTTCTCCAAATCCTCTCCAAACAGAAGCTTGCCCCGGAAAGGCAGCTTACTCAACCTAGCCTTAGAAGAACTGTCCGCCGTCCAATTCCGGAGCCAGAGACACCTGCGACCCGCTACTACCGAGGCCATACTCTTAGCCAACCCCCGGATGAGATCATAATGAAGATCGGCTAAATATGCTGCTCCTGACTCCAACCGGGACGCCTCCTCAGTCTCCTCCACCGAGCTCTCACCTTGAATCCGCTGCGCCCATCGCAAACAGGCTCTGGCTACCCAAGCCCTGCAAATAGAGGCCTGCAACGATAAGCCATTTGCCTCAAAAACCTGCTTCAGCAAAGTTTCCAGCTTATGGTCCTGCGCATCCTTAAGCGCAGCGGACCCTTCCACCAGAATGGTGGTTTTCTTAGTTACCGCAGAAACCGCCGCATCCACCTTTGGAGCCTTAAACAGATCCCGGTCCTGATCCATCAGCGGGTAAAGCCTCGGCATCACTCTGGAGCCCTTGAGCACTGCCTCGGGCATATCCCACTCTTCCTGAATCATTTCTTTAAACACCCTATGTACTGGGAACGCCCTCTGCATCTTACGGAAGGCCTGCAGCAAGGGATCCTCCAGGGTGGCATCCTCTGCAGGCCCTGCCATTGGCATATTTAGGGTCTTAAGGGACTCTGAAATGAGAGCTGGCAGCTCCTCTCTACGGAAGACCCTAACCACTCTCGCTTGATCCTCCTGATCCTTAATCTCACCTTCCTCTAAGTCCTCAACCAGGCCCTCTTCAAGGTCCGCTTCGTCTGTGCGCAAATCCTCAGACAGCACCGACTGCTCTAATCTATCTCTGTCCAAACGGGCCCTCTTTGCCACAGTGCTAGAGCTGTCCCCTAGCACTGGAGAACCAAACCTCTTTCCCCTGAAGCTCTCCCCTGAAGGTCCCGCTACTGGGGCCTCCTGGGAAGAGCCCAAGGCCCTATGAATCAAGGACAAAAAATCCATGGAAAAAATAGCCGCCAAGCTTCCTGACACCGGCAGCTTTGATTGCAGGGAATCCTGTCCAGCCACCGCAGTGACCCCCGATTCGGAAGGGGGCAGAGGGACCGGAACCGGGTCTCCCCACTCTATGGAGCCCTCCTTACCCTCTGCACCCCCCTCAGCAGGAAGCTCACCAACACTAGCCTCAAGGCTACAGCCTTTACAGACTCCTTCCGGAGTAACTGAACTCCTTCTAGCCCCGCATAGTAAGCAAAGCTGCTTGGCTGGCATGCTGCCCACTAGTCAGAACAAAAAAGGATTTCCTGGTCAAGCTTTTTCAAATAACCTAAAAAGACTGCCTCCTCAGAGCAAAATGAATAAAACAGTGCAAACCGCAATTCTCTAACGGCTCGACGGGTCGCAGGGAAGGCAACAGACCCCCCCCCCCCCCTGCTGGCTTTCCCGCGCAGAGCGCACGCGGTGCGGCCTGACTCCCTCCATCAGCCTGATTGCCGCGCAATAAACTGCCTTACCTTTCAGGCCTCCGTTCACCACAAGAATTGCCAAAGCCCCGCGATCTGAGTGCCCCTGCAGCTCCGGAGCCTCAGTATCGCTGAAAAACGCGGGCACTGCGATCGATCGCACCGGGAACAGGGAGGGTGGCTCAAGCGCAAGCAGGCAGATCTTCTGCGCGCTGAGTCCAGCCCTGTGGTGATGCCTGACGTCCGTTGTGAAGGCCAGGGACCGAAGCGCGGGCCCCCCCCTGCACAGTACAGACGTACCCCGCAGGCTCTCAACTCTTCCCCCCCAAAGGAACGCTAACTAGAGAAAGGGAAGAGGAGAAAAGAACCTCAAGGCAGCCGCCGACTAGACTCACAGCACTTAAGAAATGCCCAGAATCAGCCAATTAACCCGAAATAACCAGGGACCCTTAACTTCTTCTTCTTTTTTTTTTTGTTAAAGAAAGTCTGCCTAATTGTTCCTCAAGTGAGCCCTGTAATCCCTGGGCTCACAACCCCTCAAGCTGCTTTGGAGACTGATAACTGAGGAGAGGAGGTGGTGCCAGCATTTATATGCCAGTGACATCACAGCTCTAAAGTTTCTCAAGTCTCCAAAGATGCTGGTAGAGGTTGAGAACCCAAGGATTCCGGGACTAGACTGGAGGTGCGAACAGGAACATTTGCTTCTCACAATCAAAGCACATAGTCTCAAAATGGACCTGCACCTTAATGTAAAGAAGACAAAGATCATGACAACTGGCATAATCAACAGGTTCATCGTTGAAGGAGAAGAAATTGAAATTGTGAACAACTTTAAACTACTTGGATCAACTATCAATAAAGAAGCAACAAGCAGTCAAGAAATCAAACGACGCATTACTCTTGGCAGAATGGCTATGAAAGACCTAGATAAGATTCTCAAGAGCAGAGATGTCTCTCTCCATACAAAGATTCGACTTGTTCAAGCCATGGTATTTTCAATAACATCATGTGGATGTGAAAGCTGGACAGTGAAAAAGACAGACAGGAAGAAAATTGATGCCTTTGAATTATGGTGCTGGCGGTGAATACTGTGTATACCATGGACTGCCCGAAGAACAAACCAGTCAGTACTAGAGGAGATCAAACCTAAGCTTTCTTTAGAAGCTCAGATGACAAGACTTCGACTTTCATACTTTGGACACATCATGCGAAGAGAGAGATCATTAGAGAAAGACATCATGCTTGGCAAGATAGAAGGTCAACGCAAAAGAGGAAGGCCAGCAATGAGATGGATCGATACAATAACAGGAGCTATGGGTACCAGTCTGTCAACAATGAGCCGCCTGACTGAAGACCGAACACAATTTAGGATAGCTATCCAGAGGGTCGCCATGAGTCGACTCCGACTCGACGGCACTTAACAACAACATAAATTAATGAATGGAGTGGACAGGGTAAACGTAGATGGGTTGTTTAAGAACATAAGAACATAAGATATGCCATACTGGGTCAGACCAAGGTCCATCAAGCCCAGTATCCTGTTTTCAACAGTGGCCAATCTAGGTCACAAGTACCTAGCAGTTTCCCCAAAAGACACAGGTTCCACAATGCTTGTATTGGGTCAAGCAATGATATCCTAGGTCCCTTTTAATAACGGTTTATGGACCTTTCCTCTAGGAACTTGTCCAAACCTTTTTTAAGCCCAGCTACACTAACACAGCTTTTACTACATCCTCTGGTAACAAATACCAGAGTTTGATTACACGTTGAGTGAAAAAATATTTTCTCTTATTAGTCTTAAATAGTTTACCCTGTAGCTTCATTGCATGTCCCCTAGTCTTTCTATATTCTGATGACGTAAACAATCAATTTAAGTTTACCCGTTCCACTACATTCATTAATTTATAGACCTCCATCTTATGTCCCCTCAGCCATCTCTTTTCCAGGTTGAAGAGCCCTAACCTTTTTAGCCTCTCTTCATAGGGGTATCCTTCCATCCCCTTTACCATTTTGGAGGCTCTTCTCTTTTCTAATAACGCTATATCCTTATGTCTTCCAAGTCTGCTACTCTTGCCTCCAGAGATTGGACTCGTTCCCTGAGAGCAAAGAGCTCCTTGCACCTAGTGCACACGTATAATCCCTCACCAACTGGGAGAAAATCATACATGTGACACTCAATGCAAAAGACTGGACAGCCCCCATCTCGCTGCTGGACTGCTGTCTGCATCTTAGTTTTAAGGCTGTGTTTAAATGTTTAAGTTCTTTACTTACTAAGGGTTGCTGGGGATACTTATACTAATAAAACTATACCTAATATGTTTAATGTACTTTGTTCACCTGAAGTTTAATTAATCTCAGGTCCTTAATGTATGCTGATGAGAAGAAACAGCTGCACCTGAGAGTGAATATGGCACCTCCTTTCCTTTAAGAGGTTTAAGTATACAATTGCTGTAAGACGGGAGTGATGTGCTCAGTTCTTGGAATGTCTGTAATGATGCGTGCTGCAGTGTTTTGCACCATTTGGAGTGGGTGTAAGGTCTGTTGAGGGAGGCCTTGATATAAAGAGTTTCCATAATCAAGCAGAGGTGTGATGAGTGCTTGGCACACTGTGCGGAAGTGGTCCTGGCGGAGCATTGGCTTGATCTTTCTGATGGTCCTCAAATGTTGATAGGCCTTGTTTGCGGTTTTGGTGATGTGGGATTTCAGGTTCAGAGCTCTGTCCATTGTGATGCCCAGGTACTTAATTTCATCTTTGACTGCTATGAGTCTGTCTAGAATGCTGATAGTTTGTGGTGGGATGAAGGTGGGGTTCCTGGTGACGAACACTGCCTCAGTTTTATCGTAGTTGACCGTCAGGTTATTGGCCAGGCATTCATGTACTGTCTAAATGTTGTTAAGCACCCTCATGTTAAATGTAACCCTCCAATTGTGATGTGACCACTTTGATTGTAGGATAAGGTGGTATACAAATCTGTCAAAATAAATAAATAAAATAAGTACCTATAAAGCTACGATTATCCCAGGGATGAGTGGGTGTCGGGGAGGGAGGGAGGGAAAGAAGACTTATTAAAAGCTGGCTGCTACACAGTAGCCTGTCCTGGGCTTCTAAGGTAATCTGTGACCAATCTCCAGAGGGAGTCCCACAGCCCTTGCTTGAATAGAAGGAGTCTTGGGTTCTAAATTTAACCAGAAAGCTCTCTTCTGTGTTTTAAATGTAAACTGAAAGTTCTTTGCTGCTACTAGGCCTTGACTGATTTAACAAATATACTGGGTTCACAAATTAATCAGCTTTAATCTAAAGAATTCCTTTTCCCCAAGATTTAGAAAAATTCCCAGAAGTAAATACTTACAATCGCAGATCTCTCTCCAGAAGTAGCAGTCCCCTTTTGTAGTCCTCGTTGGCGGCGGTGCCGGCAGCAGCAGAGCAGACCTGATCTCTAATTGAAACATCCCCCCCCCCCCCACATGGGTCTTTCCGACTCCATGCTTGCATGCAGTTCTGATCCCTCCCTCCTCTGACGCGAACCTATGTCAGAGGGAGGGAGGGATCAGACCTGCATGCAAGTGTGGAGTTGTAACGACTCGCATGGTTTGTTTTTTTTCAAGTAGTCAGGTCCGATCTGCTGCTGCTGGCGTCACCACCGACGAGGGAACACAAAAAGTGGCAGTGGCACGACAAGGGCAGGCAGCGTGAATGGGGAGCCGGCTGGACATGGAGGTGTGGCGTAAGATGGGGAGATGCTGGGCATGGAGCAAATGTGATGGGGGGGGCATGCCAGATGTGCAAGTTGCACAAGGCGCAATTATTGCTTGGTACAGCCCTGATATCACTATAGGGTGTTGCAGGGCCATATGTAGAGACTCATTTGCATGACTATTTGCATATCCATTAATATGCAGTCCATCCAAAATCCTAGGCAGTTTCCAAAAACACTTACACAATTTATTTAAACAGACATTATGAAACAAAATCAACTTAAAACCACTTTCACACAACCACAAAAATCAGTTATAAATATTTGCATACTAGGTTTATTTGGTCAATATTTATTTTATTTTTATTTTATTTATTTACTTCTCTTATATACTGCGCTATTAAAATCAGTGCGGTTTACAATTGAACAAAAAACATACTGCAATGTCACACGACAATTGAGTTTTTACATTGAACAAGTACGAGATAACCTGGAGGTAACAGGGGTAACTAATTACAGAGTAATTATTCATGGAGTATGGTGAGAAATTATACATATAATATAGCTTGGTTTCAACATATTTATAAGAGTTTTAATCAATAAGATGTGTGATCAGTACCAATAATAAATAAGAAAGGGGATATGGTGGTAGAGCTAGTCATTTTCTTTATGGTGTTGGATTTTGGGTGGGGTGGAGTAGGGTGTAGGATGTGAGGATGGGTGGATGTTTCTGGGATTGGATTCTGGGTAATGGATGAGGAAAAGGTGTTGTTTGAGGGCTTTTCTAAATGACAATAGGTCTGGGGTGGAACGGAGCTCAGTAGGGAGGGCATTCCAGGTCATGGGTGCAAATAGGGAGAAGGCTCTATTGGCGGTAGCCTTTTTGCACTTAGTTAGAATGTTGGGGATCTCTAGAGTGTTTGCTTGATTAGATCTCCTGATCCTGTTGAACGGCCGGCTTTGAATGAGTTTGCTGATGGGTGAGGTGATCTGGTTCCTTAGGGCTTTGAATGTTAGTACTAGGGACTTATACTGGATTCTAGCCTGAAGTGGAAGCCAGTGGAGATCCATCATGACTGGGGTTATATGTTCAGCTCTTGATGTACCTGCAAGCACCCTTGCTGCAGCATTCATTGCAAAGCAAAGAGGTCCTAGTGTTGACTGAGGGAGGCCATGAAGGATAATATTTGCAAAGTCTAGATGTGGGAGCACCAAGGCTTGGAAGATAGTTCGGTAGTCATTAAAGTCCAATAGGGGGCGCAGGTGACGTAGTATTCAGACCTTGTGGTAAATTGCTTTCGTGATGTTCTTCACATGTGTAAACATGTCAAGTCGTTGGTCGAGCGTGATGCCGAGATAGCGGATAGTTGATTTTGCTATCAACGCAATATTGTTTACTTTTAATGTGGGGGGTGGGGAGAACATCTGGTTCTTGGTGAGGAATAAGACATCTGTTTTACTATGGTTGATCCTTAAATTTTGTGTTGTAAGCCATTGTGATACAGCTTCGAAGCAGCTTGATATAGGTGAAAAGTCAGGTTGATCAATCAGGAATGGTGAGTAGATTAGGACGTCGTCTGCGTAGACTAGGCACTGGATGTTGAAGGAGCGGATTAGGGTACAAATTGGTTGCATATATATGTTGAACATTAATGCAGATAGGGATGAACCCTGAGGTACACCTTGATTGAGAGGGAATGGGTCAGAAGTCATGGGACCTGTTCTGACTTGTTGTCATCTGTTAGATAGGTAGGACTTGCACCATGCTATAGTGAGCCTTGTATTCCTTTCTCCACAAGATGGAGTATCAGAGTTTCATGGTTGACTGAATCAAAGGCTGCAGCAATATCCATAAAAATGAGGACAAATCCCTGGCGGATGTTATCAAGTCCTGTAACTAGATCATTGAAGAGAGTTGTGAGGATGGTGTCGACACCATGAGCTTCTCTGAAGCCATGTTGAGATGGATCCAGTGGAGCTACATCGTCAATATGTTGTTGGATTTGTCATTGAACTACCTTTTCAATGATTTTGGCGAGTAGGGGGATGCTTGATATTGGGCGAAAGGATTCAACTTTGGAGGAATCAAGTTTGTTGTTTTTTAATAATGGGCGGATTGAAGTAAATTTCAGGCTTTGTGGGAAAGATCCTATGGAGAGGGATTGGTTTGTGATTCTGCTTATAGCGGGACTAAGTTCTTGGCGTAATTCTTTGATCCAACTAGCTGGACATGGGTCACTAGGGGCAGTGGTAAGATTAATGGATGTGATAATATCTTGTATTTCTTTGTTGGATACCTCGCAAAATTTGAGTAGAGGGGTTTTACATGTAGTAGAGGAGATTGTGCAGGTTGTTAACTTGTTGGCTTGGATTATCTTTGATTGTAGGTAGTTTGCATAATCTTGTGGGTGAGGCATAGTTGTTTGAGCGGGAGCTGGGTCACCTGTTAGGGACTTAACTATGCTGAACAGATCATGGAGTTTGTTAAGCGATCGCTTTAGAATATCTGCATGGTATTGTTTTCTTTTTTCCATCGTCATTGCTCGATGAGATTGTAGATAAGAGGTGTATGTACGTAGAGATTCAGGGGACCGGGCGTGGCGCCAGTGTCTCTCGAGTTTACGTAAGTGAAGGAGCGACGCTCTAAGGTCATTGGTGTACCATGGAGCATGTTCTCGCTTCTTGATGTTTATTCTTGTGGTTGGAAGGGAGGCAGCTGATTTAAGGGCGTGGTCCCAGTTGGAAACTAGTTTATCTGGGTCAGATAGTGTGATAATAAGGTGAGGTAAGATTTCCTCAAGGGCTTTATCCTTAACAAAAGGCTTAAAACGTGTAGGTAGAGAGCTCGGTGGGGCTTGTGCCTTGATAGTGCTGTTAGTCTGATGGATGGTGGGTATCTGAAATGTGATAAGATCATGATCAGACCAGGGTACTGAAGTTATTGATGTGGCGAAGTGGTGAGCTATATTTGTTGCTATCTGTGGGGCGAAGATCAGGTCAAGTGTGCTTCCCTTGATGTGGGTAGGTGATTCAATAATCTGATTGTATCCCAGATCTTTCATAGCATCAATTAAGGCTGTTGCATGTGCAGTTGTTAGAGAAGGCAGGTTAAAATCTCCCATTATCCAGCTTGGGATACTGGAATTGCAAGCAAGATTGATTATTGTTGATAATTCGTCTGGTGAGGGTGTTGGAGCTCGATATAAAAGGTTGATAGAGCAAAGTTCATTTGTTATAGTAATCATATCGAGGTGAGTGGTGCTGGATGCATTGCTTGTTTTGAACTGGAGATTGGATTTTGTGAGGATGAGTGTACCTCCTCCTTTTTTATTAGACCTGTGGCAAGTGTGGATGGTGAAGCCAGGTGGTGACATCTGGTGGATGAGAGCATTATCGCAGTCTGATAGCCAAGTTTCGGTTATCATTAGGATATCAAGATTGTGTTGGGATATCAGGTCGTGGACCACTGGCCATTTTGAACGTATAGATCTTGCATTTATAAGTGCACACCTGATTGGGTATTCGGATTTGTTTTTCTGGCTATGGTCCTTTTTGAGGTTTTGCAATGGGATGTATAGTAGGTGGGGGTGGGTTGTGATGGGTCTTGATGAAGGGTGACGGGGGGTTTCAAACCATTTTCTTCCCGTGTAGCGGAGAATTAGGATGAAGCTGGTGTCAGGGTTAAAGGCGTGCAGAAGGTTGGGGTAGTAGGAGGTAAGGAGGAGTAGGGTTAAGCTCAAGATTGAGTGCATTTTTGGTATCTTGAGTGAAGGGTACATATGTGATTGCAAGGTAGGTAGATTTTAGGATAGTAAATTAGAAAAGCCCTGAATGTCTTAGTAGATCTGTATTATTGTGAGGTAAATAGTAGAGACTATAGGGTGTCTATAATGTGGTTATGTACTATGGGTTACAAGATATATACTATAACTACATTGTACACATTTGTGTAGTAGCAACATTAATTAAAGTAATGCAAATATAAGGAACAGTAATTGTATCAGTAGTGGTGGTAACTAAATATAGGTAATCAAACTAACAATGGAACACCAGTGTAAATAGCATTTTTGATAAAAGGATCAAATTATAAAATTACATTAGTGTGGTAGCATTATTAATTAAACTAACATAGTAGGCAGTAACAGGTAGACAATGGAGACAACTTTAAAACATAATGTTGATTTAAGTTAGTGAACCAGTACTGTGACCACGTTATGAGGAGGAAAGAAATAAGATGAGAAAAACTAATCCTGGTAGCTGTGAATTCAAAATCCTTGTGCCCAGGCTGGATTGGACTGCATCAGAGCTGGAACTCCCCAGAAACAACAGCAGTAAAGCTAACAGGCCACTAGACATAATTAAACTGAGATGTTCCCTTAAAATTTGAGATTTCCTTGAATCTGAACTGAAAAAAAATATTTTTTAACTTGGACTGGCAACATCAAGAATACAAAAGCACAAATCTCGATGGCAATCCATATCCCACTACCCCCTACCAATACCCTACAACTAACTTCACAGAAAGACAAAAAGAAAAAAAGAAAAAACCACAGTACAGGGCCTATAAAGCAAATCTACCATTCCACAACAACATATACAAAAAGGAGCTTACCTAGAAAAGGGCTGCAACAGAGAGCAGTGAGTGAGATGGTGGTACCTGTTGGAGGCTGGTAGAAGAGAGCTACAAGATCTACCCTAGAGTGTTGGTGGTGTTGGGCACGATCCCACTGGTGCCATCAGTGTGGGACAGGCCAGATGTTAAAAGCTCACTACTGGCAGCTCACACCTGCTCAGGGCATGGCCCAAAGTAGTATGACCTAAGGGGCAGGTCACACCCCTTTGAAGCCCCTTCGGAGCCAATAGCAGCTACTGAGAGCTGTATTGGAATGGACATATATCCTGGACTTTGTGCTTGAGAGGTCGAATTAGTTTGTTTCTTGACTTTGCTTCTAGATAGTTCAAAAGAAGAGGAAAGAGAAAAATGTTAAAGCTCTCCCCTCTTCTAAGGTTCTGATGGATAAACATGTAGTTGCTATGGCTCCAATGGAGTCAGGTTCTGCTCTTACTCAAGTAGGCTCCCCCTCCTCTGGGAGGCCCCTTGACTCCTCCTCCAGGACTGTTGAATTCTTCTTTAGGGGAGCAAGAACCCTCCACCAGTCCACCCCAATAGGGAAGATGGAAGCAGTGGGTGTGGACTTCTCCCCATACCAACATCAGCACCTGATTCTTTACCCGATTCTTGGGCTTTGATGGAGTCTTCAGAACCAGCTTCAGTTTTGTTATTGGATATTTGGAAAACTGTTACATGCACAGAAGCTTTGTTAAGAGGTTCTGTTATTAAATCGTGTCAGTAATCCTCAGAAGCAGCAGAGAAGATGCAAGGAACAGATGATAGATTAAAGAGTGTGGTCACTAATATAAAAAGTTTTGGAGAATCGTGTCTGTACATTACAAATGACTGGGGCTTTTGCTAGTAAGGGCAACTTTTCTTTGCCTCATAAGGCTGAAGCCCTAGAAAATAGAATTAGGTCTAACAATTCACGCTTGTTGAATTTTTCTTGCAGTTATCATGTTTCAAAAATATTTGAAGGAGGTTTTGTTAATTTCAAATTCAGATGATACTGAATTGGTAAATGGCTATAATCTTCCAAAAAATAAGGTTAAAGGAGTTTTTGATAAAATGGACACAGCTGACTTTGATTTAACTGGTTTTTTTAGTCTTTTCAGGAAACTCTTACCTCATGGAATTCCTTATTAGTGACCTTAGCATCTGATTTGGATTGTAGTATAATATTTAAATCCTATTTCATATAGGAGGAGCGTTTTTTTGTGGAGATAAAACACACATTTTCCCAGATGTTTCGAGAGCTGCTCAGCTTAGGAGAAACTTTGTTTGGCACTTAAACCTGGGGTTATGTTTATTATTTGAAATATCCTTGTAGATATATCATTGTTTTCCAAGGATGTTTTTGTTGATTCTTTACATTTGGAATAGCTATTGGTTTCTAAGAAGAATTCTGAACAGGTGTGAAAGCATGGGACAAACCCAGATGATCTCTAAAGGAAAAAATGGACTTTTGCAGTTGGTATGGAAGGGCAGAATAGCAAGGCCATATGGTATTTATCTGCTGTCATCTTTCCATGTAATTAGTATATGTCTTCCTTGTGGGATTAGGAGTTTATTTTTTTATTTAGTAGGTACCAAAATGGCTTGATTTTAGCCTAATTTCCTAGGATTATTCTTTTATGGGTAGATATCTTACTGCTCTCCATATATGTTGTCTAGCATTTTGTAAGATTTCCTTTGTCCAATTTTTTTGATTATACTGTATAATAAATGTAAATGTAATTTTCTTTTTATCTCAGTTTCCTATGTAATTGTATTAAAATCCTAATAAAAATAAATTAAAAGAAAAAGAAAAGGACAGCACTATAAATATTGCAATGGAGACGTCACCGAACCGCATGGACGGCTGAAAACGAGCTCTGCCGTTCATCCCCACAAAAGTGATTAATCTCCCCCAAAATAAAGCCTTATAAACACCCAAAGAGGAGTGGAACAGTTAGTGGGAGCGGAGACTGGAGGAATGACATCAGTGAGGAAAAAGACGGCAGATATAAGAGAATATACTTCGCTGTGGTCAGAGGGGAGCAGAGAGAAGGAGGAAAAATGGGAGGTGAAGCGTACACTGAGGCTGAGGCTGAAGAGCAGTTGAATACCTTGGAAGAGGTGCAGAGTAGAAGTGCTGTGGTGCAGATTTCAAAGGAAGAGCTCCGGTCATGGTTTGGTGAGCTGAGGTCTGAAATGGCGGGATTCAGAAATGACATGGAGGCGGCCATAATGGAATTTCAGGCTGATGTGCAGGAGCTGGAGAAAAGAGTGGAGGAAGTGGAAGGGCAAATGGAAGAGGTGCGAAGCAATGTGAGTACAATAAACAAAGTAGTGCACAGTCTAGAAGCTGCGAAGGAACAGATTGAGTTAAAGCTGGAAGATCTGGAAAATCGTGCGAGAAGGCAAAATCTCCAAATGAAAGGGGTGCCGGAACATGAGGACTACAGAGATTGTGAGCAGACTGCACGGGACATATGCATGGCGGTGCTGGAGGAGCCCCAGGATGGAGGGCAGGCACTGGAACTTAAAATAGACAGAGCGTACCGCACACTGGGCCCAAGGAGAGGGGAGACACCTGCGACGCCCCTGCCCCGCCTTAGGGCTAAAAGACAGGAGCGGCCTATTGCCTCGTGAGGAATGGAGTTAAAAAATGTTCCCTGGTACTGCTGGGTAATGTAGTTCTTGTGCTCCTTTCACTCCGAAATAAGTGTAGTTGTGCGCCAGAGACGGTAAGGCTTGTTTGCAAGTATTTTATTGTTGTTGGGGAGATTCTTCCAGCGCATCACAAATTCATACACATGAACAAAAACTGGTGCTTTAACATGAACAGAATAAACTTAGGAATAAAGTCAACTAAAGTAGAATTCAGCTTTAACTTCAGCTTTACTTCTAGGGAGTTTGACTCAGCTCTGCCCCAAGAGGTGATTCCCATTTAATACAGCCTCTTTACATGCACTGTTACGTTCACAGTGGGAGCTTAATTCAGGTGCAAGTAATTAAGGTTTCCAAAGCATGGCAGTAGAAACAGCTCCGTTGTATTTTACTCATACACGGCACAGCAAGCTTCTTTACTCTGGTATTTCCATACAACACAATGAACAATCCATACTATTACAGTCAGGTAAGTCAGAATCAGTTTGCATTAATTCTTCAGACTGTATAGAATTAGTATCTTCATTCAGTACTGGTTGTCTGCCTGCTTTTAGATCTAGAAACTCTTTAAAGCTTTGGAGAAGCAATTCAGCCTGTTGGTTGCTAGATAAGCAATTGTCAGCAGCTATTAAGCTTCTCTCTTGGTCAGTAATGTTTCCCTTCTCCCCTCTCAGGCTAAATAAGTCAGGGTAACATTTAGGCTCTCTTAGTAAGGCTTCAAACATAGGAGACTTGAGTTTACCTTCACTCTTGTAACTCTTAGGAAAACTGCTTACTTTTTGCCAAGCCCCTCTCGTCCTAGGTGGCTCAGACGTCTTCCAGCTGTGAGGGTTCCTGTGTCTCTCTGGTCCCAACTGTATTCCAAAGAATGAGTTTTCTTTCTCACTTGCCTGCCGTGGAGGCTTCCTCTTCCAGGGCTCTGCCTTCTTCCGGAAGTCTAATCCAGGGCTACGTCCACTTTCCTCAGGACTTTCATTCACAGCCCTTGAAAAGATCCTTGCAGGTCTTCTTTTATTACCAGGGTCAAACGTACTGCCACACTGCTTCCTGGTCTTCCATTCACTCTCTGACTCACTCTCAGCTGACGTACCAAACGTCTTTCCACAGCTCGTCCTCTCACAGGTCCTTTGCTCTGAGGTCCTCTGCTCAGAGTTCCTTGTGCAGCTCTGTGCACTGCTCTGCCTACTTCGGCTCAGTCCTTTGCTGCTCTCTTTGCTCCTCCTGCACTCTCTGCTCCCTTTGCTCTCTTTAGCAGGGTCATTCTCAGGTTTAAAACGAGGTTCTCTTCCAGGCACGCCCCTTCCAACCACTGGGTGTGCCCAATCAGGACTACTCAACTCCTCCCCTGGGCTGGTATCCATTCTTAGCTCAGCAGAAAGGAGTTTTTCTTTCCTTCCAGTATTGTCAATCTGGCGTAAATCCTGTTGCCCTTCAGGATTTTCCTCGGTCTCCATTGCCTCAGGAGGGCGCTCTTCACCACACACCACAGGACATTATTATTTGCCTCCATGACTTTAAAATCAAGAAAAATAATAAATAAGGTGAGGGGAGCAGGTCCCCTAGAGTGGAAAGGCAATAAGGTTGCAATTTTTGTGGACTTGGCTGCGGCCACGCTACAACCCAAAGAGAATGGAGAGGATTCACAATGAGGCTAAGAGAAGAGAACATTAAATATAAATGGCTGTACCCCACGGGAATTGCGTTCACCAGTCAAGGCATCACAAGGCAGCGTTAACAGCAGCGCAGTTGGCAGCAAGATGAAGGAGGCAGGAGTGACACGTTTACCAGAGGTGGGAGAAGTGAGAAAACCTGCGAATGAAAGACAACAAGATGGCAGAGAGTGGAGAGCAAAGAGAGAAAGAGTACACGCGCGATGCAGAAAAGAAAAGACAAATAAACAGAGCAAAGAGAGAAAGAGTAAACGCGCGATGCAAAAAAGAAAAGACAAATAAGCAGAGCAAAGAGAGAAAGAGTAAACGCGCGATGCAAAAAAGAAAAGACAAATAAGCAGAGGAAAGAGAAATGGAAAAGAATGAAAAACAAAAGCAAGGTTAAAGAAGACGCAAAGATGGACTGAGTTTGTGATGTGAGCGGGAGAGGGGTGTAAAGGTAATTGTAAAGTTAAATGTGAAGAAAAAAAAGGGGGGATTAAGATAAGAAGAGAGCATAATTTATTTAGACAGTTTTGTATACCGCCTTATCCTTCAATCAAAGCGGTCACAACACAATTGGGGGATACATTTAACACACGGGGATATGAGACACATACTCGTACACTAATACTTACAGGGAACATGGGCTATGGAGGGTTAAGTGGCTTGCCCAAGACCACAAGGAGCATCTGTGGGACTAGAAACCCCAGTCCTTCCGGCCCAAGGTTGCTGTCCTCTAGTGGGATTTGAACCCCCGACCTTCCAGCCTGAAGTACCTTGCCCCAACCACTAGGCCACTCCTCCACTCCATAATGTGAAATGTGTAACAGGAATGGGAAGGGGAGGATGATGTCTGGGAGGAAGCGGAAGCTACTAAATGGTAGACAGAATGAGGAGAGGGGGAGGCTGGGAGGAACGGAACTAAAGGAGGGGAGGGAGAGGCAGGAAGAGGGAGGGCACCCGGATCCTGTGTGTAGACAGAATGAGGAGAGGGGGGAGGCTGGGAGGAAGGGAACTAAAGGAGGGGAGGGAGAGGCAGGAAGAGGGAGGGCACCAGGATCCTGTGTGTAGATAGAATGAGGAGAGGGGGGGAGGCTGGGAGGAAGGGAACTAAGGGAGGGGAGGGGAGGGAGTGGGAAGAGGGAGGGTACCCGGATCCTGTGTGTGTAAGAAGAGGAAGTGTAGAGATTGTCAGTTATGGGTAGTAATCAAAACAATAGTAACCTTAAATGTGAAAGGACTTAATTCCTGGTTTAAAAGACAGGCCCTATTGAAAGAGGGCAGCAGAGTAAGAGCGGATGTTCTGCTTATACAAGAAACACATTTTAAAAAAATACAAGAAAGATGGTTGATGAGTAAAGAATATAATAAAGTGTATCTGGCCCATAATCAGGAATTGCCAAAAAGAGGAGGAGTGGGAATAATATTTGCAAAAGGTTTGAATGTGGAAGAAGAGCATGTGGAGAGGGACCCGGGAGGGCGCTACATTTTGTAGAAAGGGAAAATAGAAGAAAGGCCTGTAGTAGTGGGGAGCATATATGCGCCAAATACACGACAAGGGCGGTTCTATGGGAGGTTCCATGAGGTGGTAGAACCCTATTTGTAAAGTTCGGTAATATTAGGATGGGATTTTAATGCAATGCTGAACCCCAGAATAGACACTATGGGGGACAACAAGTGTGGGCCAAAGGAGGTAAGTCAGAAGTTGTTGCATAAATTGGGCGCAGTGGATGTTTGGAGGCATATACATGGGAACAGGAGGGAATATACACACTACTCTCACCCACATAAGAGATACAGCAGAATAGATATGATATGGCTGGATGGCAGGATAATAGAACAGGTCAAGAAGGTGGAGATCGGGCCTATAAGCTGGTCAGATGATGCCCCGGTGGAGGCTTCCTTGAGGTTACGAAAGGAAGGCAGACGTTTGCGTTTCTGGAAGTTGAATGAATCCCTTATAGATGAGTTGGAAGGGCACAACAGTATACGGTGCACTATAAGGGAGTATATGTGCCACAATGAGGAGGGTGAAGTGGAACCAGCTGGGGTGTGGGATGGGTTGAAGGCGGTTGTAAGGGGACTGTGTATAGCCTTGGCGGCGAGACGGAAGAGAGGAAAAGAACATAAAGAGCAGGAGTTGTTAAAAGAGTTGAGATCAGAAGAATTAATGCATAAGCAAAGAGGGGGAAGAAAGCGGCTACAACAAATTCGGAAAATACGAGAAGAATTTGTGGTCTTGCACGAAGCTGAAGAGGCCTATAGGTTAAACCAACTAAAACATGAGTTCTATGTACAGGGTAATAGGCCAGGTAGATATCTAGCCAGAAAATTAAGGGAGAAAAGGGTGCAACAGCAGATCCTGAAATACATGGAATAAAGGTGGGTGAGGAAGAATATATATAAAATTTGGATATTTGCGGATAATGTGATGTATACACTAGGACAACCTGAGAAATCGATTCCAGCACTAATACAGGAGATTATGAAATATAGTGCGGTATCAGGCTATAAAATGAACATGGAAAAAACAGAAGTGCTCAAATTAAGGTTGAATTCACAGGAAGAGGGTAGGATATGGAAAACATTTCCATTTAATTGGGCTAGTAAAAGTGTAAAATATCCAGGGATCCAGATTCATGCAGAAGGGTCTGAACTATATAAGTTGAATTATGAGCCAATTGTAAAGAAGATGCTAACTGATTTAGTAAGATGGGACAAGCCCATTTTCTCATGGATGGGAAGGATAGCCATTGTGAAGATGAATATACTGCCCAGACTACTCTTTCAGTTTATGACCTTGCCTATAGAAGTTCCTACAGCCATGATAAACCTGGTGCAGAGAAGAATCTTCTCCTTTATTTGGAGACGTAGACCCCCTAGGGTGCAAAGGAAAATAATGTATAGAGCGAAAAAGGAAGATGGTCTGGCGGTTCCTGAAATTGGAAGATATTATGAGGTGGCTCAGTTGCGAACGATAATAGGGTGGAGGTTGGAGAAAGAGGGGCCTCAATGGAGTAGAATAGAACAGGTGATGGTAAGACCCAACTATATTACAGATCTGTTGTGGAAGAATAGGGAGGAGAGAGAATGAGGCCTAGTAAAAAACCCATATATGACTAGTACATTCAGAGCCTGGGATAGGAAACACAAGGTGCTAACACATAGGGGACGAAATATTAGGCACAGCAGATTACACAATGTGAGGGGTTTTTGGTGGGAGGAAGTTCTGGAATATTCCAAAGATGGCATGAGAAAGGGTTACAGTGTATGGGGCAGGTACTAACTGAGGCTGGTCAATTAAGGCCATTTGCTGAGCTCCAGCAAGAGTTCCAAATAGAAAAGAGTGATTGGTTGGACTATTTTCAATTGGCACATTTTTTAGGGGGAAAAGATATAAAATAAAGCCTGAAAAGCAGAGACACTCTTTGAGAAGATGTTTAGGGTGGGGTATTTATCAAGAGGGGTGATCTCTAGACTCTATAAGGCCTTGAGTGGCCCCATGGATCAAGGAACATATATGCGGGCCTGGAAAGCAGACTTGGGGGGTCATTGGGATGTACAGAGATGGTCAAAAGTATATGATTGGGTTAAAATACCAGTGGTCTCGGCAGCAATCCAAGAACATTGTTATAAGATGATGTTCTGAATGTATCTTACCCCAGTAAGATTGTGTAAGATGGGGGGATATAATGATGTGATGTGTTGGAGGGGGTGTGGGGAACAGGGGGGAGTAGATGCATATGTGGTGGAGCTGCCCAGTCCTACAGTTAACGTGGCAGTGGCTGAAGGATCTCATGTGGGAGATGGTGGGCTGGGTATTAGATATTACACCAGCGAGAATATTAATGAATGAATGGGGGGGATCCGAAGAGCGACCTGGAGTATATGTTGAAGATGCTTGCAATTGGAGTGCGGATGGAAATAGCGAAGGGATGGAGGTCTGTGACAGCACCAGCACCTGAAAGGATATTAAGTAGAATAACATATATTTATCAGATGAGTGAGATTAGTGCATATAAAATGCACAGGACAGAGAGTTTTCAAAGGAGATGGCAAAAGTATATTGAGTGGTTACAGAAGGACACTGAGGCAGTGGGTTGATAATAATCAAGAGTATCAAAGCAAATAGTTAATAAGGAGGAGGGGAACACCACAGGATCCGGGTGGGAGAGGGGGGGAGGAGGGGAGTAGAGGGAATACTAAAATAATGAAAATTGTACAGGTAAATTGGAGAGAAACCTAAATGTCAAGTATTATACAGCAAGGTTAGAAGGGTAAGCAGATGCATGTTGTGATGATGGATATAGTTGGAGGTAGGTTATACCAGTGTTATGTAAAGCAGTGTTCCTTTGTAATGCACTAAATAAAAATCAAAATTATAAAAAAAATATATTACAATGGGATCTAGAACAGCATAATAGCTACTGGGAAAACTGAACACACCAGATTCCTACCTAGAAACTCCATGCTAACAGAGCACCCGGGGGTCATGTTTACTAAGCTGGGCTATTGGTTGGCACAGGCTATTTGTAACTAGGTCCTATTGAATAACATGGGACCTAGTTACAAATAGCCTGTGCTAACCATTAGCCCAGCTTAGCAAACATGGTTATGGTTATATTTTATTTGATATACGGCAACATTGCATAGCAGTCTATGTGGTGTACAATAATTAAAAAAGAAAAGAAGTGAAAGGAACGCCATAGTGTAGAGAGGACAGTATAGGAAAGATGGGAACAGCATAGAAAAGATAGGCAAATGGAATAAGACAAAGATAAATACACACAATTCCCTTAGACTATAGGGTTGTCCTTACCATGCCCAAAGGGTGTCGTCATAACAGAATAGCTACTCAGGTAAGTTAAAAGCAGTCCTAACAAGGAAGGTTTTCAGAGATTTTTTGAAGCACTTGAAATTTAATTCTGTGCAGAGGTGGTCCGGCACGCCATTCCACTGTGCCAGAGCCTCTGCCGAAAAAGATAATTTTCTTGTAGATTCATACTTTATTTCCCGTGAGGAGGGGAGGTGTAAATGAACATCATGGAGCGAACAAAAAAATTTTGCTGGGTCATTTAGGGAGACAATAGCAGACAAGTGTCATGAATAATTGTGTGTGTCAGGGTAAGAAGCTTGAAAATGATCCGAGAATTTATAGGTAACCAATGATATTTGACAAATAGTGGTGATGAATAGTGGTACAGCAATAACCTGTACATAGGCTTGTTTGCTTAATGTATACAGTTTGCTTAATATATATAGTTTCATAACAATATTATAATCTATAGATAGTTAAGATCCCCTAGGGTCTTGTTTGCATGTTCTATATAGTTTCACGCCATTGTTACAATGCATCTGCAATTGTTTTATGTAAACTGCCTTGACTCAGAGAAAGGCGGTATATAAATAAAGCTAAATAAATAAATATGATCGAATTTGCGTGCGTGAGCTAGTAAGCGAAGGGCCGTATTTTGGATGGTCTGGAGGCGACGGACCTCTGGAAGGCCTAGATAAACAATATTGCAATAGTCAAATCTCTGTATCACAGTGTGTAAAAGCACGGTTATCTGGGCCGGGTGATCCAAAAATGAACGAATGCTTTGAAAACGCCATAAGGCCAGGAAAGCCGATTTAGTTACCTGGGCCAGTTGAGGGAAGAAAGTAAGGGCTGAATCTAACACAACTCCAAGATATTGAAGGGAGGTATATAATACTAAAGGCTGACCGTCTATCGTAGGGGCAAATGTAGGCTGAAAATCCGAACCAGTAAACCAGACGGCTGTTGACTTAGTAGGGTTCAGTTTAAGAGAGTGTTCAAATAACTAGGAGGATATTGTTATGAAACAGTTGTTTAGAGGGGCCAAATCTATTACCAAATCATCAGTAAAGTGTAACAATAAGATGTTATCTGCATAAACTTAATAGGAAATGCCTAATCCCTGTATTCAAGCAATTAATGGGCTGAGGAAAATGTTAAATAATAAAGGCAATAAAATAGAACCCTGGGGGATGCTGCACAAAAGGTCTCGGAGGGTCAAAGAGACCTCTCTTTGAATATGAACCTGGAAAGATCTATGAGTTAGGAAGGAACGAAACCAGTCAAGCACTGTACCTCGGATCCCTGCCTCATACAGATGGGCCAAAAGTAGGTTGTGATCCACCAGATCAAAGGCCGCAGATAAGTCCAGCGAAACTGCGAGAGTATAATTCCCATGATCAAGTGACCTATAAATATCATTAAGGACTACTTCCAGAACTGTTTCCGTACTGTGGCATGGGTGAAACCCTGATTGATGAGGATGGAGAAAATGAATCCGGTCCACATGATCTGAAAGCTGATAGAAGACGATTTTCTCGACTATCTTCGACGTGACAGTTAAGTTTGAGATAGGGCAGTAATTTTGAGGATCAGAGCGATCTCCATGTTGATCCTTTATTAAAGTATGGAGTATAACTTTTTTCCAGGCCTCAGGTACCACTCCTGAAGATAGACTTTGGTTGACCAGTGAAAGCAAGATCTGGAGGAATCCAAAACTGGGCTCATTTAGCCATGTTGATGGAGTTGGGTCTAAGGAGGAAGTGGTTTTATGAATGGACTGCGCTACCCTCTCTAATTGGGTGAGGGATACAGTGGTAAAATGTGACCAGGAGCACAGTGGTAGAGAAAAAGTACCTCCAGCTTCAGCCGTTGGAGAGAAAGGCGGAGGTGAGAATAGCGAAGCCTGGAGTGACTGAACTTTGGTCAAAAAGTAGTTCACTAGTGTTTCTGGGGTAGGCCCAGACCAGGGCAGATGTTGTTGGAGTCAGCATTGCATAGAAAGTTGAGAGATAAGTGAAAAAATAGGTTTTATTGTAGATGGAGAATTGGTGATGATCATGGAAAAGTAATCTTTCTTTGCCTCAAATATTTTATGACAATAGAAAATTTGGCAGGCCTTAAACCTCTGTAGCGTTTGAGTTGATTTAGCCTTCTTACAAGATCTTTCTGCAGCTTGGGTTTGTCGTTTGAGCAACTACATGATACCATTTGTGTGATACTCTGGGAGCACAAGGCTTAGTCTGCAGCGGTGCTAGCTTATTTAATTCTGTAGAGAGCGTGGCGCGCCACATATAAGCCTGCTCAGCTACAGGCAGATCAGAGAAATTTGAGGAAATAAGGTGTCAGCAGCTGGAAATGCTGCAAGAGTAGCTGGGGTGATGGGTCTATAGGAAAAAGTCACAGGAGAGAAGGATGAACTAGCGGATAGGGATGGTTTCAGGTAAATCAAACCAAAGAGCAATAAAGTATAATCGGACCAGGGCACAGGGATTGTATTAAGATTTGCAACCGATGAGCATGCATTTGAAAGAGTGAGTATAAGACCAAGCATATGACCCGCAGAGTGGGTTGGAAGATGGACATGCTGTAGGATATCATGGCATAAAGAAACATATGAAAGAATTTATCCTATGATTGCAGTGTGTCATCATTATAGATATTAAAATCTCGTAATATAATAAGATCTTGGCCTCAATCACACACTGAGAACACAGATAGACCTTCACCAAGTACAAAATAAGTGACCACAAACTAAAAATAGAAATATAGTATGTGGATTGAGGAAGTATTTGGAGGATGTTATTCTGGCCAAAGAAGGCTGTGGCAAGGTTAGCCATCCAGAGCACGGGGGAGGTGAAAAGCATAAGGAATTCACCTTAATCAAGGGGCCTTTGTTAGGTGTGCAGGGTCAGAAGGCCAGAGCCACGTTTCAGAAGCAGAAAAACTCCAGCTGGAATAGGTTTCAGGAAATGCTTGATAGAGTAAGAGGGGGAGATTGCAAGCACGGGGACCAAAGCCCTTACTCTAACAAGTGCACTGATTATTCTAAGTTCAGAAGGCAGAGAGATCACAAACACCTGGGAGAGAAAGAGGTGGGGTTGGATCTCAGTGAGTATAAACCCTGGTTAGATTATGGAGAGAGGAGGAGCACCAGGAGGAGCAGCAGAGGAAGCAAGAGAAGCAGCAGATGCAGCAGATGGGGAGAGGAACAGAGTCCAGAGCAGCAAGGACGATGGAATGCTGTAGAAGCCGGAGCAGGTGCTAATCCTGGAGGAGGGCTGAGCTACCCAGAGCTGAGAGAGCTGTTTTCCCTGAATCAGGTTGGCAACAGGGGTGGAAGCCAGGAAGTGGAGAAGCTTTCAGACCAGCAGAGAGATTGTCAGCTGAGCAGTCTGATCAAGTGAGTGAGTCAGAGCCCATGCAATTGGGAGAACCAGAGCCAAAGGAGGAGGAAGAAGATATGTTTATGGATTGTTCTTTATATCAAGCTTTAGAGCTGAAGTGTTGAAGAGCCAGCCTTGAAAGAATTGTTCCTCTTGCAAAGGTAATCTTAAAGCATTAGCAGTAAGGAGGTAAATTCCTGTGCGTTTTGAAAAGGGAATTTACTGCCACATAAGCTTGTAAAGGAAGCTGTGTTTCATGCCTGATTATCAGCTGTGGTAGAACTCTGCAACAGCAAGAAAGCTAATTTGCTGCTTTAAGAGTTTGTGTTTTGCTCCTGTTTTAAATGAAAGCCTGCTAAGAGTTTTGAGGACATTTTGAATGTTAGAACTCTGCAACAGCAAAAAAGCTAATTGGCTGCTTTAAGAGTTTGAGCTTTGCTCCTGTTTTATATGAAAAGCCTGCTAAGAGTTCTGAGGACATTGTGAATGCTTATTTCATATTCACCTGGAAGTGCAGCCCAGAGAATTGAGGCTGAGTGAAGATAAAGTGCCATAGGAGAATTCACCTTGTTTTCTTTGTGCTATGATTAACAAAGGACTATAAGAAAAGTGGCACACTGTTCTTGTGAAAAGGCTAGGCTTCTACATTTAAGATAATTTTCTTTGTGCCGTGCTTTCCTTATGAATCTATGTATACAACAAAAATCTTCTGTCCTGATTCGACAGCTTTTCCTATGTAATCATACCCGCTTCTGATCGCTGGAAGGAGCGGTATACAAATGCTTGCTAAATAAATAAATAAAAATAAATAAGAGGACTTTGAAAAGCCATTGTTGAGTTCTGTTTGTTTTTGCCACCAGTTTGCTGAACCTTAAGCAAAAGCCTATAATTTATCCTGTTAATGGAACCTTGAACCTGATCTGTTCTCTTGTGTTTAAAATAAACTTTTTCTGTCATAAGCCTTACCCTCGGTTTGCCTCAACTACAATCCTTTTTACTTGAAGCATAAATATAGCTGATAGAAGAAGGCTACATCAACCACCACGCCCTCAACAACTAGAGACTAGTGGTTTTGGCGTTGTGCTTGTGACAAGGCGTTACAAAGTACTGACTGGAATGGTGATTAGACTTTCGCACCTGCCATACTAGCTATTTTCTTACTTTCAATCTGTAAAAGATTACACAGGTACACTAAAAAAAAAATTTTTTAAACTGCCTCTAATGTTTCGATTGATTTTTACGTTTTTTGGTGCGGTGAATCCAAATCTGGTAACCAATTTGCTCCATCACGTACAGATTTTTTGCTACATTGGGTTAGCAGTTTGAGGTGAACGTTTCAGATTGAGTGCGATCGAGATAAAAGTTTCTTGGATGAATTCTTTATACTAATTGTTTAGTAGTTATTCAAATAAGAATAAAGAAAATTGTAACAAGGCAGCACATAAGAATAGAGTAATGTCAACAAAACACACTGTGATGGTAGCAAAATTGTCTGCACTTAAAACAGCCACATACATGTGCACAAACATTGAGCATATAAGAGCGAGGTTAGACACAAAGCAAAGCAAAGAAATGTGCAAAAAATGTTGTACAGGTATGTATGTAAGAATAGAAAACGCAAACCGCACCATTGCAATACATGAAGACAAACACCCGATGGTGTGAAAATAAAATTCTAATTAATGAGATCCGACACTGTGGTGGTAATTAGCAAATTTTTATTTCAAAGTTTAGTAAAAACACGATATTTGTCAACACAGTTTAGATTTTAAAGTCATTCTTGGGTCAATCAATCTCCTGGTGGGCCCGTTTCTTCTTCCCCCGAATGCTTCTCTTGGTGCGCTACTTGGCGTATTTTTCATCTGGGGTTTCCCGCAGCAGCAACCAGCAGAAATCAGCCATCATAGTGGTGTTCCATCTTCCTTGGTATCTTCTCTCTGCGTCCTTGATGTCCTGGTGAAACCTTTCACCTTGTTCTTCACTGTACGCCCCCAAGTTTTCGGGAAAGTAGTTCACATGGGAGTGCAAGAAATGGACTTTCAGGCTCATGTTACAGCCTTGTTCTTTGAAGGCATTGAGCATCCTGGCAACAATATCCTTATAGTTCTCATCCCGCCTGTTCCCCAAGAATTTGAGAACAACATCCTTGAAGGAATCCCAGGCTTCTTTTTCCTTCTCAGACATCGTTTCAGCGAATGCTCCATCTGAAATGAGTTTCCTTATATCAGGGCCAACAAACACTCCTTCCTTTAGCTTTGCTTCAGAAAGTCGGGGGAACTTTGAGCAAAGGTACCGAAAGCACTCACCATCTTTTGGAAGGGACTTGATGAATTGCTTAATGAGACCCAACTTAATGTGGAGAGGTGGTAATAGAATTTTATCACGAGGTACCAAGCTCTCATGAAGAACATTTTTCTCACCGGGTCTCAAATACTCCCGAATTGGCCAGTCTTTTTTCCCCCAGTGTAGGTCGCGGGCCCGGCTATCCCACAAGCAAAGGAAGCAGGGATATTTGGTGAAACCGGATTGCTGCCCTAATAGCATGGATAGAATTTTAAAGTCTCCACAGATCATCCACTTATGCTCATCATAACGAATCTTCTGAAGAATCAGGGCCAAATTCTCGTATTTTTCTTGGAGAATAACAGAGTGAGCAATAGGAACGGAAGCGAATGTGTTGCCATTATGAAGAACACCTTTTATGCTGTCTTTTGACGAATCAATGAACAGCCGCCATTCAGCAGGATCATACTTGAGTTTAAACTTTTCCATCACTCCGTATATATCGTTGCAAAATACCAAATCTTCCTCTTTGCTGAAGTACTTCAAAAATTGTGTCTCGCGGTTGCGGTACCAATAAAAAGTTGTTCCTGGTGACAATAGATTTTTCTGTTTAAGCCGAGAACCTAGCAGTTGGGCAGCATCTTTTGGGAGTCCTAAATCCCAGACTAAATCATTCAATTCAGCTTGAGAGAAAAGTTCAGGTTTCGGATCTGGTTCAGTTTCAAACTCGGAAGTACTGGACTCATCGGGAAAAGCCATCTGAGTCTCATCATGATCAGAACCGTCCACACAAATATGATCCAAAGATTTTGGTGGTTCAGGCACAGGTACTTCGTTGCTATGAGGCATAGGCCTAATTGCTGAGGGAAGGTTGGGGTAACTTATTACGTTCTTATTTTTTAAGTTGTATCCCTTCACAATGCAAGAGCAAAAATAGCAGTCACTGCTGTGGTCTCTTTGTTCACGCCACATCATAGGTATTCCGAAACGAAATGCTTGTTTTTTACCTTTCATCCATAAGCGTAGATCTTCCTCACATGTCTTGCACACTTTGTGAGGAGCCCACGGTTTGTCTTGATCGCCTAACTTCAAACCGAAATAGGCGAAATATACTTTTTTAATAAATGCAGAAATGTTCCTCTGCCGCTTTTTCACGGTATATTCCCCACAAATAAAACAAAAACTGTCGAGAGTTGACGCAACCTCTGGCTCTGTGAGCCATCACAAATACACAGCACTGCAAACTACACCTGTAGTGAACCACTTCGGAATAAAGCTGGATTACGACTGAGCAAACAAAAGGTAATAATGAACTTGCAAGAAACTGAAATTTGACAGGAACGTTCATGTCGCAACCACCGTGTTTGAGCGAGCGCACGAGGCGAGGCGAACAGGAAAGAACATGCGCCAGCGCGAGTACTGGATTTAGCCCCCCGCCTCCCAATTGTCCTGTTAATGTATAAAATGAATACAAAACACTCTAAAATATCATGAGGGAGTGTTTCTAGTTAGTTAATCATTACAACCTCTATTTTGGGCCAAGAAAATAACCTGCAGTCGGCTAAAAAGAAATTATGTGAACATTCCTTATATGGGTAAGAAATCTAATTTTGCAAGAAAACGTGACGTGATGGAACATTTTGGCTATTTTTCCTGGATTCAGCACTCCAAAATCTATAGGAATCAGTTGCAAAACTGGAGGCAGTTTTTTGGTAGTGTACCTGTGTTACAAGTCAAACACTTATAAATTAAATTTTGCATGAGGAGGCTCTGTTTAAGTTTATATCACTGTTGTATCAGTTCTATTCACTTATGGATTCAATGCAACATAAAATTTGACCACATGTACCTAAACCTTTGCACAGTCTATAAGTCAAATATCATAAAAAAACAACAAAACACTTTTTACTCAGCTAATATCAAAAATCTGCCGCCTAAATGATTTCCCATATACCTTAAAATCAATTATATATTTTTATTATGTTACAGATTAATAAGAGTAAAAAAAAGTTTAATAAGTTGTAGGAATTGGAAAAATAATAAAAATATATAATTGATTTTTTACGGTATAAGGAGAATAATTTAAGTGGCAAATTTTAGATATTACCTAAACGTTTGCACATAACTGTAGCTCTCTGGATGCTGTCCATGGTCACACACCAGGCTTTCATGTGTGTCTCTTTTCCATGTCCTCTGGTGCTATGTCTCAGCATGAAAGGTGAGATGAGTTGACACTAAGCTGAAAAAGATCTGTGGCTGCAACAGACAGTGGGAGCAAATGTGCAGAAAGGCAGCAAGGGAAACGCCTGTGGTTTTCTGCTGGTTTGTGACAGTCATGCATTTTACATATCTGCTCTTCTACACATGTGCTCCTGGACTGCAAGAGCAGCATGGCCATGGGAGTCTTGCAGATTCCAGTCAGGTATAAGGAGCCACTTGAGATAGAAGAGAGGCTGGAGGACAACAAATTGTAAGGATAATAAGGAGTAGGTGGGACCAGACAGAGCTCCACAATTGGGAAAAAGAGGGAGAAATGAAGTCATTAGAAGACATCTAGAACCAGGAGTGTACCCCCCAGCCCAGTAAGACATCTAGAATCAGGAGTGTACCGCCCAGCCCAGTAAGACATCTAGAACCAGGAGTGTACCGCCCAGCCCAGTAAGACATCTAGAATCAGGAGTGTACCGCCCAGCCCAGTAAGACATCTAGAACCAGGAGTGTACCGCCCAGCCCAGTAAGACATCTAGAATCAGGAGTGTACCGCCCAGCCCAGTAAGACATCAGTGCAGCAATAGGATGGCTCCATCGAACCCCAGCACTTGTCAACTTTCCCATTTTAGCCCACTATTTTTAGACCTTTTAAGCTTCTAGAATCATGACATTATCTTGGCATGCATGCTTTAATGCTTAATTTAAGAAAGAAAACTGAACATTGTAGTGGTTGATATGGAAGGACAGACTAGATAGGCCATGTGGTCTTTTTCCTGTCGTCATGTTTCTATGTCACACTATGCAATAAAAAAGGTTTTATAATAAAATAAATCTACCAGTAGATATCCTGCTGCAATGAAATAGGCATTAAAAGTAGATTATGATGTCTATTTTCATATTTTAAAACATGAGAGCAGTAGACTTGTATAATAGGAAGTTATATTTGTGAAACCGTACCCTGAGATTTTAAAACCTTTGGCCCAACAAGTCAAACTGATGGGACCCAAGAAGAGTTTTATCACCATAATATACTTTACACCTTAAAAACCAGTTACATAGTGCCCAGCTAATTCTTAAGAATAAATGTTCACTATGCATTCATTAGAGTTTTCAACTGTCCTGTATGAACCTGCTCTTGGCTGATCTCTAAAACTAAAAAGGATCAGGCCTGACTAGAACTTGGATGTTAAACCACCTTGAAATACCAGGGACAGTAACCTCACTGTGTGGAAGAAAAGCCTGGCAATCTTCTTCCATCCGCACCTCATCAAGAAAATCCAGGGGCTGGATCACCAGCAGAAAGCGTTGGCTCGACATGCAAACTTGTGGTAGCTGGACATAATATTATGCAACTGCCAAAATAAAATGCAGCCTGCACTGCCAATGACAAAGTCATGTGCAACTGCAAAATCTTTGCAGCTTGCTGGCTCTGATTCTCTCCCAAGTCAGCCGGCATTCACAAACACTAAACACGTGCTGCAGCGGTGGGGGCTGAACTTGACACTAAGTTGAAACAGGCCTGCGGCCTGCTGGCACTCCCGGTAGATCAATAAGTTGTCATATCAGTCAGTCAGTATGCTGCTGTCTGTGAGCTGGGGATCTGGGCATGGGCAAAGCAGACATTGCAGCATGAGACTGACGTGGGACCTCATGCTTAGCAGGGCTCTGTACCAAAAGCATCCTCGCACATGCCTAGAGCTGGCCCTGGCTGGAAGACCTTAATAAGCATAACAAGGGGATAGAGAAGGGGGCAGATCCCAGGGGTGGGTCCTGGACTGGCCTAGCAGGATTCAAGGAAAGGACATTATCCATATTGTCCTGCTAAGCCAATGGGACGTGCGAAAGCTAAATCTCCACTGGACAGGTAGAAAACACGTTGAAATCCAGAACTTCCAGGATAGCATTCTCCAAAATGCTTCCTGTTCCACGTGCAGGACCAAAAAGACAGGCAGAGCTCCGGAGTCTCAATGCGTGGATGAGACGATGGTGCAAGGATGAGGGTTTTGGATTTGTTAGGAACTGGGGAACATTCTGGGGAAAGGGGGGGCTCTTCCGAAGGGATGGGCTTCACCTTAATCAGGATGGGACCAGACTGCTGGCATTAACCTTTAAAAAAGAGATAGAGAAGCTTTTAAACTAGAAAATAGGGGAAAGCCGACAGTCACCCAGGAGCGCATGGTTCGGACGAAGGTATCCTTGAAGGATACTACCAAAAGCAGTGAGGTTCCAAAAGGGAGTATAGTAGCCCAAATGCCCTTGAGTAAGGAGCAGACAGAGCATAAAGATTCCAAATTACCCATGCCTACCAATAGCCAGATTAATATTAATAAAATACAGTCTCTAAAATGCTTGTATGCCAATGCTAGAAGTCTAAACAATAAGATGGGAGAGTTAGAATATATAGCATTAGATGAGAGGTTAGATATGATTGCACTCTCAGAGACATGGTGGAAGGAGGATAACCAGTGGGACACTGTGATACCTGGATACAAACTATATCGTAATGATAGAGCTGATCAAATTCGTGGAGGGGTTGCGCTCTATGTTAGAGAGGGCATTGAGTCAGAAAGGATTAAAGTTTTGCAGGGAACAAAATTTGCTGTAGAATCTCTATGGATTGAAATTCCATTTATGATGGGGAAGGTGATGGCAGTGGGAGTATACTATCGACCGCCTGGCCAGAATGAACAGATGGATGATGAAATGCTCAAAGAAATCAAGGAAGCTAACAAAAGTCACAACAGAGTAGTAATAATGTGTGACTTCAATTACCCCGGTATCGACTGGGTCAGTGTCACAGCAGGACAAGCTAAAGAGATAAAGTTTCTAGATGAAATAAATGACTGCTTCTTGGAGCAGTTGGTTCATGAACCGACCAGAGGGGAAGCCATACTGGACCTAGTCCTTAGTGGAACGCCAGATCTGGTGCAAGAAATAAGGGTGTTGGGACCACTTGGCAATAATGATCATAGTATGATCATGTTTGATTTAATTAGTGGAGGACAGATAGTAAAGGAATCCACAGTACTACCTTTTAACTTTCAAAAGGGAGACTATGATAGAATGAGGAATATAGTTAGGAAAAAACTAAAAGGAGCGGTTCCAAGGGTTAAAGACTTACAGCAAGCTTGGGTGTTATTTAAAAATACTATCCTCGAAGCCCAGACCAGCTGTATTCCAAGCATTAAGAAAAGTGGAAGAAAGTTAAAAAAACTGCCAGCATGGTTTAAAGGTGAGGTCAGAGAGGCTGTTGCTGCCAAAAAAGCAACCTTCAGGAAATGGAAAAAAGAGCCAAATGATGAAAACTGGAAACAGCACAAGCACTGGCAAGTTAAATGCAAAGCATTGATAAGGCAGGCAAAGCGGGAATTTGAGAAGAAACTTGCTACGGAAGCAAAAACACGAAATAAAGACTTTTTCAAGTACATTCGTAGCAAAAGGCCTGTGAGAGAATCAATTGGACCATTAGATGATAGAGAGGTAAAAGGGGCAATAAGAGGAGACAAGGCTATAGCAGAGAGACTGAATGAATTCTTTGCTTTGGTCTTTACTGAGGAAGATGTAGGGATGTTACCCAAGACTGAAGTGGTATTTAAAGGTGATACTGCAGAGGAATTGAGAGAAATATCGCTACACCGGGAAGATATATTACAACGATTTGATAAACTGAATAGTAGCAAATCACCTGGACCAGATGGTATACATCCCAGAGTGTTGAAAGAACTGAAATATGAGATTGCAGACCTGCTATTCGTAATCTGTGAACTTTCATTAAAATCATCTGTAATACCTGAAGATTGGAGGGTCGCCAACGTAACACCAATTTTTAAAAAGGGTTCCAGGGGTGACCCGGGAAACTACAGACCGGTGAGCCTGACATCAGTACCAGGGAAAATGGTAGAAACCATCATAAAGAACAAAATTACACAGCATGTAGATAGTCATGGCCTAATGGGAGACAGCCAACATGGCTTTAGACAAGGAAGATCTTGTCTTACTAATCTGATATGTTTTTTTGAAGGTGTGCATAAACAGGTAGACAAAGGTGAGTCGGTTGATATAGTGTATCTGGACTTTCAGAAAGCTTTTGACAAGGTCCCCCATCAGAGACTTTTGGCGAAGCTAAAAAGTCATGGGATAGGAGGCAGTGTACTATTGTGGATCGGGAACTGGTTAAAAGATAGAAAGCAGAGGGTAGGGCTAAATGGCCAATATTCCCAATGGAAAAAGGTGAATAGTGGAGTACCCCAGGGATCTGTACTGGGTCCGCTACTTTTTGACATATTCATAAATGACCTGGAAAATGGAATAACTAGTGAGGTTATCAAATTTGCAGATGACACAAAACTGTTTAAAGTTGTTAAAACCCAAGAGGATTGTGGAAAACTGCAGGAGGATCTGGATAAATTGGAAGACTGGGCATCCAAATGGCAGATGAAATTTAATGTGGACAAGTGCAAAGTTATGCACCTAGGAAAGAACAACCCACACTATAGTTACACGATGCAAGGCTCCACATTAGAAACCACCACCCAGGAAAAAGATTTAGGAGTCATCGTGGATAACATGTTAAAACCCTCCGCCCAGTGTGCAGCGTCGGCCAAGAAAGCAAATAGAATGCTAGGTATCATAAGGAAAGGGATGGAGCATAAAACAAAGGATATTATAATGCCTCTGTATCGCTCCATGGTACAACCGCACCTTGAATATTGTGTGCAATTCTGGTCACCGTATCTTAAAAAGGACATAGCGTTATTAGAAAAAGTACAGAGAAGAGCCACCAAATTGGTGAAGGGGATGGAAGGCTACTCCTATGAAGAGAGGCTAAAAAGGTTAGGGCTCTTTAACCTGGAAAAGAGACGGCTGAGGGGAGATATGATAGAGGTCTATAAATTAATGAATGGAGTGGAACGGATAAACGTGGATCAATTGTTTACGCTATCAGAATATAGAAAGACTAGGGGACATGTAATGAAGCTGCAGGGTAAACTATTTAAGACAAATAAGAGAAAATATTTTTTCACTCAACGTGTAATCAAACTCTGGAATCTGTTACCGGAGGATGTAGTAAGGGCTGTTAGTATAGCTGGGTTTAAAAAAGGTTTGGACAAGTTCCTGGAGGAAAGGTCCATAAACCACTATTAAAAAGGGACCCAGGATATCAATGCTTGACCCAGTACAAGCATTGTGGAACCTGTGTCTTTTGGGGATATTGCTAGGTACATATGACCTAGATTGGCCACTGTTGGAAACAGGATACTGGGCTTGATGGACCTCGGTCTGACCCAGTATGGCATGTCTTATGTTCTTATGTTCTTATGTTCACGGCAGCCATCAAAACTCCTGCCCCAAAGGCTATGCCTGCCCAAGAGTGGGCATTCAAGCGGTAATGCTTAATAAAAGTGGAAAGTGATGACCATGCTCCTGCCCGACAAACATCTAAGGAAACGATCGAGCTGTGCTTCACCCAGGAGGAAGTTTGAACCCATGTGGAATGCTCACACAATTCTTATGGGACCAGCCAGTCCCGCAACAGATAGGTCGAGGCTATCATCTCCTTCATCCAGTGGCCCAAGGAAGACTTTGTGGCTGCTTCATCCTTATGCAGGTCTTCAAACAGGACAAAACGTTTTTCCAACTTTCAGAAAGAGTTAGGGACCTTCAGACGTCTAATACACACCCATCTAACATCCACCAGGAAGCCTTTATTCAGTCCCTGACATTATTCCTTCAAGAACTAAGGCAAGTAGACTGCTTGGTTAACATGGAAAACTGATACCACTTTAGACAAAAAGGAAGGAATGGGCCATAAATACACAGCCTCTTCCGAAAAGGACAGATAGGGATCTTGGCACAACCAGGTTTGCAACTCTGAGATACATTGCCAAGAAGATCACAACCAAAAAGGTAGTCTTAAGGAAAAAAATCCTTGAGCATAGTCCTCCGCAAGGACTCAAACAGCTCAGCCACCAAGTCCCAAAAAACCAAACTCAGAATCCACGAAGGAACCATCAACCACAGGGGAGGGCACAAGTGCTGAACTCCCAGCAGGAAACAGGCCACATCCATGTGTGAGGCTAAGGAGCGCCCCATCACTTACCCATTAGAACAAACCTAGGCCACCACCTGAATATTCAGCGAACTGAGGGAAAGGCCCTTGTCAAAGCCATTCTGGGAGAAGGTAGGCAGAGCTGGCACTCATGACATCAGTGTTCAAAAAGATTGCAGATGCACACAAATGGTAGGCGAGACAGGAGAGCCTCATCCCACATATAGTAGCATGGAAACTACAGCCACAGAATAGCCCTTATATGCTAAATGTCACTTCTCAAGAGCCATAAGCGAGAGGGAAGCCGGGCCGTCCAGCAAGACCAGACCCTGCTTCAAGAGCCCCCTTGTCAATGGAAGGCACATGTGGGTGCCCTGGCCAAGGCTCAGAAGATCTGCATACCATGGCCTCCTCATCCAAGCCAGTGCTACCAGCACCACTGGACCCAGATGAAGCTCCACACAACTACAAGAGGACATGAAGAAAACACATACAGAGGAATGTTTTTTGGCCAAGATTGAACTAGGGCAAGCACGTACTTGGAGCATGCCTCTTTGCAGTGGCTGAAGAACCTATACACCTTAGCACTGGCTCGGATCATCATCAAATCCATCTTTCAGCAACCCCACCTTTCAAGGACCCTCTGGAATGCTAATCAGCTCACTCCCTGGGACTGGGGGAGTAACAAATGAGATAGTTTACTTCCACGTTGTCCACTTCCACAATATGCTGCGCTGAGAGGACCAGAGAATTTGCTCTACCCAAGGAAGCAGGAAGGTCATTTTCTGAGGAGACCCCAGAACTCTTCATGCACCTTGCTGGTTGACATAGGTTTCTGTCATGGCATTGTCCGAGAATATCCACACTGCCTGTCTCAGACTATGTTCCAGAAGAACCCAGAAAATGTCTCTTGCCTCCAGCCGATTGATGGACCAAGCCGCTTACTGCTTGCTCCAGTGACACTGGGCAGCCTGCCCTTGACAATGAGCTCCCCAGATGAACAGGCTGGCATACATCATCATCAGAAGCCACTGGACATCACTCAGGGGAAGTTCTTTCAGCAGATGAACAGGCTGTTCTCACCATTTCAGGCTGGCTGCCACCAACGGAGGAAGAGGGAGCCTGATGTTGAACTCCTGTGAAGGAGGATACCAGCGGGCTAGCAGGTATCTTTGCAGCAGATGCAGGTGTGCTCATGCCTAGAGGACCATCTTGATTGTCACAACCACTGACCCCAGGAGCTGAAGGTAGTCCCAGGCCTTGGGAAGCTACTGCCTCCAAAACACACTCCGCTGAGAACGCAGCTTCTCTGCCTTCTTCTCGGGCAGGAAAACCTTTCCCAATCTACTAATAAACCACATTCTAATGACTGAGTAGGCTCCAGGAAGCTCTTGTTGTAGTTATCACCCAGCCCAAATCTTCCAGAAACTGCACCACTTGGGCGACACATGAAGAGCTCCATATGCAACCTGCCTGAATAAGGCAGTTGCCCAGGCAGGAATGCACCCCAATACCTTTGTGCCTCAGGGTGGTGACAGCCACCGCCATAACCCTGGTGAATGTCCTCAGTGCACTGGAGAGGCTGAAGGATACAGCAGCACTGGAAGTGCAAGCCGATAACAGAGAAGCACAGGGAGCACTGCTGATCCTCATGGATGGAAATATGAAAGTACGCTTCAGCCAAGTCCAGTGATGCAGAGAACTCTCCTCAGCAGACTGCTGTCAGTGTCTCCATGCAGAAGTGAAAGATCTTTAGGTGAACACTGACGTTCTTGAGGTCTAAGATCGAGCAAAGGACCCAACCTTCTTTTGCACTGAAGGCTAAGAACTCTCTTTAAAGTAGTCTGAGCAGTGGCCTCCTGGCCGCAGACCCGCATGGAGACATCAGGAACTGAACTGAATGTCTTCAAGTTCCCACTGGTCTGAGGTTACACAGGTCCATCCAGTCATTGTGCCTAACAGGAGAATCCAGATTTGGAGAAGGAAGGAGCCCTGCAGGTCCCCTGAGTCCAACAAAAGGACTGGGTCTAGAAATATTAGCTGGAGAAAGGAAGAATGGCTTCCCCAAGTGATCCTTCTGGGAGTATCTGAACCCTCGAGACTCCTGGTAGTGGGTGAAAGGAGAACTTGAAGCCAAGGAGGAGAGGCCACACTTCAAAGACCCTTTAGGTATATCCTCCAGATGAAGATGTGGTTTGGATGCTCCCAGCTCCTCAACCAACATAGAAACATAGAAATATGATGACAGAAAAAGGCCACATGGCCTATCCAGTCTGTCCTTCCATATCAACAACTACAACAGTCCACTTTTTACCTTTAGAGATCCTCTGTGTTTGTCCCATGCTTTTTTGAATTCAGTTACTGTCCTTATCTCTACCACCTCCACTGGGAGACTATTCCATGGATCCATTACTCTTTCCGTAAAGAAATATTTCCGCATATCACTCCTGAATCTATCTCCCTTCACCCTCATCCCAATAGAAACATAGAAATATGACGACATGTTCTCTCAAAACAAGCTTCCCTTGAAAGGAGTCAAGATAATGGACTTGGACGCCATGTCTGCTGCCCAATGGTGATGCCAAAGCCAGCGATGTACCACCATGGTAAAGGCAATATCCTTGGTTGCCAAGCAGACCAAGTTGTACATGGCATCCACCAGGAAAGCCACTGCTGATTCCAGAAGCATTGAATTGTCATTCCACGGGAGCAACTGGATCCAATGGAGTAGGGCACGAGCCGTAAGCCCTCTGCAAACTACTGTCTGGAGAATAAGAGAAGTGGCAGAAAACTGGTTCTTTAAGAAAACTGCAACCTTGTGATCCACTTGGTCCGGAATGATGGTGCATGTAGCATAGGCTATCATCTGCGCATCCACCTGGGGCAACCATATCCAGACAGCAAAGTCTTCTTCAGAAGGGCTATGAGCAAGTACCATTCCATGCACATCATGCTCTTCAGCACTTTCAGGAAAGGAAATTTCCTGGAGGGTTTTCGGATACCCCTGCCAGAGGGGTACACACTTGTGGCTCCTGCTCCATTGATGCTGCAACCGATAGCTGCAAGGCAGAGGAAACTTGAGAAATCAGCACCACTTGCTCCTTTTTCCAAACTGGCGAACAATGAAAGAATCATCCCGGTCATCTGGCTCCAGCAGTTCAACTTCTTCACTCATGAAGGCACCAGCTGATCCCCTGGAATGGAAGGCAGGATCCTTGGAGCAGGAGAGCTGAGCAGAGCAACCCAATTCCATGCTCTTCCAGGGGATGCTTCTGCGGGAAGGCCCTTACAGGGGTCTGCCTGCCTTGTAATGAAAAACTTTCCTCTGAGCAAGAGGAGAAGGAACAACAGGGCCCGGAGGCCAATGGGTCTGAATTGCCATGCCAGATGGACCATGTTTGCAGAAGAAAGGAGACGAATTCTGGAGAAGATAGACCAGAGGCTGGCAACTGTCTGGCTACCTTGGCCATCCCCATAGGAGGAGGCAGCGCAATCACTGGAGAATCTCACTGGGAAGGTTCTGCCAGGCTAAGCTCCAAAGAATGGCCTGCCTGAGCCATCTCTCTCTCCAGCCAACCTCACTGCTGTCTGCAGAGCTGAAAAGGCAGAAGAAAAGTCCATGTCCATCAACTGTAAAGCTGTTACTTCCAAGAGGTGAGTAGAAGCCTCTGTGCCAACTTGCAGAAGGAGGGTGAAAGGCAGCATCTCCTCCCAGAAGACAAGCGCCTATGTCTTCCTGAAGCAAATCCTTCCATCCAAACAAGGCATATTGAAGTAAGCCACGCTTATAGTGCACATACCAGAAGCATGGAGCTATCATGCTTTGAGGAGATAGCACTCAGGGGGCGCGCAACAAAGGCACACACTCATGGTATGTGACAAAAGCGCACACTCACAGCACATGGCAAAGTGCACAGATAATACCCGTACTAACATGCGCTGTGAGGAATGCGGGTTAGAGCAGAGCCAAGTGCCAGTAACATGTGCATGCAGCATCAGCACGAGGCGGAAGAAGGACCATGAGTACCAACGGTTCCAATCCCTGACCTGACAATCTCCCCATTAAATGGCAGAAGTCGGGGGCTCCCACAGACAATATTGAAGAAACACAGATGATAAATTTGGCACAGGGAAAGGAACTTAAATCTGGTACTGACCCCATGGAGCCCAAGCAGCAACGGTGTTGGGTTCAGTGCTACTCCCCTGCTGCCAAGCCCTGCAGCCACATACCTCTTGAATCTTCATGCCATCTTTGGGGGAGAGCCAGGGGAGGAGGAGGAGAAGGGGAAAGGGGGCACTGAGGCTGTGCAACTAACAATTCCTCCGGGGCCCTGATTCAACAATTCTGGCTGTTCAACCAGTCCTTAAAGGATAAGGGCAAGGAACTGAACCAACACCCCTCCTCCATGGCAAACCAGGAAGGACACCAGTTTTAAGGATGACCCAAGTGAGGAAGTCACCCCTAAGAGGGGTTACTCACAAGCTAAATCAATCTATCTTTCTCAAAGTTTTCACAGAGCTGTTCCAATGTGTCCACACTCTGCTGGAGACAGAGAAATACTGAGGTAGTATGCCCTCCAACTGCTCTAGATATAGTATAGGATGAGGCCATCAGAAATCTCTGGATTTTTGTCTCCACCTCTGCTGGTAGGGAAACACAACCCACTTGTCTGGACTGGCCTAGCAGGATGATATGGAACACCTGTTAATTTGAATTAAATTAGTTTGCCAGATAGAGAGTATGTACCAGTTCTCATGTTGGGGAACCAACCTGCCTGCTGCAGGAGAGGAACATATGCTCTTTTCTGAATGATTTCTGTGCTCCCTGGCAGCACTAGAGCAAGGTTTCACAAAAGAGCGGTAAAGGTTTTGACTAACAAAACTTAAGATGAGAGTCTGGCAAGTTGGTTAACTGCTCACTAGTATTTAAGATATGAAACTGGAAATGAGATTCTATATTTCACATTTATTTTATTTTTATGCAATGCTAAAACAAAGTTTGTTATAAACTAAAAAAGGAGAAAATGTTATTTCATACTAAAAAGGAAGTAATATTTAACAGACACAAATGGGCTAGTTTAGCATGTGCTATTTGTAACTACGTCCCATGAACCTAGCTACAAATAGTGCATGCTATAAGGGTTGGCCCATCCATTAGGCCAGGTGAGTGGCTTTATGCCACTGTTGTGTTGCCCACAGCAGGCCATGGTGCTTCGGTACACATGACCTGCCACTTCTGATCCCTCTATGACACAACTTACAATCAAAGGTGGGTCAGAAGCAGCAGGTCATGTGTGCTGAGGTACATGGCCTGCCGTGGCAACAAAGCAGTAGCACAAAGCTTCCACTTTTAAAATACTGCCATCACTGTGTCTTTTGGGGAAACTGCTAGGTACGTATGACCTAGATTGGCCACTGTTGGAAACACGATACTGGGCTTGATGGACCTTGGTCTGACCCAGTATGGCATATCTTATGTTCTTATGTTCTTACTGCTTCCTCCCCCCGGACAGAATCGGCAGCTGCAGGGGGGGGGGTGGGCAGTAGCGTGATGCGGCTCATGCAGGGAGGGCAGCACTGATGGCGGAAACCCTTGGACAAGCCCTGATGCTAATCATTAGCTGAACTTCATAAACATGTCCCAAAAATGATAAGACAAAAAGTCCATGGGTTTCACAATTCTCCTGCAATAATCAAGCGCACTGCAACAGAATGTGTCATGATATTCTGCTAAACTCAAACTTATACCAAAAGACTAGGAAAAAGAAAAACTGTGCTGTACTTTTCAGAGTTGTAGACATGTCTAGTTTGTGACATAATATTAATGTTTATTGCAGACAGCAACTCCCCAGGGCTACAGAATACCCAAGCATCCAAAGGAGTCTTTCCTGATTGAACAGGTCTTCAGTCCACACCGCTGTCCTTTGTCAGTCAAATCACATATGAAGAACAACCCACTCTACATGGATATGAGGCTGACTAACATTGCTGAAGTGAAACGTGGTCAACCCTCCTGGACCTTCGAAGACTACACAAGAAACTCAGGAGACAAAGGAAAGCTCGCTGCTCTGGAATTGCAAGTCAGTCTAACAGTCTACATTACATAGTATTTGTCTGTTTAGGGAATTGTTACCATAATTTCTCTCTAGCCTTCTTTCCTGATACCATTATCAGATCCTCAACAACACTGAAGAGGCAGACCCAGACCATAACCATCCAGCTATGATCCCAACAGTTACAACTGCATGACACTTTCCTTACAGTATATATAAGAACTAACAAACTGGATCTGACAAAAGGTCCAACTAGCTCAGAATACTGCCTCTCACATGTTCTCTTCCTTGCCTCCTGCAATTCAAGGCAAAGGACTCCTAGTGCAGACCAAGGGGCCACAGAAGTCCTGGAGCTTCCTTTACTGCTATGATGACTTATTTTCTTTATAGCATTATGGGTTATATGCAGCACTGTACATATATACACAAAGCAAGGTGAAGTAAAAGTCTCAATCCCTAATTGGTAAGGAAACAGCTTTTATTTGAACAACCCCTACACAGGCCGTTTTTCAACAGAACACTTCTTCAAGGGGTCAACTTTGCTGTTACCAAAATCATGAATAGACAGTAAGAATATGTACTGTCCATCAACTTGAGGTAAACCTGGACGATGCCGGTCCACTCACATCCAATGCTTGATCAAAGTGTCTCTGGTCCGCTCATATCCAATGCTTGATCAAAGCAATCTGAGCAGACCGGCATCGTCCCAGTTTACCTCAGGTCAATTAGAAACATAGAAACATAGAAATATGATGACAGAAAAAGACTACATGGCCTATCTAGTCTGTCCTTCCATATCAACAACTACAACAGTCCCCTTTTTACCTTTAGAGATCCTCTGTGTTTGTCCCATGCTTTTTTGAATTCAGTTACTGTCCTCATCTCTACCACCTCCACTGGGAGACTATTCCACGGATACACTACTCTTTCCGTAAAGAAATATTTCCGCATATCACTCCTGAATCTGTCTCCCTTCACCCTCATCCCATGTCCCCTCGTAGCAGAACTTGCTTTCAATTGAAAGAGGCTCTCTCCCTGAACATTTATGCCACGGAGGTATTTAAACATCTCAATCATATCACCTCTATCCCGCCTTTCCTCTAAGGTGTACATATTAAGATCCTTCAGTCTGTCCTCATATGCTTTATAATGAAGACCACTAATCATTTTAGTAGCCACCCTCTGCACCAACTCCATCCTGATAGTACGTATTCCATTGATAGTACGTATTCAAACTGTCTATCCACAGTTCTGGTTACAGTAATGTTGACCCCCTGAAAAAGGCATTCTGCCAAAACACAGCTTGTTTAGGGGTTATTCAAATAAAAGCTGTTTCCTCACCAATTAGGGGTTGAGATTTTTCCTTCATCTCACTCCTGTTTGTTGGTCTGTGCTTCCTTGCGAGTGTGAGTGCTCTGCTTGTGGACCCTATATATACACAACATACAGTCCCTTTTCCAAAGAGCTTACAATTATTCTGACAAACAGGACCAATAAGAAAAAGAGGATGTTTCATTTATTGTGTGAAACACTTAAACACAACATGGGTCTTAATGAAAAAATAAGGGATTAAGGGACATGTCGTAAGCAGTGTGGGGCAACGCACAGTTAATGCATGAATGTACTGCAGAGGGGTGCAGTGGCTGCAGTAGAAGTAGGAGGAATGACCATGGTAAGGATGTAGGCCTTGCTACGCATGTCTCTAATGTGGTAGTAGGGAGTGCATACCTATAGTACATGCACACTGCAAACGCACTCACTAAGGGCTCCTTGCTATTGCTTGCCACCAACACGATGATATGTCCAACAGTAAGCCACCAAACCCCTGAAAAGATATAAGACAGCAATACCTGGGTCATTGCCCCACTAACAGGATATACAGTAAGTGGCCAGTGAAGGATAGATAGGACTGACCTAGGAAGTACAAGTGGGCAAGGCATGCAAACACATGCATAGAGACCGTGCTGCGGTCCTTTCTTGGGGAGAGAGGATGGAAATGCAACATCTGAATGAACAGAGGGTCCTGTATAGGTGCAGGCAGGGTGGCAGCAGTGGCTGCCATTTGGAATGGCCATATGAATCCCTCTCACCTTAGGTGCTTGATTACCTAGGCTGCAGTGGAAGGTTACCACCACTGTTCCCTCTAAGCTGTGCACGTGTGCGCGCGCACACAACTCGCCGAGCGAGCACACATACTTTACAACAGAGCACACACAATTTACGGTTTTGATTCTGATAGAAAACAACACAGACGTCTTAAAATTTAAAAGTTGTGATTGTAATTACTAGAAATTTTCCGCTTCATTTAGTAATCGTCTATTTTCATTTAATTTGATTAAAATCAATGTGGTGTACATACTAGAAACATAGAAACATGATGACAGAAAAAGACCACATGGCCTATCCAGTCTGTCCTTCCATATCAACAACTACAACAGTCCACTTTTTACCTTTAGAGATCCTCTGTGTTGGTCCCATGCTTTTTTGAATTCAGTTACTGTCCTCATCTCTACCACCTCCACTGGGAGACTATTCCATGGATCCACTACTCTTTCTGTAAAGAAATATTTCCACATATCACTCCTGAATCTATCTCCCTTCACCCTCATCCCATGTCCCCTCGTAGCAGAACTTGCTTTCGATTGAAAGAGGCTCTCTCCCTGAACATTTATGCCATGGAGATATTTAAACATCTCAATCATATCACCTCTATCCCGCCTTTCCTCTAAGGTGTACATATTAAGATCCTTAAGTCTGTCCTCATATGCTTTATAATGAAGCCCACTAATCATTTTAGTAGCCACCCTCTGCACCGACTCCATCCTGTTCACATCCTTTTGAAGGTGCGGTCTCCAGAATTGCACACTATACTCCAAATGAGGTCGCACCAAAGACTTATACAGAGGCATTATCACCTCCTTTTTTCTGCTAGCCATTCCTCTCCGTATGCACCCAAGCATCCTTCTAGCTTTTGCCGTCGCCTTTTCTACCTGTTTAGCTACTTTAAGATCATCAGACACAGCCACGCCTAGGTCCCGCTCTTCTTTAGTGGACAAAAGTACTTCACCTCCTATACTGTATTGCTCCCTTGGATTGCTGCAGCCCAAATGCATGACCTTACATTTTTTAACATTAAATCCCAGCTGTCAAATTCTAGACCATTCTTCAAGCTTAGCTAGATCCCTCCTCATGTTATCTACACCTTCCTGGGTGTCTACTCTATTGCAGATTTTGGTATCATCCGCAAAGAGGCAAACCTTACCCGACAGCCCTTCCGCTATATCACTAACAAAGATGTTAAAAAGAATCGGACCAAGGACAGATCCCTGGGGCACACCACTGGTAACATCCTTCTCCTCAGAGTGAGCTCCATTTACTTGTACTCTTTGTCGCCTCCCACCCAACCAATTTCTAACCCAAGCAGTAACTTTAGGGTCCATCCCTAGGGTGCTCAGTTTGTTTATAAGTCACCTGTGAGGAACAGTGTCAAAGGCTTTACCGAAATCTAAATACACCACATCTAGAGCTCTCCCTCAGTCCAACTCCCTGGTCACCCAGTCAAAGGAGGAGGAGTACTTATAATAATAAAGAAAAACCTCAATGCAAAATTAATATCATCTAATAATATAGATAATGTTGACATACTCACCATAAAAATTAAAAACACAACTATATCATTAATATATCGACCGCCAGAATACAACATAGATAAAATTTACAATTTAATTGAATTACTAGCATCATCCACAGATACAAATCCTGTAATACTTATGGGAGACTTTAATCTTCCTTCAATACCCAACAATCACTCTAATCAATTCTTAGAAATGATAAATAATTTGGACTTTCACCAAATAATAACTGAACAAACACACAATAAAGGAAAAACTCTTGACATGGTCTTCCTACCAAACTCTCTACACAACCTATATAACTCTGAATCCCTCTCAAACATTCCAGTCCCCTGGTCTGACCACTATCTTCTAAAATTCAATATAACCATCACCTACAACAATCAAACTAAAAGACCACAACGTCCTCAAACTAATAGATTCAGAAAATTCAATGAAGAAGAATTTCTAGATCAAATAATACCACAACTAACACAAACACCCACAAATCTTGAAGAATCTATCAAAAACTGGAACAATATAATCTCTAAAGCAGCTGAAAGTAATCCAAAACAATCACACCAAAATATAAACAACAATAAAATTGAAAAAAGACATGCTCCATGGTTTAATATATCTATCAAAACATTAAAAAGACAACTAAGAAAAGAGGAAAGGAAATGGAGACAATCAAAATCATTAATAAATCATGAGAACTACACTAATACACAACAAATTTAAAAAAAAACAATAAACAACTCCAAACAAAATTATTATTCTAATATAATCTCAAGAGCCACTAATCGCCCAAGAGAACTATTCTGTATAGTACAAAAACTAACAAACAAAACACTAAATTCTGATGAAATATCAATTGATATCTCCCCACAAGAATTAGCTCAATACTATATCAATAAAACAAAGCTACAAATAACACCTCTACATATTACTCAACCACAAATTCAAACACAAACAAAGCAAGCTACATTTGATAACTGGACCAACTTCAACTTAATATCAAAATCTACTCTCAAAACTACAATAACTAACATTAATACAACAACCTCATACCTTGATCCATGCCCAGTTGATTGGATAAAGAAGACTTTCTCAATACTCTCTTCTTTCATTCTACCCTTAGTGAACCTATCCTTACAAAAAGGCTACTTACCACCATCTCTCAAACACGTTCAAATACGACCTATACTTAAAAATAACACATTAGATAAATTATCCCCAAAATCATACAGACCCATATCAAGTATTCCTTTTATGGCCAAACTTATTGAAAAAATTGTACAAATTCAACTACAAGACTTTATTGACACATTAAACCTCCTTGATGAACATCAATATGGCTTTAGACCCTTCCATGGAGTAGAAACCTTGCTAACGATCCTTTATGACACAATATTAAGAGGTATTGATAATCCTAAACAAGCCTTTATTCTTGTTTTCCTTGACATATCAGCTGCATTTGACAGTGTTAATCACTTAACAATGTTAAACAGACTTCAACAAATTGGAATTACATCTACTGTTTATAATTGGTTCAAATCATATCTATCAAACAGAACTCAAACAGTAAGAATCCACACCCAAATTTCTAACACCTTCAAACAAACTCAGGGTCTCCCGCAGGGTTCTGCATTATCTGCGCTATTATTTAATATTTACTTACAACCAGTTTGTAACATCTTTAAACGTCACAATGTTTATTATCATATCTACGCTGATGATATAATGTTCTACCTCCCATTTGAAATCCCACACCCACCTCTTCAAAAAATAACAGAATGTTTCAATGAACTAACTGAATGGCTCAAAGAACAAAATCTACTTATCAACTTTACTAAAACTGATATATTATTCATCACTAAAAATCAAACATACATACCCCCAAACACGATCACACTAGATACTCATGAAATAAATACAAAAAAAGAAATAAAATATTTAGGTGTAATACTTGACAATAATTTAAATATGGATTCACATATAAAATATCTAACTAAAAAAATACATTACAAACTCAAAACACTAAAACAATTAAGACCATTGATTCATCTACAAGACTTTATTAATATAATTCATGCTATTATCACCCCACATTTTGATTATGCAAACACAATACTTAATGGCATTTCAAAACAAAATATTAAAAAGATACAAATAATTCAGAACATAGCTGCCAGGATGATTATGAATATAAGCCCACTTGAACATGTTACACCAATTTTGGCTGAACTTCATTGGCTACCTATTTACTCCCGAATCAAATATAAAATTCTTGTCACTACATTTAAACTTATAAATAATCTTGCACCATCGGCACTCAATACACTGATTAATATAGACATCGATAAACGATCCCAAAGAAGCAGAAACTTAAATACCTTAACAATACCAAAAGATTTCACAAAAGCCAGAAAACAAACAAATAAGAGAGCTTTCTCACACTCTGCTCCAATTCTTTGGAACAATCTACCTGACAACATTCGCCTGCTATCTGATATAAAGGAATTTAGAAAAAAATTAAAAACTCACTTATTCATATTACACTACAATACACCCTCAGAACAGAATACTCAAATAGATACAGGCTAACATTTATACATTATTATTACATACTCTATTTTCAAAATAAATATCACTAATACACTATTAACCATACCACACTCTCATTCACATGATGATTATAGATTTAAACTAACAATGTATATATGTTCTAATATGTTATACCTTTAATGTTACAACATTCCTTGTAAATTATAATTATCTGTTCTATGTAAACTGACTTGGTATATTACATACCAATTAACCTACTGTTCCATGTAAACCGCACTTGATACTAGGGAAAGAGCGGTATATAAATAACTGTTAAATAAATAAATAAATAATACAGCACAGCAAGGTGGAAAGCAAATATTCTGGAGTTAGCGATGGAGGAAAGGGGCATAGATAAATTATTTATTTATTTATTTATTTAACTGTATTTATATCCCGCTTTTCACCGGGTCAAAGCGGCGTTACATATAAGGGGGGAAATTAAGCATTAGGGTGGGGCCATCACCGGGGAGACAACATTGATGATTGTGACATGAGACAGACATTGGACAGTGGACATGGTAGATTAGTTTTGGATCAGAGGTTAGGGTAGTTGTGGATCAGATGTTCATGGTGGGTGGTCAGAGGTTGATGCGCTTTTTGGTGGGAGTCGTATCGAATTATTGCTGGAATAAGATGGTTTTCAGCTGCTTTCTGAAGGATGGTAGATCAGCATTGTTTCTGAGATGAGTCGGTAGAGAGTTCCATAAGGATGGAGCATATAGTTCAAAGGCTCGGTTGCATGTCCGTTGAGAACATTTGGTTCTTTTGTGGGGGATGGTGAGGGAATTACTGGAGGCATGTCTGGTTGTTTTTCCGTGGGCTGGATGAGATAGTAGGGTGCGAAGCTGGGTGTTTTGTGTTTGGTGAATGGCTTTGTGGGTAAGTAGGATGGATTTGTATTTAGTTCTTGCTTCAAGGGGAAGTATGTGTAGGTCTTTTAGAATTGGGGTGATGTTGTCGGATTTCTTCGCTCTCTGAATGATCCTTGCTGTGGTGTTCAGTGCTGTTCGGAGAGGGTTGGTCTGTGTTGCTGGAAGGCCATGGTAGAGTACGTTGCAATAATCCAGATGTGGGAGTGTCATGGCTTGCATTATCGACCGGAAGTCCTGATGTTCGAGAAGGGGTCTGAGACGTTGTATAGTTTTCGCCTTGTGAAATATAGTTCCAGAGGTTTTAGTAATTTGTTGTTTTAGGGTGAGGGCTTGGTCAATGATGATGCCCAGATAGATATCTTATTTGTGGCTGTATTTGGATGCTTGTGGATCCAACATTGAGGTGTGTAGGTGGTTTGAAGTCTGGGTCTCTTGTCACTTTGAGGGCTTCAGTTTTCTTTATGTTGATGGATAGGTTATTTTCTTGTAACCAGTCGGACACCTTGGAGAAGCATGCTGTTAGATGTGAGTTGGTTGGGTTGGTGGTTGTAATGGGGGCGTAGAGCATGATATCATCAGCATATATGTGGAAGCTGACTTTATGAGTGCGTATGACTGAGCAGAGTGGCTGGAGATAAATATTGAAGAGCATGGCTGACAGGGTAGATCCTTGCGGTACTCCTTGGTATTGTTGGAAGGGGGGCGAGGTCGAAGTGCTGGTGCGGATTAATTGTTGTCTATTAGATAGGTAGGACTGGAACCACTTAAATAGTGTCTTTGATCCCAATTGTCTGAAGTCTGTGTAGGAGGATGCTGTGGGATATGGTGTCGAAAGCTGCAGATATGTCGAGGAAGATCATGGCATATCCAGAGTGTTTTTCTTGTGTTCCTATGAGGAGGGTGTTCATCAGTGTGGTCATGAGGGTCTCAACCCCATGAAGTGGGCGGAAGCCATGTTGTTGTGGATCGAGTATGTCGTTGATGTCCAGGTGTTCTTGAAGCTGTTGCTGGATGATTTTTTCAATTATCTTGGCGGCAAAAGGTAGGCTCGCTATCGGTCTGTAGGATGCTGGGTCTAGGGGATCCAGGTTATGCTTTTTTAGGGATGGTCGGATGACCGTGGTTTTGAGAGTGTCTGGCATGTGGCCTTGGGAGAAGGATTCATTGATGATGTGGGTTAGTGGGGTGCTTAGTTCGTCTTTGGATTTCTTTATCCAGTCAGTGGGGCAGGGGTCCAGCGGAGAGGTGGTGGTGTTGAGGTGGGAGATGGTGGATGATACTTCATCTGTAGAGGTTTCTTTGAAGGTAATCCAGTCATTGTGTAGGACGGGGTGGTGGTTTGTTGTAGTTGACAATACGTGTGGTTGTGGGTTTTGAGGCCGTTGTAGTTGTTTGTATTGATGGGCTAGTAGCTCTGGTGGAATCTTCGGTAATTGGTCAGAGTTGTTAGGTGCTTTTGTTAGTTTTTTGACAATCTGAAAGAGTTCACAGGGTTTATTTATGGCAGAGTTCAAGACTTTGGCGTGGTAGGTTTTCTTTGCTTTGTCGGTCTCATAGTGGTATGCGTTGAGTTCATATAGGTCTTTCGTTTTGTTACTGTCGTCTTTGGTTTTTCTCCATTTTCTCATTATCCACCGAAAAGTGTTTCCAAGGAGGAGGTTAGGAAGTAATAAGAAAGGAGAGGTAATGAAGAGATACAGAAAAAATACACTCGTAGAAACATACAAACATGACAGCAGAAAAAGACCACATGGCCTATCTAGTCTGTCCTTCCATATCACCCACTACAACAGTCCCCTTTTGCCTTTAGAGATCCTCTGTGTTTGTCCCATGCTTTTTTGAATTCAGATACTGTCGTCATCTCTACCACCTCCACTGGGAGACTATTCCACACATCTACCACTTTTTCCGTAAATAAATATTTCTGCATATCACTCTTGAATCTATCCCCCTTCACCCTAATCCTATGTCCCCTTGTAGCAGAGCTTGCTTTCAATCGAAAGAGGCTCTCCTTCTGTGCATTTATGCCATGGAGGAATTTAAACGTCTCTATAAAGGATTGAAGGATAAGGTGGAATACAAAACTGTCTAAATAAATAAAATATCACCTCTATCCCACCTTTCCTCTAAAGTACACATATTAAGATCCTTAAGTCTGTCCTCATATGCTTTATAATGAAGACCACTAACCATTTTAGTAGCACTCTTTGCACAGACTCCAACCTGTTTATATCCTTTTGAAGATGCGGTCTCCAGAACTACACACAATACTCCAAATGAGGACGCACCAAAGACCTCCTTTTTTCTGCTCTCCATTTCTCTCCCTATGTACCAAGCATCCTTCTAGCTTTCACCATTGCCTTTTCTACCTGTTTGGCTACTTTAAGATCATCAGACACAATCCCGCTCTTCTTTTGCAGACAGAAGTACTTCCCCCCTACACTGTATCACTGCTTTGGATTTTTGCAGCCCAAATGCATTACCCTGCATTTTTTAGCATTAAATTTCAGCTGCCAAATTCTAGACCATTCTTCAAGCTTAGCTAGATCCCTCCTCATGTTATCTACACCTTTCTGGGTGTCTACTCTATTGCAGATTTTGGTATCATCCGCAAAGAGGCAAACCTTACCTGACAGCCCTTCCGCAATATCACTAACAAAGATGTTAAAAAGAATTGAATCAAGGACAGATCCCTGGGGCACACCACTGGTAACCTCCTTCTCCTCTGACTGAGCTACATTTACCTGTATCCTTTGTCACCTCCCCCTCAACCAATTTCTAACTCAATCAGTAACTTTAGTATCCATCCCTAGGGTGCTCACTTTCTTGATAAATCATCTGTGTGGAATGGTGTCAAAGGCTTTACTGAAATCCAAGTACACCACATCTAGTGCTCTCCCTCGGTCCAACTCCCTGGTCACCTAGTCAAAGAAATCAATCAAATGTGTTTGAGTGATTGATTGTAGATCAGTAACAGAAGTTTAGACTAAATGCAAAAACAGATAGGAAAAGGGGTTATACGAGTTTAGCAACAATGGCAGAATACAAGTTGTGCAGCAGAATTTTGAATAGATTGAAGTAGAAATAAATGGCCCAATGGGAGACCTGTGAAGAGGAGGCTGCAATAGTCTAAATGGGAGGTGATGAGAGTGTAGATACGGTTTTAGGTAGTGTGTTGGAAAAAGAAGGGACAGATTTTAATGATGTTATAGAGAAAGAAATGACAGGTTTTAGAAGTGTACTGGATATGGTGTAGAGAAAGAGGAGTGTAAGATGATCCCACAATTATGAGGGAACTAGGAGGATAAGATTGTATCCACAGAAACAGAGAAAGGCGGACAGAGGGAAGTTGATTGAAGAGGTAGATAAGAAGCTCTGCCTTAGCCATATTAGGTTTTAGGTGGTGGTGGGACATCCAAGCAGCAATGACAGACAAGCAGGCTGAGATTTGTGCCTGGACTCCTGATGAAATTTCTGTTGCAGAGAGGTAAATCTGAGCATCATCAGCATAAACATGGTACTGAAAGCCATGGTGGGAGATCAGAGCACCAAGGCAACCTGTACAAAAGAGGTCGCAAGAGAGGTTCCTGAGGGACACTAATTGAAAGTGGGATAGCAGTGAAGGAGGGTTCACCAGAAAATACAAAGAGTGATTGGAGAGATATGAAGGAAAGCAAGAAAGAACAGAGTCTAACATTAGAGAATAGATGCTGATCAACAGTGACAAAAGAAGCAGTTTCTTTTTCAAAGTTACGACTGTAAAACATTTTGCAAAAAGGCTGAGCTGAAAGAGCTCTGCGTCAGATATAAAGTGATTCTTCGCACTCTAAAAGTTTCCACTGGATTCAAGAAGCAGTTCATGCAAATCCACTCACGCTGTTCTTTTTTTTATCTAAAAATGGCGTTTGACGTCACCATCAGCTGGAAGGAAAAAAACTCCTATTATTGCATAATGGAGTGGAGTGGAGTGGGAGTGGAGGAGTAGCCTAGTGGTTGGGGCAAGGTACTTCAGGCCGGAAGGTCGGGGGTTCAAATCCCACTAGAGGACAGCAACCTTGGGCTGGAAGGACTGGGGTTTCTAGTCCCACAGGTGCTCCTTGTGGTCTTGGGCAAGCCACTTAACCCTCCATAGCCCATGTTCCCTGTAAAATAGTTATCTCCAAGTTATAATACCCTGTTCAATGTAATTTCAGTTTGTTCAATGTAAACCGCACTGATGCAGAATAGCGCAGTATATAAGAGAATGTAAATAAATAAATAAATAAAATAACGACAGCCAAACCACAATAAATATGTGGCTACTGGAAATGTCAGTCATAAGAGGCTCCATCAATCCTGTTTGAGATTCAATCCTTCAAGTGTCACAGTCTGCAATCTGTAAATTCACTGCTGCTCCAACCTTTGCAATTAGGCAACCCGATCCCCTCTACAAGGGTCTTCTGGAGTGTAATCAATAACTCACCATTTAAAATCCCGGAAGGAATGATAGTGTATGAATGAAAGTATAGCACAAAGATCTTGTGTATGGATATGAAAATCGGTCATAGAGGTTCATATCCTCCTGAGGCAAAGAAATTGACAAATGGAAGGCACCTACATAGTGGACCTGGGTGGTAACTATGATATCTAAGAAGATTGTTATGTTGAAATGGCTTTGACACAGAGTAATGTTCAAACTATCATTATTTTTGAAAACAGTAACATCTAAAAATTCAATTGAACTTGAATTCATTTTTGCTATAAAACGAATATTAGGTTTACAAGTGTTTAGCCAATCCAAAAAGTTTGAAGATTTTGAACCAAACCTGCCCATAAAAAGAAAATATCATTCAAAAAACATTTCCAAATTGAAATATATTGAAACCAAATTGAAGTGTGGATCATTGTCTCTTCCATGGATGACTGAGGGGGCCACTGTGGCGCCCATCTCAATGCCTAATGTTTGTAAAAAGAAACGAGTCTCATACAAAAAGTAATTTTTTGTCAATACCAACTCTAATAATAATTTTGCAACTATTAGAGTTGGTATTGACAAGTTCTGTGAACAGACGTTGACTGGGCTCTATTGGACAGATCAACATACAAATAAACAAAATTATACCACTATTACACCAATATTACAGCAATATTATACCAATATTACACCACTATTACACCAATATTACACCATTATTACACCAATATTACACCAATATTACACCAATATTACAGCAATATTACAGCACTTGTACTTCAGATTTTGTGGTGCATCTCTTGCTTTGTCCTTGTGGCAGGACTATTCGTTCTATCCGGACCCGACTGAGTGAGCACTCTTCAAGAATCAATGCTAGATCTATGGCTGCACATATTGTGTCACACTGCCTTCAACACCCTCATTCCTTCCGGGATTTTAAATGGTGAGTTATTGATTACACTCCAGCAGACTGTCATAGAGGGGTTCGGGTTGCCCGATTGCAAAGGTTGGAGCAGCAGTGAATTTACGGATTGCAGACTCTGACACCTGAAGGACTGAATCTCGAATAGGATTGGTAGAGCCTCTTATGACTGACATTTTCAGCAACCACATATTTATTGTGGTTTAGCTGTCGTTAGGAAATAATAGCAGTTTTTTTCCTTCCAGCTGAAGGTGACATCAGATGCCATTTGTAGATAAAAAAGAGCAGCGTGAGTGGATTTGCATGAACTGCTTTTGAATCAGGTGGAAATTTTGGAGTGTGAAGAATCTCTTTATACCTGATGCAGAGCTCCATGTAATTTATTTATAGAGAGCTCAAAATGTGGTGCTACGTCAGTTGGATGTAACCGGGTAGCTGTACCCAGCGCTCTACCCTTCGACTTTACCCATACCCCCTCCCCTTTCATATACCCTCATCACATTCCCACAAAATTCACACCACACTGAACTTGGAAACAACAGGTTGCAGCTTTATTGCCCATTAACATTTTAACATTAGTAACAGTCCATCAGCAGCCTCCAGACCATAAAAGCGGCATCCCTGCTCCGAGGGAGCCGCTGCCTGGCCACATCACCGCCGAAGCTCCTGCCCAATCGGGGCAGTGGGAGCGCAATCCAGCAGCAGCCTCCAGACCAGAAAAGCGGCATCCCTGCTCCGAGGGAGCCGCTGCCTGCCACATCACCGCCGAAGCTCCTGCCCAATCGGGGCAGTGGGAGCGCATTCCAGCAGCAGCCTCCAGACCATAAAAGCGGCATCCCTGCTCCGAGGGAGCCGCTGCCTGACCACATCACCGCCGAAGCTCCTGCCCAATCGAGGCAGTGGGAGCGCATTCCAGTAGCAGCCTCCAGACCATAAAAGCGGCGTCCCTGCTCCGAGGGAGCCGCTGCCTGGCCACATCACCGCCGAAGCTCCTGCCCAATCGGGGCAGTGGGAGCGCAATCCAGCAGCAGCCTCCAGACCAGAAAAGCGGCGTCCCTGCTCCGAGGGAGCCGCTGCCTGACCACATCACCGCCGAAGCTCCTGCCCAATCGAGGCAGTGGGAGTGCATTCCAGTAGCAGCCTCCAGACCATAAAAGCGGCGTCCCTGCTCCGAGGGAGCCGATGCCTGGCCACATCACCGCCGAAGCTCCTGCCCAATCGGGGCAGTGGGAGCGCATTCCAGCAACAGCCTCCAGACCATAAAAGCGGCGTCCCTGCTCCGAGGGAGCCGCTGCCTGGCCACATCACCGCCGAAGCTCCTGCCCAATCGGGGCAGTGGGAGCGCATTCCAGCAGCAGCCTCCAGACCATATAAGAGGCGTCCCTGCTCCGAGGGAGCCGCTGCCTGGCCACATCACCACCAAAGCTCCTGCCTAATCGGGGCAGTGGGAGCGCATTCCAGCAGCAGCCTCCAGACCATAAAAGCGGCGTCCCTTCTCAGAGGGAGCCGCTGCCTGGCTACATCACCGCCGAAGCTCCTGCCCAATCGGGGCAGTGGGAGCGCATTCCAGCAGCAGCCTCCAGACCATAAAAGTGGCATCCCTGGCAGGCCCGCGCCTGAGGGCCTCGCCAGAGGGCCCTTTGGTGTGGCCCTTAGGCGCGGCACAGAGGCGCACATAAACAGCAACGACCCAAACGAAAAATCTCACCAACTAGACTACACCAAGCAAGAACTGTGGAAATAAAATGGCAAGTCGAAAACCACCACAACAACCAGCAAAATACACCAACCCATAACGGCAGCGAAAATATAACAACAACGACTACAACCTCTTGGACAAAGGACCCCATCACTCCATAAAACTAGCACTGAAAACCAACACGGCCTCTAAACACCAAGGCACTCTCACAGACCATGCCACCCTTCTTAGCCCCCATCTACCTCCTAACTCCTCTCCTAACCCTCTACCCCTCTCCCACAGACACACTCAATAACCTACGCTGGCCTCACACCACAATAATCCAACCCACAAACACCTACAACCCTGCACAGAACCACTCCCACACACGGCATACACCAACCCACATCCCCAACCCCCCAAACCCCCACCACCTCTCCATCTCATTAATAAACGCACGCTCAGTCAGGAACAAGTACCACATGTTCCAAGACCTAATCACAACTAAGAAGATTGAAATCCTATGTGTAACATAAACCTTGCTAACAGATAGCGACACAGTGGTAATGAACCAGCTAACCCCAAAAGGATACAATCTCCACCACTGCTCCCGAACACACGCCAAAGGAGGAGGCGTAGCCATCATAGCAAAGGCCAACCTCCACCTCAGGATCCATTCCTCGGAAACCACCAACGAAGCAGACATACTCACCCTCACCAATAAACACCTTTCAATATGCCTAATCTACCGTGCACCCACCACAAACACCGACCTACCAAAGATACTACAACTCATATCTGAGAGCGCCAACTCCACAAAAGAACAAATAATCCTAGGAGACTTCAACCTCCCATCACTTCAAGAGGAACAAGCAGAAACCTTCTCCACCGCCATGACTGCAATGAACCTGATACAGATCATACAAGAACCAACACACAAAAAAGGAAATACACTGGACCTCATATTCCTAAACTCCCAAACTGCCTCCTCATACAAGAACCCGGAGATCACACCCGTACCATGGTCTGACCACTACCTCATCAACATATCCCACACCTACCAACATATGAACAACAAAGAGGACGGGCACCACACTAGAAGATTTAAAGCATTTATCAAAGGGGACTTCCTAGCACAAACTCTACCTAAACTCCAAACAAACTCCAATAACATCGATGACCTACTTCTCAACTGGAACACCACAATCTCCACAGCGTCCAGCGCACCGACAAACAAAGTCACCACCAGACCTACCTCCGCAAAAGCCCGATGGTTCACTCCCAGTCTCCAAAAACTAAAAACCAAACTCAGAAGAACAGAAAGAAAATGGAGAAAAACCAAAAATGAAAATGACAAAACAAAATACCTATACGAACTCAACGCATATCACTCAGAAACCGACAAAGCAAAAAAAACCTACCATGCAAAAATCATAAACACATCCATAAATAAACCTTGAGAACTCTTTCAGATTGTCAAGAAACTGACAAAAGCACCTAATAACTCTGATCAGCTACCGAATATTCCACCAGAGTTATTAGCCCGACAATACAAACAACTTCAACAACCACAGAATCCCCTTTGGACCACCGAAGCAACCACTACAAACCACTGCCCCATCATATACAGAGACTGGAGTACCTTCAAAGCTTCCACAACAGATGAGATATCATCCACCATCTCCCGTCTAAACACCACCACCTCCCCACTGGACCCTTTCCCCACTGACTGGATAAAGAAATCCAAAGAAGACCTGAGCACACCGCTAACCCATATTGTCAATGAATTCTTCTCCCAAGGACGCATGCCAGACATCCTCAAAACCACAATCATCCGACCAACCCTAAAAAAGCACAACCTAGATCCCCTAGACCCCACATCCTACAGACTGATAGCAAGCCTCCCTTTCACCGCCAAGATAATCGAGAAGGTAGTCCAGCAGCAGCTTCAAGAACATCTAGACATCAACAACATACTGGACCCGCAACAACACGGCTTCCGCCCACTACATGGAGTCGAGACCCTCATGACCACACTGATGAACACCCTCATCATAGGAACCCAAGCAAAACACTCCGGATACGCCATGATCTTCCTTGATATATCAGCAGCCTTCGACACCATCTCCCACAACATCCTCATATGCAGACTCCAAACAATTGGGATCAAAGATACCGTACTTCAATGGTTTCAATCCTACCTGACTAATAGACAACAACTGATCCGCACCAGCACCTCAACCTCGCCCCCCTTCCAGCAACACCAAGGAGTGCCCCAAGGATCCACACTATCAGCAATGCTCTTCAACATCTACCTGAGACCACTCTGCTCAGTCATACGTTCCCACAACATCAACTTCCACATATATGCTGACGACATCATGCTTTACGCCCCAATTACAACCACAAACCCAACAAATGAACATCTATCAGCATGCTTCACCGAAGTATCCAACTGGCTACAAGAAAATAACCTATCCATTAACATAAAGAAAACCGAAGCTCTCATAGTGACGAAAGACCCAGACTTCACGCCACCTACACACCTCAACATAGGAACCACACAAATTCAAATACAGCCACAAATAAGATATCTAGGCATTATCATTGACCAAGCTCTTACCCTCAAGCAACAAATTACTAAAACCACCGGAGCTATATTCCACAAAGCTAAAACAGTGCAACGTCTCAGGCCTCTCCTCGAACCTCAAGACTTCAGGACAGTAATGCAAGCTATGACACTCCCACATCTGGACTACTGCAACATAATCTACCATGGACTACCAGCCACACAGACCAACCCCCTCCGAACTGCCTTGAACACCACAGCAAGAATCATTCAGAGAGCAAAGAAACGTGACCACATCACCCCAATTCTGAGGGACCTACACATACTTCCCCTCGAGGCAAGAATTAAATACAAATCCATTCTACTCACTCACAAAGCCATCCACCAAACACAGAACACCCAGCTTCTCAACCTGCTGCCTCGTCCAGCCCATGGCAAAACAACCAGACAGACCACCAGCAACTCCCTCACCATCCCTCACAAAAGAACCAAATGCTCACAACGGACATGCAACAGAGCCTTTGAACTTTACGCTCCCTCCCTATGGAATTCTCTACCGAGCCACATCAGGAGCAATGGTGACCTCCTCTCATTAAGAAAACAGCTAAAAACCAGCCTATTGCAAGAATATCTCAAAACAAGCTCCCACCAATAACTACACCAATCCATGAACTTATGATCAAAAAACTATGCTGTGTTGTCTATGTCTAAAGTCCGTCTTATGTCAAAATCATCAATGTTGCCCAACTGGTGACGGCCCCACCCCTACAACTGATTATCCCCCCCCCCCTTATATGTTCACCGCTTTGACCCAGTGAAAAGCAGGATATAAATACAGTTAAATAAATAAATAAATAAACCAACCCCCCAACGGAGCGATACCTCACCCGCCGTGCAATTAGCAAGGTGACCTTGCTTCCGCACCTTCCCCGGTCAAACCACAGGCAAAGTTACTACCATCCCTGCCCGACTTCGCCATATCAATAGCAAAAATCTGCTAGGGGTTATCCGGGTCATGGGCACCCTGCCCCGCCCCAAGTAGCCTACAGCTCCGGACTCCGGAAACCTCCGGGATCCTGCCACCGGCACAGGCTCATTGATGCTCCTTTGCCTCTCCCCACCCCGGGCTCAAGTTGCGACCTGCCAGTGCCATCCTGCACCACCTGCTCCACTGCCTCCTGCCAATCATTCAAGAGCAGATCCACCCCCACTGGAGATAGATGTACCCCGTCACTCCTATACAGGCCTGCACAAGCCACCTCCACCCATTCACGCTGTACCTGATACCCGCCATGCTCACAAACCCATCTCCCAATCTGCCTATTGATCTTCGTCAGCCCCCGAGACCAGCGCCGCTGCCCCCAGCACGCTGGTGTCAGGATGATATCAGACCAAATCAGCACCACTCCCTGAAACATCCTTAATATCTGAGCAAAATCTTTCTTTGCAGCATTGATCAGTTGTTTGCAGGTCCAAGAAGCTAAATCATTGCCTCCCAGGTGCAACAGTAGAAACCCCGGTGGTGTCCTCAAGCGCTTGTGGTGTCAGAGCAAAGGCATCAGCTGCATCCACCGCAGCCCCCTCTCGTCCAGCCATGAAATTGACACCACCTCCGGCTCCAGTCCCAGGTTTAGCCCGATAGGCCTCACCGCAGCTCGTTGGCCGGCCCAGAACATAAACGAATGCCCCAGCATCCAACATCCCCGAACACATCTGGCCCCCTCTGCAAAAGAAAAGCGTGGTTAAATATCCACCGTGACCCTTAGGGCAGCCCACCTCATAAACAGACATAACCACAAAAAGCCATGGACCGCCATCTGCCAATCCTTTGAATCTGTAGTCCTGACAGCCCAGCCCCCGCCGCACTAGTTGCTGTCCCGATGCGAAAAGAATGCGCAGCAAATTGGCTCAGGTCTTCGCCTATCCACTGCAACACCAACTGCAACACCGCTGATACCTGGAAGCACGTCACCACCCGTGCATCCCTGTGGACAAATAGCCCACCTTCCGCCCGTGGGCAAATTCCTAGGTATTCCTGCAGTACCACCCACACGCCCTTTCCCTGCTGGTCCATTTTAGACTTTTCCAACAGCACCCTTAACTGCCCCCCATCCACCCACACGTGCTGGCGCTGCAAACTATTCCCAACTCCCGATTTTTTGGAATTAGCCACCAATTCCCCCACCCGAAATGCACCAAAAAAGGCCAAACTGAATACTGCCCTGAAAAGTGTGGCTTCATAAGTCGACACTGCCACCATAGGTAACACCTCGCATAGTCCTCTAAGCAAGTCATGCGTCACCGGCCGCCGATGATCCTGTGGAGTCGGCTGTGACCGCCCCCCACCCCTGCATCAACTTCCGAGCTAGGAACCCTCCCCCCGAGGGACCCCAACCCACCGCCCTTGCGAAAAACGCAAAACCCGCCAAATGTCCCCGCACCGATGACTGAGTCACCCCTCGCCCTTTTGCAGTGAGGATATATTGCCCTAATAAGTGATCCGACACCGCACCCGCTTGCCACCCCTGCTCCCACAAAAACTCCACCACTCTTTCACAACCTCTGCAATATGCCTCTCATGTTCGCTCTGTCACTGAGCTCTGCAGCATATCCCTCATCTCCGCAGGCCACAGCTCCATAAGTTCTAAGGGACCACAAGCCCCTCCGCCTCTGCCTCTGGCACCAGCTGCCGGAACCGGTCCCACTGTAAACGGGAAAGAGCATCAGCAATGCAGTTATTATACCCTCGAATGTGTCGAGCCTTTAACCCTACATTCAGATGCAAACAGGATAATACCACATCCCTCATCAAGGACGCTACTTGCACACACCGCGGCAATGATTAATGACACTCACCACCGCTTCATTGTCACACCACCATACCACTCTCCTGTTACGCAGCCGACCTGGCCACAACTCAAGCGCCACCAAAATAGGAAACAGCTCCAAGAACGTGATATTACTTAATAGTCCCGCCAAGACGTTGGCCAGCTATCTGCACACCATGCCCCCCGAAGTAAATCCCAACCCGACACCTCCGGCTGCATCCGTGTACAGCTGCAGCTCCTCGCTAGACAGCTCCTCCTCCATGAGCACCAACGATCCATTGAAGTCCCTCAAAAGCGTGTCCCACACCGCAAATCTTCCTGGATGCTCCTGGAAATTCGAATTCGGTGATGAGGTTTACATACACCCGCCATCGAGGGCGCTAATCTGCAAATAAATACCTGCCCCATTGGTATAACTCTACAGGCAAAATTCAACAACCCTATCAGCGCCTGCATTTCTTTCAATGTGAACTTCCCGGAGGCCAACGCATTTGCTACGAAAACCCGCAACTTTACAACCTTCTCCATTGGCAGGCGAGCCACCATTGCCTCCGAATCTAGTTCAATGCCTAAAAAGGTGAGTCGTGTCGTCGGGCCCTCTGTCTTCCCCTCAGCCAAAGGTACCCCCAATTCCTCAGCCACACTCACAAAACCCTCCAACAATGCACTACACTGAGTAGTCTGTGATGCACCCACAAACAAAAAATCGTCGAGGTAATGCACCACATCTGCGCAACCCACCCTCTGAACCACCGCCCACTGGAGAAAGGTACTAAATTTCTCAAAGCAGGAGCACGACACGGCGCAATCCATGGGCATGCATTTATCAAAATAAAATTCCCCCGCAAACTGGAAACCTAACAGATGAAAAGAGGCGGGGTGCACCGGCAACAAGCGAAAAGCGGATTCAATATCGACCATTGCCATCAATGTCCCCTGACCTGATTTCCTAACTAACTCCACCGCCCTATCAAACGAGGTGTAACGCACCGTACAGCACTCACACGGGATGTGGTCATTAACCGAAGCCCCCAACGGGAACAACAAATTGTGAATGAGCCGAAACTTACCCGGCTCTTTCTTCAGTATAATCCCCAATGGAGACACCACAAATTTCCGGAAAGGGGGCCTTGCAAACGGACCCGCTATCCGGCCCAACTTCAACTCAACAGCCAACTTCTCGCGCACTACTGCCTCGAAACATCGCACCGATGGGGAATTTCTAGCGGCCGCCGCCGCTACCACGCCCCGGACTGGGATAACAAAACCCGACTGGAACCCCAACTGCAAAACTTCCCTATTCCCTTTCTTTGGGTAGAGGCGCAGCCACGCACTTAACGCCCCCACCCATATAGGAGAGGGGACCAAGCCAAAAACCACACCACTACTTGGGGGCCGGTAAGGTGGCCAACGGGGCACCTTTTTTAATACACTTTGTAGCCGAGTGCCCTCCTCCACAGGCGGAACAGACGTTCTGGAACTTGCAATCTGGGAAAGGACAGGAGGACTTATTGAACCTCCAACACACGTCCCCTCCCCCCCCCCTCCCCCAGCTCCCTGCTTCTTCAGCAATATAATCCCTCCCACGCGAAAGGAACGGTTCACCACTGCATTGGCCGCCGTACCTAACTTCACCCCCACCCCCTCCTCCTACGTTTGTTCTGACCGACATCTGCGTGAGCCACAACTTGATATCCTGTGAGCCCCAAGTTAATGACTTGTTCTCTTCCATTTTATCCCAGAACTTTTCGTCATAGTTGAGCCATGACCATCCATCATGGGACTGCGGTGCTTCCAGAATGGAGTCCGCGTATGACAGCAACTTCCCGTAATGCTCCGGGCAGTGCTGCCCCCAAACACTTGCCAAACGCAAGAAAGCCCTCATCCAATTCATCACATTCCGTGAGACCTTTCTAATCCGCCCGGCTTTCTCATCCTCCTTGTGCTTCTTCTTACTGTCACCAGAATGCTTCCAACCTTACAGCAATCGGAAAATATTGATGTATCGTCGCTTCCGTATTTTCCGCCGCAACCTCTTCAGCACCCCCTCCCACAACTCCGATAATGTTGTCATGGTAGTCGTCCCCCCACCGGACGTGCCCCTCGTCGTCGCTGTCCCCTGTCCCCCTGCCCTCCTCCCATCGCTCCTTGTAGACGAACTCAATGACACAGAGGAGGACGAATCAGAACTGTGCCACTGCCTGCAAGAGTACTTCTTTTTCTTGCTCGCCTTTTCCGATCTCTCCGCTCGCCCGCCCCCCCTTCACCCACCACTACATGCTCCGCCTGTAACTCACCCGTCTCTGCCGCAGCTGTCGACCCCATCACTGGCCGGCAAAGCACCTCCTGCGGATGTTCCTCGACCAACTGCTGGGCACCAGCTCCTCGTGCATCATCCCCTGGATCTGAGCCTCCTCGTGTGTCCACGGATGTCCTGTCCATATTTGCTGCCCATGATTGGCCCCCTGTCCCTTGCCTTACTCCTGGAGATGCCAGAAATGGAACCTGTGGAGACAAAAAAGGCAAAGCCGGGGGAAACAACTGCAGACCATGCTGGCTGCCACGCCCCCACCCATTCAGCCCCTGATGGGCCCTGTCCTCCCCCCATCCACTGCTCCCAAGCCGTCTGTCCCATCGACCCAAAACCCCTCTGACCCGCCGGCCCTCCCCCTGGGAAAAACACCCCTCTATGCCTCCACCAGCTACCCCATACCCAGGCATATTGCCCGCCCACCAATTCCCTTCCCCGCCCTCCCAGGAAAGGGTCCCGTGGACTTTTCCCAGATTCCCTCCCCCTCCTGCACTGCCCCAACCCCTCGGCACCCCCCTGTCCCCCTCCGCCCGCTGCTGTAACAGACACTGCCTCCCCCAGCCCCCCTTCTCCTAATAGACCCCGCTCCACGCCCCCGAGGTCTGCGCTCCACCCCCACCCCCTGGCTCGAAGCCAGGGACCCAGTGCGCTCCCTTGCCGCCCGCCTAGGGCTGCCCGCTCCCCTACCCAAAGGCACACACCTAGAGCACTCATGGGGGCCTCCCTGCCACCTCATTTCCACCCCCTGGCCCCTGTGGACCCCTGCAAGCCACTCTGCCGCGACCCTGCTCCCCGCGCACCCTCCTCGCTGCCTCCCTTTCCCTCCAGCCATCCTTTCCCCAAGCCCAGGAAACCCCCTCAAACTTTTGAGGTGTTTTTTTTTTTTAAATAACCCCATTCCTGGAACTTCCCCCCTAGCCCTACCCTCTGTCCCCCGCTCTGCAGCTGACCTCTGGGCTTGCCCCAATTACTTTAAATATTCCTGCTGCTACTCGCCTGCTGCAGCCCTCTGTCAGCATATTCCACCGGCTCCAGCTCACACTTCCGCCTCACCCAGCAGCCGCAACTCACCCCAGAACCGTCGCACCACAGCCACAGATCCCGCAGCTCTCTGCTGACCTGCCTCTGCTCTGCTGACTGCTCCCCGACCTACAGATGCCGCAACCGCCCGCCGCCACCCCTCTCCGACCATGTGCTCAGCGAGCGCCACTGCAGCACATGGCCCACCCCCACTACGATTTGCTCCCGCTGCGCTCATCCCCGTGGCGGAGCCAATCAATTCAAAAGACGCGGCCTGCGTCCTCGCGCCTCTCGTGCCCCCACCCCCTCCCTCTTCTTTTCCAACACGCGCAGGGTCCCGCGCCGGGCCGCACCCTCAGTTACCTGCAGCCACCAGGACCCTGCCCGCGTCCTTCTCATTCTGAGATCTCCTCCATTGGCCTATTATCAACTAAGGGGTATGTTTACTAAACCACAGTAGCAGACTCCATGCATTTAAAAGGGAAAAAATTGCCTATATAAATTTGTGATTAAAAAGGAAAATCTTTTTTGTGAGAGGCAATTTCCCTCTCTTGACGGACAATCTGACAAAAATATATCAAAAATATTTATTTTTTTGACTGCTCATTCTGTTCAGCGTTTTTGTTGATGGCTTATATATTTTGAGTGGTGGGAGCTTTGTGGGTTTTGATCTTTTTTTTTTTTTAATTGTAAACCATTTTCAGCATCTCTGGATGGGCGCTACAAAAGTATAATGAAATAAATATATTAGATAAATAAATATCTAAAAGCTCTTGAATATGGCCAGGAATAAGGCACTGGAGACTTTGGCAGTGGCTGTTTCTGTGGCATATACAGGGAAAAAGCTAGAATGGAATGAAAAAGAATGGCTTAAGATGGAAAAAAGTCAAGACAGTGTTTAATATTTAAGTAAAATAAATACAAAGTACATACCAATGATAGGTGAAGCAATACAAAAACATCAAAGAAAATGAATTCATTTATTTATTTGAAAACTTTTATATACCGCCCCTTCCAGAGATCAGGGGCGGTTTACAATGAACAACAGTAGCCATACATTAAACTTCTGAACATTAAAATCTTACAAGAACAGTAGAACATGGTTGAGATATTAACTATTTACACTACTGCGGCTGAACATAGTAACTTTTTACAACTCGGGTCCCCGCAAAGGGGGCTCTGGTATGTATTTACACTACTGCGGCTGAACATAGTAACTTTTTACAACTCGGGTCCCCACAATGGGGGCTCCGGAATGTATGTACAGAGTTATATACATTTGTGTGGAGTGTGAGAGTGCAATTGACTGTGCTGGATTAGATTACAGCTAAGGTTCTAAAGGATGGTGGTCATTAAAATGGTCAGTCTGAGTCTGTGTGGCTCTTTCGGTGGAATGGTCAAGGTTATAATAGTGCTGTGTAAATAAGTATGTTTTCAGATCCTTTCAAAAAACTTTGAGGTCTTTAGTCTCCCTTAGCTGAGCTGGCAGATTGTTCCATTGTCTCCATGAACGACCTCCATGAACGACCACGTGACGCCACTGCTGATACAGTTGCATTGGCTACCCATTCAAGCTAGAATAGTTTTCAAGACCCTGATAATCACTTTTAAAGCTGTTAATAATCTCACATCCGCATCCTTAGCCTCCCTCATCCATATCACATCTCCAAATAGAGCAAGAAGATCCACGGCTATAAACTCCCTAAAAATCCCGAAGGAACTTACTGTTTGCACTAAATCGACAGCCAACAGAGCCTTCAGTCTCAGTGCCCCAAAATGCTGGAATGCACTACCCCCTGATATCCGAGCTATTAAGAGCCTAACACAGTTTAGGAAAGCCCTAAAATGCCACCTCTTCAAAAAGTACCTTATAGAACCCAATGGAATCACCTAGAGCTCAATATCACCCACTAATACCAGTCCCAGATAAATTTATGGTACTTCAACATCACACCAAGTTTGATACTCAATCCTATAGTGGGCTGGTGATTTCCTATGAAACCTCTGTGCATATGATTCCATGTAGTATGTCTTGTATATAGTTACCCCGGTTATCCAAGTTATTTATGCCCTGTTACCTGTAAACTCATACGTGTTGAATGTACTGAGCATTTTGTTCCATGTGAACCGCGCTGATGATGAATAGTGCGGTATATAAGAGACTGTAAATAAATAAATAAATTAAATAAATTGTATCGGTGCAACATAGGAAAAGGCACTTTTACTTGTTATCTGCTTTGATTTTCTGATGTCATCAGGTACTAGGATAGAGTTGAGGTTCCTCCTTTTTCTCACTCTGTTTTCCGGGGGACTTTTTATCCGGGTAGCAAGATGTGATGGTGCAATTTTGTTGATTAATTTGAAGGTGGTAACTATGGTTTTATATTGGATCCTGCTGGGAGCCAATGGAGGTTGTAGAGGATGGGGGAAATATGATCAGATAGCTTGGCTTTGGCGATTATTCGGGCTGCAACATTCTGAGCCATTTGGAGTGTGTTAAGGGTTTTTTTGGTTATGCCTTGATAAATCCAATTGCAATAGTCCAGATGAGACATTATTAGTGCTTGGGCAACGGTCCTGAAGTCGTCCTTGTCTAATAGTGATCTTAGATGTTGTAATGACCTGAGTTTGTAGAAGATTGTTCTGGAATTCTCTTAGCCATCTTCATTGGGCACCGTCTTTCCCACATTTTCCAGCCCAAAGGCTTTTAAACAAGAAGGTTTTTCAAGCCAGTTTTAAATTTCTTTTAGGAAATTTTCAAGCAAAGATATTTTGGGATGGAATTCCAAAATCGAGGGGGAAGGACATAGAATGCTGAGTCCATTGTGAATTCCAGCCTGGCACTAGCTGGGGAAGGAATTGCTAATAGTCTTGGGATATCACCATTCTCATAGAATATAGAGAACAAAGCAGTTGTAGAGAGGAAGAGGATAGCCTGTACCCAAAGTCTTTAGAGTTAGGCTTAAAAGTTGGAATTTGATTCTATAGAATACTGGAAGCCAATGACTTTTTAACAATAAGGAAATTACATGATCTAAGACTTTGGCAAAATAAATGAGTTCTATAGCTGCAATAGTGAAAGATCTGCAACCTTTTGAGGGTTTTGGATTTGTTAGGAACTGGAGAACATTCTGGGGAAAGGAGGGGCTCTTCCGAAGGGATGGGCTTCACCTTAACCGGGATGGAACCAGGCTGCTGGCATTAACCTTTAAAAAGGAGATAGAGCAGCTTTTAAACTAGATAATAGGGGAAAGCCAACAGTCGCCCAAGAGCGGAGGGTTCAGAAGAATGTATCCTTGAAGGATACTACCAAAAGCAGAGAGATTCCAAAAAAGAGTAAAGTAGCCCAAATGTCCTCGAATGTGGAGCAGACAGAGCTTAAAGATCCCAAACTACCCATGTCTACCAATAATAGGCATGTATGGCATATCTTATGTTCTTTTAATTGCTGCCATTGGGAGACCACTTTATAGAGTCTTGGTATGACAAGACCATGAAATTGACTGTTCATAGAGCAGCTGGTTCAGGAGCCAACACAAGGGGGAGCTATTTTAGATCTAGTTCTTAGTGAAACAGGATTTGATGTTAAAGACAGAAACACAGAAACATAAGAAAAGAAAAAGATCACATGGCCTAACTAGTCTGCCCTTCCATATCAATCACTACAACAGACCCCTTTTTTTCCTTTAGAGATCCTCTGTGTTTGTCCCATGCTTCTTTGAATTCAGATACTATCCTAATCTCTACCACTTCCATTGGGAGACTATTCCACGGATCCACCACTCTTTCCGTTAAGAAATATTTCCACATATCACTTCTCAATCTATCCCCTTTCACCCTCATCCCATGTCCCCTCAAAACAGAGCTTGCTTTCAATCAAAAGAGGCTCTCCTCTTATGCATCTATGCCACAGAGGTATTTAAACACCTCAATCATATCATAAGAACATAAGATATGCCATAGTGCGTCAGACCAAGGTCCATCAAGCCCAGTATCCTGTTTCCAACAGTGGCCAATCTAGGTCATACGTACCTAGCAGTTTCCCCAAAAGACACAGATTCCACAATGCTTGTATTGGGTCAAGAATTGATATCCTGGGTCCCTTTTTAATAATGGTTTATGGACCTTTCCTCCAGGAACTTGTCCAAACCTTTTTTAAACCCAGCTACACTAACAGCCTTTACTACATCCTCCAGTAACAAATTCCAGAGTTTGATTACACGTTGAGTGAAAAAATATTTTCTCTTATCAGTCTTAAATAGTTTACCCTGTAGCTTCATTGCATGTCCCCTAGTCTTTCTATATTCTGATAACGTAAACAATCGATCTACGCTTACCCGTTCCACTCCGTTCATTAATTTATAGACTTCTATCATATCTGCCCTCAGCCGTCTCTTTTCCAGGTTAAAGAGCCCTAACCTTTTTTGCCTTTCTTCATAGGGGTATCCTTCCATCCCCTTTACCATTTTGATGGCTCTTCTCTGAACCTTTTCTAATAATGCTATATCGTTTTTAAGATACGGCGACCAGAATTGCACACAATTTTCAAGGTACGGTCTCACCATGGAACTATATAGAGGCATTATAATATCCTTTGTTTTATTTTCCATTCCCTTCCTTATGATACCTAGCATTCTATTTGCTCTCTTGACCGCTGCTGCACACTGGGCGGAGGGATTTATTTTTTTATATTCTCTTATATACCGCGCTATTCTGCATCAGTGTGGTTTACATTGAACAAACTGAAATTACATTGAACAAGGCATTATAACTTGGAGATAACTATTTTACAGGGAACATGGGCTATGGAGGGTTAAGTGGCTTGCCCAAAACCACAAGGAGCACCTGTGGGACTAGAAACCCCAGTCCTTCCGGCCCAAGGTTGCTGTCCTCTAGTGGGATTTGAACCCCCGACCTTCTGGCCTGAAGTACCTTGCCCCAACCACTAGGCCACTCCCCTCCACTCCCTCCACTCCTTTAACATGTTATCCACAATGACACCTACATCTTTTTCCTGGGTGGTGGTTCCTAATGTGGAACCTTGCATCGTGTAACCATAGTTTGGGTTCTTCTTTCCTAGCCACTGTGGCTTCTGGTTCCCACAACGGTTGCCCAAATATCACCAATCAAAGAATTACTTAGACAGCAGTTGCTTTATCTACAAAGACTTTTATTCCAGCATCATGCAGAACAGCAAGGTCTGTCTATAGAAATGGCAGACAGTACTTTCTCTCTCTCTGTAAAGGGGGAGAAAATACTGCCCAACAATCCCCCAAAATGGCTGCCTTATATACATTTCTCCTTGTCTCAAATGTCTGCTTCAAATTAGCCTCAGTGAATCCATCATAACTACTTAGGTGTCACTTTTCCCCAGGGGAGAATCTCTTTGCATTTGTACATCTGGACCTGCTCTTAGATCTGCTCATTTATGCATGGCCTGTGACCTCTATACATCTGGATCTGCTTTTAGGTCTGTTCATCTATGCATGGCCTGTGACCTTTGACCCTTCCTGTATTTTTCCTTCTTCTTGGCACTAATTGAAACCAGTCAGAGAGTATTTTGTGCTCATTAGTTTGAATTCTTTGCTTGACCTGTACTTTTTGCTGATATTACTAGGCCCAATATTCTGCATACTTCTATCCAGAATATGGTTACCCAGAATCCTCTATAGCAGGCCGCATCCATTATCTTATGGCAAGCATATACTCTCATATAGCTATTATCTTCTTGTCTTCTGTGCCATCCATCCTCCTGTGTAGTTTCACCAGGCAAGGGTTCAGTCATATAAAGCCAATATATAAGCAGACCTAACTCAAATTTCCCAACATTCTCCACTTTTTCTTTTCCTTTTTCTTTTTTATGTGGAGAGGCAAAAGTAATCCCACTAAGGGGCATTGATAACAATAACCATTTGAGACAAAGAGGGATTATGAAGGGGCAGCTTTTGGTACTGTACTTTGCAATATCATTCTTTTACAGCATCCTAATAAAATAGGAAAAATACAGCAGGCAAGAATACCAAACACAGCAATACTTAAACGAGTTACAAAGAAAGCTGTTAGGCCTCCTCCGAGTCCGGAATACCAGCAGGCAACATTCTAAGAGAATGGAAGACATACAGCTTGCAATAATACTGGACACATCAAATATTCAACAAAGTGATGAAGAAAGCTTTGAAAATGTTACAGTACAACTTGAGCTGGTGTGGGTATTGCAATTGCTGTAGCCCAAATGGCTTGTAGATTTTCCCAAAAGTCCCAATTAGTCTTAATAGTCTTTATTTTCAGATAATTTGGGCCTGCTTCCCAGCAGTTTTTCAGGACTGCGTCGTGCGCTTTACCTGTCTCTGAAGTTTAAGTGTGGTTTAGTTCAGAGGTCTTGGGGTGGTCTGTTCCATCTGGATTATGGCCAATTTCCTCTGTTGGAATCTCTGGATTTCAATTGGTGACATGGCTCCAGGTCCCATTCAGAAAAGCAGCAACCAATATTAAATGAAAAGACTAAAATATTCTAGATTAGATTTTACAATGAGCCAATGCAATGTGACAAACATAATTTCATCCACATTTACTTAAGATCATAACTATCTCATATGGTATCAACTGTGTCTCTCAGTTTGATAAACTTCTTGTCTCTCCATCACTGAAGATTCATTTGCTGGCAGGAAATACTCCACCATGCCCTTAACTGATCTTTACATATTAATAGATTAGACAAGTTGCACACACGTGTTATGAAAGTTTTGCAAGTTTTAGAATTACTCCAATTTTTATTTGTGAAAATTTGTCATCAAATCATCCCTCTTTTTTTTTTACCCCTGCATGTCTGGCCAGGACATACAAAGGTAAAATTAGGCAAAAAGCATCTGGAAGTACCACATGGCCAGTGTGGATGTTCCAAAGCATATCAGGGTGCAAAATGCACCTAGCCTGTCTCCAGGTGTCTATTTCCAATTGTTGAGTATGTGTTGGGGCTTAAATGACTTCCTGAATTAAAGATTCTGGAGACAGCATAGTTGAATAAAATTTGCTTACATATTCATTAGGCAAATATGTCACTTTAAATAACCTTCATCAGTTTAATGTCCATCAGAGTCCTTCCTTTCAATTGGCATGCTAAGAACATCAAACAATTGTTAGAAACTTAGTATTGTGGTAAACAAATGGTATATAGAAAATATAAATTTGAATTCTTCTTCATAAGTCTATCAGCATGAGTAAACAGTGTCCCTTTTTCCCCAACCTAATTGATATGGTTCAAAAATGGACATGTGTGCTCATTCAAAATAGCAATTGTCTTAAACAATCTAAATAAATTCCCTACAGTATAAAAATATTTTTGTAACATTTTTATAACGGCAGTCGTAATAGGACAAATCATGACTTTTAACATGACAGCCACATGTCTCTCTCTCACGTATGACTAGAATCTATTGTATATACTGTTCTCAGTGAAAGTGCTGAACAAGGCAAAATAATTATCCTGAGTCATTCATGACACTGATACTGTTGCATGTCAAGCGGAGACTTCAAAGCAGTGCTTGGGCTAGCTTCACCTTACCGGCATGCTATCTTAAGAAATGCAAATGGACAACAGAACTAGACAGACATGTTAAAAAAAACAAACCTCTGGGCTGTAGGAGACTTTGTCTAATCAATTCAACTTAATGTTATTGTTTTATGTGTAAATAACTTTACAAATATTCTCATATTTTTCTGGGAACTAAGCTCCATTTTTCACCAAATTTGTTTTGCAAGTGTGTAAACTAAAGTAAATTTGTATGTCATAGTGCTACAATATAGTGTATTCCTAAAATTGAAACTTAAAAAAATCTTTCAAAACAAAGTACACTGTGTTTTCTCTGGACCCCAACATATAAAATTCAAATACAGAAAAACAGATGAATTTATCCTAAAATTCAGCAACTCCCATGTTACTGTCCTTAGTCATTAGTCATTAGCACTGAGCTTAAGAATACAAACACTCCTTTTCACATTTAAATTGAATGAGACTGGTGTCAAACGGAACTGCAAACTAAACAGTAGATCTCTCTTTCTGTCCTTTAAACAAAAGTTAAAATAAAACTTAGTTACAGCTCTTTTGGGTTTCTGTAATTTATCAATTATCTGTGTGGTCTGCTTCTAAGATTCTCACTTCAGTGTACAATACATTCAGATCCCAATCCAGTAACCCAGAAAATCCATTCCATGTTACAATACATTCAGACAGACAGGAGGGGAAAAACTAGCTGTCTCAGCACATCAATTACTACAGCAGACCCTGGAAGATTTTTCGTTATTTTCAATGTTCTAAAGAAGACAGGAAAGACTTGGAAGAATAGAGACAGATAAACAAACATCGCTTGTCACTTGCGTTCCAGGGACTCCAGGCCAACGGTTTTACCCTCTCCAGAGACTGGGGCGTCTTACAAGCACATGAATATTGTGGAAGAAAATAAAAGCAAACAGATATGCTCTCCAGGAATTCCCCACTTAGTTCAACTTTAGCAAAGAATTCCAATCGGTTCAACTCCAGGGACCATAAAATCTACTGGAGTAGCCAGTAATGACAGGACAGGGCTTGTTAAAGACTAAAACTAAAAACACAGGACAGAGTTAAATGCATTATACCTAACAGCCTATCTGATCAGAATACTGAAACTGAACTAGACCCACTCCCCCCTGGTTATTTAATGCAGCTGCAGTCAGCTCCGTCATTCACCTTGATCTGGAACTTGTAAAGTAATTCATTTCAAAAAGATACTTAGAAAGCTATTCTTCAATAGATCTGTCACCCTCTCTGGTCTGTGAGCACCCCAGATAAGGGGATCATCCCCGTTTTTCTATAAATATTCTCCTTAGCTGTCCCTCTTTCTAAAATCTGTAAATCTGGTGTTTTCACTGTTTGGGGACAGGGGCAATTAATTTCGCCTTTTACCAATAGCAAATTGAACCTCCTTATATACAGAGGCGCGTGTAATTTCGCTTTTAGGTGGAAATCCAAACCTCGTAGTTAACAGAGGCGCAAAATTACTAATCCAGGACTCATACAAACATACACCTCTTGCGCTTCGTCCAAACCCAGCCAATCCCCTCGCAGTGATGGGGGTATGGAAACGTGGATAAAGACACATACTCGCTTCATATCAATGATATGTACAGTCTCAAGCGTACACCAATCAATCCTGGAAAAAGAGACCTAATGTCTGGGCAAAACCTTCTTTCCCTAATCATTCCCTAATGTTACAACTAAATACAGAGACACTAACAGTTTTCTTACATAACAAAATATTAATTACATACTTACCCACCACTCAAACCCGGGCAAGTCTTCTGTTCTTTCATACAGACAGGGAAACTGAACACTCACCAATAGAGTCATCCTAGGGTATCAAAATCTCTCTCGACGTCACTCAGAGCGGTATTCCCATCTTCTGTACCAGCAGAAGGAATCCTCTTCTCCTAATGAGAAGGTATTCTCATCCCCTGTTTTTTTTCTGTGAAAAACAGGAGGTAGTCCCTCTGACAAATAAAACTGCAGTCTGAGGAGTCCTTGGGCAATTTAGAAAATTTAGAGGGGCTTCGGCACCAATAATTGTGGCTTCTGGTTCCCACAACGGTTGCCCAAATATCACCAATCAAAGAATTACTTAGACAGCAGTTGCTTTATCTACAAAGACTTTTATTCCAGCATCATGCAGAACAGCAAGGTCTGTCTATAGAAATGGCAGACAGTACTTTCTCTCTCTCTGTAAAGGGGGAGAAAATACTGCCCAACAATCCCCCAAAATGGCTGCCTTATATACATTTCTCCTTGTCTCAAATGTCTGCTTCAAATTAGCCTCAGTGAATCCATCATAACTACTTAGGTGTCACTTTTCCCCAGGGGAGAATCTCTTTACATTTGTACATCTGGACCTGCTCTTAGATCTGCTCATTTATGCATGGCCTGTGACCTCTATACATCTGGATCTGCTTTTAGGTCTGTTCATCTATGCATGGCCTGTGACCTTTGACCCTTCCTGTATTTTTCCTTCTTCTTGGCACTAATTGAAACCAGTCAGAGAGTATTTTGTGCTCATTAGTTTGAATTCTTTGCTAGACCTGTACTTTTTGCTGATATGGTAACCCAGAATCCTCCATAGCAGGCCGCATCCATTATCTTATGGCAAGCATATACTCTCATATAGCTATTGTCTTCTTGTCTTCTGTGCCATCCATCCTCCTGTGTAGTTTCACCAGGCAAGGGTTCAGTCATATAAAGCCAATATATAAGCAGACCTAACTCAAATTTCCCAACAGCACATAACTTTGCACTTGTCCACATTAAATTTCATCTGCCATTTTGATGCCTTGTCTTCCAATTTATCAAGATCCTCTTGCAATTTTCCACACTCCTCATGGGTTTTAACAACTTTAAATAGTTTTGTGTCATCTGCAAATTTGATAACCTCACTCGTTATTCCCTTTTCCAGGTCATTTATGAATATGTCAAAAAGCAGCGGACCCAGCACAGATCCCTGGGGTACACCACTATTCACCTTTTTCCGGACCTCGAAGCCCTAATGGTGGAAATGGATTTGGACATTGTGGCCATTACAGAAACTTGGCTAAATGAATCGCATGATTGGGATATAGCGATAGCTGGCTATAATCTATTCAGAAGAGACAGAGAAAATGGAAGAGGAGGAGGAGTGGCCTTGTATGTCAAGGGCAATATTAAAGCTACTGAAATGCAGGGGGAATGGGGAAAAGAAGCAGCACTCTGGATTGTGTTGGAAAGAGGAGATGGTACTGTCATCCATACTGCTGTAATCTACAGACCTCCGACTCAAATTGAAGAGATAGATAACGAATTGATTAAAGATATTGCCAAGATAGCCACAAAGGGAGAAGCGATCATATTGGGTGACTTTATTCTACCTGATGTGGATTGGATTACTCCTTCTGCAAATCTGGAAAGAAGCAAAAAAATTGGGGATGCTCTCCAAGATGCATTACTTAGACAAGTGGTGATGGAACCAACCAGGAAAAGCTCAACACTGGATTTAGTGCTCACCAATGGTGATAGCATGTCAAATGTCTGCGTGTGTGCCACTGTGAGCAGCAGCGATCATCACACGGTGTGGTTTGAGATAAAATCCATGGTACAGGCCAATCATAGCAAGCTCAAGGTCCTAAATGTCAAAAACACAGACTTCAATAAAATGGCCGAGTACCTAAAGGAGGAGCTGACAGGGTGGAAGGAGATAAGGGAAGTGGAATTGCAATGGGCTAAACTAAAGGTGGCAATAAAAGGGGCAACAGATAAATATGTAAGAAAAGTAAACAAAAACAAGAGGAGAAGAAAACCTATTTGGTTTTCCAAAGAAGTGGCTGCTCAAATAAAGGCAAAAAACACAGCTTTCGCAAAATTCAAAAGCTTGCAAACAGAGGAACACAGAAATGAATACAGGATCAAACTCAAAGAGACAAAGAGTGAAATAAGGATAGCAAAATCAAAGGCAGAGGAAAAGATGACTAAAGATGTGAAGTGTGGCGACAAAACTTTCTTTAGGTATATTGGGGAAAGGAAGAAGATCAGAGGTGGAATTGCAGGACTCAGAAGTGCTGGGAACGCACTCGTGGAAAGTGACAGTGAAAAAGCAAAATTGCTAAATGAATACTTCTGCTCTGTTTTTACTAAGGAAAGTCCTGGAGAAGGACCACCTGTTACTCCCAAATATAAAACTAGGAATGAAGTAGATACCACACCATTCACAGAAGATGATGTGTTAGAACAACTTGCAAAACTGAAAGTGGACAAAGCCATGGGACCAGATGAGATACATCCTAGGATACTGAAAGAGCTCAGAGAGGTTCTTGCAGGGCCGTTAAAGGATGTTTTCAATAGATCCTTGGAAACAAGAGAGGTTCCTCAGTACTGAAGAATGGCTGATGTCATACCTCTACACAAAAGTGGTGACAGAGAAGAAGTGTCAAACTACAGGCCTATGAGCCTTACCTCGGTGGCGGGAAAAGTAATGGAGGCACTCCTGAAAAAGCGAATTGTGAACTTTCTTAAAGCCAACAGGTTGCAAGATCCGAGGAAACATGGTTTTACCGAAGGACCATCTTGCCAAACAAATCTGATTGAGTTCTTTGACTGGGTGGACCAGGGAACTAGATCAGGGGGCATGCGATGGATGCCATCTACCTGGATTTCAGCAAAGCCTTTGATACTGTTCCTCATAGGAAGCTTATCAAACTCTTTAGCTTGGGGATAGATCCCAAGATGGTAAATTGGATCAGAAATTGGTTGACTGACAGATGACAGAAGGTGTTGGTATAAGGAGCTCACTCGGATGAAAGGAAGGTGATTAGCGGGGTGCCCCAGGGGTCGGTCCTGGGCCCAGCACTGTTCAATGTATTTGTGAGTGATATTGCTGAAGTACTGCATGGAAAAGTCTGTCTTTTTGCAGATGACACGGAAATTTGCAACAGAGTGGACTCCCCCGAGGGAGTGGTTAACATGAGGAATGATCTACAAAATCTGGAAGAATAGTCTAATGCTTGGCAGTTAAGATTTAATGCAAAGAAGTGCAGAGTCATGCACTTGGGTAGCAGAAATCCAAGGGAAATGAACGCGATAGGGGGCAAGAGATTGGTGTGTACGGATCAGGAGAAAGACCTTGGAGTGATTATTTCTGAAGATCTCAAGGTGGCAAAACAGTGCGACAAGGCGGTGGCAAAAGCCAGGAGGATGTTGGGCTGCATATGAAGAGGAATTACCAGCAGAAAGGAAGAGGTACTTATGCCACTGTATAAGTCACTGGTGAGGCCTCACTTGGATTACTGTGTTCAGTTTTGGAGACCATATCTTGCAAAGGATATAAAAAGACTGTAAATTGTTCAGAGGAAGGCAACCAAAATGATTTGGAGCCTGCATCAGAAGCCTTATGAGAAGAGACTTGAAGACCTAAACATGTACAGTTTGGAGGAGAGGAGGGACAGGGGAGATATGATTCAGACCTTTAAATACTTAAAGAGAAATAATGAACAAACAAACCTCTTCCAAAGACGGAGAAGCTGCAAAACAAGAGGGCATAACATGAAGCTACAAGGTGGTAAATTGAAAGGCAATGCCAGGAAATACTTTTTCACTGAAAGGGTGTTGGATGCTTGGAATGTGCTCCCGATGGAAGTGGTGGGGGCAAACACAGTGACGGAATTCAAAAGGGCATGGGACAGACACAGTAAATCCCTTTACAGCAACAAGAAAATATCAAAATAATCTGAACCATCTAATTCCTTAACAAATAGGGGTGTCCTACATGGAGTGGCGGGATCACCCCTAAACAAAGATATGGGGAAGGGGGGCCTGCACAGAGCGGCAGGTGTACCTACTCTTGACATCATACTGGGCAGACTAGATGGACCATGTTGTTGTTGTTAAGTGCCGTCGAGTCGGAGTCGACTCATGGCGACCCTCTGGATAGCTATCCTAAATTGTGTTCGGTCTTCAGTCAGGCGGCTCATTGTTGACAGGCTGGTACCCGTAGCTGCTGTTATTGTAGCGATCCATCTCATTGCTGGCCTTCCTCTTTTGCGTTGACCTTCTATCTTGCCAAGCATGATGTCTTTCTCTAATGATCTCTCTCTTCGCATGATGTGTCCGAAGTATGAAAGTCGAAGTCTTGTCATCTGAGCTTCTAAAGAAAGCTTAGGTTTGATCTCCTCTAGTACCGACTGGTTTGTTCTTCGGGCAGTCCATGGTATACACAGTATTCGCCGCCAGCACCATAATTCAAAGGCATCAATTTTCTTCCTGTCTGTCTTTTTCACTGTCCAGCTTTCACATCCATATGATGTTATTGAAAATACCATGGCTTGAACAAGTCGAATCTTTGTATGGAGAGAGACATCTCTGCTCTTGAGAATCTTATCTAGGTCTTTCATAGCCATTCTGCCAAGAGCAATGCGTCGTCTGATTTCTTGACTGCTTGTTGCTTTCTTTATTGATAGTTGATCCAAGTAGGTTAAAGTTGTTCACGATTTCAATTTCTTCTCCTTCAACGATGAACCTGTTGATTTTGCCAGTTGTCATGATCTTTGTCTTCTTTACATTAAGGTGCAGGCCCATTTTGAGACTATGTTCTTTGATTGTAAGAAGCAAATGTTTCAGATCATCTTCACTTTCAGCCAGTAATGTGGTATCATCAGCATAGCGAAGGTTGTTGATGAGTCTTCCACCAATCTTCACACCTCTGTTGTCTTCATACAGTCCTGCTTCTCTGATGATTTGTTCTGCATATAAATTAAACAGGCAGGGGGAAAGTATGCAGCCTTGTCTTACACCCTTGCTTATTTTAAACCATTCTGTTTCTCCTTGTTCCGTTCGAACTATTGCTTCTTGATCAATGTACAGATTGCGCAAGATGTTGGGCTGCATATGAAGAGGAATTACCAGCAGAAAGGAAGAGGTACTTATGCCACTGTATAAGTCACTGGTGAGGCCTCACTTGGATTACTGTGTTCAGTTTTGGAGACCATATCTTGCAAAGGATATAAAAAGACTGTAAATTGTTCAGAGGAAGGCAACCAAAATGATTTGGAGCCTGCATCAGAAGCCTTATGAGAAGAGACTTGAAGACCTAAACATGTACAGTTTGGAGGAGAGGAGGGACAGGGGAGATATGATTCAGACCTTTAAATACTTAAAGAGAAATAATGAACAAACAAACCTCTTCCAAAGACGGAGAAGCTGCAAAACAAGAGGGCATAACATGAAGCTACAAGGTGGTAAATTGAAAGGCAATGCCAGGAAATACTTTTTCACTGAAAGGGTGTTGGATGCTTGGAATGTGCTCCCGATGGAAGTGGTGGGGGCAAACACAGTGACGGAATTCAAAAGGGCATGGGACAGACACAGTAAATCCCTTTACAGCAACAAGAAAATATCAAAATAATCTGAACCATCTAATTCCTTAACAAATAGGGGTGTCCTACATGGAGTGGCGGGATCACCCCTAAACAAAGATATGGGGAAGGGGGGCCTGCACAGAGCGGCAGGTGTACCTACTCTTGACATCATACTGGGCAGACTAGATGGACCATACTGGCCTTTATCTGCCGTCATCATTTACTATGTTACTATATTCATGCCAATGGACCCCGATAAGCCACATACCACAAAACTAATTAACTGCCTTGAAGACATGATCACATGGTTCAGCAACCATAACCTTAACATAAACTACAAGAAAACAGAGGCTCTTTTCATAACTAGAAACCAAGCATTCACACCATTGAGCTCAATTCAACTATCAAGTTCCAGTATAAATGTAAAACAAGAAGTCCGATATCTAAGTGTGATCCTGGACCAGGCCTTAAACCTACAAGAACACATAAATATGATCACACAAACTGCATATAATAAAATGAAAGTATGACAGAGGTGGATACCACTTTTCACACAGGTTAACTTCCGCACAGTAGACCAAGCAATAGTCACGCAATTACTGGATTACTGTAATTCAATCTATCAGGGTATCCCAAAACAATCAATCCAATGCTTCAGATGGCACAATACATGGTGGCCCGCATAATCACAGGCTCTGCAAAATACAAACATATCACTCCACTCCTTAACCAACTACACTGGCTACCAATACACCACCACATTAGGTTTCAGATCATTCCTATCATATTCAAAATACTAATGTTCAATTCAGCCGACATATTACAGGAACTGATTATGAAGGACCCAAACAACAGACCTACAAGGACTAACAAGAACATGATTCTTACACCTAGCGCCTATCCAAAGTCCAAGCACATTACTTCCAATAGACATTTTCCTTGACTGCTCCAGCACTTTGGAATGCATTACCGGAAGATATAAGATCTATCAAGACAATTAAAGACATCCGCAAAAAGTTAAAACACCCTTATACACAGAATACTTTGGAAATATTACCTAGTGCAATGCCACCATGAAACACACCAACAATAAACACGACTCAATTATTTATTTATTTATTTGGATGCTTTTTTCTATACCGCCTCTTCCAGAGATCAGGGGTGATTTACAATGTAACAAAACATTATACATTGAACATCATGTCACCGGTGAACTATTTACCATAAACAGATAAACATAAGAACTATTTACAATCTTATATCTATTATATCTAGAACATTCAGGGTATTATTGTAAGCGCGGAGGTTTCAGTAATGGTAAGTGAAAAGAAACATTAATGGGTAGGTGTGAGATTATGGTTGGTTTGGTGTGTATTTTTATTTATTTTATTTATTTATATTCTCTTATATACCATGCTATTCTGCATCAGTGCGGTTTACATTGAACAAACTGAAATTACATTGAACAGGGCATTATAACTTGGAGATAACTATTTAACGGGGAACATGGGCTATGGAGGGTTAAGTGACTTGCCCAAGACCACAAGGAGCACCTGTGGGACTAGAAACCCCAGTCCTTCCGGCCCAAGGTTGCTGTCCTCTAGAGGGATTTGAACCCCTGACCTTCCGGCCTGAAGTACCTTGCCCCAACCGCTAGGCCACTCCTCCACTCCAGTAGTAGAGTTACATGGTATAGGGGGTATGCGGGACATGATTAGAAGTGAAATTAGGGTTATGGAAATGCTGTATGAACAGCTATGTTTTTAATTCTTTTCCGAAAACTTGGAGATATTTAATTTCTCTTATGACAACTGATATATGTTCTTCCAGGGGCGGCCCAAGGGGGGTGCGGGGCCATGTGCGAAGACTCGGTGTGGGGCCTCATTTGCATAAGTGGCCTTATTTGCATAAATATTTGCATAATGTTACCATACACTAACTTTTAGTAAACATGTCTCTTAATGAGTGTATGGATAAAGAAAGACTAAAAGATTTCTACATTACTATAATCCAGTGCCAACCGCCAGGCACATTAGGAACTACTACAAACACTGCCCATTTAGAACCCATAGCAAACCCGCCATATCCTGACAGCATTACCAGGACTCACAAAGCACCATACCCTACCTATCAAAAGGCAACACTGCAAATATTAAACCAATACATTTCAGAGAATACTGGGGAAAGAGAACAAGTGGCAATGTCAAATAGGAATTACATAAATAGAATACCTCAGCTCAGTTACACATGCAGAACATAGACCATCACCAAACAAGGAATCACAATTTAGAAACAGGAAGGCAATAATTAAACTGGGAACCCCAAAAGCCAAACTTGGAATGTACAACAACACTGTAGAAATAAAACTATAAATTAATTTCCTCTTGTACCAAACAAAGCACAGATGTTAATGATGCACATTTCCCAGAGCTTTCATATTCCAGTTAATAAATTCAAAATAAAGAGATATCTTTCTACCTTTTGTGCATTTTTTTCAGTTGCAATTGCTCCAGCCACTTTCTTCTGATTTCTTCATGTTTTCTGCTAACTGTCCATCGTCTGCTTTCCATTTGTTCTTTCTTCTCTCTTCTAGTTTTTTTTTCCATTCTCTCTCTCTACATCTGCTTTGACATACTAATCTTTCTCCATTTGCTCTTTCCTCATTCCTATTTCATCCACACAAATTTTACCCCTCCATCCTCAATCCCCACTTACTCTCCCAATACCCGGCCAATTGTAGATTTTTCATCCCTCCCACACAAAATATTTTTCCCCTCTCCATTTTACTCTCCCAGCCCCATCCCATTCTAATCCTCCCCCAACATCAGCTCCCTTCTAGTTCCAGTCTCACCCAGCATCCATTCCCTTCTAGTCCCTGCATCAGCCCATTTCCAGTCCTAGCACCCCATCAACCCATTTCCAGTCCTAGCTCCCCAACCATTTTCAGTCTGAGTTCCTTCATCAGCTCATTTCCAATCCTAGCCCCCATCAGCCCATTTCTAGTCATTTCCTAGCCCCACCATCAGCCCATGTCAAATCCTAGCTCCCCTCCACTCAGCCCAATTCCAGTCCAAGCCCCCCATGAGCCTATTTCCAGTTTCTAGCCCTTCCATGAGTCCATTTCAATTCAAGCCCCCACCACAGCCCATTTCCAATCTTAGCTCCCCCCAACAGCCCATTTCCAGTCCTATCCTAGCTGCTCCATCAGCCCATTTTCAGTCCTAGCTCCCTTCCCTCACAGCCCATTTCCATTCCAAGCTCCCTCCCCATCAGCTATTTGCAGTTCAAGCCTCCCCTTCCACTCAGCCCATTTCCAGTCATAGCAACCCCCAACCCATTACCAGTCCTAGCCCCCCATCAACCCACTTCCAGTCCTAACCCCCCATCACCCCATTTTCAGTTTAAGCCCCCCTATAACCCATTACCAGTCCTAACCCCCCATCAGCCCACTTCCAGTCTTAACCTCATCAGCCCATTTCCAGTCAGCCCACCCATAGCTCATTGCCAGTCCTAAACCCCCCCCCATCAGCCCACAGCCCATTACCAGTCCTAACCACATCAGCCCACCTCAAGTCCTAACCCCTCCCCATCAGCCCATTTCCTGTCCTAGCCCCCCATAGCCCATTATCAGTCCTAACCCCCCCATAGCGCATTAGCAGTCCTAACCCCCCATCACCTCATTTCCAGACAGCCCCCATCAGCCCACAGCCCAATACCAATCTTAACCCCCCATAGCCCATTACAAGTCCTAACCCCCCCCCAACAGCCCACAGCCCATTACCAGTCCTAACCCCCACAGCCCATTACCAGTCCTAACCCCCCCCCAACAGCCCACAGCCCATTACCAGTCCTAACCCCTCCCCATCAGCCCATTTCCTGTCCTAGCCCCCCCATAGCCCATTACCAGTCCTAACCCCCCCCCATAGCCCATTACCAGTCCTAACCCCCCATAGCCCATTACCAGTCCTAACCCCCCATCAACCCATTTCCAGACAGCCCCCATCAGCCCACACCCCATTACCAGTCTTAAACCCCCCCCCTATAGCCCATTACCAGTCCTAACCCCCCCCCCAACAGCCCACAGCCCATTACCACTCCTAACCCATCCCCATCAGCCCATTTCCTGTCCTAGCCCCCCCCATAGCACATTACCATTCCTAACCCCCCATCGCCCCATTTCCATACAGCCCCCATCAGCCCACAGCCCATTGCCAGTCTTAACCCCCCCCCCCCAGCCCATTGCCAGTCCTAACCCCCCCCCCCCCCATCGGCTTATGGCAAAATAAAAAAATAAAAAAGCTGGCTCTGGCTGCTGCCGCGGCCGCCAAGGCAGCGGCAGAATGGAGTGTCCCGCGGGGCCCCCTCTGCTCGCTGAGCCCCTCTGCAAGGGCTTTCAGATTCACGAAGGGAGAGTGTCTCCCTCGCGTCTCTGTTAAGCCCGCAGGGGCTAATGGGAAATTTCCCATCTGCCCCTTTAGACACGAGGGGCTGATGGGAAATTTCCCATTAGCCCCTGCGGGCTTAACAGAGACGCGAGGGAGACACTCTCCCTTCGCGAATCTGAAAGCCCTTGCAGAGGGGCTCAGCGAGCAGAGGAGGCCCCGCGGGACACTCCATTCTGCCGCTGCCGCAGCGGCAGCAGCAGCAGCAGCAGCCAGAGCCAGCTTTTTTTTTTTAAATGTAATTTAAATAAAAAACAGAATGTTCTTTGCGCGGGGCCCCCTGAAACGTGGGGCCCTGTGCAAAAAACATTCTTGCTCAATGGACGGGCCGGCCCTGTGTTCTTCCACTGTAAATACAAACTACAAAAGTTAGGGCACAAGTTAATGTTATGCCCCTTGGATTAACAACTGTTTATTCTTGTTAATTACTACATACCTATAATGTTGTTGTAGCATACTGTTCTCTGTAAAATTAAGTTATACTGGTACACTGTTACTTGTAAAAACTAAAATGAGATATAAACCGCCTTGATTTAAGGATGAAACGGTATAGAAAACCTGTTAATTAAATAAATAACTAAAAATTCATACATTTGTATCTAAAGCAGCAAATTGATTTTGCAGACAGTTTTTAAATTCCGGTGGTATATTCTCAAGGTCGCATTTTACCACATTCATTAGTGGCTTGATCATTTTCAACTTCAGCTTGAGTTTGCATACTAGTAGTTGGTGCTCTGTACCACAGTCAGCTCCAGGTTTTGTCTTTCTTTATGTTATAGAGCTTTTCCATCCTTGACTTCTACAGATGTAGTCAATTTGATTTTTGTACAATCCATTGGGTGACGTCCATGTGAAAAGTCGCCGCTTGTGTTTCTGGAAGAAGGTGTTTGAGATGAATAGATCGTTGGTCTTGCAGAATTCTATCAGTCTTTCTCCAGCTTCATTTCTGTTGCCAAGTCCATATTTTCCAACCATTTTACCTTCTTGTTGTTGACAACTTTTGCATTCCAGTCATCCACGACTATCAGGATATCATGTTTGCGTATTCTGTCAATTTCAGCTTGTACTTGTTCATAGAATTCACATCTTCATTCTCTTCTGCAGCTGATGTTGGGGCATATACCAGAATTATAGTTGTGTTGATAGGCAGTCCCTGTAGACAAATAGAAATTAAGCGTTCACTGATTGCACTGTACTTCATTACAGTTTTTGCAAGTTTCTTCTTGATTATAAAATGCAACACCATTTCTTCTTTGTCTTTCATTTCCAGCATAATCAACCATGTGATCATCAGATGCAAAGTGCCCGATGCCAGTCCATTTCAGTTCACTGACACCCAACAGATCGAGTTGTACACATTCCATTTCATTCTTGACCACCTCCAACTTTGCTTGGCTCATGCTTTGTACGTTCCATGTCCCAATATGTAAGACATCTTTGCAGCTTCTGACTCTCATTTCATATGCAGCTACATCAACAGTCAGATGTCCTGAGGGCTTTGATCCAACCACATCATAAATACTGGCTGTACTCTGAAAAGTCTTCAGTTCCTCTCCAGTAGCCAGTTGAGTGCCTTCCAACCTGGGGGTCTCATCTTTCAGCAGTATTGTTCAATTTGTTTTGCTGTGACTATCCATTGGCCCTTATTCTAGAACACGGGTTGTGGGACTGCACGTCCCGCCGGGATGTGCAGCCCCGCAATCCACATAGATCTTATTTCTCCACCGGCTCTCCCCATACATCCTGTGCTTCAGGACAGGGAGAGCTGGTGGGGGGTGGGAGGGGGCAGAGCGGGGGAAAGGCCGCCCAGCAGCACATACAGGGCCAATTCAGGTCATGGCCCTGTACATGCTGCCAGGCCTGCTGGGATGTACTGTTTATACCACCTCATAGGTGGTATAAGCAGCACAATTTGGCTGATCAGGGCAGGTGAGCCACCCCCAGGGCCAGGGCCGGGTGCAGGGGTTCCCCACTGCCTGATCCAGGCTGCGGGAGGCCAGCCATGGGTCGGGCAGTGGGGTTTTGAGGGGCTGGAGCCATGGATGCTGGGGGCACCTGCGGGGAGGACATCCCCACAGGTGGAGGTGGCACTGCAGGCCATCCTCAGGCCTGATTCTGGCTCCCATGGGAATGTTTTGTTCCCACAGATCAGAATCGGGTCCTAATGGCCTCATCTTCAGTGGGGACATCCCCCTCCTGGAATAGGGCTCATTGGGTTTTCGTGGCAAGATACGGAAGTAGACTGCCAGGCCTTTCTTCCGTGCAGGTAATTCTAGTGTTGTTGCCAGTGTCACAGAAATATGATCCTCTGCCGCCAACACTGTCGCATTCTGCTGCTGCGCAGATGGGTGATTTGTCTTGGTCTGTTATCTCAGCTGAGACCTCTCCATCTTGGGAAACCCTCCTAGTAGTTAAGCTACCGATAGCTTAGCTCCCAGCATCACTGGTGCACACAAGCCTATCACAGCACGATCAGCTGCAAACCAAGAGAGGGAGAAGCCATATATAAAAGGACAAACTAAATATGGGCAATAGCAACACTAGAAGCATTTAAAAGAAGGTAAAAAAGTAAAACACAGAAAACAAATATTGTATGTGAGGCAGTAAAGTACTGTATACCCTACCAGATTCAAAGGCTGGCCACAGAAATATGGTGCCCATAGGGGGAGATGAAAAAGTAGAACCCCCCCCCCCCTTCCCTTCCCTCCCCTCCCTTTCTTTTTCACCTTCCCTTTTCCCCTTCATCCCCTATTTTTCTTTTCTCCCTCCATTCCCTTCCCTTTTCCCCGCCCTCTTGTTTTGTTCCCTTTTGTTTCTACAATTGTTTTTCTATTGTTGTAATTGTCTGGCTTCCGTTTTGGTTTTCCTCAATAAATGAGTATTTTTAAGCTATTTCTCATATGCTTTAGCTGAATTTATAAGCACTGTTTAAATAACCCCCCTCCTTTTTTTTGGTGGCATATATAAGTCGGTTGCAACTTATGTTTAATGCTCTTTACTTTCAATATTTTTTCCTGCTCTTCCACAAAAGGGGAGGAGCTTTGTACTGTTTTTTCCCCATTTAAACTCTGTTCATGCATGGTGTACACTTCCTACACCATGCATGAACAGCGCTTTGCCTAAGATCAAGGTACACTGTCTGCATTTCACACTGTGTAATATGCTCTATTATTTTTGATTGCACCACATGTTGCTTTGGGCTCTTATGGACTATCAGCATAGTTATTACACGTTTGCTTGTCCTTTTTTTAAATTATGCTCTCCATCACTACTGTTCATACACCTACTCTTGCTGTATTGCTGGGCAGACTGGGTGGACCATGCTGGTCTTTACACTGCCCATTTAGAACCCATAGCAAACCTGCGGTATCATAACAGTACTACCAGGACTCATAAAGCACCAAACCCTACCTTCAAAAGGCAACACTGCAAATATTAAACCAATACATCTCAGAGAATACCACTACATATCCTACTGGAGAAAGAGAACAAATGTCACATAGAAATTACATGAACAGATAAGGTGTGCATAGATCCCCTGAAGAAACGATTGTGAAACGCGACGAGGGCGCCTACAGGAAGGCGTTGGGATCGGCGAGTGAGATAGGAGCATATTGAATGAAACATCTTAACATAAGCTAAGTGATAGTTGACGTTTTGAAGATCACTTCAATAGAGTCACGATTTAAGCTTGCTTGTTATAATTCCAGAGAAAGACTCCATCCGCTTCCAAAGACACTTGAAAAAGTTTGCTGAAGGCCATTGATGCTAATAGGCACTGGTATTAGACCTGTTATAAATCTTAAAATAAAGTGCCAGAATAGTCTGAGACCTTCAACAGCAATAGAAAAGAAGACATAAGTTTTAGAATAATCACAAAGGGGCAAATAAAAGTTCTTTGTCCCGAGTTAATATAATTGAGCATTTGATTTTAGTTTTGTATGGTCTTTATCTGCCGTCATTTACTATGTTGCTATGTTCTTCATTGTATTTATGCCTCCCGCAGGACTTGCTCCCTGAAGAAGCCGCTGATACAACTGGCTTTAATTCTTTTACATTTTGAGACACAAGAATCACGGTGCTTACAATGGAGCTTTTTTTTTTTAGCAGCCATCCAGCTGATCAGGGGCAGCACAAGGGTGATGCAGGGCCATTTGCAGAGACTCATTGTGGGGCCTCATTTGCATAAATTTAATTTATTTTATTTTAAAATGTATATGTTGCCAATTTTAAATTTTAGGAAGCTTTCAAAGGAGTCCTTCATAAGCCTCTTTTTTGTCCTGGCAATGACTTAGGGGCATGTTTACTAAATATTAATGTGTATTAAGTGCCACTGCACCAATAGAAATAAATGGGTGTTGCTACACTTAGGGCACATTAACATTTGTGAATGTGCATTAACTTTTAGTAGATATGCCTCTTAATGAGTGTCTGAATACTATTTGCATGGGCAGTGAGGATAAAGAGAATATTTGCATAATGTTAACATGCGCTAACCTTTAGTAAACATGCATCTTAATGAGTGTCTGGATAAAGAAAAACTAACAGATTTCTACATTACTATACTCCAGTGTCAACTGCCAGGCACATCAGGAAATACTATAAACACTGCCCATTTAGAACCCATAGCAAACCCACGGTATCATAACAGCACTACCAGGACTCATAAAGCACCAAACCCTACCTTCAAAAGGCAACACTGCAAATATTAAACCAATACATCTCAGAGAATACCACTACATCTCCTACTGGAGAAAGAGAACTAATGTCAATAGAAATTACATGAACAGAATACTACAGCTCGGTTACACATTCAAAATATAGTCCGTCACCAAACACAGAACAAGGGATCACAATTTAGAAATATGAAGACAATAATTAAACTGGAAACCCCAAAAGCCAAATTTGGAATGTACAACAATGGAGAAATAAAACTATAAATTAATTTCCTCCTGTACTAAACAAAACAGAAAACACTAGCAATGCACATTTCCCAGAGCTGATATATTCCAGTTAATAAATTCAAAATAAAACAGTTTTTTTCTACCTTTTGTTGTTTGGGCATTTTATTTTTCAGTTGCAATCAGGACCAGATTTACCTATACGCCAGGTACGCCCTGGCGTAGGGCCCACAGCTGGCAAGGGCCCACAAAGAAGAGTCCCCAGGACTGAGAAAACCCGCACCCGGGGCCGGCCCACACACCGGAGGGCTTCAAGGGAGCAGGGTAAGCTCGCGCTAGGCCCCGGCTCCCTCTGTACAGCCGCCAGCGTGAAGAGCCTTTTCCTTCACGCTGGCGGCTGTATCTGTAAAGCCGCGATTGCTGGGAAAGGTTAAAGGCAATGCCAGAAAAAGCTCTTCACGCTGGTGGCTGTACAGAGGGAGCCGGGGCCTCGCGCGGTCTTCTCCGGCTCCCTCTGAAGCCCCTCAGACAGCCGCGGTGCTGGTCGGGGGGGCAAGGACTGCATGGGCTGTGATTGGGGGGGGCTTGGACTGGAAAGAAATGGGCTGTGATGGGGGGGACATGGACTGGAAATGGGTTGTGATGGGGAGGGGGACCTGGACTGGAAAAGGGCAATGGGGGGGGACTTGGACTGGAAAGAAATGGGCTGTGAAGGGGGGGGACCTGGACCGGAAAAGGGCTATGGGGGGGGACATGGACTGGAAATGGGTTGTGATGGGGAGGGGGACCTGGACTGGAAAAGGGCTATGGGGGGGGGTAACTTGGACTGCAAATGGGCTGTGATGGTGGGGGGGGGAACTAGGACTGCAAATGGGCTGTGATGGTGGGGGGGGGGAACAAGTACTGCAAATGGGCTGTGATTGGGGCGGACCAGAACTGTAAAAGGGCTATTGGGGGGGGGGACCTGGACTGGAAATGGGTTGTGATGGGGAGGGGGGCCTGGACTGGAAAAGGGCTATGGGGGGGGGGGGGACATGGACTGGAAATGGGCTGTGATGGTGGGGGGGGGGAAAACTAGGACTGCAAATGGGCTGTGATGGTGCAGGGGGACTCGGACTGCAAATGGGATGTGATGGTGGGGGCTAGGACTGGAAATAGGCTGTGATGGGGGACTTGGAATGGAAATGGGTTGTGATGGTGGGGGGGCCTAGGACTGGAAATAGGCTGTGATGGGGGACTTGGAATGGAAATGGGTTGTGATGGGGAGGGGGACCTGGACTGGAAAAGGGCTATGGGGGGGGGGGAACTTGGACTGGAAATGGGCTATGGTGGAGGGAGGGGGAACTTGGACTGGAAATAGGCTGTGATTAGGGGGGCTAGGACTGGAAATGGGCTGTGATGTGAGGGCTAGCACTGGAAATGGGCTGATGAAGAGCTGGAATAGGACTGGAAATGGGCTGATGTGGGGCATGGGAGAATGGGACTAGAAGGGAGTGGATGCTGGGTGGGTCTAGAACTATAAGGGAACTGATTTTGGGGGAGGACTAGAATGGATGGGGAATGAGAATGGAGAGGGCAAAAATATTTTGTGTGGAAGAAAAGTCTATGATGGGCTGGGTATTGGGAGCGTAAGAGGGGCTTGAAAATGGAAGGGTGAAATTTAAATGGATGATAAAGGAATAAGGAAAGAATTGGGGGAAAGAGCAAAAGGGAAACAATCAGTATGTTAAAGCAGAAATAGAGAGAGAATGGAAAACATCTAAAAGAGAAGAAAGGACAAATGGATAGCTCGCAGAAGACACGAAGAAACCCAGAAGAAAGTGACTGGAGCAATTGCAACTGAAAAAATGCCCAAACAGAAGGTAGAAAAATACTTTTTATTTTGAATTTATTAACTGGAATATGTCTGGTCTGGGAAGTGTGTATTGCTAACATCTTTGCGTTTTTGTTTAGTGCAAGAGGAAATTACTTTATAGTTTTATTTCTCCAGTGTTGTACATTTCATGTTTGGATTTTGGGGTTCCCAGTTTAATTATTATCTGACCAAGGAAGTTAGCCTACACGTATCCTCGGTAATTTTTGTGGGTGGGGCTGGGGGCAGGGCAGGGGTGGGACTAGGGGCAGAGAATGGGTGGAGCATGGCGAGCCACAGGTGTCGGGTTTTTCGCGGTGAAAAAGTTGGCAACCCTATTTGTGGGTGTGTTGGGTATAGTCAGAGTGAGAGGCGGGGTTGTGCGAGCCTGGATCCCTCGCTCTCTAGAGAGAGTTGAAATTGCTGCGGCCTAGCTGAACGGGGCCGTCCGCGAGCTTCTCCAGGCCCTGGCATGAAGGGGAAAGAGGAAAAGGAGAGTGGGGGAGGCAGGAGTCCGGAGAAGAGCACTAGCGCTCAGGAGTTAAAGGAGCAGGGAAACAGACTCTTCGTCACCCGCAAGTACCAGGAGGCGGTGGCCTGTTACACCAAAGCCATAGTGAGTACCGGGGAGCAGCGACGGCCAGGTCCGTTTCCTGTAGCTGCTGTAGTACCGCCGGATCATTCAGTGATCCTCTTCCACGATGGATAAGACATTTTTTAATGTATTTCTTGAATTCCGATGCTGATTTTGTCCCTGTTGCCTCTTTATGTCAGGCAATTCTATACATCTATTGCCATTTCTGTTTTGGTAAGTTGATCTCGTTTTTATTTTTTCTGGGGGCCCACAATTTTTGTTGGCGTAGGGCCTCACTCAAGGTAAATCCGGCCCTAGTTGCAATTGTCCCAATCGCTTTCTTCAGCTTTATTTGTGTCTTCTGCTAATTTTCCATTTTCTGCTGTTCATTTATCCTTTTTTCTCTCCTAGTTTTTTCCATTCTCTCTCTACATCTGCCTCTAAAATACTGACCTTTTGCTCTTTCCTTCATTTCTTTCTTTATTCCTTTTTCATCCACTCAAATTTCACCTATTCATCCTCAGTCCACATTTACTCTCCCAATAATCAGACAATCATAGATTTTTTTCCCTCTCACAAAATATCTGTTCCTCTCTCCATCCTCACTCCCCCAGCTTCTTTTTTTTTCTCCCACCAATCCCAGCCCCACCCCCTTCTGGTTCTCCACCAGCATCAGCTCCCTTCTAGTTCTAGCCCCTCCCAGTATCCACTCCCTTCCGGTCCCATTCACCCATCCCCCCGCATTAGCCCATTTCCACTCCTAGCCCCCCAGTATCAGTCCTCCTCCAGTCCCTCCCAGCATCCACTCCCTTGCAGTCCCAGTTCCCCATCTGCCAGCATCAGCCCATTACCAGTCCTAATCCCCCAGTATCAGTTCTCCTCCAGTCACTCCCAGTATCAGTTCCCTTCCAGTCCCAGTCCCCCATCCCCAGGCCATTTCCAGTCCTCCTCCAGTCCCTCCCATCATCAGCTCCCTTCCAGCCCCCAGCATCAGCCCATTTCCAGTTCTAATCCCCCAGTATCAGTTCTCTTCAGTCTCAGTCCCCCATTCCCAGCCCATTTCCAGTCCTAATCCCTCAGTGTCAGTTCTCTTCCAGCCCTTCCCAGCATATGCTCCCTTCCAGTCCCTGACCCCATCCCCCAACATCAGCCCACTTCCAGTCCTGGCCCCCTCCCTGTTCCCGTTCTCATTCTAGCCCTCAGTCCTTTCCCCCCCCCCCCCCAGCCACACACCAAAGGGACCCTGCGCCTGACTGGCTCAGAGGGAGCCAGGGAGGCCCGAAGCCCCGGTTGACCCTTGAACAGTCGCGGGAGTAAAGAGTGGCATTTGCCTTCTCCCCTGCAGCTGTGATAAAAAGGAACCTGCTGATGCGCTGAATGCTGGGAGGTCATGCGGGATATGCCACCTATTTTTCTGATTTCCTCGCATATTTTAAGTCTGCTCATATGTTGCCTAGCAAGTAAGCTGTTTTGTTTAGTCCAGGCATGCCTGGGCAAGCACTCAATGCAGGCTCACAACGTGCAATGGAAATGCTACTACTCAGGAATGCATGGGCATGCTTAGTCAGGATGGATGCTGGCAGCACAGGCTATAAAAGCAGCTTTCATACACAGATGCTATGCATGATGTTGATATCAGTTTATGTACTTAATAATAGCATTTACATGTAAACTTCTTATCTAAACAACAATTCGTTACAGCAGAAATGTCTCATCAATTTTGCAACAGCCACAATACATTCTGTTACATTTGTGGTGAGCATACGCTTAAGCATCAAAGACGCAGCATGACTACATTTATTAAGAAAGCTTATGAACTCTACTTCGGTTGTAAAGTTGGTGATCAAAACAAATCCTGGGTTCCTCACATTTACTGTGCGACATGTGCTGTCTATTTCAGAGCTTGGCTCAGAGGTACTCAGAAGGCAATGCTGTTTGCAGTCCCAATGATATGGCAAAAACAGAAGGAACACGTGACAGACTGTTACTTCTGTCTGACCAATGTATCCGGCTTGTCATCAGGCCAGCCTACTGCCTAGGGCGAGTAGGGTTGGTCTGCCTTGATATTCTATCTTCAGGGAGTATGACACTGCATTTGCTCCTGCAATGCCTTGTGGGAATGGTAGTCCCCTTTCTACTCTCTGATTCAAGAAGGAGTTGCAGTCGAGTGTTAAAGGCAAAAATGACAAGGATTTTATTTCCCCTCCCAACAGAACTTAAGTGCAGATGAAATTAGGACAACTTTCCATATATTTGGTAGGAGGAATGCATACAAGAACTAAGGTAAATGTGCCTCTTCATTCTCAGGCTTCCAAACGTGCAATGCTCGTCACAAAAACAAAAGCAAACAAACAGCCTCTGATAGCAAAGGAAAATCTTCCCCTTTTCTTTGCCGCTTTATCAGCCCTCTTATAGTAATGCTCAGCACAGGGATTCAATATGGTCAGCTATACATAGGGTGCAATCCATCTGTATATCAGCTGCGTCATAAACATCAGAGTCTATCTGTATCTCTTCCAGCTCAGCATTAGCTGGGTGTGTCTGTAAGCTGCTATCGTGGGTTTTAAAGTAACCTTCTTCTAGGCATTCCGGGATCTTCCCTTTATACCATTCTAAACAGCAGGGCTTAAAACTACCCTGTACTCTGGAGTTGCTTCCTGGGCTGTTTCCTATTTCTTGGCAACAACAAGGAAATACTTTTAAACTAGATTCATAGCTGGGCAAACTTTGAAGCCTACCTTCTGGCTTTAAGGAGGGAGGAATTCTCTGCTCTCTTGGCTCAGGCAGTTTCCAAACATCGGCTGTGTTTTCTTTCCTCTTAGCTTGCTGGCTTCTGCCTCAGACTTATAAGTATTTTCCTGCCACTGTCTCTCTCTCTCTCTCTGGAGCCTCCGAGCTTTTCCAAGCCTGCCTCCCAGGAGGTCTCTCCTTTCTCCTGCCTTTCCTGAATGGCACCTCTCTTGTGCTGCTTCCTTCAGGTTCTCGGGCTTTGGCTTCCTTGGCTCTTGCTACGGCTCTCTCTTGACCTGGTCTCTGACTGGGACCGTCACCCGGTCTCTCTCTTCCTTGCCTCTGTGTTTCTCTCTGTCTCTCTTTTAAAGCTAATGACCAATTATTATAGTCCTGTTTCTCAGGGCTTAGCTCTACCCTTCCCCTGAACAGGTGTTTCTCATTAACCCCTAAGCTTGGTGATACATCACAGCTTGGGCGTGTCCATTCGGCTCCTGACTTTCTCTGTTTACTTTCTTCTTGTAAACATTGAACCATGTGCTCAGACTGCCTTTCAGATTCTAAGGTGGAATCTTCTACTATCCCTATCTCCATGGGCTCAGTAGGGGCTTCTTCATTACAGGCTTCTCTGCTAAAAATAAGAAATCTATTGAATACCCCAGTCTGCTTTCAGCCATGAGACCAGTGCTGCATGATGACAGTATGCCAATACTGAAGCCACCAGAGACATGGAGCCTAGATGAGACAGACGAAGATGTCACAATACATGGGCCAGACATGGAAAACAACATGGATCCAGATTTTGAACAGTTTATGTCTGGTGTGTCTCATCTGATAACACAGTCAGAATTGAATGACCTGGTGAGGGACTTAATATTCTCAAAAGCAAAAGTGGAACTACTTGGTTCAAGATTGCAAGGATGGGGTTTGCTATTGCCAGGTAAGAAAATTTCTGTCTTTCAGACCTGCCAAGAAGATCTGAAAAATTTATTGCACAGTTTGACAACCTCTGTTTCCGCACTGACATTGATAGGTTGTTCACGGCTTTGGGTTATGAGCATGACCCACAACAATGGTGCCTTTTTATCGATTCATCACTGTTAAGCCTGAAAGCTGTCTTGTTACACAATGGCAATGTCCACCTTTCAACACCTATTGCCTATGCAGCACACATGAATGAAACCTACAAAAACATGGAACTGTTGTTGAAACACATACAGTATAACAACTACAATTGGAACATCTGTGGTGGTCTAAAAGTAGTGGCACTGATACTAAGAATGCAGCTCAGGTATACCAAGTACTGTTTGATTTGCAAATGGGATTCCCGTGCTAGAGTCTCATTACATTAAAAAGAACTGGCTGCTCCATAAGTGTTTGGTTCCAGGACAGAAAAATGTGGCACATGAACCACTTGTCGACACAAGTAAGATATTTTTGCCTCCTCTTCATATAAAACTTGGACTGATGAAAAACTTTGTGAAAGTGATGAACAATGAAGGTGAAGGATTTCGATATTTGAGACAGATGTTTCCAAGAATAACTGATGCCAAGATTAAGGAAAGCATTTTTGTAGGTCCACAAGTTAGACACATCATCAATCACCTATTCAACAGGAAAAAGGATAGCTTCACCAGCTGACATATCCCAGCTTTGAACTGGAATAAATGAGAAAACCCCAAACCGACGATCTCAAAAACATACATACCTGTACATAGTTAATATTTGGTTCTTTGTATATAGTTAACAAACTGTTAATTGTAAAATTGAATTTCTTTGTAGTTTCACAATGTTATCTGTAAAATCAGCTTTGCCTGTTTACTGTTGTTCCATGTAAACCGCAACTGATCAATGGAAGGTGCGGTATATAAAAACTCGCTAATTAAATTAAATTAAATTAAATTAAATCAATGACAAGCGGTTTGAAGATCTGCTAGGGGGGCCTGAGAAAATCACATGGAAGGCATACAGGGATGTTGAGAATTTTCTTGGCAATTACAGAGCACCAAACCATGTCCAGCTGGTTGAAAACATGCTTCAAGCATACAAAACCATGAAGTGCAACATGTCGCTGAAGATTAATTTTCTGCGTTCACACTTGGACGTCTTCCCTGCTAATCTTGGTGCAGTCAGCGATGAACATGGTGAAAGGTTACATCAGGACATTGCGACGATGGAAAAGCAGTATCAGGGCAACTGGAACCCATCAATGTTGGCCAACTTGTTGGACACTGAGACAAGAAGCATCAAATGCTGAGTACAAATGAAAATCAGCAGCAAAACATTTTTGGTGAATTAGGGTAATAGGTCAGCATCATTGTGTTATTAAACATGCTAAATTCAGTCAAAATTTAATTTCATGTTTTGCCAAATTTCTATGTGATAAAGTTGATCTGAAATTATTTATTTATTTTTTATACTGTGCTCTTTAGAATCAGTGCAGTTTACATGTATACTAACAGGTACTTTTTATTCCCTTGTCCCTGAAAGGCTCACAATCTAAGTGTACCTAAGGCAATGGAGGGTTAAGTGGCTTGCCCAAGGCCACAAGGAGTGACCATGGGACTAGAGACCCCAGTCCCTCTGGCCTGAAGTTGCTTGTCCCCATGTGGGAATTGAACCTCCGGCCTTCTGGCCTGAGGTAACCTGTCCCAACCACTGAGCCACTCCTCCCTCAGAGGGAGGAGTGGCTCAGTGGTTATATTATATTATATTTGTGTTTAGCTTGAAGCTGTCTATCATAATCACCAAAACCTTTTCAGGAAGCAAAACTTTTGAACAAATTTGTTGTCCAGTATTAGTATCTGTGAACAAAAATTAAATTCATTGGTAATGCCTGAAGATTGGAGAGTGGCCAATGTAACACAAAATTTTTAAATGGGTACCAAGGCTGATCCAGGAAACATAAACAGCATGGCCATCTTCCACCCACTGGACATACAGGGCTGTGATCTGAATCAGCCCTGTATGTCCGGATGCATGGCCCGCCCTCAATCCGCCCCCATCCTGATCTCCCTACACTGTTACTGTGTGCATTCGGGGAGATCATGTACCGGCATGCGGGCAGGACAGATAGCGGGGCTGCATGTCCTCCCAGGACGCACAGCCCTGCTATCTGCCTCTCAGAATCAGGCCCATAGTGTATCTCGATTTGCAAAAAGCTTTTTGCAAGGCCCCTCATGAGAAATTCTTGAGGAATTTAAAAAGTCATGGATAGGAGGCAGTGTACTATTGTGGATTAGGGTTAATTAACCCTATCCAGGCCGGTCCCAAAACTCTCGGGATCCAAATTCTGACTAAATGGCCGAGCCCAAAATATTCAGGATCTGCGTACCATAGCAGAAAGAAAATCACTGTTATAACATTTTTAATAAGATGGGTTCAATTTTCTGATATATGCAAAAATTAACCCGGCTGCAGAATGTGGATTGAAAATTTAAAGTAAGCCTTCAAAGGGTTTTTAAAAGATAGAAAATAGATAGTAGGGCTAAATGGCAAATTTTCTCAATGGAGAAAAATGGAGTACTCTAGGGATCTGTGCTGGGCTGCTGCTTTTTAATATATTCATAAATGCTCTGGAAATGGGAACAATGAGTGAAGTGATCAAATTCACTAGAGCACATCCACGCAAACTGCATGTCTCTCCCCTCCCCCCCTCCTCCCGGCTCACCTTGAATCAACTCGCAGCTCTGCATTTTTCTTTCTTGGTCCCAAGCTCTGGAATTCTCTCCCCCTGACCTCCACCTCGAGCCTTCCTTTACCAAGTTCAAGACTCTGTTAACCCATCTTTTCTGTGCTGCCTTTAATCTCCCCCCCACCCCCCTCTGTCTCTAGCTGAGGTTTCCCTTGTCCCTCTTCTCTCTCGCTGCCTCGTTCCTCTCTCTGTCTCTAGTTTCTCCCTTTTTCTTTGTTTTTCTCTGTCCTATCAAAACTATGGCGTTCTTTTCCTTTCCTGACAGTGTGCATTTTGCTCTTTTGTAAGCCACTCTGTTGTTTCTTCGAAGGGCAGTATATCAAGAAATGGAATAAAGATAAAGACACAAAATTATTCAAAGCTGTTAAAACACAAGAGGATTGTGAAAAATTGCAAGAAGACCTTGAAAGGTTGGGAGACTGGGCATCCAAATGACAGATGAAATTTAATGTGGAGAAGTGCAAATGTATGCTCTTAGGGAAGAGGAACCCAAACTGCAATGCAGGGTTCCACATTAGGAATCGCCTCCAAGGAAAAGGATTTGAGCATTGTGGATAATATGTTGAAACCCTCTGTCTAGTGTGCAGCGGCGGCCAAGAGAACATAAGGAAAGGAGAATAAAACCAAGGCTATTATAATGCCTCTCTACCGTTCCATGGTGTAATCGCACCTCAAATACTATGTGCAATTCTGGTTACTATACCTTAAAAAGGATATAGTGGAATTGAAAAAGTACAGAGACAGCAACCAAAATGATAAATAGAATAGAAGGAGATGCTTCTGAGGAAAGGCCTAAAAGGTTAGAGCTCTTCAGCGTGGAAAAGAGATGGCTGAGGGGAGATATGATCGAGGTCCATAAAATGAGTGAAGTGGAATGGATAAATGTAGATCAGTTGTTTACTCCCTCAAGAAATAGAAAGACTGGGGGGGGGGGGGGCATGCAATGAAGAAATAATGTAGCATATTTAAGGCTAATCAGAGAAAATCTTTTTTCACTCAACATGTAATCAAATTCTGAAATTCATTGGTGGAAAAGTCCATTAACCATTAAGTGAACTGGAGGAATCCACTACTTAGCCCTGGTTTCCTGCACCTGGCTTTTGCTGCATATTGCTAACCAGATAGCAGCTCAATATCGGCCTCAGCTCTGCTCTGCAATGCCCCAGCATGCCTTGATGCTAATCAGTTAGCATTGGGGCCTGAAGCACCAATAGCTGAGCATATTTCAGTTACACTAACCGTGTTAGTGCACTTAAATATCCCGTTCACCACTATTAATGCAGTTAGCAGCTCTGCTAACTAGGTTAATAGCTTTGAATATTGGGCCAATCATTTCTTTCTCTATAGCATCAGTAAAATTCATCCCTTCCTTACTGAACACACTACAAGGACCATTATCCACTTGCTAGTCAATTCCCATTTAGACTATTGTAACCTGATCCTCACTGGTCTCCCCCTGAATCCATGCAAAATTCAGCTCCACAGCTAATCTTCTGGCACTCATGTAACCACTCTTTTCAAGTCACTTCACTGGCTTCCTATCCATTTCTGTATACAGTTCAAACCTCAGGCAATACAGAAAGAGCGGAGATTTGACCACAGCCTTCTAACACAAAACACTTTGTTCATCAATACATGACTTGACCAGATTTCGGCAGCAAAGCCTTCATCAAGGTCTATAAATAATAACATATACAAATGACAATAAATAATAAAAGTATTAAAAAATGAAGGGTTAATAAGCATGAAAAAAGAAGAAAAATATATAAAAAATATACAAGAATATATATAAAAATATATAAACATACCACGTTCTCAAGATGAGGATGTAAATACTAACAAAAGTGATGCTCAGATTAGAGCCTTCCTTCCAGAAATTCAAGTCCATATTGAAAACCCACCTAACATAAGAACATAAAATATGCCATATGAGGTCAGACCAAGGTCCATCAAGCTCAGTATCCTGTTTCCAACAGTGGCCAATCTAGGTCACAAGTACCTAGCAGTTCCCCTAAAAGACACAGGTACCACAATGCTTGTATTGGGGCAAAGAGTGGATATCTCAGGTCTCCTTTAATAATGGTTTATGGACATTTCCTCCAGGAACTTGTCCAAATCTTTTTAAACCCAGATACACTAACAGCTTTTACTACATCCTCCGGTAATGAATTCCAGAGTTTGATTACACGTTGAGTGAAAAAATATTTTCTCTTATTAGCCTTAAATAAGTTACCCTGTAGCTTCATTGCATGTCCTCTAGTCTTTCTATATTTTGATGGCGTAAACAATTGATCTACGTTTACCCGTTCCACTCCATTCATTAATTTATAGACCTCTATCATATCTCCCCCCTCAGTCGTCTCTTTTCTGGGTTGAAGAGCCCTAACCTTTTTAGCCTCTCTTCATAGGGGTATCCTTCCATCCCCTTTACCATTTTAATGGCTCCTCTCTGTACCAATTCTAATAACGCTATATCTTTTTTGAGATAGAGCGACCAGAATTGCACACAATATTCAAGGTGTGGTCGCACCATGGAACAATACAAAGGCATTATAATATCCTGTCTCCAGGAACCAGCAGGAATGTAGTCTTCACATATGGGTGATGTTGGTAACAACAGCGTTCGCACGGGAACGTTCCCCAGAATCCAATAGGAAAGCTTTTGGGAGCATCCCACTGTGTCTGCGTAGCTGCCTTCCTGCCTTTCCAGATCTCCCTCCTCAGTTCTTCATTTTCCGCGGAGCCGACAGGGAGTAATTCCTATCACTACAGAAAATTCCTGTTTTTTCATATTTTTGTGGTTTGCGTCTGCCTTCCCATCGACACTGGTACTGATCTCCATCGGTACTTTCTTTCTTTCTTCTTTCTCTAAAAAGATTAAATCTGTGAAGGAAAGAATTTCTTCTTTTATTCAGATGCATCGATGCTATCTTAGGCCTAGGCCTTCCATTTTGTCACTGACACAATGGAAAAACCATCTAGTGGTTTTATGAGGTGTTCCAAGTGTTGCGGTATCTTCTCGGCCACAGACACCCATGACTGGTGTCTAAAATGCTTAGGGCCTGATCATCAGCCATCAGACTGTCCTTTCTGTAGAAATATGATGAAGAGGCCTACAGAATCAAGCTGCAAAGCTGGGCATCCTCTTTGCCTCCAACACCGTCTCTTTAGCATCGACATCATCGTGAGCTTCATCTTCCTCGCAAAGATTTCAGGTATCGAAACCTAAGTCATCATCGAAGGCTGGCTGGCCTCCCAAGGGTAGATCTCTTTCTAAGCATCGAGATGCCTCAGGTGTTGCCCTGGAGGGGGACATACTGGCCAAACAATCCCGGCGGGAGGACCTTCCCTCGAAAGCCTTAGTGGGGTTCTAGGATGCTCCTGAGGCCTCCACCTCCGGAGAGCTCCTGGTGCCATGCTCAGGGATCATGGGCCACAATTCGGGTACCGATACCAAGGCATCGGCAAGCTCCATGGATCAACGTATCCTTGTCATCAAGCGGAGCTTAGCGGCCTTACTGGTGGCCTTGGTTCCAGTAAAACCCTTACAGTCAGTTCCGCAGGTGTTGGTACCGGCTTTGGTACGAATACAACCTGCATCAACTTTTTTGCCGCTTTTCATGATACCACTCATGCCAGCCCTCGAATCCATTTCCAGTACCAAGGTTCCAGGTATCGGTTTTGATCGGTACCGAGTTCATATGGAGTGGGAACACTCTACCCGACGATAGTTTGAATCTTTGGATTCCGATTCATCGGATGAAGAATCAGCCGATACCCGGGACATGCAAACTATTCCGGAGGATCCATCTCTGTCCCCAAAACGTCGCATGTCTCCGCCTGAGGACATGTCTTTTAAAGATTTTATTTGTGATGTTACTAGGGGGTCTATCCATAAAAGTGACATCAGAGAAAGAGCCTAGGGCTGAAGAATAGGAAATTCTTCAATATTCCACAGCTCCAAAAGAGGCAGCTACGCTCCCTATCCATCGGATACTTCACGATCTCATGTTTCGTATGTGTGAGACACCTCTAACCATTTCTCCCCATACCCGATGGCTCGATACTATGTACCAGGTACCAGTGTCCCGGTTTCCAAAAGACACAATTGCCGCACCATTCCATGGCAGTAGAATCGGCAATGCGTCGGATCAAGAGTGCAAAAACACATTCCTCTAACCCTATGGGTAGGGAATCGAGAACCCTCAATGCTTTTGGTCAATGTTGTTTTCAGGCCTCCATGCTATCGGCCAGGATTAGTTCCTACATACTCTATGTGGGTATGTTCCTTATGTTTATGTTTATATTTATGTTTATGTTTATTACATTTGATAGACTGCTCAAGCCAAAACATCAGAGCGGTTTACAATATTACATAAAAGTTACAGAAAATATGAAAAGAACGCCATTAATTAGATAGGACAGAATAAGAGATACAGTGATAGTTAAAGGAATAGAGGAGACAAGAAGAAATGCTCCACATAGCATCTGAAGAGCTAGATATCATACCACCAGGTGTTTAAGCTCCCACTCACAACCTCCGCTGTCGACATCACCCCTCCACCACTCCGATCTCCACAGCAAGCAGAACCAATGTAGCAGCATTTTAAATGGCCCCGCAAGGTCCTACACCTAAGAGCCACGCCAAAGGGCCCTCTGGCGAGGCCCTCAGGCGCGGGCGCACCAGTGGAAGTGACGGTTTTAAAGCCGTTAAAGGCTGCTGGTATGGGCAGGCTGAAAGGAAAGAGGTGGAGCTCCCGCTCACACACCTCCAATGCTGGCTGGCTGGCTGCTGCTCTCCCCGTCTCTGCGCACCAGTGGAAGTGACGGTTTTAAAGCCGTTAAAGGCTGCTGGTAGAGAGGTGACTAAGGATTTGGAGTTAATAGCTCTTCTTCTCCCCGATGACAAGAGGTCTTGTGAAACATGCTCAGAATATTTCAAAGTTTGTTAACAGAGCAACATTTGATTGTTTTGAATGCATCAGCAGGACTTCATCCATCTGCATCGGTGCACGCAGGATTGCTTGGCTCCAAGCATCGGATCTTGAACAATGGGTTCAAGATAAGCTGGGTAATATCCCTTGTACCGGTGAGAAACCTTTTAGCAAGGATTGGCAGGACAAGACCTCTCAGTTGGAATCTGAGAACACTACCCTCCATAGGCTATCTAGATCTACTAATTAATTAATTAATTAATTAATAAATATGCTGTCACCTTTTCAGAGCTTCATGAACTTCACAGTAATTTTATCTAGGTCAGCTCCACTATTCAACTTTGAAACTATAGCTATTGAAAAATGACATAATTTTCCAAGGAAAATATCTTTACCAAATAGCTCTTAAGAGTAGCAACTGGGTCTCAGACTCGAACAAGGCTACTTATAGAACCAATCTATTTGTTTAGGTTCAGGGCCCGCTGTTGCATCAATGACCCAATGCCTTGCTTTTTAAATTATGGCAGTAATCAGGTTTTACTCTATTATTACAACAGCGGACACTGAACCTAAACAAATAGGTTGGTTCTATAAGTAGCCTTGTTCGAGTCTGAGATCCAGTTGCTACTCTTAAGAGCTATTTGGTAAAGATATTTTCCTTGGAAAATTATGTCATTTTTCAATAGCTATAGTTTCAAAGTTGAATAGTGGAGCTTATCTAGATCTCTCCAGCCCTGCACATCTCCCCGGAGGGAGCGTGCTTGCAGCCAACTCGGGCCACCGCCGACGTTCCAGCCTGCTCCTCCTGCCCAATCGCGGCAGCCCAGCCGGATTTAAAAAGGAGCGCCAGAAGCAGCGATCCTCTCTCCAGCCCTGCACATCTCCCCGGAGGGAGCGTGCTTGCAGCCAACTCGGGCCACCGCCGACGTTCCAGCCTGCTCCTCCTGCCCAATCGCGGCAGCCCAGCCGGATTTAAAAAGGAGCGCCAGAAGCAGCGATCCTCTCTCCAGCCCTGCACATCTCCCCGGAGGGAGCGTGCTTGCAGCCAACTCGGGCCACCGCCGACGTTCCAGCCTGCTCCTCCTGCCCAATCGCGGCAGCTCAGCCCGTTTAAAAGAAGAACGTCGAAGGGCGCACCCGCGCCTTGCGGACCCGCGCCTGAGGGCCTCGCCAGAGGGCCCTTTGGCGTGGCCCTTAGGCAGTGGCACACACGTGAGCACCAAGACCACATTGACACATCGGCATCACTTCAGCAGATCAGCAGCTTGAGCTCCCCCACGGTCGAGCTCGCCCCCTCTCAACAGCCCTGTCTCTCCTCAAACGTTCTACAGCCAGCACAGCCTTCCTCACCACCAGAGCAACAGAGCGTAAGAACTGGATGCAAGACGAATAACTCAGAGGACCTAAGGTACAAACTAGCCGACACATGGTGCCTATCTAACTGAATTACTATACCTCATTGCTATACCTGAATTGCTACACGTCATTGCTACACTGTATTGCTGCACTATATTACTACCCCTCATCGCTACACCTTAATTGCTATACTGCATTGCCACACTATATTGCTGCACTACTAAACTGCTGTACCTCATTACTACACTGTATTGATACATTATATTACTGCACTGTATTGCTATACCGAATTGATATACCTCATTGCCACACTATATTGCTGCACTACTAAACTGCTATACCTCATTGCTACACTGTATTGATACATTATATTGCTGCACTGTATTGCTATACCGAATTGATATACCTCATTGCCACACTATATTGCTGCACTACTAAACTGCTATACCTCATTGCTACACTGTATTGATACATTATATTGCTGCACTGTATTGCTATACCGAATTGATATACCTCATTGCCACACTATATTGCTATACTATATTGCTACACTGTACTGCTCTACTGAATCACTACACTGAAGTGCTAAACACCTCCACTAACACAACACATCACTAGAAAAACACGTACAACATCACAAAACACCCATTAACCTAGGAACGCCTCATTCCGGAAACATAAATGGCTTACCCATTACTTACTCTTGCCCTACTCTATACACTGGTCAGCACACTCTATGAATCAGTTGTATTGGCAGATGGATGCAACCCCATCCAACTACTAAAGAGTGCAAACGGTAAAACATACAACAACCAATACCACCGGCACTCAAACCCTTCACACAGAAGACTGTCACACTTAATATATATAGCCATAGAGACCTCAAACTCCACAAAACAGAAAAACACAAAGCATCAACAAGAACTAAGGTGCGCCCTTATCAACGCACGTTCGGTCCGTAATAAATGGCCGGTAATCACTGACCTAATCACTATGCACAATCTAGACATGCTAATGGTCACAGAAACATGGATCTCTGAATCAGACAATGTCATATTGAATCACCTTACACCACCTAACTTTTCGATCTATACCTGTAATAGGGAAAACAAAAGAGGAGGAGGTGTACTGATCCTTGCAAAAACATTGTTACAATACCGGACTAGCCTTACCAAGAGCACGCAACTCCTGAATACACTAACCATCACCAGCAAATACAATACTATTAACCTCATTTACAGAACCCCAGGAATTGGATCAGATGAGCTCTCAGACATCATTGACCTAGCATGTAATCCAGAAGACCCCTCCAAACCTAACTGGCTACTAGGAGACCTTAATCTCGCTTCCACTCAACCCACCCTAGCCAAAGCCTTCCTCGAAGCAATGGCTGACCTCAACTACAAGCAGGCTATAACTGATCCCACCCACCAAGGAGGAAACCCCCTTGACCTAATATTCATCCCACATACAGCCATGAGTACATCAAACCAATTTGACCTTACTATCTCACCAGTCCCCTGGTCAGACCACAATCTAATAACATTCCAGTTACCAACGCAACACTCTACGTGCCACCGCCCAAGTGCAACGGAAACATCAGGAACCACACGCTTCAAGCAACTCAACAGGGAAACAATCGTTAGTGACGTTCTCCCAAAACTTGATCAACCAGCAACCAACCTGAATGACATGATGTCCAACTGGAACGAGACCCTCTCCCATTACGCTCAACAGCCTGCCAACAACAAAAAAACCGCATCGGACAGAAGAGACACCAAGAAACACGCCGCCCCATGGTTTTCCCCGGAACTACGAGCGTCCCTACTCCGACTCAGAAAACTCGAAAGGAAATGGAGAGCTACTAGAAATACCTCAGACCAAGCCATCTATCAACAATATCTGAAGACCCATCGCGAATCAACGTGGGCCAAAAGGAAACAATTCCATGCAGAAATTCTCAGCCGCTCACTAAATAAGCCAAGAGACCTTTTCCAGCTGGTGAAATCCCTTACCAACCAACCTTCCCCTCCTCAACAAGAAGGTATTCAGCCACAAGCATATGCGAATTACATCCAATCAAAATCAATAAAGGTAACTACAATGGCATCATCACCTCATCTTAACCATACCACAAATCCCAAAACCACTCTTTCCCAGTCCACACTCACCAAACTCTCACCGCCATCAACAAAGACCATTGAAGAAGTAATTGCATCAATCAACGCCACGACCGCACCAACCGACCCCTGCCCAGCGCACTGGATCAAGACAATGCGCACGGAGTTCAGCCCTATCATAGCCAACATCACCAAGTTGTCATTCGAAACAGGAGTCTTCCCAGATGCGCTCAAGTACACATCCATCCGCCCACTACTAAAAAACAATCAACTTGATCCAAAGAAAGAGGAATCTTACAGACCAATCTCCAGTATCCCTTTTCTGGCTAAGATCCTAGAGAAAATAACCCTTAGACAGATCCAGCAGCATGTTGACTCCTCCTCACCACTGGATCCCTCTCAACATGGATTCAGAGAAGCACACGGTATCGAAACCCTACTGACAACATTAACCAGTTCACTGATCAATGGAATTGACAGTATAAAGAATGGCTTCGCACTAATCTTCCTTGATATATCAGCAGCGTTTGACTCCGTAGACCACCTGCAGCTTCTCACCCGGCTACATGAGAAGGGAATCCGAGATCAAGCGTGGGACTGGTGTAAATCCTACCTCGAAGACAGATATCAACAAGTCCGGATTCAAAGCACCACCTCCGAACCTTTCCAACAGCACCAAGGTGTACCCCAAGGATCCTCCCTCTCCGCGTTGCTCTTTAACATCTATATGCAACCAATCTGTGACATCGCCCGTTCATTTGGCATATCGTGTCTTATGTATGCCGATGATGTCCTGCTATTCACACCCATTGCCATCAATTGTCCCGACTATACAGTGCTAGTTGACTGCTTCAACACAATAACTGACTGGCTACTCACTCAGAACCTCCGGATAAACTTCAAGAAAACGGAAGTACTAATGATCACAAGGAATAAAGCCTTCTCTCCGCCACCAACACTCAAAGTCAGAGACGCGGAACTTCCAATCAAATCCAACATACGATATCTCGGGGTAATTCTTGATCAACAACTCAACTTCAAGGAACATATCAAACGCACTGTCAAGACCATCTATTTCAAGATAAAAACCCTACGGCATCTTAGGCCCATGATGGAATCCGCGGATTTCCGCACCATCTTCCAGGCACTAGTCACACCGCACTTCGACTATGCCAACATAGTTCTACATGGCCTTCCAAAGAGCTCCCTCAAACCATTACAGCTAGCCATGAATGCGGCAGCCCGTGTGCTCTACGGAACCTCAAGGGTCGACCACATCTCCCCCATTCTAAAGGAACTACACTGGCTTCCCATAAGCAGTAGAATCCTGTACAAAACCCTCCTCATTACCTTCAAGGCCTTCAACATGATAGCTCCCCCATCCATTTCCGACCTCATAACGCGTCCTCCAGACAACAGATACAGGAGATCCCAGGCTGCCAACATGCTACTTATACCAATTGAATCCGCAAAACTCAACCAGATCACCACCAATAGGGCTTTCAGGAACTATGCCCCCGTATGCTGGAACAAACTCCCCCCACACATTAGAGCTATTAGAGACCTTATTCAATTTAGAAAAGCCCTCAAACACCACCTTTTTCTCTTACATTATACCCATCCCGATACCCCATTACCTCCCACACACCCCCACTATATCATACAGCCGCTACATGATGTAAAACACTGTAATCATACCTAATATGTAATACAACCGATTTGTACATAGTTTCCTAAGTTTGCTATAAACTTGAATGTAAATAGTTCCCCAAGTTCTCCTCCATGTTAACTCCCCGTTTTATGTAAACGACGGCCAATGTATCTGGTCAAGTGTTCTATTGTTTTGATGTAAACCGCGCTGATGACAAATAGCGCGGTATATAAGAAATGTTAAATAAATAAATAAATAAATAAATCTACTGCCAATCCAGCTAAGAAGAAAGCAGCAAAGAAAGCTTTCTTCAATAAAAAGAAGTACTATCCTTCTTATACCCCTGCTGTTCAGTGTCAGCATCATGCTCCTCAGAAGGGGCAATAGCCTCCAAAACAGCAAAATAAGGCTCAGACTCCGAAGTCACAGCCACCTCAGTGGACCCAGATTGCTTTGAGCTTCTGACTCCTTTCTAGAGAACATCCTTCAAGCTGTCCTGCCTCTGGAGAGTCCCAATCCTGTCCACATTCTCGGCAGACTCTGTCACTATGCCCACAGGTGGCATCTCATCACCTCAGAGCAGTGGATATGGGAGGGATACCAACTTCATCTACGAAGTCTACCTCCTCCCCCAGACTTTACCAAGACAGTTCCATTCTCAACTCCCTCTCACTGCTCTGTTGCTACAAGAGGACACCTCCCTTCTCCTGCAAGGTGCAATAGAAGAGGTTCCACCATCCCAGCAGGGAATAGGTTTTTATTCTCCATACTTTCTCATCCCAAAGAACACAGGAGGATACAGGCACATTCTGGATATCAGGGAACTGAACACTTCCTAAAGGAGAAATTCAAAATGATCTCCCTGGGGACCCTTCTTCCCTATCTTCAGAGTCAGGATTGGCTCTGTTCTTTAATTCAAAAGGAAGTGTACACTCACATTCATCCAGAGCACAGAAAGTTCCTGCACTTCATATTCCAAGGACGACATTATCTTCACAAAATGCATGGCGGTAGTAGCCACATTCTTAAGGACTCTAGGGATATTTGTCTACCCTTACTTAGATGACTAGCTCATATGGGCAAACACCTTTCCAGAAGCCAGTCTATCCCTCTCACGCACCATGCAGGTGTTACAACACTTGGGATTTGTCATAAATCTTCCAAAGTCCCAACTTGCCCCTCTCAAACTCTAGAATTCATAGGGGTCCTCCTAAACACTCAGCAATCAAGGGCATTTCTGCCCCAGCTCTGCTGTGCTTGACTCAATCAATTAGCATCTCAAGCATGCCTCAAGAACTTTCTTACAGCTCGAGAAATGCTACAGCTTCTGGGTCATATGGCATCAATGGTGCATGTTGTTCCATATGCTCACTTACACATGCTCACAGCCCAATGGACACTAGCATCCCAGCGGTCTCAAGCATCAGGTCGCCTGAGGGACAAGATAATGGTCTGATCTCATCTCATCTCCATAAAATCTCCTTGTAGGGTCACCTTTTCAGATGCCAGCAATCAATGTACCATCGACGGATGCATCCAGACTGGGCTGGAGAGCTCATCTGGAATCTCTCTCCACTCAAAGGTTCTGGTCTTAGCAGGACTCACAACTCCACATAAATCTGCTGGAACTCAGAGCCATTCTCAATGTTCTCAGTCTTCCAGGACCATTTGGCTGCCACAGAGTACTAGTCTAAACTGACAATCAAGTAGCCATGTTCTACGTGAACAAGCAGGGTGGAACAGGCTCTTGGACCCTCTGCAATGAGGGTCCACATCTCTTGTCCTTTGCCATATACCAACGCATTTATTTATTTATTTTTTATTTATTTATTTATTTTATTCTCTTATATACCGCACTATTCTGCATCAGTGCGGTTTACATTGAACAAACTGAAATTACATTGAACAGGGCATTATAACTTGGAGATAACTATTTTACAGGGAACATGGGCTATGGAGGGTTAAGTGGCTTGCCCAAGACCACAAGGAGCACCTGTGGGACTAGAAACCCCAGTCCTTCCGGCCCAAGGTTGCTGTCCTCTCGTGGGATTCACCTCCATGTGGTGTATCTCCCGTGCAAGCACAATGTCTTAGCAGACAGACTAAGTCAAATCCTTCTTCCCCATGAGTGGTCTCTTCATGTAGACAAGTCTCTCACATTTTTCAAATTTGGGGGACTCCGGAGACAGACCTGTTCACAAGTCTTAAGAATGTCAAGCTCCCTCTCTTCTGCACCAGGACTCCTGCAAGCAAGTGGATGCTTTTCACCTCCACTAAGGTCAGGGCTTCCTATTGTCACACACCAACGTCCCCAGAGGCCAAAAGGCTTGGGTATTTCAGTGGGGCAGTATTCTAATGGCTATAGAATGTTCTTGGAAGGCTTTTGAAAGGCCTTCTGGGACCTGTAGTTTCTAAACACTAGCCAAAGAAGTGTAGTTGCAGACCAAGTGTAAGGTTATATACAGGCTTTATTCCCCGTCCGGGTTAGGATTCATAACATTGGAAACAAAAGGAATACAGACCATTCATCTGGTAACAAAATTAAAGAAGTATTCAAACAAAAATTGGCTTACTTCAGCATTGGCAACAAAACAAAAGGAAAAAAGAAAACAGTCCTTTCACCTTGCAAACACTTTTTCTTCCTGTTTTTTTTTGTAAACAGTTCCTATTACTCTCTAACAAAGAGAGGACATTCAATCAGCCTCAGTGTATGTACAGTCCATATCACTATCATCTAAAGATTCTTCATATGGCTCAAACTGCATTTCTTCACAATTAGAACAACCTTCTCCTGGAATCAAACTCCCGTTGTACTTGCAACGTTCTTGCCGGTGAGTCAGAGCATTCCCCTCCTCCACTAAACTAGAGGGCAGTGGGTGATTACCACATTCAATGTAATCAGGCTCCTGAGAGCTACACAGTTCTTGGTAAGTGCAAGGTCTTTCTGGGTATCTTAAACCTCTTCTACTATGGTTAATACGCCTACCTTCTGGCACTCCCACTTCCTGGTCCCTCGACTGAGCAAAGCTCTGTTTGTAAAAACACTTTCCCCGGTTTTTCTCTGCTGACTTCCTTCCAGGTATAAAACTTTCATCAGGGTAAAAACTATCCCCTGCTGAATACCTGGTGCTGGGTAATTTGTACCTCCTGGACTTGGACACTGGACTGCCACCTCTGCTTACTTCATAGCAAGGTTCTTGGGGAAATTGGTCGGCTGTGCACTGCTCCTCAAAAGAGACTCCCTTCAAATCACCAGCCTCGTATGCCCCTGGCAATCTCTCTGTCTCCGTCCTTGCAGTCCTACTGGTTCTGCTTTCACTCCTGGCAGCTCTCCCAGCTCCTTCCTCTCGCGTCTCTCCTCTACCCTCAGGTAAGTGACTTTTAAATGTGTTTGTCCTGGTGTTAGTTTGGGCCCCACCCCTACACAGCCGCCCCTCATTTCCTAATGAGTTTTGAGCTAAGGTTGGGTCTGGGCGTTCCCTTACACCTCGTGACTCTGTTTGTATCCGTTGCTTATGGCAACCTTTTTCCACGTGTGAGCCTGCACTGTCAGTTTCAGCTATGTTCTGCTCCGAGTTCCCTAGTTCCATGGGTTCTGACAGCGCTACCTTATGACACTATATGCCTTCCCTCCCATTCCCCTAATTCCCAAAACTCTTTTCAAACTCAAGAGAGACAAGGAATTCATGATGTTCGTAGCCCCACTCTGGCCAGGTCAACTGTGGTACCCTCTCCTTCTAAATCTGTCTCAAACTCAACCCATAGATTTGGGGTCTGCTCCAGATCTCCTCTGTCAGGAGGAGGGGATGCTGCTCCATCCCAATCCACAGTCTCTCTAACTCACAGCATGGCTGCTGAAGGCATAGCCTTCCAAGATATTAACCTTCCCCAGGAAGTTAAGGATATCCTCTTAGCTTCTAGGAAGCCATCCACCAGACGGTCCTACACTTTGAAGTGGCGTAGGTTTTCTTTCTGGTGTTCTCAGAAGAATGTTAATCCCTTCTCAGCTCCAGTGGAGGCATTGCTTGAGTATCTCCTCCACCTATCTTCTTCTGGTCTCAAACCCAATTAGGTAAGAGTATACCTAAGTGCAATTGCGACCTCTCACATGCCCTTAGATGGCCAGCCCATCTCTTCTCAGCCACTCGTAGCATGCTTCATGAGGGTTCTTCTATTAACCAAACCTCCTATTAAGCCGCCTCCAGTGGCATGGGACCTTAATGTTGTTCTAGGACAGCTTCTCAAGCCGCTCCTTCAACCTCTAGCCACTACTTCATTTAAATTTCTCACATGGAAGGTCATCTTCCTTATTGCCCTCACTTCAGCAAGGCGCATTAGCAAGCTCCAAGCCTTAGTGGCTGACCCTCCTTATGCACAGTTCCACTATGATATCCTTAGGACTCATCCTCACTTCATTCTGAAGGTGGTCTCGCCCTTCCATTTGAACTAGTCGGTCTACCTTCCTGTGTTTTACCCTAGACCATATTTGTCTAGGGTAGAAGCAACCCTCCACACTCTGGATTGTAAACGTGCCTTAGCTTTTTATCTCCAGAGAACTTGAGAGCACCAAAAGGTTTCCCAGCTTTTCATTTCCTTTGACCCAAGTCACCTTGGCTTGCCAGTCTCCAAATCTACTCTCTCCAAGTGAATAACTGACTGCATCACTTTTGCTTATGAGAAGGCAGGACTTTCCCTCGAGGGTCACATCACTGCCCATAATGTTCGAGCCATCCCTATCTCGATGGCAAATCTGCACTCTGTAGCTATTGACAAGATGTGCAAGGCAGCAACTTGATTTCGGTCCACACTTTTGCTGCTCACTATTGTCTGGACAAGGACTCCCGCCGGGATGCCATGTTTGGTCAAGCTGTTCTCCAGCATCTCTTTCAAACTTAGAGCAACTCCTACTCTCTGTCCCGGGTTTGATACCAGATATCCATGTGAGATACATGACCTCTTTAGGCATACCTGTGAAAATCCACAGCCGGTTCTGAGGTCATCTCTCTGGCATCTTCTAGCTAGGGAGTCCCATATGTGAAGACTACATTCCTGCTTGTTCCTGGAGATAGCGTAGTTACTCACCTGTAACAGGTGATCTTCGGGAACAACAGGAATTTAGTCTTCACAACCATCCTCCTCCCCTAGGAGTTGTAGGTCTTTCTCTCCTTTTATCTCAGCTCCAAACTCAACTGAGGAGAAAGATCTGGAAAGGTGGCTATGCAGGCGCAGTGGGATGCCTCCAAAAGCTTTCCTATTGGACGCTGGGAAGCATTCTCGCACGGGCTCCATCAGTACCGATGTCACCCATACGTGAAGATTAAATTCCTGCTGTTCCCAGAGATCACCTGTTACAGGTGAGTAACTACACTTTGGGGCTTGTTTACAAAGTCGCAGTAGCGGTTTCCGATCGTTATCGGAGCCGCGGCCCCTTTGTTTTATTCTCCAGGCCTTAACATTCTATTTGTTTTCTTGGCTGCTGCTGCATACTGGGCAGAGGGTTTCAATGTATTATCCACGATGACACCTAAATCTTTTTCCTTGGTGCTGGTTTCTAAGGTGGTATCTTGCATCGTGTAACCATAGTTTGGGTTGTTCTTTCCTAGGTGCATAACTTTGCACATGTCCACACAAAATTTCATCTGCCATTTGGATGTCCAGTCTTCCAGTTTTTCAAGGTCCTCTTGCAATTTTTCACAATCCTCTTGTGTTTAAACAACTTTGAATAATTTTGTGTCATCTGCAAATGTGATCACCTCACTCGTTATTCCCATTTCCAGGTCATTTATGAATATGTTAAAAAGCAGCGGGTTGGCAAGGGTAGGCATAGTCTGGCAATGGATTGAATTAAAAGAGAATCTGACTACTTGAGTGATATGATGTGTGAATGAGAGCTCTGAATCCAGAGAGATGCCTAAATATCTAAAAGGGGAAACCAATGTAATCGGCAGACTCTGGATTGCTGGAGCAATATCATGGTCTGGGGCACCCCTGCTATTCAAATGGCTGTGGATTTGCTGGGATTAAGCTTTAAGCAGTAGACCTTCAACCAATCCAAGATCAAATTCCAACAGTGATCAATCATAGCAAAATTGGAAGAAATATGGTCAATAATTGAGACAAGGATATCATCCGCAAAGACAAACATACCCAAGTGCTCTGTATCAGGGTAAGTAAAGGACTCAGAAAGATATTAGAGAATGGGGGGAGGGACACGAATAGAGCCTTGGGGAACCCAACACCCAAGGATAAGACACTGGAAAGAATTACCAGTGATTTATATACAGAGAAAGAATGATCTGACTCGAAGGACTGAAACCATTGATGTACCTTTACTTATTTATTTAAGAGGTTTTATATACCGCTTTTAAATCAGAGCAGTTTACAGAGAATAAACAAACTTATGAGATATGGTTACATAGAACTTAAGGTACAAGTAACTTGGAGTTAACAAAGTGGTTGGGGGTTAAACTTAGTTCGAGCATGAAGGTGTTAGCATTCTTAGGGTTTGGTGTTAGGTGTTTTTGTTGGTGCAATAATGTTCTATGAAAAGGTGGGTCTTTAGCATCTTTTCAGGTCTTGTGTTGTCTGGGCTGATCTTATGGGTTCTGGGAGGGAGTTCCAAATTGAGGGAGCAAAGAGGGTGAAGGTTCTGTTGTTCATTTTTTGTGTGCATTTTGTCTTGAGTGGTGGGATAGATAGTAGGTTTTGGTTTATGTATCTTCTGGTTCTTGTTTCAGGAGCTCTGCAATTAGCAAATCAAGACAGGGGGCTGATTGGTTATGCAGAATCTTATATATTGTAGTCACGACCTTGTGTTTTATACTTTCCATGGATAGCACCAGAATAAAGGCGTGAGAGCAAAAGATTGTGAAGGCACATGAGAGATCTAGGGACACTGCTAGAGCCATATTGTCTGAATCAAGAGCACTGTAAATGTCACTTAGGAGGGTTGCAATAATGATCTTGGTGCTGTCCCCTACCTGAAAGCCCAAATGCCATGGGTGCAAAGTGTTAGTGTGCTTAATATGGCTATAAAGTTGATTCATACGATTCGTTCTGAAAGTTTTGCGAGAAATGGATGATTTGAAATGGGCCAGGAACTAGTAGGGTCCTGAGGGTTGAGATTCTGCTTTTTTAATACTGTACAGGCCTTATCAAGGCATGCTTCCAAATAGGAGAGACTTGACCAGTTGCAAGACTGTTATTAATTTTCATACGTGCGATGAGGAGGAGACCTTAAGAGTTTTCCCCAACCCAGAGAAACAGAATCGGGTTGGAGGTGCAAGTAGTTTTCTGGGTGGAAGAGAAAGCCTTTAGTAACATACAATATGTTATTTGTGCAAAATAAGACCAGGTATGAGTTGGAACCGCAGAAGAGGTGCCTGAGGACTGAGGGAACAGGAATGAGTCTGGAGCAGTCAGCTGAAGACAGTACTTATCCACTATGTCCAGAAAATGGCTAGCTAATGTGTCCAAAGAGGGACCCACCCAAATCCACTGTAGACAAGGTGATGCACACAAGGAAGATAATTTGGATACTGTTGAAAAAAGAGCTTTAAATGAGTAAGCAACAGCTGAAATAAGGTTAAAGTAGGAGGCTGTTTTGGAAGTTATCACTTGTGAACGATAGTAGTGTGGAGATTTCTGTATTGCACTAGTTTGGGTGGTGAGGGGTTCCTGCGCCATGATTTCTCAGCCTTCCTTAACTGGCGTTTAGTCAAGGTAAGGCCCGGGTGAAACCAAGGATGGTTAACCCTTGCACAAGGAGTGTAGACAACTCTAGGGGCACCTGAATCCAGAACTTGTGAGAGCTGCTCATCCCAGAGTAGTGACTGCTGCTCTACAAAAAGGGTATCAAATTCTGCAGGGAAAAGGGAGTTGGCAGCTGGGAGATGAAATTACATGTGAGAGATCATCTTTCAGTGGCACATAACCGGTCTGGCTGTAGAGGAGGATGTGGATGTTATCACCGGAGGGGAGAGGATAAGGAGATCAAAGTAAATAAAAGAGTGATCAGTCCACGGAAGAGTTACGTGCCGAAAACAAGTGAGGTGGAGAGCTAAATAATGATGATTCATAACCATGTCAAGTGTGCAGCCAGCCTGGTGAATAGGAAAAGTTTGATCTTTATCTCTGTCAATATATTACAGAAAAGTACAGAACATTTTGTCCCGTGGTCTCAAGGGGTTATCGACTATCAATTTAGAGAGAACGACAATAAGCTTCACCAAGGATAAGTGTAAAGACTCCCAGTTAGCAACTGAGACTGAAGGTGGGCAGTATAGCAACAGAATGTGGCTACTAAGTCTAGAATCAGCTCACAAGAGTAGACCCTCAGGGTAACTGAGGGAAGAGGAGGTGCACACCATCACAAAGGGAGTTTGTTTATGTTTATTAGGACTTGATTCCTAAAAATAATAGCCACCACCCCCCAAAGTGAGCTATGGGGGAGAGAGTGAGCAGAAAAGTCAGATGCTAAACAGTGGACTAGGTATGGTTTCTCGTTAACCATAAGCCATGTCTTGGTAAGGCATAGCAGATCCAATTGATAGCTAACAATAAGACTGAAAACAAGATCAGTTTTTGTCTTTAGAGAGTTGAGTAGCATCATTTTAAGAGGCGAAGTTGTTACAGAGAGAGAAGATGAAGATGCAGGAACATAGGCAAGAGGCAGAGGAGTCCTCAAGCATTAAATCAGATTGGATACCTGATGTGTGGCCAGCCTAGGATGGACACAGAGTGGATTCCAATGCACTGTGATAAATGCCATCAGAGAGAGACCCTCTGAATTAGTCAGTACTGTCAGCAGTGAAGGACAGTGATATGCTGATAGACTTAATAGCAAGATTATTGAGCACAAGGGAATTGAAAGAATTCAACATAATTTACCCGGGATTCGCCCGAGAAGCCCAACCTGCTCTTCCGGTGTGAGCCCATAGCATGAAATGCAGCAGTGTGTTCTCCTTTATCCCCCCTCCCGATGTCGGGTCAGGTGGGCAGGGCCAAGAACAGAGCAAAGAAGAACAGGAGGGAGGTCTGGCAAGCTGTTTCCGATGCCTGAAAGCCCAGGGAAAGAAGCAAGGTTTCTGAGCTATGACACGCTCTAAAACTAGTGCACTACAAGCAGAGCCACACTCCAAAACAGTTGGGCAAGATGTTTTGGTCTCTGAAAGTCACACAGAGCTTATATAGTAGACGTTATATATAACAACTAGGGAAGGACAAAAGAAAGGGGCCACGTTTGCCCAAGGGAAATATATCTTGTGAACCAAAGAATATCGGGAAAAACATACTGAGAATGCTTCTTATGTAAAGTCACTATAAACCTAATGAAACAGGAACTGGTATGAAAAACACAAGATTCATAAGCCTTGCCATTACCATTACCATTAGTCATAATGAAAGAAGAACCCAAGTAGAAGCCATATTCTCACTAAGAGTTGTCCTAAACGGCTGTAAACCTAGATGCTCACTAAAACCTGTACAGCAAGTCTAGAGAATGACGGATTCAGACTGATTAACAAACACAACCACTGTAATCATTTACAAACACCTGAACTAAGCTATCATATGATCATCAGGATGCCAAAAAATGGAACAAGTCCATGAATAAAAATAAACTAGTCAAACAGAGAAAAATGTAATTGACAAACATTGCCTAACCATGACAGAAACTACTTTATTACTAATAATAATAATAATTAAAAAAAAGAACAGATATCTATATAATGCACAAGATCCACTATCCTTGTCACTAGCAATTTTCATACCCACCAGCCACCCCACTACCTAGGTTCCTAATGATCAAATTATCAACTACAACTGCAGAAGTCCTAATCCTCCCCTTCTGGGATATGCCCTTTGAGACATATCCTCTGTGCAAGTGGATACTATTTAATCTGAAGAGCAGGTTCTAATTAGAGTCACTTTCTGACATGCCATCATGAGGCATTCCTCCAGATAATTTTGCTTGTCATCACAAGGGCTATCACATGGATGTCAGAGCGTTGTATAATGTCCATGAAGGTCTCCTCTATATGCCTCTCTGGCTGCTTCAACTCCTCCAGGTCTGCAATCTAGCCTCTAGAGATCTGATTCATTCTTGGAGAGCAAGGAGATCTTTGCACCAGGTGCATATATACAACCTCTTACTAACTGGTAGAATCATTCATAGAAACACAGAAACATGATGGCAGAAAAAGACCATATGGCTTATCCAGTCTGCCCTTTTATACCAACTACTATAGTCCCTTTTTTTGCTTTAGAAATCTTCTGTGTTGGTCCCATGCTTTCTTGAATTCAGATACTGTCTTGGTTTCTACTACCTCCAATGGGATACTATTCCATGCATCTAGCACTTTTTCCATAAAGAAATATTTTCACGTATTACTCAAGTCTATCCCCTTTCATCTTCATCCTATGCCCCCTTACAGAACTTTCTTTCAATTGAAAGAGACTCTCCTCCTATTTAAACGTCTCTATCATATCTCTTCTCTCCCACTTTTCCTGCAAAGTATACATATTGAGATCTTTAAGTCTGTCCCCGTATGTCTTATGACAAAGCCCACTGAGCATTTTGGTAGCCACCCTCTGCACAACTCCATCCTATTTATATCCTTTTGAAGGTGTGGTCTACAGAATTGCACACAATACTCCAAATGACACTATCAGTTCCTTTCTTCTGCTGGCCATTCCTCTCCCTATGCACTCAAGCATCCTTCTGGCTTTTGCCATTGCCTTTTCTACCCATTTAGCCGCCTTAAGATCATCAGAAACACTTCCGGTGGTGATGCGGAGACGAATGGCTGCAGCTTAAATTAGCTCCGGCCAGTCCACCCCGATAAGCTGAGCGATTACCCCCAAATTTTGAAGGAAAGTGATACTTAGAGAGAACAGGGGCAGAATGTCCATACAGAAGAAATTGGAGGAGTTTCAGTCACATTATGTGAAAAAGGAGCCGGCGGCAGTGAGGAGTAGAGAGGCGCAGGGGGATCGGCACAGCACGAGCAGCTCTGAGGATGAGAAATCGGCGGCGGGAGAGGAGGAGTATGGTGGAGGAACGCCGGGATGGCTGCACGATTTTAAAAAGGAGCTTAAAGTAGAATTGGGAGCCCTGAGAGCTGATTTGAAAGAAACGCTGATCAGTATTCAACAGGACTTGTGTGCGCTGGGCCAGCGAGTAGAGGAGGTAGAGGAAACTCTTGAGAAGCACGAGGTGGGCCTTCAAGAGATGGTGGAGGCCTGTGAGCATCTCAGAGCACCGCAGGACCTGGTACATAAAAAACTTGAGGAGATGGAAGACAGAGCAAGGCGCTGCAACTTGCGTATCCGAGGGTTTAAGGAGGAAGACACCTTCAAGGATTGTAACTCGGTGGCACAGTGGCTGTTCCAGTGCATTTTAGAACTGGAGCACATGGGTAGCGGCACTGTGGGCACAGTGGGGCTCGAGAGAGCGCATAGAAGCTTGGGGCTGCCAAGATATAAACCCCTTGGGACATTATAGTTTGCCTCAGTTCATACCCACAGAAGGAACGTATTCTTAGTATTGCAAGAAAGTATGATAAGACAGCACGGGAAAACTGTGAAGTGGAACTATATAATGACTTTTCTGTGGGGGACAATGGCAAAGAGGAGAGCCCTGAGAGAGGTAGCAGCATATCTGAGACAATGAGGGTTCCGATATACAGGGTGGCGCAAAAAAAGTGAGAACATCTCGTGGCATATAAGTTATTTAAAAATTCAAAAAGACAGATGTAAACGATTGACAAATTTAAAAAAAAAAAAAAAAGATGGCGACCAGAAATTGTCGAAATAAAGATGTTATATAGCTAAAAAGGTAAATAAGTACACTATTTAAGCTTTTAATTTACGAGATGTTCTCACTTTTTTTGGGCCACCCTGTAAGTGTCTGTATCCCTTCGGGTTCCTTATTACAGTGAATGGGATCAAGAGGAGGGTTAAAACAATATTGGAGGCATGGAAAACCTTGTAGAAGATGGGCTGTAAAGATCTGCCCAGGTCGCAGACGGGAGCTCTGACGGAGAAAGGCAGACCAACAATGAATGTGCAGCAGTGAACCTCTCAGTGGCAGCATGTGGCAGCTAAAGGAAAGCGGCTGGCGAGACTGACGGGATAGCAATCGCAGCAGGAGAATCAGAAGGCTTCGAAGACTTGACTGCATTGGCGGAGAGAAGGATGAGAATCAGATGAATGGAGAGATTAGAGCGCTGAGCCCGTTGGACATGCAAGGGGTATTGGGGGGAAAGGAGGGGAAGGTAAGGGAGGTTGTAGGTGGAGGAGTAGCCTAGTGGTTGGGGCAAGGTACTTCAGGCCGGAAGGTCGGGGGTTCAAATCCCACTAGAGGACAGCAACCTTGGGCCGGAAGGACTGGGGTTTCTAGTCCCACAGGTGCTCCTTGTGGTCTTGGGCAAGCCACTTAACCCTCCATAGCCCATGTTCCCTGTAAAATAGTTATCTCCAAGTTATAATGCCCTGTTCAATGTAATTTCAGTTTGTTCAATGTAAACCGCATGATGCAGAATAGCGCGGTATATAAGAGAATAAGAGAATGTAGGTGGGGATGCAGGGTTGGGGGGAGAAGAGGGGGGAAGAAGGGATATGGGGGTAGACGAAAGGGTTATGATGGGTGTTTCGAGGGGCGGATCCAGTTGCACTGGAAGTGGTGGTGGTAGAGGGAAATGAAGGGCCACCTGATAGGGGGGGAGGGAGGAGAGGATAGAGGGGGAAGGGAGGGTTGGTGGGGGGAAGGCAAGCTAGGGTCGGGGCCGAAGCAGGGGAAAGGTAGGGTAGGGTCATGATCCGGGTGGGTACAATTAATGCAAAGGATCTAAATATGCATTTCAGCAGCTTTTTAGGGGAGCCAAAAGGGGGGGATGGGAGATCATACTCGTGAAGGAAACCCATCTGAAATATACAGATATAGGATATATGCGTAGTAGGAAATTTCCACAGCAGTTTTACTCAGGGTGTTGAGGGGAGGGATGTAAAGGAGGAGTTGCTGTTTGGGTGAGACACGATAGTAAATTCCAGGTGCGGGACAGTTTCCGAGACCAGGAAGGGAGGGTAGTAGGGGTGCGGGGAGAGATGGGAGGCGAAGAGGTAACCATTGTTTCAGTGTATGCCCCTAATAGGGCCCAGGGGATCTTCTGGGGGGGTGAAGAAGCTGTTGGGGGAATGGGCGCGGGGGAAACTCATGTTGGGGGGGGCTTTTAATGGAGTATTATGCCCTCAAATGGACAGGTGGGAGAAGGCCCAGAAGGAGGAGAGAAAAACAGAAGGAGTTTGAAGCAAGTGATTCATAGATTTGACTTGGAGGATGCGTGGAGAGAATTATACCAGGAGAGGAAGGAAAATACTTTCCACTCCGTGCCACATGCAAACTTTAGCAGAATTGATATGATTTTGGTAGAGAGGACGTGGATGCCTGGGGTGCGGGGGGAGGTATTGAACCCATTACGTGGTCAGACCATGGTGCAGTGTGGATAGAGATAGATCAGGAAGGGAGGGGGAGAACAGTTTTGGAGACTGAATGAGAATCTTCTTAGGAGGCAGGAGGTTATCATGGATGTGAGGAAGAATATACGGGAGTATCTAGAGATCAATGATACAGGGGAGGTGTAGCTCCGGAGTGTATGTGAAGGGCTGAAAGCTGTAGTGCGGGGGTAGTTTATTATATGGGCTGCACAATATAAGAAAAGGAGACAGCAGAAGAAAGAGGAATTGAGGAGGGCTATACAGGAGGCAATGGAGGTGTATCAAGGGACAGGGGCAAAGAGGGCCTGGAGGCAGGTGGGACAGTTAAGAATGGAGTTACATAAAGTACAATCAGAAGAGGTGGCTCACCACTTACACTTGGTGAAAAAGAGATACTATGAATTTGGGGATAGAGCCATCAAGTTACTGGCTCGAAAGCTCAAGCAGCGAATAAACCAGGCTATGATTATGCAGATCAAGGGGTCTGGGGGGAGGTGTACACGAGGGACAGAGAGATAAGGGCACAATTTGAAAAATTCTTCCAGACCCTGTATAAGAGACAGGAAGAAATTACGGAGGAACAGATTAACCACTATTTGCAGCAAGTTGACCTGTCCACACTGCCTGAGGAGGCTGGGGAGCTCCTGGAGGGAGAAATTACGGAGGAGGAGGTGGGAAAGGTAGTGAAGGGTTTAGTGAGGGGGAAGGCACTGGGGTTGGATGGGCTTCCAGGGTGCTTCTATAACGTGTTCCTGTACAAAGTGAGGGACCCTTTGACACGAGTGTTTAATAGTGTGGGGGGTGGCACGGGAACACTTTCAGGTGAAATGCTCGCAGCGGGGATCATGGTGCTGTTTAAGCCAGCAAAGAATCTGCAGTACTGCGGTTCCTATAGGCCCATCTCGCTCCTCAAAGTGGATGTTAAAATTCTGGCGGAGCAAATAGCTCCCTGGTTGGGGAGATTAATTCTGAGATCAAACTGGGTTTATTAGGGGAAGACAGGCTTCAGACAACATTAAGCAAATGATGAGGGTGGTGTGGCAAGCCCAGCAAGGAATGGAGGATATGATGCTAATGTTGATAGATGCTGAGAAGGTGTTTGACAGGGTGCATTGGGGGTTCCTGGAAGCTGTGCTAGCAAAGATGGGATTTGGGCCTCTCTCACAGGGGTGAGTGCGGGGTCTCTATCAGAATCTTAAAGCTAGGGTAAATGTAAACCAAAGATACTCGGAGGGCTTTGAGGTGGAAAGAGGGACGCGGCAGGGATGCCCATTGTTGCCACTGTTTGCTCTAGTAATAGAACCCTTAGCTCAGAGGGAGCGTGATAACAAGCAGATATGGGGGTTGAACGGGGGGGAGGGGGGTAGAGCATACTATATCGTTATTCGCGGATGAAGTGCTCTTGTACCTAAGGCATCCAAGGCAATCCCTTCCTGCGGTTATTGCAGAATTAAATAGCTATGGGGAGGTTTCAGGGTTCAAAATGAAACTGGAAAAAACAGAAGCTTTAAATTTGACGGTCCCATCAAGTGATGTGGTGGAGTTACAGAGACAATTTTCGATCAGGTGGGAAAATAAGACCATTAAATACTTAATACGTTTCAAGAGATTTATAAGGCCAACTACCCCACTTTGCTGGCACAGATAGGGAAAGATTTGGAAGGGTGGATGGGGCTCGAGACCTCCTGGGTGGGGAGAATAGCTGTGGTGAAAATGAATATTTTACCAAGATTATTGTATGTATTTCAAGCTTTGGCAGTACCGGTACCATATGGGATTTTGCGGGCATTGCAGAGGAAGGTTTTCTGGTATATTTGGAAGCGTAAGCCCCCCTGAGTGGCAAGGGCAGTAATGGATGCCGCCATGGAAGAGGTGGGATTGGAGGTTCCTAATGTTCGAGAATACTATAGGGCTGCACAAATTAGGCATATGTTTGAATGGAGGCAATCAGGAGAGGATAAACAATATGTGGAACTGGAGCGTAGCTATCTTAAGGGTGAGCAGATCGAGGCTTGGGCTTGGATGGGAGTGGGGGAGCGAAGGGACACATAGTAGGAGACATGTGGCACGCCTGTGGGAACAAGCACGGAGAAAAGAAAACGGGGGAGAACGGAACCAATTCTTGCTTATGGTGCCATTAGGGGGGTGGCAAGCATTTCAATCGGGATGGGAAGGCGGGATCTTTGAGAGATGGAGAAAAAAGGGTTTACATTGCTTTTACCAGTTTGTAGATGAGGGAGAGCTGGTACCATTCAATGAATTGAAAGATGTATATGGTCTAGAGGAACAGGACCGTTTCTTCTATAATCAAATATGCCACTTCCTAAAAACGGGGAAAGGGAAGAGGGCGTTGCAAAGGGAACCACAAGATTTAGAAATTTTATGGTATGGGAAGCATAGCTCTAGAGCAGGCATGTCCAACAGGTAGATTGCGATCTACCTGTAGATCACGGAGGGGTCAGAGGTAGATCGCCAGCCCCACTTGCCTCCATCTCTCCAGCAGCTCACCCCTTTGCTAAGAGAGAGCTCATGCCGGCAGGTCATCTGTCGAGGGCTTGCCGCCGCTGCTGATCCTTTGCCTGTCTTTTTTCCCTGCCTGCGGGAATCTTGCCTGTGGGTGTATTGGGGGCGCTTGTTGTTTTCATGCCAATAGTTTGTGAGTACCCAAGGGGGCTGCTGCCCGCACCCCGTGACAAGACGCCACAGGCCCGGCGTCATACCCAGTCTCCTGCCTCTCATAATCACCATTCCTGCCCCAACACCCCTTAGAAGTGTGTTATATATCGGGCGATATCCATTCGCCCGGGCTTTACCTGAATACACTTACCATATTAGTTGTGTCATGTGCTGGTCATTGGTCGCTTTATAGTTCGCTTTCATTAGACATTCTTGGGCAGACACAACAAAGTGTCAAGAATTTGGTGATTTTGGCGGGCTTTTCCAATTTTGTTCTAACTTGCCTATGCCTTGCCTTCGCATTGGTTCAAACCACTGTGACTTTGCTTGCCTCTGCAATTTCATTTTGCCTAGCATTTGTGTTGATTCTACACTACAATTTTATTTCGCCTTGCCTTTGTGTTGATTCTACACTGTGTGCAGAATTTATTAAATCGCGTGTGATGGTATTTGAACTTGTTTGGCGGTATTTGATTTTATCTGGTTTGCTGGACAAGTGTTTGAGTTTTTTTGATGATTGTTTGGTGATATTTAATTATTGGTGCCAGTATGATGAATTCTTATTTTTATTTTTAGAACTGCCTGTGTGATTTTGGCATCTCCAGTCCTTGTACTGCATATCATAGTAACATAGTAAATGACGGCAGATAAAGACCAGTATGGTCCATCTAGTCTGCCCAGTAAGAAGGCCGGAGTAAGATGGCAGGAGTAGGTGCCACTCTGTGCAGGCCGCCCCTCAGGCCACCCCTCCCCATGTCTTTGTTTAGGGGTGAACCCATTGCTCCATGCAGGAACCCCTATATGTTGAGAAGTTAGATGGTTCAGTTTATTTTGATTTTATTCTGTTGCTATAAATGGATCCATTGTGTCTGTCCCATGCCATTTTGAATTCTGTCACCGTATTTGCCCCCACCACCTCCATCGGGAGGGCATTCCAAGCATCCACCACACCATCCAGAGGTCTTCAGTTCCTGTTGATCTTTAATACTTTGGGACAGCGACAGTTTTGGACCAGATTCAGCCAGTGTTTATACTAACTTAGCAGATTTGGCCTTCTTACATCCAGCCACCCCAGTATAATGAAGATGAGTGTTCCAAAGAAGAGCAAAACCTACCACTTTCATGATGAATGAGAAATGGACTGCTTCTTCATCATGGTGAAAGACAAGTGTTGTTGTCTAATTTGTAACGCCCCATTATCCTTGCCCAAAAAGGGTAATCTGGAACGTCATTATAAGGCTCTGCATAGCAATAAGCTTGATGCTGATTTTCCACCCAAAAGTGAAGTTTGTAAACTGAAGCTCAAAGAACTTAAATCGAAATTGGCTACTCAGCAACAGTTGATGGCGAAGCCAAGGTCACTTTCGGTCAATGCAACCACAGCATCCTTCAAGGTCAGCAACCTGATCGCAAAGAAATGCAAACCTTTCACTGAAGGGGAATTTGTAAAATATTGTTTTCTTGAAGCAGCTGATAATCTTTTTGAAAGATTTAAAAATAAGAAAGAGATTGTAGCTGCTATTCAAGATGTACAATTGTCAAGAAACACTGTCATGCAGCGAATAGAAAATATGTGTGGAGACATAATTGAACAATTGTTGGAGGATGTTTCAAATTGTGGGAGGGAGGAGTGGTCTAGTGGTTAGGACAAGGTACTTCAGGCTGGAGGGCCAGGGGTTCAAGTCCCACCTGGGGACAGCAATCTCAGGCCGGAGGGACTGGGATTTCTAGTCCTATAGGCACTCCTTGTGGTCTTGGGCAAGCCACTTAACCCTCCATTGCCCATGTTCCCTGTAAGTATTAGCATATGTGTCTCATATCCCCTCGTGTTAAATGTATCCCCCAATTGACCGCTTTGACCTGGTGAAAAGCAGGATATAAATACAGCTAAATAAATTGTGTTGCTTTCTCATTTCAACTGGATGAATCTACAGACATAAGAGACATAGCCCAGTTACTAGTCTTTATCCAGATGGTTTTTGAAGACTTCAGTGTTAAAGAAGAACTACTTGGAATGATTTCTTTAAAAGGGAGAACTACCAGTCAGGAAATGTTCAGTTCTTTCAATTCTTTTGTGACAAAGTGTAATCTTCCATTGCATAGACTTGTTTCCATCACTACTGATGGAGCAAGAGCAATGACAGGTGAGGTTAACATTTTCATAGCCCTCTGTAGACAGCATGACAACGTCCCAGATTTCCTTTCTTACCACTGCATCATTCACCAGCAAGTTTTGGCAAGCAAGAGACTCAATACAAAGACTGTCATGGACATCACTTTCAAAATTGTAAATTCATTTCGGGGAAGATCACTTCAAAGATGGTTTTTCAATCTTACTCTTGATGAAGGGGCAGCAGAAATCATTTTGCACACAGATGTAAGGTGGCTAAGTAGGCACAAATTTCTGCAAAGATTTTGTGATTTCCTGAATGAGATAAGAAGTTTTTTGAAGGAGAAGGGAGATGACCAAGCAGAGTTGGAAGATGAGGAGTGGTTATGTGATCTGGCATTTCTCACTGACTTTACAGGCAAACTAAGTGATATGAACCTGGAACTACAAGGTAAAAACAAATGCATTGGCGAGATGATGAGTACAGTTTCATCCTACAAGAGCAAATTTGAGCTAATGATGACTGACCTTGCAAACAACACTTCTGATCATTTTCCTAATACGCAGAACCATCTGGGACAATATCCAAATTTTGTTTTTCAGAACGAGAAGTATGTGACAGAAATCTGTTCTGTTATCCAGGAATTCGAAAATAGATTCTGTGACTTCCAAAAAATTGGAACAGTTGTGGAGTACTTGTCATACCCATTCAAAGTAGATGTGGACATTAAAGAAACTGCAGCTGCTATCAGTAAAAATTACTCATTGAACAAGCCATCTCTTGAAAACAAAATATTAACCCTTAAAAATTACATTTTTCTCAAGACCCGTGCTGAGCAAGAATCGTTTTGGAAGCTAGTGCCTAGAGACAAATTTCCCAACTTGAGAAGATGCAGTGAAGCTGTGCACTCTTATTTTGGTTCAACTTATTTGTGTGAATCTGCGTTTTCCCATCTGAAAATGACAAAGAGTACACAACGTTTAAACATGACAGATGAACATCTCCAGGATTCCCTGAGACTGGCCCTAACGCAATATTCACCCAACTTCAAAAAGCTGGTGGATGAAATGCAGGCTCAGACGTCTCACTAATGAGCAAGAGCGAAATATTAAAGATTGTGCAAGATCAGCCTGGATCAATACTCCACCTAAATTTAACACAAATTACTCAATAAAAGTTTAAGTTATTAAGACAGTTAAAGAAAGCTATTACTCAATAAAACTTTAAGAAAAAATGTACTTTTCATTTCCCCTTGCAGTTCTTACTGGATCTTCGTCTCTGTTTTGTTTTTGCTTAATTTGCTTAACAGCTGATCACATCCAAGTAAATGACAAAAGGTTCATTAAAAATAGGGGGGGGGGGAATCCTCATCCTCCAACTTTATTGGGTTAAAATTTAATTTGAAATTAATTTGAAACTTATTTTTCATGGTGGTAGATCACCGGCACTTTTGGCCAGAAAAAGTAGATCACGACCTGTTCGAAGTTGGACATGCCTGCTCTAGAGGAATGATCACAGAGATATATAAATGACTTATGCATGGAGGGGGTGGAACCGGCAGAAGTTTAAATATATGAGGGAATGGGAAGAAGATTGGGGCAGAACTCTATTAGACTCCACCTGGAGGCAAATAGCGAAGCATATCCAACATTTGCTGTGGTCCAATAGGATCAGAGAAAACAATTATAAAATTAGAATGAGATGGTACTATACAACAGCAAGACTGAATACGATGTTCCCAGGGGTCTCCCCGAGCTGCTGGTGAATGTATGGGGAGAAGGGGACTTTTTGGCATGTATGGTGCGCATGTTCAAAAATTCAGAAATTTTGGATGGCAGTACAGGAGTGGATAGTGAGGCTGACTGTGGTTAGGGTGACACCAGACCCGGGTATATATCTATTTTCATGGTGGAGGGAGGGGGACAGAGGAAGGGTCAGAGTAAAGTGACCACGGCCTGTCTCTGTGCGGTCCACTGTGAGATTGCGGCAGCATGGAAACAGCTGGCACCCTCCAGTATTGGAAGATATGAGGGGTGTTTATGGCATATTGTCATGATGGAGACATGACCACATTCCGATGCCAGAAAATGGATAGATTTGAGGAGGACTGGGTGGATTCATGCTTTCTTTGAAGAGAGGGGGGAGTAGGAGGTGGATGGGGATGGGGAGGGAGGAGGGGAGTGGGGAAGAAGAAGGGGGAAAGGGGATTAAGGTAGTGGGGGTAGGGGTAGGAGTGTGGGAGGGATTTTGGAAGGGAGGGAGGGAAATAAAGCCGGGATGGTTTGAGTGAAATAGCCACTTCGATGGAGCTATGAGGTTAAAAAAGGGGAAAATGACCTGATGCTTTGTTGGGAATGTATATAATGTAGATAGAGTGGAGTTTGTTAATCCAGGGTTTGTAGACTATATGTTTTGGATCATTTTGTTAAAAAGTACAAAAGTTGAAAAATAAATAGTAAATTAAAAATTAAAAAAAAAGATCATCAGAAACAATCATGCCCAGGTCCCGCTCTTTGTGGGCAGCAGTACTTCACTCCTTATACTGTACCGCTCCTTTGGATTTTTGAAGCCCAAATGCATGACTCTGTATTTTTTGCATTAAATCTCAGCTGCCAAATTCTTGACCATTCTTCAGACTTTGCTAGATCCCTATTCATATTATCTACACCTTCCTGGGTGTCTACTCTATTACAGATTTTGCTATCATCTGCAAAGAAGCAAACCTTACCCAACAGTCCTTACGCAATATCACTAACAAAAATGTTAAAAAGAATCGGACCGATAGATCCCTGCAGCACACCACTAATAACATTATTCTCCTTAGAGTGAGCTTCATTTACTTGTACCCTTTGTCACCTCCCACTCAACCAATTTCTAACTTAGTCAGTTACTTTAGGGTCCATCCCTAGAATGCTCAATATATTTATAAGTCGCCTATACGAAATGGGGTCAAAGGCTTTATTGAACTCTTAAGTACACCCAGGGGCGGCCCAAGGGGGGTGCGGGGCCATGTGCGGAGACTCGGTGCGGGGCCTCATTTGCATAAGGTGCCTCATTTGCATAAATATTCGCATAATGTTACCATACACTAACTTTTAGTAAACATGCCTCTTAATGAGTATATGGATAAAGAAAGACTAAAAGGTTTCTACATTACTATACTCCAGTACCAACCGCCAGGCACATTAGGAACTACTACAAACACTGCCCATTTAGAACCCATAGCAAACCCGCCGTATCCTGACAGCACTACCAGGACTCACAAAGCACCATACCCTAACTATCAAAAGGCAACACTGCAAATATTAAACCAATACATTTCAGAGAACAATAATACATGACCTACTGGGGAAAGAACAAGTGGCAATGTCAAATAGGAATTACATAAACAGAATACCTCAGCTCAGTTACACATGCAGAACATAGACCATCACCAAACAAGGAATCACAATTTAGAAACAGGAAGACAATAATTAAACTGGGAACCCCAAAAGCCAAACTTGGAATATACAACAACACTGTAGAAATAAAACTATAAATTAATTTCCTCTTGTACTAAACAAAGCGCAAAAATTAATGATGCACATTTCCCAGAGCTGACATATTCCAGTTAATAAATTCAAAATAAAGAGATATTTTTCTACCTTTTGTGCATTTTTTTTCAGTTGCAATTGTTCCAGCCACTTTCTTCTGGTTTCTTCGTGTCTTCTGCTAACTCTCCATCTGCTGTCCATTTGTCCTTTCTTCTGTCTTGTTTTTTTTTTTCCATTCTCTCTCTACATCTGCTTTAACATACTAATCTTTCTCCTTTGCTCTTTCCTCATTCCTATTTCATCCACTCAAATTTTATCCCTCCATCCTCAATCCCCACTTACTCTCCCAATATCCAGCCAATTGTAGATTTGTCTTCCCTCCCACGCAAAATATTTTTCCCTCTCCATTTCACTCTCCCAGCTCCATCCCATTCTAATCCTCCCCCAACATCAGCTCCTTTCTAGTTCCAGCCCCATCCAGCATCTGCTCCCTTCTTGTCCCTGCATCAGCCCATTTCCAGTCCTAGTCCCCCATCAGCCCATTTCCAATCCTATCCTAGCCCCACCATCAACCCATTTCCAGTCCTAGCTCCCCCATCCATTTCCAGTCCTATCCGAGTCCATCCATCAGTTCATTTCCAATCCCAGCCCCTCATCAGCCCATTTCCAGTCCTATCAGTTCCTCCATCAGCTCATTTCCAATCCCAGCCCCCCATCAGCTCATTTCTATTCCTTTCCTAGCCGCACCATCAGCCCATGTCAAATCCTAGCTCCCCTCCACTCAGCCCATTTCCAATCCAAGCCCCCCATGAGCCTACTTCCAGTTCTAGCCCCTCCATGAGTCCATTTCAATTCAAGCCCTCACCACAGCCCATTTCCAACCTTAGCACCCCCAACAGCCCATTTCCAGTCCTATCCTGGCCCCTCCATCAGCCCATTTCCTGTCCTAGCCCCCCCTCCCCACTCAGCCCATTTCCAGTCCTAGCTCCCTCTCCTCACAGCCCATTTCCATTCCAAGCCCCCCTCCCCATCAGCTATTTGCAGTTCAAGCCCCCTTTCCACTCAGCCCATTTCCATTCCAAGCCCCTGTCCCCATCAGCTATTTGCTGTTCAAGCCCCCCTTCCACTCAGCCCATTCCCAGTCCTAGCAACCCCCCATCCCATTACCAGTCCTAGCTCCCCCATCAGCCCACTTCCAGTCCGAACCCCCTATAGCCCATTACCAGTCCTAACCCCCCCATCAGCCTACTTCCAGTCCGAACCCCCTATAGCCCATTACCAGTCCTAAACCCCCCATCAGCCCACTTCCAGTCCTTACCCTCCCATCAGCCCATTTTCAGTCTTACCCCCCGATCAACCCATTACCAGTCCTAACCCCCCCCCCCATAGCCCATTTCCAGTCCTAATCCCCCCATCAGCCCACTTGTAGTCGTAGCTCCCCATAGCCCATTACCTGTTGTAACCCCCCCATCAGCCCATTACCTGTCCTAACCCCCCCATAGCCCATTTCCAGTCCTAATCCCCCCATCAGCCCACTTGTAGTCGTAGCTCCCCATAGCCCATTACCTGTTGTAACCCCCCCATAGCCCAGTACCAGTCCTAACCCCCCCCAGCCCATTACCAGTCCTAACGCCCCCCACAGCCCATTACCAGTCCTAACCCCTATCAGCCTACTTGTAGTCTTAGCCCCCCCATAGCCCATTACCTGTTGTAACCCCCATCAGCCCATTACCTGTCCTAAACCCCCCCATAGCCCATTTCCAGTCCTAATCCCCCCATCAGCCCACTTGTAGTCGTAGCTCCCCATAGCCCATTACCTGTTGTAACCCCCCCATAGCCCAGTACCAGTCCTAACCCCCCCCCCAGCCCATTACCAGTCCTAACGCCCCCCACAGCCCATTACCAGTCCTAACCCCCTATCAGCCTACTTGTAGTCTTAGCCCCCCATAGCCCATTACCTGTTGTAACCCCCATCAGCCCAGTACCTGTCCTAACCCCCCCATAGCCCATTTCCAGTCCTAATCCCCCCATCAGCCCACTTGTAGTCGTACCTCCCCATAGCCCATTACCTGTTGTAACCCCCCCATAGCCCAGTACCCGTCTTAACCCCCCCCCCAGCCCATTACCAGTCCTAATGCCCCCCACAGCCCATTACCAGTCCTAACACCCCCATCAGCCCATTTACAGTTTTAGCCCACCGCCCCATAGCCCGTTTCCAGTCCTAATCCCCCCATCAGCCCACTTGTAGTCGTAGCCCCCCCATAGCCCATTACCTGTCATAACTTCCCCCATCAGCCCATTTCCAGTCTTAGCCCCTCCATAGTCTATTACCTGTCCTAACCCCCCATAGCCCATTCCCAGTCTTAACCCCCCCCATCAGCCCACTTCCAGTCCGAACCCCCTATAGCCCATTACCAGTCCTAACCCTCCCCATCAGCCCATTTACAGTCCTTACCCCCCCCCCTCCCTCCCCATCAGCCCATTTACAGTCCTTACCTCCCTCCCTCCCTCCCCTTAAGCCCATTTACAGTACTTACGCCCCATCCCTCCCCCCCCATCAGCCCATTTACAGTACTTACCCCCCTCCCTCCCTCCCTCCCTTCCCCCCCATCAGCCCATTTACAGTCCTTACCCCCCCTCCCTCCCTCCCTCCCCATCAGCCCATTTACAGTCCTTACCCCCCCTCCCTCCCCATCAGCCCATTTACAGTCCTTACCACCCCCCTCCCTCCCTCCCTCCCCATCAGCCCATTTACAGTCCTTACCACCCCCCTCCCTCCCCCCCATCAGCCCATTTACAGTCCTTACCACCCCCCCCCCCCATCAGCCCAGCTAAGTTAAAAAAAAAAAAAACAACCAGAAACCGGCTGCTGCTGCCGCTGCCGCCGTAGAATGGAGAATCCCACGGGGCCCCCCTGTCCTGCAGTCTTCTATGCGGCCTCAGCGCGGGCTTTTCAGAGCCGCGCGACGGGAGAGTTTCCCTTTCTCGCGGCTCTGTTACTCCCGCCACGGGGCTGTTGGGATTTCCCATCAGCCCCGCGGCGTGATTAACAGAGCTGCGAGAGGAGAAGCTCTCTCTCTTCGCGCAGCTCTGACAGCCGACGGAGGCCGCATAGAAGACTGCAGGACAGGGGGGCCCCGCGGGATTCTCCATTCTGCCGCTGCCACGGCGGCAGTGGCAGCAGCAGCCGGTTTCTGGGGTTTTTTTCTTTTAAACTTAGCTGGGCTGATGGGGGGGGGGGTGGTAAGGACTGTAAATGGGCCCCGCGGGATTCTCCATTCTGCTGCTGCCACGGCGGCAGTGGCAGCGGCAGCCGCAGCCGGTTTATGATTTTTTAAAACTTTGGGATGCAAGATGTTTTTTGCGCGGGGCCCCCTGAAACGCGGGGCCCTGTGCAAAAAACATTCTTGTTCAATGGACGGGCCGGCCCTGAGTACACCACATCTAGGGCTCTCCCTCGGTCCAACTCTTGTCACCCAGACAAAGAAATTAATCAGATTTGTCTGACAAGACATACCTCTAATAAAACCATGCTGCCTCAGATCCTGCAATGCAATGGACTCCAGCTAATTTACTCAATACAGAGATCAAACTAACCAGCCTGTAGTGCTTAACCTCCTTCTTACTTCCACTTTTGTGTAAAGGGATAATGTGAGCCTTTCTCCAGTCCTCTGGGACCACTCCCGACTCTAAAGAAGCATTGAAAAGGTCACAGTGGAGCCACTAGAATTTCCCAAAGTTCCTTCAATACTCTCGGATGTAGCCCATCCGGTCCCATCACTTTGTCTACTTGTAGTTTAGATAGAGCAAAGGTGTAAAAGACCAGATACCCTCCATCTTGATGCTGGACTGCTGTCTGCATCTTAATTATGTTGAGGTTTTTAGTCATTTAACAATGTTTATGGGATAGGAATATTTCATCCAATTTTAAATCCCTTAAATTTACATGATTTATATGAGTTTTTCCAATGACTTGAAAAAGGACCAAAATTCATTTCCAATGTGCTATTTCCTGCTGTACCACAATGGAACAGAAACTCCTCAGAAAAAAAAGAGTCATGGGATAGGACGTAATGCTCTATCATAAACTGGAAAACTGGCTAAAAGACAGATAGGACTAAATGCTCAGTTTTCCAAATAGGTAACCAGGTCAACAGTGACGTGCCCAAAACTCTACTGGGACTTGTACTGATATATGGAGAAGTAGCCTAGCATTAGAGTGGTGAAGTAGCCTACTGGTTACAGCACCAGGCAGGGAAGCCAGGATTCAGATCTCACTGATGATCATTGTGTTCTTGGACAAGACACTTAACAGTCAATTGCCTCAGATAAAAACATTGATTGTAAACCCTCCTGGGACAGGAAAATACCTATGGCACCTGAATGTAACAAATTATGAACTACTACTGGAAAGGTGTGAGCTAAATACAAATAAATAAATGAATGATTTAGAGAAAGCAGCAATGAGTAGAGGTGTTTATATAAAATTATTCAAAGTTTTAAAATGGCAGAAGATTGTGAGGAATTGCAGAAGGGTCTTGTGAGACTAAAAGACCGGGCAGATGAAATTTAATGTGAACAAGTGCAAAATGATACATAAAGTATTTTAGAAGAAAAATGAGACCTAAAAAAACATTTTGTTTGCCTTTTCTAATTTCAGAACCAAGAGTCTTTAAACCCAAACAATTTGGAATACTGGATGGAAGACATTTATACCCCTGGCTACGACTCCTTACTAAAGCGAAAAGAGGCAGAGTTCCGCAGAGCTAAGGTCTGCAAGATGACAGCGCTGATTGCAGCGGCAGCCTGCACGGTCATCCTTGTCATTGTGATTCCCATTTGTACAATGAAATCATGAAATCTACAAAATCTGAACCTGCTGATGAAGACTGATGCCTATGTGCACATATCATGCTGAACCCGATTCCCTTACAACCTTCTCAAACAGCTCCATAGTGGATTATTAAACATTTTAATGTGCAATATTTACTCTTCCCATGAAGAGACACCTCTTGAAGGAGCCAGCTGTGATGATGACATCAGGGATAGGGTAGCAGGAGGAGAGGCTGCAGGTGCAATCAATGGGAGACACTAACGCTTAAGAACATAAGATACGTCATACTGGGTCAGACCAAAGGTCCTTCAAGCCCACTATACCCTAGCACCTACAGCCCTTGGCTCTACCAACTGAGCTACCCAAGGAACTTTGGGGGGATATGCAAAGTGATTAGTAAGGTTAGCAAACCTGCTAACCACGTTAATTGTGCTGACCGGAATATTCAGCAGCACTAAAGCAGTTAGTGCCACTGAATATCCGTGGCTGCCACTGCAGTGGCTGGGTATCACTAACTGGCAAACAAAAAGCCTAATTTTTGCCAATGAAGCTAACCAAATGACCCAGATATTCAAGAAATGGCCTCGGGGTCTTACGTTCAGCAACAACAGCTAGACGCTTTAGCAGTGTTGGCCACTACCACTGAATATCGGGCTCTTAATCTCTCTCTCGTTGGTAGCATTGGGGCTTTTGCATACATCAGTGGTTGGATGGGCTATGAAATGCAGGAAAGAAGGTCATCCTTCACCACACTGCAGTGGCACTTATTCTGTTATCTAAGGTTACACAAATCAAACAAGTATCACACAAGTTTCAGATATTAAGACACTAATGAAAAGGGCACCAGGTGGGGGAAATACTACTTATAAGAACATAAGATATGTCATACTGCATCAACCAAACTCCATCAAGCCCAGTATTTTGTTTCCAACAGTGGCCAATCCATGTCACATGTACCTAACAGGTTCCCAAAGAGGTACACAGATTCCACGTTGCTTATCCTGAGCTAAGCAGTGGGTTTCCCTGGTCCTCTTTAATAATGGTTATTGGACTTTTCCTCCAAGAACTTGTCCAATCTTTTTTAAACCCAGCTTCAATAACGGCTTTTACTACATCCTCCAGTAATGAATTTCAGAGTTTGATTATGCATTGAGTGAAAAATTATTTTCTCCTATTAGTCTTAAATGGGTTACATTGTAGTTTCATTGCGTGTCCCCTAGTCTTTCTATTTTTTGAAGAAGTAAACAACCGATCTATGTTTACCCATTCCACCCCATTCATTTTCCAAGTTGAAGAGTCCTACCCTTTTAAGCCTTTCCTCGTACAGGTATCCTTCCATCTCCTTTACCATTTTGGTGGCTCCTCATGTACCTTTTATAATTCTGCTATATCCTTTTTAAGATACGGCGACCAGAATTGCACACAGTATTCAAGATGCAGTCACACCATGGAACGATACATTATAATATCCTTTGTTTTATTCTCCATTCATTTCCTTATAATTCCTAGCATTCTATTTGCTTTCTTGGCTGCCGCTGCACACTGGGCAGAGGGTTTCAACGTATTATCCATGATGACGCCTAAATCCGATTCCTGGGTGGTGGATCCTAATGTGGAACCTTGCATTGTGTAACCGTAGTTTGGGTTGTTCTTCCCTAAGTGCATAACTTTGCATTTGTCCACATTAAGTTCCATCTGCCATTTGGACATCCAGTTTTCAAATTCATCAAGGTCCTCTTGCAATTTTTCACAATCCTCTTGTGTTTTAACAACTTTGAATAATTTTGTATCATCTGCAAATCTGATCACCTCACTCATTATTCTCATTTCCAGGTCATTTATGAATATGTTAAAAAGCAGGGGAACCAGCACAGGTCCCTGGGGTACTCCACTATTCACCTTTCTCCATTGAGAAAATTGGCCATTTAACCCTACTCTCTGCTTTCTATCTTTTAACCAGTTCCTGATCCACAATAGTGCACTGCTTTCTATCCCATGACTTTTTAATTTTACCTAGAATTTCTCATTTATCTAACATATTTTATATACCGCTTTATTTTAAATCAAAGTAGTTTACACTTAAAGTTTCAAATTTAAGTTTTACGTGGAACTAGGTTAGGATACTATTTTTTTTTTAAGTGCCTTCATCAAGTCAATGCTGACTCCTGGCAAACCAGCAACCCCTGGATATTCTTGGCAAGGTATGACCAGAAGTAGATTAATTGCCAGGTCTTTTCTTCCAAGGAAATGGAGGGTAAAGTAACATGCTCAAGGCTACAAGGAGTGCCTGTGGGAATTGAACCAAAATATCCTGAGTGGTAGGCTATTGCTCTTACCACTAGGCTACTCATTCACTCCAAGGGTACTTTTAACTTGTATTAAACAGGATAGTGTTACAATACACAGCAAAGTCTTGTACAGCTAGTATACCATTTCATATACAGTGAGCTATTCATTTGTGTCAGTCCCAAAGTTTTTAACAAAAAGATATGTTCTGAGTTTTTTACTTATGAGGGACTACTTTGTCAAAGGCTTTCTGAAAATCCAAATACACTCTATCAACCAGCTCACCTTTATCTACCATCAAAAAAATATAACAGATTAGTAAAACAAAACTTTCCTTTGATATATATTTGTTGGCTTTCTCCCATTAAACCATGACTATCTACATGTTCGGTAATTATATTTTTTATAATGCTTTCTACCATTCTTCCCGGCACTGACATCAAGCTCATCGGTCTATAGTTTCCAGGATCACCCCTAGAACCCTTTTTGAAAATTAGCAAGACATTGGCCATTCTCCATTCTTCCGGTACTACTGATGATTTTAAAGATAGTTCATACATTACTAATAGTAGGTCTGCAATCTCATATTTCAGTTCTTTCAGCAATCTTGGATGTATACCACCTGGTCGAGGTGATTTGCTACTCTTTAGTTTATCAAATAGTTGTAATACATCTTCTTGGTTTATCAAGATTTATTTCTTCTGATACATCACCTTTAAATACTATTTCAAGCATGTGTAACTTCCCTATATCTTCTTCAGTAAAGATCAAAGCAAAGAATTTATTCAGTCTCTCCATTATGGCTTTGTCCTCCCTTAGAGCCCATTTTACCCCTCTATCATCTAATGGTCCAACTGACTCTCTCACAGGTTTTTTGCTACAAATATACTTAAAGCTTTTATTATACATTTTAGCATCCAAGGCAAGCTTTTTTTTCAAATTCTCTCTTTGCCTTGCATCTATCTTGCCATTGCTTATGTTGTTTCCCGTTTTCATTTGTTTCTATTTTCCATTTCCTGAAAGATGCTTTTCTGGCTACAACTGCATCTCTGAGCTCATCTTTAAACCATGCCAGAGGTCATTTGGCCTTCCTTTTACTTTTCTTAAAGCAGGGAATACATCTGGTCTGGGTTTCCAAGATAGTATTTTTAAACAATACTCAATCTTAATGTAAACCTTGAACTTTTGCAGCTGCTTTTAGATTTTGCTTAGCTATTTTCCTCATTTTATCATTAATCCCCTTTTTAAAAGTTAAATGGTAGTACTGTGGATTTCCTTGCTGTTCTCCTTCCATTTATTAAATCAAAAGTGATCATGCTATGATCACTATTGCCAAGTGGCCCCAACACTGTAATCTCTTGCACCAGATCTTGTGTTCCACTAAGGTCTCTGTCTAAAATAGCTTCATAAGAATATAAGATATGCCATGCTGGGTCAAAGCAAGGGTCCATCAAGCCCAATATCCTGTTTCCAACAGTGACCATACCAGGTCTCAAGTACCTGTCAGGTTCCCAAAGGTACACATATTCCTTGCTGCTTGTCCCAGGCATAAGCAGTGGATTTCCCAGTCCTCTTTAATAATGGTTTATGAACTTTTCCTCCAGGAACTCGTCCAAACCTCTTTTGAACTCAGTTCCACTAACAGCTTTTATTGCATCCTCCGGTAATCAATGTTCCCTCTAAGCAGCTTGAAACAATGCTAGAGTCCTCTGCCATTCCCACCAGTGGGGGGGGAGGTGAAAAACGATCTCGCTTAGGATAAAATGATCCTAAGCACGATAGTATTGTACCTCCCCCTACCGGCAGGTGTGCTGGTGGAGTACTCCAGTGCAGTTTCAAACTGCTTAGAAGGAACACTGCCAGTAATGAATTCCAGAGTTTGATTATTTATTTAATAGTTTTTTATATTGCTTTATCATTTCAGTCAAAGCCATTTACATTGTAACTTAAACTTAGTAAGGGGGACATTGATAACTTGTTTTCTGAAGCAATGGGAGGTTAAATGACTTGCCCAAGGAGTGCTAGTGAGAATCAAACCCTGGGCTCTAACCATCCGCCACTCCATCCACCCTAATTAGTCTTAAATATACCACACTGTAGCTTCATTGCCTGTCCCCTAGTTTTTCTACTTTTTGAAGCAGATTCCTTCCCAGCAAGAGCAGCTTCTCTCCATGTCCTTCAGACTTACTTATATAAAGGAATGTTTCTTCTCCCCAGAACAAAAAGATTACAGAACTTAATCCAGGCTCGAGGTCCCTGCTTATCTTTCCTGCAGCCTCCCTCCATCCTCAGCCCTGACCTGCTTTATCTTTCTCTACTGCCCCATCCCTTGCCTTCTACATGATAATAGAAAGTCACAGATTTTTGTGCCTTTTAAAATGCAGATAAATATAAATTATTCTTTTAATTTTTTAGCTACATGAATTTCCAATTCTTTATTGCATAACATAACAACTAATGAATGTTGCATTTTAGCAAAACATATTTGCCAGCATACTCTACAGGCAGATAATGTCCAAGGGACAGATTACTGTTATTGCAGAAAATTCTTTAGTGAGTTTTGTTAACAGAAAATGTCCATGAAATAGACATTAACTTGCTCTATGTGCAGCTAGCAGATTCTGTGATAAGCAGGAGTATCTTCATAGAGATGTACAAGGAGTGTGCTGACATGTTCCACAGATGAACAGTAACCATGGGGGGGGGGGGGGGGGGTGGGGGCAGGGGAGGGTGATTGTGTCACATGAGTGGGAAGTGGCTGTAGGAGTGTGCCTATATGTTACCACAATTGGGATGTCTATACGTGTTCATTTGAAGAATTCTGTTGTTTTTTTAATCAGAAAGAAACCCATTTTCCCATTTTTTAGTTGTTCCCTATTTTCAGTAGTAACAATTCTCTGCAGCATGTGCTTGGTGCTAGTTATCTTTCAAGGGCTAGACAAACCATTAGGAAAGCCATGATCCTGGTTGAAGCCCACAAAATCTTCCCATTATCTTATAGTATGTCAGTGCTTTCCAGAATAGAGAAACATTGAATAAAGAGGCATTAAACATGTCTGTCTCCAGTGGACAGAATATTGCCTTTTGTCTCTTTGCTAGATACTGTCAATTACAAAATACTAGCGTCACATAATTTCTATACTAAGGTCAACACCATACATAAATAAGATTCGATATTAGTATAAACAGAGTATTCTCTGTGGACAAGCAGGAAGTAAGACCTCACAAATGGGCGACATCCCCACCACAGCCCCACACAAGAATGCTCCCCAGCTTCCAATGGAAGCTTTTGGGAGGCTCCATCGCACATGCACACGTGCCTTCCTGCCTGCCACAGCACCATCTTCTCCAGTCTTCTTTTTCCATGGTGCCCCTAGGATGTGTTCCTGCACCATCGGAAAATGTTTTTCGCTTTACCCCCTTTGGGGTCCTCTTTTCATCTAATTTTCACTGCCTGTCATCAGTAGCACTGGCCCCGGTGCTGTTGCTTTCATTTTTTCTGTTTTTGTCCCTTTTTTTCTTCTTTCTTGTTTTTCCATGGCTGGCACCATCAAGTCGTTTGACCTTGCCATGACCATGTTCCTGAACATGTCCCAGAAGCCAACAAGCGGAATTAAAAAGTGCACCAAGTGTGCCCAGACCATCTCAGTCATGGACCGGCGTGCCTTCAATGCCTGGATCCCGACAACCAGCCTGCCTCTTGTAACCTATGCTTGCAGGTGACAAGAGGGGGCCTGAAGGGTCGAGAAAAGCAGTGGGAGTCCCACTTTGAGCTGTTAGATTCTACATCTTCGATCCCAGCATCAACCCAGGTGTCCTCAGGCACCACAGAGTCATTGGCATCAAGAGGAGCCCGAGTGAACTTAGAGTTGAGGGGTTGCAGTGCCCCGGAGAGAAGGATCTCCATCGACCTTAACCCAGAATCGACTTCATCAACCCCATCATCATTTAAGGGGAGTCCAAGCTCCAGGCCAAGGCCACATGCACCGACATCAGAGCCCTGTCTGTTGCAACATGGAGAGCAATCAATGGGAGCGGCCCACTAAAGTACCCCGAGAGGAATCATCACCCAGGGTATCAAAGGGGTGCCGGGAATCCCTTGATGTCCCCACCATCATGGATTCCCCTACAGGGTTGCCAGAGCCAGTGGCCAAAGTTATAATTCCAGCTACGATGCCTTTGGAGATGGCAGTCGGAGGAACGTCTTCAAGCCCTCAAGGCCCATATTTATTTATTTAGCTGCATTTATATTCCGCTTTTCTCTGTGTCAAAGCAGTTGGGGGATACATTTAACACGAGGGGATATGAGACACATACACTAATACTTACAGGGAACATGGGCAATGGAGGGTTAAGTGGCTTGCCCAAGACTACAAGGAGCACCTGTGGGACTAGAAACCCCAGTCCTTCCGGCCCAAGGTTGCTGTCCTCTAGTGGGATTTGAACCACCGACCTTCCGGCCTGTAGTACCTTGCCCCAACCACTAGGTCACTCTTCCCTCCAAATGGTAACAGCATTGAACATGCAACCGGTGGACCTCTCGGTGACTAAGCTATCGCCACCATGGGCAGCACAGCTGATCCTCGAGTCCCATGCGCTGCCCATCAATGCATGCATATCAGACCGGTGATTGGAAACAATACCACTTCTTATAGCCATCTCCCTATTGAGCATTGGGGCCCGATGCCCCGGTGAGGCCATCGAAGCACTCAGTGTACCATCGGCTTCAGAGGCACTCTTCCTCTCCACGCAGCCGGAGTCGATGCTGGGAAGAGGCCCCATGATACTTTGACTTCCTTTTGAAGTCGGTCGATGGCTGGGAGTCCGAGGCAGAATCAGAAGTGTCCAAGAGCAGATCTCCCAAATTGCCCTTGGACCCCTCCAATTATAAGCGGCGGAATAATTTTGTGTCATTTGCAAATTTGATCACCTCACTCGTTATTCCTATTTCCAGATCATTTATGAATATGTTAAAAAACAGCGGACCCAGCACAGATCACTGGGGTACTCCACTATTCACCTTTCTCCATTGAGAAAATTGTCCATTTAGCCCTACTTTCAGAAGGCCCAGCATGCCCCACAACCCAAACCTGGGGTGGGGTTTTTGACTGATTCCTCCGGAATGAAATGTAAATAAATAAATAAATAAAGTGTAGCCAATCTGCCAGTCTACGCAGGTGACAGCTCTTCGGTTGGGGGTGGGGGCGGCTCGTCCTATTCGCCCACAGATAGTCTCTTATCACCTAGGACGCGTGGGTGCTGCAGATAGTCCAGAGTGGCTATATGCTGCACTTCACCCAGCTGCCACCCCCCTTTCCCCTCTAAGGGAGTTCCCTCTAGACCTCCTGCATCTCAATCTGCTACAGGGAGAGGTCTCCACCCTGCTCGCAGACCTCGCTATTAAGCCGATACTTCCAGCTCAGGTTGAGCGGGGATTCTACTCCAGGTACTTCCTGATCCCCAAGAAGATGGTGAGTTTCAGCCCATCCTGGACTTTTGAGACCTCAACACCTACCTCGTGCAAGAAAAGTTTAAGATGGTCTTGCTGGGGACCCTGCTCTCGTACCTCTTAAAGGACGATTGGTTATGCTCCCTGGATCTCAAGGATGTGTATATGTACATTCCTATCCACCCAGCTCACAGAAAATACCTTTGTTTTGTGGGGGGGTTGGCATTTCCAGTTCCAGGTTCTTCCCTTCGGACTGGCATTCATGTCTTGAGTCTTACAGTGGTGGCCGCTTACCTGCGAACTCAGGGGATACTGATCTTCCCCTACTTGGACAACTGACTCATAAATAGCTCCACTCCGGACAGAATCTGTCAGTCGGCCCAACTGACCATCCAAGTCCTCACGCAGCTGTGTTCATGGTCAACTACCCCAAGTTTTACCGCCAGCCCTCTCAATAGTTGGAGTTCATAGGGGCCCTTCTGGACACCACTTAGGCTTTGGCCTTTCTGCCGATGGACTGCCTGCAGAGACTGATGGCCAGCAGCATTAGGTGATGACCCAGGGATGCTGAAGGTACTTGGCCATATGGCCTTGATTGTATGGCCTTGACGTGTTCTTTCTGGGTCTGTCACTCTCCCGGCCCATTTGTCGATGAGACATGCTCAGTGGACTCTGAGGACACAGTGGAAGCCAGCCACTGGCTGCTTCCGGGACCAGGAGGCAATCACCGTGCTTCTGGTCTGGTCCCTGCACCAGTGGTTGGAGCTGCAGGATTTGCTCAGAGGTCTTCCTTTTCAAGGGTTGTCCCCCCAGAGGACACTGATGACGGATGTGTCCAAGCTTGGCTAGTAGGCTCATCTGGATGGCCTGTGCATGCAGGGCCTGTGGTCCAAGCAAGAGAACCTGCACCAGATCAATTTCTTGGAACTCCAGGCCATAGCAAATGCCCTCCAAATGTTCCTTTGGCCAACCAATCTATGCTTATTCAGACAGACAACCAGGTGGCAATGTATTATGTCAACAAACAGGGCTGTGTCCTCCAGCCACATGTGGACCCTCAACACGGAGGTTGTGGGGCATATCTTTTGGGAGTGGGGTACTCCCACGATAGATCTCTTTGCCAGCCAATACAACGCCTGGGTGGGTCAGTTCTGCTCCAGGGTCGTGGCCAGCTGGCTTCAGATATCTTCCTCATATACTGGGGAGCAGGCCTGCTATCTGCCTTTCCTCTCATTCTGCTCACGGTAAAGATCTTGCTGAAGCTGCAGGCCGACAGGTGCATGATGATACTCATCACCCCGTATTGGCCCAGGCAGCCATGGTTCCCCCTGCTGTTCCAGCTCTCTCAGAGGGAGCCCCTACGGCTGAGCTCTGCTCCAGATTTCATTAGAGGACGGGACCTTGCTGCATCTCAACATCCAGTCCTTGGCTCTCACAGCGTGGCTGTTGAGCGGCTAGTCCTCTCAGACCTCAATCTGCCCAAGAATGTTACAGAACTCCTTCTGGCCTCCCACAAGTCTTCTACACAAACGGCTTATGCGTTTAAGTGATGCAGGTTCTCATCCTGATGTGAAAACCAGGCCCTGGATCCCTTCTCCTGTGCTGTGGACAGGTTGCTGGAGTACCTCCTGCACCTCTTGAACTCTGGTCTCAAGTCCAGTTCTGTTATTTATTCATTATATTTATTTAAAGGTATTTCTATACCGCCTTATTAGAGTCCCCCTGAGTGTGACTGGGGCCTATTATCGTGGTTCAGAGGGGAAACCCATCTCAGCTCAGCCCCTGTTGGTTCACTTCATGCGGGGTTTACTCCTTTCTAAAACCCCGGTCAAGCCACTACCGGTGGCTTAGGACCTTAATGTGTTTCTGATGCAGCTCTTGTCAGCTCTCTTTGAGCCGCTTGCTTCCTGCCCTCTGAAGTTCCTGGCCTGGAAGGTCTTGTTCCTGGTGGCAGTCACTTTGGCACGCTGTGTCAGTGAACTCCAGGCCTTCGTGGCTCACCCATTATACACCAGGTTCCACCATAATAGGGTTGTCTTAGGCACATATCTGAGTTTCCTGCCAAAGGTGGTATCTGCTTTCCACCTCAATCAGTCAGTTGTACTGCCGACTTTTCTCCCCAGGCCTCACGCCAATCGAGGGGAGGCAGCGCTGCACATGTTGGATTGCAAGTGTGCCTTGGCCTTCTACCTCGAGCAGACAACGGCCCACCATAGGTCCACCCAGCTGTTTCTCTATTTTGACTCTAGCAAGCAGGGGGCTGCCATCTCCAAACACACTCTGTTGATTTGGCTAGCAGACTGCATCTCTTTTGCTTATGCCCAGGCAGGCCTTAGCTTTGATGGTCATGTCATGGCTCACAATGTTAGAGCCGTGGCTGCATCGGTGGCCAACTTGCACTTGGTCTCCATGGAAGAGATCTGCAGGGCTGCAATGTGGTCTTTGGTCCACACCTTCACAGCTCATTACTATCTTGATGGGGATTCCCAACATGACAGCAACTTCAGCCAAGCTGTGTTCTGGGATCTCTTTGGGAATTAGGTTCCAAATCCTTCCCACCAGCCCTTCTGTCCATCCAGGCTACCAAAAAAGTGTATTCCTCAGTGATGCTGTACGCTGAAGATGTTGAATCAGTCAAATCCCCTACAGGAACTAGCCATGTTGTTTCTGTTGTTCTCCAGTTCTGTTGCCCCTGTTGAGCTTTTGGCCTCCTCGATTTTTGGTAGCCTGTAGTTTGGGAGTCCCATACATGAAGACTTCATTCCTGCTTGTCCACCAAACACTAATTTTATTACTTGTAACATCTACTATGTTATTTAGAACAGTATCAGAGCTGCCAAGTTGTTTAGTTCCAGAAGGAATACTTTTTGGTTATACCTGGTTTTAAATTTATTTCCCAAAGCAGTAAAGCATTTGCAGTTCCTGATTCTACCCACTGAAATCAGCGCCAAAGGAGAATTGGACTAAAATCTCCTCAGTGGAACTGGGTAACCTGGATATAGCATACTTACACACCTTTAGCCGGTGTTCTCTGTGGACAACAGGAATAAGTCCTCACATATGGGTGATATCCCCGACAGAGCCCTGTGTGGGAATGCTACCCAACTTTCAATGGAAGCTTTTGGGAGTCTTCATCGCGCATGTGTGCCGGCCTTCCTGCCTGCCACGGCACCATTTTCTCCAGTAAAATTTAAAAGTTGTAACCCAAAAAACATCTCCTTGGGGAGGTGGGAGGGTTGTGAGGACTTATTCCTGCTGTCCATGGAGAACACCAGCTACAGGTCTCTCTGGGAATACAGACCCAGAAAGAACACGTCACCTAAATCCAAATGAGGACAGGGTATCAAGAAGAAGGTGTTGATCGACAGTGTCAAAAGCAGCAGACAGGTCAAGAAAGATGAGGATTGAATAAAAGGCCCTTGGATTTTGCGAGGAACAAGTCATTGGAGACTTTGGCAAGAGGAGTCTTCATAGAATGTAATGGGCAAAAGCCAAATTGCAATGGATCCAGAAGGAATTGAGAGAAGAGAAAGTCAAGACAGTGGCAGTGAACTGTGCATTCAAGGAGTTTAGAAATAAAGGAGAGGAGGGAGATGGGTTGATTAGAAGGGTAGGATCAATGGATGATTTCTTGAGAGGTGTAACTACAGAACGTGTGAAGGCTGCATGAACAGTTGTGGTATAAAATGATAGGTTGAGGCAGGGACAACAGTGGAGGAAATGGAGTTCAGTAGATGGGCAGGAATGGGATCAGAGGAGCAAGTAGTAAGTTTAGAGGAGGAAAGAAGATGTGTGGTTTTTTCCTCTGTGACCTTAGAAAAGAAAGAAAAGGTGATAGAGGTTGAGAGAAGGAATTGGGACTGAAGAGGGGGAAGGGAAGATGGAGGACCCCTGTGGGGGGTGGGGGGGGACTGAAAAGTAATCTTGTGGACTTTGTCATGTAACTATTCAGCCAAAGTCAGGAACCTACAGCCTCAAAGTAATAATCAGGTTTTCCTACAGTGTATAAATACTGCAGTTAGGGAATCATTTACTAAAGTTTAAACATGCAAGCTAAGGTTATTATTTAGAGTGTACTTTGAATAGTAACTATGCACAAAGGGGACAATAATCAAAACTGCCCACACTGGTGAAAACTTAGCAAGTTCTTTTAGTTTTTCTGTGATTACTACCATGGGATGAGTTCCCTGGACAGATTTGTGACCTTTTTTTTTTTGCGGGTACTTTTTCTAAGCAAAAAATATATGGATATTTGGGGATTAAAAAATATGCATATTGTCACCTCCCCGGCCTAATCCTGCCCACGAGAACAATTTCCTCAGTACATGAGTAAAACAATGCTTGTTGTTGAACCTGTATAAATGGGAATTCATTTTTTTTTTTAATTCCATTTTCACCAGGTTTGATTTATTGCTTTCCCCAGCCCCAGTGGGCACATTTAACTGGTCCCAGAAGATGTCATAGAAATACAGAAACATGATGGCAGAAAAAGACCACATGGTCTATCTAATCTGCCCTTCCATATTAACCACTACAACAGTCCACTTTTTACCTTTAGAGATTATCTGTGTTTGTCCCATGCTTTTTCAACTTCAGATACGGTCCTCATCTCTACCACCTCCACTGGGAGACTATTCTATTCATCTACCTCTCAATATATATCAGTATATATGTGCTAAAATTACTGAATACATGCATGGAAATTTTATTTAACAATATTTGATAGACACACTTCACTTCTATATTCAAAGACACCTCTGTAAATGAAGGGATATCAAAGGCAAAAGTTGGCTTTAGTGGGTATAGTATACTCTCCTCCACCCATTCTTTAGCATGTACTTGCTAAGGCCAAGCTTGATGTGTGCTGAGGACAAGGTGTTAACCTTTTTAGTTCATATGTTATTTCAAGGGATCGGCGAAGAGGATACATTCTTGGTCTGAAGATGCAGAACATGTGGCTCCTGGGACAGGAAAACGTGGTGAGGGAATGGAACATGGGAAAGGCAAAGGAGCAGAAGACACAGAGATGACCAGAGGAAGTGGCACAGGGAACAGAGCGAGAAGTGAGGGGGGAGAGAAGAAAGGAGCAGGGGCAGAGGAGGAGGACAGAGATAACAGAAAACAAGGCAAGAACCATGGGCATGATCTTTTTATGCGTATATTTTATTTTATTTATTTATTTAAAGGTTTTCTATACTACTTTTTCAAAAATCAAGGTGGTTTACATTGCAACAACAATTTACATTACAACATTAGGTGAGGATAACATAGAACATAGTGTGAACTACAGAAAACATGTTAAGGATGAGGGATAAGAAGGGTGATGGTCAGGTAGTATACAGTTATATACAGTTTAGGGGTCATTCCGAGGCATGAATAGCGGTGATGGACGTCCCATTGGGATGTGCATCCCTGCTATTCGGGACTTTTCCTGATCCTGTCTACCTTCCCCGCAAGGTGTACGGGAAAGGTAGACAGGGGCAGGAAAGAGTAGTTACTCACCTGTAACAGGTGTTCTCCAGGAGCAGCAGGAATCAGTCCTCACATATGGGTGTCATCGGCGCCGATGAAGCCCCAGCGGAGCATTTCCCCAGCTTTCCATGAAAGCCTTTGGGAATGCAGGCACGCATGCGCGGTTCCCTTCCCGCCTATAGGTGCCATCTTACCTCAGTCAAATGACATAGCTCACAAAAAATGAAAAATAAACTATGTACAACTGCAACTCCCAGGGGAGGAGGGAGGGTTGTGAGGACTGATTCCTGCTGCTTCTGGAGAACACCTGTTACAGGTGAGTAACTCCTCTTTCTCCAGGACCAAGCAGGAAGTCAGTCCTCACATATGGGTGACTCCCAAGCTCTGGGCTACCGAGGAACCCAGGCTGAACAAGAGAACTCCCTCTAGTCTCAGCAGCAAGGAAAAGCTTTTCAAGGACACAACCTCCACCAGTAGCCCAACAGAGGGCAGGAGGGCAGGAGTTGCCTAAACCTCAAAGAGATTCTGGAACATGTTGCCAACTAACATCAGATCACAAAAAGACCTGTCTCAATTCAGAAAAGCCCTAAAAACACACCTCTTCCAGCAACACTTCTTCCAAGGCAATATCTCCCCATTCCCTTCCCTTCCAACTCAAACCAATGACTATGGTTAATCAACGATTCCCTAATCTGGATTGCTCGCTCTAAATTATAATCTCGTACATCCTTAGCCTATAGAGTCCAAAACACATGCTAATTTACTGTACATAGTTGTTAATATTTGTTACCCCAGTTATCCCTGTTTTATTCCCTGTTATCTGTAAACTTGACATATGTTATATGTTTTAAGTATAAAGTTGTTAAATTGTAAACCGCGCTGATGATGAATAGCGCGGAATATAAAAGCTTTTAAACAAATAAATAAATAAATTCCGGAGTACTGCCTGGCCAAAAGCACTGTCCCTACGGGACTCCCTCTCCAGGCAGTAATGGGTCGCAAAAGTCTGTCTGGAAGACCAAGTTGCAGCCCTGCAGATGTCTACCAAGGGCACAGAGCGGAGATGAGCCACTGAGGCAGCCATTGCCCTGACACGATGGGCCGTGACCCTACCCTGCAAAGGAAGGTCAGCCGCCTTGTAAGCCCAGGTGATACAGTCAGCCACCCAGATGGACAAGGTACGCTTGGACACAGCCAACCCCAACTTATTGGGGTCAAAGGATACGAAGAGCTGAGTAGCCCTTCTATGCCCCTGCGTACGGTCAAGGTAGAAGGATAAGGCCCTCCTACAGTCCAGGGTATGCAGGACTGCTTCAGCCTGGCTAGCATGAGGCCTAGGGAAGAATGTTGGAAGAACCACCTCCTGATTGAGGTGGAAAGAGGAGACAACCTTAGGGAGGAACTTGGGATGAGTCCTGAGGACTACCCTGTTCCTATAAATCCTGGTGTAAGGCCTATCACAGACCAGGGCCTGAAGCTCACTTACTCGCCTAGCTGAGGTAAGGGCTATTAGGAAAAGTGTCTTCCAGGATAGGAAGCGTAGTGGACAAGTAGCCATCGGCTCAAAAGGTGGGCGAGTCAGTTGCTGCAAGACCACATTCAGCTCCCACTCAGGGGCAGGAGGACGGATGGGAGGCTTGAGTAAAAGCAAGCCCCTGAGAAAGCGGGACACCAAGGAGTGACCAGATAGAGATTGCCCCTCTATCAATGAGTGGTGAGCTGCTAGAGCTGAGAGGTGGACCCGAACAGAATTGGACTTAAGTCCCTGATTGGATAAGTGCAGTAAGTACTGAAGAACTACTGGCACAGTACAGGAGAAAGGATCCTCTGTATGTAGGTGACACCACACAGAAAACCTCTTCCACTTGAAAGCATAGGTTTTCCTAATAGACTGTTTCCTAGAGGCTAGGACAACCTCCTCAACTTCCTGAGGTAGGCCCCAGGGAGCTAAAACTACCCTTGCAGCCTCCAGGCCATCAAATTGAGAGATTTGAGATTGGGGTGCAGAAGGGAACCCTGGTCCAGTGTGAGAAAGTCGGGTTGCAACCCCAGAGGCAGTGGAGGATCTACCGCCAGTTGAAGCAGAAGAGGAAACCAAGGCTGTCTTGGCCACCTGGGAGCTATCAGCAGGACTGAGGCCTTGTCCTGGAGAATCTTGAATAGGGTTCGGGCCACCAAGGGCGTGGGAGGAAACGCATAGAGGAGGCCCTGAGACCAAGATATCAGAAAAGCATCCGCTGCTATCCGCAGAGGATGTGGTTGCCTGGAACGGAACTTTGGCAGTTGCTTGTTCATGGGGCTGGCAAAGAGATCCATCAAAGGGAGACCCCATTTCAGGAAGATCTTCTGAACCACTGAAGGATGCAGCTGCCAATCGTGGGGCTGCAGTATTCTGCTTAACCTGTCTGCCAGGTAGTTGTCCTGGCCTGGAAGGTACACAGCCCTGAGGAGCATGTTGTGCTTGAGGGCAAAAGAACAAAGGTCCTGAGCTTCCCGACAAAGGATCCTGGACCCAGTTCCGCCCTGTTTGTTCACATAAAACATGGCAACCTGGTTTTCTGTCTGAATCAGGACAGACTGTTGAGCCAGGGTAGGAGTGAAAGCTTTGAGTGCTAATCGAATAGCTCTGAGTTCGAGGAGATTGATCTGCTGTGCAGCTTCCCAGGGAGACCAGAGGCCCTGGGTGCACTTGCCCAGACAATGCGCTCCCCAGCCTTGCAGGGAGGCATCTGTCGTTAGTATCACTGTGTAATCTGGAATCTGAAAGGGCACCCCTTTCAGCAGATTGGGTGGGTGTAGCCACCAGTTGAGGGAGTGCAGAAATGGTCTGGACACCCTTATCCTGTCTCTGAGGCTGCCTGTGGCCTGTGACCACTGAGTCCGAAGGCACCACTGTGCAGGCCTCATATGGAGCCTGGCATTGGGGGTCACATTTACTGTCGAAGCCATGTGGCCTAGAAGCCGCAGGCAGAGTCTGGCGGAGACCAGGGACCTGCTGAGAAACTGACTTGCCAAGGCCATCAACCTTTGGGCTCTGTTTTCTGGCAAGAATGCCTTTGCCAGGAGAGAATCCAACCTTGCCCCTATGAACTCCAAGTTCTGGGAAGGGAGCAAAGTGGACTTTGCGAAGTTTATGACAAACCCCAGGCGTTGCAGAAGAGCAATGGTCCTGAGGGTGGCTTGATTGGCCTCCTGACCTGTCTGACCCCTGATGAGCCAGTCGTCCAGATAGAGGAAGACAAAGATGCCCTGATTTCTCAGGTAGGCCGCCACCACTGCTAAGCACTTTGTAAAGACTCTGGGGGCGGAGGTGAGGCCAAAAGGCAGCACTCTGTAATGATAATGGTTTCCTCCCACAATGAACCTTAGGTACTTTCTGTGGTCTGGATGAATGAGGATGTGAGTGTACGCATCCTTTAGATCTAAGGAGCATAGCCAATCTCCCTGCTGGAGGTAGGGTAGAAGGGTACCAAGAGTAAGCATCTTGAACTTTTCTTTCACTAGGAACTTGTTGAGGTTCCTGAGGTCCAGAATGGGGCGAAGGCCACCGGTCCTTTTGGGCACCAGGAAATACCTGGAGTAGAATCCGTGACCTTGCAAGTGGGGAGGCACAGGCTCCACTGCCCTGTCCACCAACAGACCCTGAAGCTCCTGACGGAGAAGGTCTGTGTGCAGAGGAGGCCTTGGAGGCTCCCCTGGAAAATATGGGGGTGGCAGTTGGTGGAAATGGAGGGCATATCCCCTGTGGATGATGTCCAGCACCCAACTGTCCCCGGTGATAAGGGGCCACTGGTTGGCAAAGAGGGCGAGACGACCTCCTGTGCAGGGCTGGGAGAGCAGTGGAGGAGAGGCTATGCTCAAGGAGTCAAAAAACCCCACCCTGCTGAGTGGTAGCAGGGGTCGGAGGCTTGGGGGCCCTCTGCCTACAGGGCCCATTACCCTGGCCCTTGGCTTGCTGACCCTGGGGGGCAGCTTGGGCAGCCTGATATTGTGGGTACTGTTTGTAGGCAGTGCCCTTCCTCAGGTAAAAGGTCTTTTTACCCGAGCCCTTCTTTTTATGAGAAGGGGCAGATGTCTTCCTCGACAGCCTTGTACGGGTGAGGTGCTCGGTCTCGAGCTGAGCGGCCTTCTCGGTCATGGGCTTGCCAAACAGGTTTTCACCTCGGCAAGGGACATCGACCAACTTGTCCTGAAACCATGGCTCGAGGTCCGATGACTGCAGCCATGCCTGGCGTCGAGCCGCAATGCCGGCTGCCGCATCTCGGGCCGAAGCCATCGTAGGCGGCGCGGGACATGAACTTCGAGCAGTCCCGAATCCCCGAGGACAAGGACTTAAATCTCTGCAAGGGTTCCCCAGAGAGACCAGCAGAGAACCCGGCCAACTCCTTGGCCAGATCCCGCAAGTACATGCCCATGTACAGCTGGTAAGACTGGACACGGCAAGCAAGCATCGAGCCCTGAAAACGCTTTCTACCGACGCCATCTAGGTTTCGGGCCTTCCTGCCAGGAGGCACCGCGGAGTGCATCTTCTGACTTTTCAGACTATACATGGCCAATTCCACAACCATGGAATGGTGTGGTAGCTGTGCTTTCTGAAAACCAGGGCTCTTATGGAGCCGATAGATCGAATCGACTCACTTGCTCAGAACCGGCGCCGAGGCCGGTGCCTCCCACATATGGAAGAGGAGCCGTTCCAGCATCGGAGGAACCGGGACAGTAAAGGCCTCCTTCGGAGGAGAGTCATACTGCAGCGCCTCGAGCTCTTCAGCTCGAGGCTCTTCCTCGGGATCCGCCGAAATAGCCAAGGCAGTGGCCATATCCCGGACGAACTCCGAGAACCGGGTGTCCTCCGGAGGGGACCTACTCCGGGGCTCAGACTGCGGTGAGTCCGAAGGGACGCACCGAGTCTTAAAGGTGTCAGGAGACTCCTCGTCCTCCGTCTCCCAAGCCGACTCATCCGAGGAAGAGTCAGGGTCTGACCCCGCAGGGCCCTGGAGCACCCGCCCCGATGCCGGAAGCACCGGCATCGATGCCCTCGGTCCCAAACGGGAGGTCGAGGGGGACCGCAACCGAGGTCGACTCCGAGCCACAATGGACTCGAGTACCGGCTCGGTCTCCGGGGTCGACTTTGACGTCGATGTCCCGGTGGTCAGGGCAGATGCGCCAGACAGGCTGGCCATCAGTGCCCACTGCTGCTCCATGAAGGCAGACATTCTGCTCTCCAAGGCTGTCATCCTGAGACTCAGCTCGGGAGACGCAGCAGCCACCGACCCGGGCCCCGGCGGCGCCGGGCCCGACGTCGGCTCCCTGGGATTAGAGTCCACGAGGACTACGGGGCTTACGTGTCCAGCAGACTCCAGCTCCACATGAGGAACTTTAGCAGGCTTCTCCGGTTCCACAGGCCCGGGGCGACGGTCGGGGGTCCTAGACCTGGCCCTCGAGGATCCAGGGACCTCTTCCGACGACGCTCTCGCGAGCCGTTTCTTCCTCTTGCGTTCCCGGTCGGGGGACCCCCTGTCTGAGGAGCTTCAACGGCGCTCGGGATCAGAATCCCGAGATGTCGAGGCCTCAGACGAGGTCCGGGCCGGCCGGAGGCTGAGTCCGAGAAAAGCCTTTCCTTTTGCTGCTGGTGACTTCGTAGTGCCTTGGAAGACATTTTTCCACAGGCCCCGCACGACTTAGTATCGTGGTCGGGGCCGAGGCACTGAAGGCAGCAGTCGTGTGTGTCGGTGAGAGACATTAGTTTCTTACACCGATCACACTTCTTAAAACCACTGGAAGCCAGCGGGGGAAAAGAGAGTCCCCGCGAGGTCAAAAGACTGGCCTTCCAGGGAAAAAGAGAAAAAAGGGCACGAACGCCAGCCACGAAGGGCAAACACCGAAAAAGAGGAATCGGGCTCGATACCGGTGTACCGAACCCGGCGGGAGGGGAATCAGCGTTGAACCGGAAGAAAAAGAGCAAAAAAAAAAATTGCTGAAAAGTCTAATTTTAACCGGGAAAAACTGGACACACGTCCGGTGGGCTTCACGGAAAAAAAGAGACTGAGGTAAGATGGCACCTTTAGGCGGGAAGGGAACCGCGCATGCGTGCCTGCATTCCCAAAGGCTTTCATAGAAAGCTGGGGAAATGCTCCGCTGGGACTTCATCAGCGCCGATGACACCCATATGTGAGGACTGACTTCCTGCTTGGTCCTGGAGAAAGGGGCGGATCAGGTGCGGCTTCAGGCAGGCAGTGGGTGGTCATCGGCCCCAGACATACAGGGCCGATTCCAATGTCGGCCCTCTACATCCGGGGGCTGGCGGCTTGCACAGAGAACTTATTCCACTTCTGAGGTGGAATAAGTTCCCCTAGTTGCCAGGGGATGGTGGACCTGGGGTGCGGAAGGGGCAGGGGGGCTGGGGACATTCCTCGCAGCCCGACCCTGGCCTTAGGGGGCCAGATCGGGGGTCGGGCTGTGGGGAAAGCAGCTCTGCAGCCGGCGGCCGGGGATTGTGACTTTTCAATGGAGCCATGGCAACATTGAAGAGTCCTGACTGAGCTAGCCGGGTAAGGCCTGTACATGCAGGCAGGATGGAATCGGGGTCTCGGCCTGCATGTACAGGCCTGTTCACGGTTCTGATCCCGTGGGGCTAGATGTGCCCCACAGGATCAGAATCCCGGCTCCCTCTGTGTGTCCAGTTCTGACCGGACGCACAGAAGGCCCAGACGTCCACGACAGAATAAGGCCCTTTATGTATAACATGGTTTGAGCGCATGCAAAACAATATGGGGTAGTAGAGCATAAGTAAAATGTTTAGGAGTCCCAACTACTGGTTTAGGTTGGCAGTAATCTAGGCAGGTTACTGTTTCCAAAATGCTCAATAAAAAGATAGGTTTTAAGGTCTTTCCTGAATGCAGACAGGTCAGATGATGCTGCTCTTAGATGATCTGGAAGCTTATTCTATAAATTTGGGACAGAGAATGAGAGAGCCATGTTACCGGTATTGCAGTTTGTTTACGGAATTCTGGGGCACTATCAAAGTGTTATGTAAGCAAACTCTTCTGATTGGTCATCTGGAGTGGTTTTTATAAGGGAAGATAGGATGGAGGGAATAATATTTTTGGTTAGCTTAAAGATTGTCTTTAGAAGTTTGTATTTAATTCTACTTTGTACTGGAAGCCAATGGAAGTTGCATAGGATTGGGGTAATATGTTCAGAAACATAAGCTCTGAGGGTGATGCAAGCAGCCATGTTTTGTGCTAACTGTAGGCTATGTAGTGTTTGTTTGGGTAGTTCATGTAAAATGCGATTGCAATAGTCAAGGTGTGGAAATATCATTGCCTGAGGTATTTATTTATTTATTTAGAAGGATTTAGTATACCGCCTTATCGTTAAATCAAGGCGGTTTGGCACATCAAACAAAATCAATAATAATGTGTGGTCTGTAGCATGCAGTGGGAGAACTGAGAAGAGTGGTGTGTGGAGCAGTGTGTTAGATTATATCAGTGAACTATTTACATAATGAGCTATATACATATATACAATAATGGGGCTGTTTGAGAGGCGTGCTAGGATCGAGATCCTGTAATGTCTTGAAGGTAGTAAATAGGAGCCATTTATGTGAGGTCCTTGAAATGTTCTGTAAATAGAGCAGTCTTAAGAAGCTTTCTGAAGTCCTTGAGGTTCTTGGTTGATCTTATGTGGTCTGGAGGGAGTTCCATATAGCGGGTGCTGCCAGAGGGAGTGCCCTCCTTGATGTGGCCAGCCTTGTTTTAGCAAATTCCTTTGGTGTTCTGATGGTGTCTGAGGTTCCTTTTCTTCTTGGTCTCTTGTTGTCATCGGTTTTTATGAGAGGACGTAGGCTGTCTGCTGAGAGGTTGTATATTATTTTAAATATGTGTAGAAGTACTTTGAATTCGACTCTAAAGCTGATTGGGAGCCAGTGTAGGTGGTACAGTATGGGAGTGATGTGGTCGTGAATCGTGCAATCTGTTATGAGTCGTGCGGCTGTGTTTTGTGCTAGCTGTAGTGATTTTATTGTCTTTTTTGGTAGCCCTTGGTACATGTGATTATAATAGTCTAGAGTTGGAATGATGATGACTTGACAGACTGTACGGTATATAAACAATTTAGACGTCCATTGAAGGACGCTTCTATCAATTTAAAGACACGGTCTACTTTTATTTATTTATTTATTTATACATCTTTTCTATACCGCCACTTCCAGAGATCAGTGGCGGTTTACAGGTAACATAAACTTTAATAATAGAGTACTATTATTTTACATAGAACAGATTTAGAACAAAGAACATTCAACTATTAAATGTAACTCAAAATACGAGATAACATGAGAGGTAGGAACGTTTGAACTGGGTATGAATTAGTTAATGTTTCAAAACATAATATGTCAACAGTAAAGGGATATATTTACATTAAATTACAGTTATTCACATTAGCGACAAGCAATTGCGTTCAAAGAGTAAGCTTAATCTAGGTGAGAAATGTGAATGTGTGGGAAAGATTTTATGCCTTGTCTAGGTAGGGTCAGTGAGTGACTGATGATCGGTGTTTTTCTCTGAGTTAGAATTATCTTCAATTTGGAGGTTATTGTAGTACAGAGTAAATAGATGGGTTTTTAGATGTTTTCTAAATAATTGAAGGTCCTTGATTTCTCTGATTTCAATTGGGAGGTTGTTCCATAACGTAGGGGCGAAGAATGAGAAAGCTGTATTACTTGTCTTCTGACTTGTCTTTCGAATAGAATCAGGGACTTGTATCGTGTGAAGAGTTTTTTTTCTTCTTGATCTATTTTCATGTGGGATGTTGATGAGCGTAGATAAGAAAGATGGTGCTATATTATTAAAGATCTTAAACGTATTGACTAAGGACTTGTAGATGGTTCTGCATGAGACGGGTAACCAATGGAGAGCGTAGAGAATCGGAGATATATGATCTGATAGTTTCGCTTTATAGATAATCCTTGCGGTGACATTTTGGGATAATTGAAGTGTGTGAATATTTTTCTTAGAGGTCCCTTGAAGAATACCATTACAGTAGTCTAAATGTGGTGTTATAAGTGTTTGTGCTACGGTTCTGAAATCAGTGTTATCTATCATTGGTCTAAGTTGTTGGATTGTCCTTAATTTGAAATATATTGTTTTTACAGATTGTTTTATATGTTTGGTGAGGCTGAGGGATCTAGAGTGACTCCCAAGTATTTGATCTCATCTTTGACTGGGAGAGAGTTTTTTCCAATGTTGATTTCAAGTGGGGGAGTGAAGCTTGTGCTTCTTGTTATAAATAGAACTTCTGGGTTTTTTTTATTAATATTCCTATTCATTGATTTCAGCCACAGCTCAGCTTCAGTGAGGCAACGACATTCTCAGCCCCCTGAGGAAGGCGTTGCCGAAATGCGTTGGGGCATTTTAATAATAAAGTGCAGTGACCACTTTGCCTCTTGCCCTGTGTGTTCTCTAGGTCTTTTGCAAGTAGGTGCTCCTTTTCTGGTTGTTGACAGACTGTACGGAAATGTTCATGGGCGAGGATGGGTTTGAGCCTTCTGACTGTCCTCATTTTGATGTAAGCGCTCTTTGTTGTTTTTGCAATGTGGGACTGGAGGTTGAGGTCCTTGTCGAGCGTTACTCCCAGGTATTTTATTTCTTGTTTTACTGGTATGATGGTGTTGTCTAGGTTGATGGTGGCCAATGGTGAGAATGTCTGGTTTCTTGTGATGAATAGAGCTTCAGTTTTGTTGTAATTTATTGATAGGTTGTTTTCCTGCAGCCAGGTTGCCATTTGTTGGAAGCAGTTGGCTATGTTGGCGTAGTCCAGGTTGTCCAGATTGATTGGTGTGTATATCATTATGTCATCTGCATATATGGTGTATTGAATCTTGTGGTCCTTGATGATGGTGCAGATGGATTGTATGTAGATTTATTTATTTATTTATTTATTTATTTAACAGTTTCTTATATACCGCCCCTTCCAGATGTTAAATAGATGTTAAATAGCAGGGCGGAGAGAGCTGAGCCTTGTGGGACTCCCTGAGTGGCTCTGAACGGTTGAGAGGTCTTTGTTCCACACTTGACTTGTAGTTGTCTGTTGGTGAGGTAAGATGTAAACCAGCTCAGGGTGGTGCTGTGTAGGCCTGCCTCCTTTAGTCTGTTTAGTAGGGTTGTGTGGCAGACAGTGTCGAATGCTGAGGAGATGTCTAGGAATATCATAATGACGCCCATTCTGGTGATGTCGATTGTCCTCAGTAGGCTGTCAAATAGCTGAATCAGTATGGTTTCAACCCCATGGCTGGGTCGGAAACTGTGTTGATTGGAGTCCAGTGGATTGTGGATGTCGATGTGTTGTTGGAGTTGGTGTTGGACTGTTTTCTCGATGATCTTGGATAGGAATGGTAAGCTTGATATGGGTCTGTAGGTGGCGGGGTCAGTTTTAGCCAAGGTGGTTTTCTTGGGGATTGGACGTATTGTGGCTAGCTTCAGGGAGTTTGGCATTGTTCCCTTGGAGAGAGAGTTATCTACTATTTTCTGTATGACTTGTGTCAGTTCCTCTTTCGTTGCTTAGATCCAGGATACTGGGCAGAGATCTGTAGGGGCGGTGCTGGTGTTGAGGTCAGTGATGATCTTGCAGAGTTGTTCATTTGAGGGGATGTTGAATGTGCCCCAGCTCCGTTTAGGTTTGGATGTCTTGTATTTCACAGACGCGTTGTTGTTCTTGGGTGTTGCAGTGAATTTGTTCTTGAGGTGGTCAGCGAAGATCTGTGGGTCTATTTGTTGTTCGTTTCTGTTGGAGGGTTCTTTGGTGAGGGGCTTTATGACTTCGTAGAGTTCACGGGGTTTGTTAGTGGACTTCATGATAAGGTTAGTATGGTATTCTTTCTTCTGCTGGTTGATGAGGTTATTATATTCCTTTTGTTTTGTCTGGTATCGTTCTTGTAGGGAGGTTGATTTGTTGGGTCTCCAGCGGCATTCAAGTCGTCTTAGTGCTCTCTTTGCTATGCGTATATCCTTGAAGTACCATGGAGTGGAGCAGGGTTTTGTGCTGCGTGATTGTTGTGTTCTGCGGGCGGGTAGCCAGGCAGCAGATGAAATGATGTTGTTCCATTTGGAGATTTGCTCATCTATGTCCATTGTCTCAGCATTGAGGAGTGGTTGCGTGTCTTGTGTGAACTGTTCCTTGTTGAAGCTTTTGAATCTCCTGGTTGGGGGTGGGTTGTTGTTTTGCCTTTTTGAATCTGTTACTTGTAGTTTAATCTTTATTAGGTGGTGATCTGACCAGGGTACTGGTGTGATGCATGGCCCTGAGATGAGGCTTCCTTCCTTTAAGTTGTTTGGAGCAAAGATTAGGTCGGGAGAGTGTCCAAAACTGTGGGTGGGGGTGTTGATTAGTTGGGTGAATTGGAGGGAGTCCAAAGCTGATAGGAAGGCTTCTGCTTCTTTTCTGCTGGTAGATCTGAGATTGAAGTCTCTAAGTATTATAAGTTGTTTGTGTAGGTTGTTTTATTTATTTATTTAACAATTTTTATATACCGTCTTTCTACAAGTCAAGACGGTTTACATAGAACATTTTGTGGCAGTATGTTTCAACTGTTTACATGGAACAAGGTAACGATGGATACATATGATAACGAGAAGAACTAATTACAATGATCAATGATCAACTATTTACATATGTATTTACAAGGAACCATATGGTTGTATAATAGAATTTGAGTGTTGCAGGAGGAGTAGGGAGGAAGGTGTAAAGGGTTATAAACTAAGGTGGAAGGGAAAAATGTTCAAGGAAAAGATGGGTTGTTGACTGTGCATATTGCCTCTAGGATTGATGATAGTTCATCTGATGGTGTGTCTGGCGCTCTGTAGGTAAGGCATATGGCTAGGTCAGAGTTTTCAATGATGATTGTGTTGCAGTGGTTTGTATTAGTTGAGATTTTACATTTTAGCTTTAGGCTGGTCCTTGCTATGATGAGGACCCCTCCTCCTCTTCTTTGAGTGCGAGGGCAGTTGAATGTTGTGTGGGTGTCAGGGACTAGTTGGTTGAGTAGCACATTGTCGGTGGGGGACAGCCATGTCTCGGTGATGCATAGGATGTCTGTTTGCTGGTCTTTTATGTGGTCAGAGATGGTATTTGTTTTGTTTCGTACCGATCTGGCGTTAATAAGCTCTATGGAGATGTTTGTGGGTTGGTTTGTGTTTATGTGGATGTGAGTGGGGCTGCTGTGCTTCTTCTTTCCTTGCTTGCTAGGTTTTGTTGTTTGCCCTGTATTGAGGTCTTGCTTTTGTTCTTGGTAGTGTGTGTATGTTATTATTGTTTGTGGGAGAAACCAAAAGGTGTTGGGGTATTGATTGGAGTGCTTGTGAGTTGTGGTACAGATCTAAAGTCATTTTCTGGTAGGAGAGGTCTTAATTGTTGCATTAATCTTATTTTATTGTAAATGGTTCTGGTAATTGATCTAATGTGAGACATTAGGATAAGAGGTTGGTCAATTGTAACCCCAAAGTATTTTACTTCCTTTTTAACTTCCAAGGTGGTATCTTTCATCTCAATATATATTGGAGGGACGTAGTTCTGTTTCTTGAGACAAACAGTATGTCAGTTTTTATATAGTTAATGTTAAGGTTGTGAATTTTTAACCAATTTGAAATTTCATTGAAACAGGATATGATGGGATCAAAGATAGGGTTTGTTATATCAAATGCTAGATATACAGTAGCATGATATCGCCTGCATATACGGCATAGTTAACTTGAAATTTGTTAATGATGGTGCATAAAGGCTGCAGGTAAATATTAAATAACAACGCAAAAAAGAATGAACCCTTGTGGTAAACCTTGTTGTTGGTCATAGATATCTGATGTTAATTGGTCAATTTTGACTTGTTGTGACTTGTTCAAATGGTAAGATTTAAACCATTGGAGTGTAGCACCATAAAAATCTATATGTTGTAGCCTATTAAGCAGAATGTTGTGATTGATGGAGTTAAAGGCTGAGGCAATATCTAAAAAGATGAACATAAATGCACTTTTGGAGTTTTCCATACCTTTTATCGGGTTGTTAAACAATGTCAGTAATAGTGTTTCAGTAGTATGGTGTGGTCTGAAACTGTATTGGTGTTTATCAAGAGGGGAGTGGAGGTCAATATGGTCCTGGCATTGGATATATACAATCTTTTCTATTATCTTTGCCAGGAATGGGAGTCTGGATATTGGTCTATATAACTTAGGACATAATTTGTCCAGTGTGTTGTGTTTTAGAATAGGGCATATAAAGGCTTGTTTTAGTTCACTGGGCATATGGCCCTGAGCAAGAGAGAGATTTATTATCTTGAGAATAATTGGTGCAGTGTATTTATGAATGGCCTTAATCCAATTAACAGGGCATGGATCAAGAGCCAATGTTCTTGTGCTTAAGTATGTTAAAGTATTTTTGAGATGGTCAATAGATACTTGGAAAAATCTGGCCAAGGCATTGTAGGAGTTAGATTAATGAGTGGGTCAAGTGGCTGAGGGTTGTTTGAGGATTGTAGTTTGTTAGTGTAATAGTTTTCAAGTATTAGTGGGTTTATCGGCTGGTTCTATGAGTCATCAGTAGGAGATTTGGTCAAAGGTTTACTATTTCAAATAGCTCCCTAGGGTGATTTAGTGATTTCAGGAGGATATTTGAGTAGAATTTATTTATTTATTTATTTGTTTGTTTATTTATTTATTTAAATTATTTCTATACCACGCTCTTTAAAATCAGCGCGGTTTACAGGTAACAACAATTTGCACAATGCAGCAGAGCATGCGGTGTACATTACAGAGAACAGGTTTTACAACCTGGGTTTAACAGGGGTAACTATATACAACTGAGCTGTTTGTGTACAGGTATGCCACAGGTACGGCTGTGGATACACGACATGCTCTGAACTACATACATTTTAGATAATTATATACAAGTTTGTGCAGTCGTATTCAGACTGTGGGTGTGTCACCATGACCTGGGTGTGCTGGCGGTGTCATTGTGGTGGGTGGAGGGTAAGCTGCGTTGTGATGTTTCACTGGACAGAGAGTAATGTAGGAGGAAAAGATGGTGCTTTAGTGCCTTCCAGAATTGGGCGAGGTCGGTTATAGCCCGGATGGTGGTTGGGAGGGCATTCCAGAGCGTAGTTGCGTAAAATATAAATGCTCTGTTCTTTGCTGCCTGGGAGCATTTTGTTATTCCACTAGGGATTACAAGTGTCTTTCTTTTTATTATTTATAAGGCCACGGTATGCACGTAGGGTGTTCATATAGTTTAATCCGTCCTCGGGAGATTTCGATATTCTCCATTTACACTCAAGTTTCCTTAGGTATCTCTTTAGATTTCTTTTTTCTTGAGTGTACCATTGTTTAGATCTTTTTTCCTTGATAGGTTGCTTTGTTTGGATTGATGCTGAGCCAGCAATGGTGGTTTTCCAGTTATTTAGGAGGTCATTTAGGCTATCAGTGTTTGGATCAATATTAGTAATCACATCCTTAATGAAGGCATCCTTATCAAAGCTCTTAAACTTTGAGTGTTGTATATTTGATTGGATGGATATAGGTCTGGCTGACTGGAATGTCAGACTGAAGAGATGAGGTAATGATCTGACCATGGTACAGGAAGTGAGTTTAGCTTGTTATCTATGGAGTTTTCATATAGTTTATTTGGGAGGAATATTAAGTCAAGAGTATTGCCTTTCTTGTGAGTGGGGAAGTTTATTATTTTCTGATAGTCCATATCTGTCATGGCATTTAGAAAAGATGATGCATGGGAATGGCTTAAGGAGGTTAGATTTAGATCACATAATAGTATCAGGTAGTGCTTGGAGGAGTAAGAGCAGACAGCTTCAATTATGCTTGCTAGGCCATTGGGATCAGCTGTAGATGGTCTATAGACTAGGCAGAATGATATATTATTATTTTCAATTACAAGGATGTCAAGTTCTCCAGAGCTATTTTCTAGAGCAAGTGAAGTGGCTAGATCCTTCTTTTTTAGTATAACACCTCCTCCATATTGTTAGATCTTGGAGAGTGGAACATGTTACAGTTAGGGACCTTGAACTGGTTCAGGAGGACATTGTCCATTTCTGAAAGCCAGGTTTCAGTGATGAATAATATGCCTGGTTCATTCTTATGTATAAGGTCAGCAATTACTGGTATCTTGTTCCTTGTGGATTTTGCATTTAAAAGGAGGCATTTTAGGAGGGTATCAGGAATAGTCTCTACCTTGTTGTTGGGGTAATATAAATTCGTCTTTTACTATTATTCAGCATTCTATGATTGTGTCTGTCACATAAAAGATGTGGGTGGTTAGCGTAATTGTGTTGAATTATAGGGATCTGTTGTGTTTGTAACTGGGATAAAGTGAGATGGGCTTGTGAAAGGAGGCAGTACAATAGCACCAAACAGTAAATGGTACTAGCGTTCATATGGAAATACATTGTGATGGTTTTATAAGAACGAGAGATGTAGTGGAAGGTAAAATAATTTTCAGGATTATAAATACTGTGTGAGCATTCAAATGATAGTACTTGGATGCCTTAAGTGCTTACTAAAGCTCCATTCCAAAATTCCATGCCTAAGGGCCACACCAAAGGGCCCTTCTGCAAGGCCCTCAGGCGTGGGCCCGCCAGGCATTGGTGCACCCGATGGCGCTTTCTTTAAGTAGGCAGTAGGAGGTGTCCCCTAAGAGGCCCAATTGTCCTTGCGATCCAGAAGGAGCAGTGTAGATGGGAGGCTCTGCTCTTCTGCTGGTCCCAACGGCGATCACGTGTTTGCCCGCCCTGCTTCCTCGCGCCCGATGGCACTTTCATTAAGTAGGCAGGAGAAGGCAGAATGCCTTTTATAAAATACCAAGGGGCTTAAAAGTACATGCCTTGTCAAGACGACACACACTTTGCTGGTAGGCATAGGCAAGTGTGTGGTTTGGACAGCATGGGCTAGAGTCACGAAGTACATGTGTAGATAATAAAATATGTTAATTTAAGCACATACTTCAATATTTTACACACAAATATTGCAAAGACTATGCAGTAACTTAGGGCTGTGCCCAGCATCTGCCCTACAGTTAACATCACAGGCCCGACACTGCACAGCAAATACATTGACAAATAGTACAATAAGGGCATCCATGCTACCTGCCAATGCATTTACTGCAGCCCTATACATTAAAGACTCCTGATTCCCCCACACAGCATCCCAGCCCACTCACCTTACCTCTCTGATCAACATCAACCAATCCTCCCCATTATTTACATTAAAGACTCCTGATCCCCCCACACAGCATCCCAGCCCACTCACCTTACCTCTATGATCAACATCAACCAACCCTCCCCATTATTTACATTAAAGACTCCTGATCCCCCCACACAGCATCCCAGCCCACTCACCTTACCTCTCTGATCAACATCGCCAATCCTACAATCCCCTCTATTAGCATCAACATCAACCAACCCTCCCCATTATTTACATTAAAGACTCCTGATCCCCTCACACAGCATCCCAGCCTACTCACCTTACCTCTCTGATCATAAGAACATAAGAACATAAGATATGCCATACTGGGTCAGACCAAGGTCCATCAAGCCCAGTATTCTGTTTCCAACAGTGGCCAATCTAGGTCATATGTACTTAGCAGTTTCCCCAAGGGAAACAGGTTCCACAATGCTTGTATTGGTTCAAGCATTGATATCCTGGGTCCCTTCTTAATAATGGCTTATGGACCTTTCCTCCAGGAACTTGTCCAAACCTTTTTTAAACCCAGCTACACTAACAGCCTTTACTACATCCTCCGGTAACAAATTCCAGAGTTTGATTACACGTTGAGTGAAAAATATTTTCTTTTATTAGTCTTAAATAGTTTACCCTGTAGCTTTATTGCATGTCCCCTAGTCTTTCTATATTCTGATAAGGTAAACAATCGATCTACGTTTACCCGTTCCACTCCGCTCATTAATTTATAGACTTCTATCATATCTCCCCTCAGCCGTCTCTTTTCCAGGTTAAAGAGCCCTAACCTTTTTAGCCTTTCTTCATAGGAGTATCCTTCCATCCCCTTTACCATTTTGGTGGCTCTTCTCTGAACCTTTTCTAATAACTCTATATCCTTTTTAAGATACGGCGACCAGAATTGCACACAATATTCAAGGTGCGGTCTCACCGTGGAACGATATAGAGGCATTATAATATCTTTTGTTTTATTTTCCATTCCTTTCCTTATCATACCTAGCATTCTATTTGCTCTCTTGGCCGCCGCTGCACACTGGGCCGAGGGTTTTAACATGGTATCCACAATGACGCCTAAATCTTTTTCCTGGGTGGTGGTTCCTAATGTGGAACCTTGCATCGTGTAACCATAGTTTGGGTTGTTCTTCCCTAGGTGCATAACCTTGCACTTGTCCACATTAAATTTCATCTGCCATTTTGATGCCCAGTCTTCCAATTTATCAAGATCCTCTTGCAATTTTCCACAATCCTCTTGGGTTTTAACAACTTTAAATAGTTTTGTGTCATCTGCAAATTTGATAACCTCACTCGTTATTCCACTTTCCAGGTCATTTATGAATATGTCAAAAAGCAGCGGACCCAGCACAGATCCCTGGGGTACACCACTATTCACCTTTCTCCATTGGGAAAATTGGCCATTTAGCCCTACCCTCTGCTTTCTATCTTTTAACCAGTTCCTGATCCACAATAGTACACTGCCTGCTATCCCATGACTCTTTAGTTTTGCCAAAAGTCTCTGATGAGGGACCTTGTCAAAGGCTTTCTGAAAGTCCAGATACACAATATCAACCGACTCACCTTTGTCCACCTGTTTATTCACTCCTTCAAAAAAACATAACAGATTAGTAAGACAAGATCTTCCTTGTCTAAAGCCATGTTGGCTGTCTCTCATTAGTTCATGACTATCTACATGCTGAGTAATTTTATTCTTTATGATGGTTTCTATCATTTTTCCCGGTATTGATGTCAGGCTCACCGGTCTGTAGTTTCCCGGATCACCCCTGGAACCCTTTTTAAAAATTGGTGTTACATTGGCGATCCTCCAATCTTCAGGTATTAGAGATGATTTTAATGATAGTTCACAGATTACTAATAGCAGGTCTGCAATCTCATATTTCAGTTCTTTCAATACCCTTGGATGTATACCATCCGGCCCAGGTGATTTGCTACTCTTCAGCTTATCTAATAGTTGTAATACATCTTCTCGATGTATCGATATTTCCTTCAATTCTTCTGCACCTTTAAATACCACTTCAGTCATGGGTAACATCCCTACATCTACCTCAGTAAAGACTGAAGCAAAGAATTCATTCAGTCTCTCCGCTATCGCCTTGTCGCCTCTTAGTGCTCCTTTAACCCCTTTATCATCTAATGGACCAACTGACTCTCTCACAGGTTTTTTGCTACGAATGTACTTGAAAAGGTCTTTACTTCGCGTTTTTGCTTCTGCAGCAAGCTTCTTCTCAAATTCTCCCTTTGCCTGCCTTATCAATGCCTTGCATTTGACTTGCCAGTGCTTGTGCTGTTTCCAGGTTTCGTCGTTTGGCTCTTTTTTCCATTTCCTGAAAGATGCTTTTTTGGCAACAACAGCCTCTCTGACCTCAACTTTAAACCATGCTGGCAGTTTTTTGGACTTCTTTCCACTTTTCTTAAAGCGTGGAATACAGCTGGTCTGGGCTTCCAAGATAGTATTTTTCAACAACAGCCAAGCCTGATGTACGTCTTTAACCTTTGCAACTGCTCCTTTTAGTTTTTTCTTGACTGTTTTCCTCATTTTATCATAGTCTCCCTTTCGAAAGTTAAAAGGTAGTATTGTAGATTTCCTTACTTTCCCTCCTCCACTAATTAAATCAAAGGCGATCATGCTATGATCACTATTGCCAAGTGGCCCCAACAACCTTATCTCTTGCACTAGATCTGGTGTTCCACTAAGGATTAGGTCTAATATGGCTTCCCCTCTGGTCGGTTCATGAACCAGCTGCTCCAAGAAGCAGTCATTTATTTCATCTAGGAACTTTATCTCCCTAGCATGTCCTGACGTGACACTGACCCAGTCGATACCGGGGTAGTTGAAATCACCCATTATTATTACTGTGCTGTAACCTTTGTTAGCTTCCTTGATTTCTTTGAGCATTTCATCATCCATTTGGTCATTCTGGCCAGGCGCTCGATAGTACACCCCCACTGCCATTGCCTTCCCCCTTTTACATGGAATTTCAATCCATATAGATTCTACAGCAGATTTTGTTTCCTGCAAAACTTTAATCCTTTCTGACTCAATGCCCTCTCTAACATAGAGAACAACCCCTCCACCAATTTGATCAGCTCTATCATTACGATATAGTTTGTACCCAGGTATCACAGTGTCCTACTGGTTGTCGTCCTTCCACCATGTCTCTGATATTCCAATCATATCTAACCTTTCATTTAGTGCTATATATTCTAACTCTCCCATCTTATTTTTTAGACTTCTAGAATTTGCATACAAGCATTTTTGAGAATGTATTTTATCCATATTAATTTGTCTGTTAGACATGAGTAATTTGGGATCTTTAAGCTCTGTCTGCTCCATACTTGAGGGCATTTGGGCTACTTTACTCTTTTGTGGAACCTCTCTGCTTTTGGTAGTATCCTTCAAAGATACATTCTTCCGAACCATCTGCTCTTGGGCGACTGTCGGCTTTCCCCTAATATCTAGTTTAAAAGCTGCTCTATCTCCTTTTTAAAGGTTAATGCCAGCAGCCTGGTTCCATCCCGGTTAAGGTGAAGCCCATCCCTTCGGAAGAGCCCCTCCTTTCCCCAGAATGTTCCCCAGTTCCTAACAAATCCAAACCCCTCATCTCTGCACCATTGTCTCATCCACGCATTGAGACTCCGGAGCTCTGTCTGCCTTTTGGGTCCTGCGCGTGGAACAGGAAGCATTTCGGAGAATGCTACCCTGGAAGTTCTGGATTTCAACTTCCTACCTAAAAGCCTAAATTTAGCCTCCAGAACCTCCCTACCACATTTTCCTATGTCATTGGTACCAACATGTACCAAGACAGCAGACTCCTCCCCAGCACTATCTAAGACCTTATCTAGGTGGCGCGTGAGGTCCGCTACCTTCGCACCAGGCAGGCATGTTACCAGGTGATCCTCACGTCCACCAGCCACCCAGCTATCTACATGCCTAATGATCGAATCACCAACTATAACGGCTGTCCTAACCCTTCCCTCATGGGCACATGGCCCTGGAGAAACTTCCTCGGTGCGAGAGGGTTTTACATCACCTGGAGGACAGGTCCTAATTACAGGATCACTTCCTGCCACACCAGGGTGATGCTCTCCTGTCACGTGACCTCTCTCCTCCATGGCAACAGGGATGCTGCCAGACTGGAGGTGGGACTTCAGGACTATATCCCTGTAGGTCTCGTCTATGTACCTCTGTGTCTGTCTTATGCTTTCCAAGTCTGCTACTTTAGCCTCTAGAGAATGGACTCGTTCCCTGAGAGCAAAGAGCTCCTTGCACCTAGTGCACACGTAAGACCTCTCACCAACTGGGAGAAAATCATACATGTGACACTCAATGCAAAAGACTGGAAAGCCCCCATCCCGCTGCTGGACTGTTGTCTGCATCTTAGTTTTAAGTTTGTGTTTAGATCTAAGTTCTTTACTTACTAAGCGTTGCTATGGATATTTATACTAATAGAACTGAACCTAATACGTGTAATATACCTTGTTCACCTGAAGCTTAACTAATCTCAGGTTCTTAGTGTATGACTGATTTGGGTAATGAGCTTCACCTGAGAGCACCTCCTGTCTTTTAAGATGTGTAAGTACCTATAAAGCTACGATTATCCCAGGGGTGGGAGGGAATTAACACTTATTAAAAGAGGGCTGCTACACAGTACCCTGTCTTGTGCTGCTGAGGTAAGCTATATTCTGATTTGATTTAAATTATAGCTCTTAGCTGCTGCTAGGCTTTAACTTCTTATGAAATTTAAAGTACAAGCTCTCTGCTGGGTTCCAAATGTAACCAGAAAGCTCTCTTCTGTGTTTTAAATTTAAACTAAAAGTACTTTGCTGTTACTAGGCCCTGAGTGACTATTAAATTTAAAGTACAAGCTCTCTGCTGGGTATGAAATGTAACCAGAGAGTTATCCTCTGTGTTTTAAATGTAAACGTAAACTGCTGCTACTAGGCTCTGACTGATTTAACAAAAATAGTGGATCACAGATTAATTAGCTTTAATACAAAGAATTCCTTTTAGAAAATTACCAGAAGTAAATACTCACAGTTGCAGATCTCCCTCCAGAAGCAACAGTCCCCCTTACCAGTCCTCCAATCCCCTCTATTAGCATCAACATCAACCAACCCTCCCCATTATTTACATTAAAGACTCCTGATCCCCCCACACAGCATCCCAGCCCACTCACCTTACCTCTATGATCAACATCAACCAACCCTCCCCATTATTTACATTAAAGACTCCTGATCCCCCCACACAGCATCCCAGCCCACTCAACTTACCTCTCTGATCAACATCGCCAATCCTCCAATCCCCTCTATTAGCATCAACATCAACCAACCCTCCCCATTATTTACATATTTCTTTAAAATTCCTCAGAAAACACCCATAAATAAGAACAGAAGTGATGGAGATCTTGAATGATTTTCAGAAGAATGTGTTTGTGAGGAACTAGCTAAACTAAAAGTAGACATAGTGATGAGACCGGATGGGATATATACAGAATAAAATAAAAATAAACTTAACTATCTAATGGGCAGACTAGATGGACCATACTGGTCATTATCTGCCATCATTTACTATGTTACTATGTTACATCCAAGAATACTGAAGGAACTTGAGGACATTCTAGTGGCTCTACTGACTGACCTTTTCAATGCTTGTTTAGAGTAAAGAGTGGTCCCAGAGGACTGGAGAAAGGCACATGTGGACCCCTTACACAAAAGCGGAAGTAAGAATGAGATTGAAAACTACAGGTCGGTTAGTCTAACCTCTGTCGTGAGTAAATTATTGGAAAAGCTGCTAAGAGGGAGGATAGTGAGGTTTCTGGAGTCCAATGGATTGCAGGATTCGAGGCAGCATGGGTTTACCAAAGGCAGGTCTTGTCAGATAAGTCTGATTTCTTTGGCAGGGTGACCAGGGAGTTGAACTGAGGGAGAGCCCTAGATGTGGTGTACTTAGATTTCAGTAAAGCCTTTGACACTGTTCCACACAGGCAACTTATAAACAAACTGAGCACCCTAGGGATGGACCCTAAAGTGACTGACTGGGTTAGCAATTAGTTGAGTGGGAGGTGACAAAGGGTACAAGTAAATGGAGCTCACTCTGAGGAGAAGGTGCTTACCAGTGGTGTTTATTTATTTAACAATTTTTCTATACCGTCTTTCTATAAATCAAGACGGTTTACATGAAACTGTGTGCCACAAGGATCTGTCCTTGGTCTGATTCCTTTTAACATCTTTGTTAGTAATATTGCAGAAGGGCTATCAGGTAAGATTTGCCTCTTTGGGGATGATACCAAAATCTACAATAGAGAAGACACCCAGGAATGAGTAGATAACATGAGGAGAGATTCAACTAAGCTTGAAGAATAGTAAAGAATTTAGCAGCTGAGGTTTAATGCTAAAAAATGCAGGGTCGTGCATCTGGGCTGCAAAAATACAAGGGAGCAGTACAGTGTAGGAGGTGAAGTACTTCTGTCAATAAAAGAAGAGTGGGTCCTGGGCATGATTGTTTCTGATGATCTTAAGGTGGCTAGACAGGTAGAAAAGGCAATGGAAAAAGCCAGAAGGATGCTTGGGTGCATAGGGAGAGGAATGGCCAGCAGAAGAAAGGAGGTGATAGTGCCTCTGTGTAGGTCTTTGATGAGACCTCATTTGGAGTATTGTGTGCAATTCTGGAGATCACACCTTCAAAAGAACATCAGCCAGTGCAGAGGGTGGCTACTAAAATGGTTAGTGGTCTTCATTATAAAGCATATGAGGACAGACTTAAAGATCTTAATATGTGTAAGTAAGAGGAAAGGTGGGATAGAGGAGATATGATAGAGACATTTAAATACCTCTGTGGCATAAATACACAAGAGGAGAGCCTCTTTCAATTGAAAACAAGCTCTGCTTCGAGAAGACATACGATGAGGGTGAAAGAGGATAGACTGAGGAGTCATATGCAGAAATATTTCTTTACGGAAAGAGTGGTAGATGTGTGGAATAGTTTCCCAGTGGGGGTACTAGGGACATGGACAGTATCTGAATTCAAAATTGCATAGGAAAAACACAAAAGATCCCTAAAGGAAAGGAAGGGACTACAGTAGTTGATATGGAAGGGCAGACTAGATAGGCCATGTGGTCTTTTTCTGCCATCATGTTTTTATGTTTCTAAAATTTTCATGTCAAATACAAAACTGATTAAAACCATTCTATGTGGTGGACACCATTTCATACAGAATTATAACAAGAAACATGCCATAACACTTGCAAAAATGCAAATGCAATGTGTACCATTGAGTCAGTCTTGACTCCTGGAGACAGCAGTCCCTGGGTTTTCTTGGCAAGATGTGACCGGAAGTACAATACCAGGCTTTTTCTTCTGAGGCAATGGAGGGTAAAGTGACTTGCCCAAGGCGTACCATTGGGAATCAAACCCCAATATTTTGGGCACCAGCCTACTGTTCTAGCCACTAGGCTACTCCACTGCATTACCCAAATAAAATCATTAACAATAACTCAATTATGTACATGCCTTGTGAAATTTAAAAAAAACCCTTTCAGTTGCTTACTGAATTGCAGTAAATTGTGCTCTCAATGCAAAGTCTCTAACAAAACATTCCATAATTGTCAGTCCTCAATAGAGAAGGCCATAGAACAGATGGAGGTCAATTTGTCAGACTTTATAAATGGAATCACCAATAAGTGCACATTATTAGATCACAATGTTTCTCAGGTTAATATGGAGCTAATTACTTAACCTGCTGAAGATCAATGAATATATCTTAAATATAACTCGCTAAGAAATGGGTAACCACATGCAGCGTTCAAGATTAGTATCACGTGCTCCCTAATTCTGCAACGGGAAGCAATCTAGCAGCAGAATTCTGTACAGTCTGCAATGCCTATAAACAAGTTACTGGCAAACTTAGATACAACTTAACACAATAGTCCTTGCTGCTCCTTATGCCTGGAACAAACAACCTGACTGTACGTCAGGCGCCTTCTCTGGCCCTTTTCAAATCCAGGCTGAAAACTCACCTCTTCACTGCCGCTTTCGGATCTTGACTCACCTGATCTCCTTTGTGTTTCCTTCCCCTTCCCCCTAGATGTGTCCCATGTCTACAGTTTCTGTGTTATCTGTCTTGACTAGATTGTAAGCTCTGCATTCGTCTTGTAGCACTATACAAATGCTCAATAGTAGTAGTAGTAGTCCCTTTTTTTAAGGAAAATACATACACCAAGAAAGAAACCTTCTTCACACACTGATTTTTCAGGAAAAGCCACCTATAAACCCTTTATCACCGGAAGGACTGGGGTTTCTAGTCCCACAGGTGCTCCTTGTGCTCTTGGGCAAGCCACTTAACCCTCCATAGCCCATGTTCCCTGTAAAATCGTTATCTCCAAGTTATAATGCCCTGTTCAATGTAATTTCAGTTTGTTCAATGTAAACCGCACTGATTCAAAATAGCGCGGTATATAAGAGAATGTAAATAAAATAAATAAATAATTATGATCAAAAAATATTGGAAAGAATTTATTTTTTTTATTTTTTTATTTAATACTCTTATATACCGCGCTATTCGACATCAGTGCGGTTTACATGGAACATCAAAGCAGTTTTACAGTGGGGTTACACCGTAAATTACAGATAACAGGGAGATTAACTTGGACAACATGTTAACTATATACACAAAGGCATAAGGTGAAAACCCTATAACAATTTAACTATATACACAAAGGCATAAGGTGAAAGCCCTATGTACATCACATTGTGGAATGATTTGATTACCGGGTGATTAAGGATCTGTGTTGCATGTAGGGCGTTTTGGCTTGCCTACTTCAGGGTAGCACTTGAGGAAGAGGTGGTGCTTCAAAGCCTTCCTGAATTTAGTTCTCTGTGATGGTTCGTAGGCTGGGTGGCAAGGCGTTCCAGCTCCTAGGTGCACAAAGACTGAAAGCTCTGTTTGCGGTTGACTGTGTACACTGGGTTATTGTTTTGGGGATTACTATAGTATTTATTGCTGCGTGTCGTCTGGCTCTGGTAGGGGGAGTCATGAGCGTAAGGCTTGCAAGCGATGAGGGGGAAAGTTTGTTGATAGCCTTGAATGTTAGTAGTAAGATCTTGAAGGTGATCCTACTGTGAATTGGGAGCCAGTGGAGACTTTTGAGGATCGGTGTTATATGGTCACGTCTTGAGGCACCATTTAGAACTCTGGCTGCAGAGTTCATGGCGAGTTGGAGTGGAGTTAGGGTGGATTGAGGTAACCCTTGCAGAATCGCATTTGCATAGTCAAGATGTGGAATCGTTAATGCCTGAAAGATCGTTCTAAAATCATCCGGTTGTAGTAGGGGGCGTAGATGTCTGAGGGTTTTCATTTTTAGATATGTTGATTTGACCATGTTGCCAATATGGGATTTCATGTCCAGTTTCTGGTCCAGTGTTACACCCAGGTAACGGATTGTAGGTTTGGTTTGAAGCTCTACATTTCCGACTTTTAGGTTGGCCGGCAGGCGGAAGTTAGGGTTTCTGGTAATGAACAGCACTTCAGTCTTTTTGTGTTGTATCCAGAGATTCTGATTTTGGAGCCAGCTTTCTACTACAGTGAAGCAGTTTGTTAGTGATGAGAGCTCGATCTGGTCAGTCTTGAAGGGTGTGTATAGCAGTACGTCGTCGGCGTATATCATGCAGTTAATGTTGAATGATCGTATGAGCTCGCAGATGGGCTGCATGTAGATGTTAAACAGCAGGGCTGATAGGGAGGATCCCTGCGGAACACCTTGTTTCTGGTGGAACGGTACCGACGTTGAGGTCTCTGTTTGCACATGCTGCCATCTATCAGAGAGGTAAGATTTGCACCATGCTAGGGCTGACTGTAAAGAATAATCAGAATGGAGCCCTGGGAAACTTGATGTAAAGAATCATCAGAATGGAGCCTGGGAAACTTGATGTAAAGAATCATCAGAATGGAGCCTTGGGAAACTTGATGTAAAGAATCATCAGAATGGAGCCTGGGAAATTTGATGTAAAGAATCATCAGAATGGAGCCTTGGGAAACTTGAATATAAGAACATAAGATATGCCATACTGGGTCAGACCAAGGTCCATCAAGCCCAGTATCCTGTTTCCAACAGTGGCCAATCTAGGTCATACATACCTAGCAGTTTCCCCAAAAGACACAGATTCTGCAATGCTTGTACTGGGTCAAGCATTGATATCCTGGGTCCCTTCTTAATAATGGTTTATGGATCTTTCCTCCAGGAAATTGTCCAAACTTTTTTAAACCCAGCTACACTAACAGCCTTTACTACATCCTCAGGTAACAAATTCCAGAGTTTGATTACTCGTTGAGTGAAAAAATATTTTCTTTTATTAATTTTAAATAGTTTACCCTGTAGCTTCATTGCATGTCCCCTAGTCTTTCTATATTCTCATAACGTAAACAATCGATCTACGTTTACCCGTTCCACTCCGTTCATTAATTTATAGACTTCTATCATATCTCCCCTCAGCCATCTCTTTTCCAGGTTAAAGAGCCCTAACCTTTTTAGCCTTTCTTCATAGGAGTATCCTTCCATCTCCTTTACCATTTTGGTGGCTCTTCTCTGAACCTTTTCTAATAACGCTATATCCTTTTTAAGATATGGCGACCAGAACTGCACACAATATTCAAGGTGCGGTCTCACCATGGAACGATATAGAGGCATTATAATATCTTTTGTTTTATTTTCCATTCCTTTCCTTATGATACCTAGCATTCTATTTGCTCTCTTGGCTGCCGCTGCACACTGGGCCGAGGGTTTTAACATGCTATCCACAATGACGCCTAAATCTTTTTCCTGGGTGGTGGTTCCTAATGTGGAACCTTGCATTGTGTAACCATAGTTTGGGTTGTTCTTCCCTAGGTGCATAACTTTGCACTTGTCCACATTAAATTTCATCTGCCATTTTGATGCCCAGTCTTCCAATTTATCAAGATCCTCTTGCAATTTTTCACAATCCTCTTGGGTTTTAACAACTTTAAATAGTTTTGTGTCATCTGCAAATTTGATAACCTCACTCGTTATTCCACTTTCCAGGTCATTTATGAATATGTCAAAAAGCAGCGGACCCAGCACAGATCCCTTGGGTACACCACTATTCACTTTTCTCCATTGGGAAAATTGGCCATTTAGCCCAACCCTCTGCTTTCTATCTTTTAACCAGTTCTTGATCCACAGTAGTACACTGCCTCCTATCCCATGACTCTTTAGTTTTGCCAAACGTCTCTGATGAGGGACCTTGTCAAAGGCTTTCTGAAAGTCCAGATACACTATATCAACCGACTCACCTTTGTCCACCTGTTTATTCACACTTTCAAAAAAACATAATAGATTGGTAAGACAAGATCTTCCTTGTCTAAAACCATGTTGGCTGTCTCCCATTAGGCCATGACTATCTACATGCTGAGTAATTTTATTCTTTATGATGGTTTCTACCATTTTTCACGGTACTGACGTGAGGCTCACCGGTCTGTAGTTTCCCGGATCACCCCTGGAACCCTTTTTAAAAATTGGCATTACATTGGCGATCCTCCAACCTTCAGGTATTACAGATGATTTTAATGAAAATTCACAGATTACTAATAGCAGGTCTGCAATCTCATATTTCAGTTCTTTCAACACCCTTGGATGTATACCATCCAGCCCAGGTGATTTGCTACTCTTCAGTTTATCCAATAGTTGTAATACAGCTTCCCGATGTATCGATATTTCCTTCAATTCTTCCACACCTTTAAATACCACTTCAGTCATGGGTAACATCCCTACATCTTCCTCAGTAAAGACCGAAGCAAAGAATTCATTCAGTCTCTCCGCTATTGCCTTGTCGCCTCTTAGTGCCCCTTTAACTCCTCTATCATCTAATGGACCAACTGACTCTCTCACAGGTTATTTGCTATGAATGTACTTGAAAAAAATCTTTATTTCGCATTTTTGCTTCCGCAGCAAGCTTCTGCTCAAATTCTCCCTTTGCCTGCTTTATCAATGCCTTGCATTTGACTTGCCAGTGCTTGTGCTGTTTCCAGGTTTCGTCGTTTGGCTCTTTTTTCCATTTCCTGAAAGATGCTCTTTTGGCAACAACAGCCTCTCTGACCTCCCCTTTAAACCATGCTGGCAGTTTTTTGGACTTCCTTCCACTTTTCTTAAAGCGTGGAATACAGCTGGTCTGGGCTTCCAAGATAGTATTTTTCAACAACACCCAAGCTTGATGTAAGTCTTTAACCTTAGCAACTGCTCCTTTTAGTCTTTTCTTAACTATTTTCCTCATTTTATCATAGTCTCCCTTTTGAAAGTTAAAAGGCGATCATGCTATGATCACTATTGCCAAGTGGCCCCCAACACCCTTATCTCTTGCACTAGATCTGGTGTTCCACTAAGGACTAGGTCTAATATGGCTTCCCCTCTGGTCAGTTCATGAATCAGCTGCTCCAAGAAGCAGTCATTTATGTCATCTAGGAACTTTATCTCCCTAGCATGTCCTACCGTGACACTGACCCAGTCGATACCGGGGTAATTGAAATCACCCATTATTATTACTGCGCTATAACTTTTGTTAGCTTCCTTGATTTCTTTGAGTATGTCATCATCCATTTGTTCATTCTGGCCAGGCGGTCGATAGTACACCCCCACTGCCATCGCTTTCCCCTTTTTAAATGGAATTTCAATCCATAGAGATTCTACAGCAAATTTTGTTTCCTGCAAAACCTTAATCCTTTCTGACTCAATGCCGTCTCTAACATAGAGCGCAACCCCTCCACCAATTTGATCAGCTCTATCATTACGATATAGTTTGTATCCAGGTATCACAATGTCCCACTGGTTGTCCTCCTTCCACCATGTCTCTGATATTCCAAATATATCTAACCTCTCATTTAGTGCTATATATTCTAACTCTCCCATCTTATTTTTTAGACTTCTAGCATTTGCATACAAGCATTTTAGAGACTGTATTTTATTCATATTAATTTGGCTGTTGGTAGACATGGGTAATTTGGGATCTTTAAGCTCTGCCTGCTCCATGCTCGAGGGCATTTGGGCTACTTTACTATTTTTTGGAACCTCTCTGCTTTTGGTAGTATCCTTCAAGGATACATTCTTCCGAACCATCCACTCTTGGGTGACTGTCGGCTTTCCCATATTATCTAGTTTAAAAGCTGCTCTATCTCCTTTTTAAAGGTTAATGCCAGCAACTTGATGTAATGAATCATCAGAATGGAGCCTTGGGAAACTTGATGTAAAGAATCATCAGAATGAAGCCTTGGGAAACTTGATGTAAAGAATCATCAGAATGAAGCCTTGGGAAACTTGATGTAAAGAATCATCAGAATGGAGCCTTGGGAAACTTGAAGTAAAGAATCTTCAGAATGGAGCCTTGGGAAACTTGATGTAAAGAATCATCAGAATGGAGCCTGGGAATCTTGATGTAAAGAATCATCAGAATGGAGCCTTGGGAAACTTGATGTAAAGAATCATCAGAATGGAGCCTGGGAAACTTGATGTAAAGAATCATCAGAATGGAGCCTTGGGAAACTTGATGTAAAGAATCATCAGAATGGAGCCTTGGGAACTCTCGCTCCCCATTTCAATCATCAGTTCTTGTAACTCTCATTCTTTCTTTTCGTTTACATATATAATAAAATATTCATTCCTCATTTAAAAAATGCTACACATTATACTGTCATATGCAGTCCAAAATCACACTTAACGGACGGACTGAAGATCCATGTTTTTGCCACTGTAATCATTCATTCAAAATTACCTTCAAAGCACCTTATGCTTGCAAGTTTGACAGCTCTGCATTAGGAATATAGCAATTTCCCTGAAGAATGGTATTCTGTTTCAACATTTTTATTGAATTTTATGTAAACATTAAAGAAATAATACAAACTGATAAAGAAATAAAAGGAACAAAGTGCAATGCACAAACCAGTGTGTGAATATACAAAAGGAATAACAACATTATTAACAGCATTAATTAAGTGAACCGGTTATTCAATTAGCATGAATTATTTATCAATCCTATGTGGAGACATAATTATGAAAGATAAGAGTATCTAGTAATGATTAAATGAGGAAAGAGAAAAAACATAGAATAATAATTTTCATATTCAGGTTAGTTATAATATAAAATCATATGATATAATTGCAAGGACGTTAATGGGATAGTCATTATAATAGGAGAGTGGAGACAGGTTCCACCAGTTTCTTAACCTTGTATACCTTGTTAGTCTTTTCAGCCACTTTAATTTCAAATTTTTGAGTTTTTCCTAGGGTATGCCACCAAAAGGTAATATTCAAACCAGATGAATCTTTCCAACTGTGAAGAATCATTTGAATTGATAGAGAAATTAAAATATCAAAGTTTTTGAGAATTGGGATTGTCAATTGGTAAAGATGGAGAAAAGTATTTCAGAATAACATAGCTTGCTGTTATGGGTATATCAAACTGAAATGACACTTGAATGCACTTCCAAACTTTTTGCCAAAAATTATTAATCACCTTACATTCAAACAACATATGAATAAGAGTACTTTCATAGGTATCACAATGCCAACACGTATTGGTGGCTGATAAGCCAGTTTTACATTTTTTGGTGGGGTTCCAAAGAGCACAATGAAAAATAAAATATAATGACTGAAGGAAACTAGCCGATAATGTGGAACGATTAGCATGTAGCCAAAAGTGATTCCAGTCTATAGTAGCATCTTCAGATAAATGAAGATCATTCACCCAAAGATTATAAAGAGCAGAAGACGTGGAAGTAGGGTTTAGTTAGTACTTTGTAAAAGGATGAGGCAATATGACCTTTGCTGAAAATGTTATCTAAGAGAACATAAAGAGACGGTGTGGGAACTACTGTATCAAGTTTAATAGAGCTTTTCTTAAAAACATGCATTAATTGAAGGCAAGCAAAAATATTGGTCGAGCTGTAATTTGTATTGGGACATTAAGATATGAAAGTAGACCAGATATGAACCATGAAGCAGATGTGCAAGGCACCATATACTTAATGCTGCCATTTCGACCAGGATAAGATTTTGTGATCTATTTTAAATTTGGGGTTGTGCCATAAGGAAATTTCATAGGAATGCCAAATAAAGATATCAAGCTTTTTATCTAATTGAAGAAGAGCAAATTGTTAAAGTCATGTTTTGTAAATCAATAGACAAAATATATTTTAGGGGGACAGGTGACATTAGATCTAGTTCAACATCATACCACAATGGTAGCAGTCAGGGGCAGTTCTATCATTAGGCCAACTGAGGCGGTGGCCTCCGGCGGCAGTTTTTAGGGGGCGGCACTCCAGCTGTGTTTATTTCTGATTTTGCCGCTGCCTTCCTGCTGCTCTCATCTGAACAAGAAAAAAAGCAGCAGGAAGGCAGTGGCAGATCAGAGGCAGCAAAATCAGAAATAAATACAGCCGCAACTTCTGGCAGGGATTCCAAACGTCACGGTCGCTGTTGGATGACGTTATCAGTCTGGACCGTCTAGTTCTCATGTCCGCTGAGCTTAGAGCATGCTAAAGTTTTCCGATTTCACGGGTGTCTTTTCCTTACCGTGGCACTTTCCCCCACTGCACCTACTTGAAACTAGGGCCGCATTCAGAAGCAGGATGGTGCGGAAGCTCAAATCTCAGCGTTTCATCCCCTGTCAGCGTCATCAGAAGCAGGCCTCCAAGGAAATACATCGCAAGGTCATGTATTTTATATTGCATTTTTAGTAAAGAATTCTAATAATATTATAAATCATACTTGTTATAACAGGGATTTATTACAATGATTCATAGAAACAGTAAGTCTGTGAGGCACTGTAATAATTTGACTTGTTCAGCTTTTCAAATAAGTGTATCGGTGTTCTAGGGCCCGCTGCATTATTTATAGTGCTGCTTTTTCTGGGTAGGCCCCTTGTTGTATGAGTTTTGGAAGTTTATGCTGGAATATGGTAGGATAGATTTGGCCTTGTAGATCTTCGGTGACTTTTGTAGGGTTTTATATTAGTTCCCAATATGCCTGGTACTGGAGAATGTTTGTTGTTGGTGAGATGACCAAAATCCGATTTTTTTTCTAATATATTGTGTTCTGTGGGTGAATGTTCTACCTCTGCTCTGCACCCATTGTTGAGGAGGAGGTTCTGTGAATGCAAAATATATGTTAAAAAAGAAAAAACAAGCAGCATAACACAGTTTATAACAACAAAATGCAAATAAATTATAATTTGGAGTTATAAACTGCTTTGGTTCTCGCTCTTTCCTTTAGTTCCTTGGGGTGCAAATATCTTGCATTTGCTACATATTATCTAATCGGCTTTTTAGTTTGGTTCAGTCCCTGACTGGAGTTTTGAAAAAGATCCACCCCCCCACTCCGCTCTGGGGGGAGGGGCGCCATCTCATCCCTCACCTCAGATTGCCTTGAGCCGCCCCTGGTAGCAGTTCCTCAGGTGGATCACATAGAAGCCAGAACAAACCAAAGCGAGCCAGGAAGGTTGTATGATATTTATTTATTTATTTATTTATTTAACAGGTTTTCTATACCGCTTTTTCCTTAAATCAAAGCGGTTACCAAGACACAAGAAGGGAGAACAGAGACAGGGGGGCATACACTGACTAAACTAAAGAGTGAAGGTAAAATTGGGATACACAACATCAAGGAACCATTACAGTAAAACAAGTTACATGCAGGTTATAATAATAAAGTATGAGCGCGGAGTCGCGAAGTACGCCGGTAACCGGGTGGTCGGCCCGGTCCCGGCCCATGCTTCCGGCTGGGGGGGGGGGAAGGGGGGGAGGGAGATCAATTGAGGGAGCGGGAGTCTGATGACGCCGGCAGCGTCATTTAAATTGATTGGCTCCGCAAAGGCAAGGAGTGGAGCCAATTAGAGCTGTCGGCGTCTGGGGCCGGTTTAAAAGGATGGGGCCGTGTTTTCCTCCCCCCTTTTCGGCGGCGGTTTTGGTGGCGTCAAGGCTTGCCTTAGTTAAGTTGTGCGGTATCCAGAGACAGCTAGTATAGGCCTCGTTTGTGTTGGCGGCACAGCGGTCGGGAGTGCAGCGGTGAATCTACGGTGCTCCGAGGTACCGAGGGCGCGGTGTGTGGGCTGCTCGGAAGGCCCGCTTCTGCGGAGGACCCGGATTTGCGTGAAGGGTAGGAGATCGAGGCGCGGCGCTTGATCCGACGTCTGTGAACGAAAGACAATAAAAAAAAAAAAAAGAAAATAAGGAAAGCAGACGAGGCGAGTGACATTGCTGTGTGTGAGGCGCGAGACAAAGCTTTATTTTAAATAGCAATATAATAGCGATCACTCTATTTGGAGGCTACTGGAGTGCTCCATAGTGCACTGCTGATAGTGGCTGTGTTTTTCCCGGGGAAGATGGCTTGGGGAGGATTGAGGGCTGGTGCAGGGGGCCCCGACAAGTCGACGGGGAGTTTTCGTGGACGGGGTGCTCAGCATGCAAATAGGGGTAGGGCTACAGAAAGAGGGAGCAGTGGTGGTGGGCGTGGGCAACGCGGAATTTCCACTAGAAGTCTGACCCGAGCAAAGGTGCCTCAGCGAGGGCGGGGGGGGGGCCCATCGGTAAAGGGAAAGGGGGCGTCGGGGTCCAGGGTGCAGGGGCAAATCAGGCGTGGGCAGCCTCAGGCAAGGGGTGGTGGGGCTAGTTCTGGGCTGGTGCCTGCTAGTTTTGGGGAGCACGGAGCTATTGGGGATGGGGTAATTTGGACAGGGGTGGGATTGATCAGGAGCATGGGCATGTAACACAGGGAGGGTGGAGCTCTGGGAATCTAGGTAGGGGCCCTATGGTTGGGCCCCCAGGAACACCTGACCTGCATGCTAGGGGCATGGCGTCCTGCGGGAGCGCGCAGTTGGGCCACAGTAGCTACGGGGCTTGGAGTGGTCCTCCACAATGGAGACACTGGTTGGGGGGCGGTCAGGGTTCCTCCAGAGCAGAATGGTTGGAAGCATGGCAGCCAGGGTGGCCCTCTGCTGTTCCCTCCCCTCTTTTTCCTATCTTGTCTTCACAGGTCCCAGCGCGATTACCGGGAGGAGCTGACGTTGGACAGCTGCAAGCGGAGCACGTTGATACGAATTCTGGGATGCAACGGAGGATGTCCAGTGGGAGTGCGTCTCGAGAGGAGGTTGGCCAGCGACAAGACTGGAGTTCAGCCCAGCGGATGTTAGCCCTGAGGAAGTGGTGGCGACTGCGGCAGGTGTGTCGAGTGAGTTACAGGAGGAATTCGGGGAGAAGAGTAGGGAGGGTGGAAAAAGGAAGGAAAAAAGGACAAAAAGGAGGAAGCATTCCTGTTGGAGGCATCGCAGATCGAGCTCTTCGTCAGTGTCGTCCTCGGATTCGTCTTCCTCGTCGTCATCATCGGATGATAGCATGCGTCAACGGAGGAATGATAAAGGGGTTGCAGGAAAGGGACATGGGGGAGGAGCTCCTACAGCAGTGGCTATTTCGGAGTTATGGGAGGGAGTTCCGAGGAAGCGTTCGGGGGAAAGTAGGAAGAAACGTAAAGAGGACGAGAAGGCTGGGCGTGTCAAGAAAGTTTCACGGAATGTGGTTAACTGGACCCGAGCATTTCTGCGTTTGGCTAGTGTTTGGGGGCAGCATTATCCGGGACAATACAAGATGCTTTTATCGTATGCAGATTCAATTTTGGAAGCTTCACAGATGCATGAGGGGTGGTCATGGTTAAACTATGACAAAAAATTTAGGGACAAAATGGAAGAGAATCGATTTATGTCGTGGGGTATGCAGGACATTAATTTGTGGTTGACTCAGATGTCGGCCAGAGCGAGCGGGGGCGGAGGGGGAGGGGCAAAAAGCACAGTTGGGATTACGGCTGGGGTAGGACGGTCCTTTCGCGGGGGTGGGAGTTTCGGGCAGCAGCGCGCAGGGGGAAATGGGGCAGGTGATGTTTGCTGGAGGTTTAACAAGACCTCGTGCCCTTTTCCAGACTGCAAATTCAGGCACGTCTGTTCCATTTGTGGGGGAGCCCATTCTGCAGTCAAATGTCTTAAAAAAGGGGTCTCACAGGCCCCTATCCCTGGCGCAAAGCAATGAAGGGCTATTCTTCCTTGCTCCCACGCCAATTAGAGTGGAGGTGCTGAATGAGTGGCTGGGCCAGTACCCTAGACGAAAGGATAGGGAAGTTTTGTATTCTGGTTTTAATTCTGGTTTTGTAATTCCAGTGTGTGGGCAGGTGGGGGGGAAGGTGGTGCGGAATTCCTTGTCAGTTAGGCGCTTCGCGTCAGTGGTAAAAGAAAAGTTGGAATGTGAATTGCTGCTGGGTAGAGTGGCGGGCCCATTTTTGATACAGCCGTTCGCAAGAATGATAATATCTCCTTTGGGAATAATACCTAAAAAGGAGCCTGGGAAATAATGCCTGATACATAATTTGTCCAGCCCGATAGGAGAGTCGGTTAATGACTATATCCCGCGGGAATTGTGTTCTGTGTGATATGTGTCGTTCGATAAGGCAGTGAACTTAGTCAGGGATGCCGGGCATAGGGCACAAATGGTAAAAGTCGATGTTGAATCGGCAATCAGGCTGCTTCCAGTGCACCCTTCCTCCTTTTATTTATTGGGTTTTCGTCAAGGCTTCCCGCCCTCCCTCCCTCATCTCTCGATATGGAGATGGTGGTGTTTTTCGGGGTGTCGCAGTTGGAGGTGGGGTTAAAGGCGGGATCCCGGAGGTCTCCGGGGTCCGGAACCTTTGGGACATACTTGGGTGGGGGCGGGGTGCCCCTGACCCGGATAAGCCCTGCTGGCCTTTGCTAGTCACATGGCGAGGTCGGGGAAAGGGCGGTAGGAAATTGGCCGGTGGCCAGACACGGCCTGAGCGGATGCAAGCCCACTTTGCTAGTTGTATGGCTGGTGAGGCATCGCTCCGCTGGTGGGAGATTGTTAATAGAACTGTTTTGGTGTGTAAAGTTTGATTGTTTATAAATATAATAAAGCTGCGACCGGTTGGTACTTCCAATAAGAAAATTATTGTCTGTGAAATTATTAAGGGCGGGGCAAGGGATGGATGGGGGAGTGGGGAGGGAGAAGTGGTTTGGAAGGGATGGGCTTAGGGCACCGGATGCGACCTGCCACGGTTAAGTTGAAAATCAGGGAAGGCAAGGCCTCCAGCATTTTTGGGTAATTTCTGGGTTTTCAAGGCGATTCTAGGTGGTTTATTTTGCCATAAAAATTTTACCAATCTGGATTCTGTTATAAAAATTTTTTGGGGCAAAATCCAGGCAACATCATGAGAATATAATTAATTTGTGGCATCATAACCATTTTAATAGATTCTAGTCTACCCCATCATGAAATATAAAGTGGAGTCCATTTTTGAACATTTGCATCTATAGTAATGAGAATATGTTCCATTTTTATCTGTATAGTCTGTTCAACATCCTTATTTAAAAATATGCCTAAATATTTGAGTTGTAAGGAATGGCAATGGCAGCTTCAGAAAATACAGTAAATGAATGAACAAATAACACTTTGTGATATATGTTCTTATGGACTAAAGGATAAAGCTCACGGAGTCCTTTATCAACGAAGAACATACCAGCTAATTGAGTATTATATATGTAAACAAAAAAAATAAGGAGTGTTATAAGAACTGATGACTGAAATGGGGAACGAGAGGTCAGACATCAAGTTTCTCAAGGCTCCATTCTGATGGTTTACACTCTTTCCAATATTTTTTTATATAATTCTAGTGAGAAAGGGTTGATAGGTGGCTTTTCCTGAAAAAACAGTATGTGAAGAAACTTAGATACAAGGCATTACAATTGTACAAATGACATAGGACCACTGCATGCAAATCAGCAAAAAGCAAAATGTTATGTAATCATTTCAGTAATCTCAATTTAAACAGTTCTATACTCATCACTTTCTTAATTTGAAGTCTCATCAATAAGTGTTCATTCAGCTGTATTCCCAAATTGTGTGCCTGCGAAACAAAAGATAATCTTCTTAATTAACAAAGGTGGAACCGGTAACATGAAAGAGAGTTTCTAATCCATATAACTTGGATTTATTTAAATTTACCTTCAGTTTACTAGCCAATAGCCACTGATTAATTTCCTTCATAATTTCATTGACACTGAACGACACATTATCATACCTCTCAAGTAGAATCAACAACTGAATGTCATCAGTATAAAATCTAAATATGACATTCATTTTTCATGGTAAACCTGTCAAAAGCTTGCAAATATATATTTTAAATGATATCACTGATAAAACAAAGCCTTCTGGGAACCCTTAATGTAAGGATCTCCAAAACAATTCAGAATTAATCAAGAACTGAACCAATACCTTTTGCTCAATTAAAGATACTGTAGCTGGGAAAGCAAAACTGCACGATCAACTGTGTTGAATGCAGCAGAAAGCTCAAGCGTAATAAAAGTCATCTGACCTCTACCATCCTGATCACATTCCAGGGTATCGAGTAGACACACCGGCTAGGTCTCTGTACTGTGACCTTTCCAAAACCCACACTGATGTTTATCCAGCAACCCATTACTATCCAAATAATGCTCTAATTATCAAAAAACACAACTCTACAAAATCGTAGTTTCAACATCCCTTGATTCTCTGACCCCCCCCCCCCCCTCCACACACACACACACACATTAACATCATCACCTGATCCTCCAATCCCCCTAAAGGCATCCGAAACTCCCCCCAACCCCCTCCCCTCAAAAAAAAGCTTACTAGGGTTTTCCCTGGTAGTATGGTGGTGAGTTAGGAGCGATACCCCAACACTCCTGCCCCATTTGCTGCCTGGGTTCAAAATGGCAGTTCTGACCTCTAGTGGTAGTCTGATGGTACTAAGGGTCGAACTGCCAAATAAGGCAACACATAGACATGAAGGCTATGTGGCCTGTATTACTGTTCCTTCTTTTGCTGTCGCTATCCTGCTGAGGAGCCACCACAGCAGGAAGGGAGGTTTGAAGGAGAGATGATGGACCTGAGGAGGAAGAGGAGGGTGAGAGTGAGTGCTGAGTGGAGGAGGAAAAGGGAGTGAGAGTGTGAATGAAACAGCACCTGGAAAAAGAAAGAGTGCAGCAAGATGGGGAGGGATGGATGGAGAGAGAAAGTGTGTGCAGGAGAGAAGAGAACTAGGGGAAAGAGACCGAGTGTTTCATGCATGGCAAGAGGAAGGAGAAAGACTGAGAGGGTGTGCCAGAAAGAGTGGAAGGGTAAAAGAGTGAATGAGTGCTGGGAGGGATGCGGTAGAAGAAGGACAGTATGCCAGAAGGATGGAGGGAAAGAGAGTGCAGACTGAAGGAAGAGAGAAAATGAGAGTCAGAAATGAGAGGATGTGGGGAGGGGACCATAAAGGAGCGAGAGAAGGTGAAAGGGAGTGGGGAAAAGACATAATGAGAGGGAGGTGAAGAAGGGAGAGGGAGAGATGAGGAGAGGCACAAAAGCCTAAAGAAGGGTGGGAATGAGTACCGAGTGGGAAGGAGCAGAAGTGGAGAGAGAAGAAAGGCGGGAAAGGGTAGTAAGGAAGAGAAGAGCAAGCAGGGAGGGTGGAGGAAGAAATGGGTGAAAGAGGTGAAAGATAAGGGAATTAAGGAAAGGTAGGGAAGGGAGAGTGAGTGAGTGGGGAGGTGAAGAGCACGGAATGTGTGTAGAGAAAGAGGATGAGAGGAGAAGAATGGAAGAGTATAAGTAGGATAAAGAAAAGCACAAGGAAAAGGGAAAACAAAAGAAATGGAACCTATAGCATTAGCAAAAGAAAGTTGACAACAGATTTGAAAAACCTAGAGGAAATGTTAAGAATATAGAGTAGTTACTCACCTGTAACAGGTGTTCTCCAGGAGCAGCAGGCATCAGTCCTCACATATGGGTGACGTCGGTGCCGATGGAGGCCCCGTGCGGAGCATTTCCCCAGCTTTCAAAGAAAGCCTTTGGGAATTGCAGCGCGCCTGCGCGGTCTCCTTCCCGCCCAAGGGTGCCATCTTGCTCAGTCTGATGACATAGCTAAAAGACAGCAAAAAATTAGCAAAAATAAATCATATGACTGCAACTCCAAGGGGAGGAGGGAGGGTTGTGAGGACTGATTCCTGCTGCTCCTGGAGAACACCTGTTACAGGTGAGTAACTACTCTTTCTCCAGGACCAAGCAGGAAATCAGTCCTCACATATGGGACTCCCCAGCTTAAGGCTACCGGAGGCCCCAAGCCGAAAAAATGAGCTCCCTCTACAGCGTCAGAACGTAAAGGAAGGAATCTTCTCTGAGAACGCCCCCGACCGGTAGCCCAACATAAGGGCCGGAGGGAAGGAGTTGCCTAGACCCCAAAGAGATTATGGAGTACTGCCTGTCCGAAAGCACTCTCCCTGCGGGACTCCCTCTCAAGGCAGTAATGGGCCGCAAAAGTCTGGCTTGAAGACCAAGTAGTGGCCCGGCAGATGTCTGCCAACGGAACAGAGCGGAGATGAGCCACTGACGCAGCCTTCGCCCTGACACGATGAGCCGTGACTCGACCCTCCAATGAGAGGCCGGCTGCCCCATAAGCCCAGGCGATACAGTCAGCGACCCATATGGACAAAGTACGCTTGGAGACAGGTAACCCCAACTTATTGGGGTCAAAAGAAACGAAGAGCTGAACAGCCCTCCGGTGCTCCCGCGTACGGTCAAGGTAGAAGGATAACGCCCTCCTACAGTCCAGGGTATGCAGAACCATCTCAGCCCGGTTGGCATGCGGCCTGGGAAAGAAGGTCGGAAGAATCACCTCCTGATTGAGGTGGAAAGAGGAGACAACCTTAGGGAGAAACTTAGGGTGAGTCCGTAAGACTACCCTATTCTTGTAAAACCTAGTGTAAAGGGGATCAGACACTAGCGCCTGAAGTTCACTCACTCGCCTAGCAGAGGTAAGAGCTACCAGAAACAAGGTTTTCCAGGAGAGAAAACGGAGAGGACAGGTAGCCATAGGTTCGAATGGCAGACAAGTAATCCGCTGTAAGACCACATTTAAATCCCACTCAGGGGCCGGTGGACGTAAAGGAGGCTTAAGCACGAGGAGGCCTCTGAGGAAACGAGCCACCAAAGGGTGGTTGGAAAGAGGCCTCCCGTCCACCGGCGAGTGGTGCGCTGAGAGAGCACTGAGGTGAACCCTGACAGAATTGGACTTAAGGCCTAAATTGGAGAGGTAAAGCAAATATTGCAATACTACCGCTACCAAGCACGAGAAGGGATTCTCGTTGTGCTGAGTACACCATGCGGAGAATCTACGCCACTTAAGAGCATAGGATTTCCTTGTGGATTGCCGTCTAGAGGCTAAGACTACGTCTTCCACCTCTCTAGGCAGTAGTAGGGGAGCCAGAACTACCCTTTCAGCAGCCAGGCCATCAGATGAAGGGACTGGAGGTTGGGGTGCAGGAGAGATCCCTGTTCCTGAGACAGGAGATCGTGCTGAATCCCCAGAGGAATAGGAGTGTCCGCCGCCAGTCACAGCAGAAGTGGGAACCACGGTTGCCTCGGCCACCTGGGGGCTATCAGAATCATTGAGGCCCCGTCGTTGAGGACTTTGAACAGTGTTCTGGACACTAGTGGCGTGGGAGGAAACGCATACAGTAGGCCTTTGGACCACGGGATCAGAAACGCATCCGCTGCTACTCTTGGAGGATGCGGTTGTCTGGAACAGAATCTCGGGAGTTGCCGGTTCAGAGGACTGGCGAAAAGATCCATGGTGGGGAGGCCCCACCTCAGAAAGATCTGCTGAACCACCAAGGGATTCAATCTCCATTTGTGTGGTTGCAAGATCCTGCTCAGTCTGTCCACCAGGTAATTTTCTTGACCTGGTAGGTAGACTGCCTTGAGAAGGATTCCGTGATTGACAGCCCAGGAGCACAGCTGTTGTGCTTCTTGACATAGAAGGAAGGAGCCTGTGCCTCCTTGCTTGTTCACGTAAAACATGGCAACTTGATTGTCCGTCTGGACCAGTACAGACTGGTGAGACGTGAGATGGGAGAAGGCCCTCAGTGCTAGGCGTATCGCCAGTAGCTCCAGGAAGTTTATCTGCTGAGCAGCCTCCCAAGGGCTCCAGAGACCTTGAGTACATGCCCCTTGGCAATGCGCTCCCCAACCTTGGAGAGAAGCATCTGTCGTCAGCACCTGAGAATGCAGAGGGGATTGAAAAACCACTCTGAGCACCAGATTCGGAAGATGAAGCCACCACTGTAGAGAGGAGACAAGCAGTATGGATATTCTTACTGAGTCTGCAAGGCTCCCTATGGCCTGATGCCACTGAGTGCGAAGGCTCCACTGAGCAGGCCACATATGCAGGCGGGCATTGGGGGTTACATGAACCGTGGAAGCCATATGGCCAAGAAGTCTCAGGAATAGCCTGGCGGAGACCAGGGAATTGCTGTGAAACTGCCTGGCTAGATCCATCAATCTGTGGGCTCTGTCCACAGGCAGAAAAGCCTTCGCCTGAAGGGTGTCCAGTCTTGCTCCTATGAATTCCAAGTTCTGGGACGGGAGCAAAGTGGACTTTGCGAAGTTTATGACAAACCCCAAGTGCTGAAGCAGAGCCACAGTGCGAAGGCTGGCTTGACTGGCCTCCTGGGAAGATTGGCCCCTTATGAGCCAGTCGTCCAGGTATGGGAACACAAAAAGACCTTGAAGCTTCAGGTAGGCCGCCACCACCGCCAGGCACTTGGTGAACACCCTGGGGGCAGAGGTTAGGCCAAAGGGTAGTACTCTGTACTGGTAGTGGTTTCCTCCCACAACAAATCTGAGATATTGTCTGTGGTCTGGATGAATAAGGATGTGAGTATAAGCATCCTTTAGATCCAAGGAGCATAGCCAATCTCCCTGCTGGAGGTAGGGCAGCAGGATTCCAAGGGTAAGCATCTTGAACTTTTCCCTCTCCAGGAACTTGTTGAGGTTGCGCAAGTCTAGGATGGGTCTGAGGCCTCCTGTTCTTTTTGGTACCAGAAAGTACCTGGAATAAAAGCCGTGACCTCTCAGGTGGTGGGGCACCGGTTCCACAGCCTGTTCCTTTAGCAGACTTGCTAACTCCTGAAGGAGTAGGTCCCTGTACAGAGGGGGTCTTGGAGGCTCCCCTGGAAAATAGGAGGGAGGTACCTGGTGAAAATGGAGAAGATAGCCCTTTTGGACTATATGGAGCACCCAGGTATCTGATGTGACGGCTGACCACCTGTGGGCAAAGTGGGACAGCCGGCCTCCTGTGCTGATATGAGCCAGCTGAGGAGAAGAGGCTATGCTTTCTGAGTCAAAAACCCCCACCCTGCTGAGCAGGGGCCGGTGTTGGTGGCTTGGGGGCCTTCTGCCTACGGGGCCCATGACCCTGCCCCTTGGCCTGCTGACCCTGTTGGGGAGCTGCAGAGGCCTGATAATGAGGGTATTGTTTATAGGCAGATGACTTTCTCGGGTAAAAGGACTTTTTTCCCGAGCCCTTCTTTTTCTGAGAAGGGGCAGAGGTTTTTCTGGACAGCCTAGTCCTGGTGAGAGTCTCTGTCTCGAGCTCAGCAGCCTTTTCAGCCATGGGTTTGTCGAAAAGGTTTTCACCCCAGCAGGGGACATTGACCAACTTGTCCTGTACCTATGGCTCGAGGTCGGATGACTGTAGCCAAGCCTGTCGGCGGGCACCGATGCCGGCCACGGCTACTCGGGCCGAAGCCTCGAAGCCATCGTAGGCTGCTCGAGAGATAAACTTCGAGCACTCCCGAATACCAGTGGACAAGGCCTGGAACCTCTGCAAAGGTTCCTCGGAGAGACCAGCAGAGAACCCGGCAATCTCCTTTGCCAGGTCCCGGAGGTACATGCCCATGTAGAGCTGGTATGTCTGGACACAGCAAGCAAGCATAGAGCCCTGGAAGCACTTCTTACCGAGGGCATCCAGGTTCCGGGTCTCCCGGCCGGGAGGCACCGAGGAGTGCATCTTCTGACTTTTCAGTCGATGCATGGCCGATTCCAAAACCATGGAGTGGTGCGATAATTGTGCCTTTTGGAACCCGGGGCTCTTGCGGACTCGATAGATAGAATTGACCCGCTTGCTTAACACCGGCGTCGAGGCCGGGGTCTCCCACATGCGGAAGAGCAGCCGCTCCAGCATCGGAGGAACCGGAACAGTAAAGGCCTCCTTCGGGGGAGAATCATACTGGAGGGCCTCGAGCTCTTCGGCTCGAGGCTCCTCCTCGGGATCCGCGGGGAAGGCCAAGGCCTTGGCCATATCCCGCACGACGTCCGAGAACCGGGTATCCTCTGGTGGGGATCATCTCTGAGATTCGGACTCCGGCGAGTCCAATGGGACACACCGAGTCCGATAGGTGTCGGGTGACTCTTCGTCCTCCGTCTCCCAGCCCGACTCCTCGGAGGAGAAATCGAGCGGCTCCGGTCGGGCGGGCACCGATGCCCTCTGCCCCGATGCCGAGGGTACCGGCGTCGACGACCTCGGTCCCGAACGGGAGGCCGAGGGAGACCGCGGCCGAGGATCGACTCGAGCCCGCATGGACTCGAGGATCGGCTCGGCCTCCGGGGTCGACTTGGACGTCGATGCCCGCTGCTGTTCCATGAAGGCTGCGAAGCTGCTCTCCAAAGCCGTCAACCTGAGTCCGAGCTCAGGAGACCCAGCAGCCCCCGACTCGGGCCCCAATGGCGTCGGGCCCGACGTCGGCTCCCCTGGAGGAGAGTCCACGAGGACTACAGTACTCACGTGCCCAGAAGACTCCATCTCGAGACGAGGTTGTTTGGCAGGCCTCTCCGACTCCGAAGACCCGGGACGGCGATCGGGGCTATGCGACCTGGCCCTCGAGGAACCAGGAGCGTCCACGGATGATGCCCTCGCGGGTTTCTTCTTCCTGCGCTGCTCCCTCGAAGGAGACCCCCGCTCAGAGGAACCTCGACGCTGCTCGGGGCCGGAGTCCGAGACGTCGAGACCTCTGATGAGGTCCGGGCCCGTCCGGACGCGGAGTCAGAGAAGATTCGATCCTTTTGGTGCTGCCGACTCCTCAATGCCTTTGAGGACATTTTGCCACACGGACCACAGATCATCGGGTCATGATCGGGTCCGAGGCAGCGGAGGGAGCAGTCATGTGTGTCGGTAAGAGACATAAGTTTCTTACACCGATCACACTTCTTAAACCCGCTGGCAGCCATCGGGGAAAAAAGGGCCCCTGCGAGGTCAAAAGACAGGGCTGCCAGTGAAAAGAGAAAAATGGCGCGAATGCTAGTCACAAAGGACAGAAACCGAAAAATAGAGAGTGGGCTCGATACCGGCGTATCGGGCCCGGGCAGGAAAGGGATCCGGCGTCGAACCGAAGAAGAAGAACAAAAAACAGGGAAATCAACTTTTTCCTTGGCGAAAAACGAACTACGTCCGTCGGGCTCCGCGGAAAAAAGAAGACTGAGCAAGATGGCACCCTTGGGCGGGAAGGGGACCGCGCATCCACGCTGCAATTCCCAAAGGCTTTCTTTGAAAGCTGGGGAAATGCTCTGCACGGGGGCTCCGTCGGCGCCGACGTCACCCATATGTGAGGACTGACTTCCTGCTTGGTCCTGGAGAAAAAATGGTTACCAGAAGACGAAACTTAGAAATCTCAGGGGCGTGGATATATGGAAAAAGAAAAATAATTATTAAGACTAAGCTACAGAAAAGGAAAATAAATCTAAATAAAATAATAATATAAAAAAAATATAAGGGAAGACAATAAGTATAGTAAAGGTTTGAAGATATTTTATTGTCATCACCCTGCTGCAGCTACAACTGAATGGGTGGGATGTGGGAAGGTTGAGATGCTGGTGTTAGGCTTGGGAGAGTCATAGTGTGAGTGTGAGTATGCATGTGTGGAAGAATGAGATGCAGCAGGAGAGGAGCAGAGAAAAGACTATTAACGCAAATGGGGAGGGGGTAAATCTCCATACTCACTATTCAGAGCTCCCTAGCTCTTGCGCCCCCAAACTAAGTAGGCAAATTATGTCTATGGCAACATTCCTTGCTATGACATGGGGTGGTTTTCACTCTGGCCGATAATACAAGAGTCTTGCACTGGGCTCTGGTTTTTACACTGTACTATAACAAGGATGCGATTTTTACACTTCACTGTGCTACAGGATTTACACCCATTATTCTTGCAATGCAATTGTAATGGCATACAAAAGAGCTCTGGGGCTCAGGACAATGTTTGGTTTCATTTCTGAACTCACAAGTTTCCTCCTGCTTAATCAGAACCAAGGCTGGGATCCGGCACAATGAGCTTTCATTCACAACTACCTGAGGATTTTCTCCCTGTTTTGTTTTCCCTCCCAAATTATTTTAGTGCAGTCCTTGGATAGGGCCCATGCAGCAGGGCTCTCCTGTACCCCACTGCATGGGGACTAGGACTGTAGATGCTGCGCCTCTGTGCATCCTTGGAAGATATGAGCCGGAACACAGCCCAGTTCCGTCCACATTCAAGCATGCAGAATGGACCCCGGAATTGCTCATAAAGAAATGGTTTTAAAGGCAGTACAGTATACATGCCTTCTTTCAAGCTGTGAATGATGCCAAGTTAAGAGATTTACATTTTGGGAGATGGTTGCATGTATTTATAGTATAATCTCTACAAAGCCAGCAATAAATAGTATCTAGTTCTCATTCAAGTTTTGCATGGGCAAACCTTTATGTAGCATCGGCTAGTCTGTTAGCCAGTGGTCTGAAAAGATTTCACACACAGCAGTATCTATACTGCTAGTTTTTAATAAACTGCAGGATTTATTGCACCTATTTTAGTAAACATGCGTAAATTTTACTCTGCCAGATTGGATGAGAATATTTTCATCGTTGCAAACAAACTGATTTCTCAAACTGGCACAGAGTACATATTGAAGGTAGAAATGTGAGACTTTTGTGAATAAATTATAGGTACATAGTAATCATATATGTAAGTGACAAATATTGTATTGACTCTATTATTCAATTAAAGCAATGATGGCTCTAGCAAGTCTTTTCATCTAATTTTCTGTCTCATAACAAACTTGTGTTCAGACATGTATTGGTGGAGGAGCTAAAGTATTGGCAGGAAAACAAAGTTATTCACCTGTAGCAGGTGTTCTCCACGGGCAACAGGAAAACTTCTCACATATGGGCAAGGTCATCCAATGGAGCCCCAAATAGGAACTTTCCCAGCTCCTTCCAGAAGCTTCCCATGTATTTATTTTTTATTTAACAGTTTTTGTATACTGCTTTATCATTTCAATCAAAGCAGTTTACATTGTAACTTATACTTGTACATTAAACATGGACATTGATAACTTGGATTTTTTTTTTAAGTAATGGAGGGTTAAGTGACTTGCCCAAGGCATGCTAGTGGGAACTGAACCCTTGTCTCTTGGTTCCCAAGCCAGTGCTCTAACCATTAGGCTACTCCTCCACTCCATGTGCATGTCACCGTGGCACCATCTTATCTTCAGTCCCGTTACTAGCTGAGGAGAATGCAACTCCAGAGGAAGAAAGGAGGGTTCTTAGAAGTTTTCCTACTGTCCACAGAAAACACCTGCTACAGATAAGCAACTTCGCTTTCTCTGTGGACGAGCAGGAAATAGACCTTGCATATGGGAATCCCTAGCTACAGGCTGCCTTGAAAAAAAGGAAAACAAAGAACAAGCCTAATAGTGGCTTCTAAACAGATATTTTTGTTGGCAACAGGTCTTTTGATTTTTTTTTTTTATTTATAAGCAGTCTGAACAGAAAAAAATGACCTAAAGGGAGTGGAGTTGGATTCTACTCCCCAAAGATTCTACAGTATTGATTGGCCGAATCTGCTGTCATGTTAGGAATCCCCTTCCAGACAGTAGTGAGATGTGAAAGTGTAGACCAAAGTCCATGCTGCAGCTTTGCTTATCTCTTCCATGGAGACCAAACACAAGTGGGTCATCAATGCAACCAAGGCTTTGACATTATGAGCTGTGACATGACGCTCAAGACTTAGGGAAAGAAATGCAATCTGCAAGTCAAATGGAGACGGCAGACCTAACTTGGTGGGGTCAAAAGAAACAAAAAGCTGGAGAGACTTTCTGTGGGCTTTCATCCACTCCAAATAGAAAGCTAAGGTTGTTTTACAATCAAACATGTGCAGTGCAGCTTCCCCTTTGTAAGCAGGAGGTTTGGGGAAAAAAGTTGAACGGACAATAGTACAGCTGAAATTCTGTACCCACTTTAGGAAGGAACTTTGGATGAGTGTGAAGCACCACTCTGTTGTAAAATAATTTAGTGACGTTTTCTCACTCTTGCATGCTGAAGTGACTGCCACCAGAAAGAGAACCTTCCAGGTCCAGAATTACAAGGGCAGGAATTGAGCTGCTCAAAAGGAGCTTTCATCAGCTGCTTGAGAACCAAATTGAGATCCTAGGACACTGTGGACAGCTTATAGAGAAGATTCAGAAGTAGTAAGGCCAGCATGAAGCAAATACTAAGGGCTGTACAGAGACCACCAGAGCCTGTGAAGGAACTGAGAGCAGTTGCGACCTGCATAAAATGCTTCAGAGCCTTGAACTGTCGAGGCATTCCTAACAGGGCTATACATTTCAAGCAAAGGTAAGAGTTTGTGGCTTTTTAAATTACAGCTGTCTGCCTGGGAGCTCTTAAAAGAGTTTTAGCATATTTTTAAAATAAAGTTATGTTCTTTCTTTAGTGGGGTAGGTTTAAAACTCTGCTTTAGTATCTTTTTCAACTCTTTGAAGCCACTGACACCTCATCAGGTGTTAGATCCCTCCCTACCCCCCCCCCCCAACTCCCACCCACCCCTAGTGAGCAATCATGCTTTATAGGGCACCTCCATAATTAACTACACACAGGGACTTGGAACAGCACATTTTGATCATATTTAAAGAGATTTAACTGCTTTTTCTCTGAAAGGACAGCTGGGAAACCAGCTGATACTTTGGTAGGTCTCTGTCTTTTGCTTTAACAGATACCTAAGCTCCACTGACTGAACAATGGCTGAGAAAAATCATATAGCCAAAGCTCTTGCCCCCATTACAGCTTCTACATCTGTCCAGACAGAGGTCCCAATGCCAGTTGAAGGACCAGTTCCATGTGCAGGATGTCTGCAGGCAGAAGCTCTCAGGAAACAAGTTGAGGAACTCAGAGAGGAGGTGGCATTCAAGAGAGTGAGAAGTACATTGATGAGATGCTTCTTGCAACATCCAAGCTCTCCAGCAGAAGAGAAGATGGGAGCCTGCAGAATGATGAAGGTTGGACACAAGTCACCAGGGCCGGCAGAATCACCAATTCAACTTCTCCAGCCCTTGAATTGAAAAACCATTATGCAGCCCTGAACGTGGAGGAGTTGAAAGCATCACTGAAAAGGGAAGAACCAGAGCTCGAGCACCCCAAAGTTGCAGACTCAGGGACCACAAGGAAGCGAAGGGTAGTGGTGGTTGGTGACTCTCTTCTGAGGGGTACTGAGGCATCCATCTGCCGACCAGACTTGATGTCCAGAGAGGTATGCTGCCTGCCATGGGGCCAGAATCCAAGATGTTAATGAGTTTGCTGAGACTCATCAAACCCACTGACTATTATCTAATGTTGTTAATCCATGTCAGCACAAATAACACTGCCAGGAACATAAGAACATAAAATATGCCATACTGGGTCAGACCAAGGTCCATCAAGCCCAGTATCCTGTTTCCAACAGTGGCCAATCTAGGTCATATGTACTGTCCCCCGCAGCCCCCCCTGGTGGCGGCGTAGTTTTCCACGGAAGGGCTGGGGAGCGCACAAGATTATGGTGATTGGGGTTGGACAGGTGCGAGGGTCAAGGGTAGCAGTCCCTTGTGCCGGCCTCGTTACCAACTTCCCAAAAAGAACAAGTTCACACAAATATGGAGGGAAAAATGAAAAAAGGCTTTATTTCCCCTTTGCACAAAATGGTTCAAAAACAGGATAAACGGCTTTGGAAAGTAACAGAACTGAACAAATCCTTTGCATCAGGTTTAAAGCACAAATAAAAAGGTCAAAGTAATGGCTGTTGACTTCACAGTAATTTAAGGTAACACAAAATACTGCATTCACTTATGCATTCATAGAGGTAGGAATGAACTACAGCTTTTCTGCTGTACAATATGTACAATCCATCTGCTGGTCAGACTCTTCGCCTGCAGATTCCACTTGCATATATTCTATGTCTGATAGCTCTGAGTCTGAGGCTTCTGCACAACTGAACTCTGGCTTTTTAAAAGCGTGCCGTACAGTTTCCCAGTGTTTGGTAGTTAGGTTAGGGCATCGGCTTCTGCCCACTGGGTAAAACCAAGGCTCCTCTTCAGCTATAGTTTTAAAAGCTCTCTCAGCACAATGCTTGGTATTTACAGTTCTCCTCTTAGAGAAATTGTCTGTTAGCTTTTGCTTATAAATGTCATTGCTACAAGGAGAAACTTCCTTCCCCTGTCTTTCTCTTATGTTAGGCTTGAGCAAACAATTGCAAGAAATAGAAGCTTTACCTTTAGGCTTTCTTCTTTCTTTCTCAGGGAAGGCTTGAGGCCTAGTCCGGTTGTCCTCCAGCTCAGAATGGCCCAAGTTCTCCAATGATATCCCTCTTGCCTTAGTATAGGGACGAACCTCTCTGTGCCAAGGCTGCAGCTGTTGCCATCTGCCCTTGCCTTCACTCCTGAGGCTTTCCAGGCCAGCACTCTCGTTGCTCCTCAGGCCTGCTTTCTCTCTCTCATTCAAGACTGCCCTTTCTTTGGCTCTTGAGTCTCTGTCTTCTCTCTCAGGATATCTCTCCGGATACTTCTCTGGATATCTCCCTGGATATCTTTCTCTCCTTCCTCCTGGATATATCTCCGGATACCTCTCTGGACATTTCCCTGGATCTCTTCTTGGATCTCTCCTTGGATCTCTCTACTTGCTTCAAACCTGTTGTTGTTGTTAAGTGCCGTCGAGTCGGAGTCGACTCTTAAATCCAAACTGACTGGGCCCAAGTCCTGCCCATAGAGGCGTGGTTCTTCAGACTCTGTACTGACTCTCCTGCTCCCTCTATGTGGATCTTCAGGATATTGCAGCTTATACCTGTTTTTTTCTGGATTTAAAACTTTTCTTCTATCTGCAAGAGGGTCTGCTGCATCACAGTACCTAACAGTTTCCCCAAAAGACACAGGTTCCGCAATGCTTGTACTGGGTCAAGCATTGATATCCTGCGTCCCTTCTTAATAATGGTTTATGGACCTTTCCTCCAGGAACTTGTCCAAACCTTTTTTAAACCCAGCTACACTAACAGCCTTTACTACATCCTCCAGTAACAAATTCCAGAGTTTGAATACACGTAGAGTGAAAAAATATTTTCTTTTATTAGTCTTAAATAGTTTACCCTGTAGCTTCATTGCATGTCCCCTAGTCTTTCTATATTCTGATAACGTAAACAGTCGATCTACGTTTACCCATTCCACTCCGTTCATTAATTTATAGACTTCTATCATATCTCCCCTCAGCCATCTCTTTTCCAGGTTAAAGAGCCCTAACCTTTTTAGCCTTTTTTCATAGGAATATCCATCCATCCCCTTTACCATTTTGGTGGCTCTTCTCTGAATCTTTTCTAATAACTCTATATGCTTTTTAAGATACGGCGACCAGAATTGCACACAATATTCAAGGTGCAGTCTCACCATGGAACGATATAGAGGCATTATAATATCTTTTGCTTTATTTTCCATTCCTTTCCTTAAGATACCTAGCATTCTATTTGCTCTCTTGGCTGCCGCTGCACACTGGGTCGAGGGTCTTAACATGTTATCCACAATGACGCCTAAATCTTTTTCCTGGGTGGTGGTTCCTAATGTGGAACCTTGCATTGTGTAACCATAGTTTGGGTTGTTCTTCCCTAGGTGCATAACTTTGCACTTATCCACATTAAATTTCATCTGCCATTTTGATGCCCAGTCTTCTAATTTATCAAGATCCTCTTGCAATTTTCCACAATCCTCTTGGGTTTTAACAACTTTAAATAGTTTTGTGTCATCTGCAAATTTGATAACCTCACTCGTTATTCCACTTTCCAGGTCATTTATGAATATGTCAAAAAGCAGCGGACCCAGCACAGATCCCTGGGGTACACCACTATTCACCTTTCTCCATGGGGAAAATTGGCCATTTAGCCCAACCCTCTGCTTTCTATCTTTTAACCAGTTCCTGATCCACAGTAGTACACTGCCTCCTATCCCATGACTCTTTAGTTTTGCCAAAAGTCTCTGAAAGTCCAGATACACTATATCAACCGACTCACCTATGTCCACCTGTTTATTCACACCTTCAAAAAAACATAACTGATTAGTAAGACAAGATCTTCCTTGTCTAAAGCCATGTTGGCTGTCTCCCATTAGGCCAGGACTATTTACATGCTGAGTAATTTTATTCTTTATGATGGTTTCTACTATTTTTTCCGGTACTGACGTGAGGCTCACCGGTCTGTAGTTTCCCAGATCACCCCTGGAACCCTTTTTAAAAATTGGTGTTACATTGGCGATCCTCCAATCTTCAGGTATTACAGATGATTTTAATGATAGTTCACAGATTACTAATAGCAGGTCTGCAATCTCATATTTCAGTTCTTTCAACACCCTTGGATGTATACCATCCGGCCCAGGTGATTTGCTACTCTTCAGTTTATCTAATAGTTGTAATACATCTTACCGATGTATCGATATTTCCTTCAATTCTTCCGCACCTTTAAATACCACTTCAGTTATGGGTAACATCCCTACATCTTCCTCAGTGAATGAAGCAAAGAATTCATTCAGTCTCTCCGCTATCGCCTTTTCGCCTCTTAGTGCCCCTTTAACTCCTCTATCATCTAATGGACCAACTGACTCTCACAGGTTTTTTGCTACGAATGTACTTGAAAAAATCTTTATTTCATGTTTTTGCTTCCACAGCAAGCTTCTTCTCAAATTCTCCCTTTGCCAGCTTTATCAATGCCTTGCATTTGACTTTATCAATGCCTTGCATTTGACAGGAATCCCTCTGAGTGCATCAAAAGTGACTTTATGGATCTGGGACAGAGGGTGAAGTAGATAGGGGCGCAGGTGGTGTTCTCTTTAATCCTCCCTGTTGAGGGTAAAGGTGAAGGCAGAGAAGCTTGCATCCTGGAGATGAATACATGGCTGCGTGGATGGTGTCATCGAGAGCGTTTTGGTTTCCTGGACCATGGGATGTTGTTCCAAGGGTTGCAGAACAGAGATGGCATCCATCTGTCCAAGAAAGGTCGACATGTCTTCGGTAGCAGACTGGCTAATCTACTGAAGAGGGCTTTAAACTAGATTCATTGGGGATGGCTGAAGAAAGCTCCCAGGTAAGTGAAAAGCCCCCAGGTAATTAAAACATTAAATACCATTATGGAAATGGGTAAAAGGAACAACATATGGAAAGCGGTGTGTATAAATGCCCGTAGCATGGGAAATAAGATCCCAGATGTTGAAGCTTTAATGGGAGAGGCTGACTTGGATTTAGTGGCAGTTACAGAAACATGGTTCACAGAAATCCATGACTGGGATGTAACTGTACCAGGCTATAATTTATTCAGAAAAGACAGAGTAGGAAGAAGGGGAGGAGGAGTGGCACTATATGTAAAAAATAATATTAAAGCTTTGGAACTACAGAGCTTAAAAGGGAGAGAGGAGGTACTGTGGGTTAAACTAGAAAGAGGGAAAGAGAAATCTATTTGCATTGGTGTGAAATACAGACCTCCCTCACAGGAGGAAGAGGTCAACGGAGAGTTAATTGAAGACATACGCAGCATTCCTAGGACAGGGGAAGTGCTACTGATAGGGGATTTCAATATGCCAGATGTTGATTGGCACATTCCTGCTGCAGTATCATCTAGAAGTAAGGAGATCCTGGATTCTCTACGGCGAGAACTATTCAGGCAACTGGTAACAGAACCCACACGTGAAGGTGCCATACTGGACTTGGTGCTTAACAATAGTGAAAGTATTTCTGATGTTATAGTGGGAGATCATTTTGCATCCAGTGATCACCAGATGGTGTGGTTCAGTATTAGGACTAGGACTGATAAAATCCATTCAAAAGCAAGGGTCTTAGACTTTAGGAAAACTAACTTTGCCAAGATGGGCCAATACCTCAGGGAGTCATTAGCGGGCTGGGAACAGCTGGGGGATGTAGAAAAACAGTGGGAAAAACTGAAAGGGGATATTTTAAGTGCAACAAATCGTTTTGTTAAAATGGTAAATAAAGGTAAAAGGAAAAGGAGACTGCTATGGTTTTTGAAAGAGGTCACTGAACAAGTGAAGAAAAAGAGGGAGGCCTTCATAAAATACAAGAGATCACAGAGAGAGGAAGAAAGGCATCTATATTTGGAAAAACTTAGAGAAGCTAGCAAAGTAGTCAGGAAAGCAAAGATTCAAAAAGAGGAGGAAATAGCCAATGCAGTTAAATGGGGCGATAAGACATTTTTCAGATATGTTAGTGAAAAGAGGAAGAGCAAAAGTGGTATTGTCAAACTCAAAGGTGAAGGGGAGGAATATGTAGAAGCTGATGAGGATAAAGCGGAATTGCTTCACAAATATTTCTGTTCTGTGTTCACAGATGAAGAACCAGGAGCAGGACCTCAGAAAACATCCACAAACAGCAACAGAAGCAAGAGGCATCTTGAACAATTTTCAGAAGACTGTGTTCGTGAGAAACTAGCTAAACTTAAAGTAGACAAAGCGATTGGACCGGATGGGATACTATCTAAAATACTGAGGGAACTTGGGGACGTTCTAGCAGCTCCACTGACTGACCTTTTCAATGCCTCGGAGTCAGGAGTGGTGCCAAAGGACTGGAGAGAGGCTCATGTGGTCCCTTTACACAAAAATAGAATTAAGGATGTGGTTGAAAACTACAGGCCGGTTAGTTTAACTTCAGTGATGAGTAAATTATTGGAAGCGCTACTGAAAGAGAAAATAGTGAGGTTTCTGGAGTCCAGCGGATTAAAGAATCAGGGGCAGCATGGATTCACCAGAGGCAGGTCTTGTCAGATGAATCTGATTGATTTCTTTGACTGGGTGACAAGGGAGTTGGACCAAGAGAGAGCCCTAGATGTGGTGTATTTAGATTTCAGTAAAGCCTTTGACACCGTTCCTCACAGGTGACTTATAAACAAACTGAGCACCCTAAGGATGGACCCTAAAGTTACTGCTTGGGTTAGAAATTGGTTGAGTGGGAGGCGATAGAGGGTACAGGTAAATGGAGCTCACTCTGAGGAGAAGGAGGTTACCAGTGGTGTGCCCCAAGGATCTGTCCTTGGTCCGATTCATTTTAACATGTTTGTTAGTGATATAGCGGAAGGGCTGTCGGGTTTGCCTCTTTGTGAATGATACCAAAATCTACAATAGAGTACACACCCATGAAGGTGTAGATAACATGAGGAGGGATCTAGCTAAGCTTGAAGAATGGTCTAGGATTTGGCAGCTGAGATTTAATGTTAAAAAATGCAAGGTCATGCATTTGGGCTGCAGCAATCCAAGGGAGCAATATAGTATAGGGGGTGAAGTACTTTTGCCCACTAAAGAAGAGCGGAACCTAGGTGTGATTCTGTCTGATGAACTTAAAGTAGCTAAACAGGTAGAAAAGGTGACGGCAAAAGCTAGAAGGATGCTTGGGTGCATAGAGAGGAATGGCCAGCAAAAGAAAGGAGGTGATAGTGCCTCTGTATAAGTCTTTGGTGCAACCTCATTTGGAGTACTGTGTGCAATTCCGGAGACCGCACCTTCAAAAGGATATAAACAGGCTGGAGTCCGTACAGAGGGTGACTACTAAAATGGTTGGTGATCTTCATTATAAAGCATATGAGGACAGACTTAAGGATCTTAATATGTGCATCTTAAAGGAAAGGCAGGAAAGAGGTGATATGATTGAGACATTTAAATACCTCCGTGGCATAAATGCACAGGAGGAGAGCCTCTTTCGATTGAAAGCAAGCTCTGCTACGAGGTGACATGGGATGAGGATGAAAGGGGATAGATTCAAGAGTGATATGCGGAAATATTTCTTTTTGGAAAGCGTGGTGAATCCGTGGAATAGTCTTCCAGTTGAGATGGTAGAGATGAGGACAGTATCTGAATTCAAAGAAGCATGGGACAAACACAGAGGATCTCTAAAGGAAAAAATGGGAATGTTGTAGTGGTTGATATGGAAGGACAGACTAGATAGGCCATGTGGTCTTTTTCTGTCATCATGTTTCTATGTAAGCTCCAATTGCATTTAGGTGCACCTTTGCAAAGCTGGACTTGAGCTCAAACTTTGAAAGGTGCAGAAGCAATTTTTGTGTGGGAAAGACAAAAGGATCTATGGACATTTCTTCATACCAGACAGCCAAACTCTTCCATTTAAAAGTGTAGGACCTTCTCATTGAGTCTCTCTTGGATGCTAAAAGGACATTAGTGTCACCATCTGGCAAATCGAAAACAGACAAGGCTAGTCTCTCAACATCCAAGCGATGATGGCTAGGAACTGTCTGTTGCGATGCAACATTGTGCCATTCTCCTGCGAAATTAGATTTGGTGCTTGCCCTAGGTACATTGGATCCCAGATGGAAAGTTGCAGAACTAAAGGGAACCATGTTTGCTGGGGCCAATAAGGAGCAATGAGGATCTTCAAACCTCTGTGGCTTTTGAGAACAAAAGAATATAAGATATGTCATATTGGGTCAGACCAAAGTCCATCAAGCCCAGCATCCTGTTTCCCAACAGCAGCCAATCTAGTTCACAAGTACCTGTCAGGTTCCCACAAAGGTACACAGATTCTATGCTGCTTATCTTAAGAGTAAGTAGTAGATTTCCCTGGTCCTCTTTAATAATGGTTTATAGATTTTTCCTCTAGAAACCTGACCAAACCTCTTTTAAACTCAGCCACACTAACAGTTTTTACTACAGTCTCCGGCACCAAATTCTAGAGTTTGATTACATATTTCAGGAGAGTCTTAGCAATGAGAGGTATTGGATACACATACAGAAGACCCTGCCCCCAAATAAGGAGGAAAGCATCTGAGGCTAGTTTGATGTGTGGCTCTACCCTGAAGTAGAGCTGATTCACCTGGGCATTTTGAGGAGTGGCGAAGAGGTCCATCAAGGGGGTGCCCCACTCCTGAAAGATGTCGAGCAGCACCTCCCTGTCCACTCATGAAGCTGAAGGACACGACTCAGCTTGTCTGCCAGGGAATTCTGTTTACCTGGCATATATGTAGCTCTTAGCTGCATCCCATGAGTGATGGCAAAGTTCCAAAGTCTGACCGTTTCCCAACGCAGAAGGTATTATCTGGTTCCTCCTTGCTTGTTGAAGTAAAACATAGCGACCTGATTGTCGGTCTGAATCTGGATTATTTGTTTGGTTAACCGATCCCTAAAAGTCTTTAAAGCATTTGCTATAGCTCTTAATTCCAAGAAATTGATCTGATGTAGACTTTCCTGGAGGGACCAACTCCCCTGAGCATGGAACCCGTTGAGATGAGCTCTCCATCCTAGTTTGAATGCTCCATTGTGAGGAGTTTTGATGGGGAGAAATTTGGAAAGGAGGGGCTTTGGCCAAATTGTCTTGGATAGTCTGTCCACCAGGTAAGAGATTTCATAAACGGACAAATGACAGACAAAATGTCAGAGAGCTTCCTCTTGCACTGAGTCCACTGTCCATTGATCTTGTCTCATTTTGAGATGTGCTATGGATATCATAGCTTGCCCAATACAAGCACTGTAGAACCTGTGTCTCTTTTTGGAAACCTGCTAGGTACTTGTGACCGGGATTGGCCACAGTTGGAAACAGACTACTGGGCTTGATGGACCTTGGTCTGACCCAGTATGGCATATCTCATGTTCTTATCATATGAACAGTTGAGACCATGCCGCCTTGCATTCTCAACATGGTACAAGCCTACATCTGATGACTTATCTGCACCTCCTTCACCATCAATATTAGTCTGGATAGTCTATGTGGGGAAAAGAAGGATTTTGCTTGAGTCATGTCATGCAGAGCTCCAATGAACGCTAAATGATAGGTGGGACAGAGGTGGTATTTGAGGTAATTGATTACAAACACTAGTAGTTCCAGCACCCGAATCATGACCTGCAGGAGATCCTAGAGCACCTTCTGGAATGATGCTCATGAGCAGTCATTCATCAAAGTAGAAATACGACAAGGTATTTTGTGAACATATGATGTGCTGATGTGAACCCAAAAGAGTGCATGGTACTGGAAATGCAGTTTTCCTACAAAACATCTGAAATACTTCCTGTGACCGGGATATATCTGGATGTGAGTATACACATCCTTGAAATCCAGAAAGCACAGCCAGTCTTCCTTTTGCAAACAGGGGAAGAAAAGTGCCTAGAGAAATCATTCTGAACTGTTCTCTGACTAAATTTGTTCAGATCTCTTAGGTCTAGTATACAGCAGTATCCTCCAGTTCTTTGGAAACCAGGAAATGAATTGAGTAAAATCCATGCCTTTCCTGCCCTTGTGGAAAGGGCTGGATTGCAGACTCAGTTTGAAGAATGGAATTTTCCTGAAGAAACAATTTCTGGGGCTGAGGGATTAGAGAATGAAACCTCGGAGGACAAGTTGGACAGTTTGAATAGATGAACATAAGAACATAAGAACTGCCATCTGGGTCAGACCAAGGTCCATCAAGCCCAGCATCTTCTTTCCAAAATTACCCAATCCAGATTACAAGTACTTGGAAATGGAAAAAAGAGCCAAACGACGAAACCTGGAAACAGCACAAGTACTGGCAAGTCAAATGCAAGGCATTGATAAGGCAGGCAAAGAGAGAATTTGAGAAGAAGCTTGCTGCGGAAGCAAAAACGCGAAGTAAAGACCTTTTCAAGTACATTCGTAGCAAAAAACCTGTGAGAGAGTCAGTTGGTCCATTAGATGATAAAGGGGTTAAAGGAGCACTAAGAGGTGACAAGGCGATAGCGGAGAGACTGAATGAATTCTTTGCTTCTGTCTTTACTGAGGAAGATGTAGGGATGTTACCCATGACTGAAGTGGTATTTAAAGGTGCGGAAGAATTGAAGGAAATATCGATACATTGGGAAGATGTATTACAACTGTTAGATAAACTGAAGAGTAGCAAATCACCTGGGCCGGATGGTATACATTCAAGGGTGTTGAAAGAACTGAAATATGAAATTGCAGACCTGCTATTAGTAATCTGTGAACTATCATTAAAATCATCTCTAATACCTGAAGATTGGAGGATCGCCAATGTAACACCAATTTTTAAAAAGGGTTCCAGGGGTGATCCGGGAAATACAGACCGGTGAGCCTGACGTCAGTACTGGGAAAAATGGTAGAAACCATCATAAAGAATAAAAATACTCAGCATGTAGATAGTCATGACCTAATGGGAGACAGCCAACATGGCTTTAGACAAGGAAGATCTTGTCTTACTAATCTGTTATGTTTTTTTGAAGGAGTGAATAATCAAGTGGACAAAGGTGAGTCGGTTGATATTGTGTATCTGGACTTTCAGAAAGCCTTTGACAAGGTCCCTCATCAGCGACTTTTGGCAAAACTAAAGAGTCATGAGATAGGAGGCAGTGTACTATTGTGGATCAGGAACTGGTTAAAAGATAGAAAGCAGAGGGTAGGGCTAAATGGCCAATTTTCCCAATGGAGAAAGGTGAATAGTGGTGTACCCCAGGGATCTGTGCTGGGTCCGCTGCAGTGGAATAACAAATTTGCAGATGACACAAAACTATTTAAAGTTGTTAAAACCCAAGAGGATTGTGGAAAATTGCAAGAGGATCTTGATAAATTGGAAGACTGGACATCAAAATGGCAGATTAAATTTAATGTGGACAAGTGCAAGGTTATGCACCTAGGGAAGAACAACCCAAACTATGGTTACACAATGCAAGGTTCCACATTAGGAACTACCACCCAGGAAAAAGATTTAGGCGTCATTGTGGATACCATGTTAAAACCCTCGGCCCAGGGTGCAGCAGCGGCCAAGAGAGCAAATAGAATGCTAGGTATGATAAGGAAAGGAATGGAAAATAAAACAAAAGATATTATAATGCCTCTATATCGTTCCATGGTGAGACCGCACCTTGAATATTGTGTGCAATTCTGGTCGCCGTATCTTAAAAAGGATATAGCGATTTTAGAAAAGGTTCAGAGAAGAGCCACCAAAATGGTAAAGGGGATGGAAGGGTACTCCTATGAAGAAAGGCTAAAAAGGTTAGGGCTCTTTAACCTGGAAAAGAGACGGCTGAGGGGAGATATGATAGAAGTCTATAAATTAATGAACGGAGTGGAACGGGTAAACGTAGATCGATTGTTTACCTTATCAGAATATAGAAAGACTAGGGGACATGCAATGAAGCTACAGGGTAAACTATTTAAGACTAATAAAAGAAAATATTTTTTCACTCAAAGTGTAATTAAACTCTGGAATTTGTTACCGGAGGATGTAGTAAAGGCTGTTAGTGTAGCTGGGTTTAAAAAAGATTTGGACAAGTTTCTGGAGGAAAGGTCCATAAACCATTATTAAGAAGGGACCCAGGATATCAATGCTTGAACCAATACAAGCATTGTGGAACCTGTGTCCCTTGGGGAAACTGCTAGGTACATATGACCTAGATTGGCCACTGTTGGAAACAGAATACTGGGCTTGATGGACCTTGGTCTGACCCAGTATGGCATATCTTATGTTCTTATGTTCTTGGCAGGTTCCCAAAAAGGCATACAGGTTCCACAAGGCTTGTCCCAGGGCAAGCAATGGATTTTCCGGGTCCTCTTTAAATAGGTTTATGAACTTTTCCTTCAGGAACTTGTCCAAAACTTTTTTTAATCCAACAACACTAACAGCTTTTACTGCATCCTCCGGTAATGAATTCCATATTACACAATGAGTGAAAAAACATTTAATCTTATTAATCTTAAATGGGTTACATTGCAGCTTCATTGCGTGTCCCCTAGTCTTTCTACTTTTTAGAGTAGTAAACAACTGATCTATGTTTAAACGTTACATTCCATTCATTAATTTATAGACCCCTATCATATCTCCCCTCAGCCAGCTGTTTTCCAAGTTGAAAAGCCCTAACCTTTTAAGCCTTTCCTCATAGAAGTATCCTTCCATTCCATTTTGGTAGCTCTTCTCTGTACCTTTTCTAATTCTGCTATTTCCTTTTTAAGATATGGCGACTAGAATTTACACAATATTCAATACAGAGGCATTGTAATTTCTTTGGTTTTGTTCTCAATTCCTTTCCTTATGATTCCTAGCATTCTATTTGCTTTCTTGGCTGCCACTTCACACTGGGCAGAGGGTTTCAATGTATTATCCATGATGACACCTAAATCTTTTTCCTGGGTGGTGGTTCCTAATGTGGAACCTTGCATTGTGCAACCGTACTTTGGGATGTCCTTTCCTAGATGCATAACTTTGCATTTATCCACACTAAATTTCATCTGCCATTTGGACATCAAGACTTCCAATTTATCAAGGTCCTCTTGCAACTTTTCACAATCCTCTTGGGTTTTAACAACTTTGAATAATTTTGTGTCATCTGCAGATTGGATCACTCACTTATTACCATTTCCATGTCATTTATGTATATGCTAAAAAGCAGCAGGCCCAGCACAGATCCCTGGGGTACTCCACTATTCACCTTTCTCCATTGCGAGAATTGGCCATTTAGCCCTAATCTCTGCTTTCTATCTTTTAGCCAGTTTCTGATCCACAATAGCCTCCTATCCCAAGACTTTTTAATTTGGCCAAGAGTCTCTCATGAGGGACCTTGTCAAAGGCTTTCTGAAAATCCAGATACACTCTATCAACTGCATCATCTTGGTCTACCTGTTTATTCACAGCTTCAAAAAATATAACAGATTAAGACAAGACTTTCTTTGGCTAAATCCATTTTGCCTTTATCCTATTAAACCATGACTACATGTTGAATAATTTTCTTCTTTATAATGAGAGTCAGAAGTTGCAAAGATATCTTACATATTGGGACATTGAACATATGAAGCATGAACCAAGGAAAGTTGGAAGTGGTCAGGAATGAAATGGAACGTGTACAACTCAATCTGCTGGGTGATCAGCGAACTGAAATGGACTGGCATTGGGTATTTTGCATGTGATGATCATATGGTCTATTATGCTGGAAATGAAAGACAAAGACGAAATGGTGTTGCATTAATAATTAAGAAGAAACTTGCAAGAACTGTAATGAAATACAGTGCAGTCAGTAAACGCTTAATTTCTATTAATCTACGAGGAATGCCCATCAACACAACAATAATTCAGGTATATGCCCCAACAATAGCTGCAGAAGAGGAAGAAGCTGATGAATTCTATAAACAAGTAGAAGCTGAAATTGACAGAACATGCAAACAGGATATCCTAATAGTCATGGGTGACTGGAATGCAAAAGTTGGCAATAAAGAAGAAGGCAAAGTGGTTGGAAAAAATGGACTTGGCAACAGAAATGAAGCTGGAGAAAGACTGATAGAATTCTACAAGACCAATGGTCTATTCATCTCAAACACCTTCATCTGGCAACACAAGCACCAACTGTATACGTGGACTTCACCCAATGGATTGTACAAAAATCAAATTGACTACCTTCTGTGGAAGACAATGATTGAAAAGTTTGATAACATCAACAGACAAAACCTGGAGCTGACTGTGGTATAGATCCCCTTACCACCATCTCATATCCCCTGAATTCCCTCTTTCCCCCTCCCTCAAACCCACTGTAAATAGCTAAGAGAACCAGCTCACTATGCATAGGTATAAGTGACCACTAGTATGTATATACTTCATTGTTTACCCAAGTTCTTAGTTTCAATGTAAAATAGTTGATAGGTTCCATGTATCATTGCGTTTAGAGTTGATTGTAAACTGCCCCTGATCACAGGAAGGAGCGGTATAGAAAAACTGTTAAATAAAATAAATAAAATAAAAATCACCAACTACTAGTATGCAAACTCAAGCTAAAGTTGAAAAAGAGCAAGCTACTCATTAATGTAGCAAAATATAATCTTGAGAATATACCACTGGAATTTAATGTTTATATGTTTATTGCATTTTCTTCTCAAATAGAATACAACCAAAAACAACGAAAACATCTTAAGTCATACATCACTACAATAGAATTTTATAAAGGTAATTTTACAAAACGATACCAGATGTTCAAGCCCACATCAAGAAGCTATGTTGGAAAATAATTCCAAAGAAAACAAATACCAAGAAATAAGGCATTTAAATTGCCATAATGGAGACATACTAAACAATATTCACCCCAAACCCAAATGAGGCTCCCTATTGCCTATTCCCTAAGAAATTTTCCAATTGAGAAACATCTATAAAGGTAAACGTTTGTCCCTGGGAAACTTCAAATAAAATGTATCTAAAGCCAGCACACGATTCTTCAACTGTAAAAACTGTCTCTTGCGAGCCTGAGTAGCCCAACTAACATCCTGAAGAATTTGCAGGGGTTGACCACAAAAAGTAGCTTCTTTATGCTTAAAAAACAATTTCAAAATACTAACTTTAACGGATTCAGACTCTACAGTCACAATTAACATTTGTCTTTTAGAAATATTATCAGTAGAATCCTCTAAAAAATGTGTTAAATTCTGACTAACAGGGTAGCGAGGGAGTCATATTCACCCTCCCCCAAATGGGGTACGCGAACCTTTACGGTTACTATAGTGATGCATGCAAGGAAATAGAATCAGAAACTATTAGAGGAAGAACAAGATCAGTTTTCCTAAGCTATGATAGTTAAAGAAAAAATTCCAGCCTTAAATTAGAATGCTACAGATGCTCAAGGATCCATGTTGAATGATGCTGAGAAGATCAAGACAAGGTGAAAAGAATATACAGAGTCATTATACCATAAAGATCAAGTGAACCAACAGTTGTTTCAACCTGTACCTTATGATCAGGAACCATTGGTGATGAAAGAAGAAGTCGAAGCAGCATTGAAAGCCTTATCAAAGAACAGAGCACTGGGCATTTATGGCATTTCCCATTGAAGTATTACAGCAATCGGATGAAGCTGTTACCATACTTACAAGGCTCTGTCAGGAAATTTGGAAGACAAATTCATGGCCAACTGACTGGAAAAGATCTGTGTTTATACCAATACTGAAGAAAGGTGATCCAACTGACTGTGGAAATTATCACACAATTTCTCTGATCCCACATGCCAGCAAGATTCTACTCAAGATCATTCAGCAGAGACTACAACCATACTTGGAAAGAGAACTGCCAGAAGTGCAAGCAGGGTTCAGGAAAGGTCGAGGAACAAGAGACATCATCATGGCTGTGGGATGGATCCTTGAAAAGACAAAAGAATACCAAAAGGATATCCATATCGAGGTCATTCCAAGCTGCTATTCCATATCGGGGTCATTCCATCCCCGCTATTCGGTCCCCTCTGCGTTCCCAGTTAACCTACCCACACAAACAATGTGTTTGTACAAGGAGGCTAGATGGGGGCAGGAAAGGGGCAGTGTGGAGGTGGAGTTATGGCAGGCAGTGGGCAGTCCACTTCCCCGGACATACAGGGCCGATTCCGATATCAGCCAGTCCTGTATGTCCGGTGTCGGTAGACTGAACGGGGAACTTATTCCACCTATGAGGTGGAATAAGCTCCCCTAGATGGAGAGGGACAGCAAGCCCGGGAGGGGGAAAGGGTTGGAGGGGGTGATTCCCTGCAGCACGACCCTGGCCTTGGGAGGCCAGATCGGGGGTCAGGCTGCGGGGAATTTAAGAACACGTCAATGGCCAAGGATCACGGCTCCTGAATGGAGCCACAGTGCCATGGCAACCGGACACCATGGCGCCACAGCTCCATTCAGGAGCCTTGATTGAGTTAGTCGGGTAGCAGCCTGTATATGCAGGTCGACCGGAATCAGGTCCCAGTCTGCACGTACAGACCTAGTTGTGATTCTGATCCCACGGGGTTAGATGTGCCCCGCGGGATTAGAATCGCGTCTGCTCTGCGTATCCAATTCCGATTAGGCACACAAGGGCTCAGATGTCCTGATCGGAGTGGGGCCCTTTGGTTTTTTTATTTACTACAGCAAGGCTTTTGACTGTGTAAACCATGAGAAACTCTGGGCCACATTAAGAAACATGCGTATACCACAACACCTGATAGTTCTCTTGCACAACCTTTACGTTGATCAAGAAGCAACAGTTCGAATGGAACTAGGAGAAACAGAATAGTTTAAAATCAACAAAGGTGTATGACAAGATTGCTTTCTTTCCTCTTACCTCTAATTTATATGTAGAACAAATCATCAGAGAAGCAGGACTGCCTGAAGACAACTGAGGTGTGAAGATTGGTGGAAGACTCATCAACAACCTTCGCTATGCTGATGATACCACATTACTGGCTGAAAGTGAAGATATCTGAAACATTTGCTTCTCAAGATCAAGGAACATAGGCTAAAATGGGCCTGCACTTTAAGAAGAAAAGGATCCTGACAACTGCCAAAATCAATAAGTTCATCATTGATGGAGAAGAAATTGAAATAATTGAGAACTTTAAACTACTTGGATCAACAATCAATAAAGAAGGGACAAGCAGTCAAGAAATCTGACGACGTATTGCTCTTGGCAGAATGGCCATGAAGGACCTAGACAAGATTTTCAAGAGCAGAGATGTCTCTCTCTATACAAAGATTCGAATTGTCCAAGCCATGGTATTTTCAATATCATCATATGGATGCGAAAATTGGACAGCGAAAAAGATAGATAGGAAGAAAATTGATGCTTTTGAATTATGGTGCTAGTGACGAATACTGTGTATATCATGGACTGCCTGAAGAAGAAACCAGTCAGTACTAGAGGAGATCAAACCTAAGCTTTCCTTAGAAGCTGAGATGATGAGACTTCGACTTTCATACTTTGGACACATCATGCGAAGAGAGAGATCGTTAGAGAAAGACATAATGCTGGGCAAAATAGAAGGCTAACGCAAATGAGGAAGGCCGGTAATGAGATGGAGCAATACAATAACAGCAGCTATGGGTGCCACTCTATCAACAATGAGCCACCTGACTGATGACCGAACATAGTTTAGGTCAACTATCCAGAGGGTTGCCATGAGTCAACGTTGACTCAATGGCACTTAACAACAATGGCTTCTACCATTTTGCCCAGTACTAATGTCAGGCTCACCGGTCTTTAGTTTCCCGGATCACCCCTGGAACCCTTTTTAAAAATTGGCCATTCTCCAATCCAGTTATGAGATGAATATGGTAACCCCTTTTGGATATAAAACCTGAGAGTTAGAGGTTATAGGCAGCCACATTTGGACAAAGAGTGAGCTTTTCCCTGACAGGCGAGTTCTCCAATACGGCTATGGGTAAAGTGGCTATGCTCTGTAGGAATCAGTCAAAACCCCACCTCTGGGTTTGGTTGGTATGCTGGTTGGACCTTCTGCACTGTCTCCAGCTTAATAAAAACACAAGGAGTCTGCTTGGGCTAGGAATAGCGAGAAGCAGGGAAATACTTATATTTTTCAGAAAAATAGAATTTCTTCTGGCTCCCACCCTAGTACCTCCTGTAGGAGGAGGTCGGATCAGACATGCACCTGGAGAATATATGAAGCATGTTAAACTGCTTCTCAATTAGGCTGGGGCCTCTTCAAAGGCGGAGCAGTGTGGACGGAGCTTCGGGAGAGCCAGAGAGGACAGCCTTCCAGTCCGGAAGTGACAGGCTCCTGCTCCGGCGGCCCCACGTCAGCGGGGGCCTCTTCAAGGGCGGAGCAGTGTGGATGGAGCCTAGGGAGAGCCAGAGAGGACAGCCTTCCAGTCCGGAAGTGACAGGCTCCTGCTCTGGTGGCCCTGACGTCAGCGGGGGCCTCTTGTATACGTTCCATTTCATTCTTGACCACCTCCAACTTCCCTTGGTTCATGCTTCGTATGTTCCATGTTCCAATGCATAAGACATCTTTACAGCTTCTGACTCTCATTTCATGCACAGCTACATCAGCAGTCAGACGTCCCAAGGGCTTTGATCCAACATCATCATAAATGCTGGCTTTACTCTGAGAAGTCTTCAGCTCTTCCCCAGTAGCTAGTTGAGTGCCTTCCGACCTGGGGGTCTCATCTTCCAGCACTATAGCACAATTTGTTTTGTTGTAACTATCCATTGGGTTTTCATGGCACGATACAGAATTAGATTGCCGGGCCTTTCTTCCACGCAGTTTAAGTTCGGTGTTGTTGCCGTTGTCACAGAAATGTGATCCTCTGCCGTCAACACTATCCCATTCTGCTGCTGCCCAGATGGGTGGTTTGTCTTGGTCTGGGCACCTCAGCTGAGACCTGTCCATCTTGGGAGACCCTGCCAGTAGTTAAACTACTGATAGTTTAGCTCTCAGCATCACTGATGCACACAAGCCCTCACAGCACAACAAGCTGCAAACCAACTTATTATCATCACATATATTCTTAAGTTGCCTTGTTTCTAATTTTTGAAAACAATCCTAAGTGCCAGAGAGAATACAAACGTTTCTTGAAGGAACACGCTGGATAACAAATTGACAAAGATATAGACTGAGATATCTCCAACCAAAAAGAAACAGCAATATTAAGAAGTAAAATGTTCCTGCTTCTCAAACAGACCCCATAGGACAAAAAAAAAATCAAATGTTCAAAGAAATCAGCAGCAAGCTTACAAGACCTGGATGCACATTGCTCTAGGTGCCAGGAAATATGGGATTGTAAGATTGATGTTATGGACTGTACCAAACGCACACATTTAACTATAGAGAACAAAACTAATGAAAACCACAAAATGCTCCACAGAAGAATATTTTAGCTGCTGCAGTTCTTTCAATGCCAGTCACCACAGCTAAATCAAAAGTGGATAGCAGCAGGGTCTGCATAGTGGTCGGCTCTGAATATCTGGGCACTGCAATCAGTGTGCGCATTAACTGTATAGCAGCAATTTTCAGCACTGCACCAAGGAGAGCTAGCCAGATCGCCATTTAGGAGAGCTTTTTGCTGTCCTAAGCTATCCAGCTAACGGTGATGAAAACCACCACTATCTGGATAAAAATTGCAGCTCCACTCTCGCTCTGCCCCCACACCAGACAGAATAGTCAGCAGTACAATCCGGATAGTGTTATTGAATATCATTCTCAGTAGCTCTTGTCTAGTTAACAGATGCTAACCAGAACGGTGCTTTTGAATATTGACCCCAAAAGGGTTTCAGGTACATCTTCGAGCAGTGACCAGTCAGAGCCCAAGACATAATACAAATTTTACTTAGGGGGAGGAGTGTTTGGGGGTAACCAGGACTCGGGCTGGCTAGCGGACTCTCCACTGATTGATTGGTGTCTGCTGTGGATGACACTCCCCTTTTTCAGCGTCATCTTGGGAGACCTTCTGGAGGCATTTAAATTCCGGCAGCCACTCCACTGGTGAGAAGGAGTGTTTGGAGGTAACCCGGCCTCTGGCTGGCTGAGTGGACTCTCCACTGATTGATTGGTGTCTGCTGTGGATGACACTCCCTTTTTTCATTGTCATCTTGGGAGACCTTCTGGAGGCATTTAAACACCGGCAGCTACTCTGCAGCCACGGACACGACCTGTGTTTGCATGCCCAAAGGGCAGAATAGCGCGGTATATAAGAGAACGTAAATAAATAAAAATAAATAAATAAAGGGGTACGTGACCAAAGGGGTATGCCCCTTTGGTGCCTATTTGGGTCTATTTGTGCTCCTTTGGCCACTAGAGATGCCCAAGAGACATATGAAGAGGAAATATAAGTCCTTGAAACAAGTTTCTGGAATGCCAGCCTCAATACCCAAGGAGTCTGTTGGTCTGATGGATTAGCATGTTCGACCCTTGGGGGAGATGAAGGTAGGCCTAGATCCAGATTTCCTTAACCTCTCTTTGCCTTCTTCTGGGGCTTCACTTAGTTCCATCAACAGGGCTCCACTGCCTAATCCAGGTTCTCTTCAAGCCTGCAATGATGGGGAGTTTTCTACTCTGTTGGCTCCTGACGTTGCGAAGGAAATCGCTCTGTTGGCTGGCCGACGAACTCAAGCCATGGGTTTGACTTCATTGGATCCTATTCAAGTGGCCTGCGTAGTGGGTGGTCAGAAAGTGTCTCCAGTGGTTAATCCTGCAGAGATTACTTTATTGGATATTTTGAAAGTAGTCTCTGACACGAATCATATGCTTTCTGGGTTTATGGAACAAATTGTAACTTTTTTCCATCAAACTGTTGCAAAATTTCAAGAAATGGAGTTAAGTGTCTCTGAGGTGTCTCAGCAGGTAGAGAGAGTTGAAAGTCAAGTTGGGTCATTGCAGTCTGCGAGTGCTACTGGATTAAAGGACACTCTAGTGTTGTATAAACAGATTGAAACTTTAGAAGACGCTTGCAGAGTCCCTCTACCGCTATAATCCATAGCAGTGCTTTCCCCTGGGAGGAGAGAGACCTTTCCAGGGAGACTATGTCCCACCTCCTAGTATGAGTTACTGCTTATCTACTGTATGCTATGGCTATCTATCCAAAGGTTGGCCTCTGTTTTATCCCATCTACCTTCAGGGTTACCTTTCCTTAGCCGATTATTGTTGACTGTTTACAACAAAGTAAATTAACACCACTTGGGTACATTCATAGCCCTTGCTTCTTTCCCCTTCGTCTGTGGCCCCCTCCAGGATAGTTTACTATCTCACACTGCCAGCTGGAGGAGGAGGCCTCGCCATATTAGTTTCTCTTCATGCACTTAATTGGGTATCTAATATCATCTTAGGCCTCCACCCCTCCATAATACCAATCCCCCTTCAGAACTCCCTTCCCTCCCAACAATAGCCTCGTACAGTAATGCATTGACAAGTTAAGAGTTTTAAACCTGGTTAACAGCATATCAGCCGTTCTATGTTATGTGAGTTAAACACCTCAGGCTGCATGTCCCCATTCACTGTCCAATATGGTCTCCCTCCTTCGACTTGTCTTCTCTTCTCTAGCTCCTAGGATCCAGTAATGTCTTTTAGTTTTGTGTTACAAAAAGGCTGTGCTTCCTCTGGATCCTCAAAGACATGCTGGTGGCCATTCAGAGATAGTCGAAGTCTCGCCGAGTAGAGAAGTGCAAACCGGACACCTTTGCTGACAAGGGAGCTGCAAACTGCAGAAAACACTCTCCTTTTTTGGGTTACCAAAGCGGAAAAGTCTTGAAAGAAAAGTACCCTAGCTCCTTCGTGCTTGGTGTGTCTGACTCCTGGCTCCTCGGAGAACAGTCTCTTTCTGCTGGGCACTGAGAAATCTCACTAGTACCGCTCTCAGTCGAGCATGTCCTTCTCTGTGTTGACTCACACGGTGTGCTCGTTGCACCCATAAGTTTCCCGCCAAGTCAGTGAGATGGAGGCTCAATGGTATCCAGCTTTCTAAATAGCCTCTAAGTCCATTATCTGCAATCGATTCGGGCAGGCCCACCAGTTGCAGCTTTTTCCCACGGCCTCAATTTTCCAGCTCATCTATTTTATTTTCATGTTTGAGCACTTTTTCCTCCAGCTCATGGATCCGCTGTTCCAACTCTAGGCTACCATCCTGTTCTCCGCATGTTGTATTCGGCCTGTGAATTATGTTACAGAGCCAGTTAACCAGAAAAGTTGGGCTGTTATACCAGTGAAACAGTCGCTCATAGCCCAAACAGCAGCTGTGAATGCCTCCTCTACAAGAGCCAACGATGTCGCTTCTGGGTTTGGCATTGGGGAGCCAGACGCCATTTTGCTGTCACTCCCAGGGGCTCTCTCTCTCCGCAGCAACTTTGTCACCATCTAGTATGGTAGGCTCCCTGTTCTCCTGTTTGTGCTTCAGCTTCAGTCCTGACACCGTATGTCAGCTTCAGTCCTGGTTCGGTTCGGGCAGTTTTACAGTTTGTCTGCAGGGTTTTGTGATTGGGGAGTCCCAGAGCAGAGATACACACGTCTGCCTCAGCTCATCGCCATACCTGAAGTCCCATGTATAATTAAAAAAAAAAAAAAAAACCTTAGATTGGTGGTCAGAGCTTGCCAATGACTGCTGGATCTGATGGCTTAAGCTTAATCTGGAAGGTTCCTAAAATGCAGCACAGCCAACATCACAGCTCAGATCATCATTTCCTGCTGCTGTGCCACTGTAGATAGATACAGTCATGGAGTAGGGTTCATAATTGTTTTGAGATTAATGGGTGAGAAACATGCATGGACAAGGTTAGAGTTACCATGTATGGTGGTAAGTTATGAGACTAACCATATGAATTGGCAAGGTCGAGGATCCACCACTGTTTACACATGGTATCCAAACCCAATATAATAACTGGAGTACAAATTGGGAGCAAATATAGCTGTGAGGTGAATCAGATCAGCAGTTGGTAGGGGGTGAAGCTAGATTCACTGAATGCATTTCTCTGCCTTCTTTCTAAGCCCCTTCAATCCTTTGAAGACGTGGATTATTCTAACTGGCCTCTGGTGGCACAAAAGAAATAACTGAAACAAAATGGTAGCCACCAGTGAATCATACCAATAACAACTTATATGGAGACATGGGATGTGGGTGAACACCTGGGTCAATGTTGAGTGGAATGCACTCTCCAGGCTGGCCAGAGTCTCCAGAGACAAGATTCTATGCAAAATAAAACAGAACCCGTACATACAAATAACCGAAACAGGGTGAGAGTTCTCAGTTTCCATATCTGCCATGCTTAACAGTGATTCAAAAACAAGAGAATCCCAAAAACACAGGTATTCCCATAAATATCAATAGTCAAAAGAATACCCGAACCCCCGACTACAATCACCTTAAATTTTTGTCGGGCATAAACCGCAAGGCAAAGAGGACCTCCTCAATACCTCACGCAGTACATACCCCTTTTATTCATTCATTTTTTATCTACCAACACTATCTGTGTTATCTTTCAGAATTTAAAAGCCAAAAATAATTTCACACTTATCTGCTCAGGCACGACGTGCACGTTTCGAAGCGATAAGCTTCTGCTTCAAGTGTTCCCAAGACAAAATTAGTGTGCTCAGTCCTTCCAACTCCCAAAAAACGCCGAGATTTTGGCGGGTGACGTCAGGGTTGCAAATCAGATAGCGTAGTTACTCACCTGTAACAGGTGTTCTCCAGGAGCAGCAGGAATCAGTCCTAACATATGGGTGACGTCGGCGCCGACGGAGCCCTCGCGGAGCAATTTTCCCCAGCTTTCAAAGAAAGCCTTTGGGAATTGCAGCGCGCATGCGCGGTCCCCTTCCCGCCCAAGGGTGCCATCTTAGCCAGTCAGATGACATAGCTAAAAGACAGCGTAAAAATTTGCAAAAAAAACTAAAGTAGATAATCGCAACTCCAAGGGGAGGAGGGAGGGTTGTGAGGACTGATTCCTGCTGCTCCTGGAGAACACCTGTTACAGGTGAGTAACTACGCTTTCTCCAGGACCAAGCAGGAAGTCAGTCCTCACCTATGGGACTCCCAAGCTTAAGGCTACCAGAGACCCTAAGCACAAAAATGAGCTCCCTCTAGCTCAGCAGTACAGAAGGAAGGAATCTTCGCTGAATTATTACCCACCGGTAGCCCCCATCCGGGATGGAGGGTAGGAGTTGCTCAAAACTCGAAGAGATTTCGGAGGACTGCCTGTCCGAAAGCACTGTCCCTGCGGGACTCCCTCTCGAGGCAGTAATGGACCGCAAAAGTCTGGCTCGAAGACCAAGTAGCGGCCCGGCAGATGTCTGCCAACGGAACAGAGCGGAGGTAAGCCACTGACGTAGCCTTCGCCCGAACACAATGAGCCGTGACTCGACTTTCTAAGGAGAGTCCGGCTGCCCCATAAGTCCAAGCGATACAGTCAGCAACCCATATGGACAGAGTACGCTTGGAGACCGGGAGCCCCAATTTATTGGGGTCAAAAGATACAAAAAGCTGAGCCGCTTTACGGTGCTCCCGCGTACGGTCAAGGTAGAAGTTCAATGCCCTTCTACAGTCCAGGGTATGCAGGACCATTTCAGCTCGGCTGGAGTGTGGCCTGGGAAAGAAGGTCGGAAGTACCACCTCCTGATTGATGTGAAAAGGGGAGACCACTTTTGGAAGAAATTTTGGGTGAGTCCGTAGGACTACCCTATTCTTGTAGAACCGAGTGTAAGGGGGATCAGACACGAGGGCCTGCAATTCACTTACGCGTCTAGCGGAAGTGAGGGCTATCAGGAACAAGGTTTTCCAAGATAGAAAACGTAGAGAACAGGTAGCCATAGGTTCAAAAGGCGGACAGGTGATCCGCTGTAAAACCACATTTAGATCCCAGTCAGGTGCTGGCGGGCGCAGAGGTGGTTTGAGTAAAAGGAGACCTCGGAGAAACCTCGCCACGAGAGGGTCGCTGGAAAGAGGTCTGCCGTCCACCGGCACATGATGTGCTGAGAGAGCACTGAGGTGAACTTTGACGGAGTTGGACTTAAGTCCCAGATTAGAGAGGTAGAGCAAGTACTGCAAGATCACCGACACCGAGCAGGAGAAGGGATCCTGAGACTGCTGGGCACACCAAGCGGAAAAGCGACGCCATTTAAGGGCGTAGCATTTGCGGGTAGAAGGTCGCCGGGAAGCTAGGACGACCTCTTCCACCTCTGCCGGCAATAGAAGGGGAGCGAGGACTACCCTTTCAGCAGCCAGGCCATCAGATGTAGAGATCTGAGGTTGGGGTGTAGCAGGGACCCCTGATCCTGTGTTAGGAGATCTGGTTGAAACCCCAGAGGGAACGGATCCTCCACCGCTAATTGCAGCAGGAGTGGAAACCACGGCTGTCTGGGCCAGCGAGGAGCTATCAGGATCATGGAAGCTTTGTCTCGGAGAACCTTGAAAAGAGTTCGGGAGACTAGCGGTATGGGAGGAAAGGCATACAGAAGGCTTTTCGACCATGAGAGCAGAAAAGCATCCGCCGCTACTCGAAGGGGATGCGGCTGCCGAGAGCAGAAGCGAGGAAGTTGCCGGTTGAGAGGACTGCCAAAGAGATCCATCGTGGGGAGGCCCCACTTCAGAAAAAGTTTCTGAACTACCAAGGGATCCAGGCGCCACTCGTGCGGCTGGAGGACCCTGCTGAGTTTGTCCGCCAGGCAATTCTCTTGGCCTGGGAGATAAACTGCCTTGAGAAGAATGCCGTGGCTGACGGCCCAAGAGCAGAGCTTCTGTGCTTCCCGACAGAGAAGGAAGGAGCCCGTGCCTCCCTGTTTGTTCACGTAGAACATGGCAACTTGATTGTCCGTCTGGACAAGGACGGACTGGTGAGAAGTCAGGTGGGAGAAAGCCTTGAGAGCCAGACGGATTGCTCTGAGCTCCAGGAAGTTGATCTGCTGCGCAGACTCCCACGTGGTCCAGAGACCTTGAGTACATGCCCCTTGGCAATGCGCTCCCCATCCTAGGAGAGAAGCATCGGTTGTCAGCACTTGAGCCGGCGGGGAAGACTGAAAAGGTATTCCGAGCACCAGGTTCGGCCGATGAAGCCACCACTGTAGAGAAGAGGCCAGCGGGCCGGAGATGCGCACTAAGTCGGCTAGGCCACCCGAGGCCTGTTGCCACTGCTTGCGAAGGCACCACTGAGCAGGTCGCATATTCAGGCGGGCATTGGGGGTCACGTGGACGGTGGAAGCCATATGGCCGAGTAGTCTCAGGAAGCGCCTGGCGGAGACCAGGGACTGACTGCGAAAACGGCCGGCTAGGTCCATGAGCCGTTGAGCCCTGTCGAGAGGCAGGAAAGCTCGTGCCTGAAGAGTGTGCAATCTTGCGCCGATGAACTCGAGATCTTGTGAGGGGAGCAAAGTGGACTTTGCGAAGTTTATGACAAAGCCCAAGTATTGCAGAAGAGTCACAGTGCGGTGTGTGGCTTTTGTGACTTCTGGAGAGGACGATGCTCTGATGAGCCAGTCGTCTAGGTACGGAAAGACATAGAGGCCGTGAAGCCGGAGATAAGCCGCCACCACCGCGAGACATTTTGTGAAGACTCGTGGTGCGGAGGATAGGCCAAAGGGCAGTACTCTGTACTGGTAATGATTTCCTGCCACCACAAACCTTAGGTATTGGCGGTGGCTTGGGTGGATGAGGATGTGTGTGTAGGCATCCTTTAGATCCAAGGAGCATAGCCAATCTCCCTGCTGGAGGTAGGGCAGAAGGATTCCAAGGGTAAGCATCTTGAACTTCTCCCTGACGAGGAACTTGTTGAGGTTGCGCAAGTCCAGGATGGGTCTGAGGCCTCCCGTTCTTTTTGGTATTAGGAAATACCTGGAATAGAAGCCTTGACCCCGCAGGTGGTGGGGCACCGGTTCCACAGCCTGTTCCTGAAGAAGACTTGCTAACTCCTGAAGGAGTAAGTCCCTGTGCAGAGGGAGTCGTGGAGGTTCTCCCGGGAAATAGGAGGGAGGGATCTGGTGGAAGTGGAGAAGATAGCCTTCTCTCACCACTTGAAGCACCCAGGCATCTGAGGTGACGTTGGACCACCTGTGGGCAAAGTGAACCAGCCGGCCTCCTGTGCTGGGAGGAACCAGCTGAGGGGGAGAGGCTATGCTGATGAAGTCAAAAACCCCCACCCTGCTGAGCAGGGGCCGGTGGTGCAGGCTTGGGGGCTTGCTGCCTACGGGACCCGTTACCCCGTCCCTTGGCCTGCTGACCCTGTTGGGTAGCCGCGGGGGCCTGATATTGAGGGTAGTGTTTATAGGCAGCTGCCTTTCTTGGGTAAAAGGACTTCTTTCCCGAGCCCTTCTTCTTCTGGGAAGGGGCGGAGGTCTTCCTAGAAAGCCTAGTTCTGGTGAGAGTCTCTGTCTCGATTTGGGCAGCCTTTTCAGCCATGGGCTTGCCAAAGAGGTTCTCGCCTCGGCAGGGGACATCGACCAACTTGTCCTGCACCCAGGGTTCAAGGTCAGACGACTGAAGCCAAGCCTGTCGGCGGGCACCGATGCCGGCTGCGGCCACTCGTGCCGATGCTTCAAAGCCATCATAGGCTGCTCGAGACATAAATTTGGAGCATTCTCAAATACCAGTTGTCAAGGCTAGGAACCTCCGCAAAGGTTCCTCGGACAGCCCAGCGGAGAATCCGGCTATCTCTTTAGCCAGGTCTCTGAGATACATGCCCATGTAGAGCTGGTAGGTCTGGACCCGACAAGCAAGCATAGAGCCCTGGAAACACTTCTTACCTAGGCCATCCAGGTTGCGGGCCTCCCTGCCAGGAGGCACCGAGGAGTGCATCTTCTGGCTCTTAAGCCTATGCATGGCCGATTCCACCACCATGGAATGGTGCGGTAGCTGTGCTTTTTGGAAGCCAGGGCTCTTGCGGACTCGATAAATGGAATCGACCCGCTTGCTTAACACCGGCGACGATGCCGGACTCTCCCACATGCGGAAGAGTAGTCGTTCCAGCATGGGAGGAACCGGTACAGTAAAGTGCTCCCTGGCGGGAGAGTCGTACTGAAGGGCATCGAGCTCTTCGGCTCGGGGCTCCTCCTCGGGATCCGCAGGGAAGGCCAAAGCCTTGGCCATATCCCTGACGAAATCCGAGAACCGGGCGTCCTCCGGAGGGGACTGTTTCCGAGGTTCGGACTCAGGCGAGTCCGAGGGGACACACCGAGTCCGAAAGGAATCAGGTGACTCTTCCACTTCAGACTCCCAGGCCGACTCCGAGGAGGAATCGGTGGGGTCGGTTCGGGCGGGCAGAGGCGTCGGCCGCCCCGACGACCTCGGTCCCGAACGGGAGGCCGAGGGTGACCTCGACCGAGGATCGACTCGAGCCCGCATGGACTCGAGGATCGGCTCGGTCTCCGGGGTCGACTTAGACGTCGACGTCCCGGCGGTCGGGGCAGAGGCGCCAGCGAGGCTAGCGATCAGTGCCCGCTGCTGGTCCATGAAGGCAGAGAGTCTGCTCTCCAAGGCCGTCAACCTGAGTCCGACCTCAGGTGACCCAGCAGCCCCCGACGTCGGACCCCTCTGAGGCGAGTCCAGGAGGACTACAGGACTTACCCGAGCAGGCAACTCCGACTCCAGACGAGGTCGCTTCGGCAGATGCTCCTTCTCCAAAGACCCGGGACGGCTATCGGGGCTATGCGACCTGGCCCTCGCGGAACCAGGAGCGTCCACCGACGCCGCCCTCGCGGGTTTCACCTTCCGACGATGGTCCCCGGAGGGAGAACCCCTGTCGGAGGAACTCCGGCGATGGTCAGAGCTGGAACCTCTGGACGCCGAGGCCTCCGACGAGGTCCGGGTACGGCCGGGGTCAGCGAAGATTCGTTCCCGCTGATGCCGCCGACTCCTTAACGCTTTGGAGGACATCTTGCTGCAGGCCCCACAGATCAGTTCCTCGTGATCCGGGCCAAGGCAGCGGAGGCAATTATCATGTGTGTCAGTGAGTGACATATTTCTGTCACACTGAACACACCGCTTGAAACCACTGGCAGCCATCGGGGGAAAAAGGGCCCCTGCAAGGTCAAAGGACCGGGCTGCCAGTGAAAAACCGAAAACGAAACTGACAGAAAATCAGAAAAACCGAAAAATAACAGAAGGACTCGCAACGGCGTCGCGAGTCCGGGCAGGAAAAGGACCGGCGTCGAACCGATAGAGAAAAAAAGAGATTAAACACGAAAAAATCAACTTTTTCAGCGGGGACAAGACGGGCACGTCTGAAGGGCTCCGCGGAAAAAAGAAGACTGGCTAAGATGGCACCCTTGGGCGGGAAGGGGACCGCGCATGCGCGCTGCAATTCCCAAAGGCTTTCTTTGAAAGCTGGGGAAAATTGCTCCGCGAGGGCTCCCTGGCGCCGACGTCACCCATATGTGAGGACTGACTTCCTGCTTGGTCCTGGAGAAAGGCCAATTATAGGAACGCCCATTCAAAGCAAGCCAATCACAGAAATCAGGGAAACCCCACCACAGGGGAACCCCTACACAGATTGGGTGGCGCTTTACAGGGTCAACCAATCAATGTCCTTATTCAGTCCAGCGGGAGTCATTGAATTTAATGTGAAAATCCACCGTTGTTCCAGGTTTCTTAAACGAGCCAAACGATCCCCTCCCCTTGGATCCCACGGCACATGGTCGATCACTGTCCATTTTAAGTGCTCAAACTCATGATGGAACTCAAGACAGTGCTGTACCATCGGGGCTCTCAACACAGAATGACGCAATCGAGACGCGTGTTCTCCCAATCGAACCCATACAACTCGGCTGGTGCTGCCAACATAGCACTGGGCACAAGGACAAACAAGAAAGTACACTACATAATCAGATGCACATGTAGTATGCCATCGGCGGTAAAAAACCCGACCCGTGGCTAAATCAGACCAAGCTGAACCTGTTATAGCAGAGGCACAATATCTGCAATTATCACACACGTCGTGTGATCCCGATCTGCTGTCAGGCACAATCAGTCGATCACTACATGTGGCAGATCTCACCAATCGATCACGTAAATTGCGGCCTCTCCGATAAGCGATTTGCAAAGGTTTGTTCAAACTTGGGCATAACGAAAGCACTGACCAATGTTTCCTCAAAATTGATGCCACTTTGCCAGAATAGCTCATATACGGAAGTACTCCGGTCACCTTAGAAGGAGCTCCATCCCCAGTTGATGAAGGCAAATTGCTATCCAAATACCATTCTCGATGAGAATATAAAGCCCTCCTATACGCCCTTGAGATGACTACCTTAGGGTAACCCTTCACAGACAATCGTTGCCATAAATCCATCGCATGATATTTATACTGGGCTACAGAAGAACATAGACGGCGAATCCTCAAGAACTGTCCAAGCCGGTACAGCGGAATTGTCTGTTAAACTTTGGCAGTTTTCATCCAGAGCCTCTTCGACGGGGACTTCCATTTTGACAGTTCTTGAGGATTCGCCGTCTATGTTCTTCTGTAGCCCAGTATAAATATCATGCGATGGATTTATGGCAACGATTGTCTGTGAAGGGTTACCCTAAGGCAGTCATCTCAAGGGCGTATAGGAGGGCTTTATATTCTCATCGAGAATGGTATTTGCTACTCCTTTCCCTTGTGTCCCTTTGTGGATTGTTTGTGCTCTGGTGTCTCATCTTGGTCTCTCCTTGTTCAATGTGGGCATTGTGTCTTATTCGGATTTGCTCTGCTGGGGCCATCCTAAACAGCTGGGGATTTATCTTCCTTACTTCTAGGTTGACTCAGTGCTGGGTCATTATGCTGTTGCCTGTGTTTGTACTCATACGTGTGCCTTCAGTATTCCTGCCTTGGATCTTACTATGTCTCTTCTCTTGCTGTAGCTTCCACTATACTCCTGCTCTAGTTTCCCTGGTTTTCTGTTTGCCTTGCCTTGTTTTGGTTTTTTTTGGAATTTTTGCTTTGAATACTTGTTGGAGTTAAGTGCCGTATTGTAATTTCCCCTTAGCATGTAAGGCCACTGACAAAAACTTAACTTATCAGCTCTGTGAATCTTTATTCTCTTTTTGTTTTTTTCTCCCAAAGGAACCCCTTTTCAGTGGCTGCCCACACCCATGCAAGGTCCCCTACTGTCAGATCAAGGAACATAACTGTCATACTGGGTCAGACCAAATGGTCCATCAAGCCTGGTATTCTGTTTTTAACAATGGTCAACCTAGGTCACAAGTACCTGATAGAATTCCAAAACATAGATAAGTTTCATGCTGCTTATTCCCAGGGATACACAGTGGATTTCTCCAGGTCTACCTTAATAGTTTATGGACTTTTCATCCAGGAATTTCTCCAAAGCATTTTTTTTAACACACCCAACTGTTTCTGACCTTACACCTATTAATGATTAAGGGACAGCTGAGGAACAGGCAGGGACTTTGGTAGGTCTCTCTCTCTTTTACTTCAACAGGTACTGCAGCTCTTCCAACTGAACAATAGTTGGGAAAAATCATATTGCCAAAGCTATTGCCCCCATTACAGCTTCTGCCTCTGTCCAGATAGAGATCCCAATGCCAGTTGAAGAACCAGTTCCATGTGCAGGATGCCTGCATGCTGAAACTCTCAGAAAACAAGTAGAGGAGCTCAGAGAAGAGGTGGCAACATTGAGGAGCATTCAAGACAGTGCAAAGTACATTGACGAGATGCTTCTTCAAACATCTAAGCTCTCCAACAGAGGTGAAGATGGGAGCCTACATAATGACAAAAGTTGGACATGAATCACCAGGGCCTGCAAAATCACCAATCCAACTCCTCCATCACTTGATTGAAAGCCATTATGCTGCCCTGGAAGTGGAGGAGGTGAAAGCATCCCAGGAAAGGGAAAAACCAGAGCTTGAGCACCCCAAAGTTGCAGAATCAGTGACCACAAGGAAGCAAAGGGTAGTGGTGATTGAAGACTCTCTTCTGAGGGGTACTGAGGCATCCATCTGCAGACCAGTCTTGGAGTCCGATCCCAGAAGGTGTACATCCGGGTCATCTGGACATCCCCGAACAGGACAGGCCCATTAGGACCCAATTCTGCACTGCGGGAGCCAGATGTTCCCGCAGGTGCAGGATCGGGACCAGAGATGGCCTAGTGTGCCCCTGCTGCACCACGGGAGATATCCTCCCCATTCCGCAGCCAGCCCGCCGCAGTGCCGACACCTGTTTCCCCACCACCCAACCCTCAGATAGAGCAGCCGGGGCCTGGATCAAACAGCAGGGACTAACTTCCAGCATAGCCGTTGCTCCTAGGGCAGGTACAAAAAGGCACTTTGTGCTTATTCCACCTCCGAGGTGGAATAACTGGGCATCCTCCTGGAGCTCTCTAGATGTACAGGGCCACGACAACAATCGGCACTGTACATCCGAGGTCTGTCCCACCTCCGCTCCACCGTTTCCCTGGACCTGTGCCACCCCCATCGAGATCTCCCAGCACTGAGGCTGTGTACGTGCGGGGAGATAGGCTTCCGGCCTCATTCCAAAAAGCAATCAGAGCTGCATGTCCCACCAGGACGTACAGCCCTGCTTGTCACCTTACAGAATATGCCCTTGATGTCCAGAGAGGTCTGCTGTCTGCCAGGTGCCAAAATCTGAGATGTTATGGAGAGCTTGCCGAGACTCATCAAACCTACTGACTATTACCTGATGTTGCTCGTCCATGTCGGCACAAATGATATTGCCACGTCTGAGCGTATCAAAGGTGACTTCATGGCTCTGGGACAGAGGGTGAAGCAGATAGGTGCGCAGGTGGTGTTCTCTTCAATCTTCCCTGTTGAGGGTAAAGGCCGAGGCAGAGAAGCTCATATCCTGGAGATAAATGCATGGCTATGTGGATGGTGTCATAATAAGCTTTTCGGTTTCCTGGACCATGGGATGATGTTCCAAGTGTTGCAGAGCAGAAATGGCGTCCATCTGACCAATAAGGGTCGACATGTCTTCAGTAGCAGACTGGCTAACCTATTGAAGAGGACTTTAAACTAGATTCATTGGGGATGGGTGAAGAAAGGCCCCAGGTAAGTGAAACATTACATACCTCTATAGAAATGGGTAAAAGTGGCAACATCTGGAAAGCAGTCTGTATAAATGCCCGTAGCATAGGAAATAAGATTCCATATGTTGAGGCTTTGATGGAAGAAGCTGATTTGGATTTAGTGGTGGCTACAGAGACATGGTTTTACAGACAACCATGGCTAGGATATAATTATGCCAGGCTATACTTTCTTCAGGAAGGATAGGGTAGGAAGAAGGGGAGGAGGAGTGGCACTATATATAAAGCATAATATTAAAGCGATAGAATTGCAGGGCTTAAAAGGGAGAGAGAAGGCACTGTGGGTTAAACTAGAAAGCAGGAAAGAGAAATCTATTTGCATTGGGGTGGAATACAGACCCCCCGCACAGGAAGAAGAATGGCATTGATAATAGAAATGTCGGTACAGAATGATTATTCTGTGACTTGCATGGAGAGGCAGAAGATCTTGAAGTACCAAGAAATGCAGTCAGAGACCAAGAAAATGTGGCAGAAAGATATGGAAATATTTCACATTGTACTGGGAGCCACAGGCTTGATAAAGAAGAACTTCAAAGCACATCTTGACAAACTACCCATACATTACATCTTAAGAACTCCAGCAGGAGGCTGTCTTTGGCACGATGCAAGTATTACGCCGAGCATTAGCAGTAAATTTGAGAGACTAAGATCATACTCCACATACCCTGGCTTAGAAGTGAGGTTCATGACTGTCATAGTATGCGCAAAGCTAACCCATTTGGAGAAACTACCCCGAAGAAGACATTTTATTTATTTATTTATTTACAGTTCTTATATACCATGCTATTCAGCATCAGTGCGGTTTACAAACAACAAATTTTGCATCAGAACAAAGCTCTTTTGCTTACATTGTAACAGGATTGGTAACTTGGGGCTGTAACAAGGGTAACTATATACAAACAACAACAGAGGTCATTGTAACTATTTACAATTTATATTGCAAGGTTGGATCGTAATGCAAGAGACCATGGATGGAGATTTCATAGAAGACATATGCAGTATTGCCAGGAAAGGGGATGTGCTAGTGATAGATGATTTCAATATGCCGGATGTGGATTGGCACATCCCTGCTGTGGTGTTATCTAGAAGTAAGGAAATCCTGGACTCTCTACAGGGAGAGCTATTCAGGCAACTGGTAACAGAATCCACACATGAAGGGGCCATACTGGATTTGGTGTTTACCAATAGTGAAAGAGTTTCTGATGTTATAGTGGAAGATCATCTCACATCCAGTGATCACCAGATGGTATGGTTCAGTATTAGGACCAGACTGATAAAATCCATTCAAAAGCGAGGGTCTTAGACTTTAGGAAAACCAACTTTGCCAAGATGAGTCAATACCTCAAGGAGTCGATAGCGGGATGGGAACAGCTGGGGGATGTACAAAAAACATGGGCAAAACTGAAAGCGGATATTTTAAGGGCAACCAACCTTTTTGTTAGAAAGATAAATAAAAGGAAAAGGAGGCCATTATGGTTCTCAAAAGAAGTAGCTGAAAAGGTGAAGAAAATGGGGAGGCCTTCATGAAATTCAAGAGATCACAGAGAGAGGAAGACAGGCATCTATATTTGGGAAAACCACTTTCTGCTAGCAAAGTAATCAGGAAAACAAAAATACCAAAAGAAGAAATAGCCAATGCAATAAAATGGCAGGGATGAGAAATTTTTCAGATATGTTAGTGAGAGGAGGAAGGGCAAAAATGGTATTGTGTGACTCAAGGGTGAAGGAGAGGAATATGTAGAAGCTGATAAGGATAAAGCAGAATTACTTAACAAATATTTCTGTTCTGCGTTCACAGATGAAGGCCCAGGAGCAGGATCTCAGAAATCACCCACAAATAGGAGCAGACGCGACGGGGATGTCAAACAGTTTTCAGAAGACTGTGTTCATGAGGATTTAGCTAAGCTAAAATTAGACAAAGCAATGGGACTGGATAGAATACATCCAAGAATACTGAAGAAACATGACGATATTCTAGTGGCTCCACTGAAAGATCTTTTCAATGTCTCTTTGGAGTCAGGAGTGGTGCCAGAGGACTGGAGAGAGGCACATGTGGTTCTTTACACAAAACTGGAAGTAAGGATGTGGTTGAAAACTACAGGCCGGTTAATCTAACCTCTGTGGTGAGTAAATTGGAGACACTGCTGAAAAAATAGTAAGGTTTCTGGAGTGCAATGTATTACAGGATCGGAGGCAGCATGGATTCACCAGAGGCGGATCTTGTCAGACAAATCTGAATGATTTCTTTGACTGGGTGACCAGGGAGTTGGACCAAGGGAGAGCCCTAGATGTGGTGTACTTGGATTTCAGTAAAACCTTTGACACGGCTCCACATAGGTGACTTATAAAGAAGCTGAGCACCCGACCCCAAAGTTACTGATTGTGTTAGAAATTGAGTGGGCGATGACAAAGGGTACAGGTAAATGGAACTCACTCTGAGGAAAGGAGGTCACCAGCGGTGTGCCACAGGGATCTCTCCTTTGTCTAATTCTTTTTAACATCTTTGATAGTGATATTGTCAGGTAATGTTTGCTTCTTTGCAGATGATACCAAAATCTGCAATAGAGTAGGCAACCAGGAAGGAGTAGATAACATGAGGAGGGGGTCTAGCTAAACTTGAAGAATGGTTGAGAATTTGGCAGCTGAGATTTAATGCTAAAAAATGCAGGGTCATGCATTTGGTTTGGAAAAATCCAAGGGAGCAATATAGTATAGGGGGTGAAGTACTTCCGTCCACAAAAGAAGAGCAGGACCTTGTTGTGATTGTGTCTGACGATCTTAAAGTAGCTAAACAGGTAGAAAAGACAACTGCGAAAGCTTGGGTGCATAGGGAGAGGAATGGCCAGCAGAAAAAAGGAGATGATAGTGCCTCTGTATAAGTCTATGGTACACCTTATTTGGAATATTGTGCGCAATTCTGGAGATCACGCTTTCAAAAGGATATGAATAAGTTGGAGTCTGTGCAGAGGGTGGCTACTAAAGGGTTAGTGGTCCTCGTTATAAAGCATATGAGAACAGACTTAAGGATCTTAATATCAACGGCAGCCCAAGGTTGGTGCAGTGCCATGTGTGGAGATTCATTGCTGGGGCTCATTTGCATATCCACTAGACCTTATTTGCATAAATTTAATTTATTTAATTTTAAAATTTTAAACCTTGCTACTTTCTCTTGTCATGTCACGTGTTGATTTCTCCAACTCTATCCTTACTGGCCTTTCCAAATCTCAACAGGCACGACTTCAAAGGATTCAAAATACTGCCACATGCCTCATTACCCACTCCTCCCTCAGAGACCATGTAACGCCCTTTCTCTTTCAGCTTCATTGGTTGCTGGTCCCCTTCCGCACTCAATTCAAACTACTCTCTCTTGTGCACAGGGCTCTCCACACTAGCACTCCACAATACCTAGCTGATCTCATTACATTTCACACTCCCAGACACACTCCTCGCCTCCTTTCACCTCAACCACCTTAACCTCCCCTCCCTTGCTCATCTACATTCCACCCATTCCTCTGCCTTTTTCTTCACCGGTCCGGCCCTCTGAAACTCCCTCCCCCCTCCCTCCACTTAGATCCCGATCATTTAAGCGTAACTCAAGACCCACCTTTTCTCCTTGGCCTTCGACCTCTCCTCACCCTTTAACTGTCTCACTTATGTCTTGTCCTCTCTCCTTTGTTCTTCTACCGTCCTGTCATTGATTGTAGTTCCTTTCCTTTTCCGCTAGGCCTTGTGCCTCTACTGTATTTTATGAAATGTAAACCGCCTTGCTTATCACAGAAAGCGTAGTTACTCACCTGTAACAGGTGTTCTCCAGGAGCAGCAGGAATCAGTCCTCACATATGGGTGACGTCGGCGCCGACGGAGCCCTCGCGGAGCAATTTTCCCCAGCTTTCAAAGAAAGCCTTTGGGAATTGCAGCGCGCATGCGCGGTCCTCTTCCCGCCCAAGGGTGCCATCTTGCTCAGTCAGATGACATAGCTAAAAGACAGCAAAAATTAGCAAAAACGAAAGCATATAACTGCAACTCCAAGGGGAGGAGGGAGGGTTGTGAGGACTGATTCCTGCTGCTCCTGGAGAACACCTGTTACAGGTGAGTAACTACGCTTTCTCCAGGACCAAGCAGGAAGTCAGTCCTCACATATGGGACTCCCAAGCTTAAGGCTACCGGAGACCCTAAGCACAAAAATGAGCTCCCTCAAGGTCAGTAGTACAGAAGGAAGGAATCTTCTCTGAATATGTCTCCAACCGGTAGCCCAACATCCGGGACGGAGGGTAGGAGTTGCCTATACCTCGAAGAGGTTACGGAGGACTGCCTGTCCGAAAGCACTGTCCCTGCGGGACTCCCTCTCCAGGCAGTAATGGGCTGCAAAAGTCTGGCTTGAAGACCAAGTAGCGGCCCGGCAGATGTCTGCCAATGGAACAGAGCGGAGGTAAGCTACCGACGTAGCCTTCACCCGAACACGATGAGCTGTGACTCTACCTTCCAGCACGAGGCCGGCTGCCTCGTAAGCCCAAGCGATACAGTCCGCAATCCAGATGGACAGAGTACGCTTGGTGACAGGGAGCCCCAACTTGTTGGGGTCATAAGACACGAAGAGCTGAACAGTCCTTCGGTGCTCCCGCGTACGGTCAAGGTAGAAGGTCAACGCCCTTCTACAGTCCAGAGTATGCAGGACCATTTCAGCTCGGCTGGAGTGTGGCCTGGGAAAGTAGGTCGGAAGTACCACCTCCTGGTTGATGTGAAAAGGGGATACCACTTTGGGAAGAAACTTGGGGTGAGTCCGTAGGACTACCCGGTTCTTGTAGAACCTAGTGTAAGGAGGATCAGACACTAGGGCCTGCAACTCACTAACGCGTCTAGCAGAAGTGAGGGCTACCAAGAACAAGGTTTTCCACGAAAGAAAACGTAGTGGACAGGTAGCCATAGGCTCAAAAGGCGGACAGGTAATCCGCTGCAAAACCACATTAAGATCCCAGTCCGGGGCTGGCGCGCGCAAAGGTGGCTTAAGGAGAAGGAGGCCTCTGAGAAACCGAGCCACCAGAGGGTGGCTGGAAAGAGGTCTACCATCCACCGGCATGTGATGCGCAGAAAGAGCACTGAGGTGGACCTTGACCGAGTTGGACTTAAGTCCAAGGTTTGAGAGAGAGAGCAAGTATTGCAAGACCACTGATGCTGAACAGGAGAAAGGATCTTGAGACTGCCGAGTACACCAGACGGAGAACCGACGCCACTTGAGAGCGTAGGCCTTTCGGGTGGAGGGCCTCCTGGAGGCCAAGACGACCTCCTCCACATCTGGAGGTAGCTGCAGCGGAGCAAGGACTACCCTTTCAGCAGCCAGGCCATCAGATGAAGGGACCGGAGATTTGGGTGTAGGAGAGTCCCCTGATCCTGCGACAGGAGGTCGGGCTGAAATCCCAGTGGAAGAGGAGTGTCTACCGCTAGCTGCATCAGAAGCGGAAACCAAGGTTGTCTCGGCCACCGGGGAGCCACTAGGATCATCGATGCTTTGTCTCTGAGAACCTGGAAGAGCGTCCGAGACACCAGTGGCATGGGAGAAAAGGCATACAAGAGGCCGGTGGACCATGGAATTAGAAAAGCATCCGCCGCTACCCGGAGAGGATGCGGCTGTCGAGAGCAGAATCTGGGCAGCTGCCGGTTCAGAGGACTGGCAAACAGATCCATGGTGGGGAGGCCCCACTTGAGAAAGATCCGCTGAACCACCAGCGGATTCAACCTCCACTCGTGTGGCTGGAGGATCCTGCTGAGCTTGTCGGCCAGGTAATTTTCTTGACCTGGGAGATAGACAGCCCTGAGGAGGATGCCCTGGCGGACTGCCCAAGAGCATAGCCTTTGCACTTCCTGACAGAGGAGAAAGGAGCCTGTTCCGCCTTGTTTGTTTACGTAGAACATGGCAACCTGGTTGTCCGTCTGTATCAGCAGCGACTGGTGGGACACCAGGTGAGAGAAGGCTTTGAGCGCTAGGCGGATGGCTCTGAGCTCCAGGAAGTTTATCTGTTGAGCAGACTCCCAAGGAGTCCAGAGTCCTTGAGTACATGACCCTTGGCAATGTGCTCCCCAACCCAGGAGGGAAGCATCGGTCGTCAGGACCTGAGAATGCGGAGGGGACTGAAACGCCACTCCTAGCACTAGGTTGGGTAGATGAAGCCACCATCGCAGAGAGGAGACCAACTGGTCGGAGATCTGCACAGAGTCCGCTAAGCTCCCCGTGGCCTGATGCCATTGATTGCGAAGGCACCACTGAGCAGGACGCATGTTTAGTCGGGCATTGGGGGTCACATGGACTGTGGAAGCCATATGGCCGAGCAGTCGCAGAAAGTGCCTGGCTGAGACCAGCACATTGCTGTGAAAGTGGCCGGCCAGATCCATGAGCCGCTTGGCCCTGTCCAGAGGGAGGAAGGCCCGCGCCTGAAGTGTGTCCAACCTGGCGCCGATGAACTCGAGATTTTGAGAGGGGAGCAAAGTGGACTTTGCGAAGTTTATGACAAAACCCAAGTGCTGGAGCACAGCCACAGTGCGATGAGTGGCTTGAGCGGCATCTGGCGAAGATGGGGCTCTGATGAGCCAGTCGTCCAGGTATGGGAACACAAACAGACCTTGAAGCCGCAGATAAGCCGCCACCACTGCGAGGCATTTGGTGAACACCCTGGGTGCGGAGGATAGGCCAAAGGGCAGCACTCTGTACTGGTAATGATTTCCTCCCACAACAAATCGGAGATATTGTCTGTGGTCCGGATGAATGAGGATATGAGTATACGCATCTTTCAGATCCAAGGAGCATAGCCAGTCTCCCTGCTGGAGGTAGGGCAGCAGGCTTCCAAGGGTAAGCATCTTGAACTTTTCCTTTGCAAGGAACTTGAGGTTTCGCAAGTCCAGGATGGGTCTGAGGCCTCCTGTTCTTTTTGGAATCAGGAAGTACCTGGAGTAAAACCCCTTGGCCCCTCAGGTGGTGGGGCACCGGTTCTACGGCTCGTTCTTGAACAAGACTTGCTAACTCCTGAAGGAGTAAGTCCCTGTGCAAAGGTAGTCTGGGAGGCTCCCCTGGAAAGTAGGAGGGAGGTACCTGGTGAAAGTGAAGAAGATAGCCCTTTTGAACTATGTGAAGTACCCAGGTATCCGTGGTGATGTTGGACCACCTTTGGGCAAAGTGGACCAGCCGGCCTCCTGTGCTGAGAGAAACCAGCTGAGGGGGAGAGGCTATGCTGAGGAAGTCAAAAACCCCCACCCTGCTGAGCAGGGGCCGGTGGTGCAGGCTTGGGGGCTTGCTGCCTACGGGACCCATTACCCGGTCCCTTGGCCTGCTTTCCCTGTGGGGGAGCTGCTGAGGCCTGATACTGAGGGTAGTATTTATAGGCAGCACCTTTCCTCGGGTAAAAAGGCTTTTTCCCCGAGGCCTTCTTCTTTTGAGAAGGGGCAGAGGTCTTCCTTGAGAGACGAGTTCTGGTGAGAGTCTCCGTCTCGATTTGTGCAGCCTTCTCATCCATGGGCTTGCCAAAGAGGTTATCACCTCGGCAGGGGACATCGACCAACTTGTCCTGTACCCAGGGCTCGAGGTCGGACGTCTGAAGTCAGTAGACAAGGTTTGGAACCTCTGCAAAGGTTCGTCGGAGAGACCAGCAGAGAACCTGGCTAATTCCTTAGCCAGGTCTCGGAGATACATGCCCATGTAGAGCTGGTAAGTCTGGACTCGACAAGCAAGCATAGAGCCCTGGAAGCACTTCCTACCGAGGGCATCCAGGCTTCGGGCTTCCCTACCAGGGGGCACCGAGGAGTGCATTTTTTGACTCTTAAGTCTATGCATGGCCGATTCCACCACCATGGAATGGTGCGGTAGTTGTGCCTTTTGGAAGCCGGGGCTCTTGCGGACTCGATAAATGGAATCGACCCGCTTGCTTAATACCGGCGACGACGCCGGGCTCTCCCACATGCAGAAGAGAAGTCGTTCCAGCATCGGAGGAACCGGTACAATAAAGGCCTCCTTCGGGGGAGAGTCATATTGGAGGGCATCGAGTTCTTCGACTCGAGGCTCCTCCTCGGGATCCGCGGGGAAGGCCAAGGCCTTGGCCATATTCCTCACGAAGTCCGAGAACCGGGTATCCTCCGGGGGGACCGTCTCCGAGGTTCGGACTCGGGGGAGTCCGAAGGGAGACACCGAGTCCGAAAGGAACCAGGTGACTCTTCGTCCTCAGATTCCCAGGCCGACTCCTCGGAGGAGGAGTCGAGCGGCTCCGGTCGGGCGGGCACCGATGCTATCCGCTCCGACGCCGAGGGAGTCGGCGTCGACGACCGCGGTCCCGAACGGGGGGCCGAAGGAGACCTTGACCGAGGATCGACTCGAGCCCTCATGGACTCGAGGATCGGCTCGGTCTCCGGGGTCGATTTGGAGGTCGACGTCCCGGCGGTCAGGGCAGAAACACCGGCGAGGCCAGCGATCAATACCCGCTGCTGGTCCATGAAGGCAGTCAGACTGCTCTCAAAGGCCGTCAACCTGAGTCCGAGCTCAGGAGACCCAGCAGCCCCCGACTCGGGCCCCGACGGCGTCGGGCCCGACGTCGGCTCCTTCGGAGGCGAGTCAACGAGGACAACAGTACTCACGTGAGCGGGCAAGTCCACCTCGAGTCGAGGATGTTTTGACGGCCTCTCCATCTCCGAGGACCCGGGACGGGAATCGGGGCTATGCGACCTGGCCCTCGAGGAACCAGGAGCGTCCACCGATCCTGCCCTCGCGGGTTTCTTCTTCCGATGATGTTCCCGGGTAGGAGACCCCCTTTCAGAGGAACTTTGACGATGCTCAGGACCAGAGTCCCGAGCCGTCGAAGCCTCTGACGAGGTCCGAGCCCGGCCGGAGTCAGAGAAGATACGCTCCCGCTGATGCTGCCGATTCCTCAATGCTTTTGAGGACATTTTGCCGCATGGCACACAGATCATGGAGTCATGATCTGGTCCGAGGCAGCGGAGGCAGAAGTCATGAGTGTCTGTAAGAGACATGAGTTTCTTACAGAGATCACACTTTTTAAAGCCGCTGGCAGGCATCGGGGGAAAAAGGGCCCCTGCGAGGTCGAATGACCGGGCTGCCAGGGAAAAAGGAAAAAGGCGCGAAATCTGTCACGAAGGACAAAAAACCGAAAAATACGGGACGGACTCGCAACCAGCGTCGCGAGTCCGGGCGGGAAAAGAACTCGAATCGAAGAAAAAAGAGAAAAATAGAGAAAAAAATCAACTTTTCTGCGGGGATTCACAGACAACGTCTGTAGGGCTCCGTGGAAAAAAGAAGACTGAGCAAGATGGCACCCTTGGGCAGGAAGAGGACCGCGCATGCGCGCTGCAATTCCCAAAGGCTTTCTTTGAAAGCTGGGGAAAATTGCTCCGCGAGGGCTCCGTCGGCGCCGACGTCACCCATATGTGAGGACTGACTTCCTGCTTGGTCCTGGAGAAGGGCGGTATATCAAATTGAATAAACATAAAAATAAACATATATGTTGCCATCTAAAATTTTAGGTGGCTTTCAAAGGAGTCCTTCACAAGTCTCTCTTTTGTCCTGGCAATGACTTAGGGGCATGTATACTAAATATTAATGTGCGTTAAGTGCCACTACACAATAGAAATAAATGGGTGTTCCTGCACTTAGTGCATACTAACATTTGTGAATGCTCATTAACTTTTAAACATGCCTCTTAATGAGAGTATGAATACCATTTGTATGGGCAGATGGGGGGTAGGATAGGACTGGAAAGGGCTGATGGGGGACTAGATTTGGAAATGAGCCGATTGGGGGGGGGGGGTGAAACTTGGACTGGAAATGGACTGATGGGGGGCTAGGACTGGAAATGGGCTGATTGGGGGGAGGGGTTTGTAAGTATTTATCTTCTGAATATACTCTAAATCTTGGGGAAAAAAGGCAATAGAAACATAGAAATATGATGAAAGAAAATAACCACATGGCCTATCTAGTCTGTCCTTCCATATCAACCACTACAACAGTCCCCTTTTTTCCTTTAGATATCCTCTGTGCTTGTCCCATGCTTCTTTGAATTCAGATACTGTCCTCATCTCTATCACCTCCACTGGGAGGCTATTCCACACATCTACCACTCTTTCCGTAAAGAAATATTTCCACATATCACTCCTGAATCTATCCCCTTTCACCTTCATCCCATGTCCCCTCGTAACAGAGCTTGCTTTCAATCGAAAGAGGCTCTCCTCCTGTACATTTATGCCATGGAGGTATTTAAACATCTCAATCATATCACCTCTATCCTGCCTTTCCTCTAAGGTGTACACATTAAGATCCTTAAGTGTGCCCTCATATGCTTTATAATGAAGACTATCGGGGCAGTGGGAGCTCTGAAACAAGACTGCACCAACACCAATGCAAAAAAATGCAATGTGTGCCTTCGAGTCAGTCCTGACTCCTGGCGACCCAGAAGCTCCTGGGTTTTCTTGGCAGTGTCACCGGAAGTAGATTGCCAGGCCTTTCTTCCGAGGCAGTGGAGGGTTAAGTGACTTGCCCAAGGCCACAAGGAGTGCTAGTGGGAATCGAACCCTGGTTGCTTGGTTACCAAGCCAGTGTTCTAACCACTAGGCTACTCCTCCACTCCTGCACCAACACCAGCCACTTTAAAAGCAGCGCCCCTAAACAAAGGGGGCCGCTTCAGCCCTCGTCCGTCCCACAAGCTCTCCAGCTCCCCCGATTGGGGTAGAGCGCCTGAGCGGGAAATCCTCCCGCTCAGAAGCTCCTGCCCAATCGGGGCAGTGGGAGCTCTGAAACAAGACTGCACCAGCACCAGCACCAGCACCAGCCACTTTAAAAGCGGTGCCCCTACAGGGCACGGCCTCGCCAGAGGACCCTTTGGCGTGGCCCTTAGGCAGGGCACACAGGCAAGCAGAGCCACACCGAGAAGCCACACGAAAGATGCACAGTAAGCTCTAGCAAGCAGCAGGAAGAGAAGAGCAGCAAACGTAAGTTGCAACCCCTGGACTGAACAAAAACATGCACACAAATCTTATCCTCCCTCTCAGCCTCCTACTCACGCTACTCATTCCTCCACACACATACTACCACCACCCACACACATACACACCATGGCCCCCAACAGCTTGGACATACATAAGCCGACAACATACCCACAGGGACACACTCGGAACACCCAAGACAAAAAGACATCCAAGGCACAGGCTTAACAACCACGCTAACACAAAGGAAGAACACAGGACAGCCAACACCCCAAGACATAACTATAGAACTCAAATGCCAGATCCATATGCAACAAGATTTACACCCTAGTAGACCACATAGATTACCATCAGCCCGACATACTCTGCATCACAGAAACATGGCTCAGCCCTACTGACAACGTATTACTAAATCAATTGGTGCCTGACATATACACAGCATACAACTGCCCACACGCTCACAGGTGAGGAGGAGCCCTGATAATCACAAAGAGCAGCCTAAGATTCAAACCAAGAAGTACCACGGATACCCAACCCTGTAACACCATCTCGATTGAGAACAAACACATGGCCCTATGTCTCACATACAGAGCGCCCCGCGCACCGCCTGAAGAACTAGCATCAACCCTCGAAGCAATCTGCGCAATCGACTCCAGCCACAAACCCACACTAGTGCTTGGAGACTTCAACCTCAAATCCACTAACACCAAGGATGCAGAAGCATTTCTTCAAGCAATGAGCGCGCTACAATTCACACAAATCAACTCTCCAACACACAGACACGGATCATCACCAGACCTCATCTTCGCACCCAACTACCTAACTTCAAGAGGCCTAATATCAACACCCACCACGACACCAGTACCATGGTCCGACCATCACATAATTAGTGTAAACATTGTACCACAGAAAGGGAAACCAGACAAATATCCGGACAACACATCCATATAAAGAAGATTCAAAGATCAGTTCCTACAAAACACGTTACAACACCTAAACCACGAGACAGATGACCTAGAAGTACAAATCACCAACTGGACCACCACCATATACAACGCTGCCAAAGCAACAGGCTATAGACACACGACACTTCACTGCAACAAACTACAACACAAGCCATGGTATTCAAAAACCATAAGAAAAGAAAAGAGGAACCTAAGAAAAACTGAATGGAGATGGAGAAAGAACAAGTCACCCAAGACTCAGGAACTATATCTAACAAAGCAAAAACAATACAACGAATACATCAACCAGACAAAGAGAATACCACACTAACATCATACGTAACTCCAACAAACCTAGAGAACTATTCGAAATTGTAAAAGCCCTCACCAAGGATCAAACTATAGAAGACAAAGTGGAAATAGACCCACAAAAATTTGCGGACCACCTCCAAGAAAAATTCCACTCAGAAGAACAAATAAAACCCAGCCCAGCCCCAAAGACTAACAAACTCCCTAACACCTGGGGAACATTCAACACCCCATCCACAGATCAACTCTCACACATCACAGCAATCAAGACCAGCACAGCTCCCATGGATCCCTGCCCAGTGTCCTGGATCAAGGCTATCAAGTCAAACTTCATTCAAACCATACACAAAATGGTACACACCTCACTAACACAAGGGTGCATGCCAAATCAACTGAAGCTCACCACAATAAGACCCATCCCAAAGAAATCAGCACTCGACAAAAACAATCCAGCAGCATACAGACCCATCTCCAGCATACCCTTCTTAGCAAAAATAATTGAGAAAACAGTACAGCACCAACTACAAGAGCACATTGACATCCATGCTCCTCTGGATAACAACCAACACGGGTTCCGCCCCAACCACGGGGTAGAAACACTGCTGATATACCTCTTCGACAGCGTTCTCCGCACCATAGACAACAATAAGAAAGGAATCCTAATGATCTTCATAGATATCTCATCGGCATTTGACACAGTTGACCACAAGACTCTATTGGAAAGACTTCAGAATATCGGTCTACACGGATCCACCTCAAATGGTTCCATTCTTACCTGACCAACAGACAAATACAGGTCAAGGTAGGCCACAATACCTCCCGACCAATAAGAGTATCTCAAGGAGTGCCACAAGGTTCTGCCCTTTCAGCACTATTATTCAACATCTACATCCAGCCAATATGCAACATCATGAAAGATCGCAACATACAATATACAATCTACGCAGATGACATCATAATTTATACACCCATCTCAGTCGACAACCCGGACTACTCCAAAATAACAAACTGCCTCACACATATGTCAAACTGGCTTCAAAAAAACAACCTCTCAAACTACAGTAAGACGGAGGCACTGATCATCACGCGAAACCCAGATTTCATCCTACCACCCGACATCAAGATAAAAGACACACTCATACCTATAAAATCAGAAGTAAAGTATCTCGGAGTCACCCTGGACAAAGAACTGAACCTCCAATTACATATAAGCAGAACAACCAAAAGTTCATACTACAGAATGCGACTTATCAGAAGACAAACTCCTCCTCGCCCCAGAGCACTTTCGCACTGTATGTCAAGCTCTAATAACCCCACTACTAGACTTCTGCAATCCTATCTATAACGGACTACCAAAACAGACCCTTAGACCGCTACAAATGGCACAAAACGCACCTGTCCACATTATATCTGGTACCCCAAACCATGATCACATCACACCCATACTGAAAGATCTACACTAGCTCCCAATCATCTCACGCATCAAATACAAAACTATCAAACATATTCATGATCAAACACCACACATCTGCCATAAGCCTACACACACTCATACAACCCGACACAAGCACGCGACCAAGGAGAAGAGGCACCTCCAATCGTGTAAGCATCCCAAAAGACTTCGCCAAGACCTGAAAGGACACCACGCAACGAGCACTCTCCCTGGCTGCTCCAGCCATCTGGAACACCCTCCCAGATGAACTCAGACTAAACACAGACCTCAAGGACTTCCGAAAACAGCTGAAAACAACCCTGTTCATCGAACACTATGGTCATACCCCTTGAGTTACCAACCGAGACAGACCTCAGTCCCTCCCCCACCCTAAGTCAGTACAATTGAATGTATTATAGCTCACGATGTATATAGTGCACTAGGTAGAAATCACACCTAAATCTTCCACAAACACCACCACTAACACACAAACACTCACCACTGCATGATAACACTTGCCCATCCCTTGATTGTTTGCTGTGAAAACCGCTTTGATTGTAGGATAAGGCGGTATATAAATGACGTTAAATAAATAAATAATCATTTTAGTAGCCACCCTCTGTACCGACTTTAACCTTTTTTATATCCTTTTGAAGGTGCGGTCACCAGAATTGCACACAGTACTCCAAACGAGGTCGGACCAAAGACTTATACAGAGGCACTATCACCTCCTTTCTTCTGCTGGCCGTTCCTCCCCCTATGCACCCAAGCATCCTTCTAGCTTTGCTGCCTTTTCTACCTGTTTAGCTACCTTAAGATCATCAGACAAAATCATACCTAGTTCCTGCTCTTCTTTAGTAGACAAAAGTACTTCACCCCCTATACTATAGAAGAGACTTGAAAACCTAAATATGTACACTTTGGAGGAGAGGAGGGACAGGGGAGATATGATTCAGACCTTTAAAGACTTAGAGAAATGATGAACAAACAAACCTCTTCCAAAGACGGGGAAGCTGTAAAACTAGAGGGCATAGCATGAAGCTGCAAGGTAGTAAATTGAAAGGCAATGTCAGGAAATATTTCTTCACTGAAAGGGTGGTGGATGCTTGGAATTCCCTCCCGATGGAAGTGGTGGGGCAAACACGGTGACGGAATTCAAAACGGCATGGGACAAACACAGTGGATCCCTTTACAGCAACAGGATAAAAACAAAATTAACGGTACCATCTAACTTCTGAACCATCTAACGTCTCAACAAATAGGGGTGTCCTACATGGAGTGGTGGGTTCACCCCTAAACAAAGACATGGGGAGGGGTGGCCTGCACAGAGCGACAGGTGCACCTACTCTTGCCATCTTGCTGGGCAGGCTAGATAGACCATGCTGGTCTTTATCTGCCATCACTTCCTATGTTACTATATTGCTCCCTTGGACTGCTGCAGCCCAAATGCATGACCTTGCATTTTTTAACATTAAATCCCAGCTGCCAAATTCTAGACCATTCTTCAAGCTTAGCTAGATCCTTCCTCATGTTATCTATACCTTCCTGGGTGTCTGCTCTATTGCAGATTTTGGTATCATCCGCAAAGAGGCAAACCTTACCCAACAATCCTTCCACTATATCACTAACAAAGATGTTAAAAAGAATCTGACAGATCCCTGGGGCACACCACTGGTAACCTTCTCCTCAGAGTGAGCTCCATTTACCTGTACCCTTTGTCACCTCCCATTCAACCAATTTCTAACCCAAGCAGTAACTTTAGCGTCCATCCCTAGGGTGCTCAGTTTGTTTATAAGTCGCCTGTGCAGAACAGTGTCAAAGCCTTACTGAAATCTAAATACCACATTCTAGGGCTCTCCCTTGGTCCAACTCCTTGGTCACCCAGGCAAAGAAATCAATCGGATTTGTCTGACAAGACCTGTCTCTGGTGAATCCATGCTGCCTCAGATCCTGTAATCCGCTGGACTACAGAAACCTCACAATTTTCTCTTTCAGCAGCGCTTCCAATAATTTACTCACCACCGAAGTTAAACTAACCGGCCTGTAGTTTTCAACCACATCCCTACTTTCACTTTGTGTAAAGGGACCACATGTGCCTTTCTCCAGTCCTTTGGCACCACTCCCGACTCCGACAAGGCATTGAAAAGGTCAGTCAGTGGAGCTGCTAGAACATCCCCAAGTTCCCTCAGTATTCTAGAGTGTATTCCATCCGGTCCAATCACTGTGTTCTTTAAGTTTAGCTAGTTTCTCATAGACAGTCTTCTGAAAATTCTTCAAGATGCCCCTCACTTCTGTTCCTTTTGTGGGTGTTTTCTGAGGTCCTCTCCTGGTTATTCATCTGTGAACACAGAACAGAAATATTTGTTAAGCAATTCCGCTTTATCCTCATCGGCTTCTACATATTCCTCCACTTCACCTTTGAGTCTGACAATACCACCTTTGCCCTTCCTGTTCTCACAAACATATCTGAAAAATGTCTTAACCCCCCCCCCCCCCCCATTTTATTGCATTTGCTATTTCCTCCACTTTTTGAATTGTTGCTTTCCTGACTACTTTGCTAGCCTCTCTAATGTTTTCCAAATATAGATGCCTGTCTTCCTCGCTCTGTGATCTCTTGTATTTCATGAAGGCCTCCCTCTCTTTCTTCACCTTTCAGCTACTTCTTTCGAAAACCATAGCCGTCTCCTTTTCCTTTTACCTTTATTTACCATTTTAACAAAAAGATTGGTTGCCCTTAAAATATCCCCTTTCAGTTTTGTTTTTGGGTTAAAGCAGATAAATCTGTATATTTCAGAATTCAGTATGTTTGCTGAGTTAGTCAGGTCTTAGTACCACCAGAAAGCTTTTCATTTAAATCAAATCAGAGTATAGCTTAGCATGCATAGGGGCTGATGCGGCTTTATGAACCCATAACGCCACATTTAAGCACATCTTACGATCCTTTAAATGCAAGAAATAGACGTAAATCCAATGGAAAAAACTAGAGCCCAATTAACGCCACATGTATTTAAATCTATTTAAATTAATCCTGATAAGTTTAATTATTTAAAATAAATTAAAATAATTTTAATCAGCTGGGCTGATATGCAAATCATAGCTAGTATAAGACGGGCTGATGGAGGGGCTAGGATGCCCAATGCAGAGAGAGTCCATTTCCAATCCAAGCCTCCCCAATCAGCCCTTTTCTAGTACCAGCCCCCATCAGCCTATTTCCAATCCTAGCCCCCCCAGCAGCCATTTCCAGTCTTATCCTAGCCCCCCCATCAGCCCATTTGCAGTCTTAAACTAGCCCCCCAACAGCCCATTTCCAGTTCAAGCACCCCCCATCAGCCCTTTCCAGTCCTATCTTAGCAACCCATCAGCCATTTCCATTCCTATCCTAGCCCCTCCATCAGCCCATTTCCAGTCCTAGCCCCTCCAAAGAGTTCTGCGCCTGTCTGACCGACTGAAGAGGAAGCTGGGGAGACCCAAAGCCCCGGCTCACCTCTGTACAGCCATCAGAATGAAGAGCAGCATTTTCCTTCACTCAGGCAACTCTGTTCTCGTGTAGCCTGCTGGCGAACTGAATACCGGGAAACAAGAAATGCCCTTTAACCTCCAGCGTGCCAGTAGGCTACACAAGAATACAGCTGCCGGAGTGAAGGAAAATGCAGATCTTCACTCCGGCAGCTATACAGATGGGAGCCGGGGCCTTGGACCTCCCTAGTCACTCTGATTCCGGTCCTGCCTGGAGCCGAACAGCATGTACGGGATGAAGTTGGCACCCTGTGCAAACAACTTTCCCCCCACAATGGATGGGCCGGCCCTGCTTAATATGTAGAGGAAAGGTGGGATAGAGGAGATATGATAGAGATGTTTAAATACCTCTGTGATATAAATTCATAGGAGACGAGCCTCTTTCAAGTAAAAGCAAGCTCTGCTACAAGGGGACATAGGATGAGGGTGAAAGGGGATAGACTCAGGAGTAATATGCAGAAATATTTCTTTACGAAAAGGGTGGTAGATGCGTGGAATAGTCTCCCAATGGAGATGGTAGAGATGAGGACAGAATCTAAATTCAAAAAAGCATGGGACAAACACAGAGGCTCTCTAAAGGAAAAAGGGGACTATTGTAGTAGTTGATATGGAAGGGCAGACTAGATAGGCCATGTTGTCTTTTTCTGCCATCATGTTTCTATGTTTCTATGATTGTCTTTCTTCAATAGCTTCTTGGCTAAGTGACAAGTTTAAGCTTAATATCCAAAAAACAACTGAAGTCTGGCTCTCTAGTACTTTTAGAGAACCTTCCCTTTCTCCCCAGATCCATAATGTTCCCATCACTCTTGCTCCCTTTATTAAATATTTGGGTGTTATCCTTGATCCTCCTTGTCCTTTCATGCAGAGCTGTACCAAGCCCTAATTGGGCCCTGTGCTACTTGTGCATCCAGCGCCCCCCCTCCTCACCCTCAAATCTCACCCATACCTCCATGTCTTCAGTCCAACTGGCTGTCTGCTTTTGCCCTCCTGCCACCACTTTGTTTTCTCAGAAGCAGCGGCAGCAGCATTAAAGCAGAGCTCACTTAAAATTGTAAAAAACAAAACAAAAAACCTATGCAGTCCTTCAACTCCGCGCTTGTAGGCAGGTCTGGTCCCTCCCTCCCTTCACTGGATAAGTCACATCAGAAGAGGGAGGACCAGCTTTGCAAATCTATGTTTGAATGGGAGGTCTGGTCCCTCCCTCCTCTGATACAACCTACATCAGAGAAAGGAGGGAGGAACCAGATCTACTGACAAGCACGTAGTCAGAAAGACCCACTTGTTTTATTTATTTAATTTATTTTTTTAATGCTTTTATATACCGTGCTCTTTAAAATCAGTGCGGCGAAGCTGCGGATTTTTTATAATGGAAAGACAGAGATAATGGAAACATCAGAAGAAGCACAAAATTGGATTCAGAAGAATATTGCCAACATGAAGGCTAATAACTAAATACCACAACACATCCTTGAAAGAAGCACAAAATTTGGATTCAGAATATTATCACCAGTATGAAGAATAATATCTAAATACCATAACATAGTTTCACAATTCTCATTTAATGAACAGGTGGACAGTATCATAATTGAAAACTATAAGTTTAAAGCTAATAGATTAATTATGTTGTGGTTATTATATTTTATTATATTGTGATGGAGGGAATATATATCAAAGGGTTAGATACTTTAAATAAAACATAGGACCAGCAGAGGGGGATTGGGGTAGGATTAACACTAATAAGGCCATGGAAAGGGAGGAAGAGATTTTTGGGTTAAGGGGTAGGTGTGGGTTTGGTGAAAGCGGATGGGGAGGGGATAATAAGGGAAATACTAAGTTAATATATACACAAAGCCAACTTAATGCTAAGTGGAAAAAGATAAAAGTAAAAGTAACAATAGTTGGAGACAGGAGGGTCCTAGGCTGGGGGGCTCTCCTAGTTTATATATGATAAAGTTATGTTTTAAAACCATATTATTTATCTTGTCATGGGGATAAGAATACTCTCATGGAATGTATGTGGCCTTACAAGCCCTTTTAAAAGAAAACAAATTTTGCAAGCTGTGAGACGACATAAAGGGGATATAGTATTGCTACAGGAGACACATCAAGCTATAGGAGACCTGTCTAGATTACAAAAGAAAGGAATAGACCAAATTTATGGGGCTTCTGCACAGGGGAGGAAAGGAGGGGTGGCAATCTTAATTTCATCAGGGGTAGGTTTTCAGATGGAGCAGACAATAGCAGACCCTGAGGGAAGGTTTGTATTAGTACAGGGGAATCTAAAAGGGCGGAAGCTCTTAGTGGGGAGTGTATATGCCCCAAATGTGCCTGAACCAAATTTTTTTGCAAGATTAATGGCAGAAATTGATGCATTGCCGGAGTCTTTAATGATATTGGGAGGTGACTGGAATGGTGTCTTAGATCCACAAATGGATGTATCGGGGGGATGTGGGAGTAATCGTCACAATATCGCAAGATTCTTACAGAGGTTTAGTCAAAGGTGTAGACTTTTAGATGTCTGGAGAGCTCTTCATCCAATGGAACGTGATTATACCCACTTGTCTAGAGCACATGGCACAAGCTCACGACTGGATGCTCTATTTGTTTCAGAGGAATTTTTTCCAATGATGATAGAAGCGGCAATCGGACCTTATGAAATTTCTGATCATGCTCTCATATGGGTAGATTGGGAAGAAGGGCAGTTGGGGGGTAAAAAATGCCTCTGGCATTTGTCACTTGACATATGCCATGATATTAAGTTCAAAGAGTTTTTATTGGCCAAATGGAAAGATAATGAATATCACAATCGGGCACATAAATGTGATCCTGAGCTATTTTGGGAGGCCTCAAAAGCTGTTTTGAGGGGGGATATAATTGCTTATACTGCTCGATGGAGAAGAATGCTGGCTGCAAGGATCCTGAGATTGGAAAAACAAATTTGTAGAGAACATAAACTCCTAGCTAATAGGCCTAATATTGCCAATAAAGAACAATTGCTTACTACCCAGGCAACTTTGAATACATTGATACATCAGAAAACAAAAAAAATCACTATTTTATTACAAATATCACTTGTACCAATATGGGGATAAGGCGGGGAAACTCTTAGCTCGTTGTCTGGCACGCAATCAAAGATTGCGATTTGTGCCATTATTGAAAGATGAGAAAGGTGTAATACACAAGGACACTGTAGAAATAGGGATTATCATAAGCTATACATGAGGGAAGAAGTTTCCAATATGAACATTAGGAATTTTCTGTCAGAGGTGCATTTACCACATCTAACTCAGGATCAGCAGAGCAAATTGGCATCCCCCATAAGAATGGATGAAGTTAAAAGAGGTATTGATAATGCAAAAAGTTGTAAGGCACCAGGAATGGATGGTTTTAGAGTTGAATATTATAAGATGTTACAGACACAAGTAACACCTGTGTTGGAGAAATTGTTTAATAGGTGGATGGAAACAGGGATGTTTATTTTATTTATTTTATTTATTTATTTAACAGTATTTCTAAACCGCCTTATCTTAATAATCAAGGTGGTATCACAGCAAACAATCGGGTAAGGTGAGTGTGTTATACATGCAGTGAGGGTGAAATTTAGTTGGGTGAGTGTTGTATTGTGTGCTAGATTAGTATGAGCTATGTACAACGTGGGCTATATACAGTGGTTCTAAATACATTTTCTATACATACATTGTTTAGGCGGGGTTATGTGCTGTTATACATTCTCTGGGGTTATGTGATGTGTCCATAGTGTTCTATGAACAGCATGGTTTTCAACTGTTTTCTAAAGTCCTTGAGGTCTGTGGTTGCCCTCAAATCGTCTGGTAGTTTGTTCCATATTGTTGGAGCAGCCATGGAGAGTGCTCTGTCCGTTGTGTCTTTGCGTGTGTTTTTGTATTCACTTGGGGTGCTGACTCGGTTGTGTGTTTGTTTCCTTCTAGGACGAGTGCTGGTGTCTGGTTGTATGAGGGTGTGCAGGCTGTTGGCTGATGTGTGCTGTTTTATCTTAAATAGGTTTATGATGGTTTTGTATCTGATGCGTGCACCGATTGGGAGCCAGTGTAAGTCCTTTAAGGTGGGTGTGATGTGCTCCTGTCTTGCGGTTCCGGATATGATTCGTGCTGCGGTGTTTTGTGCCAGTTGGAGTGGTTTGAGGGCTTGTTTCGGTAGTCCGAGGTATATTGGATTGCAGAAGTCCAGTAGTGGTGTTATCAGGGCTTGACAAACGGTTCGGAAGTGATCTGGGGCGAGGAGTGGTTTCAGTCTCCTGATGATTCGCATCTTGTAGTAGGCCTTCTGGATTGTTTTGTCTATGTGTGGCTTGAGATTGAGTTGATTGTCCAGAGTAACTCCGAGGTATCTCACCTCTGACCTTATTGGTATTGTGGTGCTTTGTATCTTTATATTTGGTGGGTGTATGAAGCTTTGGTTCCGGGTGATGATTAAAGCTTCGGTCTTGTTGTAGTTTATTGCGAGGTTGTTGTTTTGACACCAACTCGTCATCTGGGTGAGGCAGTCTGTTATCTTAGAGAAGTCCGGGTTGTCGATTGATATCGGGGTGTATATCATGATGTCGTCTGCATATATTGTGTATTGGATGTTGTTCTCTTTCATGATGTTGCATATTGGTTGGATGTATATGTTAAATAGGAGTGCTGAGAGTGCGGATCCTTGAGGTACTCCTTGTCGGACATTTATGGGTCGGGAGGTGTTGTGTCCCACCTTGACCTGCAGTTGTCTTTCCGTTAGGTACGAGTGGAACCATTTCAGTGTGATGCTGTGTATACCGGTGATCTTTAGTCTTTCCAGGAGTGTGTTGTGGTCCACTGTGTCGAAAGCAGAGGAGATGTCGATGAAGATCATTATGATTCCATTCCTGGTGTTGTCAATTATTCTCAGGATGCTGTCGAAGAGGTATATCAGTAGTGTTTCGACTCCATGGTTGGGGCGAAATCCGTGTTGGTTGTCGTCAAGTGGTAAAGATGTAGCAGAGGTAGGGTCTTATCAACCTATTTCCTTAATTAACTATGATCTTAAGTTGTTTGCTAAGATTTTAGCAAATCGTTTGGCTGAATATCTCCCTTATTTACTGCATGATTGTCAGACGGGATTTGTAAAAGGTAGATATCCCACTAAAAATGTTAGGAAAATATTAGGAGCCTTAAGCCGAGTTAGGAAATTTGCTGTCCCTTCCGTATTAATTAGTTTTGATGCTGAAAAAGCCTTCGACAGGGTGGGGTGGACATATTTGTTCGAGACTTTAAAAGCTTATGGTCTAGGTCAGTGATGGCTAACCTTTTTGAGCCCGAGTGCCCAAACTGCCGCACAAAACCAAAGAATTTCCTCAAAGTGCCAGCACGTCAATTAAACCTTAACAACAAGATTTTAGTATCTAAAAACTCTTTATAAAGTTGCCTGAACTATGTAACATCATTTGTAAAGGTTGGAATCTTTGTATTGTCAGAGAATCAATTTGATTCACAATCCTTTGGTTTTCATTTCAATTTATTGGCAATTTATAATGTTTTAATGATTTCATTCAATTTAATGAATTTAGGAAGAATTTGATTCAGTTACACAATATATTTTAAATGTATTATTCACATAACATGTCAAATGTATCCTGAGTAAAAAAAAGATAAACTTCTTAAAACTGTTAACTGTGTCAGGACTCTGTGTGTATTCCCAAAGAATCTATACATGAAAAAAATTAATGTGATGTTTGTTGTTGCATGCATGCTGATAACTTGTCAATCCTTGGCTCATAATGCGTTAATTTCAGAGCAACACATGCAGCACTCATGTCATCCGTTAATCTGTTTCTAGCATCAGATTTTATATGATTCAAAGCCAAAAACAGCTGCTCACAAGTATAGGATGACCCAAACAAAGTAAGAAGAGCAATCCCAAGTGCTTTCATGGACTTAAAATTGTCTGGCAGAGAATTCCACGCTTTTAGGATTTCATTTTCAGAACTGCTAGCAGTGATTTCATTTGTCACCCTTTCACACTCAATACGTTCAAGAGCCGCACGCAGGTCATTGAATTTACTTTTCCAGATAGAGCTTTCTTGAAATTCCAGTAGCTCCATTTCCAAGTTTTGAATATCCAACCACTGTAAGCAGGAAAGATCAAGATCTTCAAATGTGGACTTTTCTGGGGAAGTAATAAATGAAAGGGTTGTCTCCATCTTACGGAACCGAGAAAATCTTTTACTAAAATTCTCCTTTGCTTCGGCTACAATGGTGGAATATGCTTTGTGGATTTCCTGGTGTTTTTTAGGACTGTCCACAAATGTTGTAGAATTATCCAAATGTATTTTTAGGTTGGGAAAATATTTCAGCTGTCCACTCTCAAGGTCTTTTTCAAAAACATGCAATTTTCTCTCAAAAGCTTTGATGTCACTAAACATGCTTTCTGTTGTTTTTTTTCCCATGCCTTGTAATTTTTTGTTTAGTACATTAAAGTGGTTAGTAAAATCTGTAAAGAACATGAGGTTGGTAAGCCAGGCCATGTTGGTGAGTTGAGGATAGTCTTCCCCCTTTTCGTTCATAAATAGCCTAACTTCTTCCAAGCAGGCCACAAATCTCTCTAACACTCGTCCTCTGCTCAGCCACCGGACATTATTGTACATCAGTAAAGTGTTATATTGTGCCTGAACCTCATCAAGAAGGGCTTGAAATTGTCGAAAATTAAGAGTACGCGCCATGATGAAGTTCACCATTTTTGTTACATCTTTGAGGACATCGTCAAGTTTTTTGCTGCTTTCTTTGGCACAGAGAGCCTCTTGATGTATTATGCAGTGAAATTGAATCAGTGGATGTTTTGCTTCCTTAGCAAAGAAATGAATGAATCCTGATGTTGTCCCCACCATGCTAGGTGCTCCATCGCTAGTAACTGAAACCACTTTTTCTGGACTTATGTCTAGTGATGAAAAAGCCTCCATCACAGCATTGTGGATATCTATCCCTTGTGTTCTTCCAGGCAAAGACAGCAGTTTTACCAGCTCTTCTCTCATGATGTCACCAGTAGCATAACGCAAAATGAGCGCTAGTCTTGCATGGTTAGTAATATCTGTACTTTCATCCAAGCACATGGAGTAGAAGGGTGCTTTTCGTAAGTCGCAAGTAAGCTGTTGACTAACATCAGCAGCCATTCGCAGAACCCTATCTTTTGCAGTATTTCTGCTTAGCGGCATCTCAGAGATGCGCTGCACAATTTTATCCTTGTTTTGGAAATCATGGAAGAGTGAATTACTCCCAGCCAAAATTGCCTTTTTGATAAAATCTCCATCAGAGAGGGGCTTACCATGTTTTGCCATGCACAGTGAAATTTGAAAGCTGGCAACTGTAAGATGATTAGTTTTTGAAAGATAGTTGCTAAAACTAAGAGACTGGGAGTGATATTTCTTTAATTTTCCTACAAGGAACTCTTTTCTTTGAGCTAAACCAAGTTCAGCAACACTGTTATGGTTGGTCTCAAAGTGACGTTTGACACTTGATGTGCGAGACACAACACTTTCATTACACATAATACACAATGCTTTCCCACTGCGTTCAATCACTCCATATGTCTCTGTCCAGGCCTCTTGGAATGATCTTCCACTATCTGTTTTTGCTTTTTTTGCTGTACTCATTTTCTTTGTTCAAGACTTCAAGTCTACAAAAAGATAAAATTTGTATAATAAAAAAAAACTAATGAAGTGCTGTATACAAATCCGTTCCCATATAAAAAATATGTGATTGGGGAATTTTATTAATTGTAGACATCTGTTTTGGTCAAAAAATATACCTGTTTAGTTGTTAACATTTGATGTAATTTTTTTTTAAACTAATGGGTGACACAAATGAAACCCAATTAAAAAGCCATTCTGTCATTATACAATAGTGCTGGGGTGCAATGATTCACTAGTTTTCTCGATGCAACGATTTTTCCTCCTGCCGATCCATATGCATCAATCTTGAAGTATGATTTGAGATACAGTAATAGCAGTTAATCAAATTGAATCATTGTGATTTAATAACCATGAATAACTGGACTGAGGTTAATCCTTGTAAAATGTTCATAAACGAGGTAAATCTACCATTAATTAGATCAAGACATGGCTCACGACTAGGGTTACTACCTTTTCTTGTGGCCAAACCCAAACAAATGGCAAATGAATAAATGAAATCCCATCAGAAACCAGACACCAAATAGAAAACATAGACAACAGCCTTATCACAAACCCGAACACAGGTGGCAACCCTAACCTGGACACCTAGACAAATAGCCAGATAATTTAATAGGTTTTTAAAAAGAAGCCCAGATAAGTTTATAATTATAATTAACATTAGTATTATTGGTCCAATTAAACCTAGGCAGCACAGGTAGGGCAAAGTAGAAGTTTACCTAATAATTATTGATGTAGAATGCAGATTGCGTCTCCTGTTCTCCTCAAGTCTCCCGCCAGGGTGGGAGGGCGTGACAGAAGAACGCTCGGTGCTGCAGGCGAGGACCTGGGCGGGTTCAGAGGCGGAGGCGGGGAGTGAGACTTTGTTTCTCACAGCCCCACGGTGGTTCAGGCAGCTAGAGGCGGCACCGCGAGGAACACATTGCCAGATGAGCTGCAAAGCAGACACCAGCACACTCACCTCCCGCCGCGCCGCATATCTTAATTGCGGACCTTCCCGCGTGCCAGCTGCAAGGCCTTCGCGTGCCACAGCTGGCACGCGTGCCATAGGTTCGCCATCGCTGGTCTAGGTGACAGTTTTATTCAAGGGATCAGAGGATTATACCAAAAACCAGAAGCTGTAGTGGGAGTTAATGGGCTGGTAACAAATAGCTTTAATATAGCTCGAGGAACTAGACAAGGTTGCCCATTGTCTCCGTTGTTATTTGTGCTCTCATTAGACCCTCTGCTAAGAATGATTTATGCTTGTGATGAAATACGGGGTGTGAAGGTTGGGTCTTGCATATTTAAGGTGTCTGCTTTTGCGGATGATTTATTAGTTATGTTGACGGAACCTCACAAATCTTTTTCAAAATTAATGAATGTGATTGGACTATATGGACGGATAGCCGGTTTTAAATTGAATATGGCTAAATCAGAAGCATTAGATATTAATGGGGAATTACAAAATGATTGGGGTGTAGAGTTTCCTTTACGCTGGGCAAAAAATAAATTTAAGTATTTAGGAATTTGGTTAACTAAAGATCCACGTCATCTGTATAGGCAAAATTTTAGGATGCTTCTACAAGACATGCAAAATAAATTGCAAGATTGGACACCATTGCCTCTATCTTTAGGCGGTAGAGTGGCTGCTTACAAAATGATAGTCTTTCCTAAAATGTTATACGTTTTACAACTTATTCCGTTGCGGCTATTGAGGCAAGATGTTCAAAAAATGGAAAGATTACAGAATTTTTTTTGGAGGGAAAACACCAAGACTAAGAATTGATCAATTATATGGGCCGTGGTAACCGAGGTATCCGGATGCCCAACCCGGCCTGTACCCATCCCCCACCCCTCTCCCCCCCACCTCCCTTCTTTTTCTCACCCCTTCCACCGTCCCGTCCCCCACTCCCCCCACCCCCCCCCCCCAATACAAACCGCACAGACATCAGGGTATGGTGCAAACATTGCTTGGTCGCAGCTTTATTGACTGTAAACACCGGCCCAACATGGGCCAATTTGTAATCCAAAACAGTAACAAAAATAACCGCATAACCCCCCCCCCTCATCCGGATGGTGCCCCCCACCAGCCGTTAGTAGCAAAGTGGAGCACCATCCACACCACCCCCCCCGGGGCCCCCCCCCCTGCGCCTGCCTAGCCGTTATAGCAAAGGCCGACTGAGGGGGTTCCTATTTCCGGGTGGAGACCCCATCCAGGACGTCTCCCCCAACCTGACGAGCCATGCCGCTCACCTGGAAGGCGGCATACGGCTGCATTGAGGCACCGGGTCCACGAGCACCAGCTCGCTACCCCCACCCACCCGGCCCAAAATGGGCAAACCCCCCCCCCCGCTGCAACGCCAAACACAACCCCCCCCCCCCCCCCGCAAACAAAGGGAGGGAGGGAGGGAAACCTTTTCACCAGCGCGAGCAAGGAGGAAGAGAGGGAACGCCGGCCAGCGAGCCCTCCTTGCTCGCGCTGCCAACCACGTGTCCGCCTACGCGGACCAATCAGGTACGCCCCCCTTCCCCGTCCCCCCCCCCCGACAAGCACGGCCAGCCAGGAGGTCGGGCCCCGGAACCCGGTTACCAAGGCCGGCCGCGGAACCGGGGCCCGGCGGCCCAGCCCCTCATAACCGAGGTATCCGGATGCCCAACCCGGCCTGTACCCATCCCCCACCCCTCTCCCCCCCACCTCCCTTCTTTTTCTCACCCCTTCCACCGTCCCGTCCCCCACTCCCCCACCCCCCCCCCAATACAAACCGCACAGACATCAGGGTATGGTGCAAACATTGCTTGGTCGCAGCTTTATTGACTGTAAACACCGGCCCAACACGGGCCAATTTGTAATCCAAAACAGTAACAAAAATAACCGCATAACCCCCCCCCCCTCATCCGGATGGTGCCCCCCACCAGCCGTTAGTAGCAAAGTGGAGCACCATCCACACCACCCCCCCCCGTGACCCCCCCCCTGCGCCTGCCTAGCCGTTATAGCAAAGGCCGGCTGAGGGGGTTCCTATTTCCGGGTGGAGACCCCATCCAGGACGTCTCCCCCAACCTGACGAGCCATGCCGCTCACCTGGAAGGCGGCATACGGCTGCATTGAGGCACCGGGTCCACGAGCACCAGCTCGCTACCCCGCCACCGGCACTAGGTAGCTCGCTATCCTAGAGCCGCCCCCACCAAAGAAAGCTGCGACCAGCACCAAGACTCCAATGCCTCCTGCCAATCATTGAGAAGCAGGTCTTGCCCCACCGGAGCCAAGTGAACCCCATCGAGCCGGTAAAGCCCAGCACAAGCGACATCAGCCCACGGGTGTCGAACATGTATCCCACCCGACCGCTGCACCCAACGCCCAATCTGACGGTTGAGCTTGCACAAACCCCTCGACCAACGCCGTTGGGTCCAGCAGGCAGGACGAGGAACAATGTCCGACCAAATGATGGCCACCCCTGGGATGACCTCCCGCAGCCGGGCAATGTCATCCGAAATCGTCAGAATGAGCTGCAGGCGAGCCCAGCCAGCAACGTCATTGCCCCCCAGGTGAAGCAGCAGCCCGACTGGCCGCTGCCGCCGTCCGAGTTCTGCATGGACGTGGTCCAGGAGCTGTCCCCAGTGCATACCGCGGCGGCCCATCCAGCACAGGCGCACTCCTGTCCCAGCAAGACCAAGATGAACCCCCAACGGCCGAACAGCCGCTCGACGCTCCGCCCAGTAGACGAAAGAGTGCCCGATGATCTACCAGTCCCCACCGGACACACCACCTGCAATCAGAAAAGAGCGGACCGCCACCAGCAAGCAATTCTGCAACAGGGAGAAAAGCATTAGTACCCCCCCCCCTGCCCCGCCCTACCCCCCCCCTTTTTCGGGCAGAGTACCCAAGGAACTAGGCGGCCCCCCAGAGGCCGGTGGGCGAACATACCCAGCATAAGCCCCCGACCGCCATCTGCCAATGCGCTGAATGACCCGCGAGTCCAGACCCGCAGCCGCCGCGCTAGTCGCCGCCCCAATCCGAAAGGAGTGCGAAGCGTAACTCCGTTCGGGGCAACCCAAGGCGCGCAAAACCAACCGTAGCACCGCCGTGAACTGATACTGGGTCACTGGCCTGCCGTCCGCGTGAATGAAGAATTGACCCCGCGCCCCCGGTCGCTGTTGCACGTACGCACCCAAAGCCCGCACGGGACAAGACAACAAGGGAGGAATAGCACGGAGCAAGACCCAACCCCCTTTTCCGGACTGGTCCGTCTTAGACCGAGATAAGAAAATCTGCACCCGCACCGGATCCACACGAACATGCCCGAAGTCGAGCCCGCCAAAGGCCCCCCGGCTCGCGGACCGAGGGACGAGCTCGGATACCCGAAAGGCGCCGAAAAAGGCCGTAGTAAACAGCGCATGAAACAAGACCGCCTCGAAACCGGAGGCCGCCACCCGCGGTAAAACCTCACAAACCTGCAACAACAGTTCATGAGATATCGGGAGCCGCCAATCCCGCGCCACCGGCTGTACGCGAGCCCATCCGGCAAGCAGACGCCCAACTAAAAAGGAGACACGCGGGTTTCCCCAACCAGCAGCCTTACAAAAGAAAGAGAAGCCCGCCAATGCTCCAGCGACTGCCGACCGGGCCCAGCCCTCCTGCTTCGCCCACAACACAAAACGGCCGACCAGACCATCCGACACCGCCCCCCCAGACCAGCCATGCGCGCCCAGAAAAGCACTCACCTGACGGTAGCCCCGCCGGTACGCCGCCCAGGTACTACGAGCCACCGATGCCGCCAGGAGAACCATTAGGTCAGGATCCCAATTCTCCAGAGATGCTCCGAAACCAGTGCAGGCAGCTCGTCCGCCTGAGGAGCCAGCCGCCGGAACTGCGCCCACTGAAAACGGGACAAAGCGTCAGCAATAGAGTTCTGGGAACCAGGCACGTGCCGAGCCCTAGCGGTGACATTCAAGCGCAAGCAGGCCAACACCAACACCCTCATCAAAGAAGCCACCCAGGGGCAGCGGGGGGCTTGACGGTTTATGACCTCAACCACTGCCGCGTTATCGCACCAAAAGACTACCCGCCGGTTCCGCAAGCGGTCCGGCCATACCCAGAGAGCCACCACAATGGGAAAAAGTTCCAGGAAGGTGATGTTCCGGGTGAGGCCGGAGCTTACCCAATCCGCCGGCCAGGGCTCAGCACACCAGGACCCATGACAATACGCCCCAAAACCAGAACCGCCCGCCGCATCAGTAAACAACTGCAGATCGTGATTCGAGAGCTCCGGCAGCTGCAGGACAGAGGACCCGTTAAAGCCAGCCAGAAAGGCATCCCAGACCCGCAGATCCGCCCGCATCCCGGCGGACACCCGAATACGATGATGGGGCAGTCGCAGCCCCGCCATCGCCAAGGAGAGTCGCCGCGTAAAAGGACGCCCCATGGGGAGGACACGGCAAGCAAAATTGAGATGTCCGACCAACGACTGGAGGACACGGAGGGAAATCTTGGAAGCGGAACCTATAGAGGCCACCAATTCCCGAAGGCGACGGATCTTTTGCGCCGGCAAGTGCACCACCATCGCCACCGTGTCAATTTCAATACCGAGAAAAGTAAGGCACGTAACCGGTCCGACCGTCTTATCAGATGCGACGGGGATGCCGAAGTCGGCAGCCACACGCAGAAAAGTACTGAGGAGATTGGGACACGTGGGAGCACGCTCAGGCCCGACAAACAGAAAGTCATCGAGATAGTGCACCACGGAAGCAGCCCCCGACTGTTGTTCCACGACCCAATGCAAGAACGTACTGAAGGCTTCGAAATATGCACAAGAGATGGCACAGCCCATGGGCATGCACATATCAAAATAGTACCGCGCCTCGAAGCGAAACCCCAGCAGAGGGAAAGCCGTGGGGTGAACCGGCAACAGACGGAAGGCCGATTCAATATCCACTTTTGCCATAAGGGCACCAGGCCCGCAGCGACGGACCAGGGAGACGGCGGCATCGAAGGAAGAGTAATGGACCGTACAGAGCTCGCGAGGTATGCGGTCATTGACCGAAGCGCCTGGAGGGCAAGAGAGGTTGTGTATTAACCGAAACTTGCCCGGCTCCTTCTTGGGTACCACCCCCAACGGCGAGACCGTAAAGGGAGAAAAAGGGGGCACCAGGAAAGGGCCAGCCATGCGACCCAACGCACACTCCTCGGAAATCTTCCGCCGCACAAAATCCCCGTAAGTCCGAACGGAGGCAGCATTGCGGGACCCCCCTTTGGCAAGCGCTCCCCGGACAGGAATGCGGAAACCCCGGGAAAACCCGCCCAGAAGCAAACCCGCCGCCCTCCCCTGACGGGAACGCCCGTACGCCAGCAACCAGGGGCGCATTGCCGCCACGCGGACGGGGGTATGGGCCAAGGCCCGCCCCGAGTTACTTCCCCGCCGAGGGGGCCCCCGGGACCCGTTTTCTGCTGCACTTCGCAGCTGCATGCGCACCCCCGCACAAGGAGCAGGCATGCTTGAATTTGCAATCAGGGAATGGGCAGGACGCCTTGTTGAAGCGCCAGCAGACATCCCCCCCAACGACAGCACCCTTTGGCTGAGGCAAAGCCGAGCCGGGGCCACGAAAGGAACGCCCGCTAGCCGGCACCGGAGCCGGTCCCGCCCTGCTGGCCGCCCCGCCGGATACCCCAGTGCGACCCCGGACGGACATCTGAGTCAACCATAGGTTGATGTCTTTCGTTCCCCACAGCAAACGGCTATTCTCCTCCATCTGATCCCGAAACTCCTCGTCGTAATTTAACCAAGCCCAACCCTCGTGAGCCTGGGACGCCGCCAGGATATTATCAGCATAGGCGAGCAGGGCCCCGTACTGATCCGGGAAGTAATGCCCCCATACGCTCGCTAAACGCAAGAAGGCGCGGGTCCAGTTGAGGGTGTTGCGCGAGACCTTGCGCACCCGGCCCGCCTTCTCGTCCTCCTTGCGTTTTTTCCTGCTCTCACCCGAGCGCTTCCGACCATCGAGGAGGCGGAAGATGTCAATATATTTCCGGCGCTTGATCCGCCGCCGCAACTTCCGCGGAACGGCCTCCCACAACTCAGAGCACTGTATAACGGAGACCCCACCCAAGGCGCCCTCTGCCGCCCCCCGCGGGGAACCGACCGATGAAGTCGAGGACGACGACGAGGAGGAAGAGGAAGAGGATGCACGCCTGCATCGCCGAGCATGTTTGCGCTTCCCAGCTACCTTCCCCGCCCCCACAGAGCCCGGTGTAGATTCAGAGGCCCCCCCCCGCAGCGCCACCAGCATACTCACCACTCCCCCCAGCGGGGGCGACAGGAGCCCCGTCAGATGCCACGCCAGGCGCCGGAACCTCGAGCCCAGCAGAGGCCCCCGCTGACTCCCCCCGATCCGCACCAGCCAACGTACCAGAAGAAGCCATGGAGGTGGGAGGCGGTGAAGTCCACGGCACCTGCGGAGAAGGGGAAGAGAAAGCAGCCAGAGCACCAGGGGTACCGAGAGCAGAGGGCGACCCGGCCCCCCAAACCCGAGCCAAAGACCCCAACCCCCCAGCCTCCCAGGCCGCTGCCCCCCCGGCCGGCCCACGAACGTCCCCTAACCAACCCCCCCAGCCACCCCAAGGGCCTCCACCCCCCCACGAGGCCGTTCCGAATGGCCAAGGGCCCGCCGAACCCAGGAAACCGGTAGCAGGAGGGGAAAACCAAGGGGAGGGGGAAGGCCCCCCCGCTCCCGGGGGAGGGGGTGAAAATGAGGGCCAGCCCTCCGCTGCAGTAGGCAGCAGGCCATGAACAGGGGCCCGCGGAGACCCGGGGCCGCCGCTGGCCGGGCCGCCCGACCCCTCGCCGCCCCCCAACGCCACCAATGCAGCACCCTCGACCAGAGGCCCCACAGAGGGATCTGGTTCACCCCTGGAGGCACCCGCCGCAGACACGGGCACTGGGGGCCCCCGAGCGGCCCCCCGACCCCGGGTCCGCCGCACCCCGCTAAGCCCACGGCCCCGTCGCGCCGCAGGCGGCCCCCCGGGAGCAGGGGCCGCGGCCCGGGCTCTGCCGCGGTCTCCAGGCAGGGCACCACGCCGCAGCACTCCCCGCCCCGGGCAGCACCCTTCGCCCCCCTCGCTACGCCCCGCAGCGGGACCCGCCGAGCCATGAGAACAGAAAAAAGGGGCACTCAGCCCAAAGGACGGCACCCGGCGGCAAGGCCCTGCCCCCCAACCAACCGAGGCAGCACCGCTGTATAGCAGCAGGTGTCCCGGTATCTAAAGATTTCCTGCTCTCTCTTTTTTTTTTTTTTTTATTTGTTTTTAAACTATTTTGTATGTGCCTGGTTGCTTGCGGGGTTCCGTTCTGTGAGATAATGGGCAGGAACGCCGCGCCCAAGGCCCCAAAGCCAGTCGGGGGCCCGCCCAGCAAAGAGGCCGCACACAGGCCGGACCAACCCCCCACGTGCCCCACAGCCAACAGCCACGCTGGACTCTGCGGGGAGAAAGGTAACCAAGCGAAAGCGCTTTGGTGTCCTTTACTTCCTTTTTGTGGTGATGGGAAGGCACGGGGACGACACGCACCCCCCACGGAGCACCGGGGACCGAACAACGAGACCGGTAGGCCAAAAAACAATCCACCCGCACCCGAGAGCAACCAACTCCAAACCTTTTCACCAGCGCGAGCAAGGAGGAAGAGAGGGAACGCCGGCCAGCGAGCCCTCCTTGCTCGCGCTGCCAACCACGTGTCCGCCTACGCGGACCAATCAGGTACGCCCCCCTTCCCCTTCCCCCCCCCCCCCGACAAGCACGGCCAGCCAGGAGGTCGGGCCCCGGAACCCGGTTACCAAGGCCGGCCGCGGAACCGGGGCCCGGCGGCCCAGCCCCTCAGAACAAGGTGGTATAGGGTTGCCTAGAATAGAACAATATAATCTAGGATGTCTGCTTCGACATGTTAGAGATTGGATAGTAGGGACATCAATATATACACCATATGATTTTGAGTCCGCATTAGTAGCTCCTTATTCACTTCTATCTGTGTTACATGTGACAAATGTAAAATTACCGAAGGATTTTAGAAACAATATTTTATGGCAAGGGGTCCGCTGGAGTTGGAAGTTGCTCTGTGCAAAATTGGGCATTCCAAGTGATGTTTCTGGATATTTGCCATTGCAAGGTAATTTAGCCTTTCAACCAAGTACAACGTCTATTTTTTTAAAGGGTTGGGAGAAAAAAGGTCTACAACAATTGTGGCAAGTAATAAATGGAGAAGGCGCACTTAAACCTTTCATGGAATTAAAAAAACACTATGGATTGCCACAGGGGCATTTTCATGTTTATTTACAATTAAAATATTATTTGATTTCAATGAAAGATGGGAGACGAGGTTTGAGACAGGAACATTTTGAAAAATTGGAAAAATGGTTTGTAATAAAGGATAAAGAAAGAATATCGGTCGCTGATTATAGTAAAGCCTTGAATAACATAACACAAGTCAGGAGCTATAGACACTTGAGTCTAAAATGGGAGAGAGATCTTGGAATTAATCTTGAAGCGTTTGAATGGGAAAAAACCATTGCGCGTATCCCCAAAATAATTATAGGAGCAAAATTACGTGATATGAAATTCAAAATAATACAGCGTGCTTATATCTCACCTTATAGAGCATGGAAGGCGGGTTTTGCTCAACACGGTGATTGTCCGTGGTGTGGAATGGAGCAGGCACATTTGGGCATATGTTCTGGACATGTAAACGAGTAAGGAAATTTTGGGATGGGATTCAAAAATTTCTAATGAGCATATTAGGGCAGACATTGAAATTAACCTCAGGGTTTGCTGTTTTAGATGCTCCTTTTCAGGGACTTTTTTCATCAGGGAATAGATTATTAATAAGAAAATGTTGTCTGCTTGCAAAGCATTGTATTCTTCGGAAATGGAGAGAATCTGGAGGTCCAGAATATTGGGAATGGAGGAATGTTTTGCATCAACTGGTATTATGGGAGGGAGAGGCTTCTAGAAAACATGTTCGTAGAAGAGCATGTTTTTTGATGACTTGGTCTCCATATCTTGAAAAGTTGTCGGCCAAGGTAAGAAAATTTATTTATTTTTATTTATTTATTTAGCTGTATTTATATACCGCTTTTCACCGGGTCAAAGCGGTGTAACATAGGGGGTGGGAGAATTAAATACAAGGGTAGGGCCATCACCGAGGAGGTAACATTGATGATTTTGTCATGGGACAGACTTAGGACATGGGACAGACGTTTGGTCAGACAATGGACAGACGTTTGGTCAGAAATGATATTTTAACAGTGTAATTTGGTATAACCTTTATCTTAGTAATTTAAGTTGGCATAATTAGGACTAAAGAGATGGAGGGGGGTTGAAGGTAAGGGTGGGAGTGGGGGGGAGGGAAGTGGGAATTGGGGGGGAGAAGGGAAGGGAGGTAGTGGGCAAAAGTGGGAGGGGGGATAAAAAGTAATAGTTATTCCCTGTAGTGGGATATAATATTGTTGTCTATTATGCCTTAATATGTATGCTGCTTACAATATTTCAATATGTTTGTTATTTACAATGTTTCTATATGTAAGCTGCTTTTAATGTTTTAATATGTTTAAAATTAATAAAAAGATTTAAACATAAAATCAGTGCGGTTTACAGATAACAATTTGTACAGAGTAGGAAGAGCCTGCTCTGCATTTACATTGAATGGGTAATACAACTTGGATTCAGAACAGGGGCAACTATATACAGACTATATACAGTCTAGGCAGGAAGTCGTTATGCAGTTGTGGCGACATGGCTTGCCCTGAGAGCTATGTACAGGGAAGTAATTTGTTTAATGGGTTGTCTGTTTTTTACGTTTAGGTTGTAGGGCTGTGTTAGGTGAGGACGTGTTGTTGGCCTGGGCGTAGTGTAGGAGAAAGAGGTGGTGCTTTAGTGCCTTTCTGAATTGGGCAAGGTCGGTGATCGTGCGGATGGTCACTGGGAGCGCGTTCCAGCAGGTGGGTGCGTAGAACATGAAGGCTCTGTTTTTTGTTGCCTGAGTGCATTTTGTTACTTCGCTAAGGGTTATTAGTGTGTTGGTGGCGAAGGACCTTCTTGCTCTGGTTGCAGGTGTGGGGTGGATAAGGTTCATCAAGGAGCTAGAGGTTGTTTTGTTGATGGCCTTGAATGTTAACAGTACTACCTTGTAAGTGAGCCGGCAGTAGATTGGTAGCCAGTGTAGCTCTTTTAGGATTGGAGTAATGTGGTACCTTCTAGAGGCCCCATGAAGGAAGCGGGCAGCAGCGTTCATTGCTAACTGTAATGGGTTTAGTGTGTTCCTAGGGAGTCTGTGAAGGATCACATTGACATAGTCAAAGTGGGGGGTTACTAGTGCCTGGAAAACTGTTTGGAAGTCGTCTGGTTGCAGCAAGGGTCGAAGATGTCAAATTGTCCTCATCTTATGGTAGATTTTCTTGACGATGTTGCCTATGTGCACTTTCAAGTCGAGATGCTGGTCCAGCGTGACTTCTAGGTAGTGGATGGTGGATCGACTCGGGAACTCGGCGTCTCTTGTTTTGTTTTTTTTATTTGAAGTCAGGTCTGCTCCTCTGTTGCCGGTGCCACTGCCACTGAGCAAATAATGGTGGTGGCAGGGCAACAGCAGGCAGCGTGGGGGGGAGCCGAGGCTGGCAGCCAAAAATGCACCCCTATATCCTTTGCGCCCTGTGTGGCTGCACCACTCACACAGGGCTAGGTACGGCACTGCTTTCATGATCATATAAGTTCTGTCGTAAAATGCTCATCATTCTCTCCATCAAATCAGGTCTATGCTTCCTTATCTTTCCCCATCTACACTCACTACACTCCTTCTCAGCCTGGTCATAACTCACCTCGATTACTGTAACATTGTATATGATAGTATTCCTGAATATGAGATCAAACGCTTACACGCTATCCAGAATTCTGCTATCAGACAACTGTCATATGCCTTAAAGTACAACAATATTACACTCTTGCTAATTCATCATCACTGGCTGCCTGTATACAAGGTACAATACAAAGTCTTGACAGTGGTACATAAAGCACTGCACTGTGGCTTGTCCCCCTACCTTCCTTCCCTAACTATTCTTCACACTCCTTAGATGTCCTTCTGCTCAATTCATGCCAACCGTTTCCTCCTTCCATCTGTTACTCAAGCTAGATATGACTCTACTAGACGTTGTGATGTAGCAGACTCTTATGAGGCAATGGAAACTGATAGTGATCCGGTGGAGAGAGCCGGTACTGCAGGGGAATGCAGGATTTTCTCTGTTGAGAGGAAAAAAGAATGCAGAGCTAATCAGGAACCACTCCTCACTTCAAGGCAGGTGAGAAGCCAAGTCCCTGATTGGGCACGCCCAAGCAGGAGGCGGGCAGTGCAGCACTCAGCCAGCTTGTTAAAAACCCAGAAACAGTTAGACAAGAGAGAGGACCACCAGGAGAGGGAAGAAGGACACACGCACCTGGACGAGGACAGGTCAGATGACCAGGAACAGGAACGTGGGAGAGAGAACCACTAAGCAGCTGTGATCCAAGAAGGAGCAGACAGAAGCTGGGAGACTCAGGGGCAGAGAAAGATTTCTGGAAGCTGAAGAATTCTAAGGCACTGAGAGACCCAAGGCTGCAGCTCAGGAGTTCAAAGGACCCAGAAGAACCTTGGAATAGGAGGCAAAGGGATAAAGAATTACCCTGGAAGAAGCCCAAGCACAAGGTATCTGGTGGGTGTGGCACAGCTAGCAAACTTAACAGTGGAAAGCCAGAAAGAGTGAATTTTAATTGTGAAAGACAGGATAAAGGCAAAAAGTTTGATACTAACTGGCTAAGTCAAGAAAAGCCTGACTGTTTTCCTTTTAACACTCAGAGAGTCTCTAGACACAGCTGGAGCGTTTTACCCTGCACTGCCATGTGGAGATAGGTGGGGGAAGGGAAATGCTTGCACGCTGCAATGTTGTCCAAGTAAAAGCACTAATAATTGCCTAGAGATAAGTAATATAAACAAGCATTTACCTGAAAGAGGATTTGCTCAGTCTAGCTCAGAAAATACACAGGCTGAATTACTTCTCACCGAATTCAGAGAGTTCCTTAAAAGCAGAGCAGTTTCTACTCAGAGCGTAGCAAAGCCATTGATCAGCTGGCAAGAAGAAATGCCTTTAATTTCTTTGCCATCTACAGAACAGGAAGTCCCGATGGATTGCTCTACCTGTATGATTCCAAAGGACATTTAAGTGTTTTGCTTGCCAGTGTTGTATGTAAGAAAATAGCAAAGTTATCTCACTGTTTGCTGGGATAAAAGAGCTTATCTGAAGAGAATAAGTGGAAGCATATTCTGTGCCATTCAGGAGCAGTGCTGATATCCGAGTTTCTGTTACCTTAATGAAAAGAAGATCACATGACAGGTGAATGTGATCAGTAATGGACATTCAGTTAAGCAGTGAAAAAAAGCCTTGTTTAAGTTCAGTTTCTCCATCTTGTTTTGTGTCATATTATTTCATTTACGTCTGCTGCATTTGAACTGCGAAAGCGGGAAATAAACTTCATAAAAAAGAAATATTCTTTGCCTTGCCTTATCACTTGAGCACCAACACAACTACAACATTAACCCTCAAGGGCATTCAAGGCCAGCCCCTCCCTTAACCCTCAAGGTCCAGGGAGTGGGTGGGTGGCAACGTTCCGCTTTCTACTTCCTTGCACCAAACCTATGGAACAACCTTCCCCCAGATCTCTACCTGGAACACTCCAATGCTAAATTCAAAGCTTCAATCAAGATGCACTTTATTCCAGAAATTTTCCATCTCTCTTCCTAGATTTTGTTGTTGTTGTTAAGTACCGTTGAGTCGCTGTCAACTCCTGGCGACCCTCTGAATAGTTGACCCAAACTTTGTGTGGTCTTCAGCCAAGCGGCTCATAGAGTAGTATCCATAGCTGCTGTTATTGTATCGATCCATCTCATTGCCAGCCTTCCTTTTTACGGTGACCTTTTATCTTGCCAAGCATTATGTCTCTCCAATGATCTCTCTCGTCGCATGTGTCCAAAGTGTGAAAGTCAAAGTCTTGTCATCTGAACTTCTAAGAAAAGCTTAGGTTTGATCTCCTCTAGCACTGACCAGTTTGTTCTTTGGGCAGTCCATGATATACACAGTATTCGTCACCAGCACCATAATTCAAAGGCATCAATTTTATTCCTGTCTATCTTTTTCATTGTCCAACTTCCACACCCATATGATGTTATTGCCTGGACAAGTCGAATATTTTTTATGGAGAGACATCTCTGCTCTTGAGAATCTTGTCTGGGTCCTTCATAACCATTCCACCAAGAGCAATACGTTGTCTGGTTTATTGACTGCTGATCTAAGTAAGCTAAAGCTGTCAATTTCAATTTCTTCTCCATCGATGATGAACTTATTGATTTTAACAGTTGTCAGTATCTTTGTCTTCTTAACATTAAGGTGCAGACCCATTTTCAGATTATGGACCCCGATATTGAGATAGGCAGACTTTGTGCCCCAATGGCGCATTGCCTGCCCGCTTACACCATTAACACGGATTTTCACTTCCGCACCGGTGGAATTGAAAATCCAGGTTAACCTGGACGCCCCTGCAGCTGCAGAGGCTACACGGGTAGAGGCGATTTTTGATGCTACCCACATAACCTCTGTGTCTTAAAGACAGGCGAGGAAAAACCTTGCCTATCTTTAAGACGCAGAGGGCTACGCTTGTAGCATTGAAAATCGCTGCTACCCATGTAGCCCCTTCCTCCGCCCCCAGTTTGCCCTGGAATGCCACTAACACGTCCCTAACACGCCCCGATGCTATGCGAATAGAATCTGGGCACGTTAGGGATTTAGCCAGGATTTTCGAAGGGCACTACCCATGTAGGTGCCCTTTGAAAATCCCAGATAAAGCCTTTACATGGGTAACTAAGGAAATTACCCGTGTGAAGGCCTTCGAATACTGGGCTCTATAAACCTTGATTTTGAGAAGCGAATGTGTCAAATTGTCTTCACCTTCAACCAGTAATGTGGTATCATCAGCATAGCGAAGGTTGTTGATGAGTCTCATGAATCTTCACACCTCGCTTGCCTTCATACAGTCCTGCTTCTCTGATGATTTATTCTGCATATAAAAATTAAAGAGGTAGGGGAAAAGAATGCAGCCTTGCCGTACACCTTTGCTGATATTTAACCATTCTGTTTCTCCTAGTTCCGTTCAAACTGCTGTTTCTTGATCAATGTAAAGGTTGTGCAAAAGAGCCATCAGGTGTTCTGGAATACCCATGCTTCTTAATGTGGCCCAGAGTTTCTCATGGTTTACACAGTCAAAAGCCTTGCTATAGTCAATAAAACATATATGGATATCCTTTTGTTATTCTCTTGTCTTTTCAAGGATCCATCTTACATCTGCGATAATGTCTCTCGTTCCTCGTCCTTTCCTGAACCCTAGTTGCACTTCTGGAAGTTCTCATTCCAGATATGGCTGAAGCCTCTGCTGAATGATCTTGAGTAGAATCTTGCTGGCATGTGGGATTAGAGCAATTGTGCATTAAATTTCCACAGTCAGTTGAGTCACCTTTCTTTTCCAATCAGTGGGCTATGAATTTGTCTTCCAAATTTCCTGGCAGAGCCTTGTAAGTATGTTAACAGCTTCATCCGATTGCTGTAATACTTCAATGGGAATGCCATCATTGCCCAATGTTTTGTTCTTTGATAAGGCTTGTAATGCTGCTTTGACTTCTTATTTCATTACCAGTGGTTCCTGATTATAAGATACAGGTTGAAAAGGCTGTTGATCCACTTGATCTTTATGGTATAATGACTCTGTATGCAACATATGGACATACTCTCAACCAAACAATATTGCTCTTTCCTGTGCAGACAACATGGCTGTGGACAGACTACCCCGTGACACATAACATGCAACACATCCCTGCCAATCACCCATGGCATCACTGTGACCCCCGCCTCCCCTTGGCCCAGGGCACTGCTGGGGGACCCCTCACACAGCTCTGTCACTCCCATCATGGACTCAGTATCCTCTGCATCCCTGCTGCTCTTGCCAGTGCCCCCTCCTCTAATGTGACTGTCCCTGGCTGGCCCTCTTAATCTACACACCCAGTGTCCTCTGTCACCACCACCCCTCACAGCCATCAAGCCCATGCTGTGGCTTCCACAGAGGCACCCCTCCCCCCCCACACTGGCTATGTCTGCCCACTGGGGTGTCCACCACCCTTGCTGCACAAGGCTATCAGTGCCCTCCCCTTCGGTATTGCACAGTACCTCTATCAGGATGAGGGCACCCACCCTGTCTCCCCCTCTCACCCTCAAGGGGTGTACTATGGGTCAGGTGGAGCTTGCGGTGGCCCTCCTGCTGGGGCCGCTCAATCCAGTGGGGCATTCCCTGCTCTGTCACCCCAGTTGTGGCCGCTCCAGTGTGTCATTTATTTTTATTTATTTACATTCTCTTATATACCGCGCTATTCTGCATCAGTGCGGTTTACATTGAACAAACTGAAATTACATTGAACAGGGCATTATAACTTGGAGATAACTATTTACAGGGAACATGGGCTATGGAGGGTTAAGTGGCTTGCCCAAGACCACAAGGAGCACCTGTGGGACTAGAAACCCCAGTCCTTCCGGCCCAAGGTTGCTGTCCTCTAGTGGGATTTGAACTCCCGACCTTCCGGCCTGAAGTACCTTGCCCCAACCACTAGGCCACTCCTCAGTCCCCTCCTCAGTCTCCTCTGGCACAAGGAGAGCATGCCCCTCCCCCCGGGATGACTGTGAGTGGAACCAACAGGATGGCCATTGGTTACACTGGGCGGCCTGTCTGGCTCTCATGTGCCTGTGAGTTGCCCTGTCTGCATGCCCCATCTGCTGCTCCCCCAATGTAGCCCTGCCATATGGGTGTCTGTTGCCCACCTGTCCCTCCTGGCACTTGCTTTGTGCCTGTACAGGTGGGTGCTACACATCATTTGTCCCAAGGGCCAGTGGTGACCCCCACAGGTCTGTCCTGGGCCCCCTCCTTTGCTCCCCCGAAACCCTTGCTGCCCTCCTCAGGTCATATGGTTCAGCATGCCATCTGTGCTGTGCTGCAGAACCACTGATCTTCTGTTCCACACATGCTATGTCCCCTGGACTGCATGTCCATATCCCTGGCTGACACTCCGGCATCACTGCATGCATGTACTGGCACATCTTGAGGGTACATGTGGATGTGCCTGGTCCTGTGGTCCTTCCCCAGACACCACTTCTCCATGGCCCTGTCTCCCATAACCCCCTCCCCTCATCCCTTGAACTTAGGGCCATGTTTGCTTCCTCCCACCCCTTCTGCTCCAAATTCCAAATGGTGCTCTGGACGTGTGGTGTCATTCCCCAGTACCTTGGATGTTGACGGCACGTCCTCTGTGGGCACACTACTACCTCACCTGTCCACTCTCACACCTGGTCACATCACATGTCAGACCACCGACCTGCGGGGTACCCCCCTGGCTCATCTCCCCTCCCTTCCCGCTGGGCAGGCTCTGCTGCACAGGTGGACATTTGCACCATGCACATCTGACTCCTATGCCCAGTGCATGACATGTCTTCCCCTCCATATCTTATGCTACTACTACAACTACTAAACATTTGTATAGCACTACAAGACGTATGCAGTACTGCACAGACACATGTAAAAGATGGTCCCTGCTCATCAGAGCTTGCAATCTAGTCAAGACAGACAACACAGTATCTGTAGACATGGGACACAGCTAGGGAGAATGATAAGGAAACACAAAGGAGATCAGGTGAGTCAAGTTCCGAAAGCAGCAGAGAAGAGGTGAGTTTTTAGCCTGGATTTGAAAATGGTCAGAGAAGGTGCCTTGACATTGCACACCTCTCTATCTGAGCCATGCATGCCCTACTTTGTTTGCACCTCCCTGTCGCACCTAGCTGCCCACACCATGGTTCATGCCACATGTGCTCTGGACCTCTACAGGTTCACACAACTCATCACCCCAGTCATCCACTGCCTGGCCCTGACCACAGTCCCTCCACCTTTTGCCAGAAAGGTCCATAAACCATTATTAAAAGGGACCAAGGATATCACTGCTTGACCCAATACAAGCATTGAGGAACCTGTGTCTTTTGGGGAGACTGCTAGGTACTTATGACCTAGATTGGCCACTGTTGGAAACAGGATACTGGGTTTGATGGACCTTGGTCTTACCCAGAATGGTATATCTTATGTTCTTATGTTCCTATAATGCCATGGACGTGTTTCCAAGTTCAGTCCATCTGACCCTAACTCTGCCCACTTCCGCAACTGTGCTTGCGTGGCTCTTCTTTGGGTCAGCCATTCCCTTCTGCTCCCTGGCTCCCCTGTGTCTCCTTACCCCTCCCTCCATGCTCTGTCCTTTCTCCTCACCCTGGCCATGCCTCCCAGTGCCACTGTCAGTGCTAATGTTCCCATACAGGCCTAGTTGCAAAGGCATGGCATCTCTAGCCTCTCTATGGCAACCATCTACTGCTGCATCGCAGAGGGCCGACAAAAAACACATATAGGTAAAATAGTCAGGTAGATTGTTAGTATTTAGTTTGTCTCTTAATTATCTGTAGCTTTTGTGGCTCAGCATCATGGTTAGGGGCATCTGGCATGTGTCTGCAGACCTGATGATCGTCTAGGCACTGTACAGGTACACTCGGCTTGCTCTCACTGCAGCTGCTGCCTGAACCACAGTGTAAGTCTTAGCATGGTGTGGCGGGTGGTACAGTATTGGACCCATTGCTTCTGTATCACTCATGATGTGGTAGGGTCTGTGGACATGGGGGATGAGGAATGCCATGAATGCATGTGCCATCCCATCCCAGGTCAGACTTCACATCTGCATGCCCAGATCCCCCCATCCCAATGAGCTGACACACCTCTGGTGACACCTCACCCTGGCCCACATATTGCCATTGCTCCCTCAGGCCTCTTGACACATGGGTCGAAGTGTCTTCAGTACTGAAGACAGCTTTAAACTAGATTCATTGGGGATGGGTGAAAAGAGCCCCCAGGTAAGTGAAGAAAATCCCCAGGTAAGTGAAACATTAAATACCTCTGTAGAAATGGGTAACAGGGGTAACATCTGGAAAGCGGTCTGAATAAATGCCCGGGTAACATGGGAAATAAGATCCCAGATGTTGAGGCTTTAATGGAAGAAGCTGACTTAGACTTAGTGGCAGATATGGAGACATGGTTCACGGAAAACCATGGCTGGGATGTAATTATATCGGGCTATACTTTATTCAGGGTAGGAAGAAGGGGAGGTAGAATAGCACTATATGTAAAAAATAATATTAAAGCTATAGAATTGCAGGGCTTAAAAAGGAAGAGAGGAGGCACTGTGGGTTAAACTACAAAGAGGGAAAGGTAAATCTATTTGGAGTTATATACAGATCACCCTCACAGGGAAGAGAAGTGGACTAAAATTTAATAGAAGACAAACAGTATTGCCATGAAAGGAGAAATGCCACTGATTTCAATATGACAGATGTGGATTGGCACATCCCTGCTGAGGAGTCATCTAGAAGTAAGCAGATCTCTAAAGGGAGAACTATTCAGGCAATTGATAACAGAATCCACATGTGATGGGGACATACTGGACTTAGTGCTTACCAATGGAGAAAGTGTTTCTGATGTTACAGTGGGAGATCATCTTGCATCCAGTGATCACCAGATGGTATAGTTCAGTATTAGGACTAAGGCTCATAAAATCCATTCAAAAGCGAAGGTTTGGGACTTTAGGAAAATTAACTATGCCAAAAACTTACTATGCCAAAACTAACTATGCCAAGGAGTGGAGGAGTAGCCTAATGGTTAGAGCACTGGCTTGGGAACCAAGAGAGCAGGATTCAATTCCCACTAGCACTCCTCGTGGCCTTGGGCAAGTCACTTAACCCTCCATTGCTCAGAAAAATCCAAGTTATCAATGTCTCTGTTTAATGTACATTACCAAGCTTAAGTTACAATGATTGAAATGATAAAGTGGTATAAAAAAAACAGTTAAATAAATAAAGATTGGACAATACCTCAAAGAGTCATTAGTGGGATGGGAACAGCTGAGGGATGTAGAAAAACAGTGGGCAAAACTGAAAGGGGATATTTTAAGGGCAACAGATCTTTTTGTTCAAAAGGCACTTAAATGTAAAAGAAAAAGGAGGCCGCTATGATTCTCAAAAGAAGTAGCTGAAAAGGTGAAGAAAAACAAGGAGGTCTTCATGAAATACAAGAGATCACAGAGAGAGGAAGACAGGCATCTATATTTGGAAAAACTTAGAGAAGCTAGCAAATTAGTCAGGAAAGCAAATGTACAAAAGGAAGAAGAAATAGCCAATGCAATTAAAACGCGGGAATACGATTTTTTTCAGATGTGTTAGTCAGAGGAGGAAGGGCAAACGTGGTATTGTCAGACTGAAGGGTGCAGGGAGGAATATGCAGAAACTGATGAGGATAAAGCAGAATTGCATAACAAATATTTCTGTTCTGTGTTCACAGATGAAGGGTCAGGAGCAGAACCTGTTAGACGGCTGCCTGGATGAGAATCTTCAGTCTTGGCAAGTGCATATATCTATATGATTTGCAAGGGATTGTGGGCAATGCAGTTCATTCACACCAGACACAGCTGCTCACAATAATTAGTTGTGCTTTTGGGTAAAGCCAATAAGATATTTATTTATGGGGTTATTTCTCCCAACACAGATATGCTTGGTAGCACATAAATCAGGTTACTTGCTTTCAGTGTTAAACTTGAAAAAACAAAATCAGGAAAACATTTTAACTTATCAGGCAATCAAAGCAAAAGAAATAAGACCTGGTTGGTAACAAACTGGTCTTTTCTGTACGCTTTAGCTAATATTCTCTTAGCAATGTCAAACAAACCAAAAGCCACAAAGAAGAGAAAAAAACTGTTCTTTTCAGGTTAACTTCTTATATCTTCCCCCATAGATTCAGAAGTGATTCTCTCATAGCTCACAAGCAATTAGGTAAGGCTTAATTGCTAGCAGTTATCCAGCTGAAACCCCTTAGCTGGCTTGCTTTCTACTGCGTGGCTAAAAATCCTACCCAAGAGCTTTTCTGAGTAGATTAAAGAACAAGCTTGTATTTCTTTGTGATGGTTGTTGTATTTTAACAGAAAATCACCAAAGGAGTTTAGACAGAGAGCAGTCCATGTAAACACATTCTTCATCTGCTATCATTCCCTCTTCTTCAACAAGCATGGGTTCAATATCATGGATTGGCATAGATGAATCTCCCAATGGAGCACTTTCAGGGGAATACTTGTTTCCCTGCTGTCTTTCAAGGTTATAGCTAGGGCATAGATCAGTGTTCATACCTGAGCTTCCATTGCTGTTAGAGTTCCTCTCTATATAGCCTGGCCAGTATGTAGTCCAGTTCTTATGTCCAGCCTTCCAATCCAGATCCCTGGACACTAGATCTCTCTTCACATACCTTCTGGCATGGGTCTTAGGACCCCTTCCACGTGCAGCCGTCTCCCTCACAGGTACCGTCTGGAGATTCCTAGCTCTGCAGCACCATTCCTCTGGCTTTCCCCAGTCCAATGGTGTATGCTGGCCCTTGGAATGCCTCCCAGTATACGTACTGCTCTGGACTCTTCTAGACCTCTCAAAGGCTTTTCTCCTCTTTCTTCCAAAGGGTTTCTTTCCCTCTCTGTCCGTCCGGTTTGGCTTCTGCTTCTGATAATCCTTCAGATGAAACTGAGGATAAGTCTCTGGATATCCAAGGTGATCATGAAGATGATGATCCTCAGGATAATTCTCTGTAGAATAAACTCTACCTTTATTCTGCTTAGATGAGTGCTCCTCCCTAACACAGCGCAGCTGTGCTGAATCAGGCCCTGCCCTTTGAGATGAGTGCTTAGGGATTACCTCATAGCCCTCCTGATTGAACACACGTTTCCCCACTTCAGCTCCTCTAATGGCTGTTGGAAACCTGGTGCATTTTGGGACTGGTAGTCTTTTATGGGAAAATTCTGTTTTCTTATTTCTACCAGAACTGACAGGTTGCTTGTTCAGAGTCACTTCACCTTTTCTATAGCTCCTTCCTGAGCTATGATAAGCTTCCTTATCACAAACCTCAGAAAGCACACACAAACAGGAACAGAAGTGATCTCAAATGATTTTTTAGAAGACTGTGTTCATGAGGAACTAGCTAAACTAAAAGTAGACAAATCCATGGGTCCGGATGGAATACCTCCAAGAATACTGAGGGAACGTCGGGACGTTCTAGTAGCTCCACAGTCTGACCTTTTCAATGCTTCTTTGGAGTCAGGTGCCAGAGTACTGGAGAAAGGCACATGTGGTCCATTTACACAAAACCGGAAGTAAGGATGTCGTTGAAAACTACAGGCCGGTTAGTCTAACCTGTGTGGTGAGTAAATTATTGGAAACGCTGCTGAAAAAGAAAATAGTGAGATTTCTGGAGTCCAATGGATTACAGGATCGGAGGCAGCATGGATTAACCAGAGGTGGGTCATACAAATCCGATTGAGTTCTTTGACTGGGTGACCAGGGAGTTGGACTGAGGTAGAGCCCTAGATGTGGTGTACTTGGATTTCAGTAAAGCCTTTGATACCGTTTGGCACAGGAGACTTATACAAACTGAGCTATGAAAATACAGGGCTTAAAAGAGAGAGAGGAGGCACTGTGGGTTAAACTAGAAAGAGGGAACGAGAAATCTGTTTGCAATGGCATGATATACAGACCTCCTTCACAGGGATAAGAGGTGGATGGAGATTTACTAGAAAACATACTCACCATTACAAGGAAAGGGGAAGTGCTATTGATAGGTGATTTCAATATGCCAGATGTGGATTAGCACATCCCTGCTGCGGTGTCATCTAGAACTAAGGAGATCCTGGATTCTGTAAAGTGAGAACTATTCAGGCAACTGGTAACAGAACCCACATGCAAAGAGGTCATACTGGACTTGGAGCTTACCTATGGTAAAAGTGTTTTTGATGTTATACTGGGAATCATCTCGCATCCAGTGATCACCAGATGGTGTCGTTCAGTATTAGAAATCCATTCAAAAGCAAAGATCTTAGACTTTTGGAAAATAAACTTTCCCAAGATGGGCCAATACCTCAAGGAGTCGTTAGCGGGATGGAAACAGCTGGGGGATGTAGAAAAACACAGTGGGCAAAACTGAAAGGGGATATTTTAAGGGCAACCAACCTTTTTGTTAAAATGGTAAATAAAGGTACAAGGAAAAAGGAGACCGCCATGTTTTTCGAAAGAAGTAGCTGAAAATGTGAAGAATATGGGGGGGGGTCTTCATGAAATACAAGAGATCATAGAGAGAGGAAGACAGGCATCTATATTTGGAAAAAATTGGAGAAACTAGCAAAGTAGTCAGGAAAGCAAAGATTCAAAAAGAGGAGGAAATAGCCAATGCAATAAAATGGGGGGCTAAGACATTTTGCAGATATGTTAGTGAGAAAAGGAAGGGCAAAAGTAGTATTGTCAGACTCAAGGGTGAAGGGGAGGAATATGTAGAAGCTGATGAGGATAAAGCAGAATTGCTTAACAAATATTTCTGTTCTGTGTTCACAGATGAAGAACATGAAACAGTACCTCAGAAAACACCCACAAACAAACAGAAGTGAGGGGCATCTTGAATGATTTTCAGAAGACTTTGTTTGTGAGGAACTAGCTAAACTTAAAGTAGACAAAGCAATGGGACTAGATGGGATACACCCGAGAATACTGAAGGAACTTGGGGATGTTATAGCAGCTCCACTGATCGATCTTTTCAATGCCTCTTTGGAATCAGGAGCTGTGCCAGAGGACTGGAGAGAGGCACATGTGGTCCCTTTCCACAAAAGTAGAAGTAAGGATGTGGTTGAAAACTACAGGCCGGTTAGTCTAATCTCTGTGGTGAGTAAATTATTGGAAACACTGCTGAAAAAGAAATAGTGAGGTTTCTGGAGTCCAGCAGATTACTGGATTAGAGGCAGCATGGATTCAACAGAGGCACATCTTGTCAGACAAATCTGATTGATTTCTTTGATTGGGTGACCAGGGAGTTGGATCGAGGGAGAGCCCTAGATGTGGTGTATTTAGATTTCAGTAAAGCCTTTGACACCATTCCGCACAAGCAACTTATAAACAAACTGAGCACCCTAGGGATGGATCCTAACGTTATTGCTTGGCTTAGAAATTGGTTGAATGGGAGGTGGCAAAGGGTACTGGTAAATGGAGCTCACTCTGAGGAGAAAGAGGTTACCAGTGGTGTGCCCCAGCAATATGTTCTTGGTCCGATTCTTTTTAACATTTTTGTTAGTGATATTGCAGAAGGGCTGTCGGGTAAGATTTGCCTCTTTGCAGATGATACCAAAATCTGCAATAGAATAGACACCCATGAAGATGTAGATAACATGAGAAGGGATCTAGCTAAGCTTAAAGAATGGTCTAGAATTTGGCAAATGAGATTTAATGTTAAAAAATGCAAGGTCATGCATTTGGGCTGAAGCAATCCAAGGGAGCAATATAGTATAGGGGATGAAGTACTTTCGTCTATAAAAGAAGAGCGGGACGTAGGTGTGATTGTGTCTGATGATCTTAAAGGGGCTAAACAGGTAGAAAAAGCAAAGGCGAAAGCTAGAAGGATGCTTGGGTGCATAGGGATAGGAATGGCCAGAAGAAGAAAGGAGGTGATAGTGCCTCTGTACAAGTATTTGGTGTGACCTATTTAGAGTATTGTGTGCAATTCTGGAGACCGCACCTTCAAAATGATATGAACAGGTTGGAGTCAGTACAGAGGGTTGCTATAAAAATGGTTAGTGGTCTTCGTTATAAAGCATATGAGGACAGACTTAAGGAGCTTAATATGTATACTTTAGAGAAAAGGCGGGATAGAGATGATATGATTGTGACATTTAAATACCTCTGTGGCATAAATGCACAGGAGGAGAGCGCCTCTTTCGATTGAAAGCAAGCCCTGCTACAAGGGGATATAGGATGAGGGTGAAAGGGGATAGACTCAGGAGTAATATGCAGAAATATTTCTTTACAGAAAGAGTGGTAGATGCGTGGAATAGTTTCCCAGTGGAGATGATAGAGATGAGGACATTATCTGAATTCAAAAAAGCATGGGACTAACTCAGAGGATCCCTTAAGAAAAAAAGGGGACTGTTGTAGTGGTTGATATGGAAGGGCAGACTAAATAGGCCATGTGGTCTTTTTCTGCCATTATGTTTCTATGTTTCTGTCTATCTCATGCATATTCACTGTGGATATCCTAAAAACCTGACTGGCCTGGGGTCCCAGAGGACTGGGTTGAGAACCACTGATTTAGACTCCATGTTATGGCCTTGTCTTCCTTTAGTGCCCCTTTTATTTCTCTATCATCTAATGGTCCAATGGACTCCCTCACCAGCTTTTTGCTTCAAATGTGACTGAAAAAGGTGTTATTTTCAGTTTTTGCTTCCACAGCAAGTTTCTTTTCAATACGCTTTGCCTGACTTACCAATGCTTTGCATCAAACTTGCCGGTGCTTATGCCTATTTTGTTCATTTGGACCACTTTTTCATTTTTCTAAAGATGTTTTTTGGCTATAACAACCTCTCTCACCTTATCAATAAACCATGCTGGCAATCATTTGGCCTTCCTTCTACCTTTTTTAAAGCATGGGATACATCTAGACTGGGCTTCTAAGATTGAATTTTAGACAATATCCAGGCATAATGTAAAAACTTAACATTTGCAGCTGCTCCTTTTAGTTTTTTCTTAACCATTTTTCATAATCTCCCTTTTGAAAAAGTTAAATGCTAGCATAGTAAATTTCTTTGCTGTTCTCCATTTGTTACATCAGGTTTTACCATGTTAAGATCATTTTTGCCAAGTGGTCCCAACACCATCACCTCTTGTACTACAGCCTGTGTTCCACTAAGGAATATATTCAATATAGCTCCCCCTCGCGTCAGTTCCTGAACCAGCTGCTCCATAGAGCAATCACTGATTTCATCTGGAATCTTTATCTATCTAGCATGTCCTGATGTCATTTTCACCCAGTCAATAACAAAGTAATTAAAATCACCCATTATTAATGTATTGCCAACTTTTTGCTGCTTTTTTAGCTTCCCTAATTTCTGTTAGCATTTCACCATCTGTATATTCAGGGGGAGTGTAATACATCTCCACTACTATTCCTGTCCCCTTTCAATTGGAATTTTGGCCCTTAATGATTCTACAGTATATTATGTTTCCTGCAACAAGTTTCTCCTCTTTGACCGATTGCCCCTGCTCACATATAGCACCACCCCTGGTTAAGAACATAAGATATGCCATACTGGGTCAGACCAAGGGTTCATCAAGCCCAGTATCCTGCTTCCAACAGTGGCCATTCCAGGTCTCAAGTACCTGTTAGGTTCTCAGAGGTATACACAATTCCATGCCGTTTGTCCCAGGGATCAGCAGTGGATTTCTCCAGTCTTCTAATGTTTTATAAACTTTTTCTCCAGGAACTTCTCCAAACCTTTTTTAAATCCAGCTACACTATCAACTTTTACTATGTCCTCTGGTAATGAATTCTAAAGTTTGATTACGCGCCGAGTGAAAAAACGTCTTCTCAGATTAGTCTTAAATGTGCCACATTGCAGCTTCACTGCATGAAGGAGTAAACAACTATCTACATTTACCTGTTCCACACCATTCATTTTTTTATAGACTTCTATCATATCTTCCCTCAGCCATCTCTTTTCCAAGTTGAAGAGCCCTAACCTTTTAAGCCTTTCCTCATAGGGATATCCTTCCATCCCCTTTACCATACTGGTTACTCTTCTCTGAAGCTTTTCCAATTCTGCTATATCTTTAAGATACGGCGACCAGAATTGCACACAATATTCAAGGTTGCAGTCGCACCATGGAGTGATACAGAGGCATTATAATATCCTTAGTTTTATTTTCTATTCTTTTTCATATGATTCCCAGCACTCTATTTGCTTTCTTGGCCCCCGCTGCACATGTACTATCCACACTGATGTCCAGATCCCTTTCCTGAGTGGTGATTCCTAATGTGGAACCTTGCATCGTGTAATTGTATTTTGGGTTGTTCTTCCCTAAGTGCAAAACTTTGTACTTGTCCACATTAAATTTCATCTACCATTTAGACGCCCAGTCTCCCAAACTTTCAAGATCTTCTTGCAATTTTTGACAATCCTCTTGTGTTTTAACAACTTTGAATCATTTTGTGTTATCTGCAGATCTGGTCACCTCACTCGTTATTCCTGTTTCCAAGTCATTTATAAATATATTAAAAAGTGGGCCCAGACAGATCACTGGGGTACTCCACTATTCACCTCCCTCAATTGAGAAAATTGTCCATTTGGTACTACTATTTGTTTTCATTTAATCAGTTCCTAATCCACTTAGTACAATGCCTCCTATGCCATGACTTCTTAATTTTTGCAAGTCTCTCTCATGAGGGAGCTTGTCAAAGGTTTTCTGAAAATACATATACACTATGGGCCCAATTCTGAGTTGCGACTTGCGGGACGTGCAGCCCCACAAGTCGTCCTATCCCTATTCCCCCTCTCTCTCCACACGGCTAAAGTAGCAGGACAGGGAGAGCCAGCAGGCAGGGCAGGAGAGGACAGAGTCTGGGCAGACTGGGGGCAGGCCAAGGAAGCAGGACATACAGGGTCGATTCAGGTCAGTGTCATGGCCCTGTATGTCCTGCAGGGTCAGGGGGAACATATTGATTATTCCACCTAGCAGCAGCAAAGAGCTTTAATTTAAATCAAATCAAAATATAACAGCATAAAAAGCAAAACAGGGTCAGTATTCTTTGAGCAACAAATAAAGTCTTCTAGAGACCTTTACAAAGAGGCCTTCTACGTAGCGGGCAAGAGACCTGTGAAACATTTTCAATAGGTGTTAAAGCCAGGTGGCAGGTCAAAAGGCCATTTTGAAAGACTCCTTTTATCCAAGCAAGGACTGTTAATCACCCAGGAAGTTGGTCACAGCTTACCATAGAAGAACAGGACAGGGTACTGTGTAGCAGCCATCTTTTAATAAGTCTTATTTCCCTCCCTCCCTCCCCAACACCCACCCCGGGATAATCGTAGCTTTATAGGTACTTACACACCTTAAAGGAAAGGAGGTGCTCTCAGGTGCAGCTCGTTATCCAAATCAGTCATACATTAAGAACCTGAGATTAATTAAGCTTCAGGTGAACAAGGTATATTAAACATATTAGGTACACTTTTATTAGAATAAGTATCCACAGCAACCCTTAGTAACATAGTAAATGATGGCAGATAAAAACCAGTATGGTCCATCTAGTCTGCCCAGTGAGATGGCAAGAGTAGGTGCACCTGCCACTGCGCAGGCCACCCCTCCCCATGTCTTTGTTTAGGGGTGAACCCACCGCTCCAGGTAGGATACCCCTATTTTTTGATAAATTAGATGGTTCAGTTTATTTTGATTTTATCCTGTTGCTGTAAAAGGGATCCACTGTGTCTGTCCCATGCTATTTTGAATTCCGTCACTGTGTTTGCCCCCACCACTTCCATCGGAAGGGCATTCCAAGCATACACCACCCTTTCAGTGAAAACGTATTTCCTGACATTGTCTTTCAATTTACCCCCTTGCAGCTTCACATTATACCCTCTGGTTTTACAGCTTCCCCGTCTTTGGAAGAGGTTTGTTTGTTCATTATTTCTCTTTAAGTATTTAAAGGTCTGAATCATATCTCCCCTACCACTCCTCTCCTCCAGAGTGTACATATTTAGGTCTTCAAGTCTCTTCTAATAAGGCTTCTGACGCAGGCTCCAAATCATTTTGGTCATCTTCCTCTGAACAGTTTCCAGTCTTTTTACATCCTTTGCAAGATATGGTCTCCAAAACTAAACACAGTATTCCAAGTGAGGCCTCACCAGTGACTTATACAGTGGCATTAGTACCTCTTCCTTTCTGCTGGTAATTCCTCTTTGTATGCAGCCCAACATCCTCCTGGCTTTTGCCACCGCCTTGTCGCACTGTTTTGCCACCTTGAGATCTACAGAAACAATCACACCAAGGTCTTTTCCCTGATCCGTGCACACCAACCTCTCGCCCCCTATCACGTACATTTCCCTTGGATTTCTGCTTTCCAAGTGCATGACTCTGCACTTCTTCGCATTAAATCTTAATTGCCAAGCATTATACCATCCTTCCAGCTTTTGTAGATCTTTCTTCATGTTAACCACTCCCTCAGGGGAGTCCACTCTGTTGCAAATTTTCATGTCATCTGCAAAAAGATAGACTTTTCCATTCAGTCTTTCAGCAATATTACTCACAAATACATTGAACAGTGCCGGGCCCAGGACCAAACCCTGGGGCACCCCGCTAATCACCTTCCTTTCATCCGAGTGAGCTCCATTTACCATTACCTTCTGTCATCTGTCAGTCAACCAATTTCTGATCCAGTTTACCACCTTGAGACCCATACCCAAACTACTGAGTTTATTGATAAGCCTCCTATGAGGAACAGTATCAAAGGCTTTGATGAAATCCAGGTAGATGACATCCATCGCATGCCCCTGATCTAGCTCTCTGGTCACCCAGTCAATCAGATTTGTTTGGCAAGATCGTCCTTCGGTAAAACCATGTTGCCTCGGATCTTGCAACCTGTTTTGTTTTTGTTTTTTTATTTAGGTTTTAACAAATAATAGACCAAAACTTGGTACACAGGAAAATAAACTCCCACATACAATTCAAAGAAATTACAATTCAAGCAATACAAATGTATAAGGGAGACACATAATAGCCCACATCAAGAGAATCAACTGCGATGTTGTTGTTGTTAAGTGCCGTCGAGTCGGAGTCGACTCATGGCGACCCTCTGGATAGCTATTCTAAATTGTGTTCGGTCTTGAGTCAGGCGGCTCATTGTTGACAGACTGGTACCCATAGCTGCTGTTATTGTATCGATCCATCTCATTGCTGGCCTTAAGCTCTTTTGCGCTGACCTTCTATCTTGCCAAGCATGATGTCTTTCTCTAATGATCTCTCTCTTCGCATGATGTGTCCAAAGTATGAAAGTCGAAGTCTTGTCATCTGAGCTTCTAAAGAAAGCTTAGCTTTGATCTCCTCTAGTACCGACTGGTTTGTTCTTCGGGCAGTCCATGGTATACACAGTATTCGCCACCAGCACCATAATTCAAAGGCATCAATTTTCTTCCTGTCTATCTTTTTCACTGTCCAGCTTTCACATCCATATGATGTTATTGAAAATACCATGGCTTGAACAAGTCTAATCTTTTTATGGAGAGAGACATCTCGGCTCTTGAGAATCTTATCTAGGTCTTTCATAGCCATTCTGCCAAGAGCAATGCATCGTCTGATTTCTTGACTGCTTGTTGCTTCTTTATTGATAGTTGATCCAAGTAGGTTAAAGTTGTTCACGATTTCAATTTCTTCTCCTTCAACAATGAACCTGTTGATTATGCCAGTTGCCATGATCTTTGTCTTCTGTACATTAAGGTGCAGGCCCATTTTGAGACTATATTCTTTGATTGTGAGAAGCAAATGTTTCAGATCATCTTCACTTTCAGCCAATAATGTATCATCATCAGCATAGCGAAGGTTGTTGATGAGTCTTCCACCAATCTTCACACCTCTGTTGTCTTCATACAATCCTGCTTCTCTGATGATTTGTTCTGCATATAAATTAAACATTTAGGGGGAAAGTATGCAGCCTTGTCTTACACCTTTGCTTATTTTAAACCATTCTGTTTCTCCTTGTTCTGTTCGAACTGCTGCTTCTTGATCAATGTACAGATCGTACTCTTGCACAATCAGGTGTTCTGGTATACCCATGCTTCTTAATGTGGCCCAGAGTTTCTCATGGTTTACACAGTCAAAAGCCTTGCTATAGTCGATAAAGCACAAAGATATCCTTTTGGTATTCTTTAGTCTTTTCAAGGATCCATCTCACATCCGCAATGTCGTCTCTCGTTCCTCACCCTTTCCTGAACCCTGCTTGCACTTCAGGTAGTTCTTGTTCCAGGTATGGTTGCAGTCTCTTTTGAATAATTTTTAGTAGAATCTTGCTGGCATTTGGGATCAGAGCGATTGTGCGATAATTTCCACAGTCGGTTGGATCACCTTTCTTTAGTATTGGTATAAACACAGATCTTTTCCAGTCAGTTGGCCATGATGTTGTCTTCCATATTTCTTGGCAGAGCCTTGTAAGTACGGTAACAGCTGCATCAGATTGCTGTAATACTTCTATGGGAATGCAATCAATGCCTGGTGCTTTGTTCTTTGATAAGGCTTTCAATGCTGCTTTAACTTCTTCTTTCATCACCAATGGGTCCGGATCATAAAGTACAGGTTGAAACGGCTGTTGGTCCACTTGATCTTTATCATATAAAAACTCTGTATATTCCTTCCACCTTTTCTTGATCTTCTCAGCATCATTCAACATAGAACCTTGAGCATCTTGTAACATTCCAATTCGAGGCTGGAACTTTTTCTTTAACTCTCGTAGCCTTTACAGCTTCTGACTCATTTCATGTGCAGCTACATCAGCAGTCAGACGTCCCGAGGGCTTTGGTCCAACCACATCATAAATGCTGGCTTTACTCTGAGAAGTCTTCAGCTCTTCCCCAGTAGCTAGTTGAGTGCCTTCCGACCTGGGGGTCTCCTCTTCCAGCACTATAGCACAATTTGTTTTGTTGTAACTATCCATTGGGTTTTCATGGCAAGATACAGAAGTAGAGTGCCGGGCCTTTCTTCCGCGCAGTTTAACTGTGGTGTTGTTGCCGTTGTCACAGAAATGTGATCCTCTGCCGTCAACACTATCCCATTCTGCTGCTGCCCAGATGGGTGGTTTGTCTTGGTCTGACACCTCAGCTGAGACCTGTCCATCTTGGGAGACCCTGCCAGTAGTTAAACTACCTATAGTTTAGCTCTCAGCATCACTGATGCACACAAGCCCTGTGATAAGGAAGCTTATCATAGCTCAGGTAGGAGCTATAGAAAAGATGATGTGACTCTGAACAAGCAACCTGTCAGTTTTGGTAGAAGTAAGAAAACAGAGTTTTCACATAAAAGACTACCAGTCCCAGAATGCACCAGGTTTCCAGCAGCCATGAGGGGGGCTGAAGTGAGAAAACGTGTGTGCAATCAAGAGAGCTATGAGGTAATCCCTAAGCACTCATCTCAAAGGGCAGGGCCTGATTCAACACAGCTGCGCTGTGTTAGGGAGGAGCACACATTAGGACAGAATAAGAATAGAGCTTATTCTACAAAAAATAGCTACAGAGACAGCTTCAGGAAGAGATACAGAGGGAGATACAGCAACAGCTTCAAGCTCAAGCACCAACATCATCTCGAGAAGCAGAAGCCAAGCCAAGCGGATAGAGAGAGAAGGAAACTCTCTGGAAGGAAGAGAAGAAAGGCCATTGGCCGGTCTGGGAGAGTCCAAGGCAGTACCCATACTGGGAGGTATTCCAAATGCCAGCAGAGTCCATTGGACTGGAGTCAGCCAGAGGAATGGAAGGGCAGAGATAGGAATCACCAGTGGCTACCTGGAAGAGAGAAGACTGCATGTGGAAGGGACTTTCAGACCTATGCCAGAAGGTATATGAGAGAGGATCCAGTGTCCAGGGATCAAGATTGGAAGGCTGGACATCAGAATTGGATTACATACTGGTCAGGCTATACAGAGAGGAATTATGATAGCAGGAGAGGCTCAGGTATGAACACTGATCCAGACCCTATCTATAATAGAGAATGGCAGCAAGGGAATAAGCATTCTCATGATAGTGCCTTAATGAAAGACTCGTCTGTGCCAATGTATGATAGTGACCCTATGCTGATTGATGAAGGGGGAGATACAGCAGATGAAACTATTAATTACATGGACTGTTCTCTATCTAAATGCTATTGCTAGCTTTCTGTGAGCAAACATCAGCCATCACAAAGAAACCTAACTTTGTTCTTTATTTCCACTGTAAACGGCTCTTAAAGCAGGATTTGGGTTCACACAGTAGCAGCCAGCCAGCTAAAGGGTTTCAGCTGGTCAATTGATAGTAATTAAAGCTGCACCTGATTGTGTGGGTGAGCAAGGGAGAATCACTGCTGGGATCTGCGTGGAAAATAAGCAGAAGTTAACCTAACAAGCAAAGTTTATTCATTTCTTTGTGCCTTTTTATTTGGTAATTATTTGCTAAGAAAACATTAGCTAATTGCCTGACAAGCTGAAGGTTGTTTTCTGATTTGCTTTGTGACTTTATGTTATCCATTTAAACACTGCAAGCAAGTAACCTCATTTATATTGCTACCAAGCATATTTGTGCTGGGTGAATTAAACCCCATCAATAAAAGAAGTATTTTATTGGCCTTACCACTGGTATCACAACTCAATTATTGTCTTCAGCTGTGTTTGGGAGTGAAAGAACTACATTACCCACAATACCTTGCAAGAATCATATGAATATATGCATCGTCAAGATTGTGTAAGTTCTCACCCTAGGCAGCTGTCTGACAGCCCTCAAAGCACGACAAGCTGCAAACCAAGTGAGGGCGATATAAGATAGAAAACTAATACATCATTCTGATAGTAGTGGGTAGTCAATCAAACCAAATTATCCATCACTATCCCCTAACCGACCCTGCCTATCCAAAAGAAACTTCTCCAGATGAGCTACGTCCTGAAAAACATATGAAGTATTATCATAATTTCTGATACACTTACACAGAAACCGTAAGAAAAAAAAGGAGGCTCCCATAGCCAGCACTCGAGGCTTAAGAGCCAAAAATTGTCTCCAACGCATTTGGGTAGGACGCGAAACATCTGGGAATATGTTTATAGGCTGCTCACAGAATTTAGATGACTTAGCCTTAAAGAAAGCTTTTAGAATACGTTGTTTCATTAAGACTGACGTAAAAGAAACCAACATAGTAGCACGTAATGTAATCACATCAAGAGAATCTTCCAAAAAGGCAGTAATATTGGTCACAGAGGGAACTATTTCATCCAGGTCACCCTCAACAGATTTTACCTTTTTGGAAGCAGCAGAAATATAGTAAATCTGTTTAACATCAACAGGGTCAGATATAGCTAATATTTCTTTAAGATATTTATCTAACAAAATCTTTGGTGACAATGACGACGACTGAGGAAAATTTAAAAATCTCAAATTAAAATCACGCATAGAGTTCTCCAGAGATTCCATTTTAGAGTGTAAAATCAAGGAATCCTTAATTCCAATCACATTAACCGACTGAAGAGGAGAAATCTGAGATTCTAATTTAGTAACAGCTACATCCAACAAAGAAACTTTCTGATCAAGCTGCTGTAGTGAAACAGCAGCCTCCTGAGTAAATTTACATAAGTAGCCTACCGCCACAGATACCTTGGTATCTATGCATTCCCCACAAATCTTTCAAAATTTCTGCTTCCGGAGGCAAAACTGGAAGTTCTTTAGAACCCTCCATTGTTGCAAGGTGAACCGGATTAGGTAAGGAAACTAAAACATCCTTCCTGCGAGCATCAAAACATAAACCTGAAGTGGATTCATTCATTAGGACAGGACAGGGAGGAGGGGATCTCCCACCAGGGCTTAACAAAGCCCCCTCAGGAGATGAATGTGCCAATGGTTTAAGAGCAAATGCTTGTCTAGAGGACCGGCATTTTTGACTACTCCAGAGCCGGCCTCCAGGGTTTTAGGCTGTGATTTAGCCTTACGCTTACCCATTAAGTACAAGAAAGAATAGTTACTCACCTGTAACAGGTGTTCTCCAGGAGCAGCAGGAATCAGTCCTCACATATGGGTGTCATCGGCGCCGATCAAGCCCCAGCGGAGCATTTCCCCAGCTTTCCGTGAAAGCCTTTGGGAATGCAGGCACGCATGCGCGGTTCCCTTCCCGCCTAAAGGTGCCATCTTACCTCAGTCAAATGACATAGCTAAGAACAGCACACAAAAATGAAAAAATAAACTATGTACAACTTCAACTCCAAGGGGAGGAGGGAGGGTTGTGAGGACTGATTCCTGCTGCTCCTGGAGAACACCTGTTACAGGTGAGTAACTCCTCTTTCTCCAGGACCAAGCAGGAAGTCAGTCCTCACATATGGGTGACTCCCAAGCTCTGGGCTACCGAGGAACCCAGGCTGAACAAGAGAACTCCCTCTAGTCCCAGCAGCAAAGAAAGTCTTTTCAAGGACACAACCTCCACCGGTAGCCCAACAGAGGGCAGGAGTTGCCTAAACCTCAAAGAGATTCCGGAGTACTGCTTGGCCAAAAGCACTGTCCCTATGGGACTCCCTCTCCAGGTAGTAATGGGCCACAAAAGTCTGGCTTGAAGACCAAGTTGCAGCCCTGCAGATGTCTACCAAGGGCACAGAGCGGAGATGAGCCACTGATGCAGCCATTGCCCTGGCTCGGTGGGCCGTAACCCTACCCTGCAAAGGAAGGTCAGCTGCCTTATAAGCCCAGGTGATACAGTCAGCTACCCAGATGGACAAGGTACGCTTGGACACAGCCAACCCCAACTTATTGGGGTCAAAGGAGATGAAGAGCTGGGTAGCCCTTCTATGCCCCTGCGTACAGTCAAGGTAGAAGGATAAGGCCCTCTTACAGTCCAGGGTATGCAGGACTGCTTCAGCCTGGCTTGCATGAGGCCTAGAGAAGAATGTTGGAAGAACCACCTCCTGGTTGAGGTGGAAAGAGGAGACAACCTTCGGGAGGAACTTGGGATGAGTCCTAAGGACTACCCTGTTCCTGTAAATCCTGGTGTAAGGCCTATCACAGACCAGGGCCTGAAGCTCAGTTACTCGCCTAGCCGAGGTAAGGGCTATCAGGAAGAGTGTCTTCCAGGAAAGGAAGCGTAGTGGACAAGTAGCCATCAGCTCAAAAGGTGGGCGAGTCAGTTGCTGCAAGACCACATTCGGCTCCCACTCAGGGGCAGGACGACGGATGGGAGGCTTGAGCAAAAGCAAGCCCCTAAGAAAGCGGGACACAAAGGGGTGACCAGACAGAGAATGTCCCTCCACCAGAGAGTGGTGAGCTGCTAGGGCTGAGAGGTGGACCCGAACAGAATTGGATTTAAGGCCTTGATTTGACAAGTGCAGTAAGTACTGAAGGACTACTGGCACAGTACAGGAGAAAGGATCTTCTGTACATAGCTGACACCACACACAAAACCTTTTCCATTTGAGAGCATAGGTTTTCCTAGTGGACTGTTTCATAGAGGCTAGGACAACCTCCTCAACATCCTGAGGCAGGCCCCAGGGAGCCAAGACTACCCTTGCAGCCTCCAGACCATTAAATTTAGGGAGGAGTAGCCTAGTGATTGGGGCAAGGTATTTCAGGCCGGAAGGTCGGGGGTTCAAATCCCACTAGAGGACAGCAACCTTGGGCCAGAAGGACTAGGGTTTCTAGTCCCACAGATACTCCTTGTGGTCTTGGGCAAGCCACTTAACCCTCCTTTGTCCGTGTTCCCTGTAAGTATTAGTGTATGTGTCTCATATCCGCGCATGTTAAATGTATCCCCCAACTGTGTTGTGACCGCTTTGATTGAAGGATAAGGCGGTATACAAAACTGTCTAAATAAAATAAATAAATTGAGAGCTTTGCGATTGGGGTGCAGAAGGGAACCCTGCTCCTGTGAGAAGGTTGGGTGCAACCCCAGAGGTAGTGGAGAGTTCGGGCCACCAAGGGCGTGGGAGGAAACGCATACAGGAGGCCCTGAGACCAGGATATCAGAAAAGCATCCGCTGCTATCCGCAGAGGATGCGGTTGCCTGGAGCAGACCTTTGGCAGTTGCTTGTTCATGGGGCTGGCAAAGAGATCTATCAAAGAGAGACCCCATTTTAGGAAGATCTTCTGAACTACTGAAGGATGCAGCTGCCACTCGTGGGGCTGCAGTATTCTGCTTAATCTGTCTGCCAGGTTGTTGTCCTGGCCTGGAAGGTACACAGCCTTGAGGAGCATGTTGTGCTTGAGGGCAAAAGAACAAAGGTCCTGAGCCTCCCGACAAAGGATCCTGGACCTAGTTCCGCCCTGTTTGTTCACATAAAACTTGGCAGCTTGGTTGTCTGTCTGAATCAGGACAGACTGGTGAGCCAGGGTAGGAGTGAAAGCCTTGAGTGCAACCGAATAGCTCGGAGTTCAAGAAGACTGATGTGTTGTGCAGCTTCCCAGGGAGACCACAGGCCCTGGGTGCACTTGCCCAGACAATGAGCTCCCCAACCTTGTAGGGAGGCGTCTGTGGTCACCACTACTGTGTACCCTGGAATCTGAAAAGGCACCCCTTTCAGAAGATTGGGTGGGTGCAGCCACCAGTTGAGGGAGTTCAGAAACGGTCTGGACACCCTTATCATGTCTTTGAGGCTGCCTGTGGCCTGTGACCACTGAGACTGAAGGCACCACTGTGCAGGCCTCATATGGAGCCTGGCATTGGGGGTCACATGTACTGTCGAAGCCATGTGGCCTAGAAGCCTCAGGCAGAGTCTGGCGGAGACCAGGAACCTGCTGAGAAACTGATTTGCCAAGGCCATCAACCTGTGGGCCCTGTCTACTGGCAAGAAAGCCTTTGCCAGCAGAGAGTCCAGCCTTGCCCCTATGAACTCCAAGTTTTGGGAGGGGAGCAAAGTGGACTTTGCAAAGTTTATGACAAACCCAGACTTTGTAGAAGAGCAATAGTCCTGAGGGTGGCTTGTTGGGCCTCCTGGCACATCTGACCCCTGATGAGCCAGTCGTCCAGATAAGGGAAGACAAAGATTACCTGATTCCTCAGGTAGGCCGCCACCACCACTAGGCACTTTGTAAAGACTCTGGGGGCGGAGGTGAGGCCGAAAGGCAGCACTCTGTACTGATAATGGTTTCCTCATAAGAACATAAGATATGCCATACTGGGTCAGACCAAGGTCCATCAAGCCCAGTATTCTGTTTCCAACAGTGGCCAATCTAGTTCATATGTACCTAGCAGTTTCCCCAAGAGACACAAGTTCCACAATGCTTGTACTGGGTCAAGCATTGATATCTTCGGTCACTTCTTAATAATGGTTTATGGACCTTTCCTCCAGGAACTTGTCCAAACTTTTTTTAAACCCAGCTACACTAACAGCCTTTACAACATCCTCCGGTAACAAATTCCAGAGTTTGATTACACGTTGAGTGAAAAAATATTTTCTTTTATTAGTCTTAAATAGTTTACCCTGTAGCTTCATTGCATGTCCCCTAGTCTTTCTATATTCTGATAACGTAAACAATCGATCTACGTTTACCCGTTCCACTTCGTTCATTAATTTATAGACTTCTATCATATCTCCCCTCAGCCGTCTCTTTTCCAGGTTAAAGAGCCCTAACCTTTTTAGCCTTTCTTCATAGAAGTATCCTTCCATCCCCTTTACCATTTTGGTGGCTCTTCTCTGTACCTTTTCTAAAATCGCCATATCCTTTTTAAGATACGGCGACCAGAATTGCACACAATATTCAAGGTGCGGTCTCACCATGGAACGATATAGAGGCATTAGAATATCTTTTGTTTTATTTTCAATTCCTTTCCTTATCATACCTAGCATTCTATTTGCTCTCTTGGCCGCCGCTGCACACTGGGACGAGGGTTTTAACATGGTATCCACAATGACGCCTAAATCTTTTTCCTGGGTGGTGGTTCCTAATGTGGAACCTTGCATCGTGTAACTATAGTTTGGGTTGTTCTTCCCTAGGTGCATAAGCTTGCATTTGTCCACATTAAATTTCATCTGCCATTTTGATGCCCAGTCTTCCAATTTATCAAGGTCCTCTTGCAATTTTCCACAATCCTCTTGGGTTTTAACAACTTTAAATAGTTTTGTGTCATCTGCAAATTTGATAACCTCACTCGTTATTCCACTTTCCAGGTCATTTATGAATATGTCAAAAAGCAGCGGACCCAGCACAGATCCCTGGAGTACACCACTATTCACCTTTCTCCATTGGGAAAATTGGCCATTTAGCCCTACCCTCTGCTTTCTATCTTTTAACCAGTTCCTCCCATAATGAACCTGAGGTACTTTCTGTGGTCTGGATGAATGTGAGTGTACGCATCCTTTAGATCTAAGGAGCATAGCCAATCTCCCTGCTGGAGATAGGGCAGAAGTGTCCCAAGAGTAAGCATCTTGAACTTCTCCTTCACTAGGAACTTGTTGAGGTTCCTGAGGTCCAGAATGGGTCGAAAGCCACTGGTTCTTTTGGGCACCAGGAAATACCTGGAGTAGAAACTGTGACCTTGCAAGTGGGGAGGCACAGGCTCCACTGCCCTGTCCACCAACAGACCATGAAGCTCTTGAAGGAGAAGGTCTGTGTGCAGGGGAGGCCTTGGAGGCTCCCCTGGAAAGTAAGGTGGAGGCAGTTGGTGAAAATGCAGTTCATAGCCCCTGTGGACTATGTCCAACACCCAACTGCCCCCGGTGATAAGGGGCCACTGGTGGGCAAAGAGGGTGAGGCGACCTCCTGTGCAGGGTTGGGAGAGCAGTGGAGGAGAGGCTACGCTCAAGGAGTCAAAAGCCCCCACCCTGCTGAGTGGTAGCAGGGGCCTGAGGCTTGGGGGTCCTCTGGCTACGGGGCCCATTACCCTGGCCCTTGGCTTGCTGACCCTGGGGGGCAGCTTGGGCAGCCTGATATTGCAGGTACTGTTTGTAGGCAGTGCCCTTCCTCGGGTAAAAGGGCTTTTTACCCGAGCCCTTCTTTTTATGAGAAGGGGCAGAGGTCTTCCTTGACAGCCTTGTCCGTGTGAGGTGCTCAGTTTCAAGCTGAGCGGCCTTCTCGGTCATGGGCTTGCCAAAAAGGTTTTCACCTCAGCAAGGGACATCGACCAACTTGTCCTGAACCCATGGCTCAAAGGTCCGATGACTGCAGCCATGCCTGGCATCGAGCCGCGATGCCGGCTGCTGCAACTCGGGCCGAAGCCTCAAAGCCATCATAGGCGGCACGGGACTTGAACTTCGAGCAGTCCCGAATCCCCGAGGACAAGGACTTAAATCTCTGCAAGGGTTCCCCGGAGAGACAAGTAGAGAACCCGGCCAATTCCTTGGCCAGATCCCGCAAGTACATGCCCATGTACAGCTGGTAGGACTGGACACGGCAAGCAAGCATCGAGCCCTGGGGGCACCGCGGAGTGCATCTTCTGGCTCTTCAGACGATGCATGGCCAATTCCACAACCATAGAATGATGTGGTAGCTGTGCCTTTTGAAAACCAGGGCTCTTCCGGAGTCGATAGATCGAATCGACTCGCTTGCTTAGAACTGGTGCCGAGGCAGGTGCCTCCCACATACGTAAGAGGAGCCGTTCCAGCATCGGAGGAACCAGAACAGTAAAGGCCTCCTTCGGAGGAGAGTCACTGTAGGGCCTCGAGCTCTTCAGCTCGAGGCTCCTCATTGGGGTCCACCGGAATAGCCAAGGCAGCGGCCATATCCCGGACGAACTCCAAGAACCGAGTGTCCTCCGTGGGGGACCTACTCCAGGGCTCAGACTGCGGTGAGTCCGAAGAGACGCACTGAGTCTTGAAGGTATCAGGAGACTCCTCGTCCTCCGTTTCCCAAGCTGACGCGTCTGAGGAGGAGTCAGGGTTCGACCCCCGCGGGGACCTGGAGCACCCGCCCCGACGCCGGAGGCACCGGCGTCAACGCCCTCGGTCCCGAACGGGAGGTTGAGGGAGACTGCAACCGAGGTCGACTCCGAACCACGATGGACTCTAGTATCGGCTCGGTCTCCGGGGTCGACTTCGAAGTCGATGTCCCGGTGGTCGGGGCAGATGCGCCAGACAGGCTGGCCATTAGTGCCTGCTGCTGCTCCATGAAGGCAGACAATCTGCTCTCCAAGGCTGTCATCCTGAGACTCAACTCGGGAGGCGCAGCAGCCACCGACTCAGGCCCCGGCGGTGCCGGGCCCGAAGTCGGCTCCCTGGGAGAAGAGTCCGAGGACTACGGGGCTTACGTGTCCAGCAGACTCCGGCTCCACGCAAGGAACTTTTTCAGGCTTCTCGTGTTCCACAGGCCCGGGGGGACGGTCGGGGGTCTTAGACCTGGCCCTCGAGGAGCCAGGGACCTCCTCCGATGACACTCACGCGAGCCGCTTCTTCATCTTACGTTCCTGGTCGGGGGACCCCCTGTCCGAGGAACTTCGACGGCGCTCTGGATCGGAATCCATAGAGATCGAGGCCTCAGACGAGATCCGGGCCCGGCCGGAGGCTGAGTCCGAGAAAAGCCTTTCCTTTTGCTGCTGGCGACTTCAGAGTGCCTTGGAAGGCATCTTCCCACATGGCCTGCACGACTTAGGGTCGTGGTCGGGGCCGAGGCACCGAAGACAGCAGTCGTGTGTGTCGGTGAGAGACATCAGTTTCTTACACCGATCACACTTTTTAAAACCGCTGGAAGCCATCGCGGAAAAAAAAAAAGTCCCCGCGAGGTCAAAAGACCGGCCTTCCTGGGAAAATTGGAAAAAAAGGACGCGAACGCCAGCCACGAAGGGCAAAATCCGAAAAAGAAGAATCGGCGGGAGGGGAACCGGCATCGAACCGGGAGAAAAATAGCGAAAATAGCCGAAAAAAATCTAATTTTAACCGGGAAAACAGGACACACGGTGGGCTTCATGGGAAAAAAAAAAGAGACGGAGGTAAGATGGCACCTTTAGGTGGGAAGGGAACCACGCATGCGTGCCTGCATTCCCAAAGGCTTTCATAGAAAGCTGGGGAAATGCTCCGCTGGGGCTTCATTGGTGCCGACGACACCCATATGTGAGGACTGACTTCCTGCTTGGTCCTGGAGAAACACCAATTCTAAAGCCTAGTAAACAAATACAGCTTAGGTATTATAACCACGAACTAACAGCATTCACCTGATATTCCTGCCAACGCTCCCCCCAAACATCGCCACCCGTCGCTGTGGCGTCAAAGGGGCAGAATCCTGCCCCTTTAAACACGACCCTTCAAACAAGCCCCGCAATCGCACTCCGCAATCGCGGAGAAAGGAAACAACAAACTTATAGTCCTCAAGGTCTTAAAAGGAGCGGGCTGCCCCGGGCGCGCCTGCCCAGTAGAGCAGGGTAGCAGCAGCGTCGGGAGCCAGATGCAGCCGCTGCAATCCGGTAGCCAGATGGATATGGTCTCACCTCCTCACACAGCAACAGTTCGCTCCACCACTGATAGATCCGAGGGAAGTTTTTAAACCCTCAAGGTCCCAAAAGGAGCGGGCTGCCCCGGGCGCGCCTGCCCGGTAGAGCAGAGCAGCAGCAGTGTTGGGAGCCAGATGCAGCTGTGGCAATCCGGTAGCCAGATGGATATGGTCTCACCTCCTCACACAGCAACAGTTCGCTCCACCACTGATAGATCCGAGGGAAGTTTTTAAACCCTCAAGGTCCCAAAAGGAGCGGGCTGCCCCGGGCGCGCCTGCCCGGTAGAGCAGAGCAGCAGCAGTGTTGGGAGCCAGATGTAGCTGTGGCAATCCGGTAGCCAGATCGATATGGTCTCACCTACTCACACAGCAACAGTTCACTCCCGCAACCTGTTGGTTTTGAGAAAGTCAACTATTTACTCTTTCAGGAGCGCCTCCATTACTTTTCCCGCCACCGAGGTAAGGCTCACGGGCCTGTAGTTTGTCACTTCTTCCCTGTCACCACTTTTGTGTAAAGGTACCACATCAGCCATTCTCCAGTCTTGAGGAACTTCTCCTGTTTCCAAGGATCTGTTGAAAACATCCTTTAACGGCCCTGCAAGAACCTCTCTGAGCTCTTTCAGTATCCTGAGATGTATCCCATCCGGTCCCATGGCCTTGTCCACTTTCAGTTTTGCAAGTTGTTCTAACACATCTTCTGTGAATGGTGTGGTATCTACTTCATTCCCATTTTTATATTTGGGAGTTACAGATGGTACTTCTCCAGGGTTTTCTTTAGTAAAAAGAGAGCAGAAGTATTTGTTTAGCAATTTCGCTTTTTCAATGTCACTTTCCACGAGTCTGTTCCCAGCACTTCTGAGTCTTGAATTTCCACCTCTGATCTTCTTCCTTTCCCGAATATACCTGAAGAAAGTTTTGTTGCCACACTTCACATCTTTAGCCATCTTTTCCTCTGCCTTTTGCTTTCCTTATTTCTCTTTTTGTCTCTTTGAATTTGATCGACATGTACCAAGACAGCAGACTCCTCCCCAGCACTATCTAAGACCTTATCTTAAGTAAGTAAGTAAAGTACTTAAAGATCAAAACACAAGCTTAAAACTAAGATGTAGACAGCAGTCTGGCAGCGAGATGGGGGCTTTCCAGTCTTTTGCATTGAGTGTCACATGCATGATTTTCTCCCAGTTGATGAGAGGTCTTACGTATGCACTAGGTGCGAGGAGCTCTTTGCTCTCAGGGAACGAGTTCGTTCTCTAGAGGCTAGAGAAGCAGACTTGGAAGACATAAGACAGAGAGGTACATAGACAAGACCTACAGGGATATAGTCCTGAAGTCCCACCTCCAGTCTGGCAGCATCCCTGTTGCAATGGAGGAGAGAGGTCACGTGACAGGAGAGCATCACCCTGGTGTGGCAGGAAGTGATCCTGTAACTAGTACCTGTCCTCCAGGTGATGTAAAACCCTCTCACACCAAGGAAGTTTCTCCAGGGCCATGTTCCCATGAGGGAAGGGTTAGGACAGCCGATATAGTTGGTGATTTGATCATTAGGCATGAAGATAGCTGGGTGGCTCGTGGACGTGAGGATCGCCTGGTACGAAGGTAGCAGACCTCACGCGCAACCTAGATAAGGTCTTAGATAGTGCTGGGGAGAAATCTGCTGTTTTGGTACATGTCGGTACTGTCAGACGGCTGCCTGGGTGAGAATGTTCACAGTCTTGGCAAGTGCATATGTCAATATGATTTGCAAGGGATTGTGGTCAATGCAGTCCATTCATAGCAGACACAGCTGCTCACAATAATTAGTTGTGCTTGAGGGTAAAGCCAATAAGATATTTATTTATGGGGTTATTTCTCCCAACACAGATATGCTTGGTAGCACATAAATCAGGTTACTTGCTTTCAGTGTTAAACTTGGAAAAACAAAATCAGGAAAACATTTGAACTTGTCAGGCAATCAAAGCAAAAGAAATAAGACTTGGTTGGTAACAAACTGGTCTTTTCTGTAGGCTTTAGCTAATATTTTCTTAGCAGTGTATCAAACAACAAACAAAAATCCACAAAGAAGAGAAAAACTGTTCTTTTCAGGTTAACTTCTTATATCTTCCCACATAGATTCAGAAGTGATTCCCTCAGAGCTCACAAGCAATTAGGTAAGGCTCAATTGCTAGCAGTTACCCAGCTGAAACCCCTTAGCTGGCTTGCTTTCTACTGCGTGGGTAGAAATCCTACTCAGGAGCTTTTCTGAGTAGATTAAAGAACAAGTTTGTATTTCTTTGTGATGGTTGCTGTACTTTGTAATAGAAAATTACCAAAGGAGTTTAGACAGAGAGCAGTCCATGTAAACACATTCTTCATCTGCCACGTCTCCCCCTTCTTCAACAATCATGGGCTCAATATCATGGATTGGCACAGATGAATCTCCCAATGGAGCACTTTCAGGAGAATACTTGTTTCCCTGCTGTCTTTCAAGGTTATAGCTAGGGCATAGATCAGTGTTCATACCTGAGCTTCCATTGCTGTTAGAGTTCCTCTCTATATAGCCTGGCCAGTATGTAGTCCAGTTCTTATGTCCAGCCTTCCAATCCAGATCCCTGGACACTGGGTCTCTCTTCACATACCTTCTGGCACAGGTCTTAGGGTCCCTTCCAAGTGCAGCCGTCTCCCTCACAGGTACCATCTGGAGATTCCTAGCTCTGCAGCACCATTCCTCTGGCTTTCCCCAGTCCAATGGTGTATGCTGGCCCTTGGAATGCCTCCCAGTATACGTACTGCTCCAGACTCCCCTAGACCTCCCAAAGGCTTTTCTCTTCTTTCTTCCAAAGGGTTTCTTGCCCTCTGTCCGTCCGTTCTGGCTTCTGCTTCTGTTGATCCTCCAGATGAAACTGAGGATGAGGATATCCAAGTTGATCATGAAGATGATGATGATTCTCTGTAGAATAAACTCTACCTTTATTCTGCTTAGATGAGTGCTCCTCCATAACACAGCGCAGCTGTGCTGAATCAGGCCCTGCCCTTTGAGATGAGTGCTTAGGGATTACCTCATAGCCCTCCTGATTGAACACACGTTTCCCCACTTCAGCTCCTCTAATGGCTGTTGGAAACCTGGTGCATTCTGGGACTGGTAGTCTTTTATGGGAAAATTCTGTTTTCTTATTTCTACCAGAACTGACAGGTTGCTTGTTCAGAGTCACTTCACCTTTTCTATAGCTCCTTCCTGAGCTATGATAAGCTTCCTTATCACAGTACCAATGACATAGGAAAACGTGGTAGGGAGGTTCTGGAAGCTAAATTTAAGCTTTTAGGTAGGAAGTTGAAATGCAGAACTTCCAGGGTAGCGTTCTCTGAAATGGTTCCCATTCCATGCGCAGGACCCAAAAGGCAGGCAGAGCTCCGGAGTCTCAATGCATGGATGAAACGATGAGGCAAGGATGAGGGTTTTGGATTTGTTAGGAACTGAGGAACATTCTGGGGAAAGGAGGGGCTCTTCCGAAGGGATAGGCTTCACCTTAACCGGGATGGAATCAAGCTGCTGGCATTAACTTTAAAAAGGAGATAGAGCAGCTTTTAAACTAGATAATAGGGGAAAGTCGACAGTCACACGAGCGCATGGTTCGGAAGTAAGGATGTGGTTGAAAACTACAGGCCGGTTAGTTTAACTTCAGTGGTGAGTAAATTATTGGAAACGCTGCTGAAAGAGAAAATAGTGAGGTTTCTGGAGTCCGGCGGATTACAGGATCCAAGGCAGCATAGATTCACCAGAGGCAGGTCTTGTCAGACAGATCTGATCGATTTCTTTGACTGGGTGACCAAGGAGTTGGACCGAGGGAGAGCTCTAGATGTGGTGTATTTAGATTTCAGTAAAGCCTTTGACACTGTTCCTCACAGGCGACTTATAAACAAACTGAGCACCCTAGGGATGGACCCTAAAGTTACTGCTTGGGTTAGAAATTGGTTGGGTGGGAGGCGACAAAGAGTACAAGTAAATGGAGCTCACTCTGAGGAGAAGGATGTTACCAGTGGTGTGCCCCAGGGATCTGTCCTTGGTCCGATTCTTTTTAACATCTTTGTTAGAGATATAGCAGAAGGGCTATCGGGTAAGGTTTGCCTCTTTGCAGATGATACCAAAATCTGTAATAGAGTAGACACCCAGGAAGGTGTAGATAACATGAGGAGGGATCTAGCTAAGCTTGAAGAATGGTCTAGAATTTGGCAGCTGGGATTTAATGTTAAAAAATGTAAGGTCATGCATTTGGGCTGCAGCAATCCAAGGGAGCAATAGAGTATAGTAGGTGAAGTACTTTTGTCCACTAAAGAAGAGCGGGACCTAGGCGTGGTTGTGTCTGATGATCTTAAAGTAGCTAAACAGGTAGAAAAGGCGACAGCAAAAGCTAGAAGGATGCTTGGGTGCATACGGAGAGGAATGGCTAGCAGAAAAAAGGAGGTGATAATACCTCTGTATAAGTCTTTGGTGCGACCTCATTTGGAGTATGGTGTGCAATTCTGGAGACCGCACCTTCAAAAGGATGTGAACAGGATGGAGTCGGTGCAGAGGGTTGCTACTAAAATGATTAATGGGCTTCATTATAAAGCATATGAGGACAGACTTAAGGATCTTAATATGTACACCTTAGAGGAAAGGCGGGATAGAGGTGATATGATTGAGATGTTTAAATACCTCCGTGGCATAAATGTTCAGGGAGAGAGCCTCTTTCAATTGAAAGCAAGTTCTGCTACGAGGGGACATGGGATGAGGGTGAAGAGAGATAGATTCAGGAGTGATATGCGGAAATATTTCTTTACGGAAAGAGTAGTGGATCCGTGGAATAGTCTCCCAGTGGAGGTGGTGGTAGAGATGAGGACAGTAACTGAATTCAAAAAAGCATGGAACCAACACAGAGGATCTCTAAAGGTAAAAAGTGGACTGTTGTAGTTGTTGTTATGGAAGGACAGACTAGATGGGCCTTGTGGTCTTTTTCTGTCATCATGTTTCTATCCTTGAAGGATACTACCAAAAGCAGAGAGGTTCCAAAAAAGAGCAAAGTAGCCCAAATTTATTTTTATTTATATTTTTTTTTTTTATTTATTTACATTTCTTATATACCGCACTATTTGACATCAGCGCGGTTTACATCAAACAAAACATTTCAGTACACAAAAATGTCTGAGTTACATTAAACAGGGTTAACAACTTGGACAACAGGGTAATTTTACAACTCAGGTAAATAAACTTTGATTGTAGTGTAAACTTTGAGTATGGAGCAGACAGAGCTTAAAGATTCCAAATTACCCATGCCTACCAATAGCCAAATTAACATGAATAAAATACAGTCTCTAAAATGCTTGTATGCAAATGCTAGAAGTCTAAAAAATAAGATGGGAGAATTAGAATATATAGCACTAAATGAGAGGTTAGATATGCTTGGAATCTCAGAGACATGGTGGAAGGAGGACATCCAGTGGGACACTGATACCTGGGTACAAACTATATCGTAATGATAGAGCTGATCAAATTGGTGGAGGGGTTGAGCTCTATGTTAGAGAGGGCATTGAGTCAGAAAGGATTAAAGTTTTGCAAAAACCGCCATTGCAATTATGCAGCTGAGACCATGAAAAACCATTATTAAAAAGAGTCCATCATTAAATAAATGCATTCTGTGTCATACTATACCAATCTCTAACAGGACATAAGTTAGCGCATTTAGTGCTTACTAGTGTTAGCCCACATATTAGTATGCAGTCACAAAGTCCAAGTTCAATATGGTTCCTTATTAAAATAAATTAAACAAGAAGCTAAGACACAGTGCGCTGTTCCCAAGCTCTATGATGTGCAATAGATTCAGATCCTGCACGGAAACTGTATTACACAACGGCCCTAATGAGCTCACATTTTATAAGTTGTATTGGTCTGTGGGATGTCTTGTAGGGGATGAAGCAAATAAGAAAAACCCTATCACTATAATATAAAGGGACTCAAAAAAAAATGGGAACCCCACATATAAGAATAACTATATAATGCATAAAACTAGCACTCATATACGAATAAAACGTTTAAAAACCATCGTTTAAAATTGTAAGGCATGTAATAAATAAATAATAAGTTAAAAGAATTGTGATCCAAACCACATATGGGTAATAAAGACCTCTGTGAAAAGTTAAGATCTGTCCAGCACATAGGAGCATGAGGAACAGTAAAAACACATGTTCAGTTAAATGAAAACAAAACCATAGAAAATAAAAAAAATAAACTTTAAGTGGGTGTCACTACGTGTATAAAAATAAAACTAAGAATCGTAACCAAATGGCACACTTTTTCAGCGATGGCTTTTAAAAGGTTTTATTAATACTTCATTAGCACTGGTTTGATGCACTATTACTTATTACATGCTGAGGTCCAAAGGTTTTGTTGAGCACCTCTATGTTACACAGTTCTTAGGACAGCTCGGGGTCTCATTTACTTGTTCACTAGCTTTGTTTCTTAAGAATACACGTATTATTGGATGAACTGTGTACTGCACATATAGGTCGCTAAGAACTTGTGTTATATTATACACAATATTGTCCCTCCTCTTAGTTTCTAGGCACATTAATTCCTAGAGATCTCACCTCCAAAGGATGCTTCCCAGGCTTGAGCAGTACCGCAATTTGAGCCCAATTTTGCTTGGGCAGCAGCTTTCCTTCCCCAAAGACATCCCTGAACGTCTCGCTAAGCGGCCCTCCTACAAAATCTGGCATTATATTATAAAATTCAGCTCCTAACCCATCAGACTCTGGGCTCTTAGCTAGTTTGAGCTTCTTTACGAGCCCCTGAATCTCCGCCACCTTTATGGGCCTATTAAGGTTTTGTGCCTCGGAGGCCATTAGTGTCAGGAGCTGTAGTCCCAAATAGAACTCTTCCCTATTAACAAGTTTCTCTTCCTTTTTATTGTACAAAGCCTGATAGAATTCCACAAAACACCTTGCCACCCGTGAGGGCTCTGTGACAACTCCCCCTTCCTATTTCAGATTTGCAATAGTACCTTTTTCCCTTGTGTGCCACACACCAGATGGGCAAGCTTTCCTGTTTTACTGCCCCATTTATGTAAATGGTATTTGTGCAGGAAGATATTCTGCTGCACTCGTATGGTCAGTACCTCACTAATCTGCTTCTTAAGAACCAGTATGTGCTGCTTGTCTTCCTCCCTCATTCTGGAAACATGGAGCCTATGGTATTTGCCAGCTCTCTCAATTTACCTTCCTTCCTCTTAGAGTGTATATATCCCATTATTTGCCCCCTCATCACTGCCTTTGCAACTTCCCAATAAGTTGCTGCCAACTCTACAGATCTCTTGTTATGTTCCTCATTCTCCAACCATGCTTTTCACACAAACTCCCGAAAACCCTTCTGAGCCATATAGGTAGGATTCCTCCTCCAGATGAAATCCCTGCCACCTGGATCAACTCATTTCATTTTCACCATTGAATAATCAGATATCACACTGCTCCAAGTACACACTGCGCAACTTGAACGTCCATGATTCAGGGATCAACCAATAATCCAGTCTGGAGTAAACTTTGGGGGGGGGGGGAGGGGGCTTAGAGTAGGAAGTGAAATCTTGTTCCCATGGACAGAAACAGATATCGACCACCCACAGTTCTGCTGCCAAAAATCTATCCCTTTCTCAAAGTGATCTCTCTACACCAACCTCTGGGGTTTACAACAAAGGGTTAGCCACCACACTGAAATCCCCCCTGTAAGAGGACAATACTCTGGGTGCGATAGGCATTTTGCCATGAAGCTAATGAAGAAATTGTGACAATATATATTTGGGGCACATATATTGCACAGCATCATTTTCACTTCGAATTTCTCCCAGCACCATAATGTATTGACCCTTCATATCCTGTATGGCTTTGTGCAATTTAAACCCCAACCCCTTCCTTAGTTAGAATTGCCACCCCATGCCTTTGCCCATTGAAAGCAGAGGAACTGACCTCTCCCACCCATGACTTTTGTAGTTTCTTATGTTCCCCTGCACTCAAATGGGTTTCCTGAAGGAAGGCTATATCCATCTGCACCTTCACAGTAAACTCAGAATTTGAGTTTCACCGGGGAGTATATCCCATCCACATTGAGTGATATTAGAACCAAATCATCCATTCTCCATCAACAGCATACCTCAATTCAGATCTCCCCTACTGTCCAAACTATCCAGCCTGCCCTACCCCCTACCCCCACCCTCCCCCCCACCCCCCAGCTAAGCAGACAGACCCAGCCTGGAGCCCCATCATGAGATTCCACCACCAATCCCGATACTTCCCTTGCTCCATATGTGCACCATACCTGAGGAAAAGCCTCCTTAATCATGCCTTCCCTTCCTCCCCCCCAATACCATCCTTTCTCCACATTCACACAATCACTCACTCTCCTACCCTCCCTCCCCATCATCCCTCTTCTGGTGCATGACCAATCCACCTCTCTGCAGCTCCTTCTCCTACCACCACCAAATTTCATACAATTTCTTAACATTTGGCTAGTGACCCCTCCAAACAAAACAAGGAACAGAGCAGCACAGCTATTTACCTGTAGTTTGGGTTCTCTGGGAACAGCAGGAATCAGTCCTCACATATGGGTGACATCACAACAGCCCGCATGGGAACACTTCCCAGCTTCTAAAGGAAGCTTTTGGAGTGTACTCCATGCATGTGTGCCAGTCTTCCCGCCCGAAGGAGCCATCTTACCTCAGTATGATAAAGGATAATGAAGCCCAAAAAGAAGAACTCCACGGGGAGGAGGGAGGGTAGTGAGTATTGATTTCTGCTGTTCCCGGAGAAAACCTGCTATAGTTGAGTAACTACGCTTTCTCCGGGACCAAGCAGGAAGTCAGTCCTCACATATGGGACTCCCTAGCAACAAGCTAACAAAAAACCCTGTAGAGACAGTCCAATGGGTAGAAAAAGTGAACCAAGAACTGCTTTGATTTAATAAGAAGGCGGTATAGAAAAAAGTTAAATAAATAAGAAAACACAGGAAACGCTGAAGTTCCGAGAGTCAACACCAGTCTCATGCATCAACCAATGGTAGACTCTCCAGTAGCCTGGACAGACAGAAGGGCTGGAGGGAAGGAGTTGCATTAATTCCCAAAGAAGTGCCAGAGTACAGCTTGGCTGAAGGTGCTGTCATGCTGGGAATCCTGATCTAGGCAGTAGTGGGCTGCAAAGGTGTGGACAGAAAACCACATAGCAGTCCTACAAATCTCCACTGTGGAGATAGAGCGCAAGTGAGCCACTCAGGCTGCCATAGCATGAGTATTATGCACCGTTATGTGGCGGTCGAAGGTAAGCCCAGCCTGGCATAAGCAAAAGAGATGCAGTCAGCCACCCAAATGGAGAGAGTGCACTTAAAGATGGCTTATCCCCAGTCTGTGGGGGTTGAAAGAAATAAAGAGCTGAGTGGAATGGCGATGAGGCTTCATCCGTTCAAGATAAAAAGGCAAGCGCTTTCTTACAGTCCAGGATATGGAGAGGCCTCTTCCCTAGAGGCGTGAGGTGTGAAAAAAGCAGGCAGTACCACAGACTGGTTGAGATGGAATGCAGAAACCACCTTAGGGAGAAACTTAGGTTGATTGCGTAGCACCGCTCTATTTTTGTAGAACCTGTTATAAGGTGGCTGCACTACTAACACCTGCAGCTCACTGATTCTGTGCACTGAATTAAGCACCTCCAAAAAGATGACTTTCCAGGTGAGGAACTTGTGTGGACAAGTGGCCAGTGGCTCAAAAGGTGCCGAGATCAACTGTCCCAGGATGACATTGAGATCCCATGCCACCGGCTGTGGTCAAATAGGGGGATGAGAAAGCAGAAGGAACCACATAAAATGTCCTATTAGTGGATGAGAAGAAAGTGGCCGGTCATCCACGTTGTGGTGATATGCTGCAAGGGCACTCAGGTGCACCATGACAGAGTTAGAATTCAGTCCTAAGTTGCAGAGGTGAAGCAAGTAAATCAGCAATGTCTCTACCGAGCAAGTAAAGGGGTTGAGAGCCCGGCCAGCACACCAAACTGAAAATCTACGCCACTTGAAGCATACGCTCTCCTGGTGGAGTCCTTACTAGACGCCAGGAGAATGTTCTCAACATCCCTGGGCAGATTGAACTCCACCAGAGCTATCCACTCAGCAGCCATGCCTTGAGCAAAAGGGAGCGGAGGTTGGGGTGCAGGAGGGTACCCTCCTCCTGTAAGAGTAGATCTGGGGCACAGCCCAGGCAAAGGGGCAGTGTCCAAAAAGCTGTAGTAACAATGAGTACCACAATCGCTGGGGTTACTGGGGGGTAATGAGTATTACGGAGGCCCTGTTCGCTTGGACCTTGAAGATGGTCTTAGCCACCAGGGGAGTCATTGGGTAAGCATAGAGGAGGCCCTCACTCCAAGCCAGGAGGAAGGCATCGGAAGCCACCCGACTGGGACAGGGCATCCTGGAGCAAAACAGCTGTAGCTGGGCATTGAGAGGAGATGCGAAGAGGGCCATGGTGGGGGTGCCCCACATCTGAAAGATCTGGTGGATCACCTGGGGGTTAAGAACTCACTTGGGCAGTTGCAGGACTCTGCTGAGCTTGTCTGCTAAAGCACTGTCCTCTCCCGGGAGATACACCACCCATAGAAACATCTGGTGCTTCACAGCAAACCTCCAGAGCAGGACTGCCTCACAACAGAGCAGGTATGAGGCTGTGCCCCCTTGTTTGTTGATGTAGCTCATCACTACTTGGTTGTCAGTTTGTATGATAACGACCTGGCCGGACAGCTGCATTTGGAAGGCCCACAAAGCATTGGCACTGGCTCTGATTTCAAGGAAGTTTATCTGGTGGAGACTCTCACCCTCTGACCAGAGGTCTTGCATACAGAGGCCATCGAGAAGAGCTCCCCAGCTGAGCTTGGAGGCATCTGTCATCAGAACCTTGGAGGCATCAGTCGTCAGAAGCCAGGGGCGCTTGAAAGGGCAGCCCCACTAGAAGATGCACTGACTGCTGCCACCATGGGAGGGAATTGAGTAGTGGTGGAGTTATGCACAACCTTCGGATAGACAGCCCGACACCTGATGCACTGAGTGCAGAGGGTCCACTGCACCTGTCGCTTATTCAGGAAGGTAAATGGAGTGACATGGACTGTGGAAGGCATGTGGCCCAGGAGACAAAGCATCTGGTGAGCAGACACCATCGAGCAGCACTGAACCTGGTGTGCCAGGGAGACGAGTCGGTGGGCCCGGTCTGTCGGGAGGTATGCTTGGCCACCGAAGTATTGAGTAGAGCCCCAATGAACTCGAGGCGCTGAGCAGGTTGCAGGTGGGACTTTGGGTAGTCGATTGTGAAACCCAGCTGCTCCAAGACCTTGATGGTATGCTGCGAGGCTTGATGAACCTCGTCAGGAGAGCCCCCCCCTCACCAACCAATCGTCCAGGTATGGGAAGATGAAAATGCCCTACACATGGAGAAAAGCAGCTACGAACACTAGACACTTTGTGAAAACCCTGGAAGTGGATGCCAGTCCGAAGGTAAGAACCCTGCATTGATAGTGCCTGCCACTGAGGATGAAGCAGAGGTATTGTCAGTGCAGGGAGTGAATGAGGATGTGGCGTAGGCATCTTTTAAATCCAAGGAGCACAGCCAATCCCCCTGCTGGAGGTAGGGCAGCAACGTTCCAAGAGATACCATCTTGAATTTCTCTCTGATAAGAAAGCAATTTAGAATGTGAAAATCTAGAACGAGCCGGAAGCCATCTGTCTTTGTGGGGACCAGGAAGTATCTGAGGATACTTTTTTCATAGTTCTCCTCCTTTCTTCACAATCATTCGTATCAGGTCCACAGTCACAGCATCTCTTCTGCTCCGTTCTCCCTCCCTTGTGGAGTCCCCCAAGGGTCTGCTCTTCTCTTCTTTTTAATATCTTTCTTAGCCCCCTTGCCTCCTATATTCAAACTTTAGGCGTCACTTTTTATATCTAAGGCGATGATACTCCTCTTCTCACCTGTATAGACATCTCCCCCGATCACTCTTCTGTTAATGCAGCTCTTGATGCCATCTCATCATGGTTGCACACTAACTCCCTAAAGCTTAACCCTTCCAAGACTTCTGTGACTTAGATCACCGGTACTGCTCCTGTCCCATCTCTTGCCCCCTCCTTTGGTTCCTCCCCGATAACAATACAATCCTCCTTCAAATACCTCGGCATCCATATAGACTCTGAGCTTACCTTTTCCACGCATATTTCCCATCTAAACAGATCTGCCTTCTCTGCCCTGTGGCATATCAGAGCTCTCCATCCTTTCTTTGATCAAATCGCCCTAACCACCCTGCTTCTAAGTACTGTCATCTGGAAAATAGACTACTGAAACATCTGCTTCTCGGGACTCCCTCACTACCTGTTGAAACATCTTTAGTCAATCCAGAACACCACCATCTGTCTTCTCACTTCCGCTAATAAATATGATCATGTTACACCTCTCTTTATACACCACCACTGGCTGCCTGTACCCCAACAAATCACTTTTAAAATCCTCACTTGCACGTTACCTCCCTTCCATAGTTATACCTTATATTTGTAAACTGTTCTTTATGCTTTGCAAAGCGTGGTATATTAAGAACCAAATAAAGCATAAACATTGGGAATGGAACCCGCTTCCTGCCTGAGACAACTGAACCATTTCCACTGCCCTGGCTTCCACAAGGTTTGCTATTTCCAACTGAAGAACATAAACATAAAAACATAAGATATGCCATACTGGGTCAGACCAAGGTCCATCAAGCCCAGTATTCTGTTTCCAACAGTGGCCAATCTAGGTCATATGTACTGTCAGACGGCTGCCTGGGTGAGAATCTTCACAGTCTTTGCAAGTGCATATCTCTATATGATTTGCAAGGTATTGTGGGCAATGTAGTTCATTCACACCAGACACAGCTGCTGACAATAATTTAGTTGTGCTCTTGGGTAAAGCCAATAAGATATTTATTTATGGGGTTATTTCTCCCAACACAGATATGCTTGGTAGCACATAAATTAGGTTACTTGCTTTCAGTGTTAACTTGGAAAAACAAAGTTAAAATCAGGAAAACAACAAATGAAAAGCCACAAAGCAAGAAACAAACTGTTCTTTTCAGGTTAACTTCTGATTACTTCCCACATAGATACAGAAGTGATTCTCTCCTAGCTCACAAGCAATTAGGTGAGGCTTAATTGCTAGCAGTTACCAGCTGAAACCCCTTAGCTGGCTTGCCTTCCACTGTGTGGGTCAAATCCTGCTTCAGGAGTTTTTCTGAGTAGATTAAAGAACAAATTTGTATTTCTTTGTGATGGTTGCTGTACTTTATAACAGAAAGTTACCAACGGAGTTTAGATAGAGAGCAGTCCATATAAACAGGATCCTCATCTGCTATTATTCCCCCTTGTTCAACAAGCATGGGTTCAATATCATGGATTGGCACAGATGAATCTCTCAATGGAGCATTTTCAGGAGAATACTTGTTTCCCTGCTGTCTTTCAAGGTTATAGCTAGGGCATAGATCAGTGTTCATACCTGAGCTTCCATTGCTGCTAGAGTTCCTCTCTATATAGCCTGGCCAGTATGTAGTCCAGGTCTTATGTCCAGCCTTCCAATCCAGATCCCTGGACACTGGATCTCTCTTCACATACCTTCTGGCACAGGTCTTAGGGTCCCTTCCACGTGCAGCCGTCTCCCTCACAGGTAGCCTCTGGTGATTCCTAGCTCTGCAGCACCATTCCTCTGGCTTTCCCCAGTCCAGTGGTGTATGCTGGCCCTTGGAATACCTCCCAGTATACGTACTGCTTTGGACTCTTCTAGACCTCTCAAAGGCTTTTCTCTTCCTTCTTCCAAAGGGTCTCTTTCCCTCTCTGTCCGTCCGGTTTGGCTTCTGCTTCTGATGATCCTTCAGATGAAACTGATGATCAAACTCAAGCTGATTCTCAGGATACTGAGGACAATTCTCTGGATATCCAAGGTGATCATGAAGATGGTCATCTGTAGAATAAACTCTACTCTTATTCTGCCTTGATGAGTGCTCCTCCCTAACACAGCGCAGCTGTGCTGAATCAGGCCCTGCCCTTTGAGATGAGTGCTTAGGGATTACCTCATAGCCCTCCTGATTGAACACACGTTTCCCCACTTCAGCTCCTCTAATGGCTGTTGGAAACCTGGTGCATTCTGGGACTGGTAGTCTTTTATGGGAAAACTCTGTTTTCTTATTTCTACCAGAACTGACAGGTTGCTTGTTCAGAGTCACTTCACCTTTTCTATAGCTCCTTCCTGAGCTATGATAAGCTTCCTTATCACAGTACCTAGCAGTTTCCCCAAGAGACAAGTTCCACAATGCTTGTACTGGGTCAAGCATTGATATCTTCGGTCACTTCTTAATAATGGTTTATGGACCTTTCCTCCAGAAACTTGTCCAAACCTTTTTTAAACCCAGCTACACTAACAGCCTTTACTACATCCTCCGGTAACAAAATTCCAGAGTTTGATTAGACGTTGAGTGAAAAAATATTTTCTTTTATTAGTCTTAAATAGTTTACCCTGTAGCTTCATTGCATGTCCCCTAGTCTTTCTATATTCTGATAAGGTAAACAATCGATCTACGTTTACCCGTTCCACTCCGTTCATTAATTTATAGACTTCTATCATATCTCCCCTCAGCTGTCTCTTTTCCAGGTTAAAGAGCCCTAACCTTTTTAGCCTTTCTTCATAGGAGTATCCTTCCATCCCCTTTACCATTTTGGTGGCTCTTCTCTGAACCTTTTCTAAAATCGCTATATCCTTTTTAAGATACGGCGACCAGAATTGCACACAATATTCAAGGTGCGGTCTCACCATGGAACGATATAGAGGCATTATAATATCTTTTGTTTTATTTTCCATTCCTTTCCTTATCATACCTAGCATTCTATTTGCTCTCTTGGCCGCCGCTGCACACTGGGCCGAGGGTTTTAACATGGTATCCACAATGATGCCTACATCTTTTTCCTGGGTGGTGGTTCCTAATGTGGAACCTTGCATCGTGTAACCATAGTTTGGGTTGTTCTTCCCTAGGTGCATAACCTTGCACTTGTCCACATTAAATTTCATCTGCCATTTTGATGCCCAGTCTTCCAATTTATCAAGATCCTCTTGCAATTTTTCACAATCCTCTTGGGTTTAAACAACTTTAAATAGTTTTGTGTCATCTGCAAATTTGATAACCTCACTCGTTATTCCACTTTCCAGGTCATTTATGAATGTCAAAAAGTAGCGGACCCAGCACAGATCCCTGGGGTACACCACTATTCACTTTTCTCCATTGGGAAAACTGGCCATTTAGCCCTACCCTCTGCTTTCTATCTTTTAACCAGTTCCTGATCCACAATAGTACACTGCCTGCTATCCCATGACTCTTTAGTTTTGCCAAAAGTCTCTGATGAGGGACCTTGTCAAAGGCTTTCTGAAAGTCCAGATACACAATATCAACCAACTCACCTTTGTCCACCTGTTTATTCACTCCTTCAAAAAACACATAACAGATTCGTAAGACAAGATCTTCCTTGTCTAAAGCCATGTTGGCTGTCTCCCATTAGGTTGTGACTATCTACATGCTGAGTAATTTTATTCTTTATGATGGTTTCTACCATTTTTCCCGGTACTGACGTCAGGCTCACCGGTCTGTAGTTTCCCGGATCACCCCTGGAACCCTTTTTAAAAATTGGTGTTACATTGGCGATCCTCCAATCTTCAGGTATTAGAGATGATTTTAATGATAGTTCACAGATTACTGATAGCAGGTCTGCAATCTCATATTTCAGTTCTTTCAACACCCCTGGATGTATACCATCCGGCCCAGGTGATTTGCTACTCTTCAGTTTATCTAATAGTTGTAAGACATCTTCCCGATGTATCGATATTTCCTTCAATTCTTCTGCACCTTTAAATACCACTTCAGTCATGGGTAACATCCCTACATTTTCCTCAGTAAAGACCGAAGCAAAGAATTCATTCAGTCTCTCCGCTATCGCCTTGTCGCCTCTTAGTGCTCCTTTAACCCCTTTATCATCTAATGGACCAACTGACCAAGAGGTTTACGATGGTGAGGGTCCAGAGGACATTCCCCTGGAAAGAACATAGGGGGGAGGTCTGCTCGAAGAGTAAGTGGTAACCCTTCTTTACTATCTGCAATGCCCAGGTGTCAGTGCTGATGCTGAGCTAAAGATGAGCAAAGAACTGGAGACACTCTCCAATATACTGTGGAACTGGACCTGAAAGGGAAGGAAAGACTGTGGTCTGGGAGTCAAAATCCCCACCAGGCTATGGTTGAGGAGCCGGCTGGGGCTTTGGGGTCTGAGGCCTATGCCATTGTCTTTGGTCTTGGTCCCTTAGCCTTCTGCTCCTGTGGAAGTGTCTGGTAAGAGTGATATGGAGGATAGGCACCATAGGCCTTCTTCAGGTTGAAGGACCTTTTTCCCGAAGCCTTCCATCGGGAAGGGTCAGCAGACTTCCTGGAATGCCTGGTCATGATGAGTTGTTCCATCTCCAACTCAGCAGCCTTTTCCGTCATGGGCTTGCCGAAGAAGTTCTCTCCCCGGCATGGGACATCAGTCAATTTGTCCTGGTCTCATTGCTCCAGTCTGAGAACTGTAGCCATGCCAGATTGCGGGCACCAATGCCCACCACAGCCTCTCTGGCCATGGACTCGAAGTTGTCATAGGCTGCCCGTCACAAATTTGAAGCATTCCTTGGTTTTACTGGCCAGGCTCTGGAAGTGCTTAAGATGGTCACCATGAAGGCAGCCAGGCTGTGCTCGAGAGCTAGCATCCTCTGCACCAGGCAGCCTCTAGCGTTGGCATCGGTGCCGGCTCCTTCAGCATGAGGGTTATAGCTCAGGAGCCTAGCACCAAACCTCTGAGGTCTCAAGAGGCAACTCCTCCCGTTGGGGCAGCTTGGAAGGCTGCTCCTGGCCTTTGCCCTTGGAGTCACATCAAAGGCTCTGACGCCTATGAACAAGGGTTTTCCCTCTGACATCAGCATCACCCTTTGGCACAGATGGAGTTCATTCCTTCCAGGGGCACTCCTCATCGTAGGAGAGCTGCCAGTCCGATGCCCCACGAACTCGAGGTTGAAAGGTCACCCGGTCCCCTTTCAGAGCCAATGCCTCAGATGGGCCTTCGAGAGTGTTGAAACCAAGGTTGATGCTGGGGACAGTGTCAAAGCCTTGGAACCGAACAAAAATTCCTGCTGCTTTTCTCGGTTCTTGAGCTTCTTGAATGTCATCTGCACACAGAGAGGGCAAGTAGAAGGCTCATTGTTGGCCCTGAGACACTGAAGGCATGAACTGTAGCAGTCAGTGATTGAGATGGTCCAACCACACTGAGTGCACTTTTTAAAGCCACTGGTTGGGTTTGACATGGTTGGGAAGACTCCTCCCACCAAGTCAAAGGACTCCTATGTCCTCACCAACAAGGGGGGGGGGCGCATGAGAAAAAAACCTGTGCACAGAAAAAGAAAAAGAGAAACAAAAATGTGGTGCTGAAGCACAGATGGTCATCAGGGTCAATGAAGAAATGAAGACGGGATGGGCGATGCAAATCAAGATAGGACGGTACCAGAACGGCAAAAAACAACAGTAACAAGACAAACTTATCTCCGGGATTCAGGCAGATGTCCGAAGGGCACCACGGAAAAAAGAAAACTGAGGTAAGATGGCTCCTTCGGATGGGAAGACTGGCACGCATGCATGGAGTACACTGCAAAAACTTCCTTTGAAAGCTGGAAAGTGTTCCTGCGCGGGCTTCGTCGGTAACATCATCCATATGTGAGGGCTGACTTCCTGCTTGGTCCTGGAGAAAAACTGTTATAGTATCCTCCCCTCTCCAGCAAAAGATATACAAAAACTCTACTAAAGTTTCCCAAACCCCTCCCACCACCTGCCATCAGAACAGGTCAAACAGTTGGAGCTGGCACCCCTTACCCTACCCCTCCCATCCGCCAAAACAGCAGGTAGTCCATTCACAGCACCCTAGAAGGCTCCAAAGGTGGGATCCTAAAAATCCATTGGGCTGCAGGAGGGGGTTCCACCGGGCTAGACCCTCTACCCAAATGCCAATCTCAGGATCATCGTCCCTCCACAAGCATTGAAAGCTTTCAGTGGTTCCGAACCACAGTCACTCGGACTTTATTTATAAAGTCATTGGGCATATGCCTCAGGCACCTCCTCTCTCAATCTCAACAAATCTCTGAATGTCATATTTGCCTTCAAAGATCCATGTAGAACCTTCATGTAAAACACCATGTTTAGACAGATATTGCAGGCTAAAGCAGATGCCCTTAGCAAAGAGCCAGGAGTAGTAGGGAGTTACCGCCCACCTCTTAGCAGTTACTTGAACTGAGAAATCTTGGAATATGAGGATTTTGGCCCCTTTGAATTCCAGCTGTTTTGCTTTCTGTAAGAAGAAAGAAGTGCCCACCTTATCAGCATAATTTAGCACTTTAAAGATCACTAGTCGCAGCTTCTTGCTATCCTCCACTCTCAAGCACAGCCTGTGTGTCCTCTCCACTTTCAGCATCAGATCTAAGGATGACAGTTCAAGTCTGCTGGGCAATATCTTTTCACAAAACTGCAGCAGCTCCCTGTCTCCAACTCTTTCAGAAACATCAATGAGATGTAGGTTGTTCCGCCAACTTCAATTCTCTTGATCTTCCAGCCTTTCCTCCAGTGCCTCATTTTTCTTTTGCAGGTGCTGTACCGGCATCCTAAGCTTCTTCACTGCAATGTCAGTTGCCTGAATCCATTGCAAATTTTCAGCAATTTGTCTGGATTGACCAGTCATAGCCTCCTTGATACTTTGCCTAAGGTGGACTGAAATTTGGCCAATTTGTCCTCCAACATAGCAGTCACACGCTTTGTGAAATATTTGGCCATGTTCTCTGTCAGGAGCATCATCTGCTATCTCCCAGGAACTGCCATTTGACCTGCCAGTGTGTCTGGGAGAGGGTGTTCCTCTGCCCCCACCATCAGCATTGTCTGCCCTGATGTGGTAATAGTTACATCCGCCTTTTAGAGATGTCCTTTAGGCTTTACTAGCATTCCACACTGGAGGATCACTCCTTGTCACCCTGCTGCCAAGTGGCCCTGCTCTTATTCAAAGGTCAGCACCTTCTGCCCCTTTCAGTTTATCAGGCAGCCATGGAATACCAAGTTTTGAATGGATGAGCTCCACTCAATTTATAGCCTGGGGCCCCAAGAGTTTGGGTGGCCAATCCATGGATATAAACATGCTCTGCACTTCCAGTTGATCTATGAATCAGGGGCTATAATCCAGGAGGGAATGTAGGGATCTACTCTATGAAGGAGCCTGCAGGGCTTGATGCCAGAAACCAATGAGGCCTCCCAGTGCATTCTCCAATATTGTTCTGCTGCTATTGCAGTGTACTCATGACCTGTGCACCTGCATCATCTGCTTGCATGCAAGTGGTAAATGCTCCTCCGGCCGATATCAACCTAGCCACAACACACCAGCAGTCCCCCATCTCCGAGGCCTTCTGTGCTCCTGCTGCACATGTGCACCACAGGGCTGCGTTCACTACTCCTTGTATTCTGGGCCCTCCAAGTCAGCAGGCTGGATTATGCCCACACACTACCCTCAGCATCCTCCCTGGACCTTCTTGCTCACACCGAGGCACCCTTCACCTTAGCCTGGGGTTCAGCAATTGCCTCCACGCACTTTGTTTCTCCCAGGTAAGACGGTGGGGGGAGATGGGGACTAGAACCACCAGGCCTACTTTCAGCATTTTACCAGATAGCCTTAATTGCGGCAGTCGGCGCTCTGCTCTCTTGCATTTCTTGTGTCTCTGCATCAGCATACATAAAATCAATAGCCTTCCCAGACGGTTTTGCAACCTCTATGGTGGATTTTCTGGAGGGGTGCTGCAGAACTCTAAAGAGTGGTGGCCATCTTGGTTGGAGCCTCCAACTGAGCCCTCAGTCCTTATCTATATGCTGACAACATTCAAATATTCTTTCCTCTTGGCCCATGTCAGTATGTTACACTTCCACTTAACAAGCTGTTGTGAAATGGCTGGCAGATGACCATTTGCAACTTAATGTAGCTAAATGCAAAATCATCAACTTTCCTGGACCCTCTGTGCACTCCCACTGAACCCTACATCCCCCTTTATTCTCAAGTTCCTCACTGTCCTTCGTAGATTCCACTCATGTTCTCTGTATTATACTGGACTCTCACCTTTAAATTACAGGTTAGTTCTGAAGCAGGTCTGCTTTTTTCTTCCTATGCTGTATTCACTCGGTTAAACCTATGCTCTCAGCCAATCACAAACTTCTGGTTCTTGTCCTAGTTATCTCCAAACTCAACTACTGTAACACTACTTATGCTGGTCTTCCATTTGTAAGTTTAAAACAACTACAACTGATGCAGTCCACAGTGGTCAAGCTCTTAGTTGGGGCCTGCTGTTCAAACCATGTCACCCAAAAGTAAATTAGACTTACCTGCTAATTGTTGTTACTTTAGGAACTCCAGTCCAGTCCCGGAATTTCTGGGATCACAGGTTCTCTGCAGCTTGGAGACTGAATAATCACAGTTGTGATGCCACCCCTATAACTTCCAGAGGTGATCACTTCCATCTTCAGTTTTACTATTGACAAAGCAGACTCATAGAGCAACAATTAAGTATTAACATAACTTATCTTTGTGTATAATAAACCTATAATTTTTCTATCACCAAATGTGTCAAGAATTTCTTCTCGGTAATTTATTTTTCTCTTTTTTTTTTTTTTTTTAAAACAAAACTCTTGCCCTCTTTCTTGAACTAAATGTATTTTACGTAATAACTCTCAAACTACAGTCTGTAATTTAAGCCAAACGCATACAAGGGAGGGATGCGGGACTGGACTGGAGTTCCTAAAGTAACAACAATTAGCAGGTAAGTCTAATTTACTTTTACTTTACGTCACTCCAGTCCAGTCCCGGAATTTCTGGGATATACCAGAGCAGTAACATTTATAGGGTGGGTCCTTTTAAAGCAGCCCGAAGCACTGCCGACCCAAAATAAGCATCCTCTCCTGCATGTAAATCCAATCTGTAATGTTTCACAAAAGTATTAAGCGATGACCAAGTAGCCGCCTTACAAATTTCTATAGGCGGCACCAAACTATGCTCTGCCCAGGATGTAGCCTGCGCTCGCATCGAATGCGCTTTCAGACCCTCTGGAATCGCTCTACCTTTTAACATATATGATGAGGATATAGCCTCTTTGAGCCATCTAGACATGGAAGCCTTTGAAGCTGCCTCACTTTTTTTCGGACCTGCAAACAGAACGAACAGTCTGTCTTCCTGAAATTACTTGTCCTTTTCAAATAAATCGTTAGTGCCCTACGAATATCCAACAAATAAACTTGTCTTGCATTACCTTCCTTTTGTATCACCGGTAATGACACCACTTGGTTTATATGAAAAGCTGATACCACCTTTGGTAAGAAAGAAGGAACTGGCCTTAAGAGGACTTTTTGCTTACAAAATTCTAGAAAGGGTTCCCTACAGGATAAGGCCTGCAACTCCGAAATCCTCCTTGCCGAAGTAATAGCTATCAAGAAGAATACCTTGAGTGTAAGGTCCTTCAGTGATGCTCGCGATAGCGGTTCAAAAGGCTCCTTTACCAGGGAATCTAAAACAGTCTGAAGGTTCCAAGAGGGAATTTGCGGCCTACATGGCGGTCTTAATAAGGTAACCGCCCTCAAAAATCTTTTTATATCTGTGTGTACCAACAGACTCCCCCTTAATTTCACCTCTATAGCATGCTAAACCCGCCAGCTGAACTCTCAAAGATGACGGAGCCAATCCCTTCTCGAATCCTTCCTGCATAAATAAAAGAATTTGTGGAATAGAGGCTCCTAATGCCTCAATCGATCTGCCTTTACACCAGTCTTCAAATATCCTCCATGTACGAATATACGATAAAGTAGTGGATCTTCTCCTTGATTTTAGCAAAGTAGAGATTACTTTTGAAGAGTACCCTTTGGACCTTAATCTTGCCCTCTCAAGAGCCAGGCTGTAAGCGAAAATCGATCTACTTGAGGCATTACTAGCGGACCCTGACTTAATAGATCCTCCCTCAGCGTCAAGCGCCATGGACGGTCTATTAACAACCTCATTAGAGCCGCATACCAAGGACGTCTTGGCCAATCCGGTGCTATCAATATTACTCTTCCTTTGTGAGATTCTATCCTTCGAAGAACACGATTTATTAATACCCACGGAGGGAATACATACAACAGCTGACCTTCCGGCCAACTTTGTGCTAGTGCATCCAGTCCTTCTGACATTCTTTCTCTTTTCCTGCTGAAGAAACGTTCGACTTTTGCGGACAAGAATGTCGCCATGAGATCCATTATCGGAACTCCCCATCGCTTTATTATCGATTGGAAAACTTGAGGATTGAGACTCCACTCCCCTGGATCTATCCTTACCCGATTCAAGAAGTCGGCTTGCACATTGGATATTCCTGCAACATGGTTTGCTGATAATGTCTCTAAGTTTCCCTCTGCCCAGAGGAACAAGCTCTCCGATTCCTCCTCTAGTGCCGTACTGCCTGTACCTCCCTGACATAAGAACATAAGATATGCCATACTGGGTCAGACCAAGGTCCATCAAGCCCAGTATTCTGTTTCCAACAGTGGCCAATCTAGGTCATATGTACCTAGCAGTTTCCCCAAGGGACACAGATTCCACAATGCTTGTATTGGTTCAAGCATTGATATCCTGGGTCCCTTCTTAATAATGGCTTATGGACCTTTCCTCCAGGAACTTGTCCAAACCTTTTTTAAACCCAGCTACACTAACAGCCTTTACTACATCCTCGGGTAACAAATTCCAGAGTTTGATTACACGTTGAGTGAAAAAATATTTTCTTTTATTAGTCTTAAATAGTTTACCCTGTAGCTTCATTGCATGTTCCCTAGTCTTTCTATATTCTGATAAGGTAAACAATCGATCTACGTTTACCCGTTCCACTCCGCTCATTAATTTGTAGACTTCTATCATATCTCCCCTCAGCCGTCTCTTTTCCAGGTTAAAGAGCCCTAACCTTTTTAGCCTTTCTTCATAGGAGTATCCTTCCATCCCCTTTACCATTTTGGTGGCTCTTCTCTGAACCTTTTCTAATAACTCTATATCCTTTTTAAGATACGGCGACCAGAATTGCACACAATATTCAAGGTGCGGTCTCACCATGGAACGATATAGAGGCATTATAATATCCTTTGTTTTATTTTCCATTCCTTTCCTTATCATACCTAGCATTCTATTTGCTCTCTTGGCCGCTGCTGCACACTGGGCCGAGGGTTTTAACATGGTATCCACAATGACGCCTAAATCTTTTTCCTGGGTGGTGGTTCCTAATGTGGAACCTTGCATCGTGTAACCATAGTTTGGGTTGTTCTTCCCTAGGTGCATAACCTTGCACTTGTCCACATTAAATTTCATCTGCCATTTTGATGCCCAGTCTTCCAATTTATCAAGATCCTCTTGCAATTTTCCACAATCTTTCTTGGGTTTTAACAACTTTAAATAGTTTTGTGTCATCTGCAAATTTGATAACCTCACTCGTTATTCCACTTTCCAGGTCATTTATGAATATGTCAAAAAGCAGCAGACCCAGCACAGATCCCTGGGGTACACCACTATTCACCTTTCTCCATTGGGAAAATTGGCCATTTAGCCCTACCCTCTGCTTTCTATCTTTTAACCAGTTCCTGATCCACAATAGTACACTGCCTCCTATCCCATGACTCTTTAGTTTTGCCAAAGGTCTCTCATGAGGGACCTTGTCAAAGGCTTTCTGAAAGTCCAGATACACAATATCAACCGACTCACCTTTCTCCACCTGATTATTCACTCCTTCAAAAAAACATAACAGATTAGTAAAACAAGATCTTCCTTGTCTAAAGCCATGTTGGCTGTTTCTCATTAGTTCATGACTATCTACATGCTGAGTAATTTTATTCTTTATGATGGTTTCTATCATTTTTCCCGGTATTGACGTCAGGCTCACCGGTCTGTAGTTTCCCGGATCACCCCTGGAACCCTTTTTAAAAATTGGTGTTACATTGGCGATCCTCCAATCTTCAGGTATTAGAGATGATTTTAATGATAGTTCACAGATTACTAATAGCAGGTCTGCAATCTCATATTTCAGTTCTTTCAATACCCTTGGATGTATACCATCCGGTCCAGGTGATTTGCTACTCTTCAGCTTATCTAATAGTTGTAATACATCTTCTCGATGTATCGATATTTCCTTCAATTCTTCTGCACCTTTAAATACCACTTCAGTCATGAGTAACATCCCTACATCTTCCTCAGTAAAGACTGAAGCAAAGAATTTGTTCAGTCTCTCCGCTATCGCCTTGTCGCCTCTTAGTGCTCCTTTAACCCCTTTATCATCTAATGGACCAACTGACTCTCACAGGTTTTTTGCTACGAATGTACTTGAAAAGGTCTTTACTTCGCGTTTTTGCTTCTGCAGCAAGCTTCTTCTCAAATTTTCCCTTTGCCTGCCTTATCAATGCCTTGCATTTGACTTGCCAGTGCTTGTGCTCTTTCCAGGTTTCGTCGTTTGGCTCTTTTTTCCATTTCCTGAAAGATGCTTTTTTGGCAACAGCCTCTCTGACCTCAACTTTAAACCATGCTGGCAGTTTTTTGGACTTCTTTCCAATTTTCTTAAAGCGTGGAATACAGCTGGTCTGGGCTTCCAAGATAGTATTTTTCAACAGCCAAGCCTGATGTACGTCTTTAACCTTTGCAACTGCTCCTTTTAGTTTTTTCTTGACTGTTTTCCTCATTTTATCATAGTCTCCCTTTCGAAAGTTAAAAGGTAGTACTGTGGATTTCCTTACTATCCCTCCTCCACTAATTAAATCAAAGGCGATCATGCTATGATCACTATTGCCAAGGGGCCCCAACAACCTTATCTCTTGCACTAGATCTGGTGTTCCACTAAGAATTAGCTCTAATATGGCTTCCCCTCTGGTCGGTTCATGAACCAGCTGCTCCAAGAAGCAGTCATTTATTTCATCTAGGAACTTTATCTCCCTAGCATGTCCTGACGTGACACTGACCCAGTCGATACCGGGGTAGTTGAAATCACCCATTATTATTACTGTGCTGTAACTTTTGTTAGCTTCCTTGATTTCTTTGAGCATTTCATCATCCATTTGGTCATTCTGGCCAGGCGCTCGATAGTACACCCCCACTGCCATTGCCTTCCCCCTTTTACATGGAATTTCAATCCATATAGATTCTACAGCAGATTTTGTTTCCTGCAAAACTTTAATCCTTTCTGACTCAATGCCCTCTCTAACAGAGAGCAACCCCTCCACCAATTTGATCAGCTCTATCATTACGATATAGTTTGTACCCAGGTATCACAGTGTCCCACTGGTTGTAGTCCTTCCACCATGTCTCTGATATTCCAATCATATCTAACCTTTCGTTTAGTGCTATATATTCTAACTCTCCCATCTTATTTTTTAGATTTCTAGCATTTGCATACAAGCATTTTAGAGAATGTATTTTATCCATATTAATTTGTCTGTTAGACATGAGTAATTTGGGATCTTTAAGCTCTGTCTGCTCCATACTTGAGGGCATTTGGGCTACTTTACTCTTTTGTGGAACCTCTCTGCTTTTGGTAGTATCCTTCAAAGATACATTCTTCCGAACCATCTGCTCTTGGGCGACTGTCGGCTTTCCCCTAATATCTAGTTTAAAAGCTGCTCTATCTCCTTTTTAAAGGCTAATGCCAGCAGCCTGGTCCCATCCCGGTTAAGGTGAAGCCCATCCCTTCGGAAGAGCCCCTCCTTTCCCCAGAATGTTCCCCAGTTCCTAACAAATCCAAACCCCTCATCTCTGCACCATTGTCTCATCCACGCATTGAGACTCTGGAGCTCTGTCTGCCTTTTGGGTCCTGCGCGTGGAACAGGAAGCATTTCGGAGAATGCTACCCTGGAAGTTCTGGATTTCAACTTCCTACCTAAAAGCCTAAATTTAGCCTCCAGAACCTCCCTACCACATTTTCCTATGTCATTGGTACCAACATGTACCAAGACAGCAGACTCCTCCCCAGCACTATCTAAGACCTTATCTAGGTGGCGCGTGAGGTCCGCTACCTTCGCACCAGGCAGGCATGTTACCAGGCGATCCTCACGTCCACCAGCCACCCAGCTATCTACATGCCTAATGATCGAATCACCAACTATAACGGCTGTCCTAACCCTTCCCTCATGGGCACATGGCCCTGGAGAAACTTCCTCGGTGCGAGAGGGTTTTACATCACCTGGAGGACAGGTCCTAGTTACAGGATCACTTCCTGCCACACCAGGGTGATGCTCTCCTGTCACGTGACCTCTCTCCTCCATGGCAACAAGGATGCTGCCAGACTGGAGGTGGGACTTCAGGACTATATCCCTGTAGGTCTCGTCTATGTACCTCTCTGTCTGTCTTATGCTTTCCAAGTCTGCTACTTTAGCCTCTAGAGAACGGACTCGTTCCCTGAGAGCAAAGAGCTCCTTGCACCTAGTGCACACGTAAGACCTCTCACCAACTGGGAGAAAATCATACATGTGACACTCAATGCAAAAGACTGGAAAGCCCCCATCCCGCTGCTGGACTGCTGTCTGCATCTTAGTTTTAAGTTTGTGTTTAGATCTAAGTTCTTTACTTACTAAGGGTTGCTATGGATATTTATACTAATAAAACTGAACCTAATACGTGTAATATACCTTGTTCACCTGAAGCTTAACTAATCTCAGGTCCTTAGTGTATGACTGATTTGGGTAATGAGCTTCACCTGAGAGCACCTCCTGTCTTTTAAGATGTGTAAGTACCTATAAAGCTACGATTATCCCAGGGGTGGGAGGGAATTAACACTTATTAAAAGAGGGCTGCTACACAGTACCCTGTCTTGTGCTGCTGAGGTAAGCTATATTCTGATTTGATTTAAATTATAGCTCTTAGCTGCTGCTAGGCTCTAACTTCTTATGAAATTTAAAGTACAAGCTCTCTGCTGGGTTCTAAATTTAACCAGAAAGCTCTTTTCTGTGTTGTAAATTTAAGCTAAAAGAACTTTGCTGATGCTAGGCCCTGAGTGACTATTAAATGTAAACTACAAGCTCTCTGCTGGGTTCCAAATGTAACCAGAAAGCTCTCTTCTGTGTTTTAAATTTAAACTAAAAGTACTTTGCTGTTACTAGGCCCTGAGTGACTATTAAATTTAAAGTACAAGCTCTCTGCTGGGTATGAAATGTAACCAGAGAGTTCTCCTCTGTGTTTTAAATGTAAACTTAAACTGCTGCTACTAGGCCCTGACTGATTTAACAAAAATAGTGGATCACAGATTAATTAGCTTTAATACAAAGAATTCCTTTTAGAAAATTACCAGAAGTAAATACTCACAGTTGCAGATCTCCCTCCAGAAGCAACAGTCCCCCTTACCCATCTTTCAAGACGGTTGATATAGGCCACTGCCGTCGCATTGTCCGAAAGAACCCGAACGGCCCTTCCTTGAATGCGATTCTGAAATGCTTGAAGCGCCAGGGAAACTGCTCTCAATTCCAACCTGTTTATTGGACCATTGGCTTTGAACAAACTGCTTCTCGCAATGTGCTCCCCAGCCTTTTAGACTGGCATCTGTTGTAATCTGTATCCAATTCGGAGACTGCAACTGCATTCCCCTCTCGAATACCTCTGGCCTTAGCCACCATATTAACGATTGACGAGCCTCCGGTGGACAGGGCAAAACTTCCGACATTGGAGCTTTTTGGTGAGATCACCTCTTCAATAACGCTCTCTGCAAGGGACGCATCCGAGCCCTCGCCCACGGTACTAGATCCAAGGTTGCTGCCATGGTTCCCAGCAGCTGGAGATAATGCCATGCAGTGGGATTCTCTCTCTAAGAACTGTCGCACCAGATTCATAATTGCTATTATTCGAGATTGTGGTAGGAAAACCTTCCCTGTCTCCGTATTGAAACGAGCGCCTAAATGTTCTAGGTTTTGAGATGGCACTAATTTGCTTTTTGTCATATTCACTACCCAACCTAGGCTCTGCAACAACTCTACCACTCTTTTTGTTGCTGATTTGCTTTCGGTTTGCGATTTCGCTCGTATCAACCAATCGTCGAGATAAGGATGAACAAGTATTCCCTCCTTTCTCAAAGCCGCCGCCACTACTACCATTACCTTGGTAAATATTCTTGGAGCCATTGCTAACCCGAACGGGACGGCAAACCTCAAATACTTCTGGTGCTCTTGGTGAATTGGAATATGAAAGTAAGCCTCCGTCAAATCTAAAGACGTAAGAAACTCCCCTTTTCTTACTGCCGCAATCACCGATTTTAACGTTTCCATGCGAAAATGCGCCACCCGTAGATAACGATTTACACGTCGCAGGTCCAACACTGGCCGAAAAGAACCCTCTTTCTTCGGAACCAGAAAATATATTGAGTATCGACCGAACCCTTGTTGTTCTAATGGCACCAGTACTATTGCTTTTAAATCCAAAAGTTTTTTTAAGTTTTGCAAATTGCCACTTTGCTGTATGCCGTGCATGGTGACTGAACAAATAGATCGGGCACTGGACGTTGGAACTCCAGAGCGTATCCTTTTTCTATTTCCAATACCCACTGATCTGACGTGATCTGAGCCCAGGCGGAATGAAATCGGCGGAGTCTTCCACCAACCGGAATCAAACCCGCCTGGGAGCTCCTTATCTCATTGTGGCTTCCTTGCGTTGACATTTGCAGAAGAGGCTGCAAAGCCCTTTCCTGTGTTACGAAAGCCTCGAAACCCTTGATTTCTATAATACTGTCTCCCCCTTTGCATCTGACCAAAGCGCAGAGACCGAAAACGACGAAAATCTCTAAACTGACCTCTGTAGGGCTGAACCATGCGCCCCTGCCTCTGTCTATCCTCAGGGAGTTTTCCACCCTTACAATCTCCCAAATCTCTCACTAATTTTTCTAAGTCCTCCCCAAAAAGGAGCTTTCCTCTAAAAGGCAGTTTAGAAAGTCTTGCCTTTGAAGATGTATCAGCAGCCCAGGTGCGCAGCCATACATGCCTTCTAGCTGCTACCACTGAGCCCATTCCTTTTGACAATGCTCTAATGAGATCATAGTGAATATCCGCTAAATAGGCTGCTCCAGTCTCTAGCCTAGATGCACCCTCCAAGGAAGCACTCTCCATATCTGTATGCAACTCTTGTGACCAGCGTAAACACGCTCTAGCCACCCATGCTCCGCAGATTGCCGCTTGAACAGATAACTATCACAAAAAGTTCACCATTAAACACCCCTAAAGTCACTTTTTTAATTCTTTTGTCGAAGCTGACTGTAGGAGAGGTGGTATGGATTCAACCACTCACACCAAGCAGTAAGATGCCTTTTATTCAAAATAGGTTCTTCACCAATGAAAACGATATTTTAATATATAATCTTTTAAACACTTATCTTATTTAAAACACTCCACCGGAGAGGTAAGTGTTTAAAAGATTATATATTAAAATATCGTTTTCATTGGTGAAGAACCTATTTTGAATAAAAAGGCAGCTTACTGCTTGGTGTGAGTGGTTGAATCCATACCACCTCTCCTACAGTCAGCTTCGACAAAAGAATTAAAGTGACTTTAGGGGTGTTTAATGGTGAACTTTTTGTGATAGTTATTTTATTTGTTCACACATTGGGGGGGTTTTTCTTCTGGCTTGAACAGATAAAGCATTTATATCAAACATCTGATTCAAGAGTGTGTCTAGCTTTCTATCATAACTATCCCTTAAGGCTGCCCCACCTTCTATAGGAATAGTCGTACGTTTCGTAACCGCCGAAACGGCTGCGTCAATTTTAGGTGGCTTAAATAATTCACAATCCTTCTCCTGCAATGGATACAAGCGTGCCATAACTCTAGACCCACGCAATGCAGCCTCAGGAACATCCCATTCCTGCTGTATCATCTCTCTCACCACTCTATGTACAGGAAAGGCTTTTTGTGATTTCCTGACTGCCAATAATAAAGGATCCTCCAAGTCCAAGTTTTCCAAATCCTCTGGCATTGAAATATTCAAAGACTTTAGGGTTTCGTCAATTAAGATAGGCAACTCCTTTCTAAAAACTCACAATTCTGGACTGGTCTTCCTGTTCCACCAGTTCCCCTTCCTCCAACCCTTCTTCAATTTTATCCTCTAGATCAGAACAAACTTCCTGAGATGACATAGAAAAAGTCTTTTGCCACTTTGCTCTTTTGGCAGGAAGAGGAACCTCATCTACTTTTAAAGGAGCAGCAATACGCTTTTCCCCTAAATTAACCAGTGGCACCTCAATAAGTCTATGTTGTTCCGCAATATTCTTCTGTAAAAGAGCAATTAGTTGCTTTGAAAAGGATGCAGCAATATTAGAGGTTAAACTCGATAGATCTGTAGGACGGCCTATAGATTCAGGCACAGGAACATCTGGTCTTGAAGATGGACCTGGCACCGGCTCTGGCAGAAGCTGCGGTGGAGAATCAATATCTCTGTCCAAAGCTAAATGCTTTTCTCTTTCCACAATCTTATCTGAAGCTTTCTGCTGATCCGCTCTTTTTTGGGAACAATGCTTACATAATCCCGACTCATTTAACAGCGTTTTCTTGGTACCACACAGCAAACACTGCTGTTTCCCAGGCATGCTGCAAAAAAAGGTACTTTCAATTAATATTTAATTAATGTGCATCATTCGCGAAAGCAGCGAACGCCCGTTCTAAAAATTTCAAAGCGCTACCTCAAACGGTCTTTCACCTACAAGGCCGTTTACCTGTGAGGTTCTCTTTTTTTTTTTTACAACAAAAAGTTCCGAAAACTACCTGTTTGCTTGCTTTTTGGAAGAAGATGCTCACATAATATTTACAAATTGGAGCCACTAAAAAGAAAGCATTAGCGTTACAAGCCTTTGGCCACGCGCATTCAATAACGGCACTAACCGACAAACAGTTTGCCTCTCGGAAGGGCTGATCTCAACTGCAAAGCGTATCACAATCTTCGCTGCAGAGAGAGACAATTTCAAAAACAAAATATGAACAGCACCTTACTTGTGTCAAACTTGTTCCTCTCCTAATATCCGTAGGATCGGGAACTGTGCTGTTTCAAACCAATATCTGCATTCCATAGAAGCCGCAGCAGAGGCATCGAAACTAATTATTGGCTTTTAACACTGACCCTTAAAGCATTTAAGAATCTTTTTTACTTGCTTTCCACGCCTCTCCTAACCAGAGTAGGATCGGGAGGGATATGAAGCCTAAATATAACAAGCTTTCTTGCGGCTGGAAATAACTCCTCCCCACACCAGAGAGAGGGAGGGCATGAGCTTGCCTTAAAGCTACAGCCCACAATTAAATATTTCGTTCTCTAGAATTGTTAAAACTAATAAAAATATTTATAAATAAAACCAAAATGCTTAATTGTCCCTCTTTAGAGCCCAAAGTAGGCTCTGAGAACTTCAAGCTGCTTGGAGACTGAATAAACTGAAGATGGAAGTGATCACCTCTGGAAGTTATAGGGATGACATCACAACTGTGATTATTCAGTCTCCAAGCTGCAGAGAACCTGTGATCCCAGAAATTCCGGGACTGGACTGGAGTGACGTAAAGTAACTTCTGATTGCTTTTCACTGGTTGCCAAATCACTGCCAGTCAAATTTAAAATTCTTACTCTGGTTCACCCCTGGCTCTGGTTTCCCTCATTTTTCTTAGCACTCTCCCCCCTCATGGGTGCATCTGGAAATTTGTCAACATTCCGCTTTTTCATATTTAGGCCCTTCTCTCTGAACTCCCTTACTCTATTTACATCAGGCATTTTACTTTCTGAAATGTAAATATGCTCTGAAAGCCTGCCTTTTCCCAGCCAGCTTTGAGGATCACATTTGGGAATAGGAATAGTAGCTCACCCTTTCCTTGCACCACTTCTCTAGTTCTCACCTTCATTTTTTCTCTATTGATTTTACCGTAAACCTCCTTGATGGCCTTCTGTTTTCAAAAGGTGGTCTAAGAATTTTGAGAAATAAATAAATGTGTGATTTGCTTACAATAACTCATGCATCAGTTACATCCTGCCCCCGTGCTATTACACCTTACTGTGTGCTATAGTTAGTCCTGAAATTGAATACTACAACACACATACAGTAGTATCCGGGACAAGCCTGCTATCTTGTACACTACTGGTGCTTGAATTCATGCATTAGTTTCCAGCCTGTCAGACTAGAATTTTAAGATTTTGCTTATGGTTTAAAATGGTGGCTCCCAATCTTTGATCCACATATCCCCGTAGATCCACGATACCATTACAGGGAGTTCACAGGGCACTAAAGAGAAAAAAGGTTGATGGGGACTGGCTTGGGGGGGGGGGGGGGAGAGAGAATGTGTGTGGAATGAATTAATGAGGAGGAAGAGAGAAAGTGTAGAAGGAATGGCTGGTGGGGAGGGAGAACGAAGCAGACTAGTAGAGATGGGAAGGGAGATAAACAAGGCTTCACACTAAGGGAAGGGTGTCCAGGAAGAGTGGTGGAAATGAACTGGGATCCCTGAACTTTGATTACACAGGTACACTAAAAAAAAATTTTTTTAACTGCCTCTAATGTTTCGATTGATTTTTACGTTTTTTGGTGCGCTGAATCCAAATCTGGTAACCAATTTGCTCCATCACGTACAGATTATTTGCTACATTGGGTTAGCAGTTTGAGGTGAACGTTTCAGATTGAGTGCGATCGAGATAAAAGTTTCTTGGATGAATTCTTTATACTAATTGTTTAGTAGTTATTCAAATAAGAATAAAGAAAATTGTAACAAGGCAGCACATAAGAATAGAGTAATGTCAACAAAACACACTGTGATGGTAGCAAAATTGTCTGCACTTAAAACAGCCACATACATGTGCACAAACATTGAGCATATAAGAGCGAGGTTAGACACAAAGCAAAGCAAAGAAATGTGCAAAAAATGTTGTACAGGTATGTATGTAAGAATAGAAAACGCAAACCGCACCATTGCAATACATGAAGACAAACACCCGATGGTGTGAAAATAAAATTCTAATAAATGAGATCCGACACTATGGTAATAACTAGCAAATTTTTATTTCAAAGTTTAGTAAAAACACGATATTTGTCAACACAGTTTAGATTTTAAAGTCATTCTTGGGTCAATCAATCTCCTGGTGGGCCCGTTTCTTCTTCCCCCGAATGCTTCTCTTGGTGCGCTGCTTGGCGTATTTTTCATCTGGGGTTTCCCGCAGCAGCAACCAGCAGAAATCAGCCATCATAGTGGTGTTCCATCTTCCTTGGTACCTTCTCTCTGCGTCCTTGATGTCCTGGTGAAACCTTTCACCTTGTTCTTCACTGTACGCCCCCAAGTTTTCGGGAAAGTAGTTCACATGGGAGTGCAAGAATTGGACTTTCAGGCTCATGTTACAGCCTTGTTCTTTGAAGGCATTGAGCATCCTGGCAACAATATCCTTATAGTTCTCATCCCGCCTGTTCCCCAAGAATTTGAGATCATCATCCTTGAAGGAATCCCAGGCTTCTTTTTCCTTCTCAGACATCGTTTCAGCGAATGCTCCATCTGAAATGAGTTTCCTTATATCAGGGCCAACAAACACTCCTTCCTTTAGCTTTGCTTCAGAAAGTCGGGGGAACTTTGAGCAAAGGTACCGAAAGCACTCACCATCTTTTGGAAGGGACTTGATGAATTGCTTAATGAGACCCAACTTAATGTGGAGAGGTGGTAATAGAATTTTATCACGAGGTACCAAGCTCTCATGAAGAACATTTTTCTCACCGGGTCTCAAATACTCCCGAATTGGCCAGTCTTTTTTCCCCCAGTGTAGGTCGCGGGCCCGGCTATCCCACAAGCAAAGGAAGCAAGGATATTTGGTGAAACCGGATTGCTGCCCTAATAGCATGGATAGAATTTTAAAGTCTCCACAAATCATCCACTTATGCTCATCATAACGAATCTTCTGAAGAATCAGGGCCAAATTCTCGTATTTTTCTTGGAGAATAACAGAGTGAGCAATAGGAACTGAAGCGAATGTGTTGCCATTATGAAGAACACCACCTTTTATGCTGTCTTTTGACGAATCAATGAACAGCCGCCATTCAGCAGGATCATACTTGAGTTTAAACTTTTCCATCACTCCGTATATATCGTTGCAAAATACCAAATCTTCCTCTTTGCTGAAATACTTCAAAAATTGTCTCTCGCGGTTGCGGTACCAATAAAAAGTTGTTCCTGGTGACAATAGATTTTTCTGTTTAAGCCGAGAACCTAGCAGTTGGGCAGCATCTTTTGGGAGTCCTAAATCCCGGACTAAATCATTCAATTCAGCTTGAGAGAAAAGTTCAGGTTTCGGATCTGGTTCAGTTTCAAACTCGGAAGTACTGGACTCATCGGGAAAAGCCATCTGATGAGTCTCATCATGATCAGAACCGTCCACACAAATATGATCCAAAGATTTTGGTGGTTCAGGCACAGGTACTTCGTTGCTATGAGGCATAGGCCTAATTGCTGAGGGAAGGTTGGGGTAACTTATTACGTTCTTATTTTTTAAGTTGTATCCCTTCACAATGCAAGAGCAAAAATAGCAGTCACTGCTGTGGTCTCTTTGTTCACGCCACATCATAGGTATTCCAAAACGAAATGCTTGTTTTTTACCTTTCATCCATAAGCGTAGATCTTCCTCACATGTCTTGCACTTTGTGAGGAGCCCACGGTTTGTCTTGATCGCCTAACTTCAAACCAAAATAGGCGAAATATACTTTAATAAATGCAGAAATGTTCCTCTGCCGCTTTTTCACGGTATATTCCCCACAAATAAAACAAAAACTGTCCGGAGAGTTGACGCAACCTCTGGCTCTGTGAGCCATCACAAATACACAGCACTGCAAACTACAACTGTAGTGAACCACTTCAGAATAAAGCTGGATTACGACTGAGCAAACAAAATAATGAACTTGCAAGAAACTGAAATTTGACAGGAACGTTCATGTCGCAACCACCGTGTTTGAGCGAGCGAACGAGGCGAGGCGAACAGGAAAGAACATGCGCCAGCACGAGTACTGGATTTAGCCCCCCGCCTCCCAATTGTCCTGTTAATGTATAAAATGAATACAAAACACTCTAAAATATCATGAGGGAGTGTTTCTAGTTAGTTAACCATTACAACCTCTATTTTGGGCCAAGAAAATAAACTGCAGTCGGCTAAAAAGAAATTATGTGAACATGCCTTATATGGGTAAGAAATCTAATTTTGCAAGAAAACGTGACGTGATGGAACATTTTGGCTATTTTTCCTGGATTCAGCACCCCAAAATCTATAGGAATCAGTTGCAAAACTGGAGGCAGTTTTTTGGTAGTGTACCTGTGTTATTAATAAGGGTTCTGCACAACTAAAAAAGGTTGTGAACCTCTCTGATCTACAAGTTTATTAATGAAATATCACATAGTTCAACACAATGTTTTTACAGTCATCACAACAAGCATTATTTCAGGTTCCTAAGATTAGGCTTGTTTTGACTAGAAAACTGCCATTTTCATGCATGGGCCAATTAGATTGCCCTTCCTTCTGAGTAAAAACTGCCAGAAAATCTGCTTCCTCTATAGAACCTTCATAAGGTTTGGGGATTTTTTAGCAGGCTTTTGCAGTAAGGTAATTTATATTGTGTTTTATGTTTTTATTCATAAACCATTTTGCAGCTGCTGTATGGAAAAGGCTGTATAAGCGTATAAAGCATAGCTACTTACCTCTAAGCAGGTGTTCTTTTTGGAAAGCCTGAAAGGTCCCCACATATGGATGATGTCATCTGATGGAGTCCCACACAGAAGCATTACCAGCTTCCTATAGAGGTTTTGGAAGCTCTACTATGCCTGCACACACCTTTCCACCTGCCACCACAGTGGACTCTTATCCTCAGACCTATGACTAGCTGAGAAGAATGCAACTCCAAGGGGAGGAGGAAAGTTTGCAAGGACTTTTCCTTCTGTCCACAGACAACACCTGTTAAAGGTGAGTAACTACATTTTCTCTGTGGACCAGCAGGAAAAAAATTCTCTTATATGGGAATCCCTAGCTACAGGCTGCCTTGAACAAAAAAACAAGGGAGAATATGCCCAACTAGGGCCAACATGCAATATTTTTGTTGGCAAAAACCAACTCCAATTACTCTATCTAACTACAATTAAAGTCGATTAAATAACTATTTGTAAATCCTGTAAATATATATGTAAATAGTTCAAAATATGTAAATAGTTAAATTGTTATTTAACAAATTTACCATATTTAGTCCAATCATGTTTAATGTATTTAGCAAAATTGTACCTAGTTAATTAATGTTTCATGTATTTAGCAAAATTGTACCTAGTTAATTAATGTTTCATGTAAAACAGACCTGTTAATCTGTTCATTCCTTGTTCACTGTAAACCGCACCTGATCTGTGGAAGGTAGCGGTATATAAGCAACTGTTAAATAAATAAATAAATAAAATTTCCCTCTTCGGTCCTACAGTTCAGTCCTCCACCTCTGTGTAGTGCACCTCCTCCTGCAGCATGGAGACTGGACAAGTCAAATTCATGACATCACCGGGTATATCTTGGTCTTCTCCCATCATCCCCCAGTGTGTCCAGTCTCTATGCAGCAGGAGGATGTAAGTGAGACTAGGTGCTGGGCTCACTTGACAAACAGATTAGGAGCAGCTAGAATAGTTTTTAGTCGTTTTTGGTTGTTTTGGTTTTCCTTATTTAAGTTTGTTTTCATTAGTATGTATCACTTTAAAAAAAAAAAAAAAAGGAATTTAGCAGGGTTTGAACCAGCCTTAGCCAGTCTTCTTCGCCTTTCTTTCTTTGGGGGCTCAGTCTACCATCACAGCTCTCTTCTCCTTGACGGTACGGAGGAGAGCCCTGGCAGAGCGCAAACCCGACCCTCCGGCGGCACCAGCTGGCTTGGTTGCTCGGGGGAGGAGGCACAGTAGGAGAAGCAGGCTCGCTCCGCGGTGGTCAGCTCGCTCCTGTGCTGAGTGACGCCGCGTGGGCTGGAGCGGAGGATCTCGCCGGTAAGGTCCAAACTTCAATTTCCTACTTGTTTTGAGTGCACGGGGTCTGTACCGCAGCCGCGCTACAGACCGGAGTGTTTTTCGATTGGCAGCATGTTTTGGCGCCAATTCCAGTCCCAGGATCATCATGGCCATTTTACCCACCGGCTCCAGCCACGTGGTAAGCCAGCATGGAGTGGCCTGTGACAGGAGAGTAGGCAGCCCTACGCCAGTCAGTGAGACATTTGAATTTGATTTTTTTTATTTGATTGAGTTCATTTTGAGTTATTTTAAGGCAATTTATTTGAAAACTAATTTTACGTCTGTATATCGGCACCAGCAAAGTCCTATAAAATGAGTGTGGGGACAGCACGCATGTCTGTGCTAAACTTGTTGTTTGTGAATATGTGCATAATGGGGGAGACTTCCGGAGCGCCTTACAAAGTGCCCATTCTTTCCGTGAAAAAAAAAGAATAAGCATTGCTGATTGAGTCTGTGTGGCTATTGGCACCCGCTGGTTTGGCTCTGACTCCATCGGCTCTATCTTCTGCGGTCTCCTTCCCATCGTGCAAACAAGTTGGCTAGGACACTGCCTAGTGGTTGGCCAGCCCTGTTTGATGCCACTCCTCCCAGAATAGGTCTATAGTGCAGATATTTGGAATATCTACATAATGAAGGGAGCTTTCAAAGATCCACAAAAAATAATTGGACAGTCTCCAAATTCCTTGGGCTTCCTCTAAGTTAAGGGCAGCACTGATAGCTCTGATGGGTTGTCTCCTTTACTAGTGGCAGGCCAGGATTCTGGGGTCCTGAATGCCCAGGCTCATGGCCTGCCATGGGCACCAAAGTGGCGGCACAAAGCATCCATACAGCCCTTTAGGCTCTGCCACCCTATGCAGATGCCCAGGGAAATGACCTTTGGATCACTAAAACCTATTTCCCCCTTTAGACTCTCATTGGACTGCCTGGAGGTTAACTTCCTACTGGGTTTTGGTCTTGATTTATTTATTATTTATTTACATTCTCTTATATACTGCGCTATTCTGCATCAGTGCGGTTTACATTGAACAAACTGAAATTACATTGAACAGGGCATTATAACTTGGAGATAACTATTTTACAGGGAACATGGGCTATGGAGGGTTAAGTGGCTTGCCCAAGACCACAAGGAGCACCTGTGGGACTAGAAACCCCAGTCCTTCCGGCCCAAGGTTGCCGTCCTTGAGTGGGATTTCAACCCCCGACCTTCCGGCCTGAAGTACCTTGCCCCAACCACTAGGCCACTCCTCCACTCCTGTGATGTGGCCACAGGAAAATGACGCAGGACAGTGCAGTTTCTGCCTAGGGGGTCAGCTGCAGTTTGTTTTGTTTTTTAGGTTCCAGATACTTACCTTTGTTTTATTTTTCTGCACAGACTCTAGTGCTCAGAGCCTATGCAGGTGCACTGTGCGGGAGATCTGTTTCCTCTCCAAAGTACAGCTTGAGGGTGTTCCTGGTAATCGGTGCCCTTGGAAGGAAACTGTCAGTGTCTCGGCTCAGTTTATTGAAGAAAAAAAAAATAAAAAATCCATGTTTTATGTGTGTAAACTTATGGCTTTGGCGGTCCATAGTCAGCAATGCTTGCTGTTCTTGCGCAGAATGACTCGGTTAGTTTGCATTGGCAGATTCTTGCCCAGCTAGAGGGCGAACATTGGCTAACACTGAATGTCTCGGACACATATTACAGTGATACAATTGGTAAAGTTATTGGTAGCAAAAGTGCATGTACTTGAATCTATTGTGCCCTAGGGGCAGGATACTTAATTGCAGATGGCCAGAGCAAAACTGCCATGGCTCCAGTGGAGAGAACATCTGTATCTCCATATTCAGCGACTACGTGCACCATAACACAATATCTGTGTACATGTTCTCTTTATTTTGAGAAAGCTTATTAAGCATTGGAAGGAGGTTTTACTTGTTTGGAGCACAGTCACCACTTTAGCGATGATTCTGCTGCTCAGTACGTAAGCTGGGAAAAGAATTTCTGATCTTGTTAATCATAACAATTTTCACCATCCAAGTGAATGTGACTTGTTGGGTACCAGCCATGGAAACTCACCTTTTGATAGGTTTGAAAGAACCATAAAAGGCTAGCTACCCAGGTTAGCTTACAGTGTCCTCTCATGGGTCAAATTGTGACACCAAAGAAGCTGTTTGGCTTTTGGTAAAAAAAAAAAAAAAGATAGATGTTTCTGGGGTTAATATTTTTTTCGTTGTCCCAATGGAAGACATGGAAGCAATCAGTCTTCTTCAGGATGAGATTTTCAGCAAAGCATGGGCAGTTGCCAGAGCAAAAGGGAAAAAAAATCATCAGTTTAGGCCTATAGATGCAACTACGAATTTCATTGACAGAATTTCAAAGGGCTTGATGTGCGGCGTTAGTCGTACCTCTATTGATTTGGTAGTACCAAAGAAGAGCGGGCCTTTCCGTCCTATTTGGGATCTCAAAGGAGTAAACCACTGCCTTCGAGGGCCGCTCTTTCGAATTGAAAGATTATGTTCAGTAAGGGGGTGGTTCGATAAGTGGAATTTTTTGACATTCCTCGACCTTACCGATGCGTACTTGCACGTCACTATCAGATTGGTTTGTCAGAAATCTCTGAGGTTGGCACTGCCGGGAGGATATTGTCAGTTTCAGGCTTTGCCCTTCAGTTAGGCGACGGGTCCACGCCCCTTCTCCAAGAGTATGGTGGTAGTAGGGGCGGCACTGCGAAAGGAAGGAGGTTTAGTCCCCCCATACCTCGACAAGTGTTGATTCGGACAAATTGAAAGGCCAGCGCATGCCAGTTATAAGCGGAGTAGTGAAGTTCCTTCAGAGACTCGGCTAGGGGGGCAAGGCGGCCAAAGGCCGGTTAGTTTGGCTTCAGGTCCTAGAGTACCTGGGAGTAGTTTGTCCCCCAGTTAACAGCAGTATTTATACCGCATCGGCGAGCTCCGGCTCTCCTGCATCTTGTATGCAAGTTTGGGTCGACACCAGCTCAGTCAGCTTGGAGTATCCTCGCGTGTTAGGCTCAATGGCGGGGACCCTAGAGATAGTACAATGGGCCAGAGTTCTTATGCGGCCCTTCCAGGGGTCATTACTCTGACATTGGTCCCACCGGAAAGATTCTCAGAGCAGGCATCTTCTCTGTCCCTGGCGGGTAAGGTTGTCCTTTCAGGGATGGCTGTGCCCAGGAAATCTGGCAGCGGGTAGGTCACTGGAACAACCGCAATGGATTTCGCTGTGGACAGATGCAACTCTCGCAGGTTGGGGAGTTCTTTGCGGGGATCTCTTCGCACAGGGAGCTTGGAGCGACCAGGAGGCCCGGTGATCCAGCAACTGCCTGGATCTGGGAGCAGTGGTTTTAGCATTTCAAGTGTTCGAGACCACGGTGCGGTCATTCAATACCACGACAGTGACTTACCTCTTCCAGCGGGGTGGCACGGGAATTGTGGCCTTGGAGGAGGAAGCAGACGCTCTGTTCGCTCAGGGGGTGCCTCAGCGGCAGGCGAGATCGGCAGCCCGCGTTGCGGGAACAGACAAGGTGATGGCAGCTTTGCTCAGCAAAGTCCGGATGAATGACGGGAAATAGGAGCTTCATCCAGAGGGGTTTGGCTCAGATAGTCCTCCGGTGGGTCCCTCCCATTATGGGTCTTATGGGGATTGGTTCAGCTAGCCAAGGTGAGTCGTTTTTTTCTTTACAGCAAAAGGCAGGAAAGAATGGCGCAAGGGGTCGAGGGCTTGATGCATTAATGGCCATCAACCAGTCGTCTCTATGACTCTCCCCCGTGCGCGTTTTTAGGACAAGTGGGTCAGCTCATAGTGGCGCATTGGGGGAAAGCAGTGTTAGTGGCAACAGGTGGGCCGTAGGATCTGGCGTACCCTAAGGGGACCCTTGACGATTGTCGGCCACAGTGACTCTTAATACAGGGCCCGTTTCGAATGCCTCAGATTGGTTGGTTCTCGCTTATGGCTTGGCCATTGAAAGGGCAAGGTTAAGGAAAAAAGGCTATGCTGGAGCAGGCATGGCGACCTCACTTCAGGCCAGGAGGCGGCCCACTTCCTTAGCGCATGTGCAAACATTTTTCGAGGTCTGGTGCTCCCAGCGGCAGGTCCGTTCCTTCTTGGTTTCCGGGCCTATGGTAGTGAGTTCCTGGCAGGACAGTTTTGCTAAGAGTTGGGCAGCCAGTTCTTTAAAAGGTCCAGCTGGCAGCTCTGTATTGCCATAGTGGTGAAGTACAGAAGGAGCCCTTCGGCTCTCTCCTCGACGTGCTTCAGTTTCTAAGCTCGTTGTCTCGGTTTCGGCCTGATCACAGATTGGTGGTTCCTCTGTGGGATCTCAACTTAGTGCTTGGAGCATTGACAAAGGAACTTGTTGAACCCTTGCGCCAAGTTTGAGGGTTTGACCTTAGATAGTGTTTCTTTTTGTGTTTTTTTGTTCGGCACGCCGTGTTTTGGTGTGGCAGGAGTTGTCCTGTCAAGAGCCGTTCTTCTCTTTTTCAAAAAAAAAAAAAAACCAAAGGCGGCGGTGTTGCGGTCAATTCCATTTCTTTTTGTCATGTAAGTCATCCTGTCTCGTTGCCAGTATTGGGGTCTTCGGAGGACGCGCCGGGCTGTGATTGGCATCATTTGGACATGGAGAGAGTTCTGGGTCAATACCCATAAGTCTTGGAGACTTTGTTATTTTCATAAGTCTGACTGTCTAATCATTATTTTTGAAGGTCCGCGTGAAGGTGAAGCGGCAGCCAAGGTTTCGTTTGCCCGAAGGGTCCGAGAATAGCGTCAGCATATAGTTGGCAAGGTCATCTGGCGTCCGTGGGGTTATGGGCTCACGCTACTTGGGCACAAGCGACGTTTTGGGCGGAGTGTAGTTCGGTTCCACCAGTGCAGGTTTGCAGAGCGGTCTCTTGGTCGTCTCTCCATACTTCGTTAAGCACTATCACCTGGAGGTTCAGGCGGAGAGCAAAGCCTCTTTTGGGTCGGTGGTTTTGCGATCCAGGTGGACAGGTCCCTCCCAATGTTTACTGCTCTGTTACATCCCAGAGGTGGAGGACTGAACTGTAGGACCGAAGAGGAAATGGAAATTACACTTACCTGGTAATTGTTGTTCCTTGAGGGACTACAGGTCAGTCCTCAGTCCCGCCCAGGGATGAACAACTCAGACGCGAGGCATCAGTTTGGGGGGGGGGGGGGTTGCCGGTCCATAAGAGGACAACGGGTTCTGTTAGGCCGGTGGTCACGAGAGTATATTTCTGTCTGTGATCTCTTTTAGACCTCCTTCCCTTCCTCTGTCTGTCTTTCTCTGATCTGCGGGCAAGAGCAGGGGGTCAAGTAGGAGGGGGTTCTTTGCCTTTTATTTCAAGGGAACTGTAGTTTAAAAGTTAAAGGTAAAGCATAATGTTGTAATTAATTCCTTAACTGCTCATTTGTTGCTCCTTTGAGTCTGCTTTGTCAGTAGGTCACTGGGGGATGATGGGAGAAGACCAGCAAGATATACCTGGTGATGTCATGAAGTTGACTTGTTCAGTCTCCATGCTGCAGGAGAAGGTGCACTACCCAGAGGTGGAGGACTGAACTGTAGCCCCTCAAGGAACAATTACCAGGTAAGTGTAATTTCCATTTTATGACATGCTTTGTTTTTTTACTTTAAGGCAGCCTGAACAGGAAGAAATGGCCCTAGGGGAGTTGGATTCCACTCCCTGAAAAGATTCTGCAGTACTGATTGGCTGAATCTGCTGTTGTGTCAGAAATCCAGCAGTAATGAGAAGTAAAAGTATGAACCAAAGTACAGTACATGCTGTAGTTTTGCATATCTTCTCCATGGAGACTGAGCCGAAGTGGACCACCGATTCATCAGTGGCTCTAATATTATGAGCCATGACATGACCTCCAAAACTTAGGCCTGCCTAGGCATAAGCAAAAGAAATGCAGTCCACGAGCCAAAATGATAAAGTGAATTTGGAGACAGCAGACCCTAGTTTAATGGGGTAAAAAGAAAAAAAAAAGATGGATAAACAGTGACAGATATGCCATACTGGGTCAGACCAAGGGTCCATCAAACCCAGTATCCTGTTTCCAACAGTGACCATTCCAGGTCACAAGTACCTGTCAAGATTCTCAAAGGTGTACACATTTCATGCTGCTTGTCCCAGGAGTAAGCAGTGGATTTATCCAATCCTCTTTATTTAACAGGTTTTATAATAATAATGGTTTATTGACTTTTCCTCCAGGAACTCATCCAAACCTGTTTGGAACACAGCTACACTTTTACTTAATCCTCTGGTAATGAATTCCAGAGTTTGATTATATGCTGTGGTGACGAGGCTGCACTAGAACCTAGGAAAATACCTGGAAAAAGAACTTTTTCTTCTAGGCAGAGGAATCCCCCAGCTAAGCACATGTATCAGAATGCAGGTAGAGGAAAAAAAACACACATTCAGAACTATTGAATGCAGGCCACACCCAGGCTCCATGGCAACACAGGGTGGAGATGGGAGGCACCTAGGGGAGGAGCCAGGAAAAGGAAGACACTCAAACACATTTAAGCTCTCAGGAAGAGGGAGCAGAGAGAGGAGGAAAGGAGAAAAAGCAGGCAGAGGAGTTCCAGTTCTTGTTCTAGTTCCAGTTCCAGATACAGAGACAGGCTCACGGAGAGCAGGAGACACAGTCTCAGAGAAAGCCACAGCCAGAGCCGGTGCCAGGGCCAAGGCCAGAGTGGAGGAGAAGGGAACAGAACCAGCCAGAGTCTCAGAGACGGGAACAGAGCCAGCCACCGTAGCAGGCACAGGACTGGAGACAGAGCCAGTCTCAAGCCGTCCAGGAGAGAGAGGCTGAGGAAGCAGTTAACAGGCAATGTGAAAAGGGAATATACACAGCAGACTAAGGAGAATTCAAACTTCAGGCGTCAAAGGCAGAGTGTGTCTAGGAACAGACACCAGAGAAGCCCTCAGAGCAGCTTTTGTTCAGAAGACTGCACTCCAGAGAGGAGCCCCTGCCATGAGAGGTTTACAGCCCGGTTTGAAGGTAGGAGGGATACTCCTGGGGAAATTGAAGGTTATAGCCCTGTTAGAGGAACAGCACTAGAAGATTCCAAGAGAAAAGTTTTACCCCTTTTAAAACCTGTAAGGCAGAGTGTTACCACAAGCAAGGTCAGACAGTCAGAGCCTTTGGATATATTATTCAGAGACAAGAAGCCTTGCAGTCACCCTAGGAACCCAGAGGGGAGACAGAAGTCTCAGTGGAACAAACTGTTTAAGCTTTTAAAAGAAGTCAAGCCTGCGTGCACAGAGCAAGTTCCAAGCCCAGAGGAATGTAACTCTGTTTGTGAAAGTATGGACATGGAGCCCTGTGAGATGGAACAGGACTCGGTTGATAGTTTAATGGATTGCTCTCTTTGTCTAGCATCGGAGTAAAAGAAGGCCAAGAGTTTTAAGCTCAGAGAAAACCAGAACCGGTTTAGCTTAGAAAAAGCCTTGTTCTGAGCACTGAAAACTCTGGAAAGAAAAGGGATTTGCCATTGTTAGAGCTAACTGAAGTGCCTAAGTTAGGGTTGCCAACTTTTTCACCGAGAAAAACCAGACACCTGTGGCTCGCCATGCTCCACCAATTCTCCGCCCCTAGTCCCGCCCCCAGCCCCGCCCCCAGCCCCACCCACAAAAATTACAGAGGATACGTGTAGGCTAACTTCCTTGGTCAGATAATAATTAAACTGGGAACCCCAAAATCCAAACATGAAATGTACAACACTGGAGAAATAAAACTATAAAGTAATTTCCTCTTGCACTAAACAAAAACGCAAAGATGTTAGCAATACACACTTCCCAGACCAGACATATTCCAGTTAATAAATTCAAAATAAAAAGTATTTTTCTACCTTCTGTTTGGGCGTTTTATTTTTCAGTTGCAATTGCTCCAGTCACTTTCTTCTGGTTTCTTCGTGTCTTCTGCGAGCTATCCATTTGTCCTTTCTTCTCTTTTAGATGTTTTCCATTCTCTCTCTATTTCTGCTTTAACATACTGATTGTTTCCCTTTTGCTCTTTCCCCCAATTCTTTCCTTATTCCTTTATCATCCGTTTAAATTTCACCCTTCCATTCTCAAGCCCCTCTTACTCTCCCAATACCGGCCCATCATAGACTTTTCTTCCACACAAAATATTTTTCCCCTCTCCATTCTCATTCCCCATCCATTCTAGTCCTCCCCCCAAATCAATTCCCTTATAGTTCTAGGCCCACCCAGCATCCACTCCCTTCTAGTCCCATTCTCCCATACCCCACATCAGCCCATTTCCAGTCCTATTCCAGCTCTTCATCAGCCCATTTCCAGTGCTAGCCCTCACATCACTGGCCATTTCCAGTCCTAGCTCCCCCCCCCCAATCACAGCCCATTTCCAGTCCAAGTCCCCCATCACAGCCTATTTCAAGTCCTAGGCCCCCCCACCACCATCACAGCCCATTTGCAGTCCGAGTCCCCCCGCACCATCACAGCCCATTTGCAGTCTGAGTCCCCCCGCACCATCACAGCCCATTTGCAGTCCTAGCCCCCCTAATCACAGCCTATTTCCAGTCCAAGATCCCCCTTCCTCCACCATAGCCCATTTCCAGTCCAAGTTCCCCCCCCCCCATAGCCCTTTTCCAGTCCAGGTCCCCTCCACCCCCATCACAACCCATTTCCAGTCCATGTCCCCCCCCATAACCCTGTTTCATTCACGGTCCCCCCCCCCCATCCCAGCCTATTTCCCGTCCAAGTTCCCCCCCCATTCGCCCTTTTCTGGTCCAGGTCCCCTCCACCCCAACACAACCCTTTTCCAGTCCATTTCCCCCCCCCCCATAACCCTTTTCCAGTCCAGGTCCCCCCCCCATCACAGCCTATTTCCAGTCCAAGTCCCCCCCTTAGCCCTTTTCCAGTCCAAGTCCCCCCCCTTAGCCCTTTTCCAGTCCAAGTCCCCCCCCTTTAGCCCTTTTCCAGTCCAAGTCCCCCCCATTAGCCCTTTTCCAGTCCAAGTCCCCCCCCCCCTTAGCCCTTTTCCAGTCCAGGGCCCCCCCATCCCCGCCACTGCTGGCCTGGCCCCCCCCCCCCCCCGACCAGCATCGCAGCTGTCTGAGGCTTCAGAGGGAGCCGGGGAAGCCCGCGCGAGGCCCCGGCTCCTTCTGAAGCGGAGAAAAGCCGGTTTTTTTGCTCTGGCCGCTCCCGATCTTGCGGCCAGAGCAAAAAACCCGGCTTTTAAAGGGCCGGTTTTGCCTCTGCGCCGGCAGCCGGCCTGGCCGTGGAAAAACCGGCCAGGCCGGCTGAAAACCGGCCAGTTGGCAACCCTAGCCTAAGTGTAAACTGAATGTCTTAAGAAGCTGTTATTCTGTGGACAACAGAAACAGGAAGAAGGAACCTTGTTTGTTTAAGCTTGCACAGTTTAAAAGAAGCTGATATCTTTACTGAAGGCACTAGGAACCAGTGAGCGCTAAGTTTTAACTCTGGCATTTAAAGAAGCAAATACTGTTTGTTATACATGAAAGAAGTTTATTCTTGAGCACTACCAAGACATTGTTTTGTACGATAATTCTGATTGGAGAAAATATCCTCTTTAAGTTGTCCTGTTCAAATGCTATACACGAAAGTTGTTTGCAAAGTCTTGTAAAAAAAAAAAAATTCCCTGTTTGCCAAAACCCACTCGGACAGTCTTCTTGACCCACAACTACATCGTCAGAAGTCCTAGCTCTTAAGATGGAGCAAAATAAATGTTATGAGGTGGCACGCTGCAACCTATAGATGACCGCCTAGTCGAGGCGCAACGCCACAATGCTGAGTGAACTTTGCAGTTTTTCGGGTCATTAGGCATCTTCATAATTGAAACCAGTGTTTCAGCCACCATACTTCAAGGCAAAGTGATAAAATAGTTGATGTCTGTTCTTTTATATAGTAGTCATGAAACTAGATTGGTGGGATCGAAGTGGGAAATTTGAATTTTGAAGCCTGTTGGAGAAAGGCTTGAGACCTCTTTTCCCATAGATCAGAAGGTTCTCTGATGAATTTAAAGATGCTCCCCCCGTCAGTCCCAGTTATGAAAGAGACAGCATGACCCAGAAAACTGCAAAGTTTATCACAGTTGCTGCAGAAGCCCAAGACAACATTTAAAGAAACTCTATGGGGAGAGCATCTTTAAATTCACCAGAGAACCTTCTAAAGGGAGGTCTCCAACCTTTCTACAACTGACTTTCCCTCTAAAATTCAAATTCAAATTTTCCACCTCGATCCCACCAATCTGGTTTGAGGACTACTATATAAAAGAACAGACATCCACTGCTTAACCACCTAACCCTGAAGAAAGCCACAGTATAGTGGCTGAAATGCTGGCTCCAGTTCTGAAGATGCAGAATGACAGAAAATTGCAAATTTTATCATATTAGCTGCAGAAGCCCAAGAGAACAGGCTTATAGGATGGTTTGAGAAGTAGTAAGCCCCTTGTGAAGCAAACAACTAAGGGATGTATAGAGATGAGTTCACCTTCTACGCCAGATGGTAAGCTCCAACTGCAATGAGGTAAACCCTTAGAGAGTTGGACTTGAGTTCAGACTCTGACACGTGTAGAAAGTATTCAAGTAGTGTTTGAGTAGAAGTGAAAGGATCTATGGAGTATGCCTCACACCAGACAGCAAACCTCTTCTACTTGAAATTGAACAAACTTCTCATTAAGGCCCTCCTGGATACCAAAAAGGACATACTTGGAGATACCAAGTAGTAGGCTGAGTGTGGACAATGATAGCCTCTCAACATCCAAGCAGTAAGGGCTAGAGACTTTATATTTGGGTGCAACATCATGCCATCCTCCTGCGATATCAGATTTAGTGCTTGCCTTAGATGTATTGGATTCTAAATGGAGAGCTCTGGAAGCAGAAGGAACTATGGCTGTCTGAGCCAATAAGGAATGACGAGACTCGTCATACCTTTACGTGTTTTGAGTTTCAGGAGGGTCTGGCAATGAGAGGTATGGGAGGATATGCATACAGAAGACCCTCCCACTAATCAAGGTGGAAAACAGAGGCTAGTATGCCGTATGATTTCACCCTTGTGCAGAACTGAACTTGGGCATTTTGAGGAGTGGCGAAGAGATAGAGCAGCTTTTAAACTGGAGCACTGCGGAAAGCCAACAGTCACCCAGGAGCACATGGTTCAGAAGAATGTATCCTTGAAGGATACTAGCAAAACAGGGAAGTTAGGGCATCCCAGAGAGGTCCCAACAAAGATAAAAGTAACTAATATCTCCTTCAATGCAGAACCAAAAGATTCCAAATTACACTTATCAACTGATAACCAGATAAATATGAATAAATTACAACCTCTAAAATGTCTGTATGCAAACACTAGAAGTCTAAAAAATAAGATGGGAGAGCTAGAATATATAGCATAAAATGAAGTGGCATCTCAGAGATCTGGTGGAAGGAGGACAACCAAAGGGACACTGATACCTGGGTACAAATGCTAGAGTAGATCAAATTGGTGGAGGGGTTGCAATCTACGTTAGAGATGGCATAGAGTCACATAGATTAAAGTTTTGCAGGAAACAAAATACACTGTAGAATCTCTATGGATATAAGTTCCATGTAAAAAGAGGAAGGCGACGGCAGTGGAGGTGTACTACTGACGGCCAGAATGAACAGATGGATAATGAAATCCTAAAATAAATCAGGGAAGCTAACAAAAGTTACAAAACAGTAATAATGGGTGATTTCAATTACCCCAGTATCGACTGGGTCAATGTAACAGCAGGACATACTAGAGAATAAAGTTTCTAGATGAAATAAATGACTGCTTCTTGGAGCAGCCCGTTCAGGAACTGACAAGAGGGGAAGCTATTTTGGACCTAGTCCTTAGTGGAACACAGGATCTGGTGCAAGAGATGAGGGTTTTGAGGTCACTTGGCAACAGTAATCATAGCATGATCATATTTGATTTAATAAATGGAAGAAAGATGGCAAGGAAATCCACAGTACTACTTTTAACTAAACTTGTCCCACCTCCAAAGGAAGTTGTTTACCACTTCCTTTGGAGGTGGGACAATGCTGCACAGAGCCTGTCGAGATGAGAGACAGACAGGCTCCGCAATGGCTTCACAGGCACAGCCGCGGTTCCCTAAGAGACAGGGAACGGTGGCTGCAGAAGAACAGGGCAGTAGCAGGCAGAGATAGGGAGAGGGGAGGAGGGGGCAGGGGACAGAGTTGTTTACCACTTCCTTAGGAGGTGGGACAATGCTGCACGGAGCCTGTCGAGAGACGGGAAGGCCCCACAATGTTTTCACAGCACAGCCGCGGTTCCCTAAGAGGCAGGAAGCTGCGACTGCAGAAGATTGGAGGCGGTGAGTTTGCCACTGCCGAGAAGCGGACTTGGCAGCAACTTGTGCGTTTTTTTTTTTTTAACTTGGCGGAGTGAGGTGACCCCTGCTAAATCTTGTGGTGACCCCCGTGGGGGTTGCAACCCACAGGTTGAGAACCACTGATCCAGAGGGTCACGAGGAATCAACACTGACTCAACAGCACTTAACTTCTTTTAACTTTCAAAAGGGAGACTATGATAAAATGAGGAAAATAGTTAAGAAAAAACTGAAAGGAGCAACTGCAAAGGTTAAAGATTTACATCAAGCATGGGCATGTTTAAAAGTGCTATCTTGGAAGCCCAGAGCAGATGTATTCCACGCTTTAAGAAAAGTGGAAGGCCAAAAAACTGCCAGCATGGTTTAAAGGTGAGGTCAGAGGCTGTTGCCAAAAAAAGCATCCTTCAGGAAATGGAAAAAGGAGCCTAATGATGAACACCGGAAACAAATAAGCATTGGCAAGTTTGATGCAAAGCACTGATAAGGCAGGCAAAGAGAGAATTTAAAAGAAGCTTGCCATGGAAGAAAAAATGCATATTAAAAACTTTCACGCATATTCATAGCAAAAAACCTGTGTGAGAGTCAGTTGGACCATTAGATGATAGAGGGCTAAAAGGGATGCTAAAGGAGGACAAGACCATAGCAGAAAGACTGAATGAATTCTTTGATTTGGACTTTACTGAAGATGATGTAGGTTAGCTACATAAGAGTACACAACGAGCAGAAGCAAATGATGACCCAGTGGCTTTAGATTGCTTACGATTACTTTATTGAAGGTCCCCGACGCGTTTCAGCTTACGCCTTTCTCAAGGGGAAAGATGCTTACAAAGAAAAGACAAATATATTAAATTACATACATAAAAAACATCTCTAAAAGGCAACCGGAACACATTTACATACTGTTAAAATACATAACAAAATTAACTTTAAAATTAAAATAAAAGTAAAACTGTTAAAAACATAACTATACATGAAGAACTTAAATGTAACACCCATATTGTATTAATGAAATAATTAAAAACCATGAAATGACATATTAAAACACCATCGAAAGATAGACGCCCGTTGTGTACTCTACCATTGTCTGCAGGAGCCCTGCTCTCTTGTGCACTGTCCTTGGTTTTGAGCCATGTTTTCCCCCTGGAGGGATATCCTGAGTTATAAAGAGGAAGAATTGCAAGCCCTTATCCCTAAAGACCCTTTCTACACAGAAGATGAAGAGACTCCGGATTTGGAAGAATGGGGGAACCTCATCAGGGATGACCCAACGCTATATCAGGGAAGACCTCCATGCAGCATCCCTTTTAGAGTACTGTTGGAAGAAAATTATTCCAAGAGGTCTAAGAATGCAAAAGGCACCGGGCATGTTCAGGGATGACAAAACGTTTATGTCTGACTGGATAAAAATTCTCAATAAATGTTCCTTGGACTTAATGATTTAAGAACATAAGAACATAAGATATGCCATACTGGGTCAGACCAAGGTCCATCAAGCCCAGTATTCTGTTTCCAACAGTGGCCAATCTAGGTCATATGTACCTAGCCGTTTCCCCAAGAGACACAAGTTCCACAATGCTTGTACTGGGTCAAGCATTGATATCTTCGGTCACTTCTTAATAATGGTTTATGGACCTTTCCTCCAGGAACTTGTCCAAACCTTTTTTAAACCCAGCTACACTAACAGCCTTTACTACATCCTCCGGTAACAAATTCCAGAGTTTGATTACACGTTGAGTGAAAAAATATTTTCTTTTATTAGTCTTAAATAGTTTACCCTGTAGCTTCATTGCATGTCCCCTAGTCTTTCTATATTCTGATAAACAATCGATCTACGTTTACCCGTTCCACTCCATTCATTAATTTATAGACTTCTATCATATCTCCCCTCAGCCGTCTCTTTTCCAGGTTAAAGAGCCCTAACCTTTTTAGCCTTTCCTCATAGGAGTATCCTTCCATCCCCTTTACCATTTTGGTGGCTCTTCTCTGAACCTTTTCTAAAATCGCTATATCCTTTTTAAGATACGGCGACCAAAATTTGTCAGACGGCTGCCTAGGGTGAGAACTTACACAATCTTGACGATGCATATATTCATATGATTCTTGCAAGGTATTGTGGGTATTGTAGTTCATTCACTCACAAACACAGCTGATGACAATAATTTGAGTTGTGAAACCAAGTGGTAAGATCAATAAAATACTTCTTTTATTGATGGGGTTTAATTCACCCAGCACATGTATGCTTGATAGCACTATAAATGAGGTTACTTGCTTGCAGTGTTTAAAATGGATAACAAAAAGTCATAAAGTAAACCAGAAACAACCTTCAGCTTGTCAGGCAATTAGCTAATGTTTTCTTAGCAAATAATTACCAAATACAAAGGCACAAAGAAAAGAATAAACTTTGCTGGTTAGGTTAACTTCTGCTTATTTTCCACGCCGATCTCAGCAGTGATTCTCCCTTGCTCACACACACAATCAGGTGCAGCCCTAATTACTATCAATGGACCAGCTGAAAGCCTTTAGCTGGCTGGCTGCTACTGTGTGAGCCCAAATCCTGCTTTAAGAGCTGTTTGCAGTGGAAATAAAGAACAAAGTTAGGTTTCTTTGTGATGGCTGATGTGTTTGCTCACGGAAAACTAGCAATAGCATTTAGATAGAGAACAGTCCATATAAATAGTTTCATCTGCTGTATCTCTCTCTTCATCAACAATCATAGGGTCAATATCATACATTGGCACAGATGAGTCTTTCATTAAGGCACTATCATGAGAATGCTTATTCCCTTGCTGCCATTCTCTATTATAGATAGGGTCTGGATCAGTGTTCATACCTGAGCCTCTCCTGCCATCATAATTCCTCTCTGTAAAGCCTGGCCAATATGTAATCCAATTCTGATGTCCAGCCTTCCAATCTTGATCCCTGGACACTGGATCTCCTCTCACATACCTTCTGGCCTTGGTCTGAAAGTCCCTTCCACGTGCAGTCTTCTCTCTTCCAGGTAGCCACTGGTGATTCCTATCTCTGCCACTCCATTCCTCTGGCTGAATCCAGTCCAATGGACTCTGCTGGCTTTTGGAATACCTCCCAGTATGAGTACTGCCTTGGAATCTCCCAGACCTTCCAATGGCCTTTCTTCTCTTCCTTCCAGAGAGTTTCCTTCTCTCTCTATCTGCTTGGCTTGGCTTCTGTTTCTCCAGGTGATACTGGTGCTTGTAGCCGTTGCTGTCTCTGTATCTCTTCCTCCCTCTGTAGCTGAAGCTCTCCCTGAAGCTGGGCTGGAGCTTGTAGTAACTGTTATCTGAATAATAAGCTCTATTCTTATTCTGTCCTAATGTGTGCTGCTCCCTAACACAGCGCAGCTGTGTTGAATCAGGCCCTGCCCTTTGAGATGAGTGCTTAGGGATTACCTCATAGCTCTCTTGATTGCACACACATTTTCTTACTTCAGCCTCCCTCATGGCTGCTGGAAACCTGGTGCATTCTGGGACTGGTAGTCTTTTATGTGAAAACTCTGTTTTCTTGCTTCTACCAGTACTGACAGGTTGCTTGTTCAGAGTCACATCATCCTTTCTATAGCTCCTACCTGAGCTATGATAAGCTTCCTTATCACAAATTGCACACAATACTCAAGGTGCGGTCTCACCATGGAACGATATAGAGGCATTATAATATCTTTTGTTTTATTTTCCATTCCTTTCCTTATCATACCTAGCATTCTATTTGCTCTCTTGGCCACCGCTGCACACTGGGCCGAGGGTTTTAACATGGTATCCACAATGACGCCTAAATCTTTTTCCTGGGTGGTGGTTCCTAATGTGGAACCTTGCATTGTGTAACCATAGTTTGGGTTGTTCTTCCCTAGGTGCATAACCTTGCACTTGTCCACATTAAATTTCATCTGCCATTTTGATGCCCAGTCTTCCAATTTATCAAGATTCTCTTGCAATTTTTCACAATCCTCTTGGGTTTTAACAACTTTAAATAGTTTTGTGTCATCTGCAAATTTGATAACCTCACTCGTTATTCCACTTTCCAGGTCATTTATGAATATGTCAAAAAGCAGCGGACCCAACACCTCTAGACGCAGGGCAGAAGTACTCAAGCCCTTAATTGATGCTTCTATAGATAAGCTCAAGAAACAGGATTCACACTTTGAAGTAGAAAAAAGGAAGTTTGACCGCAATACTGCTGAATATAAAAAAGATATAAAGGATATTAAGATTAATAAATTAAAGAGAGATGAGGAAGACTATAAATTAAACACAGTGTACTACTGGACACACGATGGATCAGGTTTCAAAACACGTCCAAGAAGCACTTCTTATAGAAAACCTCATTCTTCACACACCCCTCCCCGGTCTCCAAGATCACATCACAGGAATAATTCAAGAAATCGTATTAGGTCTCAAGATAAATCACCCTCCATTTCTCCTAATCTAGAGAAGCCAAAAAAGAAGTCGACGTCAATCTGGTGAAGTTCCTACTAATTCTGTAGACCCTTCTGGCTCACTTTTTTCCGCAGTTCCTCCATCTGTCCGCCGTGAACATCGTAGCCCCCATCGGGTTTTTCAGATGGATTCCCTCTGGAAAGGAGGTGGTCGAAAATATTATCAATATCCTCAAAATTTCCAGCAGTATTCCAAACACCAGCCCCTACCCCAACGAGAGAGACACAGGGATCATCCACTAATGTCCAAAAGGCGACTGGATTGGGACTTATAAGTGGAATAATTAACCTCTCTAAACACCATCTCACGGATATTGAAACACGCATTTTGGAAAAAGGTTTATCCTTCATACCTACCAAAAAATGATCAATTTGCTACACATGTTGAACTGTTTAAATTCTTCCCAAATTAAAAGTAATGAATTATTTCCATGGTTCCGACAACAGTAGTGATGACAATTCGGTCATTAAAAAACCCTCGACTTGGATGCCTCCATCCAACTCTGACCCACTTATTTTAGCATACGAGCAAGTTGTGTTGTCTAAGGTGCAAGAATTATATAAAAAGAAAAATAAGATGTATTACAATTTCTCCAAGGCTGAGAAAACGGCATTAAACGATTTACATAATAATGACATTATAATAAAACCTGCCGACAAAGGGGGAGCGTTGGTTTTACAAGATCGAACTTCTTACATTAATGAAATTATGTATCAACTCTCAACTAAAGAATTTTATGAAAAAATCTATGACGACCCAACAGAAATTTTACAACAAAAGATTGATACACTTCTTTACATTGGGAAAGAAGCAGGTTATTTAACTTTGAAAGAATTGGCATTTCTCAAAGTCATGGTGGCAGACTCGTACGTACGTGATTCAACACATCATTAATACACTGCATGATTTTTCAGGATATGAAGAAAGTTTACTACTGGTCACCTTGGACATTAAATTCTCTTTACACTAACATTCCCCAAACAGCTGCTTTAGAGATACTAGCCAACACTCTGATACAGAGAGAAAGACCAACCCGCATCCCCACTTTTTATCTTATACAGCTTGCTTCAATAGCTATGACTGAGAATTACTTTTCTTTTAAAGGGTTTTTTTATAAACAAGTAAAAGGGGTTGCCATGGGTTCTTCCATGGCACCTGATGTCGCCAACTTATATGTTGCTAATTTTGAAAAAGAATTTTTAGTTTCCAATCCATTTAAAACTCATATACGACTTTGGAAGAGATACATCGACGATGTACTTATGATTTGGGATGGAACTGAAACCACCCTACAACTCTTTTTTCAGTGGCTCAATGGTCTAGATCCTAACCTACAATTCAAAGGCCAGTACAGCATGGAACAGATAGCTTATTTGGATATTTTAATAAAAAAAGGTAAGGAATGTTTTGTCACAGACCTATACCGCAAACCCACCAATCGCAACACCTTATTACATTATAACAGTTTTCACAATACGTCTTTGAAATACAGTCTTCCAACCAGTCAATTTTTGAGAATTAGAAGACTGTGTACCAATGAAAGACTTTGACAAACATGCGGCAGAAATGCATTATAGATTCAGCCAGCGTGGCTACCCTAAAAAGTGTATAAAGGCGGCCTTTTTTAAGGCATGTAACACAGATCATAGTTCTCTTCTTACAAAAAAGGATCGTGTTAAAAAGACAGACCATGTTGTTTGCCCTTTAACTTTTTCTAATTACTCAAGTGAGATTACTAAAATAATCAAGCAGGAATGGTATTTATTAACATCCTTGCCTACTTTTGCCTCAAAGAAAGTTATGATAGCTTACAAGAGAAATCCCAGTTTAGCTAATATTCTTCTACCATCTGCTTTAACATACAAAAAACCTTTGCCAAGCATCAAGGGCCATTACAAATGTGGCAATTGTTCTGTTTGTTCTCATACCATTGTAGTAAAGGACTCTTTTACGCATCCACTTACTAACCGTAAGGTGCATATTCACACTTTCTCTAACTGCAAAACAGAAAATGTTATTTGATTTTATGCCCCTGTAATTTGGTCTACATTGGGAAAACTAAACGCCAAATACGTACCCGTATTATAGAACACAGAAGTTGCCTCCAACGAGGCGTTCCCGATCGTCCACTTGTTGCCCATTGGCTCAAAATGAAACATTCAGTACAAGATTTGAAGTATGTGGTTTTAAAAGTGGTAATCCCGCATTGGAGAGGAGGGGATGTGGATAAGACTCTCCTTAAGTTAGAGCAGCGATTCATATATACGAGTTTAACAGCTTAGAACCTAATGGTCTTAACCAAGAGATAGAGGGACCTACAAGAACACGGACAAATCTATCTCAAGCTCTTGTGACTTTTATGTTATGGTTTAACATGATCATTTGCTTACTTACTAATGATGTTGAGAGATTTAATCGTGATTTCAATTTGTCACTTTGCCTTAAAAAATTTTTTAATCACGCCCATGAGGTTTTATCATCATTTTTTGTAATCACATTTATTTGTTGCAAATATAACGGTTTATGTATGACATCCCTTCATTTAATTACAGTTAATTAGCTATAATCTAGAGAAAGGTTCGTCAGCACAGCTAAGCTTTTGTTTTCTGCAGCATTAATAGGCTCCCATGTTTAAATGAAAATGGGGATAGATGGTACTTTGAATCATTAATATGTTTTTACATGGAGATATGTATATGGGTCCATATATTTATTTATTTATTCAATGTAGAAAAATGGTTTTAACTCACCAATATGTTTCACATGCTTAGTATTCAGTTTCACGCCCCTGACATCTAGAAGTTGTAAGCGATGCTACAACATTATTCATTTAATAATTATTTGTTTTGTTTTACCCTTTTAGCAAATTATAAATATTATTACTCTTTTTAGACTAGGATTTTCAAAAAGTTTTATCACTACATCGAGCTTTGTTTAAATATTTACCTCAACATAAACCCACAACTTAACACACTAACCTCAGTCATAATTAAGAGAAAGTCTAGCTAGTATAGCTATGCTTTTATTTTACAGCGTTGATAGGCATAAAAGTTTTAATGAAAATGGAGATAAACACCTGCCCACACACTATCCACATCAAGTATCTTAGTTTCGCCCACGGCAATCAAAGGTTTTAAGTGATGCCACATTATTAATCATTAATTATTTATTGTACATTTCATAGTTAATATTGTATTTTTCAATCCACATTTGCTCGATGTTTTTTCCTTTATACATACTCCTTTTATTGACATTGTTTATTTATTGATTTGTCCTAAAAGGTTTATTGAAATTAATTGTTACGTTTTACCCTTTTAGCTAATTATCAATATTACTTTTTTAGATTAGGATTTTTATCACTACATCGAGCTTCGTTTAAATATTTACCTTAACATAAATTTATTTATTATTTATTGTACATTTCATAGTTATTTGTTTTATCCATTGTTATTTATGAATATTAACCATTTATCCTTTAAACCCGTTTTTTCATTTTAATTTCTTAATACATCGCATTAATATTTTTTAATATATCAAGTTTCATTTAGTAATAAGATACTAATTATAATATGATTCACCACTTATCCCACTTACCATAAAGCCCTCACATTATGAATTATTCACACCTTTTATTCCCTTAAGTGGATTGCATTTTTCAATCCACATGTGCTCGTTTTTCTTTTATACATACTCCTTTTATTGATATTTGTCCCAAAAGGTTTATTGAAATTGTTTCATTAATTTGAAGAAGGGTCAACCTTTTTCCATATTCTATTTTTTCAATATCCGTCTGATTGGTTCAACTAAAGAGGGCAACTAAAGTAAAGAGGGCAATAGAAAGAGTTTTTTTGAGTACAGTTTTTTGAGTATTGTTTTATAAGTAAAGTATTTCTCTGCATGATATTTATTTATTTTTATAATACATATGTAACGGTCCTTGATATTCAAGAATCATTTTTTATGCCAAGTTTTACTTTACTTGATACACCAGCTGTGCTTCACACACTTTCTCTGCCTTTAACAGGTGGCTGCCGTCCTTCACGGCAAGTCGTGTTGTGGTTTAGTATATCAGTACTCCGAGGTGGTACCCACAAGGACACATTTGTATCTAATATTTATATGGGTTTACAGTATACACATCCTCTTTACCCCCTCTTTTTACACACTTTCCCTGCATTTGACAGGTGTTCGTCGGTCTCCCTGCCAGGAATCCCACGTGCATTACAAGACATCAGCATGTCTTCTTTGCTGAGTTATACTTATTTAGGTAATTTTCTGTTTAATATATTCCTGTCATTAAGGATTTTTTAGTATCAAATATTGTCTTTCCTCTATATACTTCTAAATATCCCTCTATACACTCCCGAATATCCCTTCATTGATTGGATGATGTTGGTCACGCCCCTTTTGGCGCAAAAATTAGCGTCTTCAAAAATAGCACTTAGAGCAGGATTCCCATCCGTTTAGAAGAACGTACCTTGCACAGCTATTGCCGTCAGCAGTAAGTAAAAATACTTAATACTTTTTGATTCTTGCCGAATTAGCAACAATTACAAAATATAATTATTCAATTTTCACGTTTGTGTGTTCTCTGCAGTTGCTTGTACAGCATCCCGCTATTGCTAACTCTACAAGTTTCCTTTAGAAAGGTTAACTCTAATTGTGCAGTCAACACAGGTATTTAAAATGCACTGTCCTTTGAAGTATTTCTAAGAGACTTTCATTCATAGCATCATTTCTAATTTAAGGTTTTCTAATTTAAGGTGATCTGTTTCCGTTTGTATAGTGGCACGTTACAACCTCACTAAAGACCTCAGTGTCTCTTCGTTTTGAACGGCACTTCAGTGCACGTTTCAGTGAGTAGCTTTTACATGATTAATATACCTACGTTTGAAAGAGTCCCTTGCTGCCCTGCGTCTATCTTTCAATGGTGTTTTAATATGTCAGTCATTTCATGGTTTTTAATTATTTCATTAATACAATATGGGTGTTACATTTAAGTTCTTCATGTATAGTTATGTTTAACAGTTTTACTTTTATTTTAATTTTAAAGTTAATTTTGTTATGTATTTTAACAGTATGTAAATGTGTTCCGGTTGCCTTTTAGAGATGTTTTTTATGTATGTAATTTAATATATTTGTCTTTTCTTTGTAAGCATCTTTCCCCTTGGGAAAGGCGTAAGCCGAAACGCGTCAGGGACCTTCAATAAAGTAATCGTAAGCAATCTAAAGCCACTGGGTCATCATTTGCTTCTGCTCGTTGTGCACTCTACCATTGTCTGCAGGAGCCCTGCTCTCTTGTGCACTGTCCTTGGTTAGCTACATAAGAACATAAGATATGCCATACTGGGTCAGACCAAGGTCCATCAAGCCCAGTATCCTGTTTCCAACAGTGGCCAATCTAGGTCATACGTACCTAGCAATTTCCACAAAAGACACAGGTTCCACAATGCTTGTATTGGGTCAAGCATTGATATCCTGGGTCCCTTCTTAATAATGGTTTATGGACCTTTCCTCCAGGAACTTGTCCAAACCTTTTTTAAACCCAGCTACACTAACAGCCTTTACTACATTCTCCGGTAACAAATTCCAGAGTTTGATTACACGTTGAGTGAAAAAATATTTTCTTTTATTAGTCTTAAATAGTTTACTTTGTAGCTTCATTGCATGTCCCCTAGTATTGCTATATTCTGATAACGTAAACAATCGATCTACGTTTACCCGTTCCACTCTGTTCATTAATTTATAGACTTCTATCATATCTCCCCTCAGCCGTCTCTTTTCCAGGTTAAAGAGCCCTAACCTTTTTAGCTTTTCTTCATAGAAGTATCCTTCCATCCCCTTTACCATTTTGGTGGCTCTTCTCTGAACCTTTTCTAATATCGTTATATCCTTTTTAAGATATGGCGACCAGAACTGCACACAATATTCAAGGTGCGGTCTTCACCATGGAACGATATAGAGGCATTATAATATCTTTTGTTTTATTTTCCATTCCTTTCCTTATGATACCTAGCATTCTATTTGCTCTCTTGGCCGCTGCTGCACATTGGGCCGAGGGTTTTAACATCCCATCCCTGAAATGGTATCTCAAGGTGCTGTAGTGGAAGAATTGAAAGAAATATCAACAGGGAGAATGTATTACAACTGTTTGATAAACTGAAGAGTAGCAAATCACACACACCAGACTGCCAAATGCCCAGTAATGTATATAGTCTAAATACAATGTATCAGATGTTATGTACATAGTTGCTAAGCTCTGTGCAAAAGTTGCTATGCACACAGTAGTTAGACCATTGGTAATAGTTAATAGTTCTAGTTCAATGTATTAAGGCCTATACCCACTGTATAAAGTTCTTTGATGTTTCATGTAAGAACAGGTTTTATAATTGTTCACCAATTCTTTACATTGTTCTTTATATACCGCACCTTCCCATGGATCAGGTGCAGTTTACAAGCGTTTGTTAAATAAATAAATAAATAAATAAATAAATAAAAATATATCCAAGGGTGTTGAAAGAACTGAAATATGAGATTATAGACTTACTATTAGTAATCTGTGAACTATCATTAAAATCATATGTAGTACTTGAGGATTGGAGAGTAGCCAATGTAACTCCAATTTTTAAAAAGGTTTCCAGGGGTGATCCGGGAAACTACAGGCCGGTGAGCCTGACATCACTACCAGGCAAAATGGTAGAAACCATTATAAAGAATAAAATTACTGAACATGTAGATAGCCATGGTTCAATGGGAGAAAGCCAACATGGATTTAGCCAAGGAATGTCTTGTCTTACTGATCTGTTGTATTTTTTTGAAGGTGTGAATAAATAGGTAGACAAAGGTGAGCCAGTTGATAGAGTATCTGGATTTTTAGAAAGCCCTTGACAAGGTCCATCATGAAAGTCTCGGTGAAATTAAAAAGTTATGAGATTGGAGGCAGTGTAGTATAGTGGATCAGGAAATGGTTAAAAGATAGAAAGCAGAGGGTAGGGCTAAATGGCCAACTTTCTCAATGGAGAAAGGTGAATAGTGCTGAGCCTGCTGCTTTAACATGTTCATAAATGACCTGGAAATAGGAATAACGAATGAGGATATCAAATTTGCAGATGACACAAAATTATTCAAAGTTGCTAAAATGCAAGAGGATTGTGAAAAATTGCAAGAGGACCTTGAAAAATTGGAAGACTAGACGTCCATATGGCAGATGAAATTTAATATGGACAAGTGCAAAATTATGCACCTAGAAAAGAACAACCCAAACTACGGTTACACGATGCGCTGTACCACCTTAGAAACCACCACCCAGGAAAAATATTTAGGTGTCACCGTGGATAATACATTCAAGATGAATAAAGATAAAGATAAACCCTCCACATAGTGTTAGAGTGGCAGTCAAGAAGGCAAATAAAATGCTAGGAATCATAAGGAAAGGAATGGAGAAGAAAACAAAGGATATTATAATGCCGCTCTGTGGTTCCATGATGCAATCGCACCTTGAATATTGTGTACAGTTCCGGTCACCATATCTTAAGAAGGATAGAGTTGAATTAAAAAAGGAACAAAGAGCAACAACAACAGTAAAGGGAATGGAAGGATACTGCTATGACTGTCCTGTCAACATTTCTTTTCTTTTTTTTTCTGGCCAGTGGCATTTTCCTTATAATTTGAATATTGTAAACCACTCTGTTGTAACTACGAATGGCAGTATATCAAATAAATAAACAAACATGAGGAGAGGTTTAAAAGGTTGGGGACAGCTGAGGGGTGATAGATAGAGGTCTATAAATTAATGAATGGAGTGGAATGGATAAGAGTTAATAAGCTGTTTACACCATCAAAAATTAGAAAGACTAGAAGACACAATGAAGCAATGCAACCCATTTAAGACTAAGAGAAAATATTTTTTTACTCAACGCGTAATCAAACTTTGGAATTCATTACTTGAAGATGTAGTAAAAGCTTAGTGTAGCTGGGTTTAAAAAAGGTTTCAACAAATTCCTGGAGGAAAGGTCCATAAACCATTATTAAAGAGGACCCGGAACAAGCATTGTGGAACCTGTGTGCCTCTTTGGCAACCTGCCAGGTACTTGTGGCCTAGATTGGCCACTGTTGGAAACAGGATACTGGGCTTGATGGACCTTGCTCTGACCCAGTAAGGCATTTCATATGTTCTTATCTATCGAGGGGGTGCCTCACTCCTGAAAAATGTCTAGGGCCACCTTGCTGTACAGAGACCATTCGTGAGGTTGAAGGATTTGGCTCAGCCTGTCCTCCAGGGCATTCTGATCGCCGAGGAGATAAGTGGCTCTCAACTCCATCCCTTGAGAGATGGCAAAGTTGTGCAGTCTGACCATTTCTCAACACAGGAGGTACAAGTTCATAATCTCTGCTTGTCGATGTTAAACATGGCAACTTGTTGGTCTGAATCATGACAATTTGGTCATACAACCGATCTTTGAAAGCTGTTAGATCGTTTGGTATCACTCGCAGTTCTAAGAAACCGATCCAATGGAGATTTTCCTGGGGTAGGGACCAATTTCCCTGAATGTGAAACCCATCGAGCTCCCCATCCCAAAAGTGTATGCATCTGTTATTAGGTGCATCTGATGGGAAGAAATTTGGAAGAGCAGACCTCTGTCCAGATTTTTGTGGATGGAATAAGTGGCGACAGATGGAACATCAAGCTTTCCCGTGGCTTGAGACCACAAAATACCCAAGGTTCACGGAGCTTGTCTCATATGGAGATGTGCTAAAGGAGTTACATGAACTGTTCAGCCATATGGCCTAGCAGTCTCAACATGGCCCAAGCTGACTCCTTTGAGTCTCCTATATCATCGCTTTCAATCTAGATAGACTGTCAAGCGGGGAAAAAAGCCCTCACCTGTGTCCTGTAGAGCAGACTCCTATAAACTTCAATTGCTGGAAAGGATGAAGTTGGGATTTGGGCTAATTGATTATGAAACCTAATAGTTCCATCATCCAAATGGTGGCACTCATGGATTCCTTATGGAGTGGTGCTCTTGAGCAGCCAATTGTCCAGTTAGGGGAAACATTCACTCCCAGTCTGTGTAGAAATACTGCTACTATGGTGAGGCATTTTGTTAACACCCAAGGATCTGATGCAAGGTAAAAAGGCAGTACGTAATACTGAAGGTGCTGCTTTCCTACAACAAATATGAAATACATCACAGTCAGAGGAAATATCTGGATGCTAGTATACGCATCCATGAGATCCAATAAGCATAGCCAATCTCCTTTTTGTAGACTGGGATGTAGGGTGCCACAGAAATTATTCTGAACCTTTCCTTGACCAAATATTTGTTCAGATCCTTTAGATCTAGGATGGGACGGTATCCCTCCCATCTTTTTGGTGACCAGGAAAATCTCTGCTCTTCCTACCCTAGCAGAACAGGCTCAATTGTGGATGCATAATGAAGGGTGGAAATTTTCTGAAGATGTAGCTCCTGATGGAGAGGGTTTCGAGATTGAACCCTTGCAGAGCAATCTGGAGGAAATTCAAATAGATGAAGTTCGTAGTCTTTTTGGAAAATTTGCAAAACCCAAGTGTTGGAGGTTACAAGAGGCAACCACTTCTGGGCAAAGAGAGTGAGCCTCCCCCTAACAGGAGAGTTTTCCTCCAAGGCTATAGGAACCAGGGGAAAAACCCCACTTTTGGATGGGATGTGGGTTGGGCCTTCTGCAACTTCTCTTGCTTAGGACAAATACAAGGTGTCTGCTTGGATTGGGAGTTGTGGGAGCCAGGAAGAACCTATGCCTTTAAGACTAATAGGTCTTTCTTTGGCTACCACTCTGAAATCTCCTGTGGTAGGAGGCCAGCTCAGATGTGTGCCTGGAGAGATTCCAAAGCATAATAGATTGCTTCTCTATGAAGTTGGCAGTCTCTTCAACTTTATCCCCGAAGAAATTCTATCCATGGCATAGTATATTAGCAAGGTTGTCCTTCACTAATGTTTGAAGGTCTGAAAATTGGAGCCAAGCACATCTCCGCATGCCAATACTGATTGCAGAAGTTCTATATACTGTATTGAAAATATAAGTTGCTCAGACCATGTATTTCAAGCAGTCTTTGCTGTGATTCACTAGGGAATGCTAATGCTCACGTTTCTCTGGAGAAAGAAACACAGACATCTAGGCTGTGCATGATGTCCTTCAAACATAAGCCCATCTAAAGCTGGTAAGAGGCCATGTGGGAAGCAGGCATGGCACTCTGAAAAATCTTTCTTCCAAAAGAGTCCAGTGTCTGAGTCTCCCTCCCTGGGGCACTGAGGAGTGTGTCTTGGAACTCCTGGGCCTTTTGAGAGTGTATTCGATAACCAGAGAGTGATGAAGAAGCTGGGGCTTCTCGAATTTGGGAGCTATCTAAATTCGGTACATTGAGTCAATCTTTCTACTAACTGGAGGTACAGTGAAGGGGATCTCCCACAATCTCATCTGTAACTTCTGAAGGATGCGGTACATGGGCACTGTCACCACCTCATTGGGGGTCACGAAGTATTGGATGATTTCCAATTCTTTTACCCCGAGTTCCTCCTCTGTATCCAAAGAAAATAGTATGGCCTTGGCCATAACATTTACAAAATCCTGAAATGTCATATCCCCAAGTGGAGATCTATGTCTTTCATGAGGAGAAGGATCAGATAGGAGTTCTGGTGATTCATCCTCCTCATCTGTGACCCAGCCTCCTGAATAAGACTCAAGAGAGGAAATCAAAGCTGACTCTTCTTCCCCTTGGGGATCTGAGGTTCCTTCAGGAACATTGATGCACTGATGATGTCCTAGGCACCAGGGACACATTGAACCCTGATGCATTGGAGAAAGTTATCAGCCAGACAGGAATTGGTGCTGGAACCATTTGATGCCCCGATGTCAATGCCTCTCCCACAAGCAAGCTGTGCTTTTTGAAGATGGGCTTGATAACTTAAGGAAGCATGGCATCATTCATTGAGACTCTGTCATGCTGCATTGCAAAGAGCGCCACGATTCTCTCAGTCTTCAGAAAGGGATTCCCCATAGCTTCCATCTCCAAAGGCACAGGGGACACAGCAAAATCATCCAATATTCTCTGGATCTCAGGGGGATTATTGGCAGGCAGTTCTGCAAAGGGAAGGCCATCGCTGCCCCTCTGCAAACAGTGAGGTTGAGCCACACTCCCTTCGGGGCAGCCTGAAGAGTCACTCTTGTGAACCCTCAATGCCCTCGGAACCATGTCTTGGAGGACTTAAGACACTGATGCACCGGGCCTCCGCCCAATGTTCCACATCTTTGTCATTCGATGATGAAAAAGACAACTAAATCCTTCCTTGTCCTCATGGGAACATTGATGGATAACCGATGTTCAGGAGGTCTATAGGTGCTTGACTCCGTGTGGGCTCAAGAACTCATTGATGCTCATGCACAGCCAGCATCCAGTGCAGCTTTAGAAACCATGGAGACTGATGCCAATGGATCAGACTTAGAAGTGCCAAAATTCTTGTTGCACTACTTCTCAGCCTTTGATCCCCCATTTTGTGTCATCTGTAGACACAAATTACAACAAACATAGAAACATGAAAGCAGAAAAAGACCATATGGCCTCTATCTAGTCTGCCCTTGTATATCAACTATTATAGTCCCTATTTTTCCTTTAGAGATCTTCTATGTTTGTCCCATGCTTTCTTGAATTCAGATACCATCCATGTCTTTACTACTTTTACTGGGAGACTATTCCACACATCTGCCACTCTTTCTGTAAAGAAATACTTCCGCATATTACTCCCAAGTCTATCCCCTTTCACTCTCACCCTATGTCCATTCATTGCAGAGCTTACTTTCAATTGAAAAAAAGGTTCTCCTCCTGTGCATTTATGCTATGGAAGTATTTAAATGTCTCTATTATATCTCCTTTCTCTGCCTTTCCTCTGAAGTATACATATTGATGTAGACAACCTGAACATCAGTCAACTGGAAAAATGCCTCAGTGAGCTACAATTCTGGCTGCAACAGAACAACATGGCCATTAATCACAAAAAGACTGAAGTGATGTTCATTTCCAGAAAACCAGATTTCAACCCACCACCTACAGTCACCATGAACAATAACATCTACGCCACAAAGAGCGAGCTAAAATACCTGGGCGTGACACTGGATTGCAACCTAAAGATGGAAAAGCATCTCCGAATTACCAATCGAGCCATTTTCCACAAAATAAAAGTCTTGCACCCACTACGTAGCATCATAGAGCACTCAGATTTTAGGACCGTTGCACAAGCCCTCATCATTCCTCACCTGGACTACTGCAACACCATACTACAAGGGTTGCCTAAAAAAACCCTCAACATCCTCCAAATGGCACAAAATGTGGCAGCTAGATTAATCATGAGGAAAGGCCTGAAGGAGCATATCACACCAATTCTAATGGACCTACATTGGCTCCCCATCACTGCATGCATACAATACAAAATCCTAATCACCACTTTCAAGCTCATTCATAATATAGCACCCTCGTTTCTCAACGCCCTTATCACATCGCAGCCAAACAGAAGCAGAAGAACCACACACCTCAATACCCTCATTGTTCCGGCTAGCCTGAGAGCTGTCACTGCAACCACCAGCAACCGAGCATTCTCATTCATAGCGCCACTGCTATGGAACCAACTACCATGCGATCTGAGAGCAATCAGTGACCTGTTGGTATTCAGAAAAAAGCTAAAGACGCATCTTTTCCAGACACACTTCAATCCCACATAACCTCTTTCACCATGCACAAGGAAAGAGCACTATACGTCAAACACCTATAGACTCCGCCAACCTGTAAATATGTACATACATGTGTAATCAATGTCTTGCAATCAAGTGTAAACCTGTAATCTGAATGTTTGTGTCCTGTACTGAATCTTTTTGTATGTTTTAATCCATGGCCTGTACAACCATACTGTTATGTATAGCAAACCGCTGCTGATCGCTGGAAGTAGCGGGATATAAGTGTACACTAAATAAATAAATAAATATTGAGATCTTTGAGTGTCTCCATATGGTTTATAAAGAAGACCACTGACCATTTTGGAATCCACCCTCTGCATAGACTCCATTCTGTTTACATCCTTTTGAAGGTGTGGTCTCCAGCATTGCACACAATACTACAAATGTGGTATCACCAAAGACTTATCCAGAGGCACTATCACCTCCTTTTTTCTGCTGGCCATTCCTCTCCCTATGCACCCAAGCATCATTCTGGATTTCACCGTCACCTTTTCTGCCTGTTTAACCACTTTAAAATCATCAAAACAATCATGCCCAGGTCCCGCTCTTCTTTCGTGGACAGAAGTACTTCGCCCCCTACACTTTACCGCTCCCTTGGATTTTTGCAGCCCAGATGCATGACCCCACATTTAGCAGCATTAAATCTCAGCTGCCAAATTCTCGACCTTTCTTCGAGCCTAGCTGGATCCCTCCTCCTATTATCTACTCCTTCCTGGAAGCTCTATCATGCCTGCATGCATTTTCCTACCTGCCACTATGGCACCATCTTATCCTGAGTCCATTTCTTTCCATGAAGCCTCATAGATGTGTTAAGTTAGCATCTTGTAAGTATGGTATTCTTCTGGTAAGCATAATCAAGAAGCAGAGTGGTTACCCTACATACAGGAACATTTGGAAAAATCAAATATCAAATCTATGGAATGGCCTGTAACAATTGTAAACAGGTGCCAGGCCTTCGCCTAGGGTGCAAAGGTTGGGGTTACCCTATCTTCTGTTCTGAACAGAACTTCTGGCTTTCCTTATTATAGTGCTAGGCTCCCACCTGTATGAATGCTGAAGCCTCTCCTCTGGCAGTGAGGTCTGGGAGACTCCCTGCTCTCTTGGTGCAGGTAGGTTCCTAGACATAGGGTGTGCCTTCCTTCCTTCTGCTGCCCTGGCTTCTCTCTCTGAGCTGCAACCTGGTTCCTCACAGGACCTCCAGCTGCCTGTAGTCTGTGTGCTTTTCCAGCCATGTTTCTGAGGCTTCTCCTCTGCTGCTTCCTGCTTCTCTGACATGCCCACTGCTTCTCTCTGGGGAATCACAGCACCTTCTTGCTGGAGCTACCCTCCGGCTTTTCTCTCTCTGTTCCCTGCAGGCTGGCTCGGCTTTCTTGCCCAGGTGAGTGTAATCAAGCTCTGAGCTTGCTGTTAGGTCAGAGCTTGGGTGTGTCCGCTCTGCTCCTCTTTCCCTGTTTCTCATGAGCTGTATATGCTGACTGAGTGACAGTTTCAAAGGTAAATTCCTCCTTTCTATCTATTTGCCTAGGTTATGTGTGGGCTTCTACATCACATATCCCCCCCCCCCCTTAAGATATTACAGGCTGGTGAATCCACATTCTCAGCGCTTGTAATCACCGATCGGGTCTCAATATGTTCCTCTACTCTAGACAGACTAGCTGCCGCCGTTCTCTCATGCCAGGTTCTGAGGACATTCACATGGTATACCTGACAGCGCCCTCTGTCGTTCCACCACATATGAAACTGGACCTATTTGCTCCACCACTTTATAGGGACCCTTCCACCGAGTCTCAAACTTCGGACCGGCATCCGCTATCACCATCACCTTCTCCCCCAAAGCTAGGTCGACGAGGCTTTTTCCGCTCGATCGTAGTATCCCTTTTGGCGTTTTTGACTGGCTTGCAGGTTTTCCCCAGACACCTGAGAAGTTCTTTGCAACAGACTTCTCAGTTCACGTAGGAAATGTGGTACCCCTATTGTCTCCACTTCAGGCTCCACCCATTGTTCCCTCAGAATGTCTAAGATTCCCCTTGGGGCCCAGCCAAACATTAATTCATAGGGGGAAGTTCCTAACGAGGCCTGCGTACGCTCACGACAGGCGTACAGGACAAAAGGGAGCAGGACATCCCACTCAGACATCTTTCCGTCCAGGCCTCGCCTCAGCATTTGTTTGAGGGTCTGGTTTAACCTCTCCACCAACCCATTGGATTGGGGGTGGTAGGCGGCAGTTTTTACGTGGTGAATCCCAAATGCCTCCCATACCTGGGCTAAATATTGGGACATAAAATTGCTTCCGCGGTCGGTACGCATCTCCTGGGGAAACCCCACTTCACAAAATAATTAAATTCTAGAGCAATGGTTTTGGCAGAGATGTTCCTCAAAGGCATAGCCCACGGGAACCGGGTGGCCTGATCTATCACCACCAGAATGTATTGGAATCCTCTAGGTGTCTTTAGAAGGGGTCCTACGATATCCATCGCCATGCGTCATATTGGTTTCGATATCGTGGGGATAGGAATCATGGGCACCTCGATGGGTTTAGCGGTGGTAACCCGTTGACATGGACAGGATTCACAGAAATGGGCTGTCTCTTTAAAAAAACCACGGCCAATAAAATGGGGCTAAAATTTGATCTAAGGTCCCCTGTATTCCCTTATGACCGCCTACTGGGTGATCATGGGCCAGTCTCAGAACCACCGCCTTGAATGTAGTCGGGACAACTAACTGTTTCCTGACTGCTACAGTTTGGGGATCGTTACTCTCCCTATACAATATTTCCTTATCTATTAGGAACCTCAGGAGAATGTCCCTCTCCTCTTGGGCATACTCAAATGCTCGTTTCAATGCGGGATGGGCTTGTTGCTCCTTAGGGAAGGATGGAAATTTAACAAGATCAGCGGGTACCCAGGGCAACCCTTGCCCGGCCTCCATTCCTGCCCTCCCGAGCCCTAAGCTTTCTTTCCCGGCGTTTGTCTGCTTTTCCTTTTAGTCTTCTGAGAATGGGTGTTAATTAAATCTTCATGTGTGGGAAGCTCTTCTAATGCGTCACCTGCAAGTCCACCCTCCTCCTCTGGGGGTTCCTCACCCTCTGTTGGGGGCTCAGCTGTTTCCCCCGGGGGTTCAGCTTGTATCTCGGAGGTTCTTACCTGGGACCTATTGGAGACCATCCCCTCCTTTAGGTGCAGGCCTTTCTCCATCCCTCTACAAAATGGGGGCCAATCCCGCCCCAGGACAATGTCATGGGGCAGTTTAGGGACTACCGCCACTAGAACCTCCTTCCTTGTTCCTAACCCCTTTACTGAAATTCTATACAGCGGGTAAAAGGTGGATGCTCCATGTATGCATCGAATCTTCACCCTACCTTCAGGTTGGCTCGGTACTGCCCCGCTGTGGGCTTGTATAGTCTGCCAGAGTTTTCTTGAGACCATACTCTGGTCAGCCCCCGAGTCAAGCAATGCACTAGCTAAAACACCTTGAACTTCCACACTCAGAAGAAAACCTTCCTGTATCCGCTTGTTATTATCAGTTATTAATGCTGTACACATCATACAATCCCTTTGCATGTGACCCATTTTACCATATTTAAAACATTTTCCTTTTTCCCATCTTTCATCCCGCTTAGGCAAACAATTAGTCACATATTTCACATTGGGCTTTGGCTCCTTTGTTGATTTTCCAAAATTCGCCTCTCCTCTCACGCTCAGAGCGCCTCCTCTTGGCTTACCAGCCATTTCGGCCTCCATGCACCGCTTAGTGAGGAGAGCTGCTTCTGCTGCGGTCTGGCAATTTTGCAAAATCAAAAAGGACCTTATTTCTGTAGGAACTGCTTCCATATACTGTTCTAACACAATGGCATCTACAACGGACTCGAGGGTCTTTCCCACAGGAGCGAGCCATTTCCATGCTAAGCTCCGCACCCTTTGGCACAAAGCCTTAGGTGTTTCACCTGGTCTCAGCTTAGTAGTTCTTAGCATCCTCCTGTACATCATTGGTGTTAGACCTAACCTCTCACGAACAGCTTTTTTAAGTTCGTCATAATTGGTCGCAAGAGCAGCAGGCATGGCTTTATAGGCCGCTAAGGCCTCTCCCATCAGGGATGTAGCAAGCCTGACTGCCCATTGCTCTACCGGCCATCCCACATTTACGGCTACTCTCTTGAATGCCTCTATGAAGTCATCTACATTGTCCTCAATCGTCAGTTGTCCAAAAGACAAAATTCCACAGTTCTGTGGTCCTACCACACAGGCATGTTCTTGTCGTGTTTTCGCAGCTGCCTTCTGGCCCTCCCGTAAAGACGCTATTAAGTCCACCATGGGCTTCTGCTGAGCCTGCAAGGCTGCAACGGCCTGTTCTTGCGCCAGCTGCGACATTTCCCTTTGCTTCTCGAACTGCGAACTCATCCATCGAAGGACTTCGTGGGGATCCATCTCCGTTTTTTCCTCTGTAGAGAAACAGAACAGAAAAACCCACCAAGTGCGGCACAACAAGTGTTTTCAGAGCCTGGCTTCCTGAGTGTGTCCTCAGCACTCCTCTTGCGAATCCCGCCCCACCTATGCCCAAATACGTTTTACCTGAGCCAGGTGTAGATTCAGGTTTTGAGAAGGTGTCTTTGCGCTGGTCCGGGACCCTCTGGCCAATACTGCCAGTGAATATGCAGGCTGCTCCTCCGGAACGCAGTTCCACCGTTTTCCAGTTGTATTCCACACGCACAATCCAAAAAAATCCTCAAAACTACGCCACTTGTAAACAGGTGCCAGGCCTTTGCCTAGGGTGCGAAGGTTGGGGTTACCCTGATTTCTGTTCCGAACAGAACTTCTGGCTTTCCTCATTATAGTGCTAGGCTCCCACCTGTATGAATGCTGAAGCCTCTCCTCTGGCAGTGAGGTCTGGGAGACTCCCTGCTCTCTTGGTCCAGGTAGGTTCCTAGCCACAGGGTGTGCCTTCCTTCCTTCTGCTGCCCTGGCTTCTCTCTCTGAGCTGCAACGTGGTTCCTCACAGGACCTCCAGCTGCCTGTAGTCTGTGTGCTTTTCCAGCCATGTTTCTCTGAGGCTTCTCCTCTGCTGCTTCCTGCTTCTCCGACATGCCCACTGCTTCTCTGAGGAATCACAGCACTCCTTTCTGGGGAATCACAGCACCCCTTTCTCTCTGGGGAATCACAGCAATTCCTTCTCTCTGGGGAATCACAGCGCCTCCTTCTCTCTGGGGAATCACAGCGCCGCCTCCTCTCTGGGGAATCACAGCGCCCTCTTGCTGGAGCTACCCTCCGGCTTTTATCTCTCTGTTCCCTGCAGGCTGGCTCGGCTTTCTTGCCCAGGTGAGTGTAAAAGCTCTGAGCTTGCTGTTAGGTCAGAGCTTGGGTGTGTCCGCTCTGCTCCTCTCTTTCCCTGTTTCTCATGAGCTGTATATGCTGGCTGTTTCAAAGGTAAATTCCTCCTTTCTATCTATTTGCCTAGGTTCTGTGTGGGCTTCTACGTCACACAATAAAAAAAAGAGCTGGAAAGCAGGTTAAAAACAAGTCCCAAACTGGAAAAGCCCTGGCCCAGATGTAGTGACCAACGTTTGGCTTAAACCGTTAACATCACTCCACCAAGATCTGGCAAACTACAAAAACCAATTGTAACACCCAATGGCTTATAACAGGAAGAATATTTTTCCACCCAAAGGGGGACCCAAGTAACATTCCAAAAAATTATAGACCAATAACTTGTCTACCTACAATCTACAAGTTCTTTACTGCAACAGATGCAGACTATATGATCATACTGAGTCCAACAACATCATAGCAATAGAACAAAATGGCAATAAGAGGGGAGCATATGGAACCAAAGACCCGTTAAAGTTAAATAAGGCAATCATCGCCAGCACTAAGAAAAGTAGAAATCTCAGTATAGCATGGATGGATTAGAAGAACACTTAACAGCATCCCACATTCTTGGATAATAAATTGCCTTGAAATGTATAAGATAATGTACTCTATCAAACCAGGATTTAAGTCCACCATGATAGTGTGGCAAAACACACTATTTTTGAAGTATAAAGATGTCAGTACATCATTCCTAACATCAAGGATCCAGCGAAAAACCTTTCAGACCATGGGATGCTGTTCCAAGGGTTGCAGAGCAGAGATGGCATCCATCTGTCCAAGAAAGGTCAACGCATCTTCAGTAGTAGACTGGCTAATCTACTGAAGAGGGCTTTAAACTAGATTCGTTGGGGATGGGTGAAGAAAGCCCCCAGGTAAGTGAAAGCCCCCAGGTAGGTGATACATTAAATACCTTTATGGAAATGGGTAACAGGGGTAACATATGGAAAGTAGTGTGTATAAATGCCCGTAGCATGGGAAATAAGATCCCTGATGTTGAAGCTTTGGTGGGAGTGGCTGACTTGGATTTAGTGGCAGTTACAGAAACATGGTTCACCGAAAACCTTGATTGGGATGTAACTATACCTGGCTATACTTTATTCAGAAAGGACAGGGTAGGGAGGAGGAGTGGCACTATATGTAAAAAACTACTATTAAAGCTTTGGAATTACAGAGCTTAAAAGGGAGAGGGGAGGCATTGTGGGTTAAATTAGAAAGAGGAAAAGAGAAATCTATTCACATTGGTGTGATATACAGACCTCCCTCATAAGAGGAAGAGGTGGACAGAGAGTTAATTGAAGACATGCGCAGCATTGCTAGGAAAGGGGAAGTGCTACTGATAGGAGATTTCAATATGCCAGATGTCGATTGGCAGATTCCTGCTGCAGTATCATCTAGAACAGGGGTCTCAAACACGCGGCCCGCGACGGCTTCTGCTGCTGCCGTTGCCGCCGTGGCAACGGCAGAATCGACGGTCAATTTAAAAAAAATAAAAAACTGGCTTCTGCTGCTCTGTCCTGCGGCCCGTTCCCCTCTGCGCGAGAGCCCTGAATGTGCTTCCTCTGCGGCGTGCTTCTCAAGCCGCGAAGGGAGTATTTCCCTCTCGCGAGGCTTGAAAAGTGAATAGGCTTAAGCCGCGCGAGAGGGAAATACTCTCTTCGCGGCTTAAAAAGCATGCCGCAGAGGAAGCACACTCAGGGCTCTCGCGCAGAGGGAAAGGGGCCGCAGGACAGCTGATTTTCTGCTGCAGCAGAAGCCAGCAGCAGAAGCCAGGTTGTTTTTTTATTTACCTGGGGGGGGGGGGGGGGTATGACTGGAAATGGGCGATTGGCGGGGGGGGGGGGGATTACTGGAAATGGGCTATTGGCAGGGGGGGTTATGACTGGAAATGGGCTATTGGCAGGGGGGGGGTATGACTGGAAATGGGCTATTGGCGGGGGGGGGGTTATGACTGGAAATGGGCTATGGTGGGGGCTAGGACTGGAAATGAGCAGGTGGGGGTTAGGAAGGACTGGAGGTGGGCTGATGGGGGGAGTTAGGACTGGTAATGAGCTATGGAGGGGCTGACTGAAATGGGGTAATGGGGATTAGGGCTGGAAGTGGGCTATTGGCAGGGGGGGGGGGTTATGACTGGTAATGGTCTATGGGGGGTCTAGGACTGGTAATGTGCTGGGGGGGTTGCTAGGACTGGAAATGGGCTGAGTGGAAGGGGGCTTGAACTGCAAATGGCTGATGGGGAGGGGGGCTTGGAATGGAAATGGGCTGTGAGGGGAGGAGCTAGGATTGGAAATGGGCTGATGGGGAGCTAGGATTGGAAATGGGCTGATGGTGAGGCTAGGATAGGACTGGAAATGGACTGATGCAGGGACTAGAAGGGAGCGGATGCTGGGTGGGGCTGGAACTAGAAGGGAGCTGATGTTGGGGGAGGATTAGAATGGGATGGAGCTGGGAAAGTGAAATGGAGAGGGGAAAAATATTTTGTCTGGGAGAGAAGACAAATCTACAATTGGCCAGGTATTGTGAGAGTAAGTGGGGATTGAGGATGGAGGGGTAAAATTTGAGTGGATGAAATAGGAATGAGGAAAGAGAAAAAGGGAAAGATTAGTATGTTAAAGCAGATGTAGAGAGAGAATGGAAAAAAAACTAGGAGAGAAGAAAGGGCAAATGGAAGCAGACGATGGAGAGTTAGCAGAAGACATGAAGAAACCAGAAGAAAGTGGCTGGAACAATTGCAACTGAAAAAAATGCACAAAAGGTAGAAAAATCTCTTTATTTTGAATTTATTAACTGGAATATGTCAGCTCTGGGAAATGTGCATCATTGTTTGCGCTTTGTTTAGTACAAGAGGAAATTAATTTATAGTTTTATTTCTACAGTGTTGCTGTACATTCCAAGTTTGGCTTTTGGGGTTCCCAGTTTAATTATTGTCTTCTTGTTTCTAAATCTTTTAGTCTTTCTTTATCCATACTCATTAAAGAGGCTTGTTTACTAAAAGTTAGTGTATGGTAACATTATGCAAATATTTATGCAAATGAGGTCCCTTATGCAAATGAGGCCCCGCGTCTTATGCGGCCCCCGGGTTACTTTACAAGTCCTCATTTGGCCCTCAAAGCAATTTGAGTTTGAGACCCCTGATCTAGAAGTAAGGAGGACCCTGGATTCTCTACAGGGAGAACTATTCAGGCAATTGGTAACAGACCCCACACGTGAAGGGGCCATACTGGACTTGGTGCTTACCAATGGTGAAAGTGTTTCTGATGTTATAGTGGGAGATCATTTTGCATCCAGTGATCACTAGATGGTGTGGTTCAGTATTAGGACTAGGGCTGTTAGAATCCATTCAAAGGTGAAGATCTTAGACTTTAGGAAGACTAACTTTGCCAAGATGGGCCAATACCTCAGGGAGTCGTTAGTTGGATGGGAACAGCTGAGGGATGTAGAAAAACAGTGGGAAAAACTGAAAGGGGATATTTTAAGGGCAACCAACCTTTTTGTTAAAATGGTAAATAAGGTAAAAGGAAAAGGAGACCACTATGGTTTTCGAAAGAAGTAGCTGAAAAAGTGAAGAAAAAGAGGGAGGCCTTCATGAAATACAAGAGATCACAGAGAGAGGAAGACAGGCATCTGTATTTGGAAAAATTTAGAGAAGCTAGCAAAGTAGTCAAGAAGACAAAGATTCAAAAGGAGGAGGAAAGAGTAGTTACTCACCTGTAACAGGTGTTCTTCAGGAGCAGCAGGAATCAGTCCTCACATATGGGTGTCATCGGCACCGATGAAGCCCCAGCGGAGCATTTCCCCAGCTTTCTATGAAAACCTTTGGGAATGCAGGCACGCATGCGCGGTTCCCTCCCGCCTAAAGGTGCCATCTTACCTCAGTCAAATGACATAGCTAAGAACAGCACACAAAAATGAAAAAATAAACTATGTACTACTGCAACTCCAAGGGGAGGAGGGAGGTTTGTGAGGACTGATTCCTGCTGCTCCTGGAGAACACCTGTTACAGGTGAGTAACTACTCTTTCTCCAGGACCAAGCAGGAAGTCAGTCCTCACATATGGGTGACTCCCTAGCTCTGAGCTACCGAGGAACCCAGGCTGAACAAGAGTACTCCCTCTAGTCCCAGCAGTAAAGAAAGGCTTTTCAAGGACACAACCTCCACCGGTAGCCCAACAGAGGACAGGAGGGCAGGAGTTGCCTAAACCTCAAAGAGATTCCAGAGTACTGCTAGGCCAAAAGCACTGTCCCTACGGGACTCCCTCTCCAGGCAATAATGGGGTGCAAAGGTCTGGCTTGAAGACCAAGTTGCAGCCCTGCAGATGTCTACCAAGGGCACAGAGCGGAGATAAGCTACTGAGGCAGCCATTGCCCTGACACGATAGGCCGTGACCCTACCCTGCAAAGGAAGGTCAGCCGCTTTGTAAGCCCAGGTGATACAGTCAGCCACCCAGATGGACAAGGTACGCTTGGACACAGCAAACCCCAACTTATTGGGGTCAAAGGATACGAAGAGCTGAGTAGCCCTTCTATGTCCTTGCGTACGGTCAAGGTAGAAGAATAAGGCCCTCCTACAGTCCAGGGTATGCAGGACTGCTTCAGCCTGGCTAGCATGAGGCCTAGGGAAGAATGTTGGAAGAACCACCTCCTGATTGAGGTGGAAAGAGGAGACAACCTTAGGGAGGAACTTTGGATGAGTCCTGAGGACTACCCTGTTCCTGTAAATCCTGGTGTAAGCCCTGTCACAGACCAGGGCTTGAAGCTCACTTACTCGCCTAGCCGAGGTAAGGGCTATTAGGAAGAGAGTGTCTTCCGGGAGAGGAAGCGAAGTGGACAAGTAACCATCGGCTCAAAAGGTGGGCGAGTCAGCTGCTGCAAGACCACATTCAGCTCCCTCTCAGGGGCAGGACGGATGGGAGGCTTGAGCAAAAGCAAGCCCCTGAGAAAGCGGGACACCAAGGGCAGACTAGATAGAGACGGCCCCTCTACCAATGAGTTGTGAGCTGCTAGAGCTGAGAGGTGGACCCGAACAGATTTGGATTTAAGCCCCTGATTGGATAAGTGCAGTAAATATTGAAGCACCACTGGCACAGTACAGGAGAAAGGATCCTCTGTACGTAGGTGACACCACACAGAAAACCTCTTCCACTTGAGAGCATAGGTTTCCCTAGTGGACTGTTTCCTAGAGGCTAGGACATCCTCCTCAACTTCCTGAGGTAGGCCCCAGGGAGCCAAAACTACTCTTGCAGCCTCCAGGCCATCAAATTGAGAGACTTTAGATTGGGATGCAGAAGGGAACCCTGGTCTTGTGTGAGAAGGTCAGGTTGCAACCCCAGAGGTAGTGGAGGATCCACCGTCAGTTGAAGCAGAAGAGGAAACCAAGGCTGTCTCGGCCATCTGGGAGCTACCAGCAGGACAGAGGCTTTGTCCTGAAGAATCTTGAACAGGGTTAGGGCCACCAAGGGCATGGGAGGAAAAGCATAGAAGAGTCCCTGAGATCAAGATATCAGAAAAGCATCTGCTGCTATCCGCAGAGGATGTGGTTGCCTGGAGGAGAACTTTAAATAGGTCATATATTGTAGAGGGTAATAGTCGCCTAATATAAAAAAATCACAACCCCTCACATACAGAAAAGGTAAAGTCCCACCACGGTTCAGTAAATCAATTAAATCTTGATAAATCTCTATATAAAAAGAAACCTACAGTCTCAGGCAAAAAAGGCTATACACTCTCAGGCTTAATTTAACCTAAAGAGTAATGCCATATTACATCACCGACCGCTCTAATAGGCTTCTTTAAAAATATTTAAAGTATTCTTGGATCAATTATTCACGTTATTTTAGCAGACTTCTTTTACTGTCCTTCAGAAATATCAGAGACTGTACTGGTCATTCGATATCATGATTATGCTTATCTCGTAATGCTTCCAAGTTCAAATAATTCCAAGTTCAAATGGTCCCAATGCTACCATCCCGGTACCTTCGATGCGTTTCGAATCTTCATCAGGGGATCGGTTTTGTCAGACAATCTCTGTGGAAAGAGGAAAGTTTAGTAGGAGAAGTATACTGGAAACAAGTCGTCCTTCTGTCACTCCCAAAGTTAACTGAAGAATTTTTTTGAGGCTAAATCTCACCACAAATCTCATTCAAAATAAGTCCAGTGATGTACGGCCTCTCGTGTATCAATGCTGTTCTCCTCTCTTGCAAAAAACGCCACGCATGCGGACTTGACAGACAAGCTTAACTTTCAAGCCTCCAATGATGACGTGACCACGTAGTATATATTATTCGGTGTCCCTACCATCTGGTATATGTGGGTAAAACCACTCGTTCTTTACGGGTTTGTATTAATGAACACAAAAGCAGGCTTAAGTGTAAAGTGCAGGAAGCCCCCATAGTATCTCATTGTCTCCAACATCATAAATTTGACGATCTAACATGTTTTGGGATTGATTGGGTAGCGACTGGCGGATCGGGGAAATCCAGGGCCCAATGTCTAATAATTCAGGAACAGAAATGGATTTACCGATTACGGTCAATTATTCCAGAAGGTCTCAACACTATGAATGAATGGGGGGCGTGCATCTAATATAAGATCTGCTTTAGTGTCTTTAGCCCTTTAGATCTTTTTTTAGTAGTATTAATAAATACCTCAATGACAGGGAAGAGATCTCATTAAAAACAGAGGATCGTGGAGCGTTGTTCACCTCAATGTCATTTTTGATGGGCTTATATAAAACACTTGAATGGACGTTTTGTATCCAGCACAACTTGAAAATTTATCAGATAATTGAGTACCAGTGTTTATTCTCAACTTACGCATACGGTAGGATTGACGTCACATTCATGTCATCATTGGAGGCTTGAAAGTTAAGCTTGCCTGTCAAGTCCGCATGTGCGGCGTTTTTTGCAAGAGAGGAGAACAGCGTTGATACACGAGAGGCCGTACATCATTGGACTTATTTTGAATGAGATTTGTGGTGAGATTTAGCCTCAAAAAAATTCTTCAGTTAACTTTGGGAGTGACAGAAGGACAACTTGTTTCCAGTATACTTCTCCTACTAAAACTTTCCTCTTTCCACAGAGATTGTCTGACAAAACCGATCCCCTGATGAAGATTCAAAACGCATCGAAGGTACCGGGATGGTAGCGTCGGGACCATTTGAACTTGGAATTATTTGAACTTGGAAGCATTACGAGATAAGCATAATCATGATATCGAATGACCAGTACAGTCTCTGATATTTCTGAAGGACAGTAAAAGTAGTCCGCTAAAATAACATGAATAATTGATCCAAGAATACTTTAAATATTTTTAAAGAAGCCTATTAGAGCGGTCGGTGATGTAATATGGCATTACTCTTTAGGTGAAATTAAGCCTGAGAGTGTATAGCCTTTTTTGCCTGAGATTGCAGGTTTCTTTTTATATAGAGATTTATCAAGGTTTAATTGATTCACTTTACCTTTTCTGTATGTGTGGAGCAGAACTTTGGTAGTTGCTTGTTCAGTGGGCTGGCAAAAAGATCCATCAAAGGAAGACCGCATTTGAGAAAGATCTTCTGAACTACCAAAGGATGCAGCTGCCACTCGTGGGGCTGCAGAATCCTGTTTAACCTGTCTGCCAGGTAGTTGTCCTAGCCTGGAAGATACACAGCCTTGAGGAGCATGTTGTGCTTGAGGGCAAAAGAACACAGGTCCAGGGCCTCCCGACAAAGGATCCTGGACCCGGTTCCGCCCTGTTTGTTCACATAAAACATGGCAACTTTGTTGTCTGTCTGGATCAGGACAGACTGGTGAGTCAGGGTAGGAGTGAAAGCTTTGAGTGCTAAGCGAATAGCCCTGAGTTCGAGGAGATTGGTCTCCCTGGGAAGCTGCACAGCAGATCAGAGTCCCTGGGTGCACTTGTCCAGACAATGCGCTCCCCAGCCTTGCAAGGAGGCATCTGTGGTTAGCATCACCGTGTAACCTGGAATCTGAAAAGGCACCCCTTTCAGCAGATTGGGTGGGTGTAGCCACCAGTTGAGGGAGTGCAGAAATGGTCTGGACACCCTTATCCTGTCTGAGGCTGCCTGTGGCCTGGGACCACTGAGTTCGAAGACACCATTGTGCAGGCCTCATATGGAGCCTGGCATTGGGGGTCACATGCACTGTCGAAGCCATGTGGCCTAGAAGTCTCAGGCAGAGTCTGGCGGAGACCAGGGAACCTGCTGAAAAACTGACTTGCCAAGGCCATCAACCTTTGGGCTCTCTTTTCTGGCAAGAATGCCTTTGCCAGGAGAGAGTCCAGCCTTGCCCCTATGAACTCCAAGTTCTGGGAAGGGAGCAAAGTGGACTTTGCAAAGTTTATGACAAACCCCAGGCGCTGGTCCTGAGGGTGGCTTGATTGGCCTCCTGACCTGTCTGACCCCTGATAAGCCAGTCGTCCATATAGGGGAAGACAAAGATGCCCTGATTTCTCAGGTAGGCCGCCACCACTGCTAAGCACTTTGTAAAGACTCTGGGGGCGGAGGTGAAGCCGAAAGGCAGCACTCTGTACTGATAATGGTTTCCTCCCACGATGAACCTGAGGTACTTTCTGTGGTCTGGATGAATGAGGATGTGAGTGTACACATCCTTTAGATCTAAGGAGCATAGCCAATCTCCCTGCTGGAGGTAGGGCAGAAGGGTTCCAAGAGTAAGTATCTTGAACTTTTCTTTCACTAGGAACTTGTTGAGGTTCCTGAGGTCCAGAATGGGACGACGGCCACCGGTCCTTTTGGGCACCAGGAAATAACTGGAGTAGAAGCCGTGACCTTGCAAGTGGGGAGGCACAGGCTCCACCGCCCTGTCCACCAACAGACCCTGAAGCTCCTGACGGAGAAGGTCGGTGTGCAGAGGAGGCCTTGGAGGCTCCCCTGGAAAGTATGGGGGTGGCAGTTGGTCAAAATGGAGGGCATAGCCCTTGTGGACTATCTCCAGCACCCATCTGTCCCCGGTGATAAGGGGCCACTGGTGGGCAAAGAGGGCGAGACGACCTCCTGTGCAGGGTTGGGAGAGCAGTGGAGGAGAGGCTTTGCTCAAGGAGTCAAAAACCCCCACCCTGCTGAGTGGTAGCAGGGGCCTGAGGCTTGGGGGTCCTCTGCCTACAGGGCCCATTACCCTGGCCCTTGGCTTGCTGACCCTGGGGGGCAGCTTGGGCAGCCTGATATTGTGGGTACTGTTTGTAGGCAGTGCACTTCCTTGGGTAAAAGGGCTTTTTACCCGAACCCTTCTTTTTATGAGAAGGGGCAGAGGTCTTCCTCGACAGCCTTGTCCGAGTGAGGTGCTCGGTCTCGAGCTGAGCAGCCTTCTCGGTCATGGGCTTGCCAAAAAGGTTTTCACCTCGGCAAGGGACATCGACCAACTTGTCCTGAACCCATGACTCGAGGTCCGATGACTGCAGCCATGCCTTGCATCGAGCCGCGATGCCGGCTGCCGCAACTCGGGCCGAAGCCTCAAAGCCATTGTAGGCGGCACGGGACATGAACTTCGAGCAGTCCCGAATCCCTAAGGACAAGGACTTAAATCTCTGCAAGGGCTCCCCGGAGAGACCAGCAGAGAACCCGGCCAACTCCTTGGCCAGATCCCGCAAGTACATGCCAATGTACAGCTGGTAAGACTGGACACGGCAAGCAAGCATCGAGCCCTGAAAGCACTTTCTACCGACGCCATCGAGGTTTCGGGCCTCCCTACCAGGAGGCACCGCGGAGTGCATCTTCTGACGCTTCAGACGATGCATGGCCGATTCCACAACCATGGAATGGTATGGTAGCCGTGCCTTCTGAAAGCCAGGGCTCTTCCGGAGCCGATAGATCGAATCGACTCGCTTGCTAAGAACCGGCGCCGAGGCTGGTGCCTCCCACATACGGAAGAGGAGCCGTTCCAGCATCGGAGGAACCGGGACAGTAAAGGCCTCCTTCGGAGGAGGAGTCATACTGCAGCGCCTCGAGCTCTTCCTCGGGATCCGCCGGAATAGCCAAGGCAGTGGCCATATCCCGGATGAACTCCGAGAACCAGGTGTCCTCCGGGGGGGGGGGGGGGGGGGGACCTACTCCGGGGCTCAGACTGCGGTGAGTCCAAAGGGACGCACCGAGTCAAAGGTATCAGGAGACTCCTCATCCTCCGTCTCCCAAGCCGACTCGTCCGAGGAAGAGTCAGGGTCCGACCCCGCGGGGCCCTGGAGCACCCACCCCGACGCCCTCGGTCCCGAATGGGAGGTCGAGGGAGACCGTGACCGAGGTCGACTCCGAGCCACGATGGACTCTAGTATCGGCTCGGTCTCCGGGGTCGACTTCGACGTCACGGTGGTCAAGGCAGATGCGCCAGACAGGCTGGCCATCAGTGCCCGCTGCTGCTCCATGAAGGCAGACAGACATTCTGCTCTCCAAGGCTGTCATCCTGAGACTCAGCTCGGGAGACGCAGCAGCCACCGACTTGGGCCCCGGCGGCACCGGGACAGACGTCGGCTCCCTGGGAGGAGAGTCCACGAGGACTACGGGGCTTATGTGTCCAGACTCCGGCTCCGGCTCCACATGAGGAACTTTGGCAGGCTTCTCCGGTTCCACAGGCCCGGGGCGACGGTCGGGGGTCTTAGACCTGGCCTTCGAGGAGCCAGGGACCTCCTCCGACGATGCCCTCGTGAGCCGTTTCTTCCTCTTGCGTTCCCGGTCGGGGGACCCCCTGTCCGAGGAGCTTCGACGGCACTCAGGATCAGAATCCCGAGATGTCGAGGCCTCAGACGAGGTCCGGGCCAGGCCAGAGGCTGAGTCCGAGAAAAGCCTTTCCTTTTGCTGCTGGCGACTTCGTAGTGCCTTGGAAGACATTTTTCCACACGCCCCGCATGACTTAGAATCATGGTCGGGGACGAGACACCGAAGGCAGCAGTCGTGTGTGTCAGTGAGAGACATTAGTTTCTTACACCGATCACACTTCTTAAAACCACTGGAAGCCATCGGGGAAAAAAAAAGAGTCCCCGCGAGGTCAAAGGACCGGCCTTCCAGGGAAAAAGAGAAAAAAGGGCGCGAATGCCAGCCACGAAGGGCAAAAACCGAAAAAGAAGAATCGGGCTCGATACCAGTGTACCGAACCCGGCGGGAGGGGAACCGGTGCCGAACCGGTAGAAAGAGTAAAAAAAAGCTGAAAAATCTAATTTTAACCGGGAAAACTGGACACACGTCCGGTGGGTTTCACGGAAAAAAAGAGACTGAGGTAAGATGGCACCTTTAGGCGGGAAGGGAACCGCGCATGCGTGCCTGCATTCCCAAAGGCTTTCATAAAAAGCTGGGGAAATGCTCCGCTGGGGCTTCATCGGCGCCGATGACACCCATATGTGAGGACCGACTTCCTGCTTGGTCCTGGAGAAATAGCCAATACAATAAAATGGGGGATAAGACATTTTTCTGATATATTAGTGAGAAGAGGAAGGGCAAGAGTGGTATTGTCAGACTCAAGGGTGCAGGGGAGGAATATGTAGAAGCTGATAAGGATAAAGCGGAATTGCTTAATATTTTTGTTCTGTGTTCACAGATGAAGCACCAGGAGCAGGACCTCAGAAAACACCCACAAATAGGAACAGAAGCGAGGGACATCTTCAACAATTTTCAGAAGACTGTGTTCGTGAGAAACTAGCTCAACTTAAAACAGACAAAGCAATGGGACCGGATCGGATACACCCTAGAATACTGAGGGAACTTGGGGATGTTCTAGCCTTCTTCCTGTTTCCCCCCACGTGTGCATAGTCTGTTTTAGTCTGCTTTTCTCTGATTAGAGAAGAGCAGTGCTTTTTACAGTGCTCTGCTAAAGAAGTGGATATTGCCTCCTGTGACACCTTGCTGTGAGTTCTAGCTGTTTATTAATTGATTGTCTGTCTTAGTGGTGTGCTAGTTCAGCCTTCTCAGTTATAACTTACCTTGCCTCTCTCAACTAACTGGGCTTTGTGTGGTACCCCCCTCCCGCCTGCTGAGGGTTCAGGACAGGGTACCTTGTAACTGCCCTCCTTAATAGGACTTATCTCCCTCCCTCCCTCCCCAGCACCCACCCACCCCTGGGGTAATTGTAGTTTTATAGGTACTTGCACATCATTGAGGAAAGGGGCTGCTCTCAGGTGCAGCTCGTTATCCAAATCAGTCATACACAGAGGACCTGAGATTAATTACTTAAGCTTCAGGTACACAAGGTGTATTAGGGGTATTAGATACACTTTTATTGGTATAAGCATCTACACCAATCCTTATTATATACAGAATTTAAAAGACCTAAACACAAGCTTTAAACTAAGATGCAGACAGAAGTCCAGCAACGAGATGGGGGTTCTCCGGTCTCTTGCATTGAGTGTCACATGTATGATTTTCTCCCAGTTGGTGAGAGGTCTTACGTATGCACTAAGTGCAAAGAACTCTTTGCTCTCAGGGAACGAGTCCGTTCTCTAGAGGCTAGAGTAGCAGACCTGGAAGACGTAAGAAAGACAGAGAAGTACATGGACGTGAGACCTACAGGGATACAGTCCTGAAGTCCCACCTCCAGTCTGGCAGCATCCCTGTTGCCATGGAGGAGAGAGGTCACGTGACAGGAGAGCATCACCCTGGTGTGGCAGGAAGTGATCCTGTAACTAGGACCTGTCCTCCAAGTGATGTAAAACCCTCTCGTACCGAGGACGTTTCCCCAGGGCCATGTCCCCAAGAGGGGAGGGGAGGGTCAGGACAGCTGTTATAGTTGGTGATTCAATCATTAGGAATGTAGATAGCTGGGTGGCTGGTAGACGTGAGGATCGCCTGGTAACATGCCTGCCTGGTGCGAAGGTAGTGGACCTCACGTACTGCCTAGATAGGATCATAGATAGTGCTGGGGAGGAGTCTGCTGTCTTGGTACATGTTGGTACCAATGACATAGGAAAATGTGGTAGGGAAGTTCTGGAGGCTAAATTTAAGCTTTTAGGTAGGAAGTTGAAATCCAGAGCTTCCAGCATAGCGTTCTCCGAAATGCTTCCTGTTCCACGTGCAGGACCCAAAAGACAGGCAGAGCTCCGGAGTCTCAATGCGTGGATGAGACAATGGTGCAAGGATGAGGGTTTTGGATTTGTTAGGAACTGGGGAACATTCTGGGGAAAGGGGGGACTCTTCCGAAGGGATGGGCTTCACCTTAATCAGGATGGGACCAGACTGCTGGCATTAACCTTTAAAAAAGAGATAGAGAAGCTTTTAAACTAGAAAATTGTCGGCTTTCCCCTGTCACCCAGGAGTGCATGGTTCGGACGAAGGTATCCTTGAAGGATACTACCAAAAGCAGTGAAGTTCCAAAAGGGAGTATAGTAGCCCAAATGCCCTTGAGTAAGGAGCAGACAGAGCATAAAGATTCCAAATTACCCCTGCCTACCAATAGCCAGATTAATATGAATAAAATACAGTCTCTAAAATGCTTGTATGCCAATGCTAGAAGTCTAAACAATAAGATGGGAGAGTTAGAATATATAGCACTAAATGAGAGGTTAGATATGATTGCACTGTCAGAGACATGGTGGAAGGAGGATAACCAGTGGGACACTGATACCTAGATACAAACTATATCGTAATGATAGAGCTGATCAAATTGGTGGAGGGGTTGCGCTCTATGTTAGAGAAGGCATTGAGTCAGAAAGGATTAAAGTTTTGCAGGGAACAAAATTTGCTGTAGAATCTCTATGGATTGAAATTCCATTTATGAAGGGGAAGGTGATGGCAGTGGGAGTATACTATCGACCACCTGGCCAGCATGAACAAATGGATGATGAAATGCTCAAAGAAATCAAGGAAGCTAACAAAAGTCACAACAGAGTAGTAATAATGGGTGATTTCAATTACCCCGGTATCGACTGGGTCAGTGTCACAGCAGGACAAGCTAAAGAGAAAGTTTCTAGATGGAATAAATGGTTCATGAACCGACCAGAGCGGAAGCCATACTGGACCTAGTCCTTAGTGGAATGCCAGATCTGGTGCAAGAAATAAGGGTGTTGGGACCACTTGGCAATAGTGATCATAGTATGATCATGTTTGATTTAATTAGTGGAGGACAGATAGTAAAGGCATCCACAGTACTACCTTTTAACTTTCAAAAGGGAGACTATGATAGAATGAGGAATATAGTTAGGAAAAAACTAAAAAGGAGCGGTTCCAAAGGTTAAAGACTTACAGCAAGCTTGGGTGTTATTTAAAAATACTATCCTCGAAGCCCAGACCAGCTGTATTCCACGCATTAAGAAAAGTGTAAGAAAGCCCAAAAAACTGCCAGCATGGTTTAAAGGTGAGGTCAGAGAGGCTGTTGCTGCCAAAAAAGCAACCTTCAGGAAATGGAAAAAAGAGCCAAATGATGAAAACTGCAAACAGCACAAGCACTGGCAAGTTAAATGCAAAGCACTGATAAGGCAGGCAAAATGGGAATTTGAGAAGAAACTTGCTACGGAAGCAAAAACACGAAATAAAGACTTTTTCAAGTACATTCGTAGCAAAAGGCCTGCGAGAGAGTCAATTGGACCATTAGATGATAGAGGGGTAAAAGGGGCAGTAAGAGGAAACAAGGCTATAGCAGAGAGACTGAATGAATTCTTTGCTTCGGTCTTTACTGAGGAAGACGTAGGGATGTTACCCAAGACTGAAGTGGTATTTAAAGGTGATACTGCAGAGGAATTGAGAGAAATATCCCTACACCGGGAAGATATATTACAACTATTTGATAAACTGAATAGTAGCAAATCACCTGGACCGGATGGTATACATCCCAGAGTGTTGAAAGAACTGAAATATGAGATTACCAATAGCAGGTCTGCAATCTGTGAACTTTCATTAAAATCATCTAATACCTGAAGATTGGAGGGTCGCCAACGTAACACCAATTTTTAAAAAGGGTTCCAGGGGTGACCCAGGAAATTACAGACCAGTGAGCCTGACGTCAGTACCAGGGAAAATGGTAAAAACCATCATAAAGAACAAAATTACGCAGCATATAGATAGTCATGGCCTAATGGGAGACAGCCAACATGGCTTTAGACAAGGAAGATCTTGTCTTATTAATCTGATATGTTTTTTTGAAGGTGTGCATAAACAGGTAGACAAAGGTGAGTCGGTTGATATAGTGTATCTGGACTTTCAGAAAGCTTTTGACAAAGTCCCCCATCAGAGACTTTTGGCGAAGCTAAAAAGTCATGGGATAGGAGGCAGTGTACTATTGTGGATCGGGAACTGGTTAAAAGATAGAAAGCAGAGGGTAGGGCTAAATGGCAAATATTCCCAATGGAAAAAGGTGAATAGTGGAGTACCCCGGGGATCTGTACTGGGTCCGCTGCTTTTTGACATATTCATAAATGACCTGGAAAAGGGAATAACTAGTGAGGTTATCAAATTTGCAGATGACACAAAACTGTTTAAAGTTGTTAAAACCCAAGAGGATTGTGGAAAACTGCAGGAGGATCTGGATAAATTGGAAGACTGGGCATCCAAATGGCAGATGAAATTTAATGTGGACAAGTGCAGTTATGCACCTAGGAAAGAACAACCCACACTATAGTTACACAATGCAAGGCTCCACATTAGAAACCACCACCCAGGAAAAAGATTTAGGAGTCATTGTGGATAACATGTTAAAACCCTCCGCCCAGTGTGCAGCGGCGGCCAAGAAAGCAAATAGAATGCTAGGTATCATAAGGAAAGGGATGGAGAACAAAACAAAGGATATTATAATGCCTCTATCGCTCCATGGTACGACCGCACCTTGAATATTGTGTGCAACTCTGGTCACCGTATCTTAAAAAGGACATAGCGTTATTAGAAAAAGTACAGAGAAGAGCCACCAAATTGGTGAAGGGGATGGAAGGCTACTCCTATGAAGAGAGGCTAAGAAGGTTAGGGCTCTTTAGCCTGGAGAAGAGACGGCTGAGGGGAGATATGATAGAGGTCTATAAATTAATGAATGGAGTGGAACGGATAAACGTGGATCAATTGTTTACACTATCAGAGTATAGAAAGACTAGGGGACATGTAATGAAGCTACAGGGTAAACTATTTAAGACAAATAAGAGAAAATATTTTTTCACTCAACGTGTAAACAAACTCTGGAATCTGTTACCGGAGGATGTAGTAAGGGCTGTTAGTATAGCTGGGTTTAAAAAAGGTTTGGACAAGTTCCTGGAGGAAAGGTCCATAAACCACTATTAAAAAGGGACCCAGGATATCAATGCTTGACCCAGTACAAGCATTGTGGAACCCGTCTTTTGGGGATATTGCTAGGTACGTATAACCTAGATTGGCCACTGTTGGAAACAGGATACTAGGCTTGATGGACCTCGGTCTGACCCAGTATGGCATGTCTTATGTTCTTAACTCCACTGACTGACCTTTTCAATGCCTCGTTGGAGTTGGGAGTGGTGCCAAAGGACTGGAGAGAGGCTCATGTGGTGCCTTTACACAAAAGCGGAAGTAAGGATGTGGTTGAAAACTACAGGCCGGTTAGTTTAACTTCGGTGGTAAATTATTGGAAATGCTGCTGAAAGCGTAGTTACTCACCTGTAACAGGTGTTCTCCAGGAGCAGCAGGAATCAGTCCTCACTTATGGGTGACGTCGGCGCCGACGGAGCCCTCGCGGAGCAATTTTCCCCAGCTTTCAAAGAAAGCCTTTGGGAATTGCAGCGCGCATGCGCGGTCGTCTTCCCGCCCGAGGGTGCCATCTTAGCCAGTCAGATGACATAGCTAAAAAAGACAGCATAAAAATTTGCAAAAAGAACATAAGCAGACGATTGCAACTCCAAGGGGAGGAGGGAGGGTAGTGAGGACTGATTCCTGCTGCTCCTGGAGAACACCTGTTACAGGTGAGTAACTACGCTTTCTCCAGGACCAAGCAGGAAGTCAGTCCTCACTTATGGGACTCCCAAGCTCAAGGCTACCGGAGACCCTGAGCACAAAAATGAGCTCCCTCTAGCTCAGCAGCACAGAAGGATAGAATCTTCGCTGAATTATCACCCACCGGTAGCCCACATCCGGGATGGAGGGTAGGAGTTGCTCAGACCTCAAAGAGATTACGGAGGACTGCCTGTCCGAAAGCACTGTCCCTACGGGACTCCCTCTCGAGACAGTAATGGACCGCAAAAGTCTGGCTCGAAGACCAAGTAGCGGCCCGGCAGATGTCTGCCAGCGGAACAGAGCGGAGGTAAGCCACTGACGTGGCCTTTGCCCGAACGCAATGAGCCGTGACTCGACTTTCTAAGGAGAGTCCGGCTGCCCCATAAGCCCGAGAGATACAGTCCGCAACCCAGATGGACAGAGTACGCTTGGAGACCGGGAGCCCCAATTTATTGGGGTCAAAAGACACAAAAAGCTGAGCAGCTTTACGGTGCTCCCGCGTACGGTCAAGGTAGAAGTTCAATGCCCTTCTACAGTCCAGGGTATGGAGGACCGTTTCAGCTCGGCTGGAGTGTGGTCTGGGAAAGAAGGTTGGAAGTACCACCTCCTGATTGATGTGAAAAGGGGAGACCACTTTAGGCAGAAATTTTGGGTGAGTCCGTAGGACTACCCTATTCTTGTAGAACCTAGTGTAAGGGGGATCAGACACGAGGGCCTGCAATTCACTTACGCGCCTAGCGGAAGTGAGGGCTATCAAGAACAGTGTTTTCCAAGACAGAAAACGTAGAGAACAGGTAGCCATAGGTTCAAAAGGCGGACAGGTGATCCGCTGCAAAACCACATTCAGGTCCCAGTCAGGCGCTGGCGGGCGCAGAGGTGGTTTAAGTAGAAGGAGACCTCGGAGAAACCTCGCTACGAGAGGGTCATTGGAGAGAGGTCTGCCGTCCACCGGCACATGATGTGCTGAAAGAGCACTGAGGTGAACTTTGACGGAGTTGGACTTAAGTCCCAGATTAGAGAGGTGCAGCAAGTACTGCAAGATCACCGACACCGGGCAGGAGAAGGGATCCTGAGACTGTTGGGTACACCAGACTGCAAAGCGACGCCATTTAAGGGCGTAGCATTTGCGGGTAGAAGGCCGTCGCGAAGCTAAGACGACCTCCTCCACCTCCGCCGGCAGGAGAAGGGGAGCAAGGACTACCCTCTCAGCAGCCAGGCCATAAGGTTGAGAGACCTGAGGTTGGGGTGCAGAAGGGACCCCTGATCCTGAGTGAGGAGATCCGGTTGTATCCCCAGAGGGATTGGGCCCTCCACCGCCAGTTGCAGCAGGAGTGGAAACCACGGCTGCCTGGGCCAGCGAGGGGCCACCAGGATCATGAAGGCTTTGTCTCGGAGAACCTTGAAAAGAGTCCGAGAGACCAGCGGGATGGGAGGGAAAGCGTACAGAAGGCTCCCCGACCACGAGATCAGAAAGGCGTCCGCCGCAACCCGAAGGGGGTGTGGCTGACGAGAGCAGAAGCGAGGAAGTTGCCGGTTGTGAGGACTGGCAAAGAGATCCACCGTGGGGAGACCCCACTTGAGGAAGAGCTTCTGAACTACCAAGGGATCCAGACGCCACTCGTGCGGCTGGAGGACCCTGCTGAGTTTGTCTGCAAGGCAATTTTCTTGGCCCGGGAGATAAACTGCCTTGAGGAGAATGCCGTGACTGACGGCCCAAGAGCAGAGCTTCTGTGCCTCCCGGCAGAGGAGGAAGGAGCCCGTGCCCCCCTGCTTGTTCACGTAGAACATGGCAACCTGATTGTCCGTCTGGACAAGGACGGACTGTTGGGAAGTCAGGTGGGAGAAGGCCTTGAGAGCGAGGCGGATCGCCCTGAGCTCCAGGAAGTTGATCTGCTGAGCAGACTCCCACGTGGTCCAGAGGCCCTGTGTACGTGCCTCTTGGCAATGTGCTCCCCAGCCCAGGAGGGATGCATCGGTGGTCAGCACCCGGGTCGGCTGAGGTGACTGGAAAGGCATTCCGAATATCAGGTTCGGCTGCCGGAGCCACCACCGGAGAGACGAGAGCAGCGGCTCGGAGACGCGCACTAGGTCTGCCAGGCCGCCTGTGGCTTGTCGCCACTGCTGGCGGAGACACCATTGAGCAGACCGCATGTTCAGGCGGGCATTGGGGGTCACATGGACAGTGGAAGCCATATGGCCGAGCAGTCTCAGGAAGCGCCTGGCGGAGACCAGGGGCTGGCTGCGAAAGCGGTCGGCTAGGTCCATGAGCCGTTGAGCCCTGTCGAGCGGTAGGTACGCTCGTGCCCGAGGAGTGTGCAGCCTTGCGCCGATGAACTCGAGATCCTGTGAGGGGAGCAAAGTGGACTTTGCGAAGTTTATGACAAAGCCCAAGTGCTGCAGCAGAGTCACCGTGCGGCACGTGGCGTTGGTGACCTCCTGAGCGGACGCTGCTCTGATGAGCCAGTCGTCGAGGTACGGAAAGACATAGAGGCCGTGAAGCCGGAGATGGGCCGCCACGACCGCGAGACATTTTGTGAAGACTCGCGGTGCGGAGGATAGGCCAAAGGGCAGTACTCTGTACTGGTAATGATTTCCTGCCACCACAAACCTTAGGTATTGGCGGTGGCTTGGGTGGATGAGGATGTGCGTGTAGGCATCCTTTAGATCCAAGGAGCATAGCCAATCTCCCTGCTGGAGGTAGGGCAGAAGGATTCCAAGGGTAAGCATTTTGAACTTCTCCCGCACAAGGAACTTGTTGAGGTTGCGCAAGTCCAGGATGGGTCTGAGGCCCCCTGTTCTCTTTGGTATCAGAAAATACCTTGAGTAAAAGCCTTGACCTCTCAGGTGGTGGGGCACCGGTTCCACCGCCTGTTCCTGCAGAAGACCTGCTAACTCCTGAAGGAGCAACTCCCTGTGCAGAGGGGGGCGCGAAGGTTCTCCCGGAAAATAGGAGGGAGGGACCTGATGGAAGTGGAGAAGGTAGCCTTCTCGCACGACCTGAAGTACCCAGGCATCTGCGGTGATGCTGGACCACCTGTGGCCGAAGTGAACCAGCCGGCCGCCGGTGCTGGGAGGAACCAGCGGGGGGGGAGAGGCTATGCTGAGCGAGTCAAAAACCCCCACCCTGCTGAGCAGGGGCTGGTGGTGCAGGCTTGGGGGCTTGCTGCCTACGGGACCCGTTACCCCGTCCCTTGGCCTGCTGGCCCTGTTGGGGAGCTGCAGGGGCCTAATAATGGGGGTACTGTTTGTAGGCAGCCGCCTTCCTCGGGTAAAAGGACTTTTTTCCCGAGCCCTTCTTTTTCTGGGAAGGGGCGGAGGTCTTCCTAGAAAGCCTGGTCCTGGTGAGAGTCTCAGTCTCAATTTGTGCAGCCTTTTCCGCCATGGGCTTGCCAAAGAGGTTTTCGCCTCGGCAGGGGACATCGACCAACTTGTCCTGTACCCAGGGCTCAAGATCCGACGACTGAAGCCAAGCCTGTCGGCGGGCACCGATGCCGGCTGCGGCCACTCTAGCCGAGGCCTCAAAGCCATCATAGGCTGCTCGGGACATGAACTTTGAGCATTCCCGAATGCCCGTGGACAAGGCTAGGAACCTCCGCAAGGGCTCCTCGGAGAGACCAGCGGAGAATCCGGCTAGCTCTTTAGCCAGATCCCGGAGATACATGCCCATGTAGAGCTGGTAAGTCTGGACACGACATGCGAGCATAGAGCCCTGGAAGCACTTCTTGCCCAGGCCATCCAGGTTACGGGCCTCCCTTCCAGGAGGCACCGAGGAGTGCATCTTCTGGCTCTTAAGACGATGCATGGCCGATTCCACCACCATGGAATGGTGTGGCAGCTGTGCCTTCTGAAAGCCAGGGCTCTTGCGGACCCGATAGATAGAATCGACCCGCTTGCTCAGGACCGGCGAGGAGGCCGGACTCTCCCACATGCGGAAGAGTAGTCGTTCCAGCATAGGAGGAACCGGCACAGTAAAGTGCTCCCTCGCGGGAGAGTCATACTGGAGGGCGTCGAGCTCTTCGGCTCGAGGCTCCTCCTCGGGATCCGCAGGGAAGGCCAAAGCCTTGGCCATATCCCTAACGAAGTCCGAGAACCGGGCATCCTCCGGGGGGGACTGCTTCCGAGGCTCGGACCCCGGTGAGTCCGATGGGACACACCGAGTCCGGAAAGAATCAGGTGACTCTTCCTCCTCAGACTCCCAGACCGACTCCGACGAGGACTCGGTGGGGTCGGCCCGGGCAGGATGCGGCGCCAGCCGCCCCGACGTCGAGGGAGTCGGCGTCGGCGACCTCGGTCCCGAACGGGAGGCCGAGGGTGACCTCGACCGAGGATCGACTCGAGTTCTCATTGACTCGAGGATCGGCTCGGTCTCCGGGGTCGACTTGGACGTCGACGTCCCGGCGGTCGGGGCAGCGGCGCCAGCGAGGCCAGCGAGCAGTGCCCGCTGCTGGTCCATGAAGGCAGACAGTCTGCTCTCCAAGGCCGTCAACCTGAGTCCGAGCTCAGGTGACCCAGCAGCCCCCGACTCGGGCCCCGACGGCGTCGGGCCCGACGTCGGCTGTCGCGGAGGCGAGTCCAGAAGGACTACAGGACTTACCCGGGCAGGCATCTCCGACTCCAGGCGAGGTCGCTTCGGGAGATGTTCCTTCTCCAAGGACCCGGGGCGGCTGTCGGGGCTATGCGACCTGGCCCTCGCGGAGCCAGGAGCGTCCACCGACGCCGCCCTCGCGGGTTTTTCCTTCCGACGATGGTCCCCGGAGGGAGAACCCCGGTCGGAGGAGCTCCGGCGACGGTCCGAGGTGGAGCCCTTTGACACGGAGGCCTCCGACGAGGTCCGGGTACGGCTGGGGTCAGCGAAGATTCTCTCGCGCTGATGCCGCCGACTTCTCAACGCCTTCGAGGACAGTTTGCTGCAGGGCCCACAGATCAGTTCCTCATGATCGGGGCCCAAGCAGCGGAGGCAAAAGTCGTGTGTGTCGGTTAGTGACATATTTCGGTCACACCGACCACACCGCTTAAAGCCACTGGCAGCCATCGGGGGAAAAAGGGCCCCTGCGAGGTCAAAGGACCGGGCTGCCAGGGAAAACGAAAATGAAAGCTGACTAAGTCAGAAAAACCGAAAAAACGGGAAAACGATCGGCGTCGAACCGAAAGAAAAAAGTATAAAATAAAGAGGAAAATCAACTTTTTCGCGGGGACAAGACGGGGACGTCTGCAAGGCTCCGCGGAAAAAAGAAGACTGGCTAAGATGGCACCCTCGGGCGGGAAGACGACCGCGCATGCGCGCTGCAATTCCCAAAGGCTTTCTTTGAAAGCTGGGGAAAATTGCTCCGCGAGGGCTCCGTCGGCGCCGACGTCACCCATAAGTGAGGACTGACTTCCTGCTTGGTCCTGGAGAAAGAGAAAATAGTGAGGTTTCTGGAGTCCAGCGGATTACAGGATCCGAGGCAGCATGGATTCACCAGAGGCAGGTCTTGTCAGACAAATCTGATTGATCTTTGACTGGGTGACCAGGTAGTTGGACTGAGGGAGAGCCCTAGCTGTGGTGTATTTAGATTTCACTAAAGCCTTTGACACTATTCCTCACAGATGACTTATAAACAAACTGAGCACCCTAGGGATGGACCCTAAAGTTACTGCTTGGGTTAGAAATTGGTTGGGTGGGAGGCGACAAAGAGTACAAGTAAATGGAGCTCACTCTGAGAAGGATGTTACCAGTGGTGTGCCCCAGGGATCTGTCCTTGGTCCGATTCTTTTTAACATCTTTGTTAGTGATATAGCGGAAGGGCTTTCAGGTAAGGTTTGCCTCTTTGCGGATGATACCAAAATCTGCAATAGAGTAGAGTAGACACCCAGGAAGGGGTAGATAACATGAGGAGGGATCTAGCTAAGCTTGAAGAATGGTCTAGAATTTGGCAGCTGGGATTTAATGCTAAAAAATGTAAGGTCATGCATTTGGGCTGCAGCAATCCAAGGGAGCAATATAGTATAAGGGGTGAAGTACTTTTGTCCACTAAAGAAGAGCGGGACCTAGGCATAATTAGCTACTTTAAGATCAGACACAAACAGGTAGAAAAGGTGACAGCAAAAGCTAGAAGGATGCTTGGGTGCATACGGAGAGGAATGGCTAGCAGGAAAAAAGGAGGTGATAATGCCTCTGTATAAGTCTTTGGTGCGACCTCATTTGGAGTATAGTGTACAATTCTGGAGACCTCACCTTCAAAAGGATGTGAACAGGATGGAGTCGGTGCAGAGGGTGGCTACTAAAATGTTTAGTGGTCTTCATTATAAAGCATATGAGGACAGACTGAAGGATCTTAATATGTACACCTTAGAGGAAAGGCGGGATAGAGGTGATATGACAGATGTTTAAATACCTCCATGGCATAAATGTTCAGGGAGAGAGCCTCTTTCAATTGAAAGCAAGTTCTGCTATGAGGGGACATGGGATGAGGGTGAAGGGAGACAGATTCAGGAGTGATATGCGGAAATATTTCTTTACGGAAAGAGTAGTGGATCGGTGGAATCTCTCTACCACCTCCACTGGGAGACTGAGGACAGTAACTGAATTCAATAAAGCATGGGACAAACACAGAGGATCTCTAAAGGTAAAAAGGGGACTGTTGTAGTTATGTAAGGACAGACTGGATAGGCCATGAGATCTTTTTCTGTCGTCAGATTTCTTGTTTCTATGAGATTCCTTGTCACCACTTCTGTTTTGTATGGCACTTAATCCAATGATTACTCTCATTAACATTTTGGGATATGGATTTAGCCTGAATTCTAAAGAAGGTAACAACCCAGAGATAAAATCTCATTTACTATTTGTAGAGGATCTGAGGTTCTACAGTTCCAGCGACCTACAATTAGCAGAGCAACTTTGTGTAGTGAAAAGATTTTCTGATGACATCAGGATAACTTTTGGCCTTGACAAATGTGCTAAGGCAACTTTTTTTTTTTTTTTTTTTTTTTAAATTGAGCAAAACGGATCAGGGAACTTGAACAGGAAGACATACATAAATATTTTGGAGTAAAGGAAGGAATGACACTCATGCAGAAATTACCGAGAGAAAAGTTCAGTAAAGAATATTATAGAAGGTTAAAATCATTATTGAAAAGTGATTTAACATCACAGAATAAGATATAACCATCAATCAGCTGGCAATTCCTATACTCACAGCTTTGGGATTGTAGACTGGCCTCTTAAAGATCTCAAAAAAATTAGATATGCAAACAAGAAAGCTCCTCCAAGCCCCTGAGGTAATTTACAAGAATCAGTATATGCCACGACTATATATTCCTAGACCTGAAGGAGGGCTAGGCCTCATAGCAATTGATTACACATACAGAGCTACTATCATAGGCCTCTAGGCCTACTTAACAGCATTATCGGATCTAAATACACAGAAACTGCTGAAATATGAAAGTAAACATCCAGAATCTTTCTCCAATATCTTGGACAGGCATTCTGATGACTAGAAGGAAGGAGTGAGAATCCAAAAGCACACAGGAAAGAAAGCAACAGAATTTGCAAAACAAGAGTAAAACACTCTTCAAAGAATTAGATAAGCAAACAAGGAAAAACAAGCAGCAAATGCACAAATACAAAGTGTTACTCCGGGAACCTTTTGTCTATCATGAACTGAGACATGAAATGGCCAAGGAGAGGTGAACTGAAACCGAAGGATGAGTGATTGATAGTTGCAGCCCAGGATGAGATGGTTTACAGCAAGCACTGAAAAAAACTGGCAAAACAGACTTATGTTCATTCTATAAAAAAGACCTGGATACAGTGACTCACCTCATAGCTAGCCACAAAGTTTTAATGATGGAAAAATTCTATACAGAAAGGCACAACTAAGTAGCATGCCTCATTCACTGGAACTTTGTTGTTGCTTTTTTTTTTTTTTTTTTTTTTTTTTTAAATATTTTATTCAGCTCCGTGGTTACTAATATGGCCACTCAAGTTAAATCTTGCGTTGAATTTCAATCTGCTCATTTAAAGGAGAGTGAATATTACACCAGAAACTTGAGAATCTGGAAAACTTATCGCGTATAAAAAATTTGAGGATATTAAATTTTCCTGTTTGTTCTTTGTTGTCCCCTATGATTCTATTTTGGAAATACCTCAAGGACGTCCTCCTCTTGCCTCAGGCTGAATCCATTATTACTAAATGTTACTACCTTTCTATTAAAAATGTATCACCTGTGGTGAATGATGAGGGGGACGTCCTTTCGGTCTCTGATTAAAAAAAAAAAAAAAAAGCAGTTAAATTTAATTTGAGGACACACATGATGATATTTCCTCTAGATCAACGTTACTTGTTACTTTGGCTTCCGAGGAGGATAAGAGTATTATGTTTAAAGCCTATTTCAGAAAGAAAGTAGTAAAATTCTGTGGGGATTTTGTTTCAATCTTTCCAGATGTATCACGCAGTACTCAAGAACGTAGGAAAGCTTTTCTGGTGTTAAAGTCTAGGGTTCTTGCTCTCAGAGCAACTTTCTTTTTAAGATATCCTTGCAAATGCTGTGTTACTTTAGGATATGATAAATATGTGTTTTGTACATCATCTGACTTGGAAAGGATCCTATCTAGGGAAAAAGACGCTTTGATGTTTCTAATATTCTTTTTCTTTTACAAATTTTGGTGGGGGTAATAGGAGGGGAACTTGTCAGGCTGTATTAGTTGGCCAAGGTTTTATAAGTTGATATGACCTTGGCTTTGGTTATTTTGTATTTTTCTGTTTAAGGTTTAAAGGAACTCCCCAATAAGTGGACTGTCATGGATAGAAATTTTCCTTAAATTTTTCTTTCTATGTTTTTTTTTCTATATGCCGTATTTCCTTGTACTGTAAATGTTTTACTGTATAATTGAAAAATTCTTCTAAATAAAATATTTAAAAAATTCACTGGAAATTCTGTAAACACTACAACATCACTATGCCTGAAAAGCACCGAGATCATGACCCTAAAAGAATTACAGAGAATGAAGAAATTATGATCACCTGGGACATTCCCACTCTGACAGATAAGAAACTAGGATTTGCAGAAACCCAACATAGTGGTAAAGGAAATAAAACACCAGAACAGCATTGACAGAGGTGTCGGTTCCAAGTGATTATTCTGTGAATTGCGTGGAGAGGCAGAAGATCCTGAAGTATCAAGAAATTCAGCAGAAAGATCCAGAAATATTTCCCATTGTATTGGGAGCCATGAGCTTGATAAAGAAGAATTTCCAAGCATATCTTGACAAACTACCCATACATGTTACATCTTACGAACTCCAGAAGGAAGCTCTTTGGAACGATGCAAGTACTATGCTGATCATTAGCAATAATTTGAGAGACTGAGATCATACTCCACATACCCTGGCTTAGAAGTAAGGTTCATGACTGTCATGGCATGTGCAAAACTAATAAACCTAAGAAAGTAACTGCCTAAGGGAGATATTCAAAACAATAATACCTATAAAACCCCTTAGTAATCGCCAATAATACACTGAACCTATAAATATCAAACACTAATAAAGTAAAACTCACAATCACTCAATATAGCACAAAAGGACTTCAGATTTAGCCTCACCCCTACATTTGGCAAATCTCGTCACCATAGGGAAATGGCAGACACTCACATCATGGGTCCAAAGCTTTTAATTTTCTATGATTTTATATTTTCAAATATTCAATTAAACACTACCCAATCCAAAAAGTACTTTTTGAGATTCATACCACACACAAAAACACTATAACACATTACAATATAAATATCCAAATATAAATGTGTCTGCTCTGCTTTACACCTCAGCAGTGCCTGAACCGCATCAACACCGCTTTACGCACGAAAAGTTGTAGTCTTTCACCAACCGAATCCCACTTCCATGGAGTAAACTCCACACTCCTAGTGCAGATGTTACACTCCAAGTACAAATGTTTTAAACTCCTGCAATAAAGCAGAATTATATTCTCAAAACAGGCAAAGCTACAAGACATTCAATGCAAGCAATCCGGCACTTATCTGTAAGTTATCAGAAGTCGACACATCCAAACAAACGGCTGACAGCAACAACTTTCTTCCCAGAGTACTGTTTGCCAAACACAATAGTCCTAATCCAACAAAAGCTTTTGTTTTACCTTCAGGCTTCATCAGGGAACATAACTATATTCGGTACACCACACGCTGGAATTTTATCCAAACATCTAAGGTGCTTCCATACCATACTAAACTTCAGCGTCTGATGTCAAACATTTTAAATTACCTTGCCAACAATCGGCTCATTCATTGTCCCTCTGACATCACACATTCAACAAACTTTATTCCACAATACAACACTTACACCACCAATAAAACATGAAGAATTAAAAGAAAAAGAGGCAAGATGGAGCTTCAAAAAATCTAAATCCAACCTATATAAAAAGAATCCAGTCAATCATTCAACCCAGACGGGTCCAATGTGTTTAACGTGTAAATCCATTTCTGCTCTTTTTGAAGTAACAAGAGCCCCCTATCACCTCTACGAATGTTCTGAGGTACAAATTCCAAAACTGTGCATTGAAGTTCTTCAAATTTGTGGTTAAACGTTACGCAGTGTTGTACTAAAAGCGTTTCAATTTTCTCTTTAGAAATACTATACTTATGTTCAGCCAATCGCATCCTTAAAGGACGTGTAGTCTTTCCCACATATAACTTTGGACAAGAGCACCATAATGCATATACTACAAATGCAGTGTTACAATCAGTGTGTTGATGCAATTTATATTTCTTATATGAATACACTGTGAAAATATTATTAGTCATAAGTTTACAAAAAGAGCAATGACCACATTGTGTATGTTGAAAATCTTTTTTGAATTTGCTGCAGCGGAACCGCCGAGCACAGGCAATCACTCAAATTTCTCAGTCTCTGATATGCCACACGAAGTGAGCTTCCAGCAAGTTTCAGATGTGTCATCAATAAACCCTATCTTTTACGTATAGCAGCAACAATGCGACTAGACAAACTGGAGAATGGTATAACACAAGTAATAGAGGGCAAAAAACCAACAAATTAGTATCTGCATTATCTGGTTTAGATCATAAGAGCCATTCGCGATGGTTAAACTTAGCCCTTTTATATGCTTTTCTTTAGAACCGATACTGGATAACCATGTTCCTGAAACTTATTAATCATGATCTCATGGTTTGTAGAGCAGATGCGATGACACCGTAGCAACTGCGAATATGGCAAACTACTCTTCAAATGATTGGGGTGAAAGCTCAAGAAATGCAACAGTGTATTTCTATCTGTTGGTTTAGTACAAATGGTAGTCAAAAAGCCTTCAGTACCTTTTACAATCCAAAAATTGTAATGTCGATTCTTGAACATTAATCTCAAACTTGATATTGATATTACACCTGTTCAAATAAACAAAAAGCTCATTCAAAAGGGCTTTAGAACCTGCCCATAATAAAAAAAAATATCAATATAGCGATACCATTTCAAAATATACGGTGCATACTGCAAAGGTTATACCCAGCTATTTTCAAAAAAATGCATATAGAGATTAGCCAGAGATGGTGCGAAGGTGGCTCCCATGGCTGTACCCGAAATTTGCTGGAAGTATTCTCGTTTATAGACAAAATAATTTTTCTTCAACGCCAACTCAGCCAACTGCACTAGAAAGTCTATTGGAACTATCTGAGGACTTGGTCGACTGCTCCAAACTGATAAGACTTGTAACGCTTCATCCTGCGGAACTGACGTATAAAGAGCTGCAACGTCAAGAAATGCCAACCAATTTACTTGTTCTACCACACCAAAATCTTCTAAAATCTGTAAAAAATGGGTAGTGTTCTTAATGTATGAAGGAATTTTCAAAACTTCTGTTTTTAACATGTTGATCCAGGTAAGCCCCAATTCTCTCTAGCAAGGAATCATTGCTAGATAGGATAGGGCGTCCAGGAGCTCAACAAGCTCTTATGCACTTTCGGAAGGATGTAATAAGCTGGTATAAAATTCCAGTGTGTGGTGTACCGAATATAGTTATGTTCCCTGATGAAGCCTGAAGGCGAAACAAAAGCTTTTGTTGGATTAGGACTATTGTGTTTGGCAAAAAGTACTCTGGGAAGAAAGTTATTGCTGTCAGCTGTTTGGATGTGTCAACTTCTGATAACTTACAGATAAGTGCCGGATTGCTTGCATTGAATGTCTTGTAGCTTTGCCTGTTTTGAGAATATAATTCTGCTTTATTGCAGGAGTTTAAAAAAAACTTGTACTTGGAGTGTAACATCTGCACTCTGAGTGTGGAGTTTACTCCATGGAAGTGGGATTCGGTTGGTGAAAGACCAACCTTTTGTGCATAAAGCGGTGTTGATGCGGTTCAGGCACTGCAGAAGTGTAAAGCAGAGCAGACACTTTCTTTTATATTTGGATATTTATATTGTAGTGTGTTATAGTGTTGTGTGTGGTATGAATCTCAAAAAGTACTTTTTGGATTGGGTAGCGTATACTATCCTCGAAGCCCAGACCAGCTGAATTCCACGCATTAGGAAAAGTGGAAGAAAGTCCAAAAAACTGCCAGCATGGTTTAAAGGTGAGGTCAGAGAGGCTGTTGCTGCCAAAAAAGCAACCTTCAGGAAATGGAAAAAAGAGCCAAATGATGAAAACTGGAAACGGCACAAGCACTGGCAAGTTAAATGCAAAGCATTGATAAGGCAGGCAAAGCGGGAATTTGAGAAGAAACTTGCTACGGAAGCAAAAACACGAAATAAAGACTTTTTCAAGTACATTCGTAGCAAAAGGCCTGCGAGAGAGTCAATTGGACCATTAGATGATAGAGGGGTAAAAGGGGCAGTAAGAGGAAACAAGGCTATAGCAGAGAGACTGAATGAATTCTTTGCTTCGGTCTTTACTAAGGAAGATGTAGGGATGTTACCCAAGACTGAAGTGGTATTTAAAGGTGATACTGCAGAGGAATTGAGAGAAATATCGCTACACCGGGAAGATATATTACAACTATTTGATAAACTGAATAGTAGCAAATCACCTGGACCGGATGGTATACATCCCAGAGTGTTGAAAGAACTGAAATATGAGATTGCAGAGCTGCTATTGGTAATCTGTGAACTTGCATTAAAATCATCTGTAATACCTGAAGATTGAGGGTCGCCAACGTAACACCAATTTTTAAAAAGGGTTCCAGGGGTGACCCAGGAAATTACAGACCGGTGAGCCTGACGTCAGTACCAGGGAAAATGGTAGAAACCATCATAAAGAACAAAATTACACAGCATGTAGATAGTCATGGCCTAATGGGAGACAGCCAACATGGCTTTAGACAAGGAAGATCTTGTCTTACTAATCTGATATGTTTTTTTGAAGGTGTGCATAAACAGGTAGACAAAGGTGAGTCGGTTGATATAGTGTATCTGGACTTTCAGAAAGCTTTTGACAAAGTCCCCCATCAGAGACTTTTGGCGAAGCTAAAAAGTCATGGGATAGAAGGCAGTGTACTATTGTGGATCGGGAACTGGTTAAAAGATAGAAAGCAGAGGATAGGGCTAAATGGCCAATATTCCCAATGGAAAAAGGTGAATAATGGAGTACCCCAGGGATCTGTACTGGGTCCGCTGCTTTTTGACATATTCATAAATGACCTGGAAAAGGGAATAACTAGTGAGGTTATCAAATTTGCAGATGACACAAAACTGTTTAAAGTTGTTAAAACCCAAGAGGATTGTGGAAAACTGCAGGAGGATCTGGATAAATTGGAAGACTGGGCATCCAAATGGCAGATGAAATTTAATGTGGACAAGTGCAAAGTTATGCACCTAGGAAAGAACAACCCACACTATAGTTACACGATGCAAGGCTCCACATTAGAAACCACCACCCAGGAAAAAGATTTAGGAGTCATCGTGGATAACATGTTAAAACCCTCCGCCCAGTGTGCAGCGGCGGCCAAGAAAGCAAATAGAATGCTAGGTATCATAAGGAAAGGGATGGAGAATAAAACAAAGGATGTTATAATGCCTCTCTATCGCTCCATGGTACGACCGCACCTTGAATATTGTGTGCAATTCTGGTCGCCGTATCTTAAAAAGGACATAGCGTTATTAGAAAAAGTACAGAGAAGAGCCACCAAATTGGTGAAGGGGATGGAAGGCTACTCCTATGAAGAGAGGCTAAGAAGGTTAGGGCTCTTTAGCCTGGAGAAAAGACGGCTGAGGGGAGATATGATAGAGGTCTATAAATTAATGAATGGAGTGGAACGGAAAAACGTGGAGCAATTGTTTACGCTATCAGAGTATAGAAAGACTAGGGGACATGTAATGAAGCTACAGGGTAAACTATTTAAGACAAATAAGAGAAAATATGTTTTCACTCAACGTGTAATCAAACTCTGGAATCTGTTACCGGAGGATGTAGTAAGGGCTGTTAGTGCAGCTGGGTTTAAAAAAGGTTTTTACAAGTTCCTGGAGGAAAGGTCCATAAACCACTATTAAACAGGGACCTAGGATATCAATGCTTGACCCAGTACAAGCATTGTGGAACCTGTGTCTTTTGGGGATATTGCTAGGTACGTAGGACCTAGATTGGCCACTGTTGGAAACTGGATACTGGGCTTGATGGACCTCGGTCTGACCCAGTATGGCATGTCTTATGTTCACTCTAACGAGGCTCTCTCCGGGCTCCCTGCACAAGGCCCGATTCTGCCGGCTATGTTTCCCGCACTGCGACCACGCGGCTGGGCGTGCAGGCTGTTTTGCGTTGAAACGCGCTGACAGGGAACTGAGACAATCAGGGTCTCTTACCCCCCGCTGAGCTCCGTTGCAAGCTGCGATGAAATTTCCGCCTCCAGTCCTGTTCTGATGCCGAAACAGCACCAGGGGGAGAGAGAGAGAGAGAGAGAGAGAGAGAGAGAGAGAGAGAGAACTCAGCTGCAGCACACGAATAGGCAGTGCTTCTGTGTGACGCCGGCTGGGTCCCTCTGCAGCTGCTCAGTCAACGGTACTTCCCACACTAAATTCACTGGAGGCAAACCGCACTCTGGGAGGGCTCCCCACAGACCGGAGAAAAAACCCCTCCAGGAAGGAGGGGGGGGGGGGGGGAAGAGCCTTCAAACTCGGCGTAAAGGCACACAGCAGCAAAACTTTCTGAGCTGATCATGTGCTATTTCTCTCTTTTGTTGTATTTTATTTTTTTTGTTTTCTTAATGGAATCAGATAAGCCTCTTCAAAATATTTTTTTTATACCCAGCTACACTAAGACTACACTCAATTGTTCCTCTTGTGAGCCCAGACACTCGGGCTCACCGTCCCTTCAGCTGCTTGGAGACCGAGGTAACTGGCTAATGGAGGTGGCAACCGGCAGGATATACTGCTGACATCACAAAAAGGAGGTTCCTCAGTCTCCAAGCTGCTGAATAAGGTAGACAACCCAGAGGTCCGGGACTAGACTGGAGATACGATCAGGAATAGTTCTTATGGATGGGCAGAATGGATAGGTTGTATAGCCTAGCTGCTGTTATCTTCTTTGTTTCTATGAATGGGGAGCACAGAGGATGCCACCCAGATCTGTTCACGAAAACCTCCATTACAAGTAAGCAATATTTTTTTCTTCTCACTTTGTCAATCCCTGTCCTCTCCTTACATTTAAGTCTCCAGAAACCAGTTTGTCTGCTTAACAGAACTATAAAGATCAGTTGACAGAAAACAGAGCATTTGTTTATAAAAATGAAAGCTGTTTATTTTTGCTGTGGTTCATGGAACACTTGAGAACAGGAAACATCATTCTACCTTCACAAGGAGATTGCTTTCTTCAAAAATTATTTCATCTATTTTAACATCATTCTCTGCAGCAGGAACACGATCACAGAGCTGCTCTGTAAAAGCCAGTGCCATAGTGTATGGCCGTCCTGTGGGGTGCTGCCGGCAGCGTTGCAGGTAGCGATCATAGTAACCCTTCCCACGACCCAGTCTGTTCCCATATCTGTCGAAGGCCAGGCCTGGCACCAGAATGAGATCCAGTCCTCCTGTGGAGAGATCAATAACAAAATAATAGTTAGAAAAGGATATGAGAGTCACCTGCCTCCCAGAAACAATCTCTGAAAGAACGCTGCAATGAACAACCTTATCAGGAGAACCTTCTGGTTACATTTCATACCCAGCAGAGAGCTTGTAGTTTAAATTTCATAAGAAGTTAGAGCCTAGCAGCAGCTAAGAGCTATAATTTAAATCAAATCAGAATATAGCTTACCTCAGCAGCACAAGACAGGGTACTGTGTAGCAGCCCTCTTTTAATAAGTGTTATTTCCCTCCCTCCCTCCCCACACCCACCCACGGGATAATCATAGCTTTATAGGTACTTACACATCTTAAAAGGCAGGAGGTGCTCTCAGGTGAAGCTCATTACCCAAATCAGTCATACACTAAGGACCTGAGATTAGTTAAGCTTCAGGTGAACAAGGTATATTACACGTATTAGGTACAGTTTTATTAGTATAAATATCCATAGCAACCATTAGTAAGTAAAGAACTTAGATCTAAACACAAACTTAAAACTACATTCGTAGCAAAAAACCTGTGAGAGTCAGTTGGTCCATTAGATGATAAAGGGGTTAAAGGAGCACTAAGAGGCGACAAGGCGATAGTGGAGAGACTGAATGAATTCTTTGCTTCGGTCTTTACTGAGGAAGATGTAGGGATGTTACCCATGACTGAAGTGGTATTTAAAGGTGCGGAAGAATTGAAGGAAATATCGATACATCGGGAAGATGTATTACAACTATTAGATAAACTGAAGAGTAGCAAATCACCTGGGCCGGATGGTATACATCCAAGGGTGTTGAAAGAACTGAAATATGAGATTGCAGACCTGCTATTAGTAATCTGAACTATCATTAAAATCATCTCTAATACCTGAAGATTGGAGGATCGCCAATGTAACACCAATTTTTAAAAAGGGTTCCAGGGGTGATCCGGGAAACTACAGACCGGTGAGCCTGACGTCAGTACTGGAAAAAATGGTAGAAACCATCATAAAGAATAAAATTACTCAGCATGTAGATAGTCATGACCTAATGGGAGACAGCCAACATGGCTTTAGACAAGGAAGATCTTGTCTTACTAATCTGTTATGTTTTTTTTGAAGGAGTGAATAATCAGGTGAACAAAGGTGAGTCGGTTGATATTGTGTATCTGGACTTTCAGAAAGCCTTTGACAAGGTCCCTCATGAGAGACTTTTGGCAAAACTAAAGAGTCATGGGATAGGAGGCAGTGTACTATTGTGGATCAGGAACTGGTTAAAAGACAGAAAGCAGAGGGTAGGGCTAAATGGCCAATTTTCCCAATGGAGAAAGGTGAATAGTGGTGTACCCCAGGGATCTGTGCTGGGTCCGCTGCTTTTTGACATATTCATAAATGACCTGGAAAGTGGAATAAGGTGAAATTTCACTTACCGTTAATTTCCTTTCCTGGAATACTGCTAGACCAGTTCAGACAAACGGGTTATGCACCCCTGCCAGCAGATCTTGGAGACAGAATTCCACCAGAGCTCTGACTGGGTGGAGTCTGGTGATATACAGCTACCCCTAGGGGTCCCTGTCAGTAACGTATAAAAGCAACTTAAACTTAACCGCACCCCGAGGGTCCTAAGGAACTATATACAAGGGAGCCGAAGGACTCCCCAGAACTGAAGTCAGCATGCACCAACGCACTCATGGATCACCCATGGCGAGGCAGACTGAAAAGGAAGGACAGCGGTCGGCGGCTGCCCAGCGCCAGCAGCAGTGCGGGTCCTGGACTGGTCTAGCAGTATTCCAGGAAAGGAAATTAACGGTAAGTGAAAGTTCACCTTCCAAGTCATACTGCTAGACCAGTCCAGACAAACGGGCAGTACCCAAGCTACCTGCTCTCAAAGGGGGGTCAAGGCCTCCGACAGTACTGCAGCTCCAAAGCAGCCGTCCTGACAAGCCTTAACGTCCAACCTATAGTGACGTACAAAGGTGGACAGCGAAGACCAAGTCGCCGCTCGACAAATATCCAGCAGAGCCACAAGAGACCGCTCAGCCCACGAAGCCGCTTGTGCTCGAGTAGAATGAGCACGGAGCCCCACCGGAACCAGCTTCCCCCGAAGAATGTAAGCTGCTTCAATGGCCCCTCGGAGCCACCTAGAAATTGTAGACTTAGAGGCCGCAGAGCCCCGACGAGGTCCCGCAAACAGGACGAAAAGATGATCAGACGTACGAAACGAGTTCGTGACCTTCAGGTATTGGAAAAGCACTCTTAAGGTCCACCGCCCGTAACGGAGACCAACTACTCTCACACTGAGCACTGGAAAAGGCTGGTAGGAAGAGAGGCTGGTTCACATGGAACGGCGTCAGCACCTTTGGCAAAAAAAAGGAACAGTGCGAAGAGACACACCTTCCACTGAGAAAGAAAGATAGGGATCACGACAGGAGAGAGCCTGCAATTCGGAAATACGGCGCGCCGACGTAATAGCCACTAAGAACACCGTCTTCAGAGTCAAATCTTTGAGCGAACAGGCCTTCAGGGGCTCAAAGGGAGGAGCAACGAGAGCCCGAAGAACGAGAGCAAGATCCCACGTAGGCACCGGCGGACGCAGCGGAGGCCTTAAAGACTTAACCCCGCGAAGGAAGCGAGAGATATCCGCATGCGAAGCTAGCAAACGCCCTGCTATGCGCCCACGAAAACAAGTCAATGCAGCAACCTGCACTCGCAAGGAACCTAGCGCCAAACCTTTGTCCACTCCAGACTAGAGAAAGGCCAAGATATCCGGGATACCGGCACGCCAGGGAGATAAGCTACGCTGGGAACACCAACGGTGAAAAAGTCGCCAGACTCTAGCGTAGGCCATGGACGTGGACGTCCTCCACGCTTTAAGCAGAGTAGCGACCACACTAGGCGAATAGCCCTTGCGTACTAACTTGCGGCGTTCAATAGCCAAGCCGTAAGCGAGTATGGAGCCGGGTCTTCCATTTCCACCGGCCCCTGAGTCAGGAGACCGGGAAAGGCTCCGAGATGGAGTGGCGACTCTCGAGACAGTCGGACTAGATCTGCATACCACGTCCGGTGAGGCCAATCGGGAGCCACCAAGATCACTGGACCGCGATGCTCCCGGAGTCGTTGGAGAATCTTGCCTATCATGGACCATGGAGGAAAGACATACAGAAGGTGTGCCGGCCACGGCTGAGAGAGAGCATCGATTCCGCACGACCCCTCTTCCCTCCAACGGCTGAAGTACAAGGGCGCCTTGGCATTCTGCGCTGTGGCCATGAGATCCATCGCCGGCAGCCCCCATAGTTGAACAATGGAACGAAACGTTTCCGGCTGCAGGGACCACTCCGTGGGATCCAGGGAGTGCCGGCTGAGAAAATCGGCTTTCACATTGTCTACGCCGGCGATGTGTTGCGCCGAGAGAGCCAGAAGATGCTCCTCCGCCCACGGGAGGAGCAAGCGCAGTTCCTGGGAGACTCCCGGACACTTTGTACCGCCCTGGCGGTTGAGGTAAGCCACCGTCGTGGCGTTGTCGGACAACACCCGAACTGCACGGCACCGCAGAAGCGGCTGGAACTGAATCAGAGCCAAATGCACTGCGCGCATCTCGAGACGATTGATGGACCAACGGGCTTCGCGAGGAGACCAAACCCCCTGCGCTGAAATGGAGCCGCAATGAGCCCCCCAACCGGAGAGGCTGGCGTCCGTCGTCCGTCGTGAGCAGTAGCCAGCGCGGAGACTCTAGAGACACGCCCCGAAGAAGATTGCGCGCCCGAAGCCACCAAAGAAGGTCGTGGCGCACTTGCGAAGGCAGAGGTAAGCGAACCTGATAATCCTCCGAAACCGGCGACCAACGAGACAGAAGCGCCGCCTGTAAGCTGCGCATGTGCGCTCTCGCCCACGGGACTAGATCTATCGTAGCTGCCATGGACCCCAACAGTTGCAGGTAGTCCCACGTCCGAGGTGCCGCTTGGTCCAAGAAGCGGTGAAGCTGAAGAGAGATCTTCTGAACCCGCTCCTGCGTTAGAAAGACGCGTCCCTGACGAGTGTCGAACCGCGCTCCGAGAAAGTCCCGAACCTGAGTCGGTCGAAGACTGCTTTTTGTGCGGTTGATCACCCAGCCGAGCTGTTCCAAGAAGAGGACCACACGAGCGACGGTCTTGCAAGCTTCGGACCGGGAGTCGGCCCGGATAAGCCAGTCGTCGAGATAGGGATGAACTCGTATGCCCTGCTTGCGCAAGGCCGCCGACACGACAATCATGATCTTGGAAATAGTCCGCGGAGCCGTCGCCAACCCGAAGCGCATAGCGCAAAATTGAAAATGCTGACCCAGCACCGAGAACCGGAGATACCGCTGATGGTCGGCCCGGATTGGTACATGAAAGTAGGCCTCTGCTAAAATCGAGAGACGCCAGGAACTCACCCTTGCGCACGGCTTGAAATCACCGAGCGAAGGATCTCCATGCGAAAATGAGGAACGCGAAGGTCGCGGTTCACGCCCTTGAGATCCAGGATAGGACGGAAGGACCCATCTTTCTTGGGCACCACGAAATAGATGGAGTAGCGACCTCGACCTCTTTCGCAAGGAGGCACAGGGCAAATGGTGTTCAAGGACAGAAGGTGCCGAAGGGTCTCGTGGATGACACGCCGCTTCTCGGGGGGAGGCTGCTGGAGAGATGACGAAGGTTTCCGGGATGGGTCGATTGCACTCGAGAGAATAACCCCGAGAAATACTGTCGAGCACCCAATGATCGGTGGTGATGCGTGCCCACTCCTGCGCGAACAAGGCCAACCGACCTCCTATCGGCGGACCCGTCCCGAGTGGGCTTCCCGCCCGTCAGCGGGAGGAGCGCCCGGCTGCGGAGAACTTCCCTGCGGAGGAGGAAGGCTCCGCGCCCCTACGGGCTCCTCGAAAGGACTGCGACCGCGCCCCATAGCGATTGGCCGGAGCAGCCCCCTGGGAGGTTTTAAAAAAGCGAAACTTCCGGGTGTCCCGAGCCCGGGAATAGCACCGAAAATTCTGTGACCGTGACGAACGGCGATAGGACGCCTTAGGTCTGTCCTCCGGCAAGCGTTGAGGCTTAACTTCCCCCAGGTCCTTCACTAGCTTATCGAGCTCCTCGCCGAAGAGAAGGCGACCCTTAAAGGGCAACTTAGAAAGCCTTGCCTTGGATACCACATCCGCCGCCCATTGGTGGAGCCACAGCCACCGCCTAGCCACCGTGACGGCAGCCAACGAGCGAGCCGAAAGGCGCAACAAGTCATAGAAGGAATCCGCGATAAACGCCGTAGCCGACTCGAGGCGGGTGTGGGACGGGTCCTCCGGCAACCTCTGAAGCCAAGCGGAGCAATGCCCGCGCCGTCAAGCCCCCGCACACCGACGCCTGGAGAGCTAGGGACGACGAAGCAAAGGCGGTCCTGAGAAGATTTTCCACCTTACGATCCTGCGAATCTTTAAGCGCTGCTCCGCCCTCCACCGGGATGGTGGTGTGCTTCGTCACTCCCGTGACTAAGGCATCCACCTTAGGGTATGCCAGCCACTGCTCTAGAGCTTCAGGAGACCAGACAAAGCTGATTAAGCCGACGAGAGTTAAGCAGCAGCACATCAGGGGAATCCCACTCCCTGGAAACCATCTGCTGCAACTCCGGAGGAAAGGGGAAGGATTTGGAGGGCTTGCGAATGCCCTGCAAAATAGGATCAGCCTGGGATTGACCCGGAGCCGTCTGGGGCTCTTCCAAAGTCGTAAGACGGAGCGCATCGGACACCTGGGCAATCAGGGCAGACAACTCTTCCTTCCTGAAAAGCCGAATGTCTTGGTAATCGTCCTGGGTAGGCAAGGATGAATCTGAGGGCGAAAATTCACCATCTTCCCGATCCGAGGAAGCCGCAGAGTCCTCTTCCGACGCTCTGTCCTCAGGGCAGCTGAAAACCTCTTCAGGAAGAAATTGAGACGCTCTGAGGGAGCGGGACTTTTTATGTCCTGCAGCAGTCTGTTTCTGCATGCCTGCAGAAGGCAGAGAAGTGCTCCCCGGAGCTATAGGCAGATGCGCAGTCCCTGTCACCGCAGACTCCGCTCGCCAAAGGGACCACGCCTGGCGAAAAAGGGAAAGGAGATGTTCCTCAGATGGCAGTGCTGCCGGAGTGGACAGCGGTGGAATCTGAGAGGCTGCGGGAGAGGCTGCCCGTGGCTCCACAGGCAGCAGGGAAGGCAGCTGACCATCCACAACAGGTAGAGGAAAAACTGAAGAGTCTGAAGGCAAAACAGCAGCCGAGGATTCGCCCGGGTGAGACAAGCAAGCAGTGCACAGGTGATTCTGGAGGTCTTTGTGCTTTTTCTGACACCCCAGGCAGCGTTGGCCCGAAGAAGGCATAATGAAAGATAAATCCTGCCCTTCAGTACAAGACAGGAAAAAAAGATGCTCTCACACTCTGCTGAAAACTGTTGTCCCTGTCTAAGGAAAAATCTCCTTTTATTTATTTATATATATATATTTTTTAACACCACAGGAAAGACAACACTCCCAGCATCCAGCTAGGAATCTGTGGAAAAAACGAGCAGTAGGAAAGCTGCCATGAAGAATATATGCAGAGGAGAGCAAGCTGGCTTCCCGCCAAAAAACGGAGGTTTTCAGTGATTCAAAATGGCCGCCGGCAAAATAAAAGGAGTAAAAAAGAAGAAATTAAACCCCCAAAAATTCAAATAACCCCAGAAAAGAGTGAGGGATGGCAGGGGGACACTGTCCACACCAGAAAATCACTGAAATTCATCAAAAACGGCACCAACAAAAATCGGGCTGCCAGGAAGCTGTCAGGCACTGAGAGGAGAGAGATAGAAGCTGTACTCACAATACCGATGGTGCAGGGAAGCCACAAAGCGCTGCACAAACCTCAGTCAGCTGCCTCACCACTAAAATTAGCCCCAGGGACTAGATTTTAGGAGGGTATCATCCAGCGAACTAGCTCACAGGACTAGTGCTGGGGAGCCTTCTCATCAGCGATCACCACTGTGAACAGGGGATCAGCTGGAAAACCTCTCCCTGGTGCCTAGAAATTAATCTGGCAACAGGGAGCAGAAGGAATCAAAGGAAATCCCAGATGTAAAGCAGATTAATTTTGAAGGAGTAAAACAAAAAAGCATCCAGATCTGCTGGAGACAGAGAAATACTGACAGGGACCCCTAGGGGTAGCTGTATATCACCAGACTCCACGTGGAATTCTCTGTCTCCCAAGATCTGCTGGCAGGTGTGCATAACCCGTTTGTCTGGACTGGTCTAGCAGTATGACTTGGAACGAGTGAGGTTATCAAATTTGCAGATGACACAAAACTATTTAAAGTTGTTAAAACCCAAGATGATTGTGGAAAATTGCAAGAGGATCTTGATAAACTGGAAGACTGGGCATCAAAATGGCAGAAGAAATTTAATGTGGACAAGTGCAAGGTTATGCACCTAAGGAAGAACAACCCAAAATTATGTTTACACGATGCAAGGTGCCACATTAGGAACTACCACCTAGGAAAAAGATTTAGGCGTCATTGTGGATACCATGTTAAAACCCTCGGCCCAGTTTGCAGCAGCAGCCAAGAGAGCAAATAGAATGCTAGGTAGATCGATTGTTTACCTTATCAGAATATAGAAAGACTAGGGGACAAGCAATGAAGCTACAGGGTAAACTATTTAAGACTAATAAAAGAAAATATTTCACTCAACGTGTAATCAAACTCTGGAATTTGTTACCGGAGGATGTAGTAAAGGCTGTTAGTGTAGCTGGGTTTAAAAAAGGTTTGGACAAGTTCCTGGAGGAAAGGTCCATAAACCATTATTAAGAAGGGACCCAGGATATCAATGCTTCAACCAATACAAGCATTGTGGAACCTGTGTTCCTTGGGGAAACTGCTAGGTACATATGACCTAGATTGGCCACTGTTGGAAACAGAATACTGGGCTTGATGGACCTTCGTCTGACCCAGTATGTGAAATGATAATTACACTTACCTGGTAATTGTAGTTCCTTTAGTGACGACAGTTCAGTCCTCTACCTCTGGGTTGTCAATCTCTTCCTGCAGCTAGGAGACTGGTTTGTCAGAATGACGACATCACGGGATATAGCCTGCTGCACTTCCATCTGCATCCCAGTGTAAACTATAACAAAGCAGACTCAAAGGAGCAATCAATAAGTAGCAAAAAACAGAAACACAATTGTACTAGCATGGAGTTCCCCCCCCCACGGGCAGGCCTTCTTACCTCCTGCCCTATCATAGGGAGAGCACCCGAAGAAGAGCTAGTAACGAAAACAGACTCACCTGAAACTCTCTTCTGCTCGGCACGAGGCCCGAAACCTGCGACAAATATCCGGGCGGGAAGGAGGACTGAACTGTCGTCACTAAAGGAACTACAATTACCAGGTAAGTGTAATTATCATTTCCTTAGCGTTCCTCCAGTTCAGTCCTCTACCTCTGGGAAGTACCAGAGCAGTAATCAATGGGAGGGACCCTTCCAGCCGGCCGACAAGACGGCCGAGCCGAAACGAGCATCCGAAGCCGCAGCTAAATCCAACCGGTAGTGCTTACTGAACGTATGCAGAGACGACCAAGTCGCCGCCCTACAAATGTCCCCCGGAGGGACCAAACAGTGCTCCGCCCAAGAGGACGCTTGCGCTCGAGTGGAATGCGCTCTCAAACCCACCGGCACCACGCACCCCCGGAGCAAATACGCGGAAGCAATTGCTTCCTTAATCCAGCGGGCGATAGACGCCTTAGCCGCCGCCTCGCCCCGACGAACACCTCCGAAGAGAACAAACAGGCGCTCCGACTTGCAGAACGACTCCGTGGCCTTCAAATACTGACGTAGAGCTCTCTTCACATCGAGCCGCCGAAGACCCCGATCCGCGGAACCGCCCCCCAAATCCCCTAGAAAAGGCAAGCAAACCACCTGATTCAGATGAAAAGGGGACACGACCTTAGGCAGAAAGGACGGAACCGGACGCAAAATCACCCGTTCCCTAGAAAAGGAAAGGAAAGGTTCACGGCAAGACAACGCCTGCAGTTCCGAAATTCGTCGCGCGGAACAAATAGCCACCAGAAACACCGTCTTGAGCGTGAGATCTTTCAGAGACGCCCGACGCAAGGGCTCAAAGGGCGACTCGGCCAGTGCCTCAGATCCCACGGGGGAACAGCCACCCTGCGCACCGGCCGCAGTCGGACCACCGCCGTGAGAAAACGACGCATGTCGGGATGAGAACCTAACGGACGGCCATTGACCTTGCCCCGATAACAGGACAAAGCTGCCAACTGAACCCGCAAGGAACTGGCAGCAAGACCCTTGTCAAAACCGTCCTGCAGAAACTCCAAGATGGAAGGAATGGAGGCCAAGTTCGGCCGAACCCGACGCTGGGAACACCAATCCTCAAACACACGCCATACCCGAACATACGCCAGGGACGTGGACTGCTTACGCGCCCGTAGCAGGGTAGACACCACCGCCGACGAATAGCCCTTCTTCAGGAGCTTAGCCCTTTCAATGGCCAAACCGTAAGCGAGAACCGATCCACCTGCGGCATGAACAGGGGCCCTTGAAGCAACAGGTCCGACCTGGCTGGCAGCCGCCACGGCACCCCGTCCAGCAGGCGGAGCATGTCCGCGTACCAGGGACGCCTGGGCCAATCGGGAGCCACCAACAGCACCCTCCCCGCATGTGCCCCGATCTTCTGAACCACCCGGCCGATCAGGGCCCAGGGCGGGAAGACAGAGGAGGCCCCCCTCCGGCCACCGGCGAAGGAGGGCGTCGATGCCCTCCGACATCCGTTCGCGCCTTCTGCTGAAGAAACAACCAACTTTTGCCGACTGAAAGGTCGCCATGAGATCCATGACCGGCATTCCCCAGCGTCTGACTATCTACCGAAAGACCGCGGGATGCAGCTCCCACTCCCCAGCATCCACGTGGACTCTGCTGAGGAAGTCCGCGGTGACATTGTCCTTGCCGGCGATGTGTGCCGCTGAAAGCGCAGTCAAGCGGAGCTCGACCCACGCGAAGAGCCGGTCGGCCTCCGCCTCCATCGCCGCACTCCCGGTGCCACCCTGCCGATTTATATACGCCACCGTCGCCGAGTTGTCGGAGAGCACCCGTACGGCATGGTCGCGCACCAAATCCTCGAACGCCTGGAGGGCCCGAAACACTGCTCGAAGTTCTAAACGATTGATCGTCCACGAGGCCTCCAGAGGAGACCAAACCCCCTGCGCAAAGTGGCCCTCGCAGTGAGCCCCCCAGCCCGCAAGGCTGGCGTCCGTCATCAATGGCAGCCACTCTGGCTGGTCCAGCGACAAGCCCCTCGCTAGCGACGAGGGACAAAGCCACCACTGAAGGGACCTCCGAACCGGCTCCGGACAAGGTAGCTGTGTACTCGGCGAATGCTTTTGATGCGACCAACGACAAAGAAGCGCTCGTTGCAGAGGCCGCATATGAAACCGGGCCCAAGGCACCGCCTCCAGCGTCGCCGCCATTGTGCCCAGCACTCGGAGATAATCCCATGCCGAGGGAGCCGACCCCGAGAGGAACTGCCGCACCAGGGACCGCAACCCCTCGGCTCGGTGGTCCGGCAGGAACACTTGACCCTTGAACGTTGTGATAAGGAAGCTTATCATAGCTCAGGTAGGAGCTATAGAAAAGATGATGTGACTCTGAACAAGCAACCTGTCAGTTCTGGTAGAAGTGAGAAAACAGAGTTTTCACATAAAAGACTACCAGTCCCAGAATGCACCAGGTTTCCAGCAGCCATGAGAGGGGCTGAAGTGAGAAAATGTGTGTGCAATCAAGAGAGCTATGAGGTAATCCCTAAGCACTCATCTCAAAGGGCAGGGCCTGATTCAAGACAGCTGCGCTGTGTTAGGGAGGAGCACACATTAGGAAAGAATAAGAATAGAGATTATTCTTCAGATAACAGCTTCAGGGAGAGCTACCAGAACAGCTTCAGAAAGAGATACAGAGACAGCAACGGCTACAAGCTCAAGCACCAGTATCACCTGGAGAAACAGAAGCCAAGCCAAGCGGATAGAGAAAGAAGGAAACTCTCTGGAAGGAAGAGAAGAAAGCCCATTGGAAGGTCTGGGAGATTCCAAGGCAGTACCCATACTGGGAGGTATTCCAAATGCCAGCAGAATCCATTGGACTGGATTCAGCCAGAGGAATGGATTGGCAGAGATAGGAATCACCAGTGGCTACCTGGAAGAGAGAAGACTGCATGTGGAAGGGACTTTCAGACCAAGGCCAGAAGGTATGTGAGAGGAGATCCAGTGTCCAGGGATCAAGATTGGAAGGCTGGACATCAGAATTGGATTACATATTGGCCAGGCTATACAGAGAGGAATAATGATAGCAGGAGAGGCTCAGGTATGAACACTGATCCAGACCCTATCTATAATAGAGAATGGCAGCAAGGGAATAAGCATTCTCATGATAGTGCCTTAATGAAAGACTCATCTGTGCCAATGTATGATATTGACCCTATGATTGTTGATGAAGGGGGAGATACAGCAGATGAAACTATTTATATGGACTGTTCTCTATCTAAATGCTATTGCTAGTTTTCCGTGAGCAAACACATCAGCCATCACAAAGAAACCTAACTATGTTCTTTATTTCCACTGCAAACAGCTCTTAAAGCAGGATTTGGGCTCACACAGTAGCAGCCAGCCAGCTAAAGGCTTTCAGCTGGTCCATTGATAGTAATTAGGGCTGCACCTGATTGTGTATGTGAGCAAGGGAGAATCACTGCTGAGATCGGCGTGGAAAATAAGCAGAAGTTAACCTAACCAGCAAAGTTTATTCTTTACTTTGTGCCTTTGTATTTGGTAATTACTTGCTAAGAAAACATTAGCTAATTGCCTGACAAGCTGAAGGTTGTTTTCTGGTTTACTTTGACTTTTTGTTATCCATTTTTAACACTGCAAGCAAGTAACCTCATTTATAGTGCTATCAAGCATACATGTGCTGGGTGAATTAAACCCCATCAATAAAAGTAGTATTTTATTGATCTTACCACTTGGTTTCACAACTCAAATTATTGTCATCAGCTGTGTTTGGGAGTGAATAAACTACAATACCCACAATACCTTGCAAGAATCATATGAATATATGCATCGTCAAGATTGTGTAAGTTCTCACCCTAGGCAGCCGTCTGACAACGTATCGAACCGGACCCCCAGATATTCGAGAACCTGAGTGGGCACTAACCGACTCTTGGCCGGGTTGACCACCCAACCCAGATCCTGTAAGAAACGCACCACTCTGTCCGTCACCCGGAGACTTTCCTCCGCTGACTTGGCGCGAATCAGCCAATCGTCCAGGTATGGGTGGACCAGAATGCCTTCCTTGCGCAATGCCGCCGCGACCACGACCATTATTTTGGTGAACGTCCGAGGCGCCGTCGCCAAGCCGAACAGCAGGGCCTGAAACTGGTAGTGGCCCCAGGGTAGGGCAAACCGCAGAAAGCGCTGGTGAGCCTCTCGAATGGGAATGTGCAAGTACGCTTCCGAGAGGTCTAGCGACGTCAGGAATTCCCCTCGGCGTACGGCCACGATGACGGACCGCACAGTTTCCATCCGAAAGTGCGGCACCCTCAAGCACCGGTTGACCCCTTTCAGGTCGAGGATAGGCCGCAATTGGCCGCCCTTTTTGGGCACCACGAAATAGATGGAATAGCGACCCAATCCGTAATCGGCCTTGGGAACCTCCACGACGGCTCCCAGACGAAGGAGCCTGTCCAGGGTCTCGAACCGCTGCCACCTTCGCGGGACCCCGGCAAGGCGACATGACAAAGGCGTCCCGCACGGGCCGGGCCAGCTCCAAGGCATAACCGTGCTGGATGATTTCCAACACCCACTGATCTGAGGTGATGAGGGTCCAGGCAGGCAGAAACTCCCGCAGCCGACCTCCAATGGGAGGCTCCACCGCCGGGACCCGCCTCGCTTCATTGGGGCTTACGGGCCGCGGGCGCCGGGAGAGAGGAGAATCCGCGACTCGCTCCCCGGAAGCCTCGAAACCCCTGGCCCCTCGAGGGAAACCTCCCCCTCTGGGAACCAACCGGTCGCGGGGAACGGAAACTCCTAAAGTCCCGAAAGGACCCCGACCACTCGGAGTAGACTTAGCCTGCTTGGGCTTGTCCTCGGGCAGACGGCCCCCTTTAGACTCACCGAGGTCCTTCACCAACTTTTCCAAATCTTCCCCAAACAGCAAACCCCCCTTAAAGGGAAGCTTACTGAGTCGGGACTTAGAAGGGCCGTCCGCTGCCCAATTACGCAGCCACAACGAGCGACGGGCAGCCACCACGGAACCCGTGCTATTGGCCAGCGCTCGAATCAGGTCATAATGTACATCAGCCAGGTAGGCCGCACCCGACTCCATACGATCCAGCTCTTTCACCTCCTCGAGGTCAACATGCGGGGATTGGCGCAGCCGTTGGGCCCAGCGCAAACACGCCCTGGCCACCCAGGCCCCGCAAATAGAGGCTTGGAGCGAAAGAGAGTCTGCCTCAAACACCTGCTTGAGCAGACCGTCAACTTTACGGTCTTGGGGATCCTTCAAGGCTGCACTCCCCTCCACCGGGATGGTGGTCCGTTTAGTTACAGCCGCCACCAGGGCGTCTAGGCGCGGCGCCCGAAAACGATCCTTAGCTGAGTCCGCCAGAGGGTATAACCTGCTCATAGCACGAACGCCCCGGAGACCCGCCTCCGGCTTGTCCCACTCGTCCTGAATCATCCGCTCGACCACCCGGTGTAGTGGAACCACCACCTGAGTCTGTCGCACCGCCTGGATGACTGGATCCTCCAATTCGTCCTCCACGGCTGGAGGGGGAGCCAAATGCAACATCTGCAAAGCCTCCGAAATCAAGGCAGGCAACTCCTCTCTGCGGAACACCCGGACAACCTTGGCTTGCTCTTCGGGCTCCAGTATTTCGCCTTCTTCCAGGTCCTGTGAACCCTCCTCAGGATCCCAGTCCGGGTCCGCGGATTCCAGCCAGGCACCGTCCGACGGGTCCGCGAGCCGTGCGCGCTTCGGAACCGACGGCTCCGCGACCGTCGCCCCTTCCGCTAGCAACTGCGGAGGCTGAGACGCAGGGGAAACTGAGCGCGTCCGCTTGCCTTGCTGGCGCAGACAAAAGGCTTGATGTAGAAGAAGGACAAACTCGGGACTGAAACCAGAGACGTCGGAGGACGGCGGAGCTGCGGATACCCCGGAGGGTCCCGGCAGCGGCTCTAAATCGGGCTCCTGCTCCAAAATCTGCAGGGGCTCAGCCGCCGCCCCCGTTGTCGCCCCTTGCGCCTCCTGAGACTCAGGAGCCGCCATCTGAAGTTCCACCTCTGAGGAAAGGGCCACGCAGCCCCGGCACACTCCGGTGTCAGTGACCGGGCCTCTACAGGCCCCACACACCAGGCACAGAGGTCGGGTAGCCATGCGAAACCCCGTAGTATCCCTAAGAACTGAGGCAGGCAGACTCCCTTTATCCGAGGTTTCTCCCTTGTGGTTTTTTTGTTTTTTGTTTTGTTTTTTTTAACTTTGAAAAAGCTGGAGAGTTATCTGCTAAGGAGGAAGGAAAAACCCCCGCAGCCCCCCCGCTCCCCGGGAACCCAGAAGACCGTCTGTAGAGGGCTGAAGACCAAAAGGCAATAAATCAATAAATTAAAAAAGAAGAAACAAAATTAACTAACTAAAATAACCAAACTAAAACAGTGCAGCAGACCCCCGATGCCCAAAACGGGAGGGGATGCTCTGCCACGCGGCTGTCGCGCGGCCCACAAAATGGCCGCCGCGAATGACAGCCGTGAAGAAAAGGGCGCCAACACACAGCGACGAAGTTATCCTGCCGCGAAAACGTGGCGTGCCCAGAAAAAAGCAGCCTGATACCGGCGAAACACTTACCGGTCAGGTCTGCTCTGCAATGCTTGGAACGCGGCGATCCTCCCGGGCTCTACAACCTCGACAGCAGCCAATGAGTCAGAGACAGCCCGACTGCAGCACTGGGAGACCGGCAGTCAAGAAAGGCTCACCCCCGTAGTGTCTGGAGGGTGAGACTCCTGAGCCAAGCCAAGCAGAGGAAGGAGGTGCAAAGCGATCTGAGCCAGCAGACCCCCCCCCCCCCCAGACAGAAAACTGTAGTAGTGCTACAGGCAGGAATCAAGAAGGCTGTAGCCCAATGCTTTCCCACCGAGTCTTTTTTTTTTTTTTTTTTAAAGTGGTACCCACTAACTAATCAACCCCTTAACTACTCTCAAATAAATCTACGCTCCTTATCCACTACTCCTTAAAGAGCCTCTCCTCAAGGCTCGCCAAACTCCTCCTGCTGCAAGGAGACTGGTTACACTGGGATGCAGATGGAAGTGCAGCAGGCTATATCCCGTGATGTCATCATTCTGACTAACCAGTCTCCTAGCTGCAGGAAGAGATTGACAACCCAGAGGTAGAGGACTGAACTGGAGGAACGCTAAGGAACATAAGATATGCCAATCTCTTTATCTCTAATGCTCTCCATCTTCTTGCTTTAACAGATTTGGTTCCCCACAAAGACTCTGCATCAGTTGCTGCCCTTTGTCATGGAGGCTACCTATTCTACCATACACCCAGCCCAGTTGGACTTTGTGGTAGTGTTGGGTTGCTACTCTCTCTTGCATCTGTTTCAACCCCTTCTTCCACCTCAGTATCATTCTCTGTCTCGAGTCCATGCAATCTGTTTATAAACTCCACTACGTCACGGGGTAGCTGACATTGGAACCTGACAAGTCTACTGCTTCCTTTCTCACTGACTGACTCCTGGCTTTCCTTTTTTATAACCCTCTTCCCCTTCCCTCATTCTGGGGACTTCAACATTTATATCAATAACCACTCTGATTCTTATGCCTCCAAGCTCACTGCCGTAACCTCTTCATTTGACCTCCTACTCACTGTCCCTACTCACCAGTATGGTCACTGCCTCCACCTTGTCTTTCGCTGGCAGCTCATCCTGAAGCTTCTTCACTTCAGTTCTTCTCCAATCTGTCCATTATCTGCTAACTTTCACAGTTAGCCACATCCCACCACACCACTGACCAAGCTTCACTAATATATTTAGGAATACTCAGGCTGTTGACCCTTGAGCTCTATCCAGCTCCAGCTCAGCACAGCACCTTAACCCACAGTTTTCTGCATCAACCTGTCTGTAATAAAGTGTAGTTACTCACCTGTAAAGCATAGTTACTCACCTGTAACAGGTGATCTCCGGGAACAGCAGGAATTTAGTCTTCACATATGGGTATCGTCGGTACCGACGGAGCCTGCGCAGGAACGCTCCCCAGCATCCAATTAGGAAGCTTTTGGGAGCATCCCACAGCGCCTGCGTGCTGCCTTCAGGCCTTTCCCAACTGCCTCTCTCCAGTTGAGTTTAAAGCTGAGACAAAGAGAGAGAGAGAGAGGGAAAGAGATAGAGATACAACTCCTAGGGGAGGTGAGTGGGTTGTGAAGACTAAATTCCCGATGTTCCCGGAGATCACCTGTTACAGGTGAGTAACTATGCTATCTCCAGGAACAAGCAGGAATGTAGTCTTCACATATGGGGACTCCCTAGCTTTAGATGCCAGGGAGAGACCCCAGAAGTTGTGTGTCCCTGTGAAAGGGCTCCACTTCCCCCCATGGATCTCTGGCATCCAACCAGGGATGGTGGGTAGGAGTTGATTAGGTATGGAACAGGTGTTGGAGAACAGCCTGACCAAACAAAGCATCCCGGCGGGAGTCCTTGTCCAAGCAGTAATGGGCTGTGAAGGTATGAACCGAAGCCCAAGTCGCTGCTCGACAGATGTCGATAGAGACAGACTGCAGATGAGCCATTGAAGCTGCCATGGCTCTCACATTGTGAGCTGTGACATGGCCCTCCAGAGGAAGATTCTTACTCTGATAGGCAAACAAAATACACTGTGCAATCCAGTTGGACAGTGTTCTCTTGGAGACTGGAAATCCCAAATGAAAAGGATCAAAAGCAACAAAGAATTGAGAGGACTTTCTACGTTGCTGTGTTATTTGCAAGTAAAGCACAGTTACTTACCTGTAACAGGTGATCTCTGGGAACAGCAGGAATTAGTCCTCACATATGGGTACGTCGGAACCGACAGAGCCTGCGCGGGAAAGCTCCCCAGCTTCCTAGAATGGAAGCTTTTGGGACCTCCCACTGCACATGCGCGCTGCCTTCCCGCCTTCCTGAACAGCTCTCCTCAGTTTCGAGTTTATAGCTGAGACAATAGAGAGAGGACAGGAAGACAGATAGATAGAAGATACAACTCCTAGGGGAGGTGGGTGGGTTGTGAGGACTAATTCCTGCTGTTCCCAGAGATCACCTGTTACAGGTAAGTAACTGTGCTATCTCCAGGAACAAGCAGGAATAAGTCCTCACATATGGGGACTCCCTAGCTGAGATGCCTGGGAGATCCCCCTCCAAGGGTTCGCCATCTTCGTATGGATCTCAGGCATCCATCCTGGGAAGGTGGGCAGGAGTTGTCTAAGAATGGAACAGGTGTTTGAGGACAGCCTGGCCAAACAAGGCATCCCGGCGGGAGTCCTTGTCCAAACAGTAATGGGCTGTAAAGGTATGAACCGAGGCCCAGGTAGCGGCTCGACAGATCTGATCAATGGAAACAGAGTGCAGATGAGCCATAGAAGTTGCCATGGCTCTCACATTGTGAGCTGTGACATGGCCTTCCAGAGAAATGTTTTTACTCTGGTAAGCAAAGGAAATACACTGAGCAATCCAATTGGAAAGTGTACGCTTGGAGACTGGAAGTCCCAAATGTGAAGGATCAAAAGCCACGAAAAGTTGAGAAGACTTTCGATGTGGCTGAGTCCTATTAAGGTAAAAGGCTAGAGCTCATTTACAATCCAGAGTATGAAGGTTCCTCTCTGCACTGGAGGCATGAGGAGCCGGAAAAAAAACCGGTAGATATACCTCTTGATTAAGATGAAAAGGCGAGACCACTTTGGGCATAAAGTGGGGATTCGTCCTAAGGACCACCTTGTCATGATGAAATCTTGTATAAGGTGGATTAGCCACTAGAGCCTGCAGTTCGCTGATGCGGCGAGCGGAAGTGACTGCAATTAGGAATAGTACCTTCCAGGAAAGAAATTTCAAGGAGGTAGAAAATAACGGCTCAAAAGGTGGCTTCATAAGCTGACCAAGCACTAGATTCAAATCCCATGCGACCGGGGGGGGTCTGATGGGAGGTTTAGTGAGAGTCAGGCCTCTCATGAATCTTGCAACAAGAGGATGAGAGGAGATAGGTTGTCCATTTATAGGTTTCAGGGATGCTGAAATAGCACTTAAATGGACTCTTACAGAATTCGTCTTAAGGCCTGCATTGGAAAGATGCAGGAGATAGTCTAAGAGGGAATTCAAAGGAAGTGCCAGAGGGTCAAGGCCCTGCTGAGCACACCAAATGGAAAAACGTTTCCATTTGAAAGCATAAGACCGCCTCGTGGAAGGTTTCCTAGAGGCATGAAGGATATCTTTCACAGGTTGAGAAAGATTAAAGTCTTGAAGACTTAAGCCTTCAGTAACCAAGCTCGGAGATGTAGGGATTTGGGGTTTGGGTGCCACAAAGTCCCCTCCTCCTGAGACAGAAGGTCTGGTGCAGCTCCTAAGTCCAGGGAGGATCCCTGGGAGAGCTGTAGAAGCAGAGGGAACCACACTTGGCGTGGCCAGCGTGGAGCTATGAGGATCATAGAGCCGTGATCTCTCTGGAGTTTGAACAGAGTCTTGGGAATCAGCGGAATGGGTGGAAAGGCATATAGGAACGCCTGACCCCAATGGAGGAGAAAGGCGTCCGTGGCCTGAGCTTCCTGACACGGAGTCCTGGAACAGAACCGGGGAAGTTTGGCATTCCACGGACTTGCAAAGAGGTCTATGTCCGGGGTCCCCCATTCCTGAAAGATTCTGCTTATCTGGTCCACGTGTAGGGACCACTCGTGTGGCAGCAGAACTCGACTGAGCCTGTCTGCTCGAGAGTTTTGAACTCCTGGAAGATACACTGCTAGCAGATGAATTTGGTGCTCTCTGGCGAAGGCCCATAATCTGAGAGCTTCGTTGCAAAGCGACAGAGAGCCCGTCCCTCCTTGTTTGTTTATGTAAAACATGGCCACCTGATTGTCTGTCTGAACCAGGACAGTCAGGTTGGCAAGGAGGGTATAGAAGACCTTGAGGGCAAGGTAAATTGCTCGCAGTTCCAGGAGGTTGATATGAAGGGTGGCCTCCTGTGGAGACCAAGTGCCCTGAGTGGAGAGAGTTAGCAGATGGGCTCCCCACCCCAATTGGGAGGCATCTGTTGTGAGGGTTGCTTGGGGTAGCAAGGGCTGAAAGGGAGCCCCCAACAACAGATTCTTGGTGGATATCCACCAATGGAGGGACCAAGACAGACGGTTTGAGGTTTGTGTTTGGTCTGAGAGTGCTCCCGACGCCTGAGTCCACTGGGTGGCCAGGGTCCATTGAGCTGCTCTCATATGAAGACGAGCATAGGGCACCACATGTACTGTGGAGGCCATATGGCCCAGGAGGCGTAGCATTTCCCTGGCTGTCAAGTGAGTACTGGACTGGGCTTGGGAGGCCAAGCTCAGCAGACGCTGACCCCGAACCAGTGGAAGGTAGGCTCTTGCAGTGGTGGTGTCCAACTGGGCCCCTATGAATTCTAGAGACTGAGTAGGGCTGAGTTGAGACTTGGGAAGGTTTACCACCAGTCCCAGATACTGCAGAAGGCTCCTTGTGCGGTCTAGGGAAATCTGGGCCTGCGACTGAGTTGGAGCTCGAATGAGCCAGTCGTCCAGATATGGGAATACGAAAATCCCCATGCTTCTGAGAAATGCGGCTACGACTGCCATGCATTTGGTAAAGACTCTTGGGGCAGAGGCGAGACCGAAGGGAAGTACTCTGTATTGGTAATGACTTCCCCTGAACAGAAAGCGAAGATATTTTCTGTGGGATGGATGGATGAGTAGATGTGTATACGCATCCTGCAGGTCTAGAGAACAAAGCCAGTCCTGACTCTGAAGGTATGGAAGGAGAATGCCCAAAGAGAGCATTTTGAATTTCTCCTTGTACAGAAATTTGTTCAATTCTCTCAGATCTAGGATTGGTCTGAATCCCCCTGTCTTCTTTGGAATGAGAAAATAGGGGGAGTAGAAACCTGACCCTTGTTGATGAAGAGGAACCTCTTCTATGGCCCCTTGGGCAAGCAGAGAAGAGATCTCCCGATCCAACAGGGCTAGGAGAGGAGATGGAGAATTGAAAGGTCTCACCATGTGATGAGGAGGAAGGTTGGAGAAATGAAGTTTGTAACCCTCTCGGATGATAGAGAGGGTCCATTGCTCTGTTGTGATTTGTTCCCATCTGGGAGCAAAGTGAGCTAACCTTCCAGGTATGGTGAGAGGTTCTGGTTGGTCCAGAACCAGGAATGGCAAGTTCTCTAGGGGCAAGTCAAAACCCCTGAGGGGTGGAGCCTGTTGAGCTGCAGTAGCTGCTGCAGGCTTTGCTCTTGCTTGTTTCGTTTGCTGACGTTTAGCCGCAAAACGAGGTTGAGAAGATTGCTGGCCAGTATTGGAAGCATATCTGGCCTTCTTATAATAAGGCCTCTTGAAAGACTTCTTCTTAGTGGGAGTAGAAGTGGACTTAGAAAGTCTCTCTAAGGTGGCATTTTCAGCGTCCATTTGAGTGGCTTTAACTTGCCACTCTGCACCGAATAAGTTCTCACCTGTACAGGGCAGATTCCGTAAGCCATCTAGAACCCAGGGTTCCAGATCAGAAGCCTGGAGCCAAGCCAGACGTCTGGCTGCAATAGCAATGCCAGAAGCTCTGCTGGCTCCCTCGAAGGAATCAAAGGCAGCTCTGTTGGAGAACTTAGAAACATCTGAGAGTTGTTTCACAACAGAAAGGAAGTCCTCCTGTTTATCCTCAGGGATAAAGGGGGCAAAATGCCGCACTTTATTGGCAAGTTCCCCTAGGAACATGCCCATATAGAGGCTGTAGGAATTAATCCTGGCTATAAGCATACTAGCCTGGAAGATTTTTCTACCAAAAGAGTCCAGTGTCTTACATTCCCTTCCTGGAGGTGTAGAAGAGTGCCTTTTAGTACTCTTGATCTTTTTCATTGCAGACTTTACCACAATGGAGTGGTGAGGCAATTGAGTTTTCTGAAAACCAGGAGAAGGAGGGACCCGATACATGGTGTCCAACCTACGGGAATAAGGAGACAGAGTTAAAGGGTTCTCCCAGAAATCCATCAATTGTTCCTGAAGGATTTCATGGATAGGCAGGGTAACTGCTTCTTTAGGAGACTTAGAGTATCCTAAAATATCCAATCTTTTTGACCTTGGTTCCCTTTCAGAGGAGGTAGTGATAGAAAGGCCTTTAGCCATTTCTAAAATAAAGTCCTGAAAGGACAAATCCTCTGGAGGAGACATTCTCCTTTTTGGAGAAGAAGGTTCCTCAGGAAGGTCAAGGGAGAGCTCTGCAGACTCAGAGGAGACAAAATCCTCAGAGGAATCGGTGTATTCTCTAGTTTCCTCCAACGCACGATACGCATACCGATCGGTATCGACATCGGGCGTACCGGGTATGGAAGCGGTATGGAGCGAAAGCCCATACGGTACCGATTTGCGTTTAGAAGAGGAAGGCCTGGGTTCCGGCATGGCGGACGATACCGGAACCGGGCCCGGAACCGCTGGAAGCGGTACCGATGGCGTTGCAGCTTTAATGAAAGCCATGACGGCCTGCTGCATGGATTGGACAGTATTGCCCATAGACGCCACGGCTGCCTGGATGTCGGTACCAGTATGGGCCGGTACCCCAGAGCAGTCCAACAGGTGATCTGTCGAGGCCGTGCCATCGATGTCAACCTGTAGCCCCTGAATTGGCGTTTTGGAAGGCAGAGCTTCCCGCCGGGGCTGTTTGGCTGGGGCAGGGTCCTCAAAACTAAGAGCCTCTCGATGCTTTGAAGGAGATTTGCCCTTTGAGGACTTGCCCACAGAAGGTTTGGTTACCTGAGATCCATCCGGAGATGACCTGGATGACTGATGTTGGATTCTCTGAAGCAAACAGCACATGGAATTTGTTGGCCCGGTTCTGCAGCCCACGCTTAGACATTTGGGAGCAGGAAGGGCAGTCCGGAATGGAGTGGTCAGGCCCCAAACATTTAAGACACCATTCATGGGTGTCTGTGACTGATATTACAGCAGTACACTTGGTACACTTCTTAAATCCAGGGGCTGGCTTCTCCATGTGGAGAATTCAAGTAGGCCTGAAGGCCTAACTGAAGTGACCAAGTGCTGAAAAATAATAAAAGAAAAGAAAATAATTTTTCAAGAAAGAAAAAGGAAGACACGCGATACCGGTATCGGTATGGGAAGGCAGGTACGCGGTCTAAAGAAACAAAACAAAAAACTACAATTTCTTCAGCGGTGACAGGATACACGACCTGCTGGCTCCGCGGAAAAAGAGAAACTGAGGAGAGCTGTTCAGGAAGGCGGGAAGGCAGCGCGCATGTGCAGTGGGAGGTCCCAAAAGCTTCCATTCTAGGAAGCTGGGGAGCTTTCCCGCGCAGGCTCCGTCGGTTCCGACGTACCCATATGTGAGGACTTATTCCTGCTTGTTCCTGGAGATAAGGCTAAAGCTCTTTTACAGTCCGAAGTATGAAGATTCCTTTCTACATTAGATGCATGAGGCCTTGGAAAACACACAGGCAGGTAGACCGCTTCGTTTAAATGAAAAGGCGAGACCACCTTTGGCATAAAGTGTGGATGAGTCCTAAGGACTACCTTATTATGATGGAACCTTGTACAAGGTGGATCAGCTACTAATGCCTGCAACTCACTGATGCGGCGTGCTGATGTGATTGCAATGAGAGATAACTTTCCAAGAAAGGAATTTCAAGGAGGTAGTAGCTAAGGGTTCAAAAGGTGGCTTCATGAGCTGACCAAGAACCAGGTTTAAGTCCCATGCCACCGGTGGTGGCCTAATGGGAGGCTTAGTTAGAAGAAGGCCTCTCAAAAATCTTGCTATAAGAGGATGGGAGATAGGTTGTCCATTTAGAGACTTGACAGAAACTGCAATAGCACTCAAATGGACTCTTACTGAGTTAGTTTTAAGTCCTGCATTGGATAAATGAAGGAGATACTCCAGTAATGATTCTAGAGGTATCGCAAGGGGGTTAAGACCCTTCTGCGAATACCATATGGTAAACCTTTTCCACTTGAAAGTGTAAGAGCGTCTAGTGGAAAGCTTCCTGGAAGCATAAAGTATATCCTTTACTTGCTGAGGGAGGTTAAGACCATGAAGATCTAGGCCTTCAGCAACCAAGCCCTGAGATGCAGAGACTGGGGATTGGGATGCCATAACATTCCGTCCTCCTGAGACAGGAGATCTGGAGCAGATCCTAACTCCAGGGAGGGAGCTTGAGAGAAATGTAGAAGCAGAGGGTACCACACTTGCCGTGGCCAATGTGGAGCTATGAGAATCATACAGCCTCTGTCTCTTCAAAGCTTGAATAGGGTTTTGGGAATTAGGGGAAGGGTGGAAAGGCATAAAGGAAGTCTTGACCCCAGTGAAGGAGGAAAGCATCCCTGGCCTGAGAGCCATGAGCCGGAATTCTGGAACAGAACCGGGACGTTTGGCATTCAATGGACTTACAAAGAGGTCTATGTCCGGGGTTCCCCAAATTTTAAAAATCTTGGCCTCCTGGTCTGCATGTAGAGGCCATTCGTGTGGAAGCAGAACTCGACTGAGTCTTTCTGCCCACGAGTTTTGTATGCCTGGAAGATACACTGCCAGGAGATGAATCTGATGCTCTCTGGCCAGGGCCCATAGTCGCAAAGCTTCGTTGTAAAGCGACAGAGCCTGTTCCCCCGTTTGTTCATGTAGAACATGGCTACCTGATAGTCTTCATTCATACGGACAGTCTTGTAGCTGAGCAGGGTGTGGAACACTCGAAAAGCAAGGAAGATTGCTCTGAGCTCCAAGAGATTGATATGTAACATAGAAACATGATGACAGAAAAAGACCACATGGCCTATCGAGTCTGTCCTTCCATAACTACAACAGTCCACTTTTTACCTTTAGAGATCCTCTGTGTTGGTCCCATGCTTTTTTGAATTCAGAGACTGTCCTCATCTCTACCACCTCCACTGGAAGATTATTCCATTAATCCACTACTCTTTCTGTAAAGAAATATTTCCGCATATCACTCCTGAATCTATCTCCCTTCACCCTCATCCCATGTCCCCTCGTAGCAGAACTTGCTTTCAATTGAAAGAGGCTCTCTCCCTGAACATTTATGCCACGGAGGTATTTAAACATCTCAATCATATCATCTCTATCCCGCCTTTCCTCTAAGGTGTACATATTAAGATCCTTAAGTCTGTCCTCATATGCTTTATAATGAAGCCCATTAATCATTTTAGTAGCAACCCTCTGCACCGACTCCATCCTGTTCACATCCTTTTGAAGGTGCGGTCTCCAGAATTGCACACCATACTCCAAATGAGGTTGCACCAAAGACTTATACAGAGGCATTATCACCTCCTTTTTTCTGCTAGCCATTCCTCTCCGTATGCACCCAAGCATCCTTCTAGCTTTTGCTGTTGCCTTTTCTACCTGTTTAGCTACTTTAAGATCATCAGACACAACCATGCCTAGGTCCCGCTCTTCTTTAGTGGACAAAAGTACGTCACCTCCTATACTGTATTGCTCCCTTGGATTGCTGCAGCCCAAATGCATGACCTTACATTTTGTTAACATTAAATCCCAGCTGCCAAATTCTAGACCATTCTTCAAGCTTAGCTAGATCCCTCCTCATGTTATCTACACCTTCCTGGGTGTCTACTCTATTGCAGATTTTGGTATCATCTGCAAAGAGGCAAACCTTACCCGACAGCCCTTCCGCTATATCACTAACAAAGATGTTAAAAAGAATCGGACCAAGGACAGATCCCTGGGGCACACCACTGGAAACATCCTTCTCCTCAGAGTATATGTAGATATATGTAGTGAATGTAGATAAGTCTCCTGTGGAGTCCAAGTGCCTTGGGTGGAGAGGTCTTGCTTCACCAATGGGTTGGGGAGCTCATCTGCACCTGCTGGTATGGCAGCAGAATTCCTAGAAAAATCATCTTGAATTTCTCTTTGAACAGGAATTTGTTCAATTCTCTGAGGTCCAAAATAGGTATGTATCCCCATTTTCTTTGGGATAAGGAAATAGGGGGAGTAAAACCCTGTACCCTGTTGATGAATGGGTACTTCTTCTATTGCCCCTTGGGCAAGAAGCATAGTGACCTCTTGATCTAACAGGTTGATGAGAGAGGTCTGAGAATTGAATTGTCTTACCATTGTGGGAGAGGGCATGCACAGAAAGTGCAGCTTGTACCCCTCTCTTATAATGGAGATTGTCCAATGCTCTGCTGTTATTTATTTACATTCTCTTATATACCGCGCTATTCTGCATCTGTGCTGCTCCCACCTGGGGGCACAGTGACAACCTTCCTGGAATGGTGGAAGGCTCTGGTCCATTGAGGGCTAGGAAGACTAGGTTTTCTAGATGAAAGTCAAAGGCCTTGTGGAGGCTGAGACTGCTGAGACGGTTGAGGCTTAGCCGTCTTTGCTTCCCTTTGTTTAGGTGGTTGCTGACCTTTCCGGGCAGGCTGACCTGAAGAACATCCCTACTGGGAATAAGAGGGATAAAACCTCTTCTTTTTTGAGAAGAAAGAAATCTTTCAAGAAGCCTCTCGCAGGATCAGCTATGGCTTTGGATAGCCTACCCAAAGTGGCGTTGTCAGCATCTAATTCATTGGCTTTTTCTTGCCAAATAGATTCTCACCTGTACAAGGGATATTGCCCAGTTTGCCTGCACCCAGAGCTCCAAATCGGATGCCTGCAGCCAGGCAATTCTACGTGCACCTATGGCAATGGCAGAAGTTCTGCTTATGCACTCAAAACAGTCAAAAACTGCACAGTTGACAAACTTAGAAACATCCTGGGCATGTTTGACCAGTGTGAGAAAATCCTGCCTTCTATCCTCAGGAAGAAGAGGGCTCAAAACCTCTAAATCACCAGTGACTTCTTTTAAGGAACATTCCCATATATAAAATATAGGAACTGATCCTGGCAGAAAGCATGGAAGCCTGGAAAGTACGACGTCCAAAGGCATCCAAAGTTCTACACTCACGTCCTGGAGGATTAGAGGCATGCCTCTTTGCACACCTGATCCTTCTCATAGCTGATTCCACTATAATAGAGTGGTGAGGAAGCTGAGTTTTCAGGAATCCAGGACAAGGAGGGACTCGATACATGGTATCCAGTCCGCGAGAGTGAGGAGAGGTGGCGAGAGGTCTCCCACATTCTCAACATGAGATCATGTAAAATCTCATGGATAGGCAAGCTCCTTAGGAGCTTTGGGATATTGTAAAATCTCCAACTCCTTAGCTCTGGGCTCTGTTTCAGGAGTCACAGTAATGGACAAACCACGAGCCACCTCCCTGATAAAGTCCTGAAAGGACATATCCTCTGGAGGAGACATCCTACGTTTAGGAGAGGAAGGCTCCTCCGGGAGAAGTATTCCAGTACCGACAGAGCTATCAGAATCCTCAGAGGAACATAAGAACATAAGATATGCCATACCGGGTCAGACCAAGGTCCATCAAGCCTAGTATCCTGTTTCCAACAGTGGACAATCTAGGTCACACGTACCTAGCAGTTTCCCCAAAAGACACAGGTTCAGCAATGCTTGTATTGGGTCAAGCATTGATATTCTTGTACAATAGCGCACAATGTACATAGCTCAACCTAATCTAATACACTAACCTCTTACACGCAAATCATGACATCTCTTTCACTGCATGAAATACCCTCCCACCACTTTTGATTGTATTGCTGTGACACCGCCTTGATTGTAGGATAAGGCGATATGGAAATACTGTTAAATAAATAAATTCTGGGTCCCTTTTTAATAATGGTTTATGGACCTTTCCTCCAGGAACTTGTCCAAACCTTTTTTAAACCCAGCTACACTAACAGCCTTTACTACATCCTCTGGTAACAAATTCCAGAGTTTGATTACAAGTTGAGTGAAAAAATATTTTCTCTTATTAGTCTTAAATAGTTGACCTTGAAGCTTGTCTTACTACATCAAAGGCTAACACCTTGTAATGAAGACGTGCAGTTTATTTACAAACAAAGCAAGGATACTTATTCAGAAAGGCAAGTAATTCTCTTAGTTACACATGAGTAGTTAGAAAAGATAACTAGAAAGCAATTAGAATAATAACTAAAATCACTTAATTACAGAAGAATAATACTTCACTGAAAGAGTTATGAGAGAGTGCAGCTATTTACAAAGAATTATAATTCACCAAACTGTATCATGGCAGCCCTTTACACATCAGCTGGGAGCGCTCAGCGAAGGCTAGAGAAAGTCTGGGAAAGACATAGCTTCATTGCATGTCCCCTAGTCTTTCTATATTCTGATAACGTAAACAATCAATCTATGTTTACCCGTTCCACTCCATTCATTAATTTATAGACTTCTATCATATCTCCCCTCAGCCGTCTCTTTTCCAGGTTAAAGAGCCCTAACCTTTTTAGCCTTTCTTCATAGGAGTATCCTTCCATCCCCTTTATCATTTTGGTGGCTCTTCTCTGAACCTTTTCTAATAACGCTATATCCTTTTTAAGGTACGGTGACCAGAATTGCACACAATATTCAAGGTGTGGACGCACCATGGAACGATACATTATATCCTTTTTTTTATTTTCCATCCCTTTCCTTATGATACCTAGCATTCTATTTGCTCTCTTGGCTGCCGCTGCACACTGGGCGGAGGGTTTTAACATGTTATCCACAGTGACACCTAAATCTTTTTCCTGGGTGGTGGTTCCTAATGTGGAACCTTGCATCGTGTAACCATAGTTTGGGTTGCTCTTCCCTAGGTGCATAACTTTGCACTTGTCCACATTAAATTTCATCTGCCATTTTCATGCCCAGTCTTCCAATTTATCAAGATCCTCTTGCAATTTTCCACAATCCTCATGGGTTTTAACAACTTTAAATAGTTTTGTGTCATCTGCAAATTTGATAACTTCACTCATTATTCCCTTTTCCAGGTCATTTATGAATATATTAAAAAGCAGCGGACCCAACACAGATCCCTGGGGTACACCACTATTCACCTTTCTCCATTGGGAAAATTGGTCATTTAGCCCTACCCTCTGCTTTCTATCTTTTAACCAGTTCCTGATCCACAATAGTACACTGCCTCCTATCCCATGACTCTTTAGTTTTGCCAAAATTCTCTGATGGAGGGACCTTGTCAAAGGCTTTCTGAAAGCCCAAATACACTATATCAACTGACTCACCTTTGTCTACCAGTTTATTCACATCTTCAAAAAAACATAACAGATTAGTAAGACAAGATCTTCCTTGTCTAAAGCCATGTTGGCTGTCTCCCATTAAGCCATGACTATCTACATGCTGAGTAATTTTGTTCTTTATGATGGTTTCTACCATTTTTCCCAGTACTGACGTCAGGCTCACCGGTCTGTAGTTTCCCGGATCACCCCTGGAACCCTTTTTAAAAATTGGTATTACGTTCGCGATCCTCCAGTCTTCAGGTATTACAGATGATTTTAATCATAGTTCACAGATTACTAATGTATCGATATTTCCTTCAATTCTTCCGCACCTTTAAATACCACTTCAGTCAAAGGTAACATACCTACATCTTCCTCAGTAAAGACCGAAGGAAAGAATTCATTCAGTCTCTCCGCTGTCGATTTAAAGTACCTTCTGTCCGGATGCTCTTGAAGGAGCCCGATACCCATACCGACCAAAGTCGGTACCGGGGGGGGGGGGGGGGGGGGAAATCGGTACCAGAAGGCATCGCATGACTGGGTGCTGGCAAAGCCGACACTGATGTCGATGCTATCGGTATCGGTGCTGGTTGAACTGTCTGATGCGGTTCCAAGGGCATTGATGCCGCAAGGAGAGCCGCCAGACTGCATTCAATAGCCAGTAACCTCTGGTCCATCGACGCTGCCGATGCCTGGGTATCGGTACCAGAAGTTCTGCCGAGGTCGAGGCCTCGAACGTCCTGGAGCCCCGATAATGCTTTGGAAGCCGAAACCTCCTGCCGGGGCAATTTTGCCGGTACAGAACCCTCAAGGGCAACGCCAGAGGCATCTCGATGCTTAGAAGGATATCTACCCTTTGAGGACCGGCTGGACTTCTGTTTAGTTACCTGAGATCCATGGGAGGAAGGCGAAGCCCTGGAAGACGTCGATGCCACCGAAACTGCATCAGAGGGTGAAAGGGCGCTGAGCTTGGCAGCTCGGTTTTGTCGACCCCTCTTGGACATCATGGCACAAGCCATACACTCGGAGATGGAGTGGTCAGGACCTAAACATTTAAGATACCACTGATGGGTGTCGGTTATGGTACCGCCAAAAGAAAGAACCACCAGCGGTAACTGTATAGCGTTGAGGAAGGCAGACGCGACCACAAAAAAGGAGGAATAAGGAAAACCTTTTCTGCGGTGACAGGAACGACCCCCCGCTGGATCCACGGAAAACGAAGAACTGGAGAGAGGCAGTTGGGAAAGGCGGGAAGGCAGCACGCAGGCGCTGTGGGATGCTCCCAAAAACTTTCTAACTGGACACTGGGGAGCGTTCACACGCAGGCTCCGTCGGTACTGACGATACCCATATGTGAAGACTACATTCCTGCTTGTTCTTGGAGATATATTTAAGACTAATAAGTGAAAATATTATTACACTGTAGCTTCATTGCATGTCCCCCAGAATCTTTCTATATTGTGATGGTGTAGACAGACTGGATGAACCAGTTTGGTCTTTATCCATTACCATGATACCATAATAGTTCTAAATCAGTGCTTTCTCCTGGAGGCATCCCAGCCAGTTGTGTTTTCATGAATTGCACTATGAATATGCATGAAACACATTGGAGGTGCTGTGTATGCAAAATCTTCTTGGATTTTCATACTGATATTCATGAAAACTGTTTAGGTGTGTCTCCAGGAGAGGGTTCAAAAGCACTGATAATTTGATAAGTTCTCTGGGATAAGGTATCATATTTGTTACCCTGACTTGTAATTGTGCAAAATCATTTGCTAAGCAAAGATTTTTTTTTCCTTTTTTGTGGGAGATTAATGCTCTTGCTCTGGTCCACTGTTAATGTTTGATCAGGAATTTAAAACTTCATAGTATGGGAATCTAGCAGTCTACCACGTGGCCCCACTGAAAATGGTTAAGAAACAAATCAATCATTCTCAGCTAACAGATTAATGCTGAACATGGCTAAAGTAAAGAAAAAAAAAAGAGAGAGAAGAACACACGATGAAGAAATGATACCGGGTGTCTTGCGACAAGTTGAAAATGGCAAGGACTGCTAGTTATCTCAGCTAGGGTTGCTACTGTTAACTTGGGAATAAAGGTGTTTAGCTCTTTGGGCAGAATTTAAGCTACACTGAAAAATCCGGGCTGTTCTCTGTATCTCTCTCCCAAGCCTCAGCAGTCTCCCTCCTTCCTCTCCCATGCACAGTTGTGCCACATGCTGATTGCTTGGACTAAGCATATCAAATCGGATTTCTGGCACAAAGCAATGCTCTCCGTTCGCACCCATCACCGCTCTCTGCCCCAGGCACCTGTACTTAACGCTTCCTCCCTGTCGTCCTCCTGCGCAGGCTGGCGAATGTTCCAAGCGGTCAGCGGCAGGGACGAGATCTCCTCGGCAGAGTGCAGTCGCACCATGTCCATGTGATCGCTGCCGGGCTTGTAGCGCGGGATAAAGCACACCTTCCCACGCCGGAAGAGGTCTTCAATGATGTCTTCCGTCTGCACCTCCTCGTTCTGCATGCTTACAAAGACGGCCACCCTCTGGGCTTGCAGGTACGTGCCATGTCCCGTCACCTATAAACAAAACACAGCTATAACCGCTCAGCAAACACAAGCAGCGCAGAGCCGACCTCCCGGTGTACCGCAGGACGCAGCGCTGCCCGACGCGAGGATCCCCGGACATGTCACAGCCCCCCACAAAACACCCCGAACCTGACGCAAGGATCCCCAGACACGACACAGCCCCCCACAAAACACCCCGAACCTGACGCAAGGATCCCCAGACACGACACAGCCCCCCACAAAACACCCTGAACCTGACGCAAGGATCCCCAGACCCTACCCAGCCCCCCACCATACACCCTGTACCCAGCGCTACCCGACGGAAGCATCCCCCGACACGTCACAGCCCCCCCACAAAACACCCTGAACCCAGCGCTGCCCGACGGAAGGATCCCCAGACACGTCACAGCCCCCCACAAAACACCCCGAACCTGACGCAAGGATCCCCAGACACGACACAGCCCCCCACAAAACACCCCGAACCTGACACAAGGATCCCCAGACACGACACAGCCCCCCACAAAACACCCCGAACCTGACAAGGATCCCCAGACACTACACAGCCCCCCACAAAACACCCTGAACCTGACGCAAGGATCCCCAGACACGACACAGCCCCCCACAAAACACCCCGAACCTGACACAAGGATCCCCAGACACGACACAGCCCCCCACAAAACACCCTGAACCTGACGCAAGGATCCCCAGACACGACACAGCCCCCCACAAAACACCCTGAACCTGACGCAAGGATCCCCAGACACGACACAGCCCCCCACAAAACACCCTGAACCCAGCGCTGCCCGACGGAAGGATCCCCAGACACGTCACAGCCCCCCACAAAACACCCTGAACCCAGCGCTGCCCGACGGAAGGATCCCCAGACACGTCACAGCCCCCCACAAAACACCCCGAACCCGACGCGAGTATCCCCAGACACGTCACAGCCCCAGCCCCACACAAGACACCCCGAACCCGCAGCGAGGATCCCCGGACAAGACACAGCCCCACACAAAATACCCTGAACGCGGCCGAGCCGACGCAGAGGAACCGGGGACCACGGCGCTCGGTGTGACGAGAAGATTACACCAACAGAAAGGAAGCGGCCCCTAGCCCGCTGCGACCCACCACGCACTTTCCGTGCCAACGCCTCCGACTGCCGCAACTTCTCCTGCGCGCTCAAAGCCACTAACCGCCGCTTCACCTCGGACCTCAGCGCGCGCTTCAGCGACTCCACGGACGCCATGATGACGACGACAAACAAACCCCTTTCCCGGCCAATCACCGGCTTCTACCTTAACTGCACTACCACCACATCCAATCACCGGTTTCTATTTTATTTTTAGTATACATCTATCCCGCCTCCCCCAACCATCGGGTTCTAATCCGCCCGCCCACCACATCGAACCTACAGTGCTCTCTCGCCCCAAACTCCACCACATCCGATCACCTGCCCCTCCCCCAGTTTGCGTCACATCCAATCACTGACTTCTATTCCACCCCTCCCAATCATCAGCTTCTAATCCGTTCTGAGCGACGACCACATCCAATTAGGTGTGTTTTATCGACTAGAAACAAGGCTTTTGAGTTGCCGGGAAACTCTGGGCCATATTAAGAATCATGGGTATACCAGAGCGCGTGATCGTTCTCTTGCACAACCTTTACATTGATCGGAATGGTTTAAAATAAGCAAAGGTGTAGGACAAGGCTGCATACTTTCCCCCTACCTGTTTAATTTATATTCAGAACAAATTCTCAGAGAAGCAGGACTGTATGAAGACAGAGGTGTGAAGATTGGTGGAAGAATAATCAACAACCTTTGCTATGCTGATGATACCACATTACTGGCTGAAAGTGAAGATAGGGTTGCCAACTGGCCAGTTTTCAGCCGGCCTGGCCGGTTTTTCCATGGCCAGGCCGGCTGCCGGCGCAGATGCAAAACCGGCCCTTGAAAAGCCGTTTTTTTGCTCTGGCCACAAGATCGGGAGCGGCCAGAGCAAAAGACCGGCTTTTCATCCGACCCGATACCCGAAGTAAAAAAAAAAAACCAACATCCAGGGCCGGCCCACACACCGGAGGGCTTCAGAGGGAGCCGGGGAAGCCCGCGCGAAGCCCCGGCTCCCTCTGTACAGCCGCCAGCTTGAAGATCCTTTTCCTTCACGCTGGCGGCTGTTTCTGCGAAGCCGCGATTGGTGGGAAAGGTTAAAGGCAATGCGGTGCTGGTCGGGGTGGGGGGGAGGCCAAGGACTGCATGGGCTGTGATGGGGGGGGCTAGGACTACAAATGGGCTGTGATGGGGGGGGACCTGGACTGGAAAAGGGCTGGGGGGGGGAACTTGGACTGCAAATGGGTTGTGATGGGGGGGGGGACCTGGACCGGAAAAGGGCAATGGGGGGGGGGGACGACTTGGACTGTAAATAGGCTGTGATGGGGGGGGACCTGGATTGTAAAAGGGTTATGGGGGGGGGACATGGACTGGAAATGGGCTGTGATGGGGGGGGGACCTGGATTGTAAAAGGGTTATGGGGGGGGACATGGACTGGAAATGGGCTGTGATGGGGGGGGGACCTGGACTGTAAAAGGGTTATGGGGGGACATGGACTGGAAATGGGTTGTGATGGGGTGGAGGGGACCTGGACTGGAAAAGGGCTATGGGGGGGGGGGGACTTGGACTGGAAATGGGCTATGGTGGAGGGAGGGGGAACTTGGACTGGAAATAGGCTGTGATTAGGGGGGTAGGACTGCAAATGGGCTGTGATTAGGGGGGCTAGGACTGCAAATGGGCTGTGATGGAGGGGGGGCCTAGGACTGGAAATAGGCTGTGATGGGGGACTTGGACTGAAAATGGGCTGTGATGAGGGGGGGGGACCAGGACTGGAAAAGGGCTATGTGGGGGACTTGGACTGGAAATGGGTTGTGATGGGGGGGGGGGGCCTGGACCGGAAAAGAGCTAGGGGGGGGGGACTTGGACTGGAAATGGGCTGTGATGGGGGGGGACCTGGACTGTAAAAGGGCTATGGGGGGGGGGGACATGGACTGGAAATGGGTTGTGATGGGGGTGGAGGGGACCTGGACTGGAAAAGGGCTATGGGGGGGAACTTGGACTGGAAATGGGCTATGGTGGAGGGAGGGGGAACGTGGACTGGAAATAGGCTGTGATTAGGGGGGCTAGGACTGCAAATGGGCTGTGATGGTGGGGGGGGGGCTAGGACTGCAAATGGGCTGTGATGGTGCGGGGGGACTCGGACTGCAAATGGGCTGTGATTGGGGGGGGCTAGGACTAGAAATGGCCTGTGATGTGAGGGCTAGCACTGGAAATGGGCTGATGAAGAGCTGGAATAGGACTGGAAATGGGCTGATGTGAGGCATCGGAGAATGGGACTAGAAGGGAGTGGATGCTGGGTGGGTCTAGAACTGATTTTGGGGGAGGACTAGAATGGATGGGGAATGAGAATGGAGAGGGGAAAAATATTTTGTGTGGAAGAAAAGTCTATGATGGGCCGGGTATTGGGAGAGTAAGAGGGGCTTGAGAATGGAAGGGTGAAATTTAAACGGATGATACAGGAATAAAGAAAGAATTGGGGGAAAGAGCAAAAAGGAAACAATCAGTATGTTAAAGCAGAAATAGAGAGAGAATGGAAAACATCTAAAAGAGAAGAAAGGACAAATGGATAGCTCGCAGAAGACACGAAGAAACCAGAAGAAAGTGACTGGAGCAATTGCAACTGAAAAATAAAACGCCCAAACAGAAGGTAGAAAAATACTTTTTATTTTGAATTTATTAACTGGAATATGTCTGGTCTGGGAAGTGTGTATTGCTAACATCTTTGCGTTTTTGTTTAGTGCAAGAGGAAATTACTTTATAGTTTTATTTCTCCAGTGTTGTACATTTCATGTTTGGATTTTGGGGTTCCCAGTTTAATTATTATCTGATCAAGGAAGTTAGCCTACACGTATCCTCGGTAATTTTTGTGGGTGGGGCTGGGGGCGGAGCAGGGGTGGGAAAAGGGGTAGAGAATGGGTGGAGCATGGCGAGCCACAGGTGTCGGGTTTTTCTCGGTGAAAAAGTTGGCAACCCTAAGTGAAGACCATCTGAAACATTTGCTTCTCAACATCAAGGAACATAAAATGGGCCTGCACCTTAATGTAAAGAAGACAAAGATCATGACAACTGACAAAATCAATGTTAATCTTGATGGAGAAGAAATTTAAATAGTTGACAACTTTAACTTACTTGGATCAACAATCGATAAAGAAAGGACAAGCAGTCAAGGAATTTGACAATGCATTGCTCGAATGGCTATGAAGAACCTAGACAAGATTCTCAAGAGCAGAGATGTCTCTCTCCATACAGAGATTTGACTTGTCCAGGCCATGGTAGTTTCAATAACGTCACATGGATGCAAACGTTGGACAATGAAAAAGATAGACAGAAAATCGATGCCTTTGAATTATGCTGCTGGCGAAGAATACTGCATATACCATGGACTGCCCAAAGAACAAACAAGTCAGTACTACAGGAGAGCAAACCTAAGCTTTCTTCAGAAGCTCAGATGACAACACGTCAACTTTCATACTTTGGACACATCATGCGAATAGGGAGATCATTAGAGAAAGACATCATGCTTGGCAAGGTAGACGGTCAACGCAAAAGAGGAAGGCCAGCAATGAGATGGATCGATACAATAACAGCATCTATGGGTGCCATTCTATCAACAATGAGTTGACTAATTGAAAACCAAACATAGCTTAAGACAACTATCCAGAGGGTCGTCATGAGTCGACATAGACTTGATAGCACTTAACAACAATCCCCCTTGAGCGCCCACCACACCCACTCACAAGTGCTGTCTCGCTCTGAGCTCCCACCCCATCCAATCACGGGCTTCTATTCACGATTTCTAATCCACTCTCAGCACCTAAAGTCCACCAGGCCTCAGAATGTTTTGGGCTTATTCTCTCACTGACCCGCCAATGCAGAAAGCCTCCACTACAGCCCAGTGCTTAAAGCTCTAGTGCAAGGCTTCATAGCGTTTAAAGCTGACACATGCGTACAGAAGTCTGTGCAAGTATGGCCTACTGTCCTGGAGAAACAGGGTAAAATAAGTGCCCCCCAGACCCTGACCCCCTGACAGGTGATCAAATTTGCAGATGGCACATAATTACTTAAAATTGTTAAAACGCAAGAGGATTGTGAGAAATTGTAAGAGGATCTTGAAAAACTGGAAGACTGGACTTCCAAATGGCATATGAAATTTAATGTGGAGAAGTACAAAGTTTTGCACCTAGGAAAGAACAATCCAAACTATAGTTACATGATACAAGGTACTACCTTAGAAATCACATCTAGGAAACATGACTTTAGACAAGGAAAATCTTATCTTGCTAATTTGTTAGGTGTGAATAAACAGGTAGACAAAGGTTGATATAGTGTATCTGGTGGGGGCAAACACAGTAACGGAATTCAGAATGGCATGGGACAGACACAGTAGATCCATAAGAACATAAAAACATAAGATATGCCTTACTGGGTCAGACCAAGGTCCATCAAGCCCAGTATTCTGTTTCCAACAGTGGCCAATCTAGGTCATACGTACCTAGCTGTTTCCCCACGGGACACAGGTTCCACAATGCTTGTATTGGTTCAAGCATTGATATCCTGGGTCCCTTCTTAATAATGGTTTATGGACCTTTCCTCCAGGAACTTGTCCAAACCTTTTTTAAACCCAGCTACACTAACAGCCTTTACTAAATCCTCCGGTAACAAATTCCAGAGTTTGATTACACGTTGAGTGAAAAAATATTTTCTTTTATTAGTCTTAAATAGTTTACCCTGTAGCTTCATTGCATGTCCCCTAGTCTTTCTATATTCTGATAAGGTAAACAATCGATCTACGCTTACCCGTTCCACTCCATTCATTAATTTATAGACTTCTATCATATCTCCCCTCAGCCGTCTCTCTTCCAGGTTAAAGAGCCCTAAGCTTTTTAGCCTTTCTTCATAGGAGTATCCTTCCATCCCTTTTACCATTTTGGTGGCTCTTCTCTGAACCTTTTCTAAAATCGCTATATCCTTTTTAAGATACGGCGACCAGAATTGCACACAATATTCAAGGTGCGGTCTCACCATGGAACGATATAGAGGCATTATAATATCTTTTGTTTTATTTTCCATTCCTTTCCTTATCATACCTAGCATTCTATTTGCTCTCTTGGCCGCCGCTGCACACTGGGCCGAGGGTTTTAACATGGTATCCACAATGACGCCTAAATCTTTTTCCTGGGTGGTGGTTCCTAATTTGGAACCTTGCATCGTGTAACCATAGTTTGGGTTGTTCTTCCCTGATGCATAACCTTGCACTTGTCCACATTAAATTTCATCTGCCATTTTGATGCCCAGTCTTCCAATTTATCAAGATCCTCTTGCAAATTTCCACAATCCTCTTGGGTTTTAACAACTTTAAATAGTTTTGTGTCATCTGCAAATTTGATAACCTCACTCATTATTCCACTTTCCAGGTCATTTATGAATATGTCAAAAAGCAGCGGACCCAGCACAGAGCCTGGGGTACACCACTATTCACCATTCTCCATTGGGAAAATTGGCCATTTAGCCCTACCCTCTGCTTTCTATCTTTTAACCAGTTCTTGATCCACAATAGTACACTGCCTCCTATCCCATGACTCTTTAGTTTTGCCAAAGGTCTCTCATGAGGGACTTTGTCAAAGGCTTTCTGAAAGTCCAGATACACTATATCAACCGACTCACCTTTGTCCACCTGTTTATTCACACCTTCAAAAAAACATAACAGATTAGTAAGACAAGATCTTCCTTGTCTAAAGCCATGTTGGCTGTCTCCCATTAGGTCATGACTATCTACATGCTGAGTAATTTTATTCTTTATGATGGTTTCTACCATTTTTCCCAGTACTGATGTCAGGCTCACCGGTCTGTAGTTTCCCGGATCACCCCTGGAACCCTTTTTAAAAATTGGTGTTACATTGGTGATCCTCCAATCTTCAGGTATTAGAGATGATTTTAATGATAGTTCACAGATTACTGATAGCAGGTCTGCTATCTCATATTTCAGTTCTTTCAACACCCTTGGATGTATACCATCCGGCCCAGGTGATTTGCTACTCTTCTGTTTATCTAATAGTTGTAATACATCTTCCCGATGTATCAATATTTCCTTCAATTCTTCCGCACCTTTAAATACCACTTCAGTCATGGGTAACATCCCTACATCTTCCTCAGTAAAGACTGAAGCAAAGAATTCATTCAATCTCTCCGCTATTGCCTTGTCGCCTCTTAGTGCTCCTTTAACCTCTTTATCATCTAATGGACCAACTGACTCACAGGTTTTTTGCTATGAATGTACTTGAAAAGGTCTTTACTTCGCGTTTTTGCTTCCGCAGCAAGCATCTTCTCAAATTCTCCCTTTGCCTGCCTTATTAATGCCTTGCATTTGACTTGCCAGTGCTTGTGCTCTTTCCAGGTTTCGTCGTTTGGCTCTTTTTTCCATTTCTTGAAAGATGCTTTTTTGGCAACAACAGCCTCTCTGACCTCACCTTTAAACCATGCTGGCAGTTTTTTGGACTTCCTTCCACTTTTCTTAAAGCATGGAATACAGCTGGTCTGGGCTTCCAAGATAGTATTTTTCAACAACAGCCAAGCCTGATGTACGTCTTTAACCTTTGCAACTGCTCCTTTTAGTTTTTTCTTAACTGTTTTCCTCATTTTATCATAGTCTTCCTTTCAAAAGTTAAAAGGTAGTACTGTGGATTTCCTTACTATCCCTCCTCCACTAATTAAATCAAAGGTGATCATGCTATGATCACTATTGCCAAGTGGCCCCAACACCTTTATCTCTTGCACTAGATCTGGTGTTCCACTAAGGACTAGGTCTAATATGGCTTCCCCTCTGGTCGGTTCATGAACCAGCTGCTCCAAGAAGCAGTCATTTATTTCATCTAGGAACTTTATCTCCCTAGCATGTCCTGACGTGACACTGACCCAGTCGATACCGGGGTAGTTGAAATCACCCATTATTATTACTGCGCTGTAACTTTTGTTAGCTTCCTTGATTTCTTTGAGCATTTCATCATCCATTTGGTCATTCTGGCCAGGCGCTCGATAGTACACCCCCACTGCCATTGCCTTCCCCCTTTTACATGGAATTTCAATCCATATAGATTCTACAGCAGATTTTGTTTCCTGCAAAACTTTAATCCTTTCTGACTCAATGCCCTCTCTAACATAGAGAGCAACCCCTCCACCAATTTGATCAGCTCTATCATTACGATATAGTTTGTACCCAGGTATCACAGTGTCCCACTGGTTGTCCTCCTTCCACCATGTCTCTGATATTCCAATCATATCTAACCTTTCATTTAGTGCTATATATTCTAACTATCCCATCTTATTTTTTAGACTTCTAGCATTTGCATAGAAGCATTTTAGAGAATGTATTTTATCATATTAATTTGGCTATTGTTAGACATGGGTAATTTGGGATCTTTAAGCTCTGTCTGCTCCATACTTGAGGGCATTTGGGCTACTTTACTCTTTTGTGGAACCTCTCTGCTTTTGGTAGTATCCTTCAAAGATACATTCTTCCGAACCATCCGCTCTTGGGCGACTGTCGGCTTTCCCCTAATATCTAGTTTACAACAACAGGATAAAAGCAAAATAAACTGGGCAGACTAGATGGACCATACTGTTTTTATCTGCTATCATTTACTATGTTACTATGGACTTTCAGAAAGCCTTTGACAAGGTCCCTCATCAGAGACTTTTGGCAAAACTAAAAAGTCATGGGATAGGAGGCAGTGTACTATTGTGGATGAGGAACTGGTTAAAAGATAGAAAGCAGAGGGTAGCGCTAAATGGGCAGTTTTCCCATTGGAGAAAGGTGAATAGTGGAGTACCCCAGGATCTGTGCTGGGTCCGCTGCTTTTTAACATATTTATAAATGACCTGGAAATGGGAATAACGAGTGAGGTTATCAGATTTGCAGATGACACAAAACTATTTAAAGTTGTTAAAACCCAGGAGGATTGTGAAAAATTGCAAGAGGATCTTGATAAATTGGAAGACTGGGCATCCAAATGGCAGATGAAATTTAATGTGGACTAGTGCAAAGTTATGCACCTAGGAAAGAACAGCCCAAACTATGGTTACACGATGCAAGGTTCCACATTAGGAACCACTACCCAGGAAAAAGATTTAGGCATCATCGTGGATAACATGTTAAAACCCTCTGCCCAGTGTGCAGCGGCAACCAAGAGAGCATATAGAATGCTAGGTATGCGACGCTCCTGCCCCCGCCCTAGGGCTAACAGACAGGAGTGGCCTATTGTCCCGTGAGGAATGGAGTTAAACTGTTCCCTTGGAATGATGGGTAATGTAGTTTGTTCTCCCTTCTCTCAGGAATAAATGTAGTTGTGCCAGAGACGGTAAGGCTTTTGCAAGAATGTTTATTCGTGTTGGGGAAATTCCTCCAGCGCATCAAAATTCAGATACATGAACATAAATGGTGCTTTTAAATAGGAACAGAAGAAACTCAGGAATATAAGACAACCAAAAATAGGATTAGCTTTCCTTCTTATGGAGCTTAACTCAGCTCTGCCTCAAGAGGTGACTCACATACATTGCAGCCTCATAACAGTCACTGTTCCTTTCAGAGTGTGAGCTCAAACTCAGGTGCAAACAATCAAGTTTCCAAGCACGGCAGCAGAAACTATCACGTTGTATTCTTTCCATACAAGGTATAGCAAGCTTCTTTATACTGTTATTTCCTTACAGCATATTGAACAGTCCATGCTACAATTGTCAGAGTTTGTAGAAGGTAAAGCATAATCTACCTGCATTAAATCTTCTGACTGCACAGAACTAGTGTCCTCATTCAGCTTTGGCTGTCTGCCTGCTTTCAACTCTAAGAACTGTTTAAACTCCTGGAGGAGCAATTCAGCCTGTTCATTTCCTGACAAACATTTGTCAGCAAATACTGGGTTTCTCTCCCGGTCAGTAATGCTTCCACCTTCAGCTCTTGGCTCAGATAAATCAGGGTAACAATTGGGATCCTTTAACAAAGCCCCAAACATAGGAGATTGAATTTTACCTTCTCTATCATGACTCCTATTGGAACTGCTTTCTCTCTGCCAGGCTCCTCTCCTCTTAGGTAGCTCAAAAGCTTTCCAGCTGTGAGTGCTTCTGGGTCTCTCCGGTCCAAACTGTATCCCATAGAATGAGTTACCTTTTGCAGGTGTCTGCCTTGGAGGCTTTCTATTTGAGGGCTCTGCCTTTTCCCAGGACTCCAAACCAGGGCTCCGTCCACTTCTCACAGGACTTCCTTTCACAGCACCTGTAAAAATCCTTGCAGGTCCTCTGTTGCTGCCAGGCTCAGACGTGCATCCAAACTGCTTCCTGGACTTGCACTCACTGCTTGACTCAGTCTCATCTGACGTTCCAAACGTCCTCTCACAGCTCGTCTGTTCACAGGCCTTCTGCTCACAGGTCATCTGCTCATGGCTTTTCTTTTTCTGTCTCTGTTTCTCTCTCTGGTTCCCTTTAGTTCCCCACTTCAAAAAGGGATTCTTTTCTAGCCACACCCCGTCCAACCCCTGGGTGTGCCCAATCAGCACTGCTCAACTCCTCCCCTGGGCTGGTCTCCATTCTCAGCTCAACAGAAGAGGGTTTATTTCTTCTAGGATTGAAAATCCTGTGTAAATCCTGCTGCTTTTCAGGATTTCCTTCAGTCTCCATTTCCTCAGGAGGGCGCTTTTCACCACAGGTATCATAAGGAAAGGAATGGAAAATAAAGCAAAGTATATTTTAATGCCTCTGCATCATTCCATGGTGCAACCGCACCTTAAATACTGTGTGCAATTCTGGTCGCCGTATCTTAAAAAGGATATAGTGTTATTAGAAAAGGTACAGAGAAGAGCCACCAAAATGGTAAAGTGGATGGAAGGCTACCCCTATGAAGAGAGGCTAAAAAGGTTAGGGCTCTTCAACCTGGAAAAGAGACGGCTGAGGGGAGATATGATAGAGGTCTATAAATTAATGAATGGAGTGGAACGGGTAAACATAGTGTGGTGGCGAAGCAGGGTTAAACCCTGGAGAAAGTAGGAGAAACCAGTCTTTTTCCCCTAAAGCAAAGAGCAGTTCAGGAAGGGAAAGGGTTAAACCTTGTGATAAGGAAGCTTATCATAGCTCAGGAAGGAGCTATAGTAAAGGTGAAGTGACTCTGAACAAGCAACCTGTCAGGTCTGGTAGAAATAATAAAACAGAATTTTTCCATAAAAGACTACCAGTCCCAGAATGCACCAGGTTTCCAACAGCCATTAGAGGAGCTGAAGTGGGGAAACGTGTGTTCAATCAAGAGGGCTATGAGGTAATCCCCAAGCACTCATCTCAAAGGGCAGGGCCTGATTCAGCACAGCTGTGCTGTGCTAGGGTGGAGCACTCATCAAAAGCAGAATAAAGGTAGAGTTTATTCTACAGAGAATTATCCTCATCCTCAGAATTATCCTCAGTTTCATCTGGGAGATCCTCATCCTCAGATTCAGCTTGGAGATCCTCAGATTGGACATCTTCATCATCTGGAGGATCATCAGAAGCAGAAGCCAGTGCGGACGGACAGAGAGGGCAAGAAACCCTTTGGAAGAAAGAAGAGGAAAGCATTTGGGAGGCCTAAAGGAGTCCAGAGCAGTACGTATACTGGGAGACATTCAAAAGGCCAGCATACACCATTGGACTGGGGAAAGCCAGAGGAATGGTGCTGCAGAGCTAGGAATCTCCAGAGGGTACCTGTGAGGGAGATGGCTGCACTTGGAAGGGACCCTAGGACCCGTGCCAGAAGGTATGTGAAGAGAGATCCAGTGTCCAGGGATCTGGATTGGAAGGCTGGACATAAGAACTGGACTACATACTGGCCAGGCTATTTAGAGAGGAACTCTAACAGCAATGGAAGCTCAGGTATGAATACTGATCTATGCCCTAGCTATAACCTTGAACGACAGCAGGGAAACAAGTATTCTCCTGAGAGTGCTACATTGAGAAATTCCTCTGTGCCAATCCATAATATTGAACCCATGATTGTTGAAGAAGGGGGAGCGGTCTTAGATACAGGCTGTGAATATATGGATTGCTCTCTGTCTAAACTCCTTTGGTAATTTTCTGTTACAAAGTACAGCAACCATCACAAAGAAATACAAACTTGTTCTTTAATCTACTCAGAAAAGCTCCTGAAGTAGGATTTGAGCCACGCAGTAGAAAGCAAGCCAGCTAAGGGGTTTCAGCTGGGTAACTGCTAGCAATTGAGCCTTACCTAATTGCTTGTGAGCTCTGAGGGAATCACTTCTGAGTCTATGTGTGGGTTTTGCTTGTTGTTTGATACACTGCTAAGAAAATATTAGCTAAAGCCTACAGAAAAGACCAGTTTGTTACCATCCAGGTCTTTATTCTTTTGCTTTGATTGCCTGACAAAATTCAACTGTTGTTTTCCTGATTTTGTTTTTCTAAGTTTAACACTGAAAGCAAGTATCCTGTTTTATGTGCTACCAAGCATATCTGTGTTGGGAGAAATAACCCCATAAATAAATATCTTATTGGCTTTACACTCAAGCACAACTAATTATTGTGAGCAGCTGTGTCTGGTGTGAATGGACTGCATTTCCCACAATCCCTTGCAAATCATATTGATATATGCACTTGCCAAGACTGTGAACATTCTCACCCAGGCAGCCGTCTGACAACCTCCAACAAATGAAAAAAACTCTATGCACCGAAAGCTAGAGAGGGAGCCACACCTCAGCTCCATGGTGACCAAAGGAGCTGATGTGGGAAGCAGAGGGGCGGAGTCAAAGCCCATAGGACAGCCCCAAACACTTAAGCAGGAAGAAACAGTTAGTGAGAGAGACGTGGAGAGAGACAGAAAAAACCACGGGAGGAGCAGCAAAGAGAAGTGGGAGAGAAGAAGAAATAATCCTCGGGAGGAAAGTCTGGAAAGCTTGTCCAGAAGTCAGAGGAGTTCTTCTCATGAGTCTTCTGTAGAAGCTGTCCTGGAAGGTGGGAGAATAGGCAGAAGCAAAGGCCCTATTGGAAAGCTGCATAAGGATTCTTATTGCAGGCAGCGTGTCTGTAGCTCCAGTTCCTTGAGAAGCCCAGCTGATAGAAAGCAATTAGCTGACCAGAAGCTTGGGAGACAGGAGCCCGAGCCAGACCCTGCTGGGAAGCATGGTACAAGAGCCCAGGTGAAGCTGTCTAGGGACAAGTGGTTGCCTTTAGCACTACCCGAGAAGTCAAGGAGTGCTAGGAAAAAGGTGAGCCCTTTTGAAACCTTTAAATCTGTGTTAAAGGAGAGTGGTCTCCTTGGTTCTTCCCCTATACCTCAGTTTAATGAAAAGTCTCGCTGGAGACAGCTTAAAAACCTGTTAGAGCAATGGAAGCCTTCTTTTGAGAACCCTGTGAATAGGCAGGTTGTATCAGACTTGGAGGAAGAGGCTATGCAAATTGAAGAATCCCCTTTAGAGAGTGAATGTTCTGAATTGGAGACAGACTGTGCTTATTGCCAAAGGGAGTAAAGCTGCTAACGTTTTATGCTGATGTTATAAGTGCTGGAAGAAGCCTGAAATTTGGCTTGAGGGATTAACACTGGGAAAGGCAGTAAGATGCTGGAAGTGTGAAGCCTAGCCAGTTTGGCAACTTCGAATGAAGAGAATGCTATTGTTTTATTGATTGTTATACAAATGCAACAATTGGTCTGTCTTACTTCAACAAAGGCTGACACACCTTGTTAATGAAGACGTGTAGTTTATTTATAATACAAAGCAGGGATAACTTGAATTTCACTTATTTAACTTCTTAATTCGTACTTATTTAGAAAGGCAAGTAATTCATATATCTACCTATGATTAGTTAAAAATATATCTGGAAAACTATTAGAATAAAAGCACTTAATTACAGAATAGATAACTAGAAAGATAATTACAGAAGAAGAATATACTTCACCGAAAGAGCTCTACTTCATCCCTTGTCACACTTCGATTGAATGGATCCCTGATTCAACCAGACAAGAGAGACTTCTCAATCGGGAGTTTCTCTAGGCAATGCGTCCATTCCTAGATGAATCCATTTCTCTCTCTCTAGCTGAAAACAGGTACCCATTTTATCCAGTTGCAAGAACAATCCAGTTATTTCCTATCATGTGACATATACGTAGTATAGAGTCAGTTATCCATTAAGCACATCCAAGACACTGGCCAGGTGCTTGAAAATGCTCAAGGGAACCCCCCTCCCTGGTCTACATTACAATTGATGAATTAGGAGAAATGTTTCCAAGGCAAGGTGAATTGTCCTGTTTTGTCCTGTTAATGGGTTTCAATTTGTCTGCTAGTAGAAAGACTCCTAGGTGAAGTGTTCTTTTGTTCTCTGTAATGGGTCTCCATTTGTTTGCTAGGAGAAGGTCTCCTCCCTGATCTTTCCAGTATCTGTAGTCATGTAAATTGTTCCAGCAGTTTCAAGTGCCCCTATTTACAGATGAGGCATATTCACTGCTGAGACATATTCACTAGTGGCATAATCAATAGTCAAAATTCATCTGTACCACATTCGGTCCTTTGACTATTGATTGTGCCTATAAGATACTGGTAACATTGTGGGAACTTTGGGTGGATGAAATATAGTAATGAAACTGGGTATGCATTGAATAAAACAACATATCATAATTAATAAACAAATACAAATAATAATTCCCCCAATGATTTGTCTGAGGCTACCCATACTGGGCAGCCATCCAAATACCCAATCCCACCAATTAACATTAATATCTTGTTTAATATCTTTGGCTAGTTCTTGCAAAGCTTGAATATGAGACTGAATGGAAGTAGCATGGTCGGTTAAATTAAAGCAACACATGCCTTCAAAATGTTCACATCCATAATTGTGTTTTAAAAGTAAATAATCTATTGCTACTCGATTTTACAAGACTGCCTTCCTAGTACTACTTAAGTCAATAAATAATTCTTGTAAAGCAACTGAAGTATGATTAAGACTTTTTACCATGGTGCAAGCTAAAGCATTAATTGTGCGAGTGTTATATAGGGCTAAACCAGGCACTCCCAGAAGGGAAACGGCTGCACTGGTATATTCTACTTTAGAAAGTAAAGTGACTTTTGAATCACAATCTGCGGGTATCATAGCTGTTATTGTTCTTTTCTTTCTAATTTTAATTTTAGGAGAGGGTGGCATAATAAGTCCTAATCAACTAAGAGTGCAAGGTCCCCCTGTGAGATTTCCTGGAATATATGTATAAGTGGTATTACCACAAGACAATAACCACCCTATTGGCAGTTTAACATTTCTACCATAACTAGCTTGTACTATTGTATTATTACAATTCATAGTATTAGTTACATTTCTACATTTCCTAGTTGCATCACATAAAAGTATTATATCAATGTCCTTGGCAATTTCTTGTTGCATCTTTAGTTGTTGGCATTTCGGTATTTCATCAGGATTACATTTCATGTTATAACATACATCGCCTGGGGCAATATTATGGGTGATTATTTGAGTCATGTTATCCCAAAAATTGAAATTAGTGGGACAATCTCTGCAATATTCGTATAGCATGGGGTGTGTCCTTATATCTTCTTCATTTGCCCAACTGTCATTTTGTGTAGCTTTAAAATAGTACAAAAAAAAACTCGAGCTGGTGTGGGTATTGCAATCAAACATGTAGTTAACAGATCCACTGGATTATGCATGTCCGAAAGGCAAAAGTTAGAAATGTTTAAAACTTTTCAGGCTAAATAAGTCCAGATATTCTGAGGTGGTTCTATCGCATCTGCTAAACGCTTGGGCAAGTGTAATTCGGGTTGGGTTACCACTTGCACTCTCCAGTAATAGACTTTCCATGTACCAAAGATCAGGCTAGTAATGAGTGCCCATGTCACTACATGGCATATGAAGGCTTGCTGGAACCGATCCCGGTCCTTGATAGAAATATGCTGGTTCATTGGTTCAGAAGGTGTAGAGATAAAGCCAAATGGCTTGTAGGTCTCAGCTATCTTTATCAGTTCCCCATGCAGTGGGGGACTCATTTCACCTGCACATTCAGAACTTTTTCCCACTGTACATCTGCCCCATAGACTCTAATAACTAAAATCTGGGGAACAGGTGACATAAGCAATTGGGCACATGATGTTCAGCAGAAAAAATCTGAGATACTAAAATTACAGTTACTTTCCAAGGAAACAATAACAATACATAAGAAAAAAAAAATCATTCACAAAAAGTCCACAAAAGTCCAATAGTCCTTTTCCTATTTTCAGATAATTTGGCCTGCTTCTCAGCAGTTTTTCAGGACTCCGTAGCGTCATTTTCACCTTTCTCTGAAGTTTAAACTTGGCCTCTCTCAACAGTTGAACCTCTCATTCTCGTAGGTGGACATCTTGGCCTTTCTTTCATTGCGACACATTGAAGCAGATAGGGACTTCCTCACACATTTCTGCGGTGCGTAGTCCAGATCTCTCGGGATGGTCTGCTCCATCTGGACTCTGGCCAATTCCCTCTGCCGGACTCTCTGGCTTACAATTGGTGACATGGCTCCAGGCCTCATTCAGAAGAGCAGCGCCAATATTAAATGAAAAGACTAAAAATTCTAGATTAGACTTCACAATAAGACAAACTTAATTTCATCTATATTTACTAAGATCATATCCTACAAATAATAAATATTGCTTTTATAAACTTTCAGTGATCTACTAGTAACTATCTCGTATGGTGTCAATCTTATCTCGCAGTTTGATTAACTCTTTGTCTCTCTATCACTGGAAATTCATTTTGCTTGTAGGAAATATTCCATTTTGCCCTTGAATGACCTTTACATGTTTCAGATCAGACAAGCTGCACATACGTGTTCTGCAATTTTGATAAGTTTTAGAATTATACCCAATTGTGTGAGAATTTGTCATCAAATCATCCCCCTTTGCCTCTGCATGCCTGGCCAGGACATACAGAGGAAAAGTGAGGCACAAAGCATCCGGAAGTACCACATGGCCAGTGTGGATTTTCCAGAGCTCATCAGGGTGCAAGGTGCACCTAGCCTGTCTCCAAATATCTATTTCTTCCAATTATTGAGTATGACTTCCTGAATTGAAGCTTCTGGAGACGGCACAGTCAAATAAAGTGCTCATAATTTTTTTGTTTACATATTCATTAGGAAAATACATCACTTCAAATTACCTTCATCAGTTTATTGTCTATCACAGTTTCTCCTTTAATATTCCACTTCATCCCTCCATAACACAACACTTTTTCATCACCTGCATCATTCCACCAACTACTTACATAGGTCCTTTTCCTGTTTCTTTTATACCACACTAATGTATCCTTATTTGGCAAGGCTGCTAAGAATATCAAACAATTGTTAATAACTTAAATTTAGATTCCTCAATGAGATAACAGTATGAGTAAACAGTGTCCCTTTCCCATCAACTTAATTGGTCCAGTGCTAAGTGGACATATGCTCATTCTAAAATAGGAACAATCTGGGTAAAATCCTTATAATATAAAACTATCATTTTGCAGCATTCTATAACATCAATCCCAATAGAAAAAAATATGGCTCATCTCTCACGTATAACTAGAATCTGTCATATATCCTGTCCTCAGTGAGAGTGCTGTTAGACTGATTTTAAAAATTGCAGTGTTCACAAGGATTTGTATAAGCTACTCATTAATTACGGTGTCAAAAAGAGATCCTTTTGAGGTGAGAGATCCGAGAGGGTACAAGGCATTGGTGGCTAGGCCTCATCTTCAGGTTCTTCTTGGATTGCAAGGCATTCATGACTATCCTCGGGTTCTTCTCGGCCTATGCTCCCCCTGCCTATTTATGTCTCTTCAGAGGCATAAATATGCAAGGTTCCTGTTCTTCAGGCCTTGTGGGTCCTCAAGGAGTCTTAGAGCTTGGTAGCCCAGATCATCACACTGGAAGCAGCACATTTAGCCTAGGCTGTGGCCTCACCTTTCTGCCTCTCTCTCTCTCTCTCTTATTCTTTTTCTCAAACCTCTCCTGGATCATTGCTGACAAGCAAGATTTGGTTTTATCCAATCAACTCAAGTTCTCATTATTTTCTGGGAACTCAGTTCCATCTTTAATCTATATTTGTTCTATATAGCTTGAGAACAGAGCAATTTCATATCAGCCTCTGTCTAAAATTTCATCAAACTTATTAATATTTTAATTGCTGTGTGTGTACTGGACCTCTGCGTAATGTACTATTACCACAAGTGTCATAAGTGCAAGTGTATAAACTACCAACTTAATATCTCACAATGCTGCAACATATATCTTTTTTATATCTATTTTCTCAGGAACTGTACTGAAAATGAAATATAAACTTTTAGAACAAAGTACACTTTTTCTCTAGATAAATACAGGAAAACAGGTGTCCCTCAGTCGTTAGCACAAAGCTTAAAGTAATTATCTTGAACTCACAGTTCAGGCTCAAGTGAGGTGAAACTTCTAAAAGGTGTTACTTTTCTTGGTTACATTTAAATTAACATGTTATCTTCAACACAGCCAGTAGAACGAACCATTGTCTTGTGTCCTTCATGCAAATGTGGCTAAACAATTAACCTATAGTTATAGCTGTTTATGTTTAACTATGCCCCCTGGGGTGCTTGCCACAGTTTAAAAAAAAATCCTCCTTTAACTTTTAAGTTTGTTTGGTAGCATATACAGTCAAAGACAAAGAATAGATGCATAACATATTAATGATAAAGATTACCCTCTCACTTACTCAGGATTCAATGCCCCACCGTCCTGTCAGGATTCTCAACCTCCACTTTGGAGGCAAAAAAAAAAACAGTTTCATGCCTCGTTTGTTTGATCTAGTCACTTCAGCATTCAGGGACTATAAAATCTACTGGAGTAGCCAGTAATGAAAGAAAAACCGTTTTTTACTACAAACATTTGAATACAGAACAAATCAAAGCTTACAAGTGCTTTATACCTAACAGCTTATCTGATCAGAGTTTCTCTTAACCAGGGACCTTAAAAAAAAAAGTCTTCACTTCTTCATAATCTTATAAGGATTTTCCATAACAATTAATACTAACTGTACAGGATAGGCATTTTGTTCAAAGCACTGAATTAAACATCTTTGCAGCACAAGGTTACATATTTTCCTAAACAAAACTGATCTTGTATCAGTGGGTCAGAACTAATCATACAGAACAAATCAAAGCTTACAAGTGCATTATACCTGATCTTGTATCAGTGGGTCAGAACTAATCAAACAGAATTTCTTATCACCATGATCTATCATTAATCTCTTGTTGATTAAAATCCTCCACAGTATCTTCTAGATTAACTCCTCCAGGATTTTGGGGAGTACTCAGCACTTTCCTCCTATAAATTGGTTAGCAATAGACGTGCATTTTCTTTTTCTTTCTTTTTCCCCGTCTCCTACGGTATTTATACTGAGCCACCCTCTCAGCAACTTGCTGATAAATGTCTATTTTATCTGTCCATGCAATCAAATCTAATTTGCTAGAATTTGTCTGATGCATCTTACAATATGCAGACAACAAAAGCAATCTTCTTCTCCCTAAGGTACTCAATTCTGTTCCTTTTTCAGCAGGTATTTTTTTTTTTTGCAAGCATGTAAGGGCATTTACAGGTTCCGCATCTTTTAAAACAGATTCCCAATTCTCACTTAGTCCTGAACCGCAAGACCATTCTCTAGCTAACATTTCATAAGGCGCCTGATCCCATCCGGGGATATTTACAAAATTTACAACATCTTTATCTTCCTTTACAGTCTTTGTACTATTTACATTTTTTACTCTTCTTTTCAACATTGTTTTAGCCTTTCTTTTTATCGCACCCCACTTCTGGTACCAAATGTCTTACTTCAACAAAGGCTAACACACCTTGTTAATGAAGACGTGTAGTTTATTTATAATACAAAGCAGGGATAACTTGAATTTCACTTATTTAACTTCTTAATTCGTACTTATTTAGAAAGGCAAGTAATTCATATATCTACCTATGATTAGTTAAAAATATATCTGGAAAACTATTAGAATAAAAGCACTTAATTACAGAATAGATAACTAGAAAGATAATTACAGAAGAAGAATATACTTCACCGAAAGAGCTCTACTTCATCCCTTGTCACACTTCGATTGAATGGATCCCTGATTCAACCAGACAAGAGAGACTTCTCAATCGGGAGTTTCTCTAGGCAATGCGTCCATTCCTAGATGAATCCATTTCTCTCTCTCTAGCTGAAAACAGGTACCCATTTTATCCAGTTGCAAGAACAATCCAGTTATTTCCTATCATGTGACATATACGTAGTATAGAGTCAGTTATCCATTAAGCACATCCAAGACACTGGCCAGGTGCTTGAAAATGCTCAAGGGAACCCCCCTCCCTGGTCTACATTACAATTGATGAATTAGGAGAAATGTTTCCAAGGCAAGGTGAATTGTCCTGTTTTGTCCTGTTAATGGGTTTCAATTTGTCTGCTAGTAGAAAGACTCCTAGGTGAAGTGTTCTTTTGTTCTCTGTAATGGGTCTCCATTTGTTTGCTAGGAGAAGGTCTCCTCCCTGATCTTTCCAGTATCTGTAGTCATGTAAATTGTTCCAGCAGTTTCAAGTGCCCCTATTTACAGATGAGGCATATTCACTGCTGAGACATATTCACTAGTGGCATAATCAATAGTCAAAATTCATCTGTACCACATGGTCTAATGAAGAGAAAGAGCTGTTGATGATTTTGATTGGATGCCTCAACTAACCCAAGGATAAGTAAAGTGAATTTGCAACTGGAAGAAGATTTTGGGAAAGTTGTTTGAAGCAATCATGCGTGGATGTATAACACATGGACTTTGCTGTATCAGTTGACTTTATTTAAGTATGGAGAAGAATCCATTATTCTTTATGTTTGGTAGGGGTAGTAGAAAAATACCTCTGCAACAATAAAACTTATTGTTACCCTTAAATCCTTGGCTGTTTTCGTCTTGACCACAACTACATGGAACATAAGACCCGCAGCACTTATAGGGATACACAAATGTGGTCCGTCCTCTTCTACTAGGCATCCGCCTATTCAAAGGAGAGGACGTGACAGCTGGCGTAGCTGGCAGGATAAATCTACTACCTCACAGATATAAGAGACTCGCTCTACTGTACAGAAGAAGTTTCTGTGGAAAAAAAAAAACCCACACACACATACCTCTGGAGAGCTGATCCAGTTCTGCAAAGAAAACCCGGAGTGGAGTAACGGCAGAGGCGGACCGGACCGGATATTCCCGTGGGTGCTGCTGTGCTGTTCCTAATCGCTTCTCCGGGCCAGTCCAGGGAACAGGTAGGGTTGTCAATCCTCTATAGCAGCTGAGGGCTGAAAACTTCAAGTTTTGCTGAGATGTGAAGCCACTCCCCCTTAGGGTTATCCAGCAGTCTTTCAGCCCTCAGCAGCTAAAGAGGGTCGAATCTCTAGCTCTCCCTCAGTTTCTTTCTGATATGTTAGTTTTTTTCTTTGATTTCTGCATTTATATTGGCTCTAGCAGAGCTGATCAGTTTCTACAGTCCTTGGTCTGACAAATTGGTGATATCGCTTTAAAGGAAATTGGAGACGTGCAGTGAGTCAGTTCCCCGGTGAGAGGCAGAGCCTGCCTCATTTCACCGTCTCCATCTCCATCGGCAAAAGGTTAATTTCTGGGAGCCCCAGTTTGTACCGCTGCCGTTTCTGTTGCTAGGGTGGGCTGTTTCTCGCTGGCTGCGGGACTGCCTGCTCTGACCTGCCGGTTTGTTTTTCTCGGTAAGTTTTTTGCTTTCATTTCATTTCGCCGGTTCAGTGTTTGTTTGTTTTTTTCCCTCCTCCGATTAGCGCGGTTTTCGGGTGAGGGCCGTTCCGATTTGTGAAAGCGTCTAAAATATCAAGAAGTCAATTTTTCCCCTGTTTTTGTCACGTTGTGCAGCATGGCTGAACAGCAGGGGAATCCATTAAAGGAGCCTTCTTTGCTCACCGAAAAGGCGGGAAAGTCGGCCATTTTAGAGGCGCCAGTCAGCTCTCCTTCGGGGCAGTCTCGGCCACATAAGCGCAAGGCGAAGTCCTCTAAAGCACCGGAGTCTGTTGCTCAGTCTCCGTTTGCAAATGTCATGGATCAAAGTGAGATGAGTTCTTTTTTCTCCCCGGAGTTTATTTTAGCTCTGCACAAGGCATTCTTGCTGAGGTCAGCTCAGCCTGTGCAGGCTCCAGTATTGTCCACGGGGGATATTCAGTCTCCTAAGGGACTGAGCAGCGGGGACCCGGGAGAGGGGCCTTCCCAGCCTCAGGGGACTCTTCAAGATCCGTTGGCCCCTGAGGTATCCCAAGATTCTCTGCTCTTCGGGCAGGGGGAATCGGACGGTCTAGCGGAGCCTTTTTTGGAGCAGGACCTTGAGGAGTTGGAGGAGGGGGAGATTGCCCCCGGGGAAGATCCCAATGTTTTCCGGGTTTTCCGTAAGGAAGAACTCGCGGCTCTTATTGCCCAGTCGTTAGCGGCTCTCCACCTTCTTCCTCCGTCGGCATCTCAGGAGCCTTTGGAGGATCCCTTGTTGCAGGGTTTTAAATCTCAGCAGCGCTGTTTTCCCTTGCATCGGGTGATTCGGCAAATGATAGAATCGGAATGGGAGTGTCCCGAGGCTACCCTGCGGGGAGGACGAGCCTTAGCGCGCCTGTACCCTCTACCGCAAGAAGAAAGGGAGTTATTCCGCATGCCCAAGGTGGATGCTCTCGTGTCCGCAGTCACTAAGAAGACTACCATCCCTGTTGAGGGCGCTGCGGCGCTTAAAGATTTACAGGATAGGAAGTTGGAAGTGCTGCTCAAGCAGGCGTTTGAGTCTAGCGCTTTGGCGTTACAAGCGGCGGTTTGTGGAGCTTATGTTTCGCGGGCATCCATTCGTTGGTTACAAGGGGACGCGGCAGGAGAGTCCGCTTCGGAAGTACCGGATACCGCGAAATTAGAGTCAGCTGCAGCTTATGCAGCGGATGCCTTTTATGACTTGGTGCGGATTGCGGCGAAATCAATGGCCTCTATGGTAGCGGCCAGGCGTTTCCTGTGGTTGCGAAACTGGTCGGCGGATGTTTCCTCGAAGGTCCGACTTAGTAAACTGCCTTTTAAGGGGAAGTTGCTATTTGGAGAGGCCTTGGAGAAGATTGTGAAGGATTTGGGCGACTCAAAAGGTGGACGTTTGCCTGAGGATAGGCCTAAGCCATTACGTACTTCAGGAGCTGCTAGGGGCTCCGCTCGGGACTCCCGCAGGTTTCGCGGAGCACGGTTTGCGCCCTATTCTAGGGGTCGCTCCAGTTTTCGTAGTCAGTCCTTTCGCGGCGCCCGAGGTTTTGGCCGATCTTTCGGAGCGGCCTCTCAGCCTTCCGTTAAAAAGCCCCAATGAAGGTCGGCGGGTCCAGCCGTTAGTTCCGGTAGGCGGACGTCTACAGAATTTTCTGGCGGCTTGGACCGCAGTCACTTCGGACAAATGGGTTTTGGAAGTAATTCAGAACGGGTATGCCCTGGACTTCGAATGCCCCTTACAGCCAGCCTTTGTGATGTCTCATTGTGCGAACAGAGTGAAGCTGCACGCCATTTCCGACACGCTGGTGCGTCTGTTGCAGCTACAGGCGATTGTTCCCGTCCCGTTGGACCAATACGGCTGCGGTCGATACTCGATCTATTTCGTGGTTCCCAAGCCGGACGGTTCTTTTCGGCCCGTTTTAAACCTCAAGGGTGTGAATCGGGCTTTGCGGGTGCCACACTTTCGCATGGAAACATTGCGCACAGTGATTCGGGCGGTGCAGCCGGGAGAATTTCTGTCGTCCATAGATCTCACAGAGGCTTATCTTCATATACCCATCCGACAGTCTCATCAGCGCTATTTGCGTTTCGCCCTTCCGATGGGCCATTTCCAATTTCGCGCGTTACCTTTCGGTCTCGCAACAGCTCCACGTACTTTCACGAAACTGATGGTGGTAGTAGCGGCGGCGCTTCGAAAAGAGGGTATTCGGGTTCATCCATATCTCGACGATTGGTTGATCCGGGCCGATTCTCGAGAGGCGTCGGTGGCGGCGACAGCTCGCGTGGTTCAACTTCTCGAACATCTAGGTTGGGTGATCAATCAGGCCAAGAGCCATTTGATACCCAGCCAACAACTCACGTATCTCGGAGCTTGCTTCAACACGGACAAGGGGACAGTTGTTTTACCCGATCTGCGGGTAGAGAAATTGGTGCATCAGGTTCACGCCTTTCTGGCTCTTTCAACGCCGTCGGCATGGACCTATTTACAGCTGTTGGGGTCCATGGCGGCGGCGCTGGATCTGGTTCCGTGGGCCAAGGCCCACATGAGGCCTTTGCAACAGGCGCTTCTCTCCCGGTGGTCACCACAACTTCATCCGCTCTCGCAACGACTTCCCTGTCCAGATCAAGTGCGTCGCAGTCTACAGTGGTGGTTACTTCCGGAACATCTTACGGCAGGGGTGCCTTTAGAGGAGCCGTCGTGGATTTTGGTTACCACCGATGCCAGTCTCTCGGGCTGGGGAGCTCATTGTCAGTCACAGGTGGTTCAGGGTTCCTGGTCTCCCGAAGAGAGTTCGTGGTCGATCAATCGACTGGAGCTGCGTGCAGCTCGACTTGCCCTTCTTCATTTCGCAAATTTGATCAAGGGCACAGCGGTCAAGATTTTCTCCGACAATGCAGTGACGGTCGCTTATATCAATCGTCAGGGCGGCACCAAATCTCTGCCTCTCCTTCTCGAATGTCAGGAGTTGATGGCTTGGGCGGAAATCAATCTGCAGGCGATCTCAGCTGCTCATGTCGCTGGCAAAGACAATGTCCAGGCAGATTATCTCAGCCGCCATGTCCTCGATCCCGGGGAATGGGAACTGAACGCGGCAGTTTTTCACGCACTGACTTTGCGTTGGGGGAGTCCAGTAATGGATCTGATGGCAACGTGTGCCAGCGCCAAAGCCAGCCGGTTTTTCAGCAGGCGCAAGGAACACATGTCCGAGGGGCTAGATGCCCTCGTGCAACCGTGGCCCCTGGATTCCCTCTTGTACGTTTTTCCTCCTTGGCCGATGTTGAGTCGGGTCATTCAGCGGATTGCCCGTCATCGAGGCAAGGTGATTCTAATTGCGCCGGATTGGCCTCGTCGGCCCTGGTATGCCGATCTAGTTCGGCTTCTTATCGCGTCACCTTGGCCTCTGCCAGTTCGTCTCAATCTGTTGCATCAGGGTCCGATTCTTATGCCCAGGGTGGATCGATTCTTACTTACGGCTTGGCTCTTGAAAGGGCTCGCTTAAAGAGCAAAGGGTATGCAGATGCCGTAATAGCCACTTTGCTTCACTCTAAGCGACCTACGACTTCTCTAGCTTATGTGCGCGTCTGGCGTCTGTTTGAGATTTGGTGTCGACAACGAGGTATTCCACCTATGTCGTCTACCTTACCTCAGCTTCTTCTTTTTCTACAGCATGGCTTCGAAAAAGGTTTGGCGCTCAGTACTCTTAAGGTGCATGTGGCCGCACTGGCTTGTTTTCGAGGATGCGTTCAGCGTCGCCGTCTTTCGGCGCTTCCTGATATACAACGTTTTTTTCCGGGCAGCACGGATTCTCCGTCCTCCGGTGCGTCCTATCATTCCACCTTGGGATTTGAACGTGGTTTTGGAAGCTTTTTCCCGTTCGTCTTTAGCCTCTCTCGGCTCCCGGGAAATTCGTGAATGTTCTTGGAAAACTGCTTTTTTGGTCGCGTTGTGCTCGGCTCGCCGAATTTCAGACTTGCAGGCTTTATCTTGCAGAGAGCCTTATCTTCAGTTCCTGCCGGAACGGGTGTTGTTGCGAACAGTGCCTTCCTACTTGCCTAAAGTTCTGTCTGTTTTCCATGTTAATCAAACGGTGGCCTTACCCGTATTTACAGACACTTCTAGTTCTCCCATGGATCGGACTCTCAAACATTTGGATCTTGCTCGGGTTTTACGTACTTATTTAAAGATTTCCGAGCCTTTTCGAAAGACAGATAGGCTTTTTGTTCAATACGCCGGCTCGCGTAGGGGTCAACCAGCCTCTAAGGCCACCATAGCCCGTTGGGTTCGCAGTGCTATTTTAGCGGCTTACGCTGCTAAAGGACTTTCTCCCCCTATGGGGTTGCGGGCTCATTCTACTCGGGCTCTGGCCACTTCCTGGGCGGAGTTTGCGTTTGTGCCGCCTTTAGATATTTGCAGAGCGGCTACTTGGTCTTCCTTGCATTCTTTTACTAAGCATTATAGATTGGATGTTCAGGCTCGAGATGATGCTAAAGTGGGAGCCGCGACTCTTATCGCTGGTCTCGCAGGTCCCGCCCGGAGTTAGGTACTGCTTTGGTACTGCCCTACCTGTTCCCTGGACTGGCCCGGAGAAGCGATTAGGAATAAGAAATTAGTTCTTACCTGCTAATTATCTTTCCTTGAGCTTTCTCCGGGCCAGTCCAGGGTCCCACCTCTTCCTGTTTCTGCAGCTTTGTTCTGACTCTCCTACACCGTTTTAGACTTTGCTCCGTGCGGAGTTCAGATTTGGGGTTCTCAGATTCCTTCGCTGCCGACTGGTATTTGGCTTTTCTCATAGTGTTTAAAGAGTATAAAAAAAAAAAAGAAAATATTTATTACACGATCTCATACAGGAGCCCGTTTTCATGGCTTCGGCATTTTGCAAGGACTATAGGAATTTATCAGTGTTTCATGGTTTATCTGGTGTTTTTTAGTTCTCTATTTAGTTGCTTTGTCACATGGAGACTGCTGGATAACCCTAAGGGGGAGTGGCTTCACATCTCAGCAAAACTTGAAGTTTTCAGCCCTCAGCTGCTATAGAGGATTGACAACCCTACCTGTTCCCTGGACTGGCCCGGAGAAAGCTCAAGGAAAGATAATTAGCAGGTAAGAACTAATTTCTTATTAAGCGAGACTCACCACTTGTAGCAGGTAACCCGTAGATGAGAGGGGGTTAACCTGGATTCTGCTACAAGGGGTTGGGGGTGTTGCAGAGCCGGATAGAGAGCAGAGAGAGGGGGCGGTTGTGTGAGAGCCACACTTGGTTTTGCTTTCTGTTTTTGTTTCAGCTAACAACGATGGAGACGACAGAGCTGTTAAGCTGGATGGCGGATAGATTCCGGCAGCAACAAGAAATAGCGGCCCAGACGCAAGAAAGAACTGCGGAGATGCTGAAGGCCCAACAAAAACCGCTGTTGGATCTGCTAGGCGCTTGGATTGGCGAGCAGAAACAGACTGCAGATGCACTGAGGACTGTGTTAGGTTCTCTAGGAACCATATCTGGACTGGGAGCCATAGGGAGAGGGGTATTGTCTTTGGGTCAGTTGACCAAAGACGATGATGTTGACGACTATCTGGAGGTATTTGAGCGTATCGCTCTCATAAGTGGTTGGCCAAAAGATCAATGGGTCATTAGATTAGCTACATCCCTCACGGGAGAGGCTCTCGCGGCCTACCGAACTATGCCCAATGATCTCGCCTCCAACTATGAAGAAGTGAAAAAGGCCATAAGAGACCAGATGGGCTTAACCCCAGTGGTCTACCGCCACCTTTTGCAGGGGTGCAAATTGAAGCCAGGCGAAACACCACAGGCCTTATGCCACCGAATTAAGACACTGGTGTACAAGTGGTTAACTCCAGAGGGAAAAAGTATTGATACCATTCTTGATAACCTTGTTTTGGGACAATTTGTAGAGGCTGTACCAGGCGAATTACAATCTTTCCTGATTCTTCAGGACTGCAGAAACAAGAGATGCCATCTCATTGGCCGAGCGTTTCCTGGAAGCTAGAGCAGTCGGCCAAAGAAAGGTGGGTGTTTCGGGTCAAGCAGTCCTGGGAATTTCAGAAAAGAAAGACAAGGCAATGTTGGGGGAATTTGCACAAAAAAGACCCTTAGGAAGAACTGGTTGGGAACAGCGAAAATGTTTTTCTTGTGGAGAAAGAGACCACATAAAGAGGGATTGCAGAGCCAAAGTAGTGCTAGTGACCATCCAATCCAAGGAGGCTGGGGAGGGATTTTTACTAGCTGTAGAGGTCGACAATATCCCTGTCGAAGCCCTCTTAGACTCAGGGGCTGACCAATCAATGGTTTCTGAAAAGCTGTGGAGGGATATTGAAGCCCAGGGTGAAGGTTCTTTAAACCACTCTGAGGGAAAAATAAAAATAAGATGTGTGCACGGTGCTGCCTCGTCTTATCCCCTACACACAGTCACAGTGAAAGGCCCAGGGTTAAGGAAGAAAATTCCTGTGGCAGTAGTACCCAAACTCCCGCATTCCCTGGTTTTAGGAAAGGATTGGCCTCAGTTTAAGAAAGGCCTAGTTAAAGGGTTGACGTCCACTATAACTGAAACAGGAACCTTAAAGCCAGCGGAAGCGGGAAAGGGACCCCTAGGAGGTGAAACAAAGGGAAAATGGGTGACATCCTCTCATAGGGAAAAACCTAGGTTAAGGACAATGCCTGCCCCTCTGTTTGAAACACGACGGGAGAGGCCAGGTAGGGAAACAACCCCAAACCATGACCCTGCCAGAAAGGCAAAATTTATATTAAAATGTTGTCGTCTCACCCTGGATGCTCGAATTCCCAAGCGGGCATCAGAACAAGCGGCAGGGTTTGATCTCTATAGCGCGGAAGATACTATTATTCCGCGGCAAGGGAGAGCACTGGTAGAAACGGGCATACAGCTGGAGATACCACCCAGATGCTATAGCCGGATCGCTCCGCGTTCCGGTCTAGCAGTAAAAGATTCTATTGATGTAGGCGCAGGAGTTGTAGACCCTGATTTCCGAGGAGCCATAAAAGTCTTATTGAAGTTTTCTACAAAAGACTTTAGGGTAACCACTGGTGACAGAATAGCACAGCTCATTCTTGAGAGGGTTGGGTTTCCCCCCATAGAAGAAGTTACAGAGCTGAGCACTACGATAAGGGGGTCGAGTGGATTTGGATCCACGGGACAGGCAGTAATGACAGGTTTGGCAGCCACCAGTGAGGAGGAAAGGGCGGATGTGGACCTTGGTCCTCAGTTGGCTGATTGCAAGACCAGGCCACTTCCCAGGGTAGGGGAGGAGCTTTCTTGGCATCAGCAGCAAGCCCTGCTAAAAATGTTAGAAAAATTTCTGGACGTTTTAACCCCTATGCCCGGAGAGACTAGGCTAGTGGCCCACGAAATAGTAACCCCTCAAGGGGAAGTCGTCCGGCAAAGGCCATATAGATTACCGGAAGCAAAGCGAAAGGAGGTAATCCGACAGGTGCGGGAAATGTTAGATATGGGCATAATCGAGGAGTCAGTGAGCCCGTGGAATAGCCCAATAGTGATGGTCCCGAAGCCGGACGGAACGATACGATTCTGTATCGACTTCCGTAAGGTTAACGCGATTTCTAGGTTTGATACTTATCCCCTGCCTAGGATTGAAGAATTGCTGGACCAACGAGGGCGAGCCACATATCTCACCACGTTAGATATGACCAAGGGGTACTGGCAGATTCCCCTCACTAGGGAATCTCGCCAGAAAACAGCCTTCAGTACCCCCATAGGCCTATATCAATTTCGCCGCATGCCCTTTGGGTTGCACGGTGCAGCAGCCACGTGCCAAAGGCTAATAGATATCGTCCTACGCCCCCATCGCCACTACGCCATGGCCTATATGGACGATGTAATCGTCCATAGTAACAGTTGGGACCACCACCTAGCCCATGTAAGTGCAGTACTAGAGGCTATGAGAAAGGCGGGTATCACCTTAAACCCAGCCAAATGTCTGCTTGGGGGGAGGGAAGTGAAATATTTGGGACACATAGTGGGACGGGGGGTGGTGAAACCCCTATTGGATAAAGTAAAAAGTGTGAGGGACTTTCCGAAACCCTTAACCAAAAGCAGGTCCGTAGCTTTTTAGGTTTGATAGGGTATTATAGAAGATTTATGCCCCATTTCGCAACAGAAAGTGCACCCCTCACCGACATGCTAAAAAAGAATGCCCCCAACCAGATTCAATGGTCCCCGATGGCAGAGCATGCCCTTAGACAGTGTCAGATGGCTGCCTGGGTGAGAATGTTCACAGTCTTGGCAAAAGCATATATCAATATGATTTGCAAGGGATTGTGGGAAATGCAGTCCATTCACACCAGACACAGCTGCTCACAATAATTAGTTGTGCTTGAGTGTAAAGCCAATAAGATATTTATTTATGGGGTTATTTCTCCCAACACAGATATGCTTGGTAGCACATAAAACAGGATACTTGCTTTCAGTGCTAAACTTGGAAAAACAAAATCAGGAAAACAACATTTGAACTTGTCAGGCAATCAAAGCAAAAGAATAAAGACCTGGTTGGTAACAAATTGGTCTTTTCTGTAGGCTTTAGCTAATATTTTCTTAGCAGTGTTTCAAACAACAAGCAAAACCCACAAAGAAGGGAAAAACTGTTCTTTTCAGGTTAACTTCTTATATCTTCACACATAGACTCAGAAGTGATTCCCTCAGAGCTCACAAGCAATTAGGTAAGGCTCAATTGCTAGCAGTTATCCAGCTGAAACCCCTTAGCTGGCTTGCTTTCTACTGCGTGGCCCAAAATCCTACTCAGGAGCTTTTCTGAGTAGATTAAAGAACAAGTTTGTATTTCTTAGTGATGGTTGCTGTACTTTGTAACAGTAAATTACCAAAGGAGTTTAGACAGAGAGCAATCCATATATTCACAGCCTGTATCTAAGACCGCTCCCCCTTCTTCAACAATCATGGGTTCAATATCATGGATTGGCACAGAGGAATTTCTCAATGTAGCACTCTCAGGAGAATACTTGTTTCCCTGCTGTCGTTCAAGGTTATAGCTAGGGCATAGATCAGTATTCATACCTGAGCTTCCATTGCTGTTAGAGTTCCTCTCTAAATAGCCTGGCCAGTATGTAGTCCAGTTCTTATGTCCAGCCTTCCAATCCAGATCCCTGGACACTGGATCTCTCTTCACATACCTTCTGGCACGGGTCTTAGGGTCCCTTCCACGTGCAGCCGTCTCCCTCACAGGTACCGTCTGGAGATTCCTAGCTCTGCAGCACCACTCCTCTGGTTTTCCCCAGTCCAATGGTGTATGCTGGCCTTTTGAATGTCTCCCAGTATACTGTAACACAGCAGATCTGTCCCCTGCCTTAGAGAGACAAAAACATGATAAAAACAGGCTGGGTTTTGACAGGCAGACAGATCAAAAACATCCCTGTTGCCATAAGCAACCTAGGCAGGCACGAGATCTGCAGCCGTGCCTAGTTAAGAAACAGCTCTCACTAGAAAGGGAAAGCAACTTTCACGTGAGGGAAGACACACCCCAAAAGCAGTATAAAAAATGCTTAGGGAAAACAGGAAGTAGAGCTGGAGAGCCTGATAGGTCCGGGGGAACAGGAAACTCTAGAGGAAGTTACACGGGAAACTTCAGAGGAGGTTACAGAGGGAGCTGTAACGTGAGGAGCTGCCATGAGGGAAGAAAGCTGACTGACTCTGAGGCAAGCTCTGATTTCTCAGACACGGAGTTTGAACCACCTAAAGTTCCAGCCAGGAAACCACAAAGGAGTTCTACACCAGGAACTAGAAAAGGTTTCACCTGGGAGGTTAGTCAAAAGAAATACCCAGCTTTGATACAAAGAGAAATTCCCCAGCATCAGGCTGAGTGTGGGAGATGTGAGCCAGTGAGAAAGACGTATGTACCTGAGAGGCAGGCTTATGAAAAACAGTCTCCAAACTTTGAGAGAGACTGGGTTATTGAAGATGTTTGTATGGATGAGTCTAACAACGGTATGCTAGAGAAGCCAAGGCACAGATTGATGAAAGGGAAATCTGTTTGCTATAAGGATCAGTGCTGTGAGCTACCAGTGAATGGGAGGAGCAGAGAGCTTAAAGCTGACAAAGGGAAACGTTATTCCAGGAAGCGTGTTTCTCTGCCTTGCCAATATAAAATGAATGGTAGTTACTTGCCTGGTTGTGATGAAGACTGTTTGAGAAACTCTGGAGAAACACAGAGTTAAAATATACACAGACTTTCTATCCACAGGATAATGATGTAGAGCCAATGATTACAGAAGATAGCTGTTTGAATCTAGGCTTGGAGGACATGGAATGCTCTCTAATGATAGCTGATGAGAATCCTTCTTTATTGTGAAACTTTCAAACCAGTGGGTTTATAACTGGGATAGAAGATAAGAAGAGATTATCAGCTGCCTGGGATAACTATTTACTGTGACTGTTATAGTTAAAAGCAAGTCTGCTACCTTTAAGTTTCATCAGTTTTTGTATCCTAAGTTTTCCTCTGTTACTGTTTTGGAAATCCGAAAACCCCGGGAGGGGAAATAAAATCCTTTAAACCTTGACCACTTGGACTCACAACTACACTTATTTCCAATATAAAGGTCAGGTGCCCTAATAGCTCGGCTAGCTGCCTACGCCACAGCCCTGCTGGGACTATAGGGGTTACAATACGTACTGCTCTGGACTCCTCTAGACCTCCCAAATGCTTTTCTCTTCTTTCTTCCAAAGGGTTTCTTGCCCTCTCTGTCCGTCCGGTCTGGCTTCTGCTTCTTATGATCCTCCAGATGATGAAGACCTCCAAGCTGAGGATATCCAAGCTGATTCTGAGGATCTCCCAGATGAAACTGAGGATGAGGATCAAGATGAGGATAATTCTCTGTAGAATAAACTCTACCTTTATTCTGCTTTGATGAGTGCTCCACCTTAGCACAGCGCAGCTGTGCTGAATCAGGCCCTGCCCTTTGAGATGAGTGCTTGGGGATTACCTCATAGCCCTCCTGATTGAACACACGTTTCCCCACTTCAGCTCCTCTAATGGCTGTTGGAAACCTGGTGCATTCTGGGACTGGTAGTCTTTTATGGAAATATTCTGTTTTCTTGTTTCTACCAGAACTGACAGGTTGCTTGTTCAGAGTCACTTCACCTTTACTATAGCTCCTTCCTGAGCTATGATAAGCTTCCTTATCACAACAGTTAAAGGAACGGTTATGTTCGGCACCAGTCTTAAGAGGTGTGGACTTTAATAAAACTTTCATACTTCAGACGGATGCGTCAGAGGTGGGGCTAGGTGCTATCCTAACCCAAAAACAGGAAGGGGTAGAGCACCCGCTGATGTTTTTAAGTAGGAAGCTAGCGCCCGCAGAGCAAAAATACTCTACGGTCGAGAGGGAATGCCTCGCCATCCGTTGGGCAGTAGAGGCCCTTAGGTTTTATTTAACTGGCCATAGGTTCCTTTTAGTGACGGACCATGCACCATTGAAATGGTTGAGCAGTATGAAAGATCATAACCCACGCCTTACTAGATGGTATATGGCCCTGCAGGCATATGAGTTCCGGGTTGAGCACAGGGCGGGTAAATTGCATATGAATGCGGATGCCCTTTCACGGATTCCGTGCTGTGCTGACAATAGTCTGCCAGCCCGGAATATCTTAAGGGGGGGGGGTTATGTGGTGGCGAAGCAGGGTTAAACCCTGGAGAAAGTAGGAGAAACCAGTCTTTTTCCCCTGAAGCAAAGAGCAGTTCAGGAAGGGAAAGGGTTAAACCTCCAACAAATGAAAAAAACTCTATGCACCGAAAGCTAGAGAGGGAGCCACACCTCAGCTCCATGGTGACCAAAGGAGCTGACGTGGGAAGCAGAGGGGCGGAGTCAAAGCCCATAGGACAGCCCCAAACACTTAAGCAGGAAGAAACAGTTAGTGAGAGAGACGTGGAGAGAGACAGAAAAAACCACGGGAGGAGCAGCAAAGAGAAGTGGGAGAGAAGAAGAAATAATCCTCGGGAGGAAAGTCTGGAAAGCTTGTCCAGAAGTCAGAGGAGTTCTTCTCATGAGTCTTCTGTAGAAGCTGTCCTGGAAGGTGGGAGAATAGGCAGAAGCAAAGGCCCTATTGGAAAGCTGCATAAGGATTCTTATTGCAGGCAGCGTGTCTGTAGCTCCAGTTCCTTGAGAAGCCCAGCTGATAGAAAGCAATTAGCTGACCAGAAGCTTGGGAGACAGGAGTCTGAGCCAGACCCTGCTGGGATGCATGGTACAAGAGTCCAGGTGAAGCAGTCTGGGGACAAGTGGTTACCATTAGCACTACCAGAGAAGTCAAGGAGTGCTAGGAAAAAGGTGAGCCCTTTTGAAACCTTTAAATCTGTGTTAAAGGAGAGTGGTCTCCTTGGTTCTTCCCCTATACCTCAGTTTAATGAAAAGTCTCGCTGAAGACAGCTTAAAAACCTGTTAGAGCAATGGAAGCCTACTGTTGAGAACCCTGTGAATAGGCAGGTTGTATCAGACTTGGAGGAAGAGGCTATGCAAATTGAAGAAGCCCCTTTAGAGAGTGAATGTTCTGATATGGAGACAGACTGTGCTTATTGCCAAAGGGAGTAAAGCTGCTAACGTTTTATGCTGATGTTATAAGTGCTGGAAGAAGCCTGAAACTTGGCTTGAGGGATTAACACTGGGAAAGGCAGTAAGATGCTGGAAGTGTGAAGCCTAGCCAGTTTGGCAACTTCGAATGAAGAGAATGCTATTGTTTTATTGATTGTTATACAAATGCAACAATTGGTCTAATGAAGAGAAAGAGCTGTTGATGATTTTGATTGGATGCCTCAACTAACCCAAGGATAAGTAAAGTGAATTTGCAACTGGAAGAACATTTTGGGAAAGTTGTTTGAAGCAATCATGCGTGGATGTATAACACATGGACTTTGCTGTATCAGTTGACTTTATTTCAGTATGGAGAAGAATCCTTTATTCTTTATGTTTGGTAGGGGTAGTAGAAAAATACCTGTGCAACAATAAAACTTATTGTTACCCTTAAATCCTTGGCTGTTTTCGTCTTGACCACAACTACATGGAACATAAGACCCGCAGCACTTATAGGGATACACAAATGTGGTCCGTCCTCTTCTACTAGGCATCCGCCTATACAAAGGAGAGGACATGACAATAGCTTGATTGTTTACGTCATCAGAATATAAAAAGATAGGGGACATATGAAGAAGCTACAGGGCAACCTATTTAAGACTAATAAGAGAAAATACTTTTTCACTCAACGTGTAATTACTGGAGGATATAGTAAATGCTGTTAGTGTATTTGGGTTTAAAAAAGGTTTGGACAAGTTCCTGGAGGAAAGGTCCATAAACCATTATTAAAAGGGACCCAGGATTTCACTGCTTGACCCAATACAAGCATTGTGGAACCTGTGTCTTTTGGGGAAACTGCTAGGTACTGTGATAAGGAAGCTTATCATGACAGAGGAGAAAGGGATAAAGGAAAGGAATTCACCCTTATAAAAGGACCTATTTTGCAAGGTCAGAGAAACAAAACCCCAATCACATCTAGAAAGCAGGAAATTCCCAGATGGGATAGGTTTCAGAGTTCCCCTAGTGGAGAAAAGGAGAGGGAATACAGAACCAGGGTAAAGGACCCTTACGTCACTGAGTTGCCTAATTACCCAGCTGCCAGGAGGCAAGCTGATCTCCGTCACCTGAGAGGAGAAGAGGTGGGGCTGGAGCATTGGGGATTTAAGTCTAGGATAGAGAAAGAAGCAGGGGAGAGGAGGAGGAGAGTCCCAGAGAGAGTCTCAGGGAGAGACCCAAGCAGAAACACAAGCTGGAGGACAGGACGAGGAAGCACAGGAGAATGGTGGCCAGAGCATGAGAAATGAGAAGCTGCTACAAGCCCAGGCCCAGGTATGAGCCTTGAAAGCTTATCTAATACAGAGCAGTGCAGAGTTGCAAGGGATACTCTCAGCTCTAACGGAAGGCAGTCAGCTGAACCCTGTGAGCTGGAAGGAGAGGTAGAGCCTATGCAACTAGGTGAACCAGACCTAGCTGTGAATGACGAAGACTCATACATGGATTACTCCTTGTGCCAGTCCTTTACTGCAGAGGGATTGAAAGAAAACCACCCTTAAGAGAAAACCTTCAGAGTCAGGTAACCTTGAATGCCTGTAGATGGTTTTGTGCATGTCCTGTATTAAAGAAGAAATATGTTTGCTGAGAAAGCAAGAGCAAGCTGAAGCTCTCTGATTGTGCTTGATAAACACCTGATATCCAGAGCAGTGCACCGGCAAGAAGCCGAGCTAATGGTGAAAGGAAGGAAGTTTTTGGCTTTGTTTTTGAATATTCCTAAAGCATAGAATAGAGCATTATTTATCCAGCTTTTCATGACACCTTTTGGCTGAATAGGTGCCAACTGTTGGTAGTGATAGCACCCATGCACTAATTGGATAGTACAGTGCCACTACATTTCATTTTTTAAATTTAGCAAACTTAAGTAGCCCATCAGTGAATGATTAGAAAGCAGAGCCGGGATAAGGATATGAGGCCCCCACACCCCTGCTTCCACCCGTCTCCAGGATGTGCAGCGGCAGCACAGCACTGGAGTTTGGTGCCACTCTGGAGGTATAGGGAAATGGTGCTGCATGTCCTGCAAAGAGGCATCGGCAGCAGCTCTTAAGACCATTTGCACTCTAGGCGACTGCCTGGTTTGCCTAATAGTTGTGCTGAAGGAACAAGAAACCCATCAAAATATGTTTTTTTGTTGGACTATATAATACCTTGTCTGGGGTCATTTAAACCAGGGTTGACTAGTTTGGTGACGGCTTTTGATTGGTGATGACAATGTTGACCTGAAGCAGGGCAAACTAAATTTTGTGTTTGAAACGCAGGACTGTGTCGTATGTGTCTCTCACCTTGACAATTTTGCCGTGGGCAGTTAAGTATAAGTCTACCTTTTACTGCTTGTTTGATTAAAATGGACTAGGATCTACCAGAGCCTGGGAGTCTGCTTTAAATGACCCCAGACAAGGTATTATATAGTCCGACAAAAAAACATTTTGATGGGAGGGTTTCTTGTTCCTTCACTCCTATGGTGTATATATTAGCTTGAGCAGGGTGACGGGAATTGGCTCAAAGGGTTCGGCTTACAGCTGTTGGTGATTAATAGTTGTGCTGACCTGGCAGGGAAGTCAGGGTTCAAATTCCACTGCTGCTGCTGCTCCTTGTGATCTTGACTTAGCCCCTCCGTTGCTTCAGGTACAAAGTGTGATGTAAACCCTCCAAGGGAGAAGAAAATAGCTGTGCGCCTGTATGTAACACATGAGCTAAATCCCTTCCCTTACGCAGTGTTAATAATCACACAAACCCCAGTAAAGCTAGCCACTCCCCCAAGCACACACTGTCAGAAACAATCAAGATAGGCCTTGGTTACACACCAAGACTAAATTAAAAGGTACTTAGGGCTTGATGCAGAAACTAGTGCAGGGTTTCCTAGTGCAAGAAATAAGAAAACTGCATGCAAATGAGCTCTATGCAAAAACTGCACCAAACAAAGAGAGCAAGCCAGGGACCTGGGCACAGAGATCTTCATTAGCACCGTCTGGTGCTTCTGCGCATGTACTGGAATGCCCTCTGGCGCACAGCAACATTATTCTATACAAGGTTACCACATGTTTCCGATTCACACTTGTTTGGCAGCTTCTTGCCTACAATTTCAATAATGGGGACAGAGGAGATAGAAAAAAAATATTTGAAATTTAGTGATTTGAATCTGTCAGTTTTTAGAATTTACATCCATATTCTTTTTATTGTTTACTCAGTGCATCACTGTTTCTATTTCTCTGTTGATTTGTCTGCTTTGAAGTGATACTGTTGCTGTCGTGGGATGGGGGGCAGGGTATTGATTCCTGTTCCCTCTTCCGTGCCTTGTTGCTCAAACCTGGAACTAAAATACTCCTTGCCCTGCCCCTCCTCCCCCACCACAGTTCAAATAAGTGTCCCATATTGCCTACAAAAATATCTACCAACCTTAAATAATATCAGTATTGCTCTGCACAGAATTATGATGTGTATGCGCCAGATGGCGTTCCAGCACATGCGCATAACATTGTCCCAGCACACCCCTTGTATACTGCTCAGCATTCTCTTCAGCAAAGCCAGAAAAAAAACGTTGTGGGGGATGTAGCCCAAAAAACAGGCAAAACTCCTCATCAACACTGACCTCAAAGCTGTGAGCTAACCCTTAGCGACTCTTCAGACCTTGGGTTAAAACGCTGCCTCTATGGACGTCTCTGCAGCTGTGCCGCATTGCTAATCTACTCATTACCATCCATTTAAATGCACTTTTGTGGCCATTGCACTCCTTCAACTTTTACAATGAATTTTAAACTCCCAGATGCCCATCTTAGGCCAAGGTACATATATCCTCAAGGGTGTAAAACTGCCCATTTGTTTATGAAGAATTAGAAATTTTGTTGAAGGTTTTTTCAGTCCTTTCTGGCTTTCCTTGCAGTAGGGTTCTCACAGCTTTAATTATTTATTTATTTAACAGGTTTTCTATACCGCCTTTTCCTTAAATCAAAGCGGTTACCAAGACACAAGAAGGGAGAACAGAGACAGGGGGGCATACACTGACTAAACTAAAGAGTGAAGGTAAAATTGGGATACACAACATCAAGGAACTGTTACAGTAAAACAAGTTACATACAGGCTATAATAATAGAGACTGTTAGATGTCTGTGCCATAGTACTCAGTGAAGAGTACAAATTTCAGTTGTTTTCTGAACTCCTTTAAATCATCCATGGATCGCACATCGGGAGGGAGAGAGTTCCATATAAGTGGGGCCGATAAGGAAATTGCCCTTTGTGTAGTACATTTACACGCTTTACATTCTCTTGCGGACTTTCTGGGGTAGGGGACAGAATGAGCCTTTGATTTCTGAGTCCTGAGACTGAGAATCTCGGCAGTACTATGAGGAGATCATTAATATAGATATTGAAGAGAGCAGGGCTCAGGCTACATCTCATTCTTGGCCAAAACCCTGTCTGCATGTTATTTCTTTTTACCTTTTTAGTTGATAGATGAATACATTATTCCTGATCGTGTCCCAGTCTAGTCCCATATCCTCTGGGTTCCCAATCCTATCCAGCAGCTTGGAGACTGAGAAACTCCACCTTTTTGTGACATCATCTGTATAAGTCTCCGGTGCCCGCCTCATGCCACCAGTTACCTCAGTCTCCAAGCAGCTGGATAGTTGGGAGCCCGGGGGTCCCGGGCTCACAGGAGAAACAATTGAGACATCTTAGTTAATGGGGTTTTGATTTAGAAGTTTTTTGTTTCCTTTACAGTCTGTTGCTTTAAATTTGGAGCACTCCAGCTCTTTGGCTCTGAGTCCTCCTTCTCCCTCCCTCCCCTCCCCCCACCTTCACCTGTTTTCTCTTCGGGGCAGCGCACTAAACCGGGGCCGGCTGTTTCAGAGGTTTTGCCTGAGACGCAGCAGCGGCCCGGTCCAGATCCGGAGGTTCAAATCTGCCTTCAGAGTGTGCCGGCGCCATGCAGAAGACTGTGCCTGCTAGCGCGTTCGGCTGCTCTCTCTTTCTCTCTCTCTCCCGCTGATCGGGACCTGTGCGGTGAGTGTGCTTTGCGGGGGGGGAGTGCTAATTTGCTGTTCGGGGGCCTCACGGGCAAGGGCAGCTACTTTCTCGGGGGCAGTAGACCGGACCGGGTTTTCCCTTTTTTCCTGCGATCGCGTCTGCGGTGAATTCAGAGGCCGCGGCTCCGTTTATTTTCTTGTCAGCGCGTTTTTGCGCCCTTTTTGCCTCGCGGCCCTGCCGCGTGGCGGAGACGCGGCTCCTGCACGGGCCAGACGTTTTGGTTCCCGGCCTTCTCAGCTGAGCTGCTCAGCCATTTCCAGGGGAAATAGCATAGGTTGGCATACAATCTTCAGCGCAGTGTGAGGGGGCAGTATTTTCACTTCTCGGTGTAGTCCCAGGCCTAGAGGCAGAGAAGCTTTCAGGATTTTTGATTTCTCTGTTTGCCCCTCTGCAGCTCTGGTTTAGAGTCAGAGCTGCGTTTTTCCAGTGGCCCGGGCCCTCATATTTAGCACCCGGGTTACATTTGAGGCAACCAGTGTTTTATCATGCCCTCCAAACCCCTTTGCATCGTGTGTAGGACGCGGAAAGGCACAAATGCAGGGGTCTGCAAAGATTGTGTGGGGGAGGCCCGGGAGCTGGATAACCCCCCCTCGCAGGCAGTCACAGCTCCGGGGTCCTTGCCAGAGGCCTCGGCTTCCCGGATGCCGGAACTGGCGCAGGAGGAGCCAGTGCCAGGACCATCTTCAGGCTCGGGCGCCCTGGCTTCTCCTATGGTGTTCCCCAATGAGCTCTCTGCCATCTTCTCACAACAGTTTGTGACGCTTCTTCAGCACTCGGCTTTTAGTAATTTTTTGCAGCACAGTCTGCCGGGCGAGTCCAGCGGAGCCGGGAAGCGTCCGGCGTCTCCGCGGATGCCCAGTTCCCCGAGTAGGAGCAAGAAGCCTCGCGGGGACGACAATCTAGGGGACCTCTCTGGACTGTCGGAGAGCCCTCTATCGGATGAGGACACCCGTAGTGTATGTTTGGAGGAAGAGTTAGAAGAGGGTGAGATTTCTGAAAAGGAAGATCAGGCTAGGGTTGTGAGAGTGTTCAGGAGAGAAGAGCTGCCGTCTCTCATTGGAGAGTCGCTTAAAGCGCTCAACATGCCGGAGCCTGCGGCTGTGGAGGACGAGATGTTGGAGGATCCGTTGCTGCAGGTGTTCAGGAAGACTCAAAGGGCATTCCCTGTGCACAGGGTGTTTCAAGAGATGATTCAGGAGGAATGGAATATCCCTGAAGCACCCTTGAAAGGCGCCAGGGTGATGAGCCGTTTGTATCCCTTATTAGACCGGGACAAAGAGATGTTTAAACCTCCCAGGGTGGAAGCGGCAGTCTCGGCAGTGACCAAGAAGACGACCATTCCTGTAGAGGGTAGTGCGGCTCTCAAGGACGTTCAGGATAGGAAGCTGGATGTCTTGCTAAGGCAAGTTTTTGATGTCAATGCTATCTCCCTGCAGGCGGCCATTTGCGGAGCCTGGGTTTCTAGGGCTTGCCTGCGTTGGGCTCAGAAAGTTCAGGAGGGCCAAGAGTCTCCTTTGGCGGGAGAAGCGGCGCGCCTGGAGTCAGGGGCAGCTTACCTATCGGATATCCATTACGATCTTATGTGGGGGCTGTCCAAGAGTATGGCATCGGTGGTGGCGGCGAGGCGCTATCTCTGGTTACGTAACTGGTCTGCCGATACTTCGTCAAAGACTCGGTTGAGCAAGTTGCCCTTTAAGGGGCGTCTGCTGTTCGGCGAGGATTTGGACAAGCTGGTCAAGGACCTCGGGGAGTCCAAGGGCGGACGGTTGCCGGAGGACAAGCCCAGAATTTCTCGGGGGGCACTGGGTTCCCGGGGTCAGTTTCAGGATTTTCGTCGTTTTCGATCCCAAAGAGGTGCTTCAGGGCAACGGGGGCGTTTTCCCTACCGAACCCAGGGTTTCCGGGGTTTTCGGGGAGCGGGCCGAGGTTTCGGTCTTAATTCCTCCTCCTCCCTTAACCTTAAAAAGTCCCAATGAAGTGAGGGGGGCCCAGTCGTCCACCATTCCCGTGGGAGGACGTCTGCGGGAGTTTCTTCCTGCCTGGGCCCGCATTACGACAGATCAGTGGGTGTTGGAGGTTGTTCGCGAAGGCTACGCTCTGGAGTTCTTACGCCCCATGCAGGACTCCTTCGTGCTCTCTCCCAGCAGGACTGTGGCAAAGCGGGCGGCCCTACGGCAGACAGTACAGCGATTACTGGACCTCAGAGCGATTGCGCCCGTGCCCGTAGATCAGTCCGGGTGCGGTCGATACTCCATTTATTTTATTGTCCCAAAGAAAGACGGAGGTATTCGGCCGATCCTGGATCTCAAAGGAGTCAACCGCTGTCTCCGTGTGTCTCATTTTCACATGGAAACCCTGCGCTCCGTCATAGTGGCGGTGCGACAGGGGGAGTATCTCACTTCTCTAGATCTGTCCGAAGCTTATCTTCACATTCCCATACGGCCGGAACATCACAAGTTCCTCAGGTTTGCCGTCCCGTTCGGACATTTTCAGTTCCAAGCATTGCCCTTCGGTCTAGCGACCGCCCCGAGGGTCTTTACCAAGGTCATGGTGGTGGTGGCAGCGGCTCTGCGAAAGGAAGGCATTCTCGTGCATCCTTATCTGGACGATTGGTTGATCCGGACGAAATCGCACGACGACAGCGTGCGGGCCACGGCCCGGGTAGTAAGCTTTTTGGAGAGTCTAGGTTGGATTGTCAATATGTCCAAGAGTCATTTACAGCCTTCCCAGAATCTGGAATACCTGGGGGCGCGGTTCGATACGCGGAACGGCAGAGTGTTTCTTACCAACCAAAGGGCCCTAGAATTGCGGATTCGGGTGCAGAGGTTCCTCAAGCTCCGGACTCCTTCAGCGTGGCATTACCTGCAGTTGTTGGGCACCATGGCGGCGACGATAGAAACGGTTCCGTGGGCGAGAGCTCACATGAGGCCCTTACAGAGGGCTCTGCTTCGCCGGTGGTCGCATCAGCGAGACTCCCTCTCACGGAAACTAGTCTGCCCGGAGGAGGTTCGTCAGACCTTGCTCTTTTGGTTGCTTCCCCAATCGCTAGAGAGAGGGAAGTCCCTCGAATCGCCGGCATGGGTGGCCGTGATGACCGATGCCAGTCTGCTGGGCTGGGGAGCCCATTGTCAGGGCAACTTCGCGCAGGGGCTTTGGGACGCTCAAGAAAGCGCCTGGGCGATAAACCGGTTGAAGCTAAGAGCGGTGTCGCTGGCTTTGCAGGAGTTTCGGATGCTTCTCGACGGGAAAGCGGTCCGGGTGCTGTCGGACAACGCGGCGGCGGTGGCCTATGTCAACAAGCAGGGAGGCACCAGCAGTGTGTCTCTAGAGTCCGAGGCCGAGGCTCTGTGTGCCTGGGCAGATGTCCACCTTCTGAACCTGTCGGCAGCCCATGTAGCAGGGGTAGACAACGTGGAGGCCGACTTCCTCAGCCGGGTAAAAGTGGATCCTGGAGAATGGGTCCTGCATCCCGAGGTGTTCGAGATGGTGGTCCGCAGGTGGGGCAGGCCAGTGTTGGATCTCATGGTGACCTTCGCGTCGGCGAAGTGCAACCGTTTCTACAGCAGGCGCAGGGAACGGATGTCGGAGGGCTTGGATGCTCTCTTGCAGGTCTGGCCGGCGGAGCAGCTTCTGTATGTATTCCCGCCGTGGGTGCTGATCGGCCGGGTCCTACAAAGAGTAGAGGGATTCCGGGGTCATGTCATCTTGATTGCGCCGGATTGGCCACGGCGCCCTTGGTACGGGGACCTGGTGCGGTTGTTGGAGGCAAAGCCCTGGCGTCTCCCCGACAGAACGGATCTGTTATCTCAAGGGCCGCTACTCATGCCTCACGTGGGTCGATTCTCTCTTACGGCCTGGCTCTTGAAAGGGCGCGGTTGACCTCCCAAGGGTATTCTTCGGCGGTTATCTCTACCTTACTCAAGTCCAGAAGGCGTTCCACTTCGTTGTCCTATGTGCGCATCTGGAGGATTTTTGAGGCGTGGTGTGGTGAGCGGCAGTACCAAGCATTACGGGCTTCCCTCCCGCAAATCCTGGAATTTTTACAGCATGGTTTCGAAAAGGGTTTGGCAGCGGCTTCGTTGCGAGTCCAAGTGGCTGCTTTATCTTGTTTCAGAGGCAGACTGGCAGGTCAGTCGCTGGGTGTCCAGCGGGATGTAAAACGATTTCTCAGAGCGGTGTCTCTCGTTAGGCCTCCGGCTCGACAAGTCTTTCCCAAATGGAGTCTTCCCTTCGTTTTGGAGGCCTTAGTGGGGGAGCCTTTTGAGCCGCTGGCTAGGGCGTCACTCAAGGATCTTACTCTGAAGGTGGTGTTTCTCGTGGCCGTGTGCTCGGCTAGGCGTGTTTCCGAATTACAGGCTCTTTCCTGCAGAGAGCCCTATCTTTCTTTCTTTCTGTCTAAGGTGGTGTTGCGGCCGGTGCCGGCTTTTCTTCCAAAGGTGGTCTCGGCGTTTCATGTTAACCAAGAAATTTCCTTGCCGGTACTGCACAGAGATAGCAGTGATTCTTCGGCGCCTAGGCTGCATCTTTTGGATGTCCGGAGAGCTTTAAAGAAATATCTCAAACGGACGGAGTCCTTTCGGAAGTCGGACAGACTTTTTGTGCTTTTCGCAGGGCAGAAAAAGGGTGAAGCGGCCTCTAAGGCATCTATTGCTCGCTGGATTAGGGAGGCCAGTCGGCTTATGTGTTGAAGGGCAGAGTCGTGCCAAATGGTGTGAGAGCACATTCCACGCGGGCTCAGGCTACCTCCTGGGCGGAGGCTCGTTTGGTTTCGCCGGTGGAGATCTGTAGAGCGGCGACTTGGTCGTCCCTCAATACCTTTGCTAAGCACTACCGTCTGAATGTACAGATGGCGGAGGAGACCTCATTTGGATCAGCGGTTCTTCAGGCTGGTTTGCCAGGTCCCTCCCGTTGTTAAGTGTGTATCACTGCTCTGGTATGGACCCAGAGGTTATGGGACTAGACTGGGACACGATCAGGAAGGTGAAATTAGACTTACCTGCTAATTGTAGTTCCTGGAGTGGAACCAGTCTAGTCCCATACCCCTCCCAGAGTTCCTGGGCAAACGAATGTCTGGATTCTCTCTCAGTTTCACGGGTAAGCTGCGATTTCTTTCTTATTACTGTTGGGGCTGTTCCTTCCTTCAAGCAGGGGGTTGGAATGCTCCCACTTTCTCTTAAGCACTGTAATGGGCTGGGAGTTTCTTGCTCTCATTTGCTATTTTACTGTTGTCAATAACATTTACTGTAGTATTTTGGCTTACTTGTTTCTCCGGTGAGTCTTCTTTGTCAATAGGTTACTGGTCAAATCCATCAGGTAAGGGTTTTCAGAGCAATATACTCAAACAAAATACAAAAAATTGCCCTAAATATTGCAAATACTGATCTACAAAATCCTAATGTGTTACTGTGTGATCAGAAATATGATCAAAATACATAAAAAAAAAATTTAATTCTTACTTTTTGAAAACTTCTTTTGTATATATATACTTGGATACAGGTCTTATCTGTATCCAAGTATATATATACAAAAGAATTTTTCAAAAAGTAAGAATTAAAAAAATTTTAAATGTATTTTGATCATATTTCTGATCACACAGTAACACATTAGGATTTTGTAGATCAGTATTTGCAATATTTAGGGCAATTTTTTGTATTTTGTTTGAATAGGTTACTGGTGGCATGAGGCGGGCACCGGAGACTTATACAGATGATGTCACAAAAAGGTGGAGTTTCTCAGTCTCCAAGCTGCTGGATAGGATTGGGAACCCAGAGGTTATGGGACTAGACTGGTTCCACTCCAGGAACTACAATTAGCAGGTAAGTCTAATTTCACCATTCATTACATCATAGGTTTTCTCTCCAGTTCCTGTCTGTACTAGTTTAAAGTTGAGCCATTTAAATATATGTACTTTGGCATAAGATGTGTATCAGGGAGTTTAAAACTAGTAAAAGCTGTAAGAGTGCAATGCAGAAAGTGCGCGGCCATTGGCATAAGCGATAGCACAGTGTCTGCAATAGTGTGGGTACAGAATGCAGGAAGGCATCTAAAGCAAGCATAATGAATGCACAAATGGCTGCACTAACGGCATTTACATTTAGAGAAATGGAGGAGTAGCCTAGTGGTTAGAGCAACTACCTAGAACCCAGAAGATCAAGGGCTTGAATCTCACTAACACTCCTTGGAACCTTGGGCAAGTCACTTTCACCTCCATTATCTTGGAAGAAAAGGCCTGGCATTCTACTTGAATGCCAGGCACTGAAAAAAAAAAAGGTTGCGCCAAAAGTTCAAGTCTGGTGTTGCTCTTTTGCTGTGCTACCCTCCTACCCTACCACCAGGTGGATTCCAATGGAGCACTTCACAAGCTACTTTTTATTCTTTCCAAGCTAATGTTAAGTTGGAAAGAGTAAAGAAAGGTCTGTCTGTCTGTCCATCTATCTTGGGCACAATAACTCTAAAAATTAAACAATAAACTTGGCATGAGGGCAAGACCAGTGAAAAGATACATCACGTTTGAAAATGGGCCAAACTGGACAGGGGCCTCCAGAGAAATAAGTCCCTCCCCCACAAATAAAAGTGGCCAAATCCATTTCTATGGAAGGAGTTCCAGCTTCTGTAGCATAGAAACTTACATATATAGTAACATTGTAAATGGTCCATCTAGTCTACCCAGTAAGTTGGCAAGAGTAGGTGTAGCTGCCCTCCATGGTCACCCCTCTCTATTTGTTGAAGTATACAATGAAGATACATTTATTTTGATTTTATCCTCTTGTTAAGAGATCCACTGGGTCTGTCCCATGCCATTTTGAGTTCAGTCACTGTATTTGCCCCCAGCACCTCCATCGGGAGGGCATTCCAAGCATCCACCACCCTTTCAGTAAAAAAGTATTTCCTGATATTGCTTTTAAGTTTACCTCCTTGCAGTTTTATCATATGCCCTCTAGCTTTACAGCTTCCCCTTCTTTGAAAAAGGTTTGTTTCTTCATTAATGCCCTTTAGGTATTTAAACATCTGTATTCATATCTCTGTGCTGTGAGGGCTTGTGTGCATCAGTGATGCTGAGGGCTAAGCTATCGGTAGCTTAACTACTGGAAGGTTCTCCCAAGATGGACAGGTCTCAGCTGAGGTTCCAAACCAAGACAAACCACCCATCTGGGCAGCAGCAGAATGGGACGGTGTTGGTGGAGGAGGATCACATTTCTGTGACAACAGCAACAACAGTAGAATTAAAATGTGCGGAAGAAAGGCCTGGCAATCTGCTTCCGTGTCTTTCCATGAAAAACCAATGGATAGTGTCAGACGGCTGCCTGGGTGAGAATCTTCACAGTCTTGTCAAGTGCATATATCTATATGATTTGCAAGGTATTGTGGGCAATGTAGTTCATTCACACCAGACACAGCTGCTGACAATAATTTAGTTGTGCTCTTGGGTAAAGCCAATAAGATATTTATTTATGGGGTTATTTCTCCCAACACAGATATGCTTGGTAGCACATAAATCAGGTAACTTGCTTTCAGTGTTAACTTGGAAAAACAAAGTCAAAATCAGGAAAACAACAAATGAAAAGCCACAAAGCAAGAAACAAACTGTTCTTTTCAGGTTAACTTCTGATTACTTCCCACATAGATACAGAAGTGATTCTCTCCTAGCTCACAAGCAATTAGGTAAGGCTTAATTGCTAGCAGATATCCAGCTGAAACCCCTTAGCTGGCTTGCTTTCTACTGTGTAGGTCAAATCCTGCTTCAGGAGCTTTTCTGAGTAGATTAAAGAACAAATTTGTATTTCTTTGTGATGGTTGCTGTACTTTATAACAGAAAGTTACCAACGGAGTTTGGATAGAGAGCAGTCCATAAAAATAGGATCTTCATCTGCTATTATTCCCCCTTGTTCAACAAGCATGGGTTCAATATCATGGATTGGCACAGATGAATCTCTCAATGGAGCACTTTCAGGAGAATACTTGTTTCCCTGCTGTCTTTCAATGTTATAGCTAGGGCATAGATCAGTGTTCATACCTGAGCTTCCATTGCTGTTAGAGTTCCTCTCTATATAGCCTGGCCAGTATGTAGTCCAGTTCTTATGTCCAGCCTTCCAATCCAGATCCCTGGACACTGGATCTCTCTTCACATACCTTCTGGCACGGGTCTTAGGGTCCCTTCCACGTGCAGCCGTCTCCCTCACAGGTAGCATCTGGAGATTCCTAGCTCTGCAGCACCATTCCTCTGGCTTTCCCCAGTCCAATGGCGTATGCTGGCCCTTGGAATACCTCCCAGTATACGTACTGCTTTGGACTCTTCTAGACCTCTCAAAGGCTTTTCTCCTCTTTCTTCCAGAGGGTTTCCTTGCCTCTCTGTCCGTCCGGTTTGGCTTCTGCTTCTGATGATCCTTCAGATGAAACTGATGATCAAGCTCAAGCTGATTCTCAGGATAATGAGCACCATTCTCTGGATATCCAAGGTGATCATGAAGATGGTCATCTGTAGAATAAACTCTACTCTTATTCTGCTTAGATGAGTGCTCCTCCCTAACATAGCGCAGCTGTGCTGAATCAGGTCTTGCCCTTCGAGATGAGTGTTCCATCCTAGCACAGCACAGCTGTGCTGAATCAAGCCCTGCCCTTTGCAATGAGTGCTTGGGGATTACCTCATAGCCCTTTTGATTGAACACACGTTTTCTCACTTCAGCTCCTCTCATGGCTGTTGGAAACCTGGTGCATTCTGGGACTGGTAGTCTTTTATGGCAAAATTCTGTTTTCTCATTTCTACCAGCACTGACAGGTTGCTTGTTCAGAGACACTTCACCTTTTCTATAGCCCCTTCCTGAGCTATGATAAGCTTCCTTATCACATACCCCCCCTGCTTAAGTTATTACGGACTGGTTTCACTGGTGAAACCTCTTTCCTACAGTCCGTAATACCTACGAGAGTGTTATCTTTTTGAAGCTCACTTACTTCCTGACTGGCTTCAGGGTCATTATTATTTACAGGCCTCTCCTTCCAAGACTTAAGTACATTAATATGGTAGGTCTGCCTACGCCCTCTTGCATTTTCTACCATATAAGACACTGGGCTCACTTGTTTAACAACCTTCCATGGCCTCCACTGTACTTCAAATTTTGGGGCAGTTCCTGCTACTTGAACCAAAACCTTTTCACCAATGCTTAATTGGCGGCTTTTGGCCTTTCTATCATACCACCCTTTCTGGCGCACTTGACTGTCCTGCAGGTTCCTCTCAGCAACCTGCGACGTCCTTTTCAAACGTGCTCTCAAGTCACGTAGAAACAGTGGCACCTCCTGACTTCCTGGTTCAGGATCAATCCATTGTTCCCTCAAAATATCTAATAAACCCGTGGAGCCCTACCATACATCAATTCATATGGAGTTACACCTAGGGACATCTGAATTCTTTCCCTGCAGGCATATAAGGCAAAGGGCAATAACATATCCCATTCTTTTACCTCTCCTGCTAACCCCCTTCTCAACATTTGTTTGAGAGTTTAGTTGAATCTCTCCACCAAACCGTTTGATTGTGGATGGTAGGCTGAGGTTTTCACGTGATGAATGCCAAAGGCATCCCAGACCTGGGCCAAATATTTGGATACAAAATTGGACCCTCGGTCAGTCAACACCTCTCTTGGGAATCCCACTTCACAAAACAATTTTACTAGCTCTAAAGCTATTGTTTTTGCAGAAACATTCCTCAATGGTATGGCCCAGGGAAACCTTGTTGCCTGATCTACCATAACTAGGATGTATTGGAAACCTCGGGGCGTTTTGACTAATGGGCCTACAATATCCATGGCAATGCGACCAATTGGGTCTGTGATAATTGGCATGGGGATCAATGGCACCACCGGTGGGTGAGCCGCTGTAACTCGCTGACACGCTGGACATGCAGCACAAAACTGGGCAGTTTCTTTGAAGATACCTGGCCTGTAAAAACGCATAAGTATTTGATCCAGCGTTCCTTGCATCCCTTTATGACCTCCAACTGGATGATCATGGGCTAATCTAAGTACTAGCCCTTTGAAAGTTGTGGGTACCACCAATTGTTTACGTATGGTCCCATTCCTGGGGTCCTGACTCTCTCTATATAATATATCATTATCTAGTCTGAATCTGGGCAATTCCTCCCTGACCTCCTGAGCATACTTAAAAGCTCGGGTGAGAGCTTGATCAGCTCGCTGCTCTTGTGGAAAGTTAGGAAACTTTGCCATTAACTCAGCTGGCACCCAGGGTAAACTTTGACCAGCTAACATCTCAGCCCTACCCTGTGCTCTGCAAAGTCTCTCACGCCGCTTTTGTGCTTTCAACTTTCTTACTTTACCAGATGATGGGGTTATTAAATCATCATGAGAGGGTAAGTCTCCTAATAACTCTGCCTGCTCCCCCTCCTCCTTCTGCTGGCTCTCTACCTTAGCCTGCGAGCGGGTGGATACAAGGCCCCTCTTATTACCCATAGTTTGGCCTTCTGGAAGCTGAACCATCTTTTTAGCTAGGGACTGAGGACTTCCAAAGAAAGGCCCGGGAGCTATTTCCATTATTAAACCTTCTCCCTCCTTCTTTCCTAGCCCTTCCACTAGACCCTGCTTAAATCTTGGCCAGTCCTTTCCTAGAACCAAATCAAAGGGTAGCCTAGGCACCACTGCTACCAGGACTTCCTCTTGTTCCCCCAGGCACTTAACCTCTAGCCTATAGGTGGGATATGATGTTGCAGCACCATGAATGCATCCGATGTGAACTTGGCTTTCAGGGGTTCTAGGCACAAATCCTTCTTGGGCCTCTATTCTCTTCCAAAGCCTTTCTGACATCATACTCTGGTCTGCCCCAGAGTCCAACAAAGCATTTATGGTAATTCCTTGCACATCAACCATCAAAAGAAATCCTTCCTTGGGCTGTTCTAACTCCACACCCATTAAGCTAGTGTGTGACTGGCATCCTTTTTCTAAGTGTCCCCATTTTCCACACTTGAAACATTTCTTTTCACTCCCCTGTGTCATCTGGTTTGGCACAGTACATTTATTTTCAGAAACATTTTTAATTATTCTCTTTTCTGATACAGCACATCTAGCCTCAGCACCAATCTTCAGAGGGCCACCCATTCTATGGCAAGCCTGCGTGGCTTCCAAGAATCTCTCTGCTAGCATGATTGCCTCTCCAAGATTTTGGCAATTTTGCTGTATAAGGAAAGTGTGCAAATCTTTAGGCACCCCAGACATAAATTGTTCAAGCATTATAATATCTAATAACATTTCTACCGTCTTTTGCTCAGGCTCCAACCATTTTACAGCTAAACCTCTGATTCTCTGACTCAGAGCCCTGGGTGTTTCACCCACTCTCAATGTAATAGCTCTAAACATTCGCCTATACTCTGAAATAGACAACCCTAGGCGATCTCTAATAGCAGCCTTTACATCCTTATAATTCAAAGCCTGGGCTGCTGGCATTGCTCTGTAAGCTGCAAGCGCCTCTCCAGTTAATGAGGCTGCCAGCCTTACTGCCCACTGGGTCTCTGGCCATGCTAATGCTTGTGCCACTCTTTCAAAAGACTCTAGAAAATCATCAACATTATCATCTGGAGTTAGCTTCCCAAAACTAAATGCCCCAATCCCTTGATTTGAGTCCCACACTGTCCACATGTGGTGTACCAGTATTTACTGCTGGTCTTGCATCTGTTCCACTTTGGTTCTTCAGCTCAACTAGGGCTTGCACCAGCTCAAGCACTGGCCTCTGCTGGTCCATTAAGGCTCTCATAGCGGTGTCCTGAGCCTGCTGTGCTAGCTCCTGCTGCCTGCTGAACTGGGCTGCCATCCACTGAGCTAGTTCCTTTGAATCCATCTTGAACCCTGTAAGAAAATACAAAGAAAAAAAAACACAGTGCACCACCTTCCAAACAGGTGTTTTTTTCTACACTCTTTTTTTTCAATTACCCCTGTGCCTTACTCCCATCCACCACTAGACATGCCCAGGTACTTATTACCTTGTCTCAGTGATGAATCCAGAACTGCACAGGGTCTTTTCCTCCTGGGACATCCACTTCTCCTCCAAAGTGCAGTTGAGGGAAAATCTTTTTTTCCAGCTTTAAACTTGAACTTTAGTTGTAATCCTCAGCAAGTAAATCCCTTTTGTGCAAAAGCAATCCGAAAAACTATGCCATTTGTCAGACGGCTGCCTGGGTGAGAATCTTCACAGTCTTGTCAAGTGCATATATCTGTATGATTTGCAAGGTATTGTGGGCAATGTAGTTCATTCACACCAGACACAGCTGCTGACAATAATTTAGTTGTGCTGTTGGGTAAAGCCAATAAGATATTTATTTATGGGGTTATTTCTCCCAACACAGATATGCTTGGTAGCACATAAATCAGGTAACTTGCTTTCAGTGTTAACTTGGAAAAACAAAGTCAAAATCAGGAAAACAACAAATGAAAAGCCACAAAGCAAGAAACAAACTGTTCTTTTCAGGTTAACTTCTGATTACTTCCCACATAGATACAGAAGTGATTCTCTCCTAGCTCACAAGCAATTAGGTAAGGCTTAATTGCTAGCAGATATCCAGCTGAAACCCCTTAGCTGGCTTGCTTTCTACTGTGTGGGTCAAATCCTGCTTCAGGAGCTTTTCTGAGTAGATTAAAGAACAAATTTGTATTTCTTTGTGATGGTTGCTGTACTTGATAACAGAAAGTTACCAACGGAGTTTGGATAGAGAGCAGTCCATATAAATAGGATCTTCATCTGCTATTATTCCCCCTTGTTCAACAAGCATGGGTTTAATATCATGGATTGGCACAGATGAATCTCTCTATGGAGCACTTTCAGGAGAATACTTGTTTCCCTGCTGTCTTTCAAGGTTATAGCTAGGGCATAGATCAGTGTTCATACCTGAGCTTCCATTGCTGTTAGAGTTCCTCTCTATATAGCCTGGCCAGTATGTAGTCCAGTTCTTATGTCCAGCCTTCCAATCCAGATCCCTGGACACTGGATCTCTCTTCACATACCTTCTGGCACGGGTCTTAGGGTCCCTTCCACGTGCAGCCGTCTCCCTCACAGGTAGCGTCTGGAGATTCCTAGCTCTGCAGCACCATTCCTCTGGCTTTCCCCAGTCCAATGGCGTATGCTGGCCCTTGGAATACCTCCCAGTATACGTACTGCTTTGGACTCTTCTAGACCTCTCAAAGGCTTTTCTCCTCTTTCTTCCAGAGGGTTTCCTTGCCTCTCTGTCCGTCCGGTTTGGCTTCTGCTTCTGATGATCCTTCAGATGAAACTGATGATCAAGCTCAAGCTGATTCTCAGGATAATGAGGACCATTCTCTGGATATCCAAGGTGATCATGAAGATGGTCATCTGTAGAATAAACTCTACTCTTATTCTGCTTAGATGAGTGCTCCTCCCTAACACAGCACAGCTGTGCTGAATCAGGCCTTGCCCTTTGAGATGAGTGTTCCATCCTAGCACAGCACAGCTGTGCTGAATCAAGCCCTGCCCTTTGCAATGAGTGCTTGGGGATTACCTCATAGCCCTTTTGATTGAACACACGTTTTCTCACTTCAGCTCCTCTCATGGCTGTTGGAAACCTGGTGCATTCTGGGACTGGTAGTCTTTTATGGCAAAATTCTGTTTTCTCATTTCTACCAGCACTGACAGGTTGCTTGTTCAGAGACACTTCACCTTTTCTATAGCCCCTTCCTGAGCTATGATAAGCTTCCTTATCACAATAGTCACAACAAAACAAATTGCACTATAGTGCTGGAAGATGAGACCCCCAGGTCGGAAGGCACTCAACTGGCTACTGGGGAGGAGTTGAAGACTTTTCAGAGTAAAGCCAGCATTTATGATTTGGTTGGATCAAAGCCCTTAGGACATCTGACTGCTGATGTAGCTGTGCATGAAAAGAGAGTCAAAAGCTGCAAAGATGTTTTACATATTGGGACATGGAATGTACAAAGCATGAACCAAGGGAAGTTGGAGGTGGTCAAGAATGAAATGGAATGTGTACAACTCGATCTGTTGGGAGTCAGCGAACTGAAATGGACTGGTATCACGCACTTTGCATCTGATGATCACATGGTCTGCTATGCTGGAAATGAAAGTCAAAGAAGAAATGGTGTTGCGTTTATAATTAAGAAGAAACTTGCAAGAACTGTAATGAAATACAATGCAATCAGTGAACGCTTAATTTCTATTCGTCTACGAGAAATGCCCATCAACAAAACTATAATTCAAGTATATGCCCCAACAACAGCTGCAGAAGAGGATGAAGTTGATGAGTTCTACGAACAAATACAAGCTGAAATTGACAGAACAGGCAAACAGAATATCCTGATAGTCATAGGTGACTGTAACACAAAAGTTGGCAACATAGAAGAAGGCAAAGTGGTTGGAAAATATGGACTTGGCAACAGAAATTAAGCCGGAGAAAGACTGATAGAATTCTGCAAGTCCAATGATCTATTCACTCAAACACCTTTCAGCAACACAAATCACAACTGTACACATGGACTTTACCTAATGGATTGTACAAAAATCAAACTGACCACATCTGTGGAAGTCAACGATGGATAAGCTCTATAACATCAACAAAGACAAAACCTGGAGCTGATCTTTAGTACAGTTCACCAACTGCTAGTATGCAAACTCATACTAAAGTTGAAAAAGAGCAAGCCGCTCATGAATGTAGCAAAATATGACTTTGAGAATATACCATCAGAATTTAAAGATTATCTGCAAAATTGATTTGATGCTTTAGATGCAAATGACAGAGCTCCAGAAGAGTTATGGGATGACATCAAGAAGGCTGTGTTGGAAGAAAGTGAGAAGTCTCTACAAAAGGTAAAAAAGCAAAAACGGCCAAAATGGATGAACGAAGAAACTCTGAAAATTGCCCAGAAATGCAGAGAAGCTAAAGCCAGAGGAGAAAGAGAGTGTCACACACCCACCTTCCCCCTCTAGGGTAATATAGGTAGTTGCCTAGAAGGGTTGGCAGGTGGGACCACAGTATTTATATGGACCTTGAAATGCTGTAACCTGGTATCCATGTAGTTGTGAGGCCAAGTGAATCACAGCCAAGGTTAAAGAGGTTAACAATAAGTTTATTGTCGCACAGGAATTTTCATACACCTACTTCCCCAAACACCGAAATAAGATGTTGGTGCTTGTTGTGCCAAATAAAGAAAGAACGATAACAAAGTCCTCCTGATGCTTCTCAGGCAATTACTTCAAACAAACATATCTTCTCAAACTTCTTTCCAGGTTTTAAATACAAGTGCTTTTCCTCAGACTAAGCACTGCTTCTGGTACTAGGTCCAAACATAAGCAACTTCACAGCATTGCGTTTAGTTTCACAGCTGCACAAAGAGTGTTGAGTTTCCACTCAGGCAGAACGCTGCCTTTCTTCATATAAAATTCAAGTAAAACAATCAGGCTTTCTTAGCACTTATTACTAGAGTGACTTTTACAGCTTTCACTCTTTCTGGCAAAAACCACAGTCCATATCAGAATAACTATCCTCTGATAAAGGTGCTTCAGTTTGCATCGGCTCCACTTCCGCAGTTGATATGTCCTTATTTTTAGGTTTAGGTAAGTCCACAGACTTCCACTGCTCTATAAGTGCATTAAGCTGCTTCCACTTAGTTTCATTCAACCTTCTGGGTACATGCAAGGATTTAGCATTACCAGCACTTTTAAACACGGTGTTAAAAGGGCTCACCTTTCTCCTGGCATGACTAAGATTCTTTCTTTGGTTAGGAGGTAAACATTTGTCTTGGTACTGCCTCCCTGGCTCCTGTGTAGCAAGTTGCTCCGCAAGGTCTGACCTCCCCGTTCTGCTCTGTAGCCTGCAATTAGCTGTTTGTTTAGAATCAGCTGGGCTGTACTCAGAACTGGAGCTTCTGACACGCTGTCTGCCTTGGGAATATCTTTGCAGTTTAACAAGTGGCAATTTCCTTCTGCCCAACCTCCCACGTGTGACTGTAGCTTCCAAGGAAGATTCTAGAGATGTACTTCTATCTCTTCTGGGCAAGGTTTTAAAACTCTTCTCCCCAGGTTTAAAGTGACCTCTAATCTGTTTCTCCTCTTTGCTTGACTTGGGGTAGTTCCTACCTGGAAGCTTTTCCAGACGCCTCTCCAGAGTTCTCTCTGACTCTCTGCAATCTGGCTGGCACCTCTCCAAGCCCCTTAGGCTATCCTGGTAATGGCTGCCTCTTTTCCTGCTTCTTCCAGTCCTCAGCTTTCTGGCTTGATCCCACTCAATATCTGAGTCTCCTCCAGAAGCTGAACCTTGAACTCCCTTTGTCCTTCCAGTCTCAGTCTCACTTTCAGTTTCCTTCTCAGCAGCTGCTCCTCTACCAACTGCTCCTTCCTGATTAAGAGGACGGGGCTGCCCTATCAGCTTTGACTCCGCCCCTCTCTCCCCCACGTCAGCTCCCTGGGTTATCCTGGAGCTGGGGCGTGGCTCTCTTTGTGTTCTCTTGTGCAGAGAATCTTTCTGGGCTACAACTTTAACCCTTTCTTGACCTGCTTTACTGACAGCTTCTACTGAAAAGAACTGCTTTAAAGCCTTATTCCTAGGTTTTAAACCTTCTGCCTTGTCACAAGAGGCAATTGCAGAACTGAACAGAGATTTCCAACGTGCAGCAAGACAAAACAAGGAGAAGTACTACAATGACACATGCAAAGAAATAGAAGCAGAAACCATTAGAGGAAGGTGAAGATCGACTTTCCTAAAGCTATGACAATTAAAGAAAAAATTCCAGCCTCGAATAAGAATGTTACAAGATGCTCAAGGATCCATGTTGAATGATGCTGAGAAGATCAAGAAAAGGTGGAAAGAATATACAGAGCCATTATACCATAAAGATCAAGTGGACCAACAGCCATTTCAACCTGTACTTTATGATCAGGAACCATTGGTGATGAAGAAGAAGTTGAAGCAGCATTGAAAACCTTATCAAAGAACAAAGCACCTGGCATTGATGTCATTCCTAAAGAAGTATTACAGCAATCTGATGCAGCTGTTATCATACTTACAAGAATCTGCCAGGATATTTGGAAGACAACATCATGGCCAACTGACCGGAAAAGATCTGTGTTTATACCAATACTAAAGAAAGGTGATCCAACTGACTGTGGAAATTATTGCACAATCGTTTGAGCCCACATGCCAGCAAGATTCTACTCAAGATTTTTCAGCAGGGACATAGAAAAAGACCACATGGCCTATCTAGTCTGTGCTTCCATATCAATCACTACAACAGTCCCCTTTTTTCCTTTACAGATCCTCTGTGTTTGTCCCATGCTTCTTTGAATTCAGATACTGTCCTCATCTCTACCACCTCCACTGGGAGACTATTCCACGGATCCACCACTTTTTCCGTAAATAAATATTTCCGCATATCACTCCAGAATCTATCCCCTTTCACCCTCATCCCATGTCCCCTCGTAGCAGAGCTTGCTTTCAATTGAAAGATGCTCTCCTCCTGTGCATTTATGCCACAAAGGTATTTAAATATCTCAATCATATCACATCTATCCTGCCTTTCCTCTAAGGTGTACATATTAAGATCCTTAAGTCTGTCCTCATATGCTTTATAATGAAAACCACTAACCATTTTAGTAGCCACCATCTGTACTGACTCCAGCCTGTTTATATCTTTTTGAAGGTGCGGTCTCCGGAATTGCACACAATACTCCAAATGAAGTTGCACCAAAGACTTATACAGAGGCACTATCACCTCCTTTCTTCTGCTGGCCATTCCTCTCCCTATCCATCCAAGCATCCTTCTAGCTTTTCTACATGTTTAGCTACTTTAAGATCATCAGACACAATCACGCCTAGGTCTACAACCATACCTGGAACGAGAACTGCGTGAAGTGCAAGCAGGGTTCAGGAAAGAGCAAGGAATGAGAGACATCATCGCAGATGTGAGATGGATCCTTGAAAAAACTAAAGAATACCAAAGGGATATCCATATGTGTTTTATTGACTACAGCACGGCTTTTGACTATGTAAACCATAACAAACTCTGGGTCACATTAAGAAGCATGGGTATGCCAGAACATCTGATCGTTCTCTTGCACAACCTTTACATTGATCAAGAAGCAAGAGTTCGAAGTGATGGCGATCTGAAGCATTTGCTTCTCAAGATCAAGGAACATAGTCTTAAAATGGGCCTGTACCTTAATGTAAAGAAGACAAATATCCTGACAACTGATAAAATCCATAAGTTCATTGTTGATGGAGAAGAAAAAGAAATAGTGGACAACTTTAGCCTACTTTGATCAACATCAATAAAGAAACAGTCAAGAAATCTGATGACGCATTGCTCTTGGCAGAATGGCTAGGAAGGACCTAGACAAGATTCTCAAGAGCAGAGATGTCTCTCTTCATACAAGGATTTGACTTGTTCAAGCCATGGTATTTTTCAATAACGTCATATAGATGCGAAAGTTGGAAAGATAGGAAGAAAACTGATGCCTTTTAATTATGGTGCTGGCAATGAATATTGTGTATACCATGGACTGCCCAAAGAACAAACCAGTCAGTACTGGAGGAAATCAAACCTAAACTTTCTTTAGATGCTCAGATGACAAGACTTCGACTTTCATACTTTGGACACATCATGCAAAGAGAGAGATCATTAGAGAAAGTCATCATGCTTGGCAAGGTAGAAGGTCAACACAAAAGAGGAAGGCCAGCAATGAGATGGATCGATACAATAACAGCAGCTATGGGTGCCACTTTGTCAACAATGAGCTGCCTGACTGAAGACTGAATACAGTTTAGGACAACTATCCAGTGGGTCGCCATGAATCAACACTGACTCGACCGCACTTTACAACAACAACATTCATATCTCCCCTGTCCCTCATCTCTTCTAGGGTATACATATTTAGGTCTTCAAGTCTCTTCTCATACATTTTCTGTCACAAGCTCCAAATCATTTTGGTCACCTTCCTCTGAACCGCTTGAAATTTTTGAATATCCTTTCTAACATATGGTCTCTAAAACTGAACACAATGACTTGTACAGTGGCATTAAGACCTCCTCTTTTCTGCTGGTTATTCCTCTCTATTTGCAACCCAGCATTCTTCTGGCTTTGGCTACCACCTTGAGATCCTCAGAAACAATCACTCCATAGTCCTGCTGGTGTGTACACACTAACCTTTTGCCCCATAGTGCATATAATTCCCTTGGATTTCTGCATCCCATATGCATGTCTCTGCACTTCTTTGTATTAAATCTTAACTGCTAAGCAGTAGACCATTCTTCCAGCTTTTGTAGATCTTTCCTCATATTGTCTGCTACCTCAGAGGAGTTCACTCTACTGCAAATTTTCATGTCATCTGCAAAAAGGCAGACTTTTCCCTTCAGTCCTTCAGCAATATCGCTCACAAATACATTGAACAGTACCTGTCCCAAGACTGATCCCTGGGGCACATCACTACTCACCTTATCACCACCTTCTGATCCATTTCACTACCTTGGGGCCCATCTCCAGGCTGCTTAGTTTATTGATAAGTCTTCTATCAGGAATACTGTAGTATCAAAGGCTTAGCTGAAATATAGGTAGATCACATCCATCGCATGCCCTTAACAAAGTTCTCTGGTTACCCAGTCAAAGAACTCAATCAAATTTGTTTGGCATGATCGTCCTTTGGTAAAGCCATGTTGTCTCAGATCATGCAACCCATTGTTTTCTTGAAAGTCTACTATTCTTTCTTTAAGGAGTGCCTCCATTACTTTTCCCGCCACTGAGGTAAGGCTTACCGGCCTATAGTTTGTCACCTCTTCCCTATTACCACTTTTGTAAAGAGGTACCACATACAGTGAAACATAGCACTAGGGAATTGCTCCTTTCAAACTCTATCTCCCCAAACTGATGTCACTCCATGCACTGTGCTCCTTAAACTGTCATGTGCAAGGGCTCTGCATGTGGATGGATGAGTGGCTCTGGGCAGTCACTATCCCTGATCAGACCAGAACATAGCTTCCGCTCAGCGTTAAAATAAATGATACAGACTTGTATTTCTTCTGGTTAAAGAAAAACAAACAAAATAAAACCCATATGGTTTTCCACAGAGATGTGCTCCTACACGATTCCCCCCTTAGGAATTCAGTAATCACTATAAAGAGCTACTTTGCAGGAAAGCAAGAGCTCCTTTAAATACTAGCATGGCTTTATAATGTCCAAATCCATGAAAGAAAAAGAACACAGCCCCTTTTAAAGATAGGCCACTGTCTAAGCAGTTTTAGGGGTTCCAAACATTCCATGGTATGGCTTGGCCCGATCTAGCAAAGGAAACCAAAGAGGCATTATATTACTGTGCTCCACGATGCCTCTCCTGCCTAGGTATGCAGCCTGCCTTTCAGTGTGCAATAATTTTCAGCATACTGTTCAGGAGTTGAGTCCTTCAATTCTGTCCAAGAAAGGTTGATGTGTCTTCAGTAGCAGACTGGCTAATCCACTGAAGAGGGCTTTAAACTAGATTCATTGAGGATGGGTGAAGAAAGCCCCCAGGTAAGTGAAAGCTCCCAGGTAAGTGAAACATTAAATACCTTTATGGAAATGGCTAAAGGAGCAACATATGGAAAGCAGTGTGTATAAATGTCCATAGCATGGGAAATAAGATCCCAGATGTTGAGGCTTTAATGGGAGAGGCTGATTTGGATTTAGTGGCAGTAACAGAGACATGGTTCATGGACAACCATGACTGGCATGTAACTATACCAGGCTATACTTTATTCAGAAAGGACAGGGTACGAAGAAGGGGAGGAGGAGTGGCATATGTAAAAAATAATATTAAAGCTATGGAAATACAGGGCTTAAAAGGGAGAGAAGAGGCACTGTGGGTTAAACTAGAAAGAGGCGTGATTTACAGACCTCCCTCACAAGAGAAAGAGGTGGACGGAGAGTTAATTGAAGACATGTGCAGCATTGCTAGGAAAGAGAAAGTTCTACTGATAGGGGATTTCAATATGCCAGATGTTGTTTGGCACATCCCTGCTGCAGTATCATCTAGAAGTAAGAAGATCCTGGATTCTCTAAAGGAAAAAAGGGGACTGTTGTAGTTGTTGATATGGAAGGACAGACTAGATAGGCCATGTGGTCTTTTTCTGTTGTCATGTTTCTTTGTTTCTAATTCAAACAACCAGGCTTGGTCTCTGCAAACTATTCCAATTCTGTTTTTCCTCACAACAGTCCAAGGCCTAAATCACCGACTTGTTCTCACTGGGCAGAGGGGAATCCTCTCCCTCATTCATTTTTATGCTTGTTCCAAAATGGCAAAAAGAAAACACCTGACTAGCCCGTTTCCAGATAGTCCATGCCAGCATCTTCAATATAACTACACGTCATCTCCTCTCTGGCTTCTGTTATCTCCTCAGGGTTGTCAGGCAGGAAGACAGGAGACCTCGCCCCTGAGTAGTTCCTCCTCCTGGCTTCAAGTACATAGACCTGATTTTCGAAGGCACCTACACTAGTGCCCCGCCTCTGTTCTGCCCCGGAACAGCCCCACAAGCCCCGATTAAGTCTCCTACACACCCTGGTGCTATCCGGTTCGCATTGGGGCTTGTGGGGGTGTTCCGGGGCAGGGCAGAGGCGGGGAATGGTGCTAACCAGATAGCAGCAGTTTTGGATGTTGCCCAGTTAGTGCTTTGTGCCTTGACGATAGGTGAGGAAAACCCTCGCCTATCTCTAAGGTGCCAGGGTTAACCGGGCAGCATCCAAAATTGCTGCAGACCAGTTCGGCTCGGCAGCTTTCTGGCTGTGTGGTGAACCCCAGATTTTCACTTCTTTCGCTGCGGGGTCGGCGGGTGGCTATGGCACTTAGCCCTTCCCAACTGAAAATCGGGCCTGTAGAACTCACTGATCAAATCCTCCTCTCTAGTTAGCCAGGATACTACTATTTTATGAAGTCAGGATATGGCCAGGAGCTGCCAAAAGGGTATCGGCAAATTGCTGGAGTCTGTCACCATGGGGGCATCTGCTAGAACTTGGCGTGGCCGTGGGCAGTTACCCAGGGAACAGGGCTGCACTATTTTCAGGGACCATTTTTGGGTCCTAGTAACTTTGGTTCCTAGGGACTTGCCTTCAATTTCCTACCTCAGAGGAATAATGTTCCCTGGGGGCCAAATTCAGAATTAGTAATGCACTTAGCAGAGCTGCTAACTGTATTAATAGCAGCGAGCAGGATATTCAGGGCTGCTGAATATTCCCTCCTAACTCTGCTAAATGCCCCAATGCTGACCATGTAGCATTAGAGCACTGTGGGGCAGCGCTCGAGATAATTGATCAGTGTCGAGATTCAGCCACTGGCCAGTTACCTTAAACTGCTTAAAGTTAGGAACTTTAAACACTGGTCTAACTTCAGCCGATTTAGCTCAGCAGACAGCTGCTGAATAACGCCACTGCCCAGTTAGCTAAAATGCTATCCGGCAGATGGGATCTTCAATGCCAGAGGCAGGATCTTCCCTGACATCGAATATCTGGGTCTGCGTTAAAGTGGCAATGGCAAACTACTTTAAATGTGCTGGCTGCCACTAAATATCGACCCCCCCTCCCCTGCTCTGTTGCAGATCCGCTGATTGTATTTGGTCCGTTTATGGGGGATGGTGAGGGAGTTGCTGGTGGTTTGTCTGGTTGTTCTGTTGTGGGTGGGTTGGGGCAGTAGAGTGCAGAGCTGGGAAGTCTGAGTTTGGTAGAGGGCTTTGTGAATAAGTAGGGCAGGTTTGTATTTGATTCTTGCTTCGAGAGGGAGTATGTGCAGCTCCCTCAGGACTGGGGTAATGTGATCTTGTTTTTTTGCTTTCTGGATAATTCTTGCTGTGGTATTTAAGGCAGTTCGTAGTGGGTTGATGTGGGTGGCAGGTAGTCCATGGTAGATTATATTGCAGTAGTCCAGGTGGGGAGTGTCATGGCTTGCATGACTGTCCTGAAGTTCTGCGGTTCGATGAGAGCTCTGAGGCGTTGTACTGTTTTGCCTTGTGGAATATTATTACGGTAGTTTTTTTGATCTGTTGCTTGAGTGTGAGCACTTGGTCTATGATGATTCCTAGGTATTTTATGTGTGGTTGAATTTGTATTTGTGTGGCTCCTATGTTGAGGTGTGTAGGTGGTGTGAAGTCTGGGTCTTTGGTTACTATGAGGGGTTTTTTATGTTGATGGATAGGTTGTTCTTTTATAGCCAGCTGGAGACTTCTATGAAGCAGTCTGATAGGTGTTCATTCATTGGGTTAGTGGTTGTGATTGGACCATAGACCCTGTCCATATATAACCTCATCAAAATAGAACCTACCCATAATCTCCAAAGGAGAGACCAGTTAAATAAATTAACCCCACCAAAAGAATTCATTAGGGCCAATAAATCCACTAACAAGAAAGCCTTCTCCCACGCAGCCCCCATCTTGTGGAACACAATCCCAATAGAATTAAGACAATTACCTGAAATAATGGAGTTCAGAAAAAACTCAAAACACACTTATTTACAAAGCATTATGGATCTATGACCAGCTCATCTCTCACCTCTCAGCTAGATAAAGGATAATCCTACCCCAGGTAATACATTTTTCAACAAAGGAATGAAGTGCTGTAACCCTAAGACAAAATGATTAAGAAAAATGAAAACAAAACTATGTATATAGTTTAATTCTGTTCAATTGTACATAGTTCACTAATTGTTAATTGTTATTTGTTAACTGTAATTACCTAGCTACAAATTGTTATATGTAAAAACAGATCACCCTGTTTATTGTTGTTATATGGAAACCGCACCTGATCAATGGAAGGAGCGGTATATAAATAATCTGTTAATTAAATTAAATTAATTAAATAGAGCATTATGTCAGCTGCATAGATGTGGTAGTTGATGTTATGGGCGCGTATGATTGAGCAGAGTGGTTGCAGGTAGATGTTGAAGAGCATGGCAGATAGTGTGGATCCTTGAGGTACTCCTTGGTGTTGCTGAAAGGGGGGGGAAGGTCGCTGTGTTTGTGCGGATCAGTTGTTGTCTATTGGTTAGGTAGGAGTGGAACCATTGAAGTACAACATTTTTGATGCCAATTTATTGGAGTCTGTGTAGGAGGATGTTGTGGGAGATGGTGTCAAAGGCTGCAGATATGTCCAGGAAGATCATAGCATATCCAGAGTGCTTGGCCTGTGTGCCTTTGAGAGTGTTCATTAGTGATGTCATGAGGGTCTCGACTCCATGGAATGGACGGAAGCTATGTTGTTGCGGGTCCAGTATGTTGTTGGTATCTAGGTGGTCTTGAAGTTGTTGCTGAACTATCTTCTCAGTGATTTTGGTGGTGAACGGAAGACTTGCTATAGGTCTGAAGGAGGCGGGGTCAAGGGGATCCAGGTTGTGTTTTTTTAGGGTTGGGCGGATGATTGAGGTTTTGAGGATGTCTGGCATGCGTCCTTGTCTGAGGGATTCATTAACAATGTGGGTTAGTGGTGCGCTTAAGTCCTCTTTGGTTTTCTTTATCCATTCTGCAGGGCAGGGATCTAGTGGAGAGGTGGTGGTGTTTAGGTGGGAGATGGTGGATTCTATTTTTTCTTTTGTGATTGTTTCGAATGTGCTCCAGTCTATGTCTATGGTGGTAGGGTGGGTTGTTGTCTCTGCATTCAGTTGTGGATTTTGTGGTTGTTGAAGCTGCTTGTATTGGCGCGCTAGTAGTTCTGGTGGGATGTTCGGTAGTTGGTCGGAGTGGTTGGGTGCCTTTGTTAGTTTCTTGAAAATCCCAAAGAGTTCACGTGGTTTGTTTATTGAGGTGTTTATGATCTTCGAGTGGTAGGTCTTTTTTGCTTTATCGGTTTCTGTGTGGTAAGCGTCTAGTTCACACATGTATTTTGTTTTGTCGTCCTCTTTTTTGGTCTTTCTCCATTTTCTTTCCGCTCTTCTGAGTTTGGTCTTTAGTTTCCGTAGGTTGGGGTGAACCATCAGGCTTTTTTTGAGGTATGTCTGGTTTTGGTCATGTTTGCTGTTGCACTGGATGCGGAGGAGATCGTGGTATTCCATTTGTAGATTAGGTCATCGATATTGGTGGAGCTTGTTTGGAGTTTAGGTAGTATTTGTGCTCCTCATGCATTCACTGCACTATGGTCATTGCACTATAGAGCCGATGCACAAAACCTTAGTGTGGGTTTCTCTGGCACTTCTGCTGTGCTAGGCTTGCTCTCGGATGTAGAAAGCAAGCTAGAGCAGAAAAAACTTCCTTGCTAAATTGTAGCGCAGTGGGCATGCAAATTGCAAGCAAAGTGCTGCATATTTAATTGCATCCATTGTAAAAAAAAAGCTGGACTGAAACTTAGCTTGTTTTCTTACATTATTTTTAATACTGGATATTTACACCAGCTTTGGGCAGACATAAAGATCCAGCCAGGAGCAAAAAGATCATCTGAGCTGAAGGCTGACAAATAATTTGCTCTTATATATAATCTTTATTTATTTATTTACATTCTCTTATATACTGTGCTATTCTGCATCAGTGTGGTTTATATTGAACAAACTGAAATTACATTGAACAGGGCATTATAACTTGGAGATAACTATTTTACAGGGAACACGGGCTATGGAGGGTTAAGTGGCTTGCCAAAGACCACAAGGAGCACCTGTGGGACTAGAAACCCCAGTCCTTCCGGCCCAAGGTTGCTGTCCTCTAGTGGGATTTGGACCTCCGACCTTCCGGCCTGAGGTACCTTTCCCCAACTACTAGGCCACTCCTCCACTCTGGCCTAGTGGTTGGGGCAAGGTACTTTAAGGTACTTCAAAGCCACCAACAAAAGTAGCTACACTACCATCATCAGATAGCATTATCAACTTTCTTGGTACGTTATCTAGGATTACTGAACATTGTCATGATGCCTGAATGTAAATAATATTTGTAAATAGTTCCCCTTTGTTATCCAATTTTGTATACCTGTTCTCTGTAAACACAGAATTCTGGTAATTTTGTTTCATGTAAACCGCGCTGATACCAAATAGCACAGTATATAAAAGATTATAATAATAATATAATAAGGTGTTATTCCATGTAAATGTGTTAACTGTGGTACTTGTTATCTCATATGTTATTTGTTCTATATAACTGATGTTCTGTTCACTGTAAACCACTTTGACCCAGTGAAAAGCGGTATATAAGCCTAGCTAAATAAATAAATAAATAAAATAAAGGCTGACACTTCACCGCAGATGATCCAGGCATTGGGAAAAGCCCCTGATGCCATGGCATAATGTCGGGGGCCAATGCCCCACCCAGACATACTAACAGTAACATAGTATATGATGGCAGATAAAGACCAGTATGGTCCATCTAGTCTGCCCAGCAAGATAGCAAGAGTAGGTGCACTTGCCGCTCTGTGCAGGTCACCCCTCCCCATGCCTTTGTTTAGGGGTGTACCCACCACTCCGTGTAGGTCACCCCTATTTGTTGAGACATAACAGATAATTATGTTTATTTTGATTTTATTCTGTTACTATAAAGGGATCCACTGTGTCTGTCCCATGCCATTTTGATTATTATTATTATTATTTTATTTTTATTTATTTCTCTTATATACCGCGCTCTTCGATATCAGTGCGGTTTACATGGAACATCGGGGTGTTTTATGGTGGGGGATTACACCGTAATTACATATAAAAGGTAGCTCAACTTGGATAACAGTATTAACTATTTACATCTGTATGGCTAACAGAAAAGTAATTACACGTTATACATCACTTTGAGGGTATTTGTAGGGATGGACAGATAAAGAGATACCAGAATCCCCAATATGTAATTGAGATGGATGAATTTCTTGATACAAAATGTGTTTAGAAGTTTGACTTTTCACCTACTTCCTTTTAAATAGAATAGGATGTCATGATCATGGGTTCTGTGTAACTGTCTTTAAAATAGATGGAACAGTGTTAACGCAAGCATAAAACATAGGCTATGAACTGTGCAAGCATAAAGTTCATTGTACAGTCAACTGGAAGTCCCTGCTGACAAAACATAATTTTTGCAATTATAAATTTCATCTAATATACTGTAATCAGATCTTACTCTGTAAAAAGAACTTTGGCGACACCTTGTGTTATTTCGTGGTTATAATAAATGACTGTTACTTCCTCTTTTTCTCTAATAAAAAGGGAGCTTTTAGGGAGAGGAATTTGAATTCGGCAGGCGTGAAACTATGCGTGTCCATAGACCGTCTGTTGCCGTCTTCCCTCTGAGCTCAAAGAAAATAGCACTTTGTGTGTGTGTGATTGTGTTCTGTATTACTCTCTGTCTGTTTCTCACTGCTTGATGGACCAGAGACCTAAAGAGCCGTGGTATTGTGGTCAGATCACGGAGTTTTCTTCAGTATTTACATGTGGTCGTGTAGCTTTGTTGTGAGAGAGGGTGTATCTACCTTCGGGTAGCATTTGAGGAAGAGGGAGTGCTTCAGTGAATTCTGTCACTATATTTGCCCCCACCACTTCCATTTGAAGGGCATTCCAAGCATCCACCTCCCTTTCAGTGAAGTATTTCCTGATATTGCCTTTCATTTTACCCCCTTGCAGCTTCATGTTATGTCCTCTAGTTTTACAGTTTCCTCGTCTTTGGAAGAGGTTTGTTTGTTCATTAATACTCTTTAATTATTTAAAGTCTGAATCATATCTCCCCTGTCCCTCCTCTCCTCCAGGGTGTACATATTTAGGTCTTCAAGTATCTTCTCATAAGTCTTCTGACAAAGGCTCCAAATCATTTTGGTCGCCTTCCTCTGAACAGTTTCCAGTCTTTTTATATCCTTTGCGAGATGCGGTCTCCAAAACTGAACACAATATACTAAGTGAGACCTCACCAGCAACTTGCACAGTGCCATTAGTCCTCTTCTTTTCTGCTGGTAATTCCTCTCTGTATGCAACCCAGCATCCTTCTGGCTTTTGCCACTGCCTTGTTACAGTTTTGCCACCTTTGAGATCCTCAGAAGCAATCACTCCGAGGTCCTTCTTCTGGGCCTTGCCTACCAAACTCTCGCCCCCTATCGCATACAATTCTCTTGGATTTCTGCTTCCCAAGTGCATGACACTGCACTTCTGCACATTAAATATTAACTGCCAAGCATTAGACTATTCTTCCACCTTTTGTAATTATTTTCTCATGTTCTCCACTCCCTCAGGGGAGTCCACTCTATTGCAAATCTTCATGTCATCTGCAAAAAGACAGACTTTTCCATTCAGTCCTTCAGCAATATCATTCTCAAATATATTGAACAGTGCCGGGCCCAGGACTGAACCTGGGGCACACCGCTAATCACCTTCCTTTCATCCAAGTGAGTTCCGTTTACTATCACCTTCTGTCGCCTGTCAGTCAACCAATTTCTGATCTATTTCACCACCTTGGGACCCATCCCCAAGCTGTTGAGTTTATTGATAATCCTTCTATGAGGAACAGTATCAAAGGCTTTGCTGAAATCTAGGTAGATCACATCCATTGCATGCTTTTGATTAGTTCTCTGGTCATCCAGTCAAAGAACTCAATCAGATTTGTTTGGCGAGATCGTCCTTGGGTAAAACCATGTTGCCTCAGATCATGCAACCTGTTGCTTTTGAGGAAGTCCACTATTCGCTCTTTCAGGAGCACCATCATTACTTTTCCCGCCACCGAGGTAAGGCTCACGGGCCTATAGTTTGTCACTTCTTCCCAACTACCACTTTTGTGAAGAGGTACCACATCAGCCTTCTCCAGTTCTGTGGAACTTCTTCTGTCTCCGAGGATCTATAAAAACATCCTTTAACGGGCCTGCAAGAACCTCTCTGAGCTCTTTCAGTATCCTGGGATGTAGCCCATCAGGTCCCATAGCCTTGTCCACTTTCAGTTTTGCAAGCTGTTCTAATACATCATCTTTTGTGAATGGTGTGGTATCTACTCCATTCCCATTTGTATATTTGTCAATCACAGGTGGTCCTTCTCCAGGATTTTCTTTAGTAAAACATAAGAACATAAGATATGCCATACTGGGTCAGACCAAGGTCCATCAAGCCCAGTATCCTGTTTCCAACAGTGGCCAATCTAAGTCATACGTACCTAGCAGTTTCCCCAAAAGACACAGGTTCTACAATGCTTGTACTGGGTCAAGCATTGTTATCCTGGGTCCCTTCTTAATAATGGTTTATGGGCATTTCCTCCAGGAACTTGTCCAAACCTTTTTTAAACCCAGCTACACTAACAGCCTTTACTACATCCTCCGGTAACAAATTCCAGAGTTTGATTACACGTTGAGTGAAGAAATATTTTCTTTTATTAGTTTTAAATAGTTTACCCTATAGCTTCATTGCATGTCCCCTAGTCTTTCTATATTCTGATAACGTAAACAATCGATCTACATTTACCCGTTCCACTCCGTTCATTAATTTATAGACTTCTATCATATCTCCCCTCAGCCATCTCTTTTCCAGGTTAAAGAACCCTAACCTTTTTAGCCTTTCTTCATAGGAGTATCCTTCCATCCCCTTTACCATTTTGGTGGCTCTTCTCTGAACCTTTTCTAATAACGCTATATCCTTTTTAAGATACGGTGACCAGAATTGCACACAATATTCAAGGTGCGGTCTCACCATGGAACGATATAGAGGCATTATAATATCTTTTGTTTTATTTTCCATTCCTTTCCTTATGATACCTAGCATTCTATTTGCTCTATTGGCCGCCGCTGCACACTGGGCCGAGGGTTTTAACATGCTTTCCACAATATCGCCTAAATCTTTTTCCTGGGAGGTGGTTCCTAATGTGGAACCTTGCATCGTGTAACCATAGTTTGGGTTGTTCTTCCCTAGGTGCATAACTTTGCACTTGTCCACATTAAATTTCATCTGCCATTTTGATGCGCCGTCTTCCAATTTATCAAGATCCTCTTGCAATTTTTCACAATCCTCTTGGGTTTTAACAACTTTAAATAGTTTTGTGTCATCTACAAATTTGATAACCTCACTCGTTATTCCATTTTCCAGGTCATTTATGAATATGTCAAAAAGCAGCGGACCCAGCACAAATCCCTGGGGTACACCACTATTCACCTTTCTCCATTGGGAAAATTGGCCATTTAGCCCAACCCTCTGCTTTCTATCTTTTAACCAGTTCTTGATCCACAGTAGTACACTGCCTCCTATCTCATGACTCTCTAGTTTTGCCAAAAGTCTCTGATGAGGGACCTTGTCAAAGGCTTTCTGAAAATCCAGATACACTATATCAACCGACTCATCTTTGTGCACCTGTTTATTCACACTTTCAAAAAAACATAATAGATTAGTAAGACAAGATCTTCCTTGTCTAAAGCCATGTTGGCTGTCTCCCATTAGGCCATGACTATCTACATGCTGAGTAATTTTATTCTTTATGATGGTTTCTACCATTTTTTCCGGTACTGACATGAGGCTCACCGGTCTGTAGTTTCCTGGATCACCCCTGGAACCCTTTTTAAAAATTGGCGTTACATTGGCGATCCTCCAATCTTCAGGTATTACAGATGATTTTAATGAAAATTCACAGATTACTAATAGCAGGTCTGCAATCTCATATTTCAGTTCTTTCAACACCCTTGGATGTATACTGGGGTTTCTAGTCCCACAGGTGCTCCTTGTGGTCTTGGGCAAGCCACTTAACCCTCCATAGCCCATGTTCCCTGTAAAATAGTTATCTCCAAGTTATAATGCCCTGTTCAATGTAATTTCAGTTTGTTCAATGTAAACCGCACTGATGCAGAATAGCGCGGTATAAATGTAAATAAATAAAATAAAATAAATAAAATACCATCCGGCACAGGTGATTTGCTACTCTTTAGTTTATCTAATAGTTGTAATACATCTTCCCGATGTATCGATATTTCCTAACACCTATTAAAAGAGGGCTGCTACACAGTACCCTGTCCTGTACTGCTGAGGTAAGCTATTCTTATTTGATGTTAAATTATAGCTCTTTGCTGCTGCTAGGCTCTAACCTATTATGAAATTTAAACTACAAGCTCTCTGCTAGGTTCTATATTTAACCAGAAAGCTCTCTTCTGTGTTTTAAATTTAAACTAAAAGTACTTTGCTGATGCTAGGCCCTGAGTGACTATTAAATTTAAAACAGAACAAAAGTATTTGTTTAGCATTTTCGCTTTTTCAAAGTCACTTTCCATGAATCCGTTCTCAGCACTTTTGAATCTTGCAATTACACATCTGATCTTCCTCTTCTCCTGAATGTACCTGAAAAAAGTTTTATCACACTTTAAATCTTTAGCCATCTTTTCTTCTGCTTTTGATTTTGCTGTCTTTATTTCTCTTTTTGTCTCTTTTAGTTTGATCTTGTATATTTTTCTGTGTTTCTCTGTTTGCTCTAAATTTTGTGAAAGCCATGTTTTTTTGCATTTGTGAAGCCACTTCTTTGGAGAATCAAACAGGTTTCCTTTTCCTCTTGTTTTAATTACTTTCCTTACGTATGTATCTGTTGCCCCTTTTATTGTCTCCTTTAGTTTAGCACATTGCAATTCCACTTCCCTAATCCCCCTCCCACCTTGCCAACTCCTCCTTCAGGTACTTGGTCATTTTACTGAAGTCAGTGTTTTTGAAGTCTAGGGGGTATGTTTACTAAACCGTCTTAACGTGCGCTCTCCCACGTTATCACACGATAAGGCACCTTATCACGCGTTAAGGCGCAAACGAGCGCTGAAGGCGGAGAAAGGCTCCCGGAGGGTGGAGGAAGGCTCCCCAGGGGCGGAGAGAAGGGGTCAATGGGTGGAGAGTGGGAGGGGAGAGGCTCCCCGCACACTAACGATGTGAAATCCGAGGCTCAAAACTAACGCCAGTGAAACCCTGGCGTTAGAGATGATTTAAAGGGAAGAGAAACCATTTCTGTCAGCAATGTACAGCAAAACCAGGGAAACCTACAAAAAAGTGATAAGTGTGATACATGTGCACGGAACAAAAGGGCAAATAAACAGTGAAAATGAACAGAAGAAAATGGAAAAATAAAAAAAACAAGCTGGGCAATAGTGATCTCAATGGGAAACATCAAAAAACACTCCCAAGAAAGCACCAAAAAAAGGATATAAATTCTGGAAGGGTCCATGCTCCGTCCCCATACAACGTGAATGAGCCCACAGTGAAATTGCGCTGTGCAGGGTTTTCCTCTCCATCGGACAGGTTTCCTATGGCATGCACATGTGCAGCAACAGCAGGGCGGGCATGCCGGAATGGCCAACTGGACAGATGCTTGAAAATGGGATACAGAGGGCTGCAGGCAGCACATGCTGTGGTGCAGCTGGGGCACAGTGCGGACTAGGCAGATGCCTAGGTGTCACTTAGGAATGCTGAAACTGTACAGCAGCCAGACAGCAACTGATAAGGGCCCAACATGGGCACGAGTGTGTTTATCACAGTGTCACAGGGGATAGTACCCAGCAGGTACCCCCAATGGCACGGAACATTGGCAGGCGGTGCTGGGGGAAAGCGTGGACAGCTATGCAGGCACCCCTACCCCAGAACCCGCACCATAGGCAGCTGCCTACCCGCACACTGGATGGCCTGAGACTGCGCAGCACCAGCACCACCAGCAGAAGGGCATGTCAGCATGGTGGCAGAGGGGTACTGGTGGTGGAGGGGGCAGTGGCAGCTGCCCAGAGCAGACTATGGCCTAGCCCTGTTTAGGTGGGTGCCGTGCACTGCAACAGACAGGCTCTGTCTGACAAACAGTCATGGTATCTCCAGGGAATGCACTATCTCTGTGGCAACACGGTGGTGCAGTGAACACAGCCAGTGTGTTCAGGAGCAGAAGGTCACAGGTTCAAGTCCCAGCTGTGGTTCCTGCCAACCCAGTCCCCATATTTTACCCACTACTAAAACGTGCTAATACAGACAGAACCTTTATTGCAGATAACAGAAACATGCCCAATAAACCTACATTTTACCCTACAGAGCACAGACACCATAAACATGCACATTACCTAGAGCAGAGTTTCCCAAATGCAGTCCTGGAGGGCCAAACACCATTCAGGTTCCATGCTGCCTCTAATAAACACGGCTGTGCTGCATGTCTATGCACCGCCCCCATGGTATGCAGATATATCTCATGCATATTGTCAGACGGGTGCCTGGGTGAGAATGTTCACAGTCTTGGCAAAGGCATATATCAATATGATTTACAAGGGATTGTGGGAAATGCAGTCCATTCACACCAGACACAGCCACTCACAATAATTAGTTGTGCTTGAGTGTAAAGCCAATAAGATATTTATTTATGGGGTTATTTCTCCCAACACAGATATGCTTGGTAGCACATAAAACAGGATACTTGCTTTCAGTGTTAAACTTAGAAAAACAAAATCAGGAAAACAACAGCGGAACTTGTCAGGCAATCAAATGAAAAGAATAAAGACCTGGTTGGTAACAACTGGTCTTTTCTGTAGGCTTTAGCTAATATTTTCTTAGCAGTGTTTCAAACAACAAGCAAAACCCACAAAGAAGGGAAAAACTGTTCTTTTCAGGTTAACTTCTTATATCTTCACACATAGACTCAGAAGTGATTCCCTCAGAGCTCACAAGCAATTAGGTAAGGCTCAATTGCTAGCAGTTATCCAGCTGAAACCCCTTAGCTGGCTTGCTTTCTACTGCGTGGCCCAAAATCCTACTCAGGAGCTTTTCTGAGTAGATTAAAGAACAAGTTTGTATTTCTTTGTGATGGTTGCTGTACTTTGTAACAGAAAATTACCAAAGGAGTTTAGACAGAGAGCAATCCATATATTCACAGCCTGTATCTAAGACCGCTCCTTCCCCTTCTTCAACAATCATGGGTTCAATATCAGGGATTGGCACAGAGGAATTTCTCAATGGAGCACTTTCAGGAGAATACTTGTTTCCCTGCTGTCTTTCAAGGTTATAGCTAGGGCATAGATCAGTGTTCATACCTGAGCTTCCATTGCTGTTAGAGTTCCTCTCTAAATAGCCTGGCCAGTATGTAGTCCAGTTTTTATGTCCAGCCTTCCAATCCAGATCCCTGGACACTGGATCTCTCTTCACATACCTTCTGGCACGGGTCCTAGGGTCCCTTCCAAGTGCAGCCGTCTCCCTCACAGGTACCGTCTGGAGATTCCTAGCTCTGCAGCACCATTCCTCTGGCTTTCCCCAGTCCAATGGTGTATGCTGGCCCTTGGAATACCTTCCAGTATACGTACTGCTCTGGACTCCTTTAGACCTCCCAAATGCTTTTCTCTTCTTTCTTCCAAAGGGTTTCTTGCCCTCTGTCCGTCCGGTTTGGCTTCTGTTTCTGATGATCCTCCAGATGATGAAGATGTCCAAGCTGAGGATCTCCAAGATGAAACTGAGGATGAGGATAATTCTCTGTAGAATAAACTCTACCTTTATTCTGCTTTGATGAGTGCTCCACCCTAGCACAGTGCAGCTGTGCTGAATCAGGCCCTGCCCTTTGAGATGAGTGCTTGGGGATTACCTCATAGCCCTCCTGATTGAACACACGTTTCCCCACTTCAGCTCCTCTAATGACTGTTGGAAACCTGGTGCATTCTGGGACTGGTAGTCTTTTATGGGAAAATTCTGTTTTCTTATTTCTACCAGAACTGACAGGTTGCTTGTTCAGAGTCACTTCACCTTTTCTATAGCTCCTTCCTGAGCTATGATAAGCTTCCTTATCACAATATTCATTAGGGACAGCATGAAAACCCGAACAGTGTTTGGCCCTCCAGGACTGGAGTTGGGAACCTCTGCCCTAGAGCAGCGGCCAACAGGGGCAGACACACCCACAACCTCAGGCTCCATTATCCAAAGCCTCCTGGAGAGGCAGGATGTTGGGCCCTGTGTGCATCTCCCAATACTAGCACTTGCATACCTTAGCAATGCCACCCTAAACCTGGGAATATTGTACACACCTATCAAACGGTTGCTATGATTACTGGCAGATAGCAATTCCCAAGTTAAGCACAATTTGCTGATTGAGCTGCATCATAGCAACCTTTCTGCTGTCTGTGGAGTGTGCTTCAGGTCTGATGTCTGACAGTGTTTACCACCCTGGGGAGTGACCCCAACAGTATTGCGTACCATAGCCATGCCTGCACTGTGCCCAGGACTGGTGCGGTGGCCAGGGCTGCCAAGAGCCTCTATATTTGCACAATGCTGGCATAGGTGTGGGAGCGTGTGTTTGTCTATCCAGTGTGTGGGGTCTGCCAACACCTTCCTCAGCCCACACTGTTGCCAGTGTAAGCCTGCCAATGTGCATAATGAGGAGCAAGGTACCATGGGTATAGCCCGGATAGGGTGACCTGACCAGGATGCATCTGCACAGGGCATAGGGCAATGGCTCGGACATTGTAGTGCCTGACAACCACCTGCATGGACAGGGTGGCCACAGCATGTCCTGCTGGGAGGTCACTCTCACCCTGACTGAGCAGTGACCACGGCATGACTAGGTTCCCCCATAGTGCTATATAGTGTTTCTCTTATGTGATGTTTATGGTTCCCTTTTGGGGCCCAATCACTGACTTATCTGCTTGGTGTGTATGCTGACATCCCAGTTCCAGAAACATGCACTATGGACTAGCTAGCAGACTGTCTGCAGCTAGTATGTGTCTAGATGGAACATCTTGCAGGGTGCAGCAGCTGGAGGCTTGCTGCTGGAGAATGTCAGATAATGGTGGGGGGCAGCTGAGCATTTCCAGGCCTTCTGTCTGCCTTGCCTTATGGATGTGTACAGATCTGCATTGCCTGCCCTGTATGGTGTCTGTTCCCCAGCAGGACTGGGGTTGATGGTCCTCTCTACTGCCACCACTGCGGGGAGGTAGAGTGTGGCTCTGTTGGTGGGAGATCCTGTTTCGCACCCTGAGCCACAGAGAGTGGGTTGGGTGGTGGTACATAATCCACCTATGGGTCCAAATACCCCCCCATCACCTACATCATGTGACCATGGTACCAACACAGGATATGCACTATTTTAGGTGCATCATAGCCCATAAGGGCTAGACATGACTGAGAAATACAGATGTGTCTGCAGGAACTACCTATCACACACACTAGCACTGATGGGGACCTGCAGCATAGCCTATTTCAGCCATGAAAGGTGCTGTGGACCTGGTGCTGGGTGCCCCACCTCACCCTCAGGGTGAGCACAGTACCCGCACAATGTGACGGTCTGTAGCTACTCTGTGCCAGTAACATACAAGGTCAGTACCCCCTACCAGGCTGAGGTGCTGTGGGGGTGCACACGGTCAGTTCCCCCTACCAGGCCGAGGTGCTGTGGGGGTACATACCCCATCGTGTGATCATCTGTAGACTGCTGATTTGCATGTGCAGTGCATCATGGGTACGGGTGGGTTAACCCTATCCTGGTAACCACAGCAGACTGTTTGTGTGGTGACATGCAGTCCTTCTGTAGCCAGCCAGGGGCTTGTTAATAGCTGTAGCCCACTGGTTACTTCACTGCCTGTGGAGCCAGAAGTCATGGGTTCAAACCCACAGTGGGGTTATTTGATAGGGCTATCCAGAGCATTGTCAATTTTTAATGTACATTAGTGCTGCCAGCAAAAACACCCTCAGAGTACTGTAACCATAAGGGTGCCTTATAAAGCGCCTTCTGAGGCACCTTATGGTTACAGTCCATATAAGGTGCCTTATAAGTTGTCCTATGGAGCACCTTATAGGGTGCCCTATAGGGGACATTATAGGGTGCCATGGCAGACAGTGCACTTTATAATATGCCCTATGGAGTGCCTTATGTGGCACCTTAGGTTATGTGGCACGTGAGGGTGTGTTTGCTGGCAGCAATAATTAAAATACAAATAAAATGCCTCAAGAAACAATACTTACATGTCAAAGCTGATGCCTCAGCCAGCCTTATGCATTAGGCACACTGGGGGATCAAACTCATAACTCCTGTATCATCAGTCAGTGTATTAACCATTGTACTACACCTCTGTTTCTGTTTGCATGTCTGGGCGCCTACTTAAGATTACCGCGCGTTAATGCGCTTAGCGGCGCTTAGCTCGTTAATGTGCGCAGCAGCGCGAGTTATCGCACGATAACGTTTTGCTACTTTAAGACTGAAACGCCCACTCCTTTTATGGCAGCCTGCACACTATTGCCGGGCGCACATTAAGACGGTTTAGTAAACATACCCCTAGGACTTTGAGCTTGCTGTGATTGGATGCTACCCTGTCTTTTATCTCAAACTACACCGTGTGATGATTGCTGCTGCTCACATGGGCACTCATCTGGATATTTGACACACTATCTCCGTTGGTGAGCACTAAATCCAGCACCGAGCTCTCCCGGGTTGGTTCCATCACCATTTAAGTAATGCATCTTGGAAGGCATTCACAATTTTTTTTATTTCTTTCCAGATTTGCAGAAGAAACACTGCAATCCACATTGAGTGGATTAAAGTCACCCAGTATGATCTAGCTCCCACTTCATGGCTATCTTTGCAATATCAACAATCAATTTGCTATCCATTTCTTCGGTTTGAGTTGGAGGCCTGTATGGATGACAGTGCCATCTGCTCTTTCCAACACAATCCATAGCGCTTCTTTTCCCCCTGTCTCCTGCATTTCAGCTTTAATATTGCTTTTGACATATAGGGCTCCTCCTCCTCCTTTTCCACCTTCTCTATCTCTTCTGAATAGATTATAGCCAGCTATGGCTATATCCCATTCATGTGACTCATTAAACCATGTTTCTATAATGGACACAATGTCCAAGTCCATTTTCACCAGTAGGGCTTCTGGATCAGGAACACAAGTAAAACTGCTGGTGGTCCTGGTAGGCCCCGATCCCACCACCCCTCAAAACAAAAAATGACCCGGTGGCCCAATGGCTCTAACCCCTTGACCTCTCTAAAATAAAAAAAAGAACCTTGGGTCCAGTGGACCCTAACCCTCCACCCCGAATCTTGCCAGTATCTTAAATGTTGTAGGTGGGAGCACTGCTCACATTCTCTCACCCCCGCACTGCCATCTTGAAAAATGGGGGCACCTAGCTTGGTGAGGAGCATCCTGAGATGCACTAAGCAGAGTCAGACTGCCTTATAAGGCATTTTAGCACCATGTGGAGACCAGGTTCTAAGATTCTATTTGTCTGTGACAACATGCCAAACTTGCACTAATTCCTCTGCACATGCATTTGGCTTGCTTTTCGAATTTAACACTGACATTTTGTGCACTGGTTAATTTGCATATGACACTGCAGCGCAAAACGTTAGTGTTAAACTTGTGCTATGAAACCCTGCACTATATAGTTTTAAGCACTGGGCTGTAGCGCAGAATTTCCGCATATCCTGTGGGTTCCTTACATGGATGTAAATGCACCGTCCTGCGCTGCTTAAACACACTGGACTGTCTAAATGCCTGCACAGCATACATTCTTTACACGCACACAGCAGCGGGTGCGGGAACGGAAGTACCCACCGACCTCCAGCGCCTGCGCACCAAAGTCCGCCTCTCACTCCCGCACGCCCTGGTGCATTCTGGGACGCCTAACGTGATGTCGGCCGGCCGCCGCGGACCCCTCCCCCTTTCATTGTGACACATTTAGCGGCGTTTCCGCAGTAATAATCAGTGCGCGGAAGTTGCGTCATCCGCTGACGGCCAATGAGCCGCTGGCTGCTGACGACGCTGACGGCTGAAGGCGGAAAGTAGTTTGGTGCTTTGAGCGCTTTGGGCAGCGGAGGCGGCTATGGAGAGAGCGCAGGGGCAGTGAGGCGCCGCGGGCCTGGCCGAGCTCTTCGTGTCGCAGGTGAGGGGCAGGGCGCTCGTCTGCTCTCTGCGCCGTGCGGAAGGGGCCGGCGGGAGGCTGTCAAGTGGAGAGAGGCGGCGCAGCCGTGAGGTGAACGAGCAGTGACCCCCCAGGGACGTACAGCAGCAGCGGTCGCCCCCGCGGTGCTTGTCTGGAGCTCCTTGCTTCTGTCCCTCCGTGCTGACAGCGGCATCGGCAGTCGGAGAGGGCGGAAGCGAAGAGCCCCGGGTCAGCACCTAGTGTCCCCTGCTGCAGCTGCTGCTACTGATCGCTTTATAGCCCCATAAGGCACCCGCAGCAGCGCTGTACAGACACAGGCCCTGCTCCCTGGAGCCTGCAATCCACTAGAGAGACACTACACAACAGCAGGGGACAAGGCACCCGCAACAGCGCTACACAGACCCTGCTCCCTGGAGCCTGCAATCCACTAGAGAGACACTACACAACAGCAGGGGACAAGGCACCCGCAGCAGCGCTACACAGACCCTGCTCCCTGGAGCCTGCAATCCAATAGAGACACACTACACAACAGCAGGGGACAAGGCACCCGCAGCAGCGCTACACAGACCCTGCTCCCTGGAGCCTGCAGTCCACTAGAGAGACACTACACAACAGCAGGGGACAAGGCACCCGCAACAGCGCTACACAGACCCTGCTCCCTGGAGCCTGCAATCCACTAGAGAGACACTACACAACAGCAGGGGACAAGGCACCCGCAGCAGCGCTACACAGACCCTGCTCCCTGGAGCCTGCAGTCCACTAGAGAGACACTACACAACAGCAGGGGACAAGGCACCCGCAACAGCGCTACACAGACCCTGCTCCCTGGAGCCTGCAATCCACTAGAGAGACACTACACAACAGCAGGGGACAAGGCACCCGCAGCAGCGCTACACAGACCCTGCTCCCTGGAGCCTGCAATCCACTAGAGAGACACTACACAACAGCAGGGGACAAGGCACCCGCAGCAGCGCTACACAGACCCTGCTCCCTGGAGCCTGCAATCCACTAGAGAGACACTACACAACAGCAGGGGACAAGGCACCCGCAGCAGCGCTGCACAGACACAGGCCCTGCTCCCTGGAGCCTGCAATCCACTAGAGACACACTACACAACAGCAGGGGACAAGGCACCCGCAGCAGCACTGTACAGACACAGGCCCTGCTCCCTGGAGCCTGCAATCCCATAGAGACACACTACACGACAGCAGGGGACAAGGCACCCGCAGCAGTGCTGCACAGACAGACGCCCTGCTCCCTGGAGCCTGCAATCCCATAGAGACACACTACACGACAGCAGGGCACAAGGCACCCGCAGCAGCGCTGTACAGACACAGGCCCTGCTCCCTGGAGCCTGCAATCCATTAGAGACACACTACACAACAGCAGGGGACAAGGCACCCGCAGCAGCGCTGCACAGACACAGGCCCTGCTCCCTGGAGCCTGCAATCCCATAGAGACACACTACACAACAGCAGGGGACAAGGCACCCGCAGCAGCGCTGCACAGACACAGGCCCTGCTCCCTGGAGCCTGCAATCCCATAGAGACACACTACACGACAGCAGGGGACAAGGCACCCGCAGCAGTGCTGCACAGACAGACGCCCTGCTCCCTGGAGCCTGCAATCCCATAGAGACACACTACACGACAGCAGGGGACAAGGCACCCGCAGCAGCGCTGTACAGACACAGGCCCTGATCCCTGGAGCCTGCAATCCATTAGAGACACACTACACAACAGCAGGGGGCAAGGCACCCGCAGCAGCGCTGCACAGACACAGGCCCTGCTCCCGGGAGCCTGCAATCCCATGGAGACACACTACACAACAGCAGGGGACAAGGCACCAGCAGCAGCCCTGCACAGACACAGGTCCTGCTCCCTGGAGCCTGCAATCCACTAGAGCAGTGTTTCCCAACCCAGTCCTATGGGGCACACCGGCCAGTCAGGTTTTCGGGATATCCCTAATGACTATGCATGAGATATATATGCATTAGAGATATCCTGCCAACCTGACTGGTTTGTGGCCCTCCAGGGCTGGATTTGGAGACCCCTGCCTAACACCTCTGTCATCTAAGATTGTGAGTGGGCAAGGTGCAGATGTCCAAGACATCAAAAAGGTATATAGAATGTGTCACATTCCTCCTCACTTCTCACCACCACCAAAATATTGTCTATTAGACAACTTTTTGGTGGTGGTGAGAATCGAGGAGGAATGTGTCACATTCTATATACCCTTTCGATGTCTAGGACATCTGCACCTTGCCCACTCACAATCTTAGATGACAGAGGTGTTAGGCAGGGGTCTCCAAATCCAGCCCTGGAGGACCACAAACCAGTCAGGTTGGCAGGATATCTCTAATGCATATATATCTCATGCATAGTCATTAGGGATATCCCGAAAACCTGACTGGCCGGTGTGCCCCATAGGACTGGGTTGGGAAACACTGCACTAGAGAGACACTACACAACAGCAGGGGACAAGGCACCAGCAGCAGCCCTGCACAGACACAGGTCCTGCTCCCTGGAGCTTGCAATCCACTAGAGAGACACTACACAACAGCAGGGGACAAGGCACCCGCAGCAGCGCTGCACAGACACAGGCCCTGCTCCCTGGAGCCTGCAGTCCACTAGAGACACACTACACAACAGCAAGGGACAAGGCACCCGCAGCAGCGCTGCACAGACACAGGCCCTGCTCTCTGGAGCCTGCAATCCACTAGAGACGCACTACAGAACAGCAGGGGACAAGGCACCCGCAGCAGCGCTGCACAGACACAGGCCCTGCTCCCTGGAGCCTGCAATCCAATAGAGACACACTGCACAACAGCAGGGGACAAGGCACCCGCAGCAGCGCTGCACAGACACAGGCCCTACTCACTGGAATCCGCAATCCAATAGAGGCACACTACACAACAGCAGCGCTGCACAGACACAGGCCCTGCTCCCTGGAGCCTGCAATCCAGTAGAGAGACACTACACAACAGCAGTGCTGCACAGACATAGGCCCTGCTCCCTTGAGCCTGCAATCCAGTAGAGAGACACTGCACAACAGCAGGGGACAAGGCACCCGCAGCAGCGCTGTACAGACACAGGCCCTACTCCCTGGAACCTGCAACCCACTAGAGACACACTACACAACAGCAAGGGACAAGGCACCCGCAGCAGCGCTGCACAGACACAGGCCCTGCTCCCTGGAGCCTGCAATCCAATAGAGACACACTACACAACAGCAGGGGACAAGGCACCCGCAGCAGCGCTGCACAGACACAGGCCCTCCTCCCTGGAGCCTACAATCCAGTAGAGAGACACTACACAACAGCAGGGGAGTGCTAAGGTAACACATGGGAGATTAAGTGGGTCACCTCTTTCGAGGCTGCTTTCTATGCTGAGTTTTCAGTCTGGATTTGGAAAGGGTCAGAGAAGGCGCCTGACGTACAGATTCAGGTAGTTTGTTCCAGGCATAAGGAGCAGCAAGGTGAAAGGAGCGAAGTCGGGAGTTGGCAGTAGAAGAGAAGGGCATAGATAGAAGCGATTTGCCAGAAGAGCGGAGTTCCTGAGGAGGGGTGTAGGTAGTGAGGAGCTGTAGAGTGATGCACTTATAGGTCAGCAGGAGAAGTTTGAACTGGATGCGGAAACGGATAGGGAGCCAATAAAGCGACTTGAGAAGAGGGGTAATATGAGCATATTGAGGCAGGCAGTAGATTAGCCGCACAGCTGAGTTTTGCACATATTGAAGAGGGGAGAGATGATTCAGAGACAGAGCAGCAAGAAGGACATTGCAATAATGTAGGCAGGAGGTGACTAAGTAGTGTGTTCAGAGAGGAAGGGGCGAATTTTGGTGATGTTAGAGAAAGATGTGACAGGTTTTAGCTGTCGTCAGTTGGATTTGTGCTGCTGGAGGTCCCAGAGAAGGACAGCAGCGGTGGCAGTGAGGGGGGGGAGGGGTGTGGAGCGCCATGGGGGATGGGCACATAGGGCACCTCATCTCCTTGCACCAGCACTGCGCTTGCCCAAAGCCTCTGATGCTGTTGCTGTTGTGCTTTGACCAGCTGCTTCTACCTCCTCTGATGCAGACTTTCTGTTTGCATGGTAGTGGAAGCGGCCAGTCAAAGTACAATACCAACAGCTCATAGTATGGGCTGCCCTCAAAAGGTTGATGCTTTCGATGACTGTTTAGTTTGCCTAACGTTTGGCGCCTACCTTGCACAGTGGGCACAAAATAGGAGGGGCATTGCTGCTGTACTTGTACCTTACCCCAACATTCTTGCATTCTGAAAGCAAAATACAGCCAAGTGGAGAGCAATGTTAACTGTGAGGTCTGCAAAATAAGGAGGCTGTAGAAGTTGCTTTGGCTGTGCAGCCAACCGAGGAAGCTGCGCTGTGTCCTAAGAAGAGGAAGAAACTAGACGAGAGCAAAACAAATTGGAGATCTTACTAGGAGACCAAGAACTCAAGCCTTGTGGTGCAGTGTTCAGAGAGAGGAAGATTGGTAGAGACAGAGAAAGTTGGGATGGGAATTGCAGCTCAGGGAGGTGGAGAGGGAAATGCTGTGTGTAGAGTTGTGGTCAGCATTATTGGCACCTTTTAGGTATGTTGTGTACAATATCTTGAGAAATAATTGGAAATATTCCAACTGTATGTAGTCATAATATTTTAATAGTATATTGAAAGGTATGCAACAACAAAAAAGATAGTAATTAAAAAAAAAAATCTGACTTGGACAGGATTATTTATTTAGCAGTGCTTATATACCGCTTTTCACTGGGTCAAAGCAGTGTACATTCAGAGATGGTATATATTTCTTTTGTCCCCGAAAGGCTCAGTCTTTTTCTGTACCTGAAGCAATGAAGGGTTAAGTAGCTTGCCTGAGGCCACAAGGAGCGCCGGTGGGACTAGAAACTCCAGTCCCTCTGGCCTAAGGTTGTTGTTCTCCAGTGGGATTCGAACCCCAGGCCTGAGGTGACTTGCCCCAACCATTTCCTTCAATAATATTTGGTTGCACAACGCTTGATAGTGATGACAGATTCCAAATGTTTCTTGTAGCCATCTATACGTTTTGTACACTCTTCAACTGTGATTTGTTCCAGCTCATGAATGTTTCCAGGATTCCTTTTACCAATGGCAGATTTCAGCTCTTTCCAAAGGTTTTTGATTGGATTTATTTAACAGTTTTTTTATATGACTTTTATTATTCTCAGTCAAAGCGGTTTACATTGTAACTTAAACTTGCTAATGTAAATTAAACAGGGACATTGATAACTTGGATTTTTTTCTGAGGCAATGGAGACTTAAGTGACTTGACCAAGGACGCAAGGAGTGCTAGTGAGAATCGAACCCTGGTCTCTTGGTTCCCAAGCCAGTGCTTTAACCATTAAGTACTCCTCAGGACTCATTGCTGGCCAGTTTAAAACTGTCCATTTGTTCCTCCATCATATTTAACTTTAGGAAGGGTGTGTTTTTCCTCATAAGCTTCATTTCTTCGCCTGTAAATGTATTGCTGGTCTGCATTGCCAAAGAGCTCGTTTGGTTTCATTTGTCCACAGAACATTTTCCCAGAAGAACTGTGGATTCTCAAGGTGGATTTGGGCAGAGATGAGGCGTGCCTTTTTATGTCTGTCTTTGAGCAGTGTTGTCCTCCTTTGTCCATGAAGTCCTTCTTTGCTTAGTGCGTCGCATATGGTGTGGGTTCAAACCACCACTCCAGATTGTCCAGGTCAGCCTTAAGCTTTTTGGATGTTGTACATTGTGTTTTTCCAACAGTTCGCACTAACCTTCAAAGACTTCTTGGATTAATTTTCCTTTTCCCACCACATCCTGGGAAGTGCCTAACCATTCCATGAGCAGAAAACTTCTTAATAACTTTGCAAGCTGTAGACAGAGGAGTCCCAAGGTCTTTGGAGATGGCCTTGTACCCCTTAAATTCTGATGTTTGGTGATGATGATAATTTAAATATGTTATGGGCTATTGGCCATAGTTACCAAATGTAAGCGTTCGTAAAGTTCTAGGGTTCTTTGTAAAGCAGTTAATGTAGTGTTCCCTGCAAAGCACGTTGATTCCCGGACAAGGCAGTATAATTTAAAAAAAAAAAAAGGCTTTTCTTATGGTCTCGGGCAGCTCTCTTGTCTTCATCATTGTGAAAATGGAATGGAGTGAATATGGCAATTTTAAACATTAGAACCATCATTCATTGGTTTGTTCAAGTCATGTGAGTATTGACAATTGATCATAGGTGCATCTAATTTTACTGCAATGGGAATGTGGTTCTTCTGTTCAAACTGACTGAATTGTTTATAAGGGTGCCAATAATCATGTCCTCAGACAAAAAATGTCCTCAACGGGACAGCAAGTTAACCAGAGTCCCAAAAAAAAGAATACTATCCAGAACAGTAGCTAGTTCAGAAAAAAAATCTTTGATATAAATCAAATAGTAGCTGTAGGGCATCAGCTATAAAACAGTGCAGAAATAGCACTGCAGGAAGCAGCCTTACTGCAGTTGACTGTCTTTTGGCCGTTAACATCAACTGCTACCACATCCCACATTAAAAATTACAATAAACAATACAGTCACTTATCTTTCCTTGTGACCATAACATCACAGCTTCCAAATGGCCACTGTTACAACTGCATCTAGGAGGCTTTAAATGAACGCCAATTTATTTATAAAGGCAGTTTTCCAAAGAAAGTCACACCGTTACAGGGATAGATAATCCTCCTCCTGCTGGCAGCTAATGTCCTACATCCACTATAAGAAAAAAAAAATCTTTTATAGAAATCAAAATTAGCTATTGTTTTGGATAGCATTCTTTTTTTGGGACTCTGGCAGGACATGATTATTCAGTGTCCCCCTTTTTTTTACTATTTCCTTTTTTAACTGGTCTTGTCTTATTTGATTCTTTTATTTGTCAAATATGTGTGCGTATATAATCAAAAAACATTTCACTGGCCACTTTTCTTTAGGAGATATTGGACAATAAGGGGTTGAACTGCAAGGGTGCCAATAATGTTGACTACAACTATATGTCTGTGTTGCCCACCTCTCAAACAGACAAAGCCAAAGGAGTTTGAAAGACTGAACAGTGGAGCCTTCAGATGGATATGGGGAGGCCTTGAGGAGGAATCCTGCACAAACATTTTTGAAAAAGTGTCTTTTAGTAGTAACTATATTATATCTTGAATTTATTGTTATTCAAGAGCAATGCATATATTTTGTTAAATAGAAGTTAATATAACTATAATATAAATAAATAAATAATACAATTCTAAAATATTCTCAATAGAACTTGCTAATTTTTTGTGCACAATTCTCCCAGGAATAACATTTTGCTGCTTTTCTTTCTTTTCCCTCTAGTATTAGTTTACTCAGAAAATCTTTGGGTTTCTTTCAGTTTTGGAAAATGTGTATGTCTGATATCTTATTGTGTGTGGTGCAGAAAGAAATATATTGAATGCAGTTCAGTTTCTTTTTGTTCCTCAGTTATTCTGTTACTTTAGATTTTTATTTTTAAATGAAATGAGAATAAGCTGATCAGATTTGCAGACGACACAAAATTATTTATTGTTCTTAAATAGGATCGTGAAAAAATTGCAATAGGATCTTGAGAAAATGTGGTTTCATGATCTAAACTGCGGCTTGAAGATCTTCATTTTGAGATGTTTCTTGGGGTTGGCTGGTGGTCTTTAATTATCATTTATAATGAATGGTGATGTTTTCAGTGGTGCTTCATATGTTTTTCGTCACTCTATAAGTTGACGTCATTAGGATTTCTGTATTTTAGGAGGGTTGCTGTCTCGTATTCTGCATGCGCGGCGTTTTTGTGTTCTGTGTCGCCTGGGTTGAGATGTGCAATTTGAACAGACGTTTACAGCATCATTGGTATTCTGGATTTAGTTTCTAAAGGTTTTGAACGTAATGTGTGTGGGTCCTTCTGAGACTGAAGTGGTATTTAGAGTGGTTGAGAGTTTATTTTGTGTGTATTAATGTGAATGCATGGTCGGGATGTTAGATTAGACTTTTTGGGTCTAATGTTAATAAGAGTCTATAAGAGTGAGTGTGTAATATATTGACATATTTTGTTTGTTTTTAGAACAGTTCTACCCCTGAAGAAGCTTCGTTTGAAGCAAAACGTTCAGTTGGCGCCATTGAGTATTGGCGTTGGGTATAAGCTGAATATAGCTATTCACTTGGGAAGAGCACCTGTGCCTATAGCTGCTGAGAGAGAAAACCGGCAGTTAAGTTCATTTGATTTTTATATGGATAGGCTGGGGGTTGTTTAAGGATGGTCGGTGATGCAATCAGGCATGAGCATTTAGTTTTCTGATTGCTTACATAAATGCCATATAAGTCTGAGACCTCCTGTATAGCTATATTTGTGACCATTGAAAATGAGAATGTTCACCTGATTGACTTGAAGTTAATTATGTTTGATTTTTGAGTGATGATTATTTTTTCTATTTTGAAAATGGTAGACCAGGCAAGGCTTAAAAAGGTTTGGACAAGTTCCTGAAGGAAAAGTCCATAGACCATTATTAAAGAGGACCAAGTAAATTCATTTCTTACCCCTGAGATAAATGGCATGTAATTTGTGTATCTTTATGAGACCCTGACAGATACTTGTGACCTGGATTGGCTGCTGTTGGAAACAGGATACTGGGTTTGATGAACCCATAGTCTGACCCATAGCATTTCTTATGAAATATGAGTGGCATATATATAACTTGCCACAAAACTTGCAGGACTTACAAGGGAAGGAGAAGGCCCTGTGGCTTAGTCTTGTAAGAAGGAATAAATAAGAGATTTAATTGAAGACATGAGCCATATTGGTAGGATATGTCAGTTTGCGACATATTGATGTGGATATCGCTGCTGCAGTGAACTGTTGTGGAAATTGGTACCTGAACTTGTTGGAGATGGAGATACTGGGCTTAGTGCTTACAAATGGAAACTGCTCCTGATCATCTGACATGCAGTAACTACCATATGGTGAGCTTCAGTATTAGGGTATGATAGAGATAGCTCATTCAAAAGCGAGGGACCCATGCTTTAGGAAAAATAACTTTTGCAATGATGGGGAATACTTCAAGGAACCCTTAGCTGGATAGGGGATGTAGGAAAGCAGTGGGCAAAACTAAAAAGGAACATTTTAAGGGCAATAAACCTTTTTTTTAGGAAATTAAATAAAAGTAAGAAGAAAAAGATGCCTCATCTTTTCGAAAGAAGTAGCTGGAAAGGGAGGACAAAGAGGTTAGCATAAACTATAGAAGATCACAGAAAGAGAAGACAAAACAGCAATATTTGGTGAAGCTAAGGGAAGTTGAGGAAAGGAGTCTGAAAAGCAAAAATGCTAATGGAAGAAGAAACAGTACAGTAAAACATGGGGACAAGAATATTTTCAAATATATTAGTGACAGGAAGAAGTGCAAAGGTGTCATTGCGAGACTGAAGGGTGAAGGGGAGAATTTTGCAATCCCACTTTATCCTCAACCTCTACATAACAAATATTTCTGTTCTGTGTTTGCAGATGAAGAATTGGGGATGGGACCTCAGAAAACAAACACAAATAGGAATGGAAGTGAGGTAGAACTCAAAATATTTTCAGAAGATGGTTGTAAGGAGCTAGCAAAGCTTAAAGTGGACAAAGAGATGGGGGTCAGACAGGATTCATCTGGGGTACTGAAAGAACTTAGGGAAGTACTGGCTGCTCCATTGGCTGACCTTTCAATGCTTTTTAGAGTCTGGAGTGTTTCTGGAGGATCGGAGATGGGTGAATGTAGTCCCTGTCCACAAAAGCAGAAGTAAGGAATAAGTTTGTAACAGCAGAGGGGTTAGTCTGACTTCTGTGATGAGTATATTAATGGAAACACTGCTAAAAGCAGAGGATTGTGCAGCTTGTGTAATCCAAGGGATTATGTGATCAGAGATCGACAAGACCTACCTCTAGTAAAAATCATTCTAACAACTCTTATTTCTTTGACTGGGTGACCAGAGACGTGGATTGGGGGAGAGTGCTGGATATGGTATGCTTAGATTTCAGTAAAGCATTGACACTATTCTGCATCAGTAACTTATAAATAAACTCAGTGCCCTTGGGTTGCGACCCTAAAGTGACTGGTTAAGAAACTGCTTGAGTGGGAGATGACAAAGGGTAGAAGTAAATGGAGTTCACTCTGAAGATAGGGGTGTTTCCAGTGGGGTGCCCCAGAGATCAGTCCTTGTAAGCAATATTGCAGAAGGTCTATTGAGAAAGGTATGGTTAATGGTTTGTTTATTCTTAATATACCCCCTCTTGGAATTCCAGCAAGACAGTTCACAATAGAACACATACATAAATTATAAGAAGACAGAATATTGATGGTAAAGAAAACAGGAAAGGAATTAGTATATACAGGCAATTCCCTCCCTGCCGGGCCTGACCATCCTACCGCACCCCTCACCTTTTTTCAAAAGCCAGGGTTGGGAAAGCAGGAATCAGTGTATTCAAGTAGCAGTATGCCATCTGCATAGTAGAAGATGTTTATAGGAGTCTCATATATCAGGGTTGTTAAGGGTCCCAAAAAGATATTAAAAAGGGGTGATGCCAATATGGAGCCCTTTGGGACTCTTCAGTATAAAGGATATGATTTGGAGAAAGTGTGACCTGTTTTTTTACAGTATAGAACTGATCGTATAGGAAGGATGCAAACCAGGCAAGGACTGTGGGAGATACTAATTTCTACCAAACAGAAGTGTAGGATGGAATGGTTGACCAGGTCAAAAAGGTGCTGACAGATCCAGTGAAATGGCTAGAGCTATTCTAACGTTCTCAGTAGCACTGTGGACCTCACTCAAGAGGGATGTGAGGATGCTTCTTTGCAGATGATACCAAAATCTGTAACAGGATAGACACCCTGGAAAATGTGGAAATTATGAGGAGAGGGATATAGCGAAGTCTGAAGAAGGATTGAGAATTTGGTGCTAAGACTTAATACTAAAAAAAATGCAAGAGCATGCATTTGGGCTGCAGAAACCCAAGGGTGCAGTATAGGGAGTGAAGTACTTCAATGCACAAAAGAAGAGCAGGACCTGTGGGCGAATGTATCAGGTGATTTTAAAGTGGCCAAATAGTTAGAAAATGTGACAGCAACAGCCAGAAAGAGTTTGAGTGCATAGAGAAAGGAATGGCCAGCAGGAAGGAGGAGGTGATAGTTCCTCTTTATAAGTCTTTGGTGAGACTTCATTTGGAATATTGTGTACAATTCTGGAGACCACACCTTCAAAAGGATATATACGGGATGGCATCTATCCAGGAAGAAGTTTAAAAATGGTCATTGATCTTTGTCATAAGGCATATGGGGAGAGGCCTAAACATCTCGATATGTATACTTTGGACAAAAGGCAGCAGAGGGTGATTAACACAAGTCTGCAAAAAAAATTTTTTCGAGAGGAGTTTTGGTTATTCCACGTAATCTTTGTTTTTTGGTGCGCTGAATCCGAAAATGACCTCCATTTTGTCATAGGACATCACGTTTCCTGACAATTTAGGTAACTATGTTAAATAAGGCAATACCTCAAAATAAATGGAAATAGACTTATAAAATTAAAGTTTTATTACAATATTTTCATGAAAATCCTTTTTTGAACTGAAATGAGCTCACCTACACACACTAAACTCTATTCTTCTTCCTTGTGAGGCTCCTCTTGGTGCATTTACGCTTGTGAGTAGCATCTGGAATGTCTCTCTGAAGCATCCAACAGTAGTCTGCCATCATTGTAATGCTCCATTTTCCCTGGTATCTCCTTTCCATCTCTTTAATGTCTTGGTGGAATCGTTCACCTTGTTCCTCACTCACAGCTCCCAAATTTTCAGGAAAGTAGTCAAGGTGGGACTGGAGGAAATGCACTTTCAAACTCATCAGGCAACCTAAAGCTTGAAATGCTTTCAGCATTCGTCCGACGATCTTTTTGTAGTGAGGATCTTTGTTATTGCCTAAAAATTTCTGTACGACTTCTTTAAATGCAATCCACCCTTCTTTTTGAGGATCCGTCATGGTATTGACAAACTCTTGATCAACTATAAGCCTTCTAATGTCTGGTCTGACGAACACACCTTCCTTCAATTTTGCCTCTGACAGGCCTGGAAACTTGGTGACCAAGTATTTGAAGCATTCTCCATCTCTTGGAAGTGATTTTACGAATTGCTTCATCAATCCCAATTTTATGTGGAGAGGTGGTAGAAGAACTTTATGGGAAGGTACCAAAGTTTCTCGGAGAACTTTTTTTTCACCGACTGTTAGCACCCTCGGCTGCCAACTCTTCTTGGTCCAGTGATTTTGTCGGTCTCGACTGTCCCATAGACACAGAAAACAAGGATATTTGGTATACTCAGCTTGTTGCCCGAGCAGCATGCACAAGACCTTCATGTCCCCACACACTTGCCAACCATGGTCTTCATATTTAAGTTTACGAAGAACCAATTCCAAGTTCTCGTAGGTTTCCTTCAAGTGTACGGAATGACCTACAGGTATGGAAGCTTAAAAACCGTTGTGGAGTAAAACTGCTTTGAGACTTCTTTTTGAAGAATCTATAAAAAAGACGCCATTGCTCTGAATCATATTGGATTTTAAATTGACCCATCAGACCTTCGACATCGATGCAATAAACCAACTTGTCTTACTGGGCGAAGTAAGGAACGAACTCCTTTTCACGATGTCTGAACCATGAAGATGACACTCCTGGCAACAATAAATTCCTGCTTTTCAGCCTTGATCCGAGTAACTCAGCGGCATCTTTGGGAAGATTCAAGTCTCTTACCAAATCATTCATCTCCTCCTGAGAAAACAGTTTTGGTCTTGTATCATCTTCAAAGTCAGAACTTTGATTTGTCATCTGGTTCAGATATGACTTCATCGGAGCTAGGTATCTCTTCCAAGGTAGCAGGGGGCTTGGGTACTGGTATATCTGTGCCATGGGGGATGGGACGAATTGCCGAGTGAAGATTGGGGCATGAAATGGAATGCTTCCATTTGGAATTAAACCCTTTCACATCGCATGAACAAAAGTAACAGTCGTCACTATGGCGAGCTAACACGACGAGCTAACACGAATTGCGATGAAAACGTGTGAACAGCCTAGAACCAAGAACCTGATGATGATTCGTGCACAAGTGTGGCATGCAGGAGAGAGCAGCTCTGTGTCTGTACACGAAACGTCACAGTGCTGGCCACGCCCCCATGCACTGACCGGAGCTGCTGCTATCTGCCCTGTGTCTCCCTCCCACTGGATTCTTCAGGAAAGATTAACCCCTTCTACCATTAGAAGCACGGACTTAAAACTTGCTTAGCTTATGTATTGTGGTACCCAAGCCTGGGCCAGAGGCTTACAGCTATGGGCTGTCTTGTCTGTCCTTAAATGAACTGTATTTTCCCTTTGCCACCAGCAATGCACTCTGGGACTTGTAGTTGAGAAAATTGTATTCAAAAAGACAAACTGTAGTTGTGCAACCGGAGGTTGAGGCAAACAAAAATATTTTTATTATTATTGTGCATTTCCACACGCATTAAAGTTCTGTACACGAAACACAAAATGGATAACTTCTCCAGTAACAGAAAACCAAAAGGAAATTGTACTTGAAGTACATGCAGCACAAGTCTCTTCAAACACAAGCAGCTGTCTTCATGACAATAAACATAACACAGCCTTATGACCTCCTTCTAGCAGAAATACCTTCTTTCTTCTACAAAAGCTTCCTTAGCCTTGCACACAGGAACTTATGCTTCCCTAAGACAAAGAGAGCAATCCATCTGGCAATCTTCTAGGGAAGATTGTGACTCAGGTAATTCTATCTGCATGGGCTTCGGTATTGTGGCTGGTTTATCTTTACTCCAGGCCTCAGCACTTTCTCCAAGCTTTCTGGCTTGTAAGAATTCCCAAAATTCATTCCATAATTTCTCCTTTTGGTCATAATTATTTACATAAGGAGAGTAAGCTTCTCCTCCCTGAAATGCTTGCTTCAAAGCTTTTACTGAGTTCAAGTTAACTTCCCTGCTAACGGTTGGGTCCTGGTTCTTTCCCCAGTGAAATGAATCCACCCACCTTTTGTCAGTTGAAGTTTTCAGCTTAGGATTCTGAATACAGGATAAAGGTATTTGTTCCCATGAGTCTGCAGCTTTTCTTCCAAAACGTTGGCTGGCTTTTGGTTTAGGAATCTTTCCCAGACGTGGAGGGTTTCCTTCTCTGCTCTTAGCTTTCAGCAGCTGGAAATCAGCACACTCACGTCTCTCAGATATCCTTGAACTCCTAGGACCTGGACTCAAACTGGAACCTTCTCTCTCACGGCAGGAACTCTTTGAGCCAGATGAACTCCTGGAACTAGCACTCCTGTTCCTCCAAGCTGAACTCACTCTGGAGCTGTGAACTCCCTTCTTCTGTTTGAAGACGGGTTTAAAAACCTGTTTCCTTCCTATCAGAGCTTCCTGTGAGCACGTGTGCTCATAATCAGCAGCTAAGCCTGCCTCCTCATTAGAGCTAGGGCGTGGCTTGGCTTTTTTTCATAGTAGCTTTCCTACCTCTGTGTAGAACTGAGCTGTCAGTAGTTTTAAAGGTACAAGTGTCTTTTTCTTCTACTTCCATTTTCTCTTGCTCACTCTCATCACCACAGTATATATTGCTGACCATCAGATTTACACTGCTATATTTTTTTTTACATAACTCGGACTATCCCTTTAAGATTTTTTTGGCATTTTATATCTTAAATGCACTTATGTGAATTAATTAATAGTAATTTGAAAAAAATTGAAAAATTTGAAGACAATTTTGCATGTTGTGGCAAATCATGACATCTAGGATTTTTTTCAATATTTTATTTGTTTTCAGCACACCAAAATACATGGAAATTAGATGAAAATAATCAAACAGCTTTTTAGTCGCAGACCTGTGTAATAGAGACATGTAAATATCTCTGTGGAATAAATGCACAGGAGGTAATCCTCTTCCAGTTGAATGGACTCTCGGAAACAAGAGGTGATGGGATGAGGGTGAAAGGGGTTAGACTCGGGAGTAATCTGAGGAAATATTTCTTTAAGGAAAGGGTGGTGGATGGGTGGAACAGCCTTCCAGTGGAGGTGGTCGAGATGAGAACTGGATCTGAATTTGAGAAAGCATGGGACAGTACAAAGGAACTCTGAGGGAGAGGAAAGGATTGTAGAACTTTATAGTTCTTATGGTTACACGATGCAAGGTTTCACATTAGGAACCACAAGAGGATCTTGATAAATTGGAAGACTGGGCATCAAAATGGCAGATGAAATTTAATGTGGACAAGTGCAAGGTTATGCACCTAGGGAAGAACAACCCAAACTATGGTTACACGATGCAAGGTTCCACATTAGGAACTACCACCCAGGAAAAAGATTTAGACGTCATTGTGGATACCATGTTAAAGCCCTCGGCCCAGTGTGCAGCAGCGGCCAAGAGAGCAAATAGAATGCTAGGTATGATAAGGAAAGGAATGGAAAATAAAACAAAAGATATTATAATGCCTCTATATCGTTCCATAGTGAGACCGCACCTTGAATATTGTGTGCAATTCTGGTCGCCATATCTTAAAAAGGATATAGCGATTTTAGAAAAGGTTCAGAGAAGAGCCACCAAAATGGTAAAGGGGATGGAAGGATACTCCTATGAAGAAAGGCTAAAAAGGTTAGGGCTCTTTAACCTGGAAAAGAGATGGCTGAGGGGAGATATGATAGAAGTCTATAAATTAATGAACGGAGTGGAACGGGTAAACGTAGATCGATTGTTTACCTTATCAGAATATAGAAAGACTAGGGGACATGCAATGAAGCTACAGGGTATAAACTATTTAAGACTAATAAAAGAAAATATGTTTTCACTCAACGTGTAATCAAACTCTGGAATTTGTTACCGGAGGATGTAGTAAAAGCTGTTAGTGTAGCTGGGTTTAAAAAAGGTTTGGACAAGTTCCTGGAGGGGAAAGGTCCATAAACCATTATTAAGGGACCCAGGATATCAATGCTTGAACCAATACAAGCATTGTGGAACCTGTGTCCCTTGGGGAAACTGCTAGGTACATATGATCTAGATTGGCCACTGTTGGAAACAGAATACTGGGCTTGATGGACCTTGGTCTGACCCAGTATGGCATATCTTATGTTCTTATGTTCACAACCCAGGAAAAAGATTTGGCGTCATCGTGGATAACGTGTTGAAACCCTCTGCCCAGTGTGCAGTGGCAGCCAAGTAAACAAATAGAAGGTAGGAATCATAAGAAATGGAATGGAGAATAAAACAAAGGATATTACAATGCCTCTATATCGTTCCATGGAGCGACCCACCTCGAATATTGTGTGCAATTTTGGTTGCTGTATCTTAAAAAGGATATAGCAGAATTAGAAAAGGTACAGAGAAGAGCTACCAAAATGATAAAGGGGATGGAATGATACCCCAATGAGGAGAGGCTAAAAAGGTTAGGACTCTTCAATGTGGAAAAGAGACAGCTGAGGGGAGATATGATAGAGATCTATAAATTAATGAATGGAATGGGTAAAGAGTAGCTACTCATCTGTAACAGGTGATCTCTGGGAATAGTCTTCACATATGGGTGAAGTCCCCAATGGAGCCTGCATGGGAACGTTCCCCAGCATCCAATAGGAAAACATTTGAGAGCACTTCTCTGTGCCTGCCTGCCTTCCCGCCTTCCCAAACTCTCTCCTCAGTTGAGTTTATAGCTGAGAAGAAGAAAGACAGACAAAAAGAACCCTACAACTCTTAGGTTGTGAAGACGGATTCCTGCTCTTCCCAGAGATCACCTATTACAGGTCAGTAACTAAGCTATCTCTAGGAATAAGCAGGAATGCAGTCTTCACATATGGGACTCGCTAGCTCCCTGATATCAGACTGGTATGGAAGGAAGAATAGTGTGATCCCTGAGACAAAAACCTGTAGCTAATGAGTTTGGAATAGTTGCAGGCAATTGAACTCGATTCCAGAAGCTAATACTCCCCTGAAGATAGTCTGGTATCTTGCAGAAGTAAGGGATGGAGGATAGGAGTTGAGTTTAAGTTCCAAAGAGGTGCTGGAGTACGGCCTGGCCAAAGACAGCGTCCTGTCGGGAGTCTCTGTCCAGACAATAGTAGGCAGCAAAAGTATGAATGGAAGATCAGGTAGCTGCCCAGCAGTTGTCCTCAGTGGCTACTGAGTGGAGATTAGCCATGGATGTTGCCATAGCCTGCACATTATGAGCAGTGACATGATCCTCCAATGGGAGTCCTGCTTGCGCATAAGCAAAAGAGATGCAATCTGCTATCCATTTAGATAGAGTACACTTTGTCACCGGTAAACCCAGGTGACTAGGATCAAAGGAGATGAATAATTGAGAGGATCTGTGATCTTTAGTTTCCATCCAAATAGTAGGCCAGCGTTCTCTTGCAGTTTAAGGTGTGTAGCGCTGCTTTAGCCCAAGATACATGTGGTCCAGGGAAGAAGATCGGGAGGATTATTAACTGGTTCAGATGGAAGGAGGAAAGCACCTTCGGGAGGAAATGCGAATGGGTTTGCAGAACAACTTTGTCATGGTGGAACAGAGTATAGGGCGGATCTGCCACTAGAGCTTGCAGCTCACTGATGCGGCGATCTGAAATGAGGGCAATAAGAAAGATGCTCTTCCAAGATAGATAGAAACTTCAGTGAAGTGGTGGTTAAAGTGAGCCATAACCACATTCAGATCCCCCAGGCTACTGGAGATGGCTTAATCGGTGGTTTGGATACAGGAGATTCCGCATGAAGCGTGCTTCTAAGAGGTATGAGCAGATAGAACATGGATGGACAGCCTGTGAGAGGTCACAATGGCACTAAGGTGAACTCTCACTGAGTTAGTCTTAAGAGCTATTAAGGATAAGTGGAGAAGATATTGTAAAAGCAACTCCACCGGGCAAGTAAAGGGATCAAGGTCCTTTTGGGAGCACTAAAAGGCAAACTTACGGTCTAGACAACAGAGCCAATTGGGTCTCTGGAAGAATGGCAGAAGAGTTCCAAGGAGATCATTTTGAAGTTTTCTTGGACCAAGAAGTTGTTCAGGTCTCTGAGATCTAAGATGGAATTCACTGAGAATCAATAGAAATGAAAAAGAAGAAAAAAAATGAAAATAAAAAGAGAAATATTGGGACTGGTGTCTGTCTCAATGGTACCAGTGTTGACGGGAAGGCAGACAAACACAACTTACCCCGAAGGGCACAAAAAAAAGAAGAGAGTTTTTTGGTGGTGAAAGGTGCATCCTACTGCCTCCGTGGAAAACGAGGAACTGAGGGGAGAGTTTAGGAAGGCGGGAAGGCAGGCATGCAGGCACAGAGGAGTGCTACCAAAGGCTTTCCTTTTGGATGCTGGGGAGTGTTCCCATGCAGGCTTTGTGGGAACGTCACTATATGTAAAGACTGTGTTCCTGCTTGTTCCTGGAGATACGTAGATTGGTTGCTTATGCCATCAAAAAGTAGAAAGAAAAGGGGACATGCGATGAAATTACAATGTAACCTATTTAAGACTAATAAGAGGAAATTATATTTTACTCAATGCATAATCAAACTCTAATTTGTTACCGGAGGATGCTGTTAGTGTAGCTGACTTTAAAAAAGGTTTGGACAAATTCCTGGAGGAAAGGTCTATAAACCATTATTAAAGAGGACCTGGGAAATCCACGGCCTGCCCCCGGACAAGCATTGTGAAACTTGTGTGTCTTTTTGGGAACCTGACAGGTACTTGTGACCTGGATTGGCCACTGTTTGGAAACAAGATACTGGGCTTGATGGATATTGGTCTGACCCAGTATGGCATTTCTTATGACTTGCCCAAGCCCACTGGGAGCATTGGTAGGGTTTATATCTTGACTTTCCTGGTTCCTATCTTGCTGTCCATTCCAACTAAGCTGCTACTCCAGTACTGGACCAGTGTCTCCTTCTAATCCAACCTTTTTTTTTTTTTTGTAGTTTGGCCAATTATGTGGAACTTGCTTACAGTTCAGTTGTGGTCAGTTCAGCTAACTTCAGTATTTAGAAAGCATTTAAAGCATATTTATTTGGGAAAAGTGTTAGTCCCCTTACATCAAGTTTAAGGGCCCCTTTTCTTAAAAATTGCCTATTATTGCAAACACATGGATTTTAATTCAGCCCATAGCTACATTCTTAGTTAATTACAGTACGTAGCCGGTGTAAGCAGGTTCTCTTAGTGCACATTTTGTCTTTGCATGCTTTTCTTTAACTCATTTTTTTTATACTGTTCTATCATTTCAGTCAAAGCAGTTTACATTGTAACTTCAATTTGGTAATGTACATTAAACAGGGACATTGATAACTTGTATTTTTGTGAGGCAATTGAGGGTTAAGTGACTTGCCCAAGGCCACAAAGAGTGCTAGTGGGAATCGAACCCTGGTCTCTTGGTTTCCTAACCATTAGGCGGCTGCTCCACCCTACTCATGATGTGTTAGTGTAGTGTTTCTCAAGCCAGTCTGGGTTTTAGAATATCCACCGTTTGCATCTGCTGCCTCCATAGCATGCATCTCTCTTTTGCATATTCATTGTGGGTATCCTGAAAAGTGGACTGGCAAGGGGAAACACTGAGCATTGCTGACTATATCTCTTTTAGCCTGTCAGCAAAAATACATAAAAGGGATGTTTAACTTTTACTTTCAAAATCACAATTAAATTTAAAGTTGTCTAGGAAGTGCAATAGGAAACCAGTGACGTTCTTGGAGTATTCAGTCAACTTTCTCTCTGTTTGCTTCCAGCAGTCATTTTGAGCCTCAGCATTCTGAATCAGTTGACGTTTGTGAGTACTCATTCTTTTTTTTCCCTTTTTTTAAATGTACTATAAACCTAGAGAGAGAGTGCATCTAGACCAGGGCTCGACAAACTCCAGCGCCAGGTCACCATGACGACTGAAAAATCAGACCTGGGGCTCAGAGCACATGTACATAGGACAGCAGCAAAAAGCAATTGTGGCTCAGACTGGTGCTGTCTGCCAGTGGGGAATGGGATCCCCCACAGGCAGAAGTGCTGTAATGCCGGAACCTGCAAATTAAAAAAAAAAAATTGTGTACAGAGGCTGAAGAAATTTTAAAGGGGCAGCAGACTTGATTTAATAAAGAACTGTGACGGGAGGTGGAGTGCAAAAAGGGAAGGGAAAAGAGTCTGGGAATGGAAACAGAATTGGGGGGTGGAGGAGGGACAGTGGGTGAGGAGTTGGAGTTGGGGATTGAAGAGTGTAAGCAGTTGGAGGGTGAAGCACATGTTCCACATGCGTGCAGGCAGGCAAACACCCCAGCACCAAATACATACATGCAGGCAAGTATCCATCTCCACTTCCCACATGTGCAAACACACACAGGCATAGCTTAAAGGCTTTGTGGGGGTGGTGGGAGATGGAGGTGGGGACACTGCCTTCTGTTGGCACTGTGCAGTGACCTATTAAGAGCCTTACTTATTACATTTTTTTCCAAAGAAAATGGGAAAAAATCATACTAAATCGGGTTCTAAAACCTAAAAAACAAACTAAGATACACCTTTCTAGAGTGCAGGGCATGCATTGTGGCCTAGGTTTTGATGGCTGGCTCCTAGGTTCCAAGAAGGAGTTTGGAAAATACAGGCAGTTAGTCTGATATCTGTGGTGAGTAAATTAATGGAAATGCTGATAAAACAGAGGATAGTGAGGTTTCTGGAGTCCTATGTATCCACTGTGCAGGATCCAAGGCAACATAGTTTTACTGAGGCAGGTCTTGTCAAACAAATCTAAATATCATCTTTGACTGGGCGACCAGAGGGTTAGACCAAGGCAGAGCCCTAGATGCGGTGTAGTTGATTTCAGTAAAGCCTTTGACACTGTTCCCCTCAGACAACTTACAAATAAATTGAGCATATTAGGAATACTAGGAATAGATCCTAAAGTGACTGGGTTAGAAATTGGTTGCGTGAAAGGCGACAAAGGATACAGGTAAATGGAGCTCTTTCTGAGGAGGAGGATGTTACTAGTGGTATGCCGCAGAGATCTCTCCTTGGTCTGATTTATTTTTAACATTTTTGTTAGTGATATTGTGGATGCGCTGTTGAGTAAGGTTTGCTTCTTTGGCGAGGATAATAAAATCTGCAATAGAATAGATACCCTGGAAGGAGTAGTTCCTTATTGTCACTCCAGTCCAGTCCCTTTACTTCTGGGTTACGCAACCCTTCCAGCAGCTTGGAGGCTGAGCCCAACCTTTTTGGGGATGGAGCAGTATAAATACCACTGGGACCACCCACCAACTCCAGTATTCTCAGCCTCCAAGCAGCTGGAGGGTTCCGTAAGCCTGGGGCTTACTGGAGTCCTACCTTTATCTATTACATTTAATTTAGCTTTATTTTGGCTTTAGTTCTTTATTTTACCTTCTTTGCTCCTCTCCTTCGGATTCTTCTCAGCTCTGTCTCGCCTCGCGCCGAAGCCCCTCGGGTGGCTGAGCGCTGGAGGCTGCACCGCTAGTCGGCGTTGGCCGCCCGTCCCATCCCGAATCGGAAGGACGTGGAGGTGAGCCACGCGGTCCCCGGCTTCCTGCGGGGTGCGATTAAACCTGCAAGTGCACAGAGAAATCAGCGGGATTCAGCTCCGGGTTGCAGGACGGCGCCACGAATAGGCTCGCGGTCCCCCGTTCAGGCTCCACGTGTTGAGGCCTACCACGTGTAGAGCCAACGGGCGGTGATCGCTGAGTCGGGCCCAGGATCCACATACAGACAGCCTTTAAAACCGCAAGTACCTCTGTTAGAGGAAAAAGGGGTTTTAAGCTAGTTACTTTTATTTTAATTTCAACTTTAATTTCAATTTAACTTCAATGTTTATTTCTAGTTTAATTCAAGGTTAATGCTATTCCTTTAGTGCATTTACTTCTTTTAATCCATTGATCTTCAAACTGGTTTAAATTGCCTTTAGCTACCAAACTAAGGGGCTCTTAGTTTTCCTCTGGGGGAAATATTGCTTTTTGTTTGGGAGCTCACTGTGGGAATCCCCAGCACTAAGTCATGGCGTCCAAGCCTCGCTGCCCTTCCTGTGGAACTCGCAGGGGCACCTCCGCAGAGGCAGGAATCTGCAGGAGCTGTGCCGCAGTGGCCGCCTCAGTGGAGCAGGAAATTAACTTGACCATGACACAGCCTTCTCAGGAGTCAGGAGACCCTCTTGAAGGGGAAGGGGGATCCCAGTTCCCTCTCTCTACACCCTCGGATCTGCCGCCTCCTCCTCTTCCGCCTTCCCCCCCCCCCCCCCGCTAGTGCAGGGGGTGCCGGAGAATTTTTCTCCCCTGACTTCATCCTCTTACTTCACAAGGCCTACTGCCTGCGTAAACAGGGCTTAGGGTCAGAAGAGGTTGGTCCGCCAGCTGACGACAAATCAGCTAGATCCCTCGGGGCAACCATTCCGGATTCCGGTATTCCTCCTAAGCGCCCACGTCTTGGTTGGGAGGAGCCTCTAGCGTCCCTCTCTCAGGGTACCCCGGAGGAGGATGGCTCTATTAAGGACTTGGACGAGGAAGAAGAGGAGCTTGAAGAGGGGGAAATCCCGGAAGAAGATCAATCACGGATAGTTAGAGTTTTTTGTCGGGAGGAGCTCCCGGCATTAATTAATGAGTCCCTGAAAGTTCTCAATGTGGCCTCAGACATGCCAGCACAGGAAGAGGCGTTAGAGGATCCCTTAATCCAGGCCATTAGGAGATCCCAGAAGGTTTTCCCTGTCCACAGGGTCGTGCGCCAGATGATCCAGGAAGAATGGGACCAACCAGAATCAAGCTTAAGGGGAGTCCGAGCCATGACTCGCCTATACCCTCTTCCAGAGGCAGATAAAGAGCTGCTGAAATCTCCCAGGGTGGATGCAGCGGTATCAGCAGTTACTAAGAAGACGACTATCCCAGTTGAGGGCAGCTCGGCCTTAAAAGATGCACAAGACAGGAAGTTGGATACGCTCCTGAAACAAGCCTTTGATGTAAGCGCTCTCGCCTTGCAGGCATCCGTGTCGGGAGCTTGGGTGGCTCGGGCCTGTTTAAGGTGGGCCCAACAGCTCCAGGCAGAGGGCTCAACGGGCGAAATACAGGCCAACTCGGCTAGGGTGGAATCCGGAGCAGCCTACTTGGCGGACAGTCAGTATGACCTCATCAGAAGCCTAGCCAAGAACATGGCCTCGGTGGTGGCGGCTAGGCGTTATCTGTGGCTACGGAATTGGGCAGCTGATCCTTCCTCGAAGGCACGCCTCAGTCGACTCCCTTTTAAGGGGAAACTGTTATTTGGGGAGGATTTAGAGAAGTTAGTTAAAGACCTGGGTGAGTCTAAGGGAGGCAGGCTCCCGGAAGATAGACCAAAACAAGGGCGCCCCCTAGCCCCAGTACGTACCCAGCCTAGGGACTCGCGGAGGTTTCGCCCAGCCAGGTCAAACTCCCATCCCAGGGGCCGTTTTCCCTCGAAGGGACAAGGTTTCAGAGGGTTTCGAGGAGGTCGAGGTTTTGGGGCGTCCTCCTCCTCCTTCTCGGGACCTAGAAAACAACAATGAGGTGACGGGGGTCCAGGAGGAAGGGCGGCCGGTGGGCGGACGCCTAAGGCTGTTTCTTTCCACCTGGTCCCGAGTCACGTCCGATCAATGGGTCCTAGAGGTGATCAGAGAAGGCTATGCTCTTGAATTTGCAAAACAAATACTTCCAGCATTTGTTCAGTCTCCCTGCGGTTCTTCTACAAAGAGGGCGGCGATAGAGGCAACTCTCGCTCGACTAATAGCTCTAGGGGCCGTGGTCCCAGTACCACCAGCCCAGTGCGGCGCTGGTCGGTACTCGATTTACTTCGTAGTACCAAAAAAGGAAGGGTCCTTTCTACCGATCCTGGATCTAAAACAGGTCAACCGCTGCCTCAGGGTACCGCATTTCCGGATGGAGACCCTACGTTCAGTCATAGCAGCCGTGAGGGGTGGGGAGTTCCTAACGTCCCTCGATTTGACAGAAGCCTACTTGCATATCCCGGTCAGGAAGTCACATCAACAGTTCCTGAGATTCGCAGTGCCAAGAGGCCACTTTCAATTCCAGGCCCTACCCTTCGGCCTAGCCACGGCTCCCAGGACGTTCACCAAGGTGATGGTGGTAGTAGTGGCCTTCCTCCGGAAGGAGGGAATATTAGTGCACCCTTACTTAGACGATTGGCTGATCCGGGCAAAGTCGTAAGAGGAAAGTCAGTCGGCGACGACCAGAGTGATCCAGGTTCTGGAGGAGTTGGGGTGGGTCATCAACCGTGCAAAGAGCAGGATGACTCCCTCCCAGGAACTCGAGTACCTCGGGGCAAGATTCGACACCAACAGGGGCAGAGTATTCCTGTCACGCTCAAGATCAAGGGAGCTAAGACTCCTAGTCACGCAGTTTCTAGGCAGACGAAGTCCCTCGGCATGGCATTATCTTCAGGTTCTGGGAACAATGGCGGCGGCAATAGAGGTAGTGCCATGGGCCAGGGCCCACATGCGGCTGTTGCAGCGGGCGCTATTACGTCGATGGTCACCCCAGCATCAGCCTCTGTCAATGCAGTTACCTTGCGCTCCGCGGACCAAACAGGCTGTCCACTGGTGGCGGTGCCCAAGGAATCTGGACCGCGGGATGCCTCTCGAACCGCATCAGTGGTTACTATTGACGACGGATGCCAGCCTGACAGGCTGGGGAGCGCACTGCGAGGACCAGTTCGTCCAGAGCCGCTGGACACAGTTGGAATCGCAATGGCCCATCAACAGACTGGAGTTGTGGGCCGTCACCCTGGCACTCAAGGCTTCCAAGACCTTAGTGCAAGGAAGAGCAATTCGCGTTCTCTCCGACAATGTCACCGCGGTGGCCTACATCAACCACCAGGGAGGCACCAGCAGTCCCGCATTGGAGAAGGAGGTGGACGCCCTTTTCCAGTGGGCCGAGGTCCGGCTGCAAGCACTTTCAGCCCAGCACGTAGCAGGCGAAGACAACATCACAGCCGATTTCCTCAGGTACAAGATAGACCACGGAGAGTGGGAACTGGAACAGGAGACCTTCAACCAGATAGTGGCCCGATGGGGACTCCCAGTCATGGACCTCATGGCACGGTTCTCTTCAGCCAAGGTGGACAGATTCTTCAGCTGGCGGAAGGAAAGAATGTCCGAGGGCTTAGATGCCCTGTCCCAAAAGTGGCCTTTGGAAGGTCTTCTCTATGTATTCCCCCCTTGGGTCTTGATCGGAAAGGTTCTCCAGCGGGTGGAGTCCCACCAAGGATTGGTAATCCTCATAGCCCCGGATTGGCCTCGCCACCCCTGGTATGCGGATCTGGTGAGGATGGTCGCCGACCAACCTTGGCGGCTCCCTTGCAAAAGGGACCTGCTGAGGCAAGGCCCGGTTCGGATGCCTCACGTGGATCGATTCTCGCTTACGGCCTGGCTGTTGAAAGGGGGCGGCTCCTAAAACGAGGCTACTCAGGAGCAGTAATCTCGACGCTGTTGAATGCTAAGAAGCGCTCGACCTGTCTATCCTATGTAAGGGTTTGGCGCATCTTTGAAGCCTGGTGTGCAGAGCACCGTCGGAAACCCCTCTCGGCCTCAGTCCCAGAGGTTCTGGAATTCTTGCAAGCAGGATTTGACAAGGGGCTGGCGCACAGCTCCTTACGGGTCCAGCTGGCGGCGATCGCTTGCTATAGAGGCAAGGTCCGTGGCAAACCCCTAGGGGCACACCCGGATGTCTCCAGGTTCCTAAGGGCGGTTAGACGGCTGCGTCCTCGGCGGAGGTTGGTCATCCCCCCTTGGGATCTTAACCTAGTGCTAAATGCCTTGATCGGAGAACCCTTCGAGCCAGTAAAGAGGGCCTCCTTTAAAGGATTTAACCCTAAAGACAGTTTTTCTGGTCGCCATCTGCTCGGCCAGGAGGGTTTCGGAATTATAGGTGCTGTCATCTCAGCCCCCCTTTCTGTCCTTCCTCAAGGACAAAGTGGTTCTGCGCACGGTTCCTTCCTTCTTGCCCAAAGTTCTCTCCCTTTCATGTGAACCAGACAGTTACCCTTCCGGCCTTCTCGGCCGAGGGGCATGAAGGTAGGGATAGCAAACTTCGTCTCCTAGACGTCCAGAGGGTTTTGAAACGTTACCTCTCTCGCACAGCGCCCTTCCGAAAGTCCGACCGTCTATTCATTCAGTTCGGGGGTCCGCACAAAGGGGAGGCGGCGGCCAAGGCCTCTATCTCCAGATGGATCAGAGAGGCGATTGCCTCCGCCTACATCCTGAAGGGGAAGCAGGTTCCAGTGGGTCTGTGGGCCCACTCCACTCGGGCTCAGGCTACCTCTTGGGCAAAATTCAGCCTTGTTCCCCCGCTGGATATTTGTAGGGCAGCGACTTGGTCCTCTCTGCATACCTTTACCAAACACTACAGACTGGACGTGCAGAGTTCAGCGGACGCTCGGTTTGGTCTAGCGGTTCTTCAGTCCGGTATGCCAGATCCCACCCAGGATTGAACTGCTCTGGTACATCCCAGAAGTAAAGGGACTGGACTGGAGTGACGATAAGGAAATAGTAATTAGATCTTACCTGCTAATTAGTGTTCCTGAAGGAACGACAGTCCAGTCCCTGATCCCACCCGGTTCCGGCGAACGTTAAGGCCTATTGTTCATTGAAGAGCATCGGACCGAGCGTAGGGCCGGTTCGGCAAGAAGAAGTGCAGGAGAAAGCCAGCTCGGGCAGGCTCAGCTATCCCCCTCCGCCCGCTGCCATTCCTCCTTTCCTTCCCTTATACCATCCACAAAAAAAAAAAAAAAAGTGATTGTTTAATAGTTCTTTGAGGTATTATGTTAGGTAGGTTATTGATGGAAGTTAGTTATGTCTGCTTTTTCATTCGAATACTGGAGTTGATGGGTGGTCCCAGTGGTATTTATACCGCTCCATCCCCAAAAAGGTTGGGCTCAGCCTCCAAGCTGCTGGAAGGGTTGCGTAACCCAGAAGTAAAGGGACTGGACTGTCGTTCCTTCAGGAACACTAATTAGCAGGTAAGATCTAATTACTGTATATGGTTGTGGTTAACATTATTGGCACCCTTGCAGTTCAACTCCTTAATATCCAATATCTCTTTTAAAAAAGCGGCTAGTGAAATGGCTTTGGATTATATATGCACACATATTTGACACACAAAAGAATCAAATCGAACAAGACCAATTAAAAAAGGAAATAGTATAAAAACTGGGACATTGGCAGGACATGATTATTAGTACCCTTATATACAATTCAGCCACTTTGAACAGAAGAACCACATTCCCATTGTAGTAAACCTAGACGCACCTGTGATCAATTGTCAGTACTCAACATGACTTGAACCAACCAATGAATGATGACTCTAATATTTAAACTAGCCACATTCACTCCCTGTTTCATTTTCACAATGGTGAAGACCAGGGAGCTGCCTGAGACCATCAGTACAAGGCCAACTCCAAAGACTTTGGGATTTCTGTGTCTACAGTTCGCGATGTTGTTAAGAAGATTTTGGCTCATGGAACTGTCAAGAACTTCCCAAACGTCTTGGAAGATTAGTGAGAACTGTTGGAAAAACACCACGTACAACATTTATTTATTTATTTAGCTGCATTTATATCCCACTTTTCACCGGGTCAAAGCGGTTGGGGGATACATTTAATACGAGGGGATACGAGACACATACACTAACACTTAAAGGGAACATGGGCAATGGAGGGTTAAGTGGCTTGCCCAAGACCACAAGGAGCACCTGTGGGACTAGAAACCCCAGTCCTTCCAGCCCAAGGTTGCTGTCCTTTAGTGGGATTTGAACCATCGACCTTCCGGCCTGTAGTATCTTGCCCCAACCACTATGCCACTCCTCCCCAACATCCAAAGAGCTTATGGCTGACCTGGAGCAATCTGGAGTGGTGGTTTTAACACGCACCATATGCTGTTCACTAAACAAAGAAGGGTTCCAGGAGTGATCCGGGAAACTACAGACCTGGGAGCCTGATGTCTGTACTGGAAAAAATGTTAGAAACCATTATTAAGAACACAATGTCTGAACATGTAGATAGTCATGGTTTAACGGGAGACAGCCAACATGGCTTTAGCCAGGGAAGGTCTTGTCTTACTAATCTGTTATATATTCCTATTCGTCTCTCCGGGCCAGTCCAGGAAAGTAGAGTAGTCAACCTCCTCCAGCAGCTGAGGACTGAAAACTGTAAAACTTTGCTGACAGCCCCTCTAGCTCCCCCCGGTGTCAGAGAGTCAGTCTTTCAGTCCTCAGCAGCTGAACAGGACGTGTGGCTGACAGGCTCCCCAGAGAGACTAATAGGAACAGGATTGGGGTTCTAACTACTTAAAAAAAAAAAAAAAAAAAAGAGGCAGAGTGGTTTAACAGCATTGTCTGATCTACCCTGGCAGGGCAGATCAGCATTGAAAGTGTTTGTTTTTCTTTTTTCTTTCTCCTTTAAGTTCAAAAAAAAAAAAAAAGTAGCAGCACCTCTGGTTACCCTAAACCGTCGGATCTTTCGGTTTGTGAGGCAGAGCCTGCCTCTTACGGATTCCAGTGCTTAGAGGCATTGAGGAAAAGGTCTGGGAGCCCCAGAAGCCGTTTTTCTGCCTCCAGTCACTGCCGTTCCGGCTTCCCGCTAGCAGCGGGGGAGCGGATGGCAGCAACCTCGGCTTCACAGCTTGCTTTCAGGTAGGAGAGTGGTTACATTTTTAAGCCTTCCGATATCGGGCGTTAGTTTCGCCGCCGCGGTTTAGGTTCTTAGGTGGCTTGGTGTTCTGTGAGTGACCGTGTGTACCGGCAGAGCTAGCGTTGCGGGGACGCGCTCAGAGATCGGTGGTTTGAAACCGGGCATAAGGGTTCGCGCTGGTGCGCCTTCCTTTTTTTTCTTTTATTTTCATTAGGTTTCTGGGCAGAATTCTTTAATGGAGAGTCTCACAGTCTCAGAGGAGCAGGGTTTAGTTCGTCCTCAGAGCATTGCTGAAAGAGCGGGAACGGCGGCTATTTTACCTAAGCCGTCCGTTTCTCCCGCGCTGCATTTGAAGTCAGGCAAAAAGAAATCTAAGTCACACAAAGCTCCTTCTGCTGAGGGAGCAGTGCAGCAATCTTTACCAGTGGAACAAGGGTCGTTGGACTCTTTTCTTTCTGCTGAATTTATTTTGGCTCTACATAGGGCTTATTGCTGAAGAAGTCTCAAGCTCCTATCTCTCCTGCTAGTGATAGCATTCCAGCGGTTAAGCAGGTAGATTGCACAGGATCAGACCCTGGAGAAGGGGGTTCTTCTATTGTGAAATCTGTGGAAACAGCTTTAGAAGGGGCTGGACCTCAAGGTTCAGTGTCTCAGCTGCCAGAGGAAGGAGAGATTCTTTCAGACGCAGGATTTGATGGCTGGCCAGGAGATTTGGAAGAGGGCGAGTTGGGGCCAGGCGAGGATCCGAATGTTTTTCGGGTTTTTAGGAAAGAAGAGCTTGGGGCCCTCATTGCTTAGTCTTTAGCTGCACTAAATATGGTGCTCCCTACCGTTCAGCAGGAGCCGTTAGAGGATCCCTTATTGCAGGGTTTCAAATCAGAGCAGCCCTGTTTTCCCATTCACAGGGTTATTAAGCAGATGATTGAATCTGAATGGGAGTGCCCCGAAGCCTCTTTAAGGAGGGGCCGCGCTATTGCGCGTCTTTACCCCGTTCCTCAGGAGGAAAAGGACTTGTTGCGTATGCCCAAGGTAGATGCCTTGGTTTCGGTGGTCACCAAAAAGACCACCATTCCGGTAGAAGGTGGTTCGGCCCTTAAGGATTTTCAAGATCGTAGATTAGAAGCGCTTCTGAAACAGGCCTTTGATTCCAGTGCCTTGGCTCTTCAGGCTTCTGTTTGTGGCGCTTACGTTTCCAGAGCTTCTATCAGGTGGATGCAGGGAGAACGGAGTTTGGATAAGGAGGAAGACTCTTCTCCGGAAGTAGCAAAGCTGGAGTCGGCGGCAGCTTATCTGGCGGATGCCTTCTATGATCTGGTGCGGATCTCAGCGAAATCAATGGCTTCTGTGATAGCAGCTAGGCGATTTCACTGGTTGCGGAACTGGGCGGCAGATGCGTCGTCTAAGGCTCGGCTCAGTAAGCTTCCATACAAGGGCAAGCTGCTTTTTGGGGAAGCTTTGGAAAAGATTGTGAAGGACTTGGGTGATTCCAAGGGGGGACGTCTTCCCGAGGACCGTGTGAGACCGGCGAGGATGGTTCCAGTACACAGAGGTCAGGGGCGAGATTTTCACAGGTTCTGCGGATCTCGCTTTACGCCTTATCAACGAGGCCGTTTTGTGGCTAGAGGCCAGTCCTTTCGAGTGGCCAGGGGGTTCAGTAGGGGTTACTTTACTTCCCATCAAAACCCAGCTAAAAAGCCACAATGAAGGAGTGCCGGTCCAGGCGGAGATTCCGGTGGGAGGTCGTTTGCAGGAGTTTTTCTCCGCCTGGGCCAACATAACTACAGACCAGTGGGTTCTTGAAATTATCAGAGAGGGCTATACACTAGAATTCGCTCACCCACTGGTAGATGCCTTTGTGACTTCTCCCTGCGGACCTCAGCTAAAGAGGACTGCGGTCAACGACACGTTGTTGTGATTGCAATGCCTTCAGGCAGTGGTGCCAGTTCCCGCAGACCAGTGCGACTTAGGTCGATACTCGATTTATTTCGTGGTTCCCAAGAAAGAAGGTTCTTTTCAACCAATTCTGGATCTCAAGCTTGTAAATCGTTGTTTGAGGGTGCCGCATTTCCGCATGGAAACATTACGATCGGTTATCCGGTCGGTAAAAAAGGGAGAGTTTCTTTCTTCCATAGATTTAACGGAAGCATATTTGCATATACCAATCAGAAAGGAACATCAAAAATTTCTTTGTTTTGCGGTTCCCATGGGTCATTTTCAGTTCCGGGCATTGCCATTCGGGTTGGCTACGGCACCTCGAACTTTTACCAAAGTTATGGTGGTGGCGGCGGCGTCCACGGTGCTGAGAAAAGAAGGGATTCAGGTAAATCCCTATCTCCATGACTGGTTGATCCGAGCACCATCTCAGGCGGAGTCCCTTTTGGCGACCGAGCGAGTAGTGGAGTTCCTCGAGCAGCTAGATTGGGTTATCAATCGAGCAAAGAGTCATTTGGATCCGGTAAGACAACTGACGTATCTGGGAGCTCTCTTCGACACGGAGATAGGCTCAGTGTTTCTTCCAGCGTACAGAGTTCAAAAGATTCTGTCGCAGGTTGCGGCGTTCCTACGAGTTTCAGCTCCAACGGCTTGGAGATATTTACAGTTGTTGGGGTCGATGGCTGCGGCCTTAGATCTGGTACCGTGGGCCAGGGTGCATATGCGGCCGCTTCAGCAGGTGTTGCTGTCGAGGTGGTCTCCGCAGCATCACCCGCTCTCTCGCAGGTTGCCGTGTCCGGAAGAGGTGCGGTTAAGTCTGCAGTGGTGGTTGGTTCCCGCTCATCTTCAAGCGGGGGTTCCGTTAGAGCTGCCAGACTGGGTATTGCTCACAACAGATGCCAGCCTGTCCGGTTGGGGGGCGCATTGTTTGACGCGAATAGCGCAGGGCCTTTGGTCGGCAGAAGAGAGGGTCTGGTCGATCAATCGGTTGGAGCTGAAAGCGGTTCGGTTAGCGCTCGTGGAATTTGTCGAGTTGCTCGAGGGTCGAGCGGTTCGGGTGTTTTCCGACAACTTAGTAACAGTATCGTACATCAATAGGCAAGGAGGCACAAGCAGTGCGGTGCTGCTACGGGAGAGTCATCAGTTGTTTCAGTGGGCGGAAGCTCATCTTTTAGCAATTTCAGCAGCGCATGTAGCAGGAAAAGAAAACATTCAGGCGGACTATCTCAGTCGGAATATCATAGACCCCGGAGAATGGGAACTGAATTGGGCAATCTTTCACGAGATCACGGTGAGTTGGGGTCAACCCGTACTGGATCTCATGGCTACTCTAGCGAATGCAAAAGTGGCACGATTTTTCAGCAGGCGCAGAGAGCACATGTCGGAAGGTCTTGATGGTCTGGTTCAGCCTTGGCTGTCGGGTCAGCTGCTGTACGTTTTTACGCCCTGGCTGCTAATAGGGCGTGTCATTCAGAGAGTAGCGAGGTTCGATGGGACGGTGATTCTCATTGCTCCAGATTGGCCCAGACGTCCGTGGTATGCGGATCTGATGCGTCTCCTGGTAGTTCCTCTGTGGCGGCTGCCCGCTCGAGTCAATCTCTTGTGTCAAGGTCCCATCTTAATGCCTTAGGTGGATCGATTCTTACTTACGGCTTGGCTCTTGAGAGGGAACGGTTGCGCCGTAGAGGCTACTCAACGTCGGTGATAGACACTATGTTAAAATCCAGGAGAAGCTTCACTTCATTGGCATACATTAGGGTATGGCGTATTTTTGAAGCGTGGTGTACAGAGCGACAGGTTAGGCCTTCCGGGGTTATGCTGTTTGATATCTTAGCTTTCCTTCAGGGAGGTCTAGAGAAAGGACTAGCCCTCAACACTTTAAAAGTGCAGTTGGCGGCGTTGGCCTGTTATAGAGGGAAGGTACAGGGTCACTCGATTTCCTTGCATCCGGATGTACGGCGGTTTCTGATGGCGGCCAAGATCATTCGGCCTCTAGTTCGGCATGTGGTTCCTCCTTGGGATTTGAATTTGGTGTTGGAAGCCTTAACAGGGCTGCCTTTTGAGACTAGCACAAAGGGTAATCTCCGGGAGTTGTCCTGGAAGACTGCTTTTTTAGTGGCCTTGTGCTCTGCACGAAGAGTTTCGGATCTGCAGGCGTTTTCCTGCAGGGAGCCATACATTCAGTTTTCGGCAGAGAGAGTGGTGGTGCGGCCGGTGCCGGCGTTTCTTCCTAAGGTGGTGTCCAGTTTTCATGTGAATCAGGCCGTTTTCCTTCCTACCTTTGTTCCTTGCGAGGGGGAGAAACGGGATAGGTTGCTGAAAAAGTTAGATTTAGGACGCGTGTTAAGGAAATACCTCGAGGTAACAGAGCCGTTTCGAAAGTCGGATAGGTTGTTTGTACTGTTTGGGGGTCCAGCAAAAGGAAAAGCGGCGACCAAGGCTTCTATCGCTCGCTGGGTAAAGCATGCCATTCGGGCGGCCTATGAAGCAAAGGGTCGGTCGGCTCCGGTGGGGATCCGGGCTCATTCGACTAGTCAGGCTACCTCGTGGACGGAATATGCGTTGGTTCCGCCGGTGGATATCTGTAGAGCGGTGACGTGGTCTTCTCTGCATACGTTTGCTAGGCACTATCGCTTAGATGTTCAGGCACGTAACGATGCGAGAGTGGGGGCCTCGGCTGTTGTTTCTGGGCTCGCAGGTCCCTCCCGGATTTAAGTACTGTTTTTGGTACTACCTTACTTTCCTGGACTGGCCTGGAGAGACGAATAGGAAGGAGAAATTAGGCCTTACCTGCTAATTGTCTTTCCTTGAGTTCTCTCCGGGCCAGTCCAGGACCCACCCACTGTTGTCTGTGAGGTTGAGAGAGGTCCCGGTCCTCGGCCAAAGATTTAGACATATAGGCGGTTACCAAGCTGGTGGCCGGAGCTGGGGACATTGGGGGACTTATTTTAGGTGAACTTCGATTTTGATCGGGATGAGGAGTGTACTTCAAAAAGAAAAAAGAAAAAAAACAAAAAACGAGCAAGCCTTATACAACTAAGGCGATAAGTGGAGGAGAATGTTTTTTGTTTACAAGTTACTGCCTACGGTTACTTTTTTTTAGTATTGTCAAGGTTAGAATGTCTAGTTCCGCTGCTTTGTTACCATTAGACTGACTCTCTGACACCTGGGGGAGCTAGAGGGGCTGTCAGCAAAGTTTTACAGTTTTCAGTCCTCAGCTGCTGGAGAAGGTTGACTACCCTACTTTCCTGGACTGGCACGGAGAGAACTCAAGGAAAGACAATTAGCAGGTAAGGCCTAATTTCTCCTTTTTGAAGGTGTAAATAAGCAGGTAGACATAGATGGGTGTGTCGAAGTATCTGGATTTTCAGAAAGCCTGTGACTAAGACCCTCATGAGAGACTCTTGCCAAAATTAAAAAGTTATGAGATAGGAGGCAGTGTACTATTGTGGATCAGGAACTGGTTAAAAAATAGAAAGCAGAGGATAGGGCTAAATGGCCAATTTTCCCAATGGAGAAAGGTAAATAGTGGAGTATCCCAGGGAGCTGTGCTGGGTCCGCTGCTTTTTAATGTATTCGAAAATGACCTGGAAATGGGAATAACGAGTGAGGTAATCAAATTTGCAGATGACACAAAATTATTCAAAGTTGTAAAAAACCCATGAGGGTTGTGAAAAGTTGCAATAGGACCTTAATAAATCGGAAGACTGGACATTCAAATGGTAGATGAAATTTAATATGGACATGTGCAAAGTTATGCACCTAGGAAAGAACAAGCCAAACTGGTTACACGATGCAAGGTTCCACATTAGGAACCACCATCCAAGAAAAAGATTTAGGCGTCATCATGATTAACATGTAACCCTCTGCCCAGTGTGCAGCGGCAGCCAAGAAAGCAAATAGAATGCTAGGTATCATAAGGAAAGGAATGGAGAATAAAACAAAGGATATAATAATGCCTCTGTATCGTTCCATGGTGCAACTGCACCTCAAATATTTTGTGCAATTCTGGTCGCCGTATCTTAAAAAGGCTATAGTAGAACTAGAAAAGGTACAGAGAAGAGCCTCCAAAATGCTAAAGAGGATTGAAGAATACTCCTTTGAGGAGAGGCTAAAAAAGTTAGGGCTCTTCAACCTGGAAAAGATATGGCTGAGTGGAGATATAAGAGGTCTATAAATCAATCAATGAATGGAGTGGACCGGGTAAATGTAGATCGATTGTTTATGCCATCAAAATGTAGAAAGACTAGGGGACATGCAATGAAGCTAGAGTGTAACCCATTTAACACTAATAAGAGAAAATATATTTTTCACTCAATGAATAATCAAAGTCTGGAATTTGTTACCGGAGGATGTAGTAAAAGCTGTTAGTGTAGCTGGGTTTAAAAAAGGTTTGGACAAGTTCCTGGAGTGAAGGTCCATAAACTATTATTAAAAAAGACCCAGGTAATCCACTGCTTGACCCATTATGAGCATTGTGGATCCTGTGTCTTCTGGGGAAACTGCCAGGTACTTGGGACCTAGATTGGCCACTGTCGGAAACAGGATATTAGGTTTGATGGACCTTGGTCTGACCTAGTATGACATATCTTATGTTATTATGACTTCATGGGCAAAGGTCAAGGAGGACCCCACTGCTCAAAGATAGATATAAAAAGGCATGCCAAATATTTCCCATACCCACCTTGAGAAGCCACAATCCTGGGAATATGTTTTGTGGACAGATGAAACCAAACTTGAGCTGTTTGGTAATGCAGACCAGCGATACATTTACAGGCGAAGAAACAAAGCTTATAAGGAAAAAAACACCCTTCCTATAGTTAAATATGGTGAGGTTCTATAATGTTATGGGGCTGTTTTGCTGCCTCAGAACTGGAGGCCTGGAACATATTAAAGAAATCATTAAGTCAGAGGACTGCCAAGGTATTTTGGAGTGAGGAGTGGCCTAGTGGTTGGGGCAAGTTGCCTTAGGCCTGGGGTTCAAATCCTGCTGAAGGACAGCAACGTCAGGCCAGAGGGACAGGGGTTTCTAGTGCCACAGGCATGCCTTGTGGCCTTGGGCAAGTCACTTAATCCTGCTGAAGGACAGCAACGTCAGGCCAGAGGGACAGGGGTTTCTAGTGCCACAGGCAGGCCTTGTGGCCTTGGGCAAGTCACTTAATCCTGCTGAAGGACAGCAACGTCAGGCCAGAGGGACAGGGCTATCTAGTGCCACAGGCATGCCTTGTGGCCTTGGGCAAGTCACTTAATCCTCCATTGCTCAGGTGTGAGCCCGTCAGAGACGAGAGAAATATACAGCACCTAGATTGCACTTGCACCAGGAAGTATATAAATGCCTATAAATAAAAGCGAGGTCTAGGTCGAAGGTCATGGGTCCTCCAGCAGGACAATGGCCCAAAACATTCATCCAAAAGTACAAAAGAATGGTTAAAAAGAAAAAAATGGAGTCTTTTAAACTGGCCAGCAGTGAGTCCTGATCTCAATCCAATCAAGAACATTTGGAAAGAGCTGAAGTCTGCTATTGATAAAAGGAATCCTGGAAGCATTCATGAGCTGGAACAAATCACAGATGAAGAGTGGGAGACACTACCAGCAGACAGATGTACAAAACTTATAGATAGCTACAAGAAACATTTGAAGGCTGTTGTCATGGCCAAGGGTTGAACAATCTTATATGGTCTGAAAACGTATGAGTAATGTGATGCGGCGGACCCTCTTGCAGAGAGAAAAAAAGTTTTAAATCCAGGAAAAGACAGGTATAGTCTGCAATGTCCTGAGGATCCACCTAGAGGGAGCACGAGAGTCAGTACAGAGTCTGAAGAACCATGCCTCTATGGGCAGGACTTAGGTCCAGTCAGTTTGGATTTAAACAGAGACAGGTCTGAATCAGAGGAGGAAGGAGACCCAAAAGCCAAAGAAAGAACAGACTCGAAAGGCAGAGAGAAAGCAGGCCTGAGAGGCAAAGAGAGTGCTGGCCTTGAAGACAAGTGGAGAACACAAAGAACCGGTGTGCACAGAAAAGCTGAAGGAGCTGGGCTACGAGGCAAGGGCAGAGTCAGAGAAACAAACTGTAAGCAAATATCTGGCAGATGGCAACAGTTGCAGCCTTGGAACAGAGAGATTCTTCCCTATACTAAGGAGAGATACCCTTGGAGAACCTGGACCATGCTAAGCTAGAAGCCGACTGGGGTGGGCCTCAAGCCTTCTCAGAGAAGGAAAGGAGAAAACTTAAAGGTAAAAGTTTTATTACTTGTAATTGTCTACATAATCCTATCATAAGAGAAGGACAGTGGAAGGAAGCTTCTCCTTGTAACCGAGATACTTATTAGCAAAAGCTTGAAAACAATTGGTCTAAAAAGCGGACTGTAAATGCTAAGCATTGCGCCGAACAGGTTTTTAAAACTCTAACTGAAGAGGAGCCTTTGTTTTATCCAGTGGCCAGAAACTGACGCCCTAAGCTATCTGCCAGACACTGGAAAACAGTACAGCAAGCTTTTAAAAAGCCAGAGTATAGTTGTGTGGAGACATCGGATTCAGAACTATCAGAGGTAGAATTCATGCAAGTGGAATCTGCAGGCGAAGAGTCTGACCAACCGATGGAATGCACATACTGCACAGCAGAGAATCTGGAGTTTATCCCTAGCTCTATGAATGAATAAATGAATGCAGTATATTGTGTTGCCTTAAGCTACTGTGAAGTTAACAATCATTACTTTAGTCTTTTTCATTTATGGTTTAAACCTGATGCAAGGGACTTGTTCAGTTGTGATACCATCCAATCCGTTTATCCTGTTTTGAACCATTTGTGCAAAAAGGGGAAATAAAGCCTTTTCATTTTCCCTCCATTTTCGTGCGGACTTGTTTCTCTTTGGGAAGTTGGTTACGAGGCCGGCACAAGGGACTGCCACCCTTGACCCTCACACCTGTCCAACCCCAATCATCACAATCTTGTGTCCCCCAGCCCTTCTGTGGAAAACTACGCCGCCACCAGGGGGGACTGCGGGTGACAGTAATTGTACAGTTGAGCCAAAAAATAAATAAATTACTCTAATGACATGGAATACAGTTCCAGACACAGCTCGACACTGCCTGGTATGCTTGAATTCATTCAAATAATCACTTGTATTAACCCCTGGCCAAGGGTTGTGCAACCAAATATTAATGAATATTAATTAATTCTGTCCAAGTTATATTTAGTTTTTTTTTCTCTCAGAAATTGCTACGTCTAAGTTGACAGACATCTTTGTTGTTGTATACCTTTGAACATACCATTAAAATATTATGACGACATACAGTTGAAATATTTCCAATTATTTCTCAAGATATTGTACACAACATACTAAAATTCAAGGGTGCCAATAATGTTGACCGTAACTGTAACATGAGGAGGGATCTAGCTAAGCTTGAAGAGTGGTTAAGAATAGGCAGCTGAGATTTAATGATAAAAACAAAATGCAGGGTCATGCATTTGGGCTGCATAATTCCAAGGCAGTGGTGCAGCATGGGGGGGGGGGGGGGGAGAGGGGTACTTCTGTCCATGAAAGAAGACTGGGACTTAGGGGTGACTGTTTCTGATGATCTTAAGGTGGCTGAACAGGTAGAAAAGGCAATGGCACAAGCAAGAAGGATGCTTAGGTGCATATGTAGAGGAATGACCATCAGGAAGTAGGAGGTGATAGTATCTATGAATAAATCTTTAGTGAGATTCATGTGGAATATTGTGTTCAATTCTGGGAACCACACCTTCAAAAGGATATAAACAGGATGGAGTCGGTGCAGAGGGTGGCTACCAAAATGGTCTCTTGGGGAAACTGCTAGGTACATATGACCTAGATTGGCCACTGTTGGAAACAGAATACTGGGCTTGATGGACCTTGGTCTGACCCAGTATGGCATATCTTATGTTCTTATGGTCAGTGGGCTTTGTCGCAAGGCATATAGGAGTAGACTTAAGTTCTCAATATGTATATTGAGATTTTGATTGAAGGATAAGGTGGTATATAAAACTGGATAAATTAAATAAGTATACTTTGGATGAAAGGCGGAAGAGGAGAGGTATGATAGCGATGTTTGTGGCATAAACATACAGGAGGGGAGCCTCTTTCAATTGAAAGCTCTGCCACAAGGGGGAGCTCTGCCACAAGGGGGAGGTGAAAGGAGATTAGATTCGGGATTAATATGCAGAAATATTTCTTTACAGAAATAGTGAAAGATGTATGGAATAGTCTCCTAGTGGAGGAGGTAGAGACTAGGACTGTATCTGAATTCAAGAAAGCATGGTACCAACAGAGAAGATACCTAAAGGGAAAAAGCGGACTATAGTAGTTAGTATGGAAGGGCAGACTGGATAGACCATATGGTCTTTATCTGCCGTCATGTTCCTATGTTACTGAGAAAATTTGTCAAGGTCTAATCTAGACATTATAAAAGCAATAGGGTCCATTTTTAAAGTCCTTTTGAAAACTGACTAGGGCTGAATTCCTAATTGTGGGAGTCACTTTTCACAGTTCATTTACCTTCTAATACGCAGGCACCCTCCCTAACCCTCTTCAAATCCAGGCTGAATACTCACCTCTTCGCTGCTGCTTTTGGATCTTGACCCACCTGATCTCCTTTTTCTTTCCCTTGCTTTATCCCTGCCTACACCTTCTGTGTTTGTCTTGACTAGACTGTAAGCTCTGATGAGCAGGGACTGTCTCTCACATGTCTGTGCAGCGCTGCGTACGACTGGTAGCGCTATATAAATGCTCACTAGTAGTAGTAGTAGAGTGTAAGCTCTGATGGGCAGGGACTGTCACATATCTGGGCAGCGCTGCGTGCGACTGGTAGCGCTATATAAATGCTCACTAGAGTGCCGGTGACGTCATCACCTAGTATGGCCGCTTAAGCTGGGAGCTCCCACCCGACCCTATCGAAAGGTGAATTTATGAGTTGTATGCGGTGCCTGATCTCCCTGAAATTTGTTGGAGTCACAGGAGTTACCGACGGTGACTGGTTGTAATGACCGCAAAATCGAAGAGGGTGAATTTGAAGGAGTTTGCCTACGGGGAAACCACGCCGACCCGGCCAGGCAAAGATAAGATGGCGGGGGCTGAGGGAAAGCTGGTGGACAACACTGCTAGTAAGCGGAGCATGCGGGAGAGGCCGGAGAAAGGGCCCGAGGAGAGCGGGACGCGTGCTGGAGAGGGACCCGGTGACTTTCAGAATGAGGTCCGAAAGTGGTTCGCCGAACTAAAGACGGATATCCTGCAAATCCGAGCTGATGTGGTAGCAAGCGTGGATAGCTTGCGAGAGGACATTACAGACTTGGGCCGAAGAGTGGAGGAGGTTGAAGGCCGTGTGGAGGGGCAGGAGGAGAGTTTGGAGGCTGTAGAAAACACAGTACAGCTCCTGCAACAGCAACATCTGGTGCTAGAAGAGAAAATGGAGGACCTTGAAAATAGGTCCCGACGCTGCAACCTGCGCTTTCGGGGGGTTCCGGAGGGGGAACCCTACCTGGACTGCCAATCGGTGGTGCAGGCTATTTCTAAGGCCGCACTGGAGTCTGCAGGAGTCCCAGTGGAAAATCTGGATTGGCGTATTGTGCGCGCACACCGCGTGGCGGCGGCAGGAGCGGGGCGCGGGAACCGGCCCAGGGATATTATCGCTTGCTATCAAGATTTTCATACAAAAGAAAAGGTACAGAGAGCAGCCCGCTGGAACGGCGGGGTAAAATGGAACTCCTGTGAGGTGGACATCCTACACGGATTTAGCCCAGGTCACCCTACAGAAGCGGCGTTCAATGAAAGACATTGTGCTGAAGTTGCGTGAGGAGGGAGCCCGATACGGGTGGACTTTTCCGTTTGGTCTCTTCATTACCTATAAAGGACAAAACATCCGGGTGAAAACCCGGGAAGAGGCGGTCCAGGCGCTCCGGTCTGCAGGTATGACGGGCCTACCGGGAGAGGCCGCGAGCAGTGGCGGCAGACAGGCTAGCCGGCCTAAGTGGCATCAGGTGGAGAATCGGCGGCAACGGGCCCGGAGGCCCGTGACAGAAGACCGGGTGGTGGAGGCCGGTGAATGACTACACTGGGTAGCCCTTTATGGGCTGGGACTTTTATTAGTTTCTGGACTTGCCCAAAAGGTTTGGTGGGATGATAAGATGGCATAGGTGTTTTTTGTATGTGCGGTGGGGGGGTGATTTCCTGTGGGGGAATAGTGTTGAGTTAAGATATATATGTATATAGTGTTTTGCTGGACGTTTACGGGTGGAGGAAACGGGGGGGAGAATGTGTGAGGAGGGGGAGCTAATATTGGGAGTGGGGTGCGGGGGTGAGTAAGGGGGAGAGGGGTGGTGACTAGGTAGGGGGGGTGGGGAGGGTGGTGGCCAGAAAGGGATGGCGGGAGCACTCATGTTTTTGCAGGATGGGAGAGGGGGGAGAAGGGGAGGGAGGGAGGGGGAAGGGTGGGGGGGGGAGGGGGGAGGGAGGGGGAAGGGGGGGGGGGGGAGGGGGAAGGGTGGGGGGGTGAGTGGGGGGGTGAGGGGGGGTGGAGTGGGGGGGGTGAGGGGGTGGGGGGGGCAGTGTGGGGATTCCCCGATAGCTGGTTTGGTAGGGCGTGGAAGGGGGGGGGGAGTAATGTGGTATAGTGGATAAGGTTACGGTAGTATCCATGAACGTGCGGGGATTAAATTCCCCAATGAAACGGCAGAGATTGTTTAAGGAAATTAATAGAGTCAGTGGAGACATTATTTTTGTACAAGAGACACACTTGAAGAAAAGTGATGAATGGAGGGTGGCACATAAAAATTTCCCAGTGCAATGGTTTGCCTCAAATAAGGTCGCCTTGAAAAAAGGGGGAGTGGGGATCCTAATGAGGGGAACACTAGATTATTCTGAGTGTGTGGTTCATAGGGACAGGGAGGGCAGATACCTGCTTGTTAAATTGCGCATTCATGAACAGATGTATACATTGATTAATGTATATGACCCGAACGGGGGGCATGGGACCTTCTATGGACAGCTTCAGGAGTGGGTAGAGAAGATAGCGGAAGGCCACGTTATTATGGGGGGGGACTTTAATGTCACCATTAATCCAGCGGTGGACACTTCCTCTGGGAAGGGGATGGGGCACACCTCGGGAAGGAAGAAGTTGAAAGCATTGGCGAGGGGTCTGGACCTGGTAGATACGTGGAGGGAGGTGAGGGGGAAGGAGAGGGGATTCACCTTTTATTCCCCGGTGCATAAGTCCTTTTCCCGGATAGACATGATCTGGGTGTCCCGACCCTTAGTGCCACAGGTAGTGGATTGCGAAGTGGGGGAGCGGACTTGGTCCGACCATGCACCCATCTGGGTGGAAGTGGGGGTAGGAGGTGTCCAGTGGAAGTGCAGGCAATGGATGCTGAATGAGTCCCTTCTGGAGGATGAGGACACCGTGCAAAAGGTGGGGATGAAAATTGCACAGTACTTTGAGCTTAATGATCGGGATGGGTGTGGGATCGGTACATTATGGGAATGTATGAAAGCCGTAATTAGAGGGGATTTGATCTCGGCGGGGGCCTATATGAAAAAGCAGAAAGAGCGCAAGAAGGAGGAGCTCCGGGTGAAGCTTAGGGAGCTTGACGGTTTGGTGTTGCTTTGGGACGGTAGATTGGAGTTAGTGCAAGAGTTAAATAAAGTGCGTAGGGAACTTAATGAACTGGAGTTAGCGGAGATTAAATATGCTCAGGATATCCTGAAGCAACAATTTTTTGAATTTGGCAATAAGCCAAGTAGATTGTTAGCACACAGGTTGAAACAGCATCGCCATAGAAACCTTATTACTAAAATTAGGACGGATAATGGGACGGTGGTGCGGAGCGGGGAGTTAATTCAACAGAGTTTTGTAAAGTATTATACGCAGCTTTATACGGCCGAGCCTACCCCGCTGGGGGGAGACTCGGCCAGCTACTTGCGGATGAATCTACCCTGCCTGGGTAAGGAGGAGGGGGAGCGGCTCTCTAGGCCTATAGAAGAGGGAGAGATGGCAGAGGTGATCCGGGGCCTACCGCCAAATAAGGCGCCCGGGGTTGACGGCTTTACGAATAAGTTCTATAAGGTCTATCGGGACCTGCTGTGTGGGCCGTTGGCACGCCTCTTTAATGCTTTTAAAGAGGGGGAGGCTATTCCAGCCACCTTACGTACAGCCGGGATCACCGTCCTGCCTAAAGAGGGAAAGGACCCCAGTTTGTGTGGTTCTTACCGGCCTATCTCACTCCTAGGTACGGACTTTAAAATTTTCACTAAGATCTTGGCAAATCGGTTACTGCGACATATGCCACAGCTGGTACATGAAAACCAATCTGGCTTTGTCCCGGGGCGGCAAACAGTGGATAACTTGAGGAAGGTGCTGTCTGCTACATGGAAGGGACGGAGAGGGGCGGATCAAATGGTGCTGTTGGCCATTGATGCAGAAAAGGCGTTCGATCGCGTGTCGTGGCCCTTTTTATTTAAGGTTTTAGAGAAGATGGGAATTACGGGCGATTTTTTAGCTTGGGTTAAAGCAATTTATCATCAGCCGATGGCCCGGATTCGGATTAATGGAGAATACTCTGGGTCCTTTGAACTGCACAGAGAGACGAGGCAGGGGTGTCCACTTTCCCCGTTGCTTTTTGTGCTCTCTATGGAGCCATTGGCCCAGACGGTGCGGGAATGTGGGGACATCCATGGGGTTAAATGGAAAACCGGGGAGACTAAGGTTGCCCTTTTTGCTGATGACCTTTTGTTTATGTTGACTGAACCGCTAAAGTCCCTGGTGGTGCTGCAGGGGATCCTTAAGGAATATGGCACCTACTCTGGCTTCAAGGTTAATGAAACCAAATCAGAACTTCTAAATATATCGGCGGGGGGGGGGGGGGGAGGAATGCCAGCTGATTAAGGCCTCCTTTCCCTACCGCTGGGCGAAAACGAGTATTAGATACTTGGGGATTTATTTGACGGCCCGGGAATCTGATCTGTTTAAGGAAAATTATGTGAGGGTTGAGCGGACCATCCAAAAGGATTTGGTAGAGTGGAAACATAAGCAGTTATCGTGGATGGGGCGCATCGCGGCAATTAAAATGATGGCCCTGCCTAACTGGTTATACCTTTTTATGAATCTTCCTATTGGGTTGCCCAAAAGCTATCTCGCCCGATTGCAGCGGATAATCATGAACTTTGTGGGAGGGGGGAAGCCCAACAGGGTGGCTGCCCGTATCTTGATGGAGAGAAGAGAACGGGGAGGGTTGGCGGTCCCGAACTTGCTGAAATATTGGGAGGCGGCGCACATGTGTGCGGTGGTGGAATGGCAAGTAGAAGAACCGAAAGAGTGGGTGGGTATGGAAGAGGAGGAATTGGCGGAGGGGGGCTTGCGGGACTGGGTTTGGAGACCAAGAACGAATCCTGGAGGTTATCCAGGCCGTAATCCCTATGTACTGGGCTCTTTGAGGGTTTGGAATAAATGGAGAGGTATTTGGCTGGGGGAACATGGGATCTCTCGGCTCATGCCGATCCAACAGAATCCTGAGTTTCGCCCCGCCATGGGGAAGTCCACTTTTGATAGTTGGAGTCATAATGGGTTGCAACGGGTGGGCCAATTGTTAGAGGGGCGACGGGTGAAGTCCTTTGTTGCGGTTGCACGGGAGTATAAGTTGGAGGGGCGAGTGATCTTCGGCTATCTGCAGCTGCGTCATTATCTTCAGCAGAGGGTGCTTCCGCATATAGCCTCAGAGCTCACTGCGATTGAACGTTTTTTTTTGGGGGGGCAAACACGACGGGTATTAGCAACTTTTTACCGGATAATGGTGGGTGTTCAAAGGGTAGAGCCTTACCAGAAGGCATGGGAGGCAGAGTTGGGGCGCCAATGGGGGGAGGCGGAGTGGGATCTGATCTATAGGAGTAGATACAAGGGTATCCTAGCTACCAACCTTTTAGAAAATAACTATAAGGTGTTGTACAGGTGGCACCTTACTCCGGTGCGGTTACACCAGATGCATGCTCATGTGTCGGAACAGTGCTGGAGGAAGTGTGGGGGACGGGGGACGTATTTGCATATTTGGTGGGACTGTGGGGTGATGCATTCTGCTTGGGAGAAGGTGATGGGATTGCTGGGGGAGATACTGGGTAGACCCTTGAGTTATCAGCCTGAGACTGTGCTCTTGGGGGTTCGGATACCTGAATTACCCAAGGTGGAGGGAATGTTTGTAGAGTTGGGCTGTGTAGCTATGCGGATCCTGGTGGCTCGGAAGTGGAAACAAATGGATGTGCCCTCCATAGTTGATTTTCAAAAGATGTTATTTCAGATTTATTTGATGTGTAATCTCACTGCCCAGAAAAAGGGTAATCAAGTCACTTTCCGGAAGGTCTGGGGTAAATATATTCACTGGACTGAGGTGCCGAAGAACACAGGTTGTGTCTGAGCTGTTTATGTTGGGGTGTCAGAGGAGGGGGAGGGGTGGGGGGGGGGTGGGAGGGATTTACTGTTGTATCCTAAAACATGTCTGATGTGCTTTTGGAATTGTAATTATTGTTGTTTTGAGGAATGTTTTTGGTGGTTGGAAATTTGTATGGTTGGACAGTAAATAAAAATTTCAATAAAAAAAAAAAATAATAAAAAAAATAAATGCTCACTAGTAGTAGTAGTAGTAGACTGTAAGCTCTGATGAGCAGGGACTGTCTCTCACATGTCTGTGCAGCGCTGCGTGCGACTGGTAGCGCTATATAAATGCTCACTAGTAGTAGTAGTAGTGGATGTCTCTCCTCCCCAGCTTTCTTTCTCGCTACAATTTAGCATGAACCGATTCTTCTCTGGTAGATTCAGCCTCCCAGCTTTCCCCTCCATAGATCTTTTTCCCTTCCTCAATCCTTCTCTGTATTTCTATGTTATTTGTCTGTCTACCATTCAGCATATGCCCTCTGCAGGTCTCTCTCTCCACCCATCTCCATCTACCCAGTTCTCTCTCCATAACGCCAAGCAAGGCACCACAGTTCTGTCTGTCCCCAAGGTCTCCTCTGCCAGCACAAAGCCTTATTTTGTTTTTATTTATTTTAAAACATTTGTTAACCAACTTATGCACACTGAATTCAAACTGATGTATAGCAGATAAAACACCCCTCCTGCTTCTCCTCTACCCCCATGGCACACATCCCCCTTCTCCTATCATGCAGCAAGAGGAGGAGACGAACAGTTTCCATCTCCTAGGCCTGAACCACCTGGGACCAGAGTTCGGTGAGCAGCTGGATCCAGCATGTGCAGCCCTTGCTGAATGATGGTGTGCAAGAAGGCATCCAAATGAACCATCAGTTCTGTCTGCTTAGAATTTTGCATAGCAACTATGGAATTTTATACAAATTCAGCATTTTGCAATTGTGCAGAATTCCCATAGGACTAAATTGATGAGTGTGTGCATAACAGATTTTAGGAATGGTCAGTTTGTCAAAATAAAATGTACAGAGAATTGTAGTTACCATGGTAGTTCACTTGGATATGTGAAAATAACTTGGTTTAAGTTAATGTATATTTGACAAGCTTTCCGGTTATTGTCTTTCATTTGAAGTGTAAAGACATATGCAGATAACCCAGGGCATTATCTAAACCCAGTCTAGCTCCATTATTTTTTTCATAGACATGATGAAGAGAGACACATTTTTGAAAGCTTGTCAGATACCTTTAGTCCAAGAAAAAGATGATATAGCTTGTTTGTCTGAAGTTTTGCACATATCAAAATTAAAATAAAATTTGAGACATGTTTTGTTGCTTTTGTTGTTTCCACCTTGCTGCTCCATATACCTAACAGTCTACCTGAGTCAACATCTCTGGCCCTATTCAAATCCAGGCTAAAAACTCACTTCATGGCTACTTTGGGATCCTGACCTCCTTATTCTCCTGTTTAATATCTTTGTAGTTTTAATTATTTCCCTATAATGAAACTTCCTAGTCCTTTGGACTAGATTCTAAACTTGATGGGTCAGGGACTGTCTCTTATGCGTATATGTACAGCACCACATATGCCTAATAGCGCTATATAAATTAGTACTAGTACTACTTAAGCTCTTCACTGCCATATAATAGTGAATGTTACACTCTTTTTTTGGGGGGGGGGTGCAGGGGTTCTGTACGTTTTGTAATTCCATGTGCAGTTTTAAATTGTTTCCGCTCAACGCCTTAGTCATTTTGCTTCTCCCTGCATTATTTCTCAGCAGTGTCACCTTCTCTCGCTCCCATCCTCTCCATCCACAAGCCTCATCCATCCCTTCTCTCTCCAGTTGGGTGGACCCAAACTGACTATTGTTATTTGGGAAATTGTATATCAAAAATAGAACTAAGCCCTCAAAATCAAAAACACAGGCAATGATCTACTTCACAATAGCAACTGACAATGTGTTTAGTATATTAGAAACAGGTCTCAGACTTCAAGTTAGCTCACTCCCGCATACTTTGTCAATGTTTATGTTTATGTTTATTAAAACTTGATTGACCGCCCTTCAAAATAAAATCAGAGCGGTTTACAATAAATAAAAACCAATAAAAGTAAGGCACAAGGCCAGAAAAGGAAAGGAAATTACAATTTATAAAAGCAGAGTGGACTGAGGAACAATAGAGGGAAGAGAGTAGAGCTATAAGGAAGGAGAGGAGGTGGGGAGGTTAAAGGCTAGGGAAAAAAGGTGTGTTTTTAGCTGCTGTTTGTATGCTGCGTGACAGGGTTCTAGGCGGAGAGAAGTGGGCAGGGAGTTCCAAAGTGCAGGACCTATAAAGAAAAAAGCCGAAGAGCGGGTGGATTGAAGATGGGCGGCAGAAGGGGGGGGAAGGGTGAGACGGTTTAAATGGAATGAGCGGGGGGTATGTCTAGGGGTGTGAAAGTGAATAAGATCAGCTAAATATTGTGGGGTACTGGTGTGTAGAGCCTTGTGAACCAGGGTGAGTAGTTTATATTGGGAACGAAAAGGAACGGGTAAACAGTGTAGATGGATAAGAAGGGGGGTTGTATGGTGATAGGGAGATGAATGAGAAAGAAGGCGAGCTGCGGTATTTTGGATTCTCTGAAGACGGCGAAGTTGGGAGGAGGCCAGGCCGAAGGATGTGTGCTACAATTTGCATCAACGACCTGTAAATTGTGTTATTCAGAATTCAAATAGTGACAGGCAACGTAACATTCCATAATGAGAAATAGCAAAACTCATTGCTTATCTTATAGTTCCCCGACGCCTTCATACGGCTGCCGTTCCATGTTTCACTGAGCTGGATAGTTTCATCAGGGGGTGAGAATCAAAATGTTTACCGGCAATCCTGCCTTAAGACTGCTGTGAATGTCACGATATTAGCACTCACTGTTGATAACTTTCATACGCTATGTTTGGCGTGTTTAGCATCGAGCCCAATCGCTTCCTCAAAAAACGCCGCACATTACGTTGCCTGTCACTATTTGAATTCTGAATAACACAATTTACAGGTCGTTGATGCAAATTGTAGCACACATCCTTTGACAAAGTATGTGGGAGTGAGCTAACTTGAAGTCTGAGACCTGTTTCTAATATACTAAACACATTGTCAGTTGCTATTGTGAAGTAGATCATTGCCTGAGTTTTTGATTTTGAGGGCTTAGTTCTATTTTTGATATATAATTGTACCCTCTACGACCTGACCACTTCTTGAGTGCTTGTACGCAAATTTGGGAAATTGTGACACTGGGGGCAGAATTATCAAGTCTTCTGTGTTAATGGGCTTACTAGTCTTTAGAGGCTTTTAAAATACCTGTGTATGTGTGCCCTTTTTTCTTCCACAACTTCCAGAACTGGCACCCACCCCAAGCACACAAATGGATTTATAGCCTGTTACACTGGAACAAAGGTCTCTCTAATCCTCCTTATGTAATAAGAGTTAATTAGGGACTTTTGTCACCAGTAAGTAACCATGACCTTAGCAAAAGAGAAATCATTTTCCCAAATCATCCTGCTAGACTTGTCCAGATAAGTGGGTTGTGTCCCTTTGCCAGCAGATGATGGAGACAGAGAAAAAAAACCTAGAAGCTTCCAGTGATATCACAAATGGTATTAAGACAGGTGCAACTAGCCTGCCCTTAAGTATTTCTCAGTCTACAGCAGAAGATTGTTGCAGGACTGGTGCAGCAGGATTTGAATTATCATCTGGAGCTACCGGGATCAGGGCCTGTGGTCTCTCTCCTGTTGAGCTGGATCTGTTAGGGTTCCTAGAGCAGTGCCCCAAGGATTGCCTTCCCCGGTTGAACTGGATCCTCGCTTTCTTCCAAGGCACAGTTTTAATTGTGTCTCTAAATGAGCAGGCCTGCGATATTTCTTCCAGAGCTGTTGCTGACTGGTTGAGGTCCCCCACAAGGACAGGTACCAAGTGAAACCTATCCTTAGAGTGGACACCCCCTCAACCCTCCCTGAAAAAGCCTCAGGAGTAGGGCGTGTGGCTTTTTCTCTCATGCTATGCTGTGAGACAGCTTAGGCACTACATGTGAGCCTTTTGTGAATTAAAAAAAAATTTAGAGGCAGATAGAATGTAGTGGAGCTAAGGAGAGGCAACTTTGTTGGCACAGACCACCTTCCGTAGGGAGCTTGTAGCAGGGTGGGAAAGACTTCAGTAAAGAGGAATCTCTGGTGCTTGGATCATGGATTGCACTGTGCCAGCAACACCTGCAGGCCTAGCAGATGGTGGATGCCAGTATGTTCCCAGAGCATTTTTTTCTGCTATGTCAACAGACCTGGTGGATGGCGGCCACCAGGACTGAAGGGAAATGTGCCTTCATCATGTGATGCTAAGAGCAAATTGGGGGAGGGGCCTCTGTTTGCTGAAATTGGCCTTGCCGGCCACGATCAGAACACAAGGTGTAGAGAGCAAAGGTACTGTAAGTGGTGGCTCCCACGCCAATTTCCTTGCCAGATATTTATGGCTTACTGGTCTCTAGGGCAGATCAGACCCTGTTGATGACAAGTTCTGGGGAGCCATTAATGCCATGAGACATCATCCAGTCTCCAGCATGGCGGCTGCTGGGCGGAAGCAGAGTCTGCCTTGCCCATGTGGGCAGTGTGAGTTGTGAATCAGGCCCAGAGAGCATGTTCCCTGATGCAGCTGCAGGATGTTTGTGAAGGGGGAGACAAGCAGCTGTTCATCTCAGCAATTTCTTGCCACCATCTGTATGCATGCAGGGCCTACTCGGCAGGAGATCACCAATTTCGGGGGAAGATCTCCAAATCCTCAGCTCATGAGCCTGAGAGCGCCCAATGAGTATTTTCTTCTTCAGCATAGGGATCCTTAGAAAGATGTGTGGATAATGGTTGAGGCTTATGGTGCTGCCATTTGCTTAGTTTCACAGCTCCTTTCAGTGAGCGTGGCCATTTTTTCTTCAGTTGCTGTTCTGGTTCCTGCTGCAAGTGGAACTTTTTTTCCCCTATACACCTCGAGGGAGCTTCCATGGACCCTTTTTTCTGGGTAGCCTGATGGAGTCGCCTTTTAGGGGCTGTGAGCCTCCTTTGGAGGCTGGCTTCAAGTTCTAGGCTCAGCCTGGGCACTGCTGGGAGTGTCTCTGCTCGTGATAGACTTTTCTGCGTTGGTGCACCTTTCAATGAATGTATATAGATAACCTACTGAAGAGGAGTGGAGGAGTTAGCCTAGTGGTTAGAGCACTGGCTTGGTAACGGACCACGGTTCGATTCCCACTAGCACTCCTTGTGGTCTTGGGCAAGTCACTTAGCTCTCCATTGCCTCTGAAGGAAGGCTCGGCAATCTACTCCAGTGACACTGCCAGGAGTCAGCATTGACTTGGAGATACTTTTTATTTTTATTAAAGTCTCTTTATAGCATGGCTTCCTTGGGCAGTATGTCTGCTGCCACACAAGAGACATCTCCTTCCCCCTTCTTTCAGCAACCTACTCTACTGCTGTATCCTGGCCCACTGTACACCATGGCTGAGATTGTAGTAGGTTATGGGGCTCTGTGGGGATGCTGGGCTCAGAGTCCTTGGACCCGCTTATTCCATCTCTTTTCTGTGCTTTGGAGAGGTGGGGCAGTCCCAGGGATTCTCCACAGAGGCCATAGAATGTGGATTTGCTTGTTGCCATGTTTGATGTCCCTTGGGGTTTGTGTTGTCCCCCTTGTAAAATGGGAGTTAGGCCTGACCAGCAGGACTTCGGGAGGCCCTCTGGAATTTCCTTGGTCCACCGACGGAAGCAGTATCCCCAATTATGTGGCAAGGTGAATGCTGTGCCCTGTATCCAGGAGGGACTGAGCTAGCTAGGTCTACTTTCCTATGGGTCAGGACCTTGGAGGGCTTTTTGGGTCCCGCACTTTACTTCATACCGGGGGGGGGGGGGGGGGTAGCGCTGCTATTGACGTCCAGCAGGTTCATGGAATGTCAGCATGTGGCATGCAGTCTTTCGTATTTGGAGGCTGGGTGACTAGGACTCTTTTCCAAGGTATCCACTGTCATCTCACCTGGAGACTGCGGTGTTCTTGTGAGGCAGCTGATCATCAAGGCTTTGAAAGCTAGCCGATGGCTGTGGTTGCCTCTTGGCAGTGGATTGACTCCTACCTAGCCAATGTGTAATGGATATGGGCCCGATATTCTTGGATGGCTATGCGCTGCTATAGCGCATGGCTATCACCACCAACCTTTAACGCTGGATATTCAATGATGAGGTTATATGCGGCCCCGGCATTGAATATTTGGGGTCGCTGCACAGCCCACAAACCTACATAAGCTAACTGGGCAGTGACGATATTGAGCTGCAGCCCCGTTAGCTCGCATGCGCAAAGATAGGCCAGCTTTTGCTGCCCCTCTCTTTTACCTGCAGTTGCTAACTGAGTAGCAGTGCAATATTGCCATTGCCCAGTTAGCGAATGGTGCCCATGACATGCCCTGATGCTAAGTGTTTAGCATTGTGGCGCATAGCTGAGATAATCAGGAATATTCAATGGCACTATCCATGTTAGTGCCGCTGAATATCCCTCTGGCATTTACACTGTTTTGGGGTCTGTAAACCATGTAAATGCCTTTGAATGTTGGACCTTATATGTGTACAATGATGTAAGGATACGAGGGGGAAAGTAGCCTGATTGAATATATAATAAGACATTTTTTTGTAGAATAAATAAGTATTAATACGAATAAATAATATACAAATATTTTATGTAGCACTACAATGTGAAGAAGGCAGTATTAATGATGTGATGAGTAGGAAGTTCATTTAAGAAAGAATTTTTGGTTGTATCATTTGGTGCATTGTTAGTTTTAAACATCCATACTGGTAGTGTGGTCTGTTTTGGTTTGGGTGTTTTTCCAGATGGCGGAGGGATAAAGTAACGTATGAATCGTGGTGCGAAGAAGCAGCATTTGACTCCAGCATGAGGCCCTGGCTAAAGAGGTGGTAGTTCCGTCTACCATTTGGTTTAGGCAGTGGTTCGCCCACATTCAGGATAACATGTCACATTCCTATGGCCATTTGTCAGGCAGCGATGTGACTCTCCCTCTCTGCCCTTGGACTTTGCATTCGAGATGAATGTCTCAGGGCAGCTGGTCTTCCCGCCTAAAGAGTCATAGCTTTAGTACTTCCCACTGATTTTCTCTGTGAGTATTACTCTTCTGAAATAAACTCTAAATCTTAGGGGAAAAGGGGAATTCTTTGGGTTAAAACGGATAGGTCTATGTATTTTAGAATTCAGTGTTTTTGCTGAGTCAGACAGGTCTTAGTACCACCAGAGAGCTTTGTATTAAAATCAAATCAGAGCATAGCTTAGCATGCAGGTAGAATAGTCCTGAGTAGGAAGAAATAAACTTGTTTTTAGTGACCTTGGCAAAGAGGCCTTCCAGTTAGGAGGCAAAAGATCTGTGAAGTTGTCTTCAATAGGTGTTAAAGGCAAGTGACATATCAAAGGGGCAATTTAAAAGGCCCCCTCTATCAAACCAAGTGCTGTGTGAATCTCCCAGGAAATTGGTAAGCCTTTATCTTAGAAGCAAGTCAACTTCTAATAGGTCTTCTTTGCCTCCCTTCCTCCCTAATTCCCACCCATTCTTGGGATGCTCTTAACTTTATAGCTTATAGCCTTTTAAACCCTGTAAAGGGAAGGAGGTGCCCATATTCACACTCAAATGCAGTTGTTCTCATCAGGCAATCATTAAGGGCCTGAGATTAATTAATCTTGAAGTGAACAAAGTCCATTAAAAGTATTAGATATACTTTTATTAGGATACATATCCCCAGCAAATCTACATAAGTAAACAACTTAAATACATTAACACTACCTTAAAATTAAGATGCAGACAGCAGTCCAGCAGCGAGATGAGGCCTTTCCAGTCTTTTTGCATTGAGTGTCACATTTATGATTTTCTCCCAGTTGGTGAGGGGTCTTGTGTACCAGGTGCAAGGAGCTCTCTGCTCTCAGGGAACGAGTCCGATCTCTGGAGGCTAGAGTAGCAGACTTGGAGGACATAAGGAAGACAGAAGTACACAGAGACCTACAGGGACATAGTACTGAAGTCCCACCTCCAGTCTGGCAGCAATCCTGTTGCCATGGAGGAGAGAGGTCACGTGATAGGAGAGCATCACCCTGAAATGGCAGGAAGTTATCCTGCAGCTAGGACCTTCCTCCAGGTAATGTAAAACCCTCTCGTGCCGAGGAGGTTTCTCCAAGGCCATTTGCCCAAGAAGGAAGGATTAGGGCAGCTGTTATAGTTGGTGATTCAATCATTAGGCATGTAATAGTTGGGTGGCTGGTGGATGTGAGGATTGCCAGGTAAGATGCCTGCCTGGTAAGAAGGTAGCAGATCTCATGTGCCACCTAGCCAAGGTCTTAGATAGTGCTGGGGAGGGTAGCATTCTCTCTCTGAAATGCTTCAAGTTCCACACGCAGGACCCAAAAGGCAGGCAGAGATCCGGATTTGCCATGCGAGGATGAGATAATAGTGCAAGGATGAGGGTTTTGGATTTGTTAAGAACTGGGCAACATTCTGGGGAAAGGAGGGGCTTTTCCGAAGGGGTGAGCTCCACTTTAACCGGGATGGAACCAGGCTCCTGGCATTAACCTTTAAAATGGAGAGAGAGCAACTTTTAAACGAGATAATAGGGAAAAGCCGACTCACCCAAGAGCGCATGGTTCGGAAGGATGTAACCTTGAAGGATACTAGCAAAAGACTGAAGTTAGGACATATCGACACAGAGGTCCCAATAAAGACAAAATTAATCCAAATGCGCTTAAGTACAGAGCAGACATAACTTAGTGATTCCAAATTACCCCTGCCTAATGGTAACCAGATTAATATGAATAAAATACAACCTCTAAAATGCTTGAATGCAAATGCTAGAAGTCTAACAAAAATAAGATGGGAGAGTTAGAATATATAGCACTAAATGAGAAGTTAGATATGATTGGTATCTCAGAGACATAGTGGAAGGAGAACAATCAGAGGAATACTGTGATACCTGGGTACAAATTATATTGCAAAGATAGAATAGATCAAATTGGTGGTGGGGTTATGCTCTATGTTAGAGAGGGCATTGAGTCACATAGGATTAAACTTTTGCAGGAAACAATATACACTGTAGAATCTCTATGGATTGAAATTCCTTGTGAAAAGGGGACGGTGATGGCATTGGGGGTGTACTATCGACCGCCTGGCCAGAATGAACTAATGGATGATGAAATTCTCAAAGAAATCAAAGAAGCTAACAATATTTACAGCACAGTAATAATGGTGATTTCAATTACCCTGATATCGACTGGGTCAGTGTCACAATAGGACATGATAGAGAGATAAAGTTTTTAGATTAAATAAATAACTGCTTCTTGGAGCAGCTAGTTCATGAGCAGATAAGAGTGGAAGCCATCTTGGACCTATCCTTAGTGGAACACAAAATCTGGTGCAAGAGATAAAGGTGTTGGTGCTGCTTGGCACTAATGATCATAGCATGATCGTGTTTGATTTAATAAATGGAGGAAGAATGGCAAAGAAATCCACAGTACTACCTTTTAACTTTCAAAAGGGAAACTATGATAAAATGAGGAAAACAAGTTAAGAAAAATTTAAAAGGACCAGCTGCAATGATTAAAGATTTACATCAAGCATGGGTGTTGTCTAAAAATATTATCTTGGAAGCCCAGGCCAGCTGTATTCCATGCTTTAAGAAAAGTGGAAGGAAGTCTGAAAAACCACCAGCCTGGTTTAAAGGTGAGGTCAGAGAGGCTGCTGTTGCCAAAAAAGCATCTTTCAGGAAATGGGAAAAGGAGCCAAATGACGGAAACAACATAAGCACTGGCAAGTTAGATGCAAGGCAAAGATAAGGCAGGCAAAGAGGAAATTTGAAAAAAAGCTTGCTGTGAAAGCAAAAACACATAATAAAAATGTTTTCAAGTATATTCATAGCAAAAAACGTGTGAGAATCAATTGGATCATTGGATGATAGAGGGGTAAAAGGGGCACAAAGAGGGGACAAGGCCATAGTGGAGAGACCGAATGAATTCTTTGCTTCGGTCTTTACTGAGGAAGATGTAGAGAAGTTACCCATGACTGAAATGGTATTTAAAGCTGATTCAACAGAAGAATTGAAAGAATATCGATAAACTGGGAAGATGTATTACAACTGTTTGAAAACTGAAGAGTAGAAAATTGCTTGGACCAGATGGTATACATCCAAGGTTGTTGAAAGAACTGAAATATGAGTTTACAGACCTACTATTACTAATCTGTGAACTATCACTAAAATCATCAGTAATACCAGAAGATTGGAGGATGGCCAATGTAATGCCAATATTTAAAGGGTTCCAGGGGTGATCCAGGAAACTACAGACTGGTGAGCCTTTCGTCAGTATCGGGGAAAATATTAGAAACCATTATTAAGAAGAAAATTTCTGAACATTTAGATAGTCATAGTTTAGTGGGAGACAGCAAGCATGGCTTTAGCCAGGAAGTTCTGGTCTTACTAATCTGTTATTTTGTGGATCAGGAACTGTTTAAAAGATAGAAACCAGAGGGTAGGGTTAAATGGCCAATTTTCTCAATGGGGAAAGGTGAATAGTGGAGTACCTCAGGGATCTTTGCTGGGTCCACTGCTTTTTAACATATTCATAAATGACCTGGAAATGGGAATAACGAGTGAGGTAATCAAATTTACAAAGGATGCAAAATTATTCAAAGTTGTTAAAACCCAAGAGGATTGTAAAAAAACCGCAAGACTTAATAAATTGGAAGACTGTACGTTCAAATGTAAGATGAAATTTAATGTGGAGAAGTACAAAGTTATGCACCTAGGAAAGAACAATCCAAACTATGGTTACACGATGCAGATTTCCACATTAGGAACCACCACCCAGGAAAAAGATGTAGGCGTCATCGTGATTAACACATTGAAACCCTCTGCCCAGTGTGCAGTAGTGGCCAAGAAAGCAAATAGAATGCTAGGAATCATAAGGAAAGGAGTGGAGAATAAACAAAGGATATTATAATGCCTCTGTATCATTCCATGGTGTGACCTCACCTTGAGTATTGTGTGCAGTTTTGGTCTCCGTATCTTAAAAAGGATATAACGGAATTTAGAAAAGGTACAGAGAATAGTCACCAAAATGGTAAAGGGGATGGAAGGATACCCATATGAGGAGAGGCTAAAAAGGTTGGGGCTCTTCAACTTGAAAAAGAGACTGCTGAGGGGAGATATTTATTTGTTTATTTGAACATTTCTTATATACCACCCCTTCGATCGGGGCAATTTACATTGAACAACATTCCAGAGCCTTGTTTACAGAGAACATTTTAATCTACACTATAATACTATAAACTATATACATATCAGTTGACATAAAAACTGAAGTGTCATGAAGGCTAGGTCTGAACTATTTACATACTGTATTTACAACAGAGCAGTATACAGGCGGTTATTTATACTTGGGGGGGAGGGGGAGGCAGATGAGTTGTAGTATTCTGAGAAGAGGAGGGTTTTAAGTAGTTTACGAAAGTCCTGAAGGTCCTTGGTTGATCTCATAGTATCAGGGAGAGAGTTCCATAGGGCAGTGGCAGAATACCTGAAGGCTCTGTTGCTTGTTGCCTTCTTAGTTTTCCTTACTGAGGAGGGTATGACGAGGAGGTCTTTTGTACTTTTTCTTCTAATCCTGATATCAGCTTGTGGATGAATTTTATTTATTTATTTATTTAACGTCTTTTCTATACTGCGCTTTTTAAAGTCAGCTCGGTTTACAATTAACAGCAGGTTTGTACAGTACAGGTGGCTCCCATACTGGACTTACAGAAAACAGGGTTTTGCAACTTGTATTAACTGGGGTAACTATGTACATGTTATGCTGTAGCTTGGCTACTCGTTTAGGTAGCTATAATACAGGCTAGGCAGTAGGGTTGATGGCAGTGCAGTAGCGACCGTGCTGCCTAGCTACTATTTACAAGGTTAGGGGACTATATACAATTAGGGTGGAAAGATGTGAGGGGGAGATATTGTTGTGTAGTTTAAAAGTTGTGACTGGCATTTTGTATTTTACCCTGGAAGCAGTGGGGAGCCAATGGAGAGTATTGGGGTGATGTGGTCAGTAAGGCTTGCTCTGGCTATGATTCTACATTTTGTGCAAGTTGAAACATGTGAAGTGTCGTTTTAGGTAGGCCTAGTAGCAGACTGTTGCAGTAATCCAGGCGAGGGGTAATCAAGGCCTGGACTACAGTTCTGAAGTCATGTGATTCCAGGATTGGTCTGAGATGATGTATTGTTTTTAATTTATTGAATATTGTTCTAGCAGTTTGTTTGACTTGGGCAGTCATAGTGAGTGCCCTGTCAATAATGACACCCAGATACTTTATTCCTGTTTGACTGGACGTTCAATGTCATGAATTTTGATAGTGGGGGGGGAGGGGGTAAAGTTTTGGTTTCTCGTCGTGAATAAGATTTCTGTTTTCTTGAGAGTTATTTGCATTTAATCAAGCTTTCGCTTCAACTATACCATCACTATTGTCATTGTATTGGGGATTTCTTATGTCAACTGGGGCATAAACCATTATGTCATTGGCATAGATGTGATATTTGATATTGTATTTTTGAATATTGTGCATATAGGCTGGATGTATAGATTAAATATTAATGCTGAGAGGGCCGAGCCTTGGGGTAAACCCTGTTCTTGGGGGAATGTTGCAGATGCTTCTTGGTTGATTTTTACGAATTGGTGGCGATTAGATATGTAGGATTTAAACCAACTTAAGGTTGTTCCAGCAATAGCCGAGCTTGCTAGTCTGTCTAGGAGGGTGGTGTGGTCAATGCTGTCAAAGGCAGAGGAGATATCTAGGAAGATCATGATGAATGCCTGATTTGGGTTGTCTATGATTTAAGTCTATAAATTAATGAATGGAGTGGAATGGGTAAATGAAGATCGATTATGCCATCAAAATGTAGAAAGACTAGGGGACATGCAATGAAGTTACAGTGTAACCCATATAAGACTAATAAGAGTAATTATTTTTTCATTCAAGATGTAATCAAACTCTGGAATTTGTTACCGGAGGATGTAGTAAAAGCTGTTAGTGCAGCTTGGTTTTAAAAAAATTTGGACAAGTTCTTGGAGAAAAGGTTCATAAACCATTAAAGGAGACCCGGGAAATCCACTGCTTGTTCCAATACAAGCATTGTGGAACCTGTATCTTTTGGGGAAACTGCTAGGTGCTTGTGACCTATATTGGCCACTGTTGGAAACAGGATATTGGGCTTGATGGACCTTGTTCTGACTCAGTATGACACATCATATGTTCTTATGATTTTTTAGATTGTAAGTTGCATTCATTGATGAGGAACCAGTTTGCCATGGCGATAGCTGTTCTGCAGCTGGCAGTATGTACTCACCTGATGTCTCAAGCCCTGCTCCAGTGGATTCAATCTCTACCACCGGATGATACTACCCCTCTTTTGGAGTTGGCTACGACCTTCTTTTCTGATGTCATGTGTGGTCTTGTATATTTGGCGGCTAGGGATAGTGCCTTGATGATGGTGTCATGATGTTGGATTTGGCTCTGTCACTGAGCAGTAGACACATCTTCCACAGCCCATTTGTCCCAACTGGCTTTTCAGGCGAAGCTTCTATTTGGAGCTGATTTGGAGAAGCTGGTGAAGGACCTGGGCAAAAGAATAACTTGCCGTCTTCCGGAAGACAGGTCTAAAGGGCCTGTGAAAGGGCTGGTACCACTTCTCATCTGCCTCCACCAGTCCACTGAGGGCACGCTGGCTGGATTCCTAGGAGTCTCAGGATGCTCGTTCTTAGTCCTTTTGTGGAACAAGTGGGCCCAGGAAGTCAGCCCCTTCCAGAGAAGGACTCTACCGGTCTGCATAGTGAAGATTTGGGGGCCCAGTCCCTGGTGCCTCCAATTGGAGGCAGGCTTCACCTTTTTCTTTCAGAAATGGTCCTGGGTTACCAGGGATTGCTGGGTGCTAGACACCGTTCAGTTCATCTTTACCCTGGAATGCAAAGAGCCGTTTCTGGATGCCTTTGTAATCTCCCTTTGTGGGTCTGCGATCAAGTGCTGATGTGTGGACCACCTTGGACAAGTTCCTGCGCCTAAAGGCGGTGATGCACATCTTGCTGGATGAGCGGGGTAAGGGCAGATACTCCATATACTTCATGGTGCCCAAAAAGGACAGTTCCTTCTGGTGCTGGACTTTAAGGAGATCAACAAGCACTTGTGCGTCCTGAACTTCCGGATGGAATCCTTGCACTCAGTGATTCACACAATGCACTGAGGGGAATTCTTGGCTTTTCTGGATCTAGCCGATGCGTAATTTCTTATCTCAATCCGAGCGGATTAGCAAAGTATCTGTTGCCTTGCTCGGCTCTCGCTATCAGTTTGCTGCCCTCCCTTTTGGGCTGTCTACCGCCTCAAAGATGTTCTCCAGAAGGCGCCAAGGGATCTATGTCCATCCTTATTTGGATGTCTGGTAAATCAGAAGCATCTCAGGTGGTGTCATGAGTGGTGTTTTTCTGAAAAAGCCTTGGCTTGTGTTCAGTCAGGGAACTATCCAGCTGTGGCCTTACCAGTCCTTGGAGTTTCTGGGAACATGTTTCAACACCCGAGTAGAGAGAGTTTCCTGCCAGAAGAGAAATTCTAAAGATTGTTGGATTGCCTGGCGCTTTTCTGTGTGCACAGGCTCCCAGAGTTTGAGATTATTTTCAGTTTCGTGGATTGATCGTAGCAACCATAAAGATGGTGCCATGGGTTGCTGACTCTGCGGTCCCCGAGTTCTTAGTTCAAGTGCAGGCTCCCGCTGCTGTTGATGATGAAATCCAACATGCGGTGGTGGCAGTAGCCCTGTCATCTGAGGAAGGGCATGCCTCTGGACGAATTCAACTAGATCCTCCTGACGATGAATGATGGCCTTTCAGACTGGGGCGACCATTGCCAAGACCATATGGCCCAGAGTCATTGGAACCGCAAGAAAGCAGTGTAGTCCATCATTCGCCTCAAGGTGAGGGCCGAGTGATTCGAGTGTTTTCAGACAATGCCATGGCGGTGGCTTATATCAATTGGCAAGATGGCATAAGGAGTGCCGAGGTAGCTCTGGAGATGGCTCTCCTGTTTACCTGGGCGGAGAAAAATCTTCGAGCCTTGTTGGCTCAGCACATTGCCGGGTTGGACAATGTGGAAGCCAAGTCAGTACCTGCTGTACATGTTTCCTCCATGGCCTCTGGTGTGGTGTGTGATTCGGCCTATGGGCTGTCACCCGAACAAGTTTGTTCAGGTGGCGCTGGATTGGCCAAGGAGATCATAGTTCAGAGACTTGAAGCACCTCCTCTTTGGTTGCCTTCGTCTCTGGGCCTATTGTGGCAGGGAGCGATTGTACTGGAGGACCTGGTTCCCTTCTCTCTTATGGCTCGGCTCTTGGAAAGAGGCAGCTTAGGATATTAGGGCTACTCTTCAGCAGTGGTCTCTATGCTGCTCAAAACCCAGAGGAGATCTACCAAGCTAGCATATGTACTGATCTGGTGCCTTTTTGAGAGATGGTGAGGCGCTTAGCAGTTGGTTCCCGAGGCTGCTAAGGTGCCATCTCTGTTGGCTTGTCTACAAGTTGGCCTGGAGAAAGGCCTTTCCCTTTTCTCCCTGAAAGTTTAGGTCACAGTTTTGGCCTCTTTCCAATGTCCGGTGGCTGGTAAGTCTCTAGCCTTTCTCCCGGATGTCTCGTGCTTTTTCGAGGTGTTTTGGCGTCTGGGTCCTCCTCTCCGGTTTGTGATCTCTTTCTGGGATCTGTTTCTGTTGTTCAGGGCCATGGTGGCGGTGCCCTTTGAGCCATTGAAGCACACTATTTTAAATGATTTGACTCTCAGACAGTCTTCTTGGTCATGATTTGTTCTGCAGGGTGGATTTCTGAGCTGCAGACTCTGTCTTGTCGAAATCCTTATCTGTCTTTTCAAAGGAGGCCATTTCTATTCGACCTGTGCCTTCCTTCTTGCCTAAGGTGCCTTATCCCTTTCACGTGAACCAGGTGGTCTGTTTGCCTTCCTTCTTGAAGGAGCATTGTCAGGGGAAGGATAAAGATCTCCGCACTATGGATTGTCTGGAGGGTGCTTCTCCGGTACTTGGAGGTTACGAATGCCTATCATAAGTCCATCTATCTTTTTGTGCTGTTTGCTGGCCCGCGCAAGGGTGATGTGGTGACTGTTTCTTTTGGGGCACTGGATTAAGGAGGTTATGGCCTTGGCGTATCTGTTGCAGAACTAGCTGATTCCTGAGGGTTTGTGTGCCCATTCTACCCGAGTATAAGTGTTTGTCAGGCTGCAGCATGGGCATCTCTTTCCACTTTTGTCAAGCATTACTGCTTGGATGTCCACGCACAGATGGACACGGCCTTGGCTGAAGGATTTTGCGAGCTGCTGTGTCTTCTTCCCACCCATTGGCGTTGTAACTTTGATACATCCCACTTGTCTGGACTGGTCTAGCAGGACGATGATTTTTATGCTTGGCTTTGCAGGTTCATCTTCTACTGACTGTCTTCTGGCTTGCTATGTTTCTCCCTTATGCTTTGGGACGAATACTGAGGAGACCTCTGTTGGCTGATGCAAATAGAGGCATAGGAGTGATGGTATTGAAACCTGGGCTTTTCATTTGTCTCTACCAATTTGCTGGTAGGGGAACACCACCCACTTGTCTGGACTGATCTAGCAGGACTCAAGGAAAGGACATTAACTGGTAAGTAAAATGACACTTTTTTTCACTAGCAGCAGCAGCACCACCTACTACTACTACTACTACTACTGAACATTTATAAAGTGCTACCAGACGCATGCAGCGCTGTACAGAAAAAGACAAAAATAGACAGTCCCTGCCCAATAGAGCTTACAGTCTAAAAAAGACAAAACAAAGAAGGTGAAGGACGAGGAAAGAATAAAGGCAACGGAAGGATAACAGGAGAAACAAGACAAAGGAAAAAGGTAAGAACAAGGGAAAAGAAAAGGAACAGGTGAAAACAAGACAAGGCGCCCGAATGGGGATCTCAATGTGGTGTTGGGGCGGCTCACCCTGCCGCCTTTTGAACCGATGGCTACGTGCCATCTCCGCTATCTCTCATGGAAGGTGGTATTCCTCGTTGTCCTCATCTCTGCCCGAAGAGTGAGCGAGCTCCAGGCCCTCATGGCGGAGAGGCCTTATACCAGGTTCTGTAAGAATAGGGTAGTGCTTCGCACACACCCCAAGTTTCTTCCGAAGGTGGTGTCCTCTTTCCACCTCAATCAAGAGGTGATCATCCCTACCTTCTTTCCCAGACCGCATGCCGGTCACGCTGAGGCTGTTCTCTATACCCCAGACTGTAGGAGGGCTTTATCTTTCTACATTCAGCGTACTCAAGATCACCGGAAAGCATCACAGCTTTTCATTTCCTACAACCCCAGCAAACTGGGGCAGGCGGTGACCAAGCACACGCTGTCCACGTGGGTGACGGACTGTATCGTCTGGGCCTATGAGGAAGCAAAACTTCCATTGGAGGGCCGTGTCACGGCTCACAAGGTCAGGGCCATGGCAACCTCCGTGGCTCATCTGCGCTCCGTTCCTCTGGCAGACATCTGCCGGGCCACCACCTGGTCCTCGGATCATACCTTGGCAGCTCATTACTGCCTGGATAGGGAGTCCTGACGGGGCAGTGCCTTTGGCCAGGCCGTACTCCGTAACCTTTTTGAGGTCTAGGCAACTCCTGCCCTCCGACCCTTCTGTGTTCAGGCTACCGGAGTGCTAATTCCTTGTCAGTTGAGTTTTTTCCACTGCAGCTGTTCGCGGCTTTCGATGAGGGAGCCTTTTTTGGCTATGAGTTCCTGGTAGCCTGTAGCTTAGGAGTCCCATATGTGAGGACCGACTTCCTGCTTGTTCCCAGAGAAAGCGTAGTTACCTGTAACAGTTGTTCTCCGGGGACAGCAGGAATCAGTCCTCACAACCCTCCCTCCTCCCCTTGGAGTTGCAGTCCTCCTGTATTTTTTTTGTTGTTGTTGTTCTTCGCCGTCTTTAGCTATGTCATTTGACTGAGCAAGATGGTCCCTTTGGGCGGGAAGCGGACCACGCATGCGTGGAGGCAACTCCCAAACGCTTTCTTTGAAAGCTGGGGATTTGCTCTGCGTGGGCTCCGTCGGCGCTGATATAACCCATATGTGGACTGATTCCTGCTGTCCCCGGAGAACACCTGTTACAGGTGAGTAACTATGCTTTCCCTATGCCTGCTGGAAAGGCCGATTACCGGTCAGTTGCAAGAGCAGGGATATAGTCGTCTGCACCCACCACCATTTCCAAGTTTTCACAAAGGAGAACAGCAACCACTGGACCCCCTTAAACTGCCTGAGCTGACCCTTGTTGTCATGCATCAAATTTATAAGCGTACAGGGGGCCCAGCGACATAGTAAATGCTCCTCAAGCCCATATCGATATTATATTACTATAGGTTTCCTGAATCCATCAGCGTTAACGCCACAGCATTGTACAATCGCAGGTCAGGCAGTTTAAGCCTCCTTGGTCCTTTTCTAAAGTGAACTAAGCAATATGTGCTCCCTTTGACCATCATATAAAATGGTAAATCCCCACCTCCTTTTGTCTCGCCCACAAAGGAAGTGTCTGTAAGATATAAAGTACCTTGGGGAAAATGACCATTTTAACTAAAGCTACATGGCCAAGAAAGTACAAAGGCAAGTCCTTCAATGCCTCACAAAGTTTCTGCATCTGGTCCAATTTGTCACCCATGTTTTCCTTATACATCATTCTATTATTGTTACTAATACACGGGTATTTCAAACTACCCGACACCCATCTCAGCAAACCTTCCCTCCTCTCTCCCTGCCCCCTGTGATGAAGCTGACACCACTGAGCCTATGGAGTCAGAAAAAAACACTGATTCTGTTAAAGAATCAGACGTGTAGAGTGCAGTTAGGTAGAAGTGCAGCTAGAGGGAGCAAGCAAGGACTCTCACGAGGAAAGCTGACACGCCCTAGAGTAGAGGAGGCAAAGCCTAATTCAAAGAGTAATCAAACACACCTGTTTAGAATGCCAGGAACTTTAGCTGAGGAACGCTCTTATAAGCAGTCCCCAAATAGGAGAGAAAGAAGCCCTCAGGAAAGAAGCCTTCAGAAGGGAAGTCTTCCAGGGAGAGGAGCAGAAAGCGTTGCTGCTGTAGAGAGGAGGAGAGCTCCTATTGATACTGAGGAGAGAGAAAGCAGAAGGCTCCAATTACAAAAGGAAAGGCAGCTGAACTGGAAGTCCTTACAGGGAAAATACAAGTTCCAGGAAGGACAGTCTCATATTGGAGAGCCCCAGAGAGATGTCTTCATAGGAGACAGAGAAAGCAGGAGAGTGCCTTGCAGATGATACGCTGGAGATCCACAGCTCAGAGAGCCGAGGTACAGATACGATTCCTTTCCTAGATCTGAGCCAGGTCTTAGAGAAGCCTGGAAGTCAGGGAGCCGTAGCTATAGCAAACCTAGTTGGAAGAAGGTGTGGAAACCTGTACAGAAAGTACTAGCTAAAGAGCACATTACCTGTTTGCCAGAACAAGCAGAGCAGGGCTGGCAAGTCCTGGAGAGAACCACTGACGTATTGCCAGACATACCGAAGGGAAACCCAGGCTTAGCAATTAACGTAGCAGAGCCAGAGGCTATGCAATTGGACTTTGTGGAACCAGAATTAGCCCAGTCTGAATGTCCTATGGACTGTACACTATGTATTGCAGGGAGTGTGGAATCCCTACCTGAAGTATAGTGGCTAGGACATACTTAAAACACTGTGTGCTTAAGCTGAAAAGAAGAAGCTTTGACTTTGATTTATTTGACCGGTTTGTTTGCTTTCAACCTGCCTAAGTAACAAGAACTGTGAAACACGTATAACAGTTTGGACTTTGTAAATGTTTGGTGATAATCCAGAATAAGGTGAAACCTGTTTGCTTTCATTTGGAAACCTTTTGTGCTGTATGGGAATAAAACCCTTTACCTTACCACTTATGTTGGCATTCACAAGTATTCATTACAAAGAGGTGAACTACTAGTCCCAGAATCCCTCTGGGCAAAAGAAGTTTCTTACTTCAAGAAAGAAAGAAATGTCCACCCTGACCTCCAGGCACGTTGCCAAAGGGAAGGGCTGTGACACCCCTTCCACTTTACCCTAGAGCCAGAGCTTCCAACTTATTAAAATTAATTTTTAATCCCGGAAACACACCAAAACTGTCAATTCATTGCATTAAAATGGGCAACTCCCTAGTAACATCCCCCAGGAACAATAGCATGTTGTCTGCAAAAAAAGGCTTATTCAGTAAGACTCTCCCCCCACTTCTATACCGCCCAGTGGTTGCTTCCTGAATCTTGAGCGTCAGGGATTCCAATGAAAGCATAATGAGGAGGAGGGAAAGAGGACAATCCTGCCTGGTACCCTGTTCCAGCCCAGAGCACTGTCCATTTGTTAATTATCAGCTGAGCTTGCGGACGGAGATACAAAGAAAATATCCACTGGGCCATCTTTCCCTTTATCCCATATCTACCAAGCACCCATTCCATATATTCCCATGACATCCTATCAAAGGTCTTCTCTGCATCTAAGCTTAGCAAAGCCACCCCACTTTGTCCTCTGTCCTTCTCAATAGCCGCCAAGGCCTTTAAAAGATTCAGTGACACATACCTGCCCCTCACGAAGCCCGTTTGATTAGGATGAATCAGTCCAGGCACCATCTCCCTCAGTCTCGCTGCCCACACTGCTGTCAAGAGTTTAATGTCATGATTTAGCAACGAGGTGGACCAATATGAGTCCACCAGACACAGGTTCCTACTGAGCATCTGAAGGACCATGATATGTGCCAGGTTAGGCACTACCAGTGCTTTAGAAACATAGAAATATGATGACAGAAAAAGACCACATGGCCTATCTAGTCTGTCCTTCCATATCAACAACTACAACAGTCCCCTTTTTTCCTTTAGAGATCCTCTGTGTTTGTCCCATGCTTTTTTGAATTCAGTTACTATCCTCATCTCTACCACCTCCACTGGGAGACTATTCCACGGATCCACCACTCTTTCCGTAAAGAAATATTTCTGCAAATCACTCCTGAATCTATCCCCCTTCACCCTCATCCCATGTCCCCTCGTAGCAGAACTTGCTTTCAATTGAAAGAGGCTCTACCCCTGAATATTTATGCCATAGAGGTATTTAAACATCTCAATCATATAACCTCTATCCCGCCTTTCCTCTAAGGTGTACATATTAAGATCCTTCAGTCTGTCCTCATATGCTTTATAATGAAGACCACTAACCATTTTAGTAGCCACCCTCTGCACCAACTCCATCCTGTTCACATCCTTTTGAAGGTGAGGTCTCCAGAATTGCACACTATACTCCAAATGAAGTCGCACCAAAGACTTATACAGAGGCATTATCACCTCCTTTTTTCTGCTAGCCATTCCTCTCCGTATGCACCCAAGCATCCTTCTAGCTTTTACTGTCGCCTTTTCTACCTGTTTAGCTACTTTAAGATCATCAGACACAACCACGCCTAGGTCCTGCTCTTCTTTAGTGGGCAAAAGTACTTCACCCCTTATACTATATTGCTCCCTTGGGTTGCTGCAGCCCAAATGCATGACCTTACATTTTTTAACATTAAATCCCAGCTGCCAAATTCTAGACCATTCTTCAAGCTTAGCTAGATCCCTCCTCATGTTATCTACACCTTCCTGGGTGTCTACTCTATTGCAGATTTTGGTATCATCCGCAAAGAGGCAAACCTTACCCGACAGCCCTTCCGCTATATCACTAACAAAGATGTTAAAAAGAATCGGACAAGGACGGATCCGTGGGGCACACCACTGGTAACATCCTTCTCCTCAGAGTGAGCTCCATTTACCTGTACTCTGTCGCCTCCCACCCAACCAATTTCTAACCAAGCAGTAACTTTAGTGTCCATCCCTAGAGTGCTCAGTTTGTTTATAAGTCGCCTGTGAGGAACAGTGTCAAAGGCTTTTCTGAAATCTAAATACACCACATCTAGGGCTCTCCCTCGGTCCAACTCCCTGGTCACCCAGTCAAAGAAATCAATCAGATTTGTCTGACAAGACTTGCCTCTGGTGAATCCATGCTGCCTTGGATCCTGTAATCCACTGGACTCCAGAAACCTCACTATTTTCTCTTTCAGCAGCATTTCCAATAATTTACTCACCACCGAAGTTAAACTAACCGGCCTGTAGTTTTTAACCACATCCTTACTTCCGCTTTTGTGTAAAGGCACCACATGAGCCTCTCTCCAGTCCTTTGGCACCACTCCCGATTCCGAGGCATTGAAAAGGTCAGTCACTGGAGCTGCTAGAACGTCCCCAAGTTCCCTCAGTATTCTAGGATGTATCCCATCCGGTCCCATCTCTTTGTCTACTTTAATTTGAGCTAGTTTCTCACGAACACAGTCTTCTGAAAATTGTTCAAGATGTCCCTCGCTTCTGTTCCTATTTGTGGGTGTTTTCTGAGGTCCTGCTCATGGTTCTTTATCTGTGAATACAGAAATATTTGTTAAGCAATTCCGCTTTATCCTCATCAGCTTCTACATATTCCTCCCCTTCACCCTTGAGTCTGACAATACCACTTTTGCCCTTCCTCTTCTCACTAACATATCTGAAAAATGTCTGATCCCCCCCCATTTTATTGCATTGGCTGTTTTCCTCCTCTTTTTGAATCTTTGCTTTCCTGACTACTTTGCTAGCTTCTCTAAGTTTTTCCAAATATAGATGCCTGTCTTCCTCTCTCTGTGATCTCTTGTATTTCATGAAGACCTCCCTCTTTTTCTTCACTTTTTCAGCTACCTCTTTCAAAAGCCATAGTGGTCTCCTTTTCCTTTTACCTTTATTTACCATTTTAACAGATTATCCCCTTGCAAGATCCCTTTCATTAACTGTTCCAATAATGGGGCTACCTGGTCCTCCAAGATCTTATAAAACTCTGCCGCAGACCATCCAGATCTGGCACTTTAGCCAATTTGAGTTGCTATATTGTTTGTCTAATTTACCCCGCTGCCACTGGTCTATTCAGTGTGACCTGTTGAGCTGCATCCTACTTAGGCAGGCTCAAATCAGCAAAAAAAGTTCCAAATGGTCCCCACTCATAGGCTTAGCAGTATATTGACCATGATAGTATTTCACAAATTCCTCTGCAATGTCCTGGGTGTCCACCTTCAAAGCCGCCCCCTGCCCTCCTGAATAGCAGTAACCGCAGTCTTCCCCCTAGCTGGAGCCACTAATCTAGCCATCAATTTCCCTGCCCTATTCCCTCATTGATGCAAATATTTGTACAGGGTTATATAAAACCTCATTGACTTTCTTCTTAGCCTCAAAATAATCCTGCCAACTCGCAGCCAAAGGCTACAATACAAATTGCCAGCGTAGTCTCTGGAGGTGCACCACCCGTGTTAGTAGTGTCCCATTAATATCCTCCTTTCTGGCTGTTTATGCCAGTATCTTCCCCCTAAGAACTGCCTTGGTGGCCTCCCAATACGTATCTACCCCTACTGCCCCATTAGCATTTTCCCGTTCATAATTTTGTGATTCACACCTTAAGTATGTACAAAAAGCCTCATCCTGATACAATTTATTTATTTAACAGCTCTTCTATACCACGCTCTTTATTATCAGTGTGGTTTACAGTTAACAATTTGACTCTAGGACAGTAACATATCTGACTTGAGTTTACATAAAACAAGGGAAGTAACAAGGAGTTGAACTGGGGTAACTGTGTACATTTAAATAGCTTGGTATTATTTACAATAATGTACAACAGAGGCAGTACAACTGCCGGATTACAAAACTGTCTGGTATGTATTACATGCTATGTGACTTAATCTTTTTTGCAATTCATATTAGGTGGTTGGGTTGTGAGGAGGGAGTAGGTGAGTTGTTTGGTTGTGAGAAGTGCTCCAGGAATAAATGGTGCTTGAGGGCTTTTCTGAATTGCCTGAGGTCACTGATCAATCTGATGCTGGGGGCATAGAACACGAATGCTCTGTTATTAGTTGATTGTGTGCATTTTATGGTTTCTCTTGGGATAATTAGGGCATTGGTGGCTAATGTTCTCCTTGATCTATTGTTAGGGGTGAGAGTGAGTAAGTCTGCGATTGAGGGGGGAGATATCTTATTAATGGATTTGAACGTGATGAGGAGGGCTTTGTATGAGATCCTGCTACTTATCGGCAGCCTGTGTAGTTCCCCAAGGATGGGAGTTATGTGGTCCATCCTTGAGGCTCCGCACAGGATGCGAGCGGCAGCATTCATGGCTAATTGTAGCGGGTTTAAGGTATTCTTGGGAAGTCCGTGGAGTATGATGTTTGCGTAGTCGAAGTGGGGTGTAACTAATGCTTGGAATATTGTGCGGAAATTCTCTGGATCCAACATGGGTCTCAGGTGCCGTAGCATCTTGATCTTGTAGTAAATGGTCTTTACAGTGCGGCTTATGTGCGTTGTGAAGTTCAGTTGCTGATCTAATGTCACACCAAGGTAATGTGTGGTTGGCTTGATTGGAAGTTCTGCGTCTCTTACTTTTAGGGTCGGAGGGGGAGAGAAGTTTTTATTTTTTGTGGCGATTAGGACCTCGGTTTTTTGTGGGATTAATTCTCCACACCCTATCTACCTCTTCGCTACAAAGACCTATATCCACCCTTATTAATGCATGATCAGAAAGGCTAGTTTCTTTGATCTCCGCTCGAGTCGGCAGGGGAAACAGCGTTTCAGATTGGGGTACATGCCCTATTGGTTTATGTACCCCTTGCAGCGCTGAAAAATGCGTCAGCATTGGCTTCCACACCCCCACCGTATCACCTTCAAGCTCTTAATTCTAACTCACAAGGCCCTTTACATGCACACCCCTCAATACCTAGTGGATTCCATAAAGTTTCACCCGATGCTCCCCCTCAGTCTCCGGTCCTTATAAACCAATCATCTTGACCTCCCCAGCTTTTGCTCATTTAGAGTGTACCCGGCACTCAGCATTTTTTTCATAGCCCCGTCACTCTGGAATTCCCTTCCTCCCTCAATCAAAATGTAAATAAAATTTGCAAGCATGTTGTTTTTTTTTTTGCTGGATTGTACATAGTTTACCCCAGTTGTAAGTCCATGTTACGTTCCCTGTTATTTGTAAACTCAAGACATGTCTCATATGTCTGAGCTATAATCTGTTTTATGTAAACCGCACTGATAACAAATAGCGCGGTATATAAGAACTGTTAAATAAATAAAAGTGATGTCGCTGACTTGCAACAATACATAACAATACATAATACATAAGGCCGGAAAGTCGGGGGTTCAAATCCCACTAGAGGACAGCAACCTTGGGCCGGAAGGACTGGGGTTTCTAGTCCCACAGGTGCTCCTTGTGGTCTTGGGCAAGCCACTTAACCCTCCATAGCCCATGTTCCCTGTAAAATAGTTATCTCCAAGTTATAATGCCCTGTTCAATGTAATTTCAGTTTGTTCAATGTAAACCGCACTGATGCAGAATAGCGCGGTATATAAGAGAATGTAAATAAATAAATAAATAAAATAAATAAATCTGTCAAGAACAATCGTTCCCCAAGTTCAAATCCCTCCTCAAGACTGTGATAAGGAAGCTTATCATAGCTCAGGTAGGAGCTATAGAAAAGATGATGTGACTCTGAACAAGCAGCCTGTCAGTTCTGGTAGAAGTGAGAAAACAGAATTTTCACATAAAAGACTACCAGTCCCAGAATGCACCAGGTTTCCAGCAGCCATGAGAGGGGCTGAAGTGAGAGAATGTGTGTGCAATCAAGAGAGCTATGAGGTAATCCCTAAGCACTCATCTCAAAGGGCAGGGCCTGATTCAACACAGCTGCGCTGTGTTAGGGAGCAGCACACATTAGAACAGGATAAGAATAGAGCTTATTCTTCAGATAACAGCTTCAGGGAGAGCTTCAGCAAGGGCTACAAGCTCCAGCCCAGCTTCAGAAAGAGATACAGAGACAGCAACGGCTACAAGCACCAGTATCACCTGGAGAAGCAGAAGCCAAGCCAAGCAGAGAGAGAGAGAAGGAAACTCTCTGGAAGGAAGAGAAGAAAGGCCATTGGAAGGTCTGGGAGATTCCAAGGCAGTACTCATACTGGGAGGTATTCCAAAAGCCAGCAGAGTCCATTGGACTGGATTCAGCCAGAGGAATGGAGTGGCACAGATAGGAATCACCAGTGGCTACCTGGAAGAGAGAAGACTGCATGTGGAAGGGACTTTCAGACCAAGGCCAGAAGGTATGTGAGAGGAGATCCAGTGTCCAGGGATCAAGATTGGAAGGCTGGACATCAGAATTGGATTACATATTGGCCAGGCTATACAGAGAGGAATAATGATAGCAGGAGAGGCTCAGGTATGAACACTGATCCAGACCCTATCTATAATAGAGAATGGCAGCAAGGGAATAAGCATTCTCATGATAGTGCCTTAATGAAAGACTCATCTGTGCCAATGTATGATATTGACCCTATGATTGTTGATGAAGAGGGAGATACAGCAGATGAAACTATTTATATGGACTGTTCTCTATCTAAATGCTTTTGCTAGCTTTCTATGAGCAAACACATCAGCCATCACAAAGAAACCTAACTTTGTTCTTTATTTCCACTGCAAACAGCTCTTAAAGTAGGATTTGGGCTCACACAGTAGCAGCCAGCCAGCTAAAGGCTTTCAGCTGGTCCATTGATAGTAATTAGGGCTGCACCTGATTGTGTGTGTGAGCAAGGGAGAATCACTGCTGAGATCTGCATGGAAAATAAGCAGAAGTTAACCTAACCAGCAAAGTTTATTCTTTTCTTTGTGCCTTTGTATTTGGTAATTATTTGCTAAGAAAACATTAGCTAATTGCCTGACAAGCTGAAGGTTGTTTCTGGTTTACTTTGTGACTTTTTTGTTATCCATTTTAAACACTGCAAGCAAGTAACCTCATTTATAGTGCTATCAAGCATACATGTGCTGGGTGAATTAAACCCCATCAATAAAAGAAGTATTTTATTGATCTTACCACTTGGTTTCACAACTCAAATTATTGTCATCAGCTGTGTTTGGGAGTGAATGAACTACAATACCCACAATACCTTGCAAGAATCATATGAATATATGCATCGTCAAGATTGTGTAAGTTCTCACCCTAGGCAGCCGTCTGACAAGACTCATCTCTTCTGTACAGCCTATGACCTCCCCTTTCTTGACTCCTCCTCATCTTCTTCCCCTTCCGCTTAAGCTCTTCTCTCTCTTTTTCCTAGGCACTGGTATGACTATGTGGTTTCCTATTTGATATTGTAGTTCTTTTCCGTTTCTGGCTTTGGTCCTTGCTATTTTATATTGTTGTAAACCGCCCAGATGACCCCCAATGGACGGTCTATCAAGCATCATAATAAAGATAAAGAACTCCTCATCAGGGTGAAGAGTTTGCCAAGCATCAGTAAGCTCCAACCCTGCCAGTAAAAGGTTTACCCCTTTTTTGGTCATAACCCCTCAACAAAGGCTTTGCAGGCCTACGGTTAACCACAGGTTCCCAAATGACATTAAAGTCCCCCCTCTCCAATATAAACTTATACTCCCCTAACCCACCCACTTTTCCCAGCAGCATCGCAAAAATGCTTAGCTATAAATGTTGGGAGCATATACACTACAGAAGGCATAACTTTCTCCATATAGTTGTCCTGTCACAATAATAAAGTGACCCTTCGCATCAGGGATGACCTGATGTAATGTACAGGGCAGTTGTTTCCTGAATAAAATTGCCACACCTCACTGTTACTGGAGTACGAGGAGGCATAGATTTCCCCCACCCACCCTTGTTTAAGCTTTGCATGTCCAAAGGGTATCAAATGCATTTCCTGCAGTAGGGCCACCTGTATCTGCAGTTTTTTCAGTGTTTGGAGAACTTTATTACACTTGAAGGGGGAGTTTAGGCCACACACATTCCAAGTTGCCACCCCCAATTCAGTCATCCTGCACCATTCAAGTCATTCAGGGGCAGTTCTGTCATTAGGCGAACTGAGACGGTGGCCTCAGGCGGCAGTTTCTAGGGGGCGGCACTGTTTGCTGCTCCCTAGAAACTGCCTATGATAGAACCACCGTCAAGCCAGATTAATAATTTAAAATCAAATGAAAGCAGCCGCAGAAATATTTCTCCGTTCCCACGTCTCTGCTTTCAAACTGCTGGGTCACAGCCTGCCTGCCTTCAATCTTCCTGGAGCCGGCGGGGTGGGGGGGCCCGAGGTCATCTTCCGCCACCCTTCCGCTTCCATTGCTGCTGGCTGCTTCAGCAACGGAAGCAGAAGGGTAGCAGAAGCGATGACCTCGGGGGCCCCCCCCACTCCGCCGGCTCCAGGAAGATTGAAGGCAGAGACCCAGCAGTTTGAAAGCAGAGCCGCGGGAACGGAGAAATGTTCCCGCGGCTACTTTCATTTTAAAGGATGAATCAGTGAGGTGAGGGGGGGGAGGAGGGAAGGGAGCAATCAAGGGGGGGGGCCCGGAATAGAGCAGACACAAGGGGTGGGCCTGGAAGGGAGCAGACACAAGGGGGGGGGGCCTGGAAGGGAGCAGACACATGGGGTGGGCCTGGAGGGGAGCCGACACATGGGGGTGCCTGGAAGGGAGCAGACACATGGGGGTGCCTGGAAGGGAGCAGACACATGGGGTTGGCCTGGAGGGGAGCAGACACAAGGGGGGGGCCTGGAAGGGAGCAGACACCTGGGGTGGGGCTGGAGGGGAGCAGACACATGGGGGTGCCTGGAAGGGAGCAGACACATGGGGGTGCCTGGAAGGGAGCAGACACATGGGGTTGGCCTGGAAGGGAGCAGACACGGGGGGGGGGGGGAGCTGGAAGGGAGCAGACAGGGGGGCCTGGAGGGGAGCAGATGGGAGAGGGAGCTGGAAATGAGCAGAGCAGACATGGGGGGGGGGAGCTGGAAGGGAGATGACATGGGAGGGGGCACTGGGACTGGAAGTTCGCTGATACCTGGGATGTTATTTTAACTAGAAGGGGCTGGACGATGGGGAAAGAGGGGGACTGGAAGAGAATAGACACCAGTGGCAGTACTGGAAAGGCAAGGGGGTTAGTATTGGGAGGGGAGGCTGTAAAGGGGGCTGATACTAGGGAGAGTTACTGGGACTGAAAAAAGGCTGATGGAAGAAAATGAAGAAAGCAAAAGGAGAGACAAGAAATGGCAGATGGACTATAGACCATAGAAAAAGCTAAGAGAAGACAGAGAAAAATGGAAACCTCAGATCGGGATCAGCATGATCAAAAATCATCAGACAACAAAGGTAGAAAAAATACATTTATTTTCAATTTAGTGATTGGACTTTGTGCTATCTATATTTCACACAGTATGGGGAACAGCATCTCTTATCTGGTGTGGCACCGCATGCGGAATCTGGCTTCTTGTGGTTTCATTTTAATTTTTGTCTGCATATTTTTATTTTTGCTTTAGGGTGTGGTCACTTATTCTGTACTTGGTGAGGGTCTGTGTTCTGAGTGTGCGACCAAGGCCAGGTGTTCTGTTAACATGGAGTTTGTATGTAGGGATCTGCACTGTAGTAATATGACTTGTTCAGCTTTTCAAATAGGTGTATGGATGTTTTGGGGCCCATTGCAGTGTTTATAGTGCTGCTTTTTTCTTGGTAGGCCTCTTATTGTATGAGTTTTGGAAGTGTATGCTGGTATGGTAGATTTGGCCTTGCAGATCTTAGTAGGGTTTTATATTAGTTCCCAATATGCCTGGTACTGGAGAATCTTTGTTGTTGGTGAGATGACCAGAATCAGCTTTTTTTTTTTTTTTAATATGTTGTTGTTAAGTGCCGTCGAGTCGTAGTCGACTCATGGCGACCCTCTGGATAGCTATCCTAAATTGTGTTCGGTCTTCAGTCAGGCGGCTCATTGTTGACAGACTGGTACCCGTAGCTGCTGTTATTGTATCGATCCATCTCTGCTGGCCTTCCTCTTTTGCGTTGACCTTCTATCTTGCCAAGCATGATGTCTTTCTCTAATGATCTCTCTCTTCGCATGATGTGTCCAAAGTATGAAAGTCGAAGTCTTGTCATCTGAGCTTCTAAAGAAAGCTTAGCTTTGATCTCCTCTAGTACCGACTGGTTTGTTCTTCGGGCAGTCCATGGTATACACAGTATTCGCCGCCAGCACCATAATTCAAAGGCATCAATTTTCTTCCTGTCTGTCTTTTTCACTGTCCAGCTTTCACATCCATATGATGTTATTGAAAATACCATGGCTTGAACAGGTCGAATCTTTGTATGGAGAGAGACATCTCTGCTCTTGAGAATTTTATCTAGGTCTTTCATAGCCCTTCTGCCAAGAGCAATGCATCATTTGATTTCTTGACTGCTTGTTGCTTCTTTATTGATAATTGATCCAAGTAGGTTAAAGTTGTTCACAATTTCAATTTCTTCCCCTTCAACAATGAACCTGTTGATTATGCCAGTTGTCATGATCTTTGTCTTCTTTACATTAAGGTGCAGGCCCATTTTGAGACTATGTTCTTTGATTGTGAGAAGCAAATGTTTCAGATCATCTTCACTTTCAGCCAGTAATGTGGTATCATCAGCATAGCGAAGGTTGTTGATGAGTCTTCCACCAATCTTCACACCTCTGATGTCTTCATACAATCCTGCTTCTCTGATGATTTGTTCTGCATATAAATTAAACAGGTAGGGGGAAAGTATGCAGCCTTGTCTTACACCTTTGCTTATTTTAAATCATTCTGTTTCTCCTTGTTCCGTTCAAACTGTTGCTTCTTGATCAATGTACAGATTGTGTAAGAGAACGATCAGGGGTTCTGGTATACCCATGCTTCTTAATGTGGCCCAGAGTTTCTCATGGTTTACACAGTCAAATGCCTTGCTATAGTCGATAAAGCACAAATAGATATCCTTTTGGTATTCTTTAGTCTTTTCAAGGATCCATCTCACATCCGCAATGATGTCTCTCGTTCCTCGCCCTTTCCTGAACCCTGCTTGCACTTCAGTTAGTTCTTGTTCCAGGTATGGTTGTAGTCTCTTTTGAATAATCTTCAGTAGAATCTTGCTGGAATGTGGGATCAGAGCGATTGTTCAATAATTTCCACAGTCAGTTGGATCACCTTTCTTTAGTATTGTTATAAACACAGATCTTTTCCAGTCAGTTGGCCATGATGTTGTCTTCCATATTTCTTGGCAGAGCCTTGTAAGTATGGTAACAGCTGCATCAGATTACTGCAATAGTTCTATGGGAATGCTATCAATGCCTGGTGCTTTGTTCCTTGATAAGGCTTTCAATGCTGCTTCAACTTCTTCTTTCATCACCAATGGTTCCCGATCATAAGGTACAGGTTGAAACGGCTGTTGGTCCACTTGATCTTTATCATATAAAAACTCTGTATATTCATTCCACCTTTTTTTGATCTTCTCAGCATCATTCAACATAGAACCTTGAGCATCTTGTAAGATTCCAGTTTGAGGCTGGAACTTTTTCTTTAACTCTCGTAGCTTCAGGAAAGCCAATCTTGTTCTTCCTCTAATAGTTTCTGCTTCTATTTCCTTGCAAGTGTCATTGTAGTACTTTTCCTTGTCCTGTCTTGCTGCACGTTGGAAATCTCTGTTGAGTTCTGCAATTGTCTTTCTTTCTCCTCTGGCTTTATCTTCTCGGCGTTTCTGGGCAATTTTCAGAGTTTCTTCCGTCATCCATTTTGGCCGTTTTTGCTTTTTCACCTTTTGTAGAGACTTCTCGCTTTCTTCCAACACAACCTTCTGGATGTCATTCCATAACTCTTCCGGAGCTCTGTCATTTGTATCTAAAGCAGCAAATCGATTTTGCAGGCAGTCTTTAAATTCCAGTGGTATATTCTCAAGGTCATATTTTGCTGCATTCATGAGTGGTGTGCTCTTTTTCAACTTTAGCTTGAGTTTGCATACTAGTAGTTGATGATCTATACCACAGTCAGCTCCAGGTTTTGTCTTTGTTGATGTTATAGAGCTTTTCCATCGTTGACCTCCACAGATGTAATCAATTTGATTTTTATACAATCCATTGGGTGAAGTCCATGTGTACAGTCGCCACTTGTGTTGCTGGAAGAAGGTGTTTGAGATGAATAGATCATTGGTCTTGCAGAATTCTATCAGTCTTTCTCCAGCTTCATTTCTGTTGCCAAGTCCATATTTTCCAACTACTTTACCGCCTTCTTTGTTGCCAACTTTTGCGTTCCAGTCACCCACGACTATCAGGATATCCTGTTTGCATGTTCTCTCAATTTCAGCTTGTACTTGTTCATAGAACTCTTCAATTTCATTCTCTTCTGCAGCTGTTGTTGGGGCATATACTTGAATTATAGTTGTGTTGATAGGCAATCCTCGTAGACGAATAGAGATTAAGCGTTCGCTGACTGCATTGTATTTCATTACAGTTCTTGTAAGTTTCTTCTTTATTATAAATGCAACACCATTTCTTCTTTGTCTTTCATTTCCAGCATAGTAGACCCATGTGATCATCTGATGCAAAGTGCCCGATGCCAGTCCATTTCAGTTCGCTGACACCCAGCAGATCAAGTTGTACACGTTCCATTTCATTCTTGACCACCTCCAACTTCCCATGGTTCATGCTTCGTACGTTCCATGTTCCAATGTGTAAGACATCTTTTACAGCTTCTGACTCTCATTTCATGTTCAGCTACATCAGCAGTCAGACTTCCCGAGGGCTTTGATCCAACCACATCATAAATGCTCGCTTTACTCTGAAAAGTCTTCAGCTCTTCCCCAGTAGCTAGTTGAGTGCCTTCCGACCTGGGGGTCTCATCTTCCAGCACCATAGCAGAATTTGTTTTGTTGTAACTATCCATTGGGTTTTCATGGCAAGATACAGAAGTAGATTGCCGGGCCTTTCTTCCGCAGTTTAAGTTTGGTGTTGTTGCCGTTGTCACAAATATGTGATATTCTGCCGTCAACACTATCCTATTCTGCTGCTACCCAGATGGGTGGTTTGTCTTGGTCTGGCACTTTAGCTAAGACCTGTCCATCTTGGGAGACCCTGCCAGTAGTTAAACTACCGATAGTTTAGCTCTTAGCATCACTGATGCACGCAAGCCCTCACAGCACGACAAGCTGCAAACCAAGTGAGAGTTTTTAATATACGAGGGTTATTTTTAAAGTAAGGTCCAATTGGCTATAGCTTTGTAAATTTTTTCCCCTGTAGAAACAAGCATGTAAATTTTTTCCCCCTGTAGAAACAAGCATATCTTATGTTCTTATGGTGATGAATGTCCGCTGATGACACGGTTCTTGCTGTCAAAAACCGAATCACAGACCGTATTTCACAGTCAGAGGGCCGCTCAATTGTCTTAAACATTTTAACGTCTCAGTATAAACCGTACAAAGTGACACCACGACTGCAAATGGCATCTGCTTTTGCACAAGACATGCCGGGAGCTGGCACGCATGCTTGTTTCTACAGGGGTAAAAATTTACAAAGCTACAGCCAAGCTACAGCCATTTGCAGTCGTGGTGTCACTTTGTACGGTTTATACACAGTTGCCATAATCTTGCGTGTTGAGATTGTCTGTTTGGCTTTCACTTTGACTGAAGATGACGTGTGTCTCCATTCCATCAACTGCCGCTTTGATTCTGGAGTCATGTGAGAAACCCATGTCTCGTCCCCTGTGACAATGTGGTCCAAAAGTTCACCTCCTTCCTCATTGTATTGGATCAAAAATGTCAAAGCACTAGCCATTCTCCTTTTTTGGTGTTCCTCGGAAAGCAGCTTGGGAACCCATCGTGAGCACAGTTTGTCCCGCCCATCCTTGAAAAAATAACCCTCGTATATTGAGTTCTGTGGGTGAATGTCCTACCTCTGCTCTTCACCCATTGTTGAGGAGAGGGTTCTGTGAATGCAAAATGTATGTTCAAAAAGAAAAAGCATGCACCATAATGCAGTTTATAACAAAATACAAATGAATTATAATTTGGAGTTATAAACTGCTGTGGTTCTCGCTCTTTCTTTTAGTTCCTTGGTGTGTGAACATTTTGCGTTTGCTCTACATTATCGAATTGACTTTTTGATTTGGTTCAGTCCCTGACTGTAGTTTTGAGAAAGATCCCCGCGGGGGTGTGGGGGGGGGGGGTGGTGCGTGCGGGGTGTGTGCGGGAGAGGCTTGCCGGGGGTGCATGTGGGGGGGGGTGCCATCTCATCCCTCGCCTCAGACAGCAGATTGCCTTGAGCCACCCCTGAATTAATTTATTTAACAGTCCTTTTATACTGCTTTATCATTTCAGTCAAAGTGGTTACATTGTAACTTAAACTTTGGTAATGTACGTTAAATAGGGACATTGATAACTTGGATTTTTCTGAGGCAATGGAGGATTAAGTGACTTGTCCAAGGCTACAAAAAGTGCTAGTAAGAATCAAACCCTGGTTGCTTGGTTCCCAAGCCAGTGCTCTAACCACTAGGCGACTACTCTACTCCATCAGTTACCATCACCACATACACCAGACTGACTGCCTGCTATCCGCCAGTGTCTCCCAGCTGGACTCCAGTGTGTTCCAGGCATCCCAACAAACTCCAGAGTACAAAGTCATCATTCACCAACCAGCACCCACCCTGTGCCCTACCTCTCCCCTCCTAGTTGATCACCCCCCCCACTCGCACATTTCGTCACACTCAGTGCCCCAACTCCTTGCACCTTCCTCTTTCACTAATGCAATCTGTCATGCGGGTGCCTGGGTGAGAATGTTCACAGTCTTGGCAAAGGCATATATCAATATGATTTGCAAGGGATTGTGGGAAATGCAGTCCATTCACACCAGACACAGCCGCTCACAATAATTAGTTATGCTTGAGTGTAAAGCCAATAAGATATTTATTTATGGGGTTATTTCTCCCAACACAGATATGCTTGGTAGCACATAAAACAGGATACTTGCTTTCAGTGTTAAACTTAGAAAAACAAAATCAGGAAAACAACAGCTGAACTTGTCAGGCAATCAAAGCAAAAGAATAAAGACCTGGTTGGTAGCAAACTGGTCTTTTCTGTAGGCTCTAGCTAATATTTTCTTAGCAGTGCTTTAATCAACAAACAAAACCCACAAAGTAGGGAAAAACTGTTCTTTTCAGGTTAACTTCTTATATCTTCACACATAGACTCAGAAGTGATTTCCTCAGAGCTCACAAGCGATTAGGTAAGGCTCAATTGCTAGCAGTTACCCAGCTGAAACCCCTTAGCTGGCTTAATTTCTACTGCGTGGCTCAAATCCCACTCAGGAGCTTTTCTGAGTAGATTAAAGAACAAGTTTGTATTTCTTTGTGATGGTTGTTGTACTTTGTAACAGAAATTTACCAAAGGAGTTTAGACAGAGAGCAATCCATATATTCACAGCCTGTATCTACCACCGCTCCCCCTTCTTCAACAATCATGGGTTCAATATCATGGATTGGCACAGAGGAATTTCTCAATGGAGCACTCTCAGGAGAATACTTGTTTCCTTGCTGTCTTTCAAGGGTATAGCTAGGGCATAGATCAGTGTTCATACCTGAGCTTCCATTGCTGTTAGAGTTCCTCTCTAAATAGCCTGGCCAGTATGTAGTCCAGTTCTTATGTCCAGCCTTCCAATCCAGATCCCTGGACACTGGATCTCTCTTCACATACCTTCTGGCACGGGTCCTAGGGTCCCTTCCAAGTGCAGCCGTCTCCCTCACAGGTACCGTCTGGAGATTCCTAGCTCTGCAGCACCACTCCTCTGGTTTTCCCCAGTCCAATGGTGTATGCTGGCCTTTTGAATGTCTCCCAGTATAGTACTGCTCTGGACTCCTTTAGACCTCCCAAATGCTTTTCTCTTCTTTCTTCCAAAGGGTTTCTTGCCCTCTCTGTCCGTCCGCTCTGGCTTCTGCTTCTGATGATCCTCCAGATGATGAAGCTGTCCAAGATCATGAAGATGATGTCCAAGATGAATCTGAGGATAATTCTCTGTAGAATAAACTCTACCTTTATTCAGCTTAGATGAGTGCTCCACCCCAGCACAGCGCAGCTGTGCTGAATCAGGCCCTGCCCTTTGAGATGAGTGCTTGGGGATTACCTCATAGCCCTCCTGATTGAACACACGTTTCCCCACTTCAGCTCCTCTAATGGCTGTTGGAAACCTGGTGCATTCTGGGACTGGTAGTCTTTTATAGAAAAATTCTGTTTTCTTATTTCTACCAGAACTGACAGGTTGCTTGTTCAGAGTCACTTCACCTTTACTATAGCTCCTTCCTGAGCTATGATAAGCTTCCTTATCACAAACCCCAACTCCAACCCCTTATACAATAAAGACACAGCAACAGGGGTGACCCCAGCCCTATTATAGAAACTTATGCCTCCACAGCCTCCCCTACCATCCTTCTACTGAAACCGGGCCATCCCCCCTTCCTCCGTTTTGAACAATTTCTCAAAACTGCTCCCCCAGCCCAAACAACCTGAGAAAGGGGAAAATAAGATAAACAGGAGAACCCCCACAGCAATTAAACATCGCTCCCCAGAACCCCAATTAACAGCCCCGGCCCCAGTGCCATCGCAAAGTAGTGTCCCAGCAGGCAAGCAGCACAGCCTTCGTGGAGGCGTTATCACACCCCCCACCGTTCTCCTAGCTCAGCAGCAACCAGAGTCTCACAGTGCTGGTCTTCTGTCCACCATCTCCAGTCTTTAAGGCACTGCAAAGATGCACTCCCAGGTATCATCCCATCAGCGCCCAGACCATCCAAAAGTAGTCAGGTGTCCCCTCCAACACGCTCCAAAGTGTCCTTCCAGTCTGTCAATCAATCCAAGGCTCACCATGGGGAAGGGTGCGCAACCAGCTCATACTCCAATCAAACCTACCACATGTGCTTCTGTGAATGTCCTCTTGACATCGTAGAACAGGTTGTCCCTCTAGCATCCACTCTTCAAGCCTTTCAGACTAGGCCCACATAGCACATAACCATCATAAAGGCAGCATGGACACAACAAAAACCAGGCGAAAGATCTCACCCATTCCCGCTCGGATCCTATGGCCCTGACTCCAAAGTTCACAGTCGGTCATCTTGCGGCAACATGTCCACAAAGACTTTCAGAGCTTGAGGTGTGTCATAATGATGGTCGCTATTTTGATATGTGATGATATATGATTGAGATGTTTAAATGCCTCCGTGGCATAAATGTTCAGGGAGAGAGCCTCTTTCAATTGAAAGCAAGTTCTGCTACGAGGGGACATCGGATGAGGGTGGAGGGAGATAGATTCAGGAGTGATATGCGGTGGTATTTCTTTACGGAAAGAATAGTGGATCCGTGGAATAGTCTCCCAGTGGAGGTGGTAGAGATGAGGACAGTAACTGAATTCAAAAAAGCGTGGTACAAATACAGAGGATCTCTAAAGGTAAAAAGGGGACTGTTGTAGTTGTTGATATGGAAGGACAGACTAGATAGACCATGTGGTCTTTTTCTGTCGTCATATTTCTATGTTTCTATGTGATTGCATTGCAAAACAAATTCCTTTCTTATGAAGAACTGTGCAGTAAGGTGACATTGCCCATCAACTCGCCGCCACCACGGCCAAGTAATCCTGAAATAAAAGGAGTTTAGCACCCTCATATTGAAGATTTTGGTGAGTGCCATATAGAGCCAGAAGCTTGCTCTTGTCCGCAAAGTTCAAGATCCACGCTATTACAGTGTGCGGCCACTGACACTGTCTCTGCAAGGCCCCAGCCAATGCGCCCGCTACTCATTTCCTTTCCCAGCTTTTCTAGGAGCCATGCACTGTGAAAGTGACCAGCTCCCCATCGCTCACCGACTCGGGAACTCCACGATCCTGATATCTTTTTGAGAGTGCTTTTCCTGATCTACGGCTCATTCCAAACGTTGATTGCTTCATTCCAATTGCCGCCGTAAGTGGTTGTCCGCCTCCACCAACCTATCCTCCTGGGACAATATCTCTGCTCAGCTTGTATCCTGACCAACTGACTCTCCGGTCCATCCTTAATTTCATCAATAGATAATCATAGTTTAGATAATTTCTCCTCCAGCACCATCGTGATGCTTTTACCGTACCATCTTCTTTGGCATAGTGAGGGTGGCCAGCAACACACCCTGTTCTGCCGCAGTTTTAGTTTCCAAACCGCACCATTTCTCTTTGGGCTGTTGAACTGCTCTCCTGGCCATCCAACCAACTGCTAACTCTACTGCACCCTGAGTATGCTTCCAGAGAGCTGGAGATACTCTGAAAATCAATGGTACCTCCACAAAGCAAAAATGAGGTAGATTAACTTTAAATTTTGAGATTTTTCAGGAGTTGGCTGCATGGGCATCCATTCACGGCACCATCATCACATGACCCTAGCTTTCTTCTCTGTATTCACTGAATTCTTATCTATGGTTGGTGATGTCATGCATATGATTATGTTGATGCTCACAATTCTTGTATATGATTTGTAGAATTCTTGTTAATGATTTGCAACTTCATGCATGCAGTTTGGTTAATTCGCAGAATCCTTGTATGTGATTCATAATGTCTCCATATAGTTAGGTTGATTTTGTCTCACTCGTGGTGGTGGTGGTTTTTTTTGTTTCCAGAGGTTGCTCTCTGCTTGTGGATTTGGTACCATGTGCTTTGTGAGATAAATATTGGAGGGTACCTCTAGCTGCAATAGCCTTAGTACCAGTTATGATGTCACTAGAATCTTCTAGTTCTTTCTCTGTCTCTGTCATCTGCTGCCAGGGTGATACAACCCACTTGGTGCAGGACTGGTCTTGCAGAACTATAGGAAAGGAAATTTATCAGGAAAGTAAAATTTCACCTTATGTAAAAATTTATGATTTGTATCATCTGCAGTTCTGAAAGAGATAAGTTGCATACATAATAAAATTAACAAACAAGTACTACACAAACATTTAATGCAAATTTCAGTCAAAGAAAATCTCTAGTTGTTCAACTACGACCCTTACAAGTGGTGGATACCTTTAGAGCAATTTTTCTAGTAAAATAAAATCAGAATTATCAAAGCTACTACTCTGTCTCTCCTGTCTCTAACCATCCATTAAACATATCCTTAGGGGGACTCACCAGAATTTCTTTTAGCCCCATGGCTTTGTCCACTTTTAATTTTTTTAAAGTTGTTCGGAGACATATCTGTACTTTTCTTCCAGAAGGAGGCTATTTGGATATTATCTTGGGGTTTTTTCTTGATATTTTGTTTATTATGGCTTCATTTTTCTTTCCTTATTGTCCCTGCAGTCCAGTCTCGCAGCTTGGAGACTGGCCACGTCATCTTTTGATGATACCAGTGTACTTATGCAGCTCCCAGTAAGCTCAGTCTCCAAGCAGCTGGAGGAGGTAGTGAGCCAGGGTGCTGAACTCACTGAAGGGACAACTAAGGAGCATAGTTGTAGTGTAGTTCTTGCCTTAATTTAATTTAATTGAATTTCCTTTCTTAAGGGGTATAGGTTTAGGCTAGGATTAGTTTGACAGAAATTTGTTATTTTGGAGGAAGGCCTTGAATAAAGGAGAGTAAAAAGCAAGCCAGTCAGCACATCTGCAGGTGGAAATCTTCCCCCTTCCCTGGTGATTGGGGGAGCAGTTTTGGGCAGTTGTTGGTGTCCTGGAGGTACAGGCGGCTCCTGAACCAGTTAGTAGGCGAGGAGCCGCTGTGCTTTACTTGGAGCAGACGGGCAGCTCCCGGGGCCCCCTCAGCGCCAAAGCTGGTGAGTAGCAGCTGAGTGCAAGAGGGTGAGGAGAAGCAGTGTGCTGAGATCGCCATTTGGAAAGGAACCTACATCATTCGCCAGGGAGGCACGGGCTGTTAGCCTTGGAGGAGAAGGCCGAAGGTTTGTTCAACTGGGCGGAAAGTCATCTCTAAGTGCTATTGGCAGTGCACGTAGCAGGAGTCAACAATATCACGGCAGACTATGTAAGCCGGGTGCACGTGGATCCCAACGAGTGGACCCTCAACCAGGAGGTGTTTGAGCAGGTGGTGCACTGATAGCGTGCACCGGTCATGGACCTAATGGCAATGTTTCAATCAGCCAAGATGGGCCTTTTTTTCAGCAGGAGAAGAGAGAGGATGTCCAAGGTCCTGGATGCCCTAGTGCAGAGGTGGCCCGCGGAGGGTCTGCTCTGTCTCTCCCCCACCCCATGGGCGCTCATAGGCCAGGTCATGCAGTGCACAGAAGCTCACCGAGGGTTTGTCATTCTGATCACCCCAGATTGGTCAAGGCGCCTGTGTTACGCCGATCTAGTGAGGATTCAGGCAGGTGGACTGACCGTGGCGGCTTCTGGATCGAGAGGACCTCTTGACGCAAGGGCCGATATATATGCTTCAGATGGGTCGATTCTCGCTTTGGCATGGCTCTTGGAAGGAGGAGATTAAGGAGAAAGGGTTATTTGGGGCTGGTGATAATTACCTTGTTGAAGGCTCATAGGAGGTCTACCTGCCTGGCGTACATCTGAGTATAGCGTATCTTTGAGGCGTGGTATGGAGACAGGCAGTCCCTCCCTTCCACGGCATCTGTTCTGGTCATCTTAGAGTTCTTGCAGGCTGGTTTTGATAAGGGTTTAGCTGCTAGTTCATTGAGGGTGCAGCTCACGGCAATTTCCTGTTTATCGAGGAAAGGTACACACCCTGATGTGCTGCGCTTCCTGAAGGCCATGACTCTCCTATGTCTTCTGAGGAGGTCAGTAGTGCCACCATGGAATCTCATTTTGGTGCTCGGGGTGCTTACCGGTGAGCCCTTTGAGCCATTGAGTCGGGTTTCACTAAGGGACTTGACTCTGAAAACTGTTTTCCTTATGGCGATTTGCTCGGCACATCGAATATCAGAACTTCAGGCCCTGTTCTGCCAGGAGCCATTCCTTTCATTCTCAAGGGAAAAGGTGGTCCTTAGACCAGTGCCGTCATTTTTGCCCAAGGTAGTGTCTGCTTTTCATTTGAATCAGTTGGTTTCCCTACCAGTTCTGGCGATTGTGGAAGGGAACTCTGCCAGTCCACAGGTGCGCCTCTTGGATGTCAGAATGATTCTGCAATGCTGAGAAGCTGGATCATTTGTTTGTGCTATTTGAGGGGTCACGCAGAGGTGAGGTGGCGGCGAAATCATCCATTGCTAGATGGATCAGGGAAGCGATCATGTTGGCGTACATTTGAAGGGTATAGCGGTGCCGGTGGGGCTGCATGCACATTCCATGAGGGCTCAAGTATCCTCGTGTGCGGTTTAGTGCCACCGGTGGAAATCTGCAGGGCGGCAATGTGGTCTTCGCATCATACCTTTGCTAAGCATTATCGCCTGGATATCTAGGCGGCAGGAGATGCCTGTTTGGAATGCTTCAGACCGGAGTTGCATTGTCCTGTTAATTTGACTGCTCTGTTATATCCCAGAGGTGCGGGACTGGACTGGAGGGACGATAAAGAAGTTGAAATTAGACTTACCTGCTAAATGTTGTTCCTTGAAGAACTCCATTCCAGTCCTGGAACCCGCCCAGACTGTTGTGTTCCCTGTCCTGAAGCTGATTCCCTTGGTGGTAAAATTAGCCAGGATTGGCTGGGGAGGATGTAGAGGATGGCGTCTTGGGGTGGGGTGGGCCGGGCCGCGAGAGCTGTCGGTCTCTCGCTCCATACGGAATGACGTTGCCCAGATGCTCCTCAGGTAAGCTTCCTTAGTAGAGGGGAATTGGGGATTTCCTCCCAAGTGGTGGGGGGCTGTAAAGCTTTTTTTTTAGGTGTTTTAGGTTTAGACTTCTTAGTTGACTACTTATTTGTTGCTCCTGTGAGTCTGCTTTGTCAATAGGTTACTGGGAGCTGGTGGGCGGTGCCAGCTGCATAAGTACACTGGTGCCATCAAAAGATGACATGCTCAGTCTCCAAGCTGCTAGAAGAGGTACACTACCCCAGAAGTGTGGGACTCTACTGGCGTTCCTCAAGGAACACCAATTAACAGGTAAGTCTAGTTTCTCCTTTCTCATGTATTGAAATGTAAATTTCATAAATTTAAAAAAAAAAAGCTTAAAGGGCTACTGCTATATTGAGTTCAATGTGACGTCATAATTGATAGTATTGAATGCAGTGGAAATATTGAGCGAAACTATTACAGAACTTATACTTTAAATTAAAACCATGACGTACTCCTTTTCTGAGGAAAAGCTGAGAATGGATGAAGCCTCTGTGGATAAGTGATCATTCCTTTGCATTCAAAACTTGGTAACTTAAATTTTGAGATAGAGGGGAGCTTGTGAGCTTATATGGAAAAGTCTGATTTCATCAAAAAAGCAAAACTAGTTCTCAGCTTGCTTTAGAGGTTTCAAATGAACTTCTATTAGATTTAGATAGACCCTTATAGTCCTAAAAGATAGCTGGCAAATGGGAGCTTGCTGTAGGAGGTTTTAAATTTAATTTGTTAGCTTTATGTGGGCTCTAAGCAGGCACATAGTGGAGTAACAGCCTAGCACCCAGGGTTCAGTTCCTACTGGCACTCCTTGTAACTTTGGGCAAGTCACTTTACCCTCCATTGCCTTGGAAGAAAAGACCTGGCAATCTACTTCCGGTGATACCTTGCCAAGAAAATGCAGGGGCTGCTGGGTCGCCAGGAGTCAGCATTGACTTGAAGGCACTAAAAAACAAAACAAAACAGGCAAAGGGCTGCCTGCTTTATAGGTTAAATTAACTTCTGTTAGATTTTAGGTAGGACATTATATTCTTTAAAAAAACAGACAGGTAGTTAGTCTTTTTCCTACTCAATCCTGGCACATCTCTAAATTTATAGTTGGTTCTCCCAATTAAGAGAGAGTGTGAAACTTGATACCACTATCTGTTCTCATCAAGAAGTGATTACTGCTTAAAAGGCAATTAGTTCATTTGTAAGGAAACAAAAACAGTAGTATAAAATATACCAAATAATCCATTAATTAGTTTAGATATCCTTGCTCCCTTAGTAACTCTAAACAACTAAATTCATTAATGCAAAGATGCAAATGGCAGTCCAGCAGTGAGATGGAGGCTATCCAGTATGTTGCATTGAGTATCACATGACTATCCTCCTAGTTGGTAAGAGATCATAAGTGTGTGCTCAGTGCAAAGAGCTCCTGGCTCTCAGAGAATGAGCCCAATCTCTGGACGCTAGAGTAGCAGACTTGGAAGAGCTGAGAGAGACACGGATATATAGAAGAGACCTACAGGGACATAATAGAAAAGTCCCATCTCCAGTCTGGTAGCTTCAGTGCTGCCTCTGAGGACAGAGTCACCTGTAATGAGATCATCACCTTGGTTTGGCAGGAAATAATCCTTTATCCAGGGCCTGCCCTCCAAGAAAGGATGGCAAGGAATCCACAATACTACCTTTTACCTTTCAAAAGGGAGACTATCATAACATGAGGAAAATAGTTAAGAAAAAACTAAAAGGAGCAGCTGCAAAGGTTAAAGATTTACATCAAGCATGGGCGTTGTTTTTATTTATTTATTTATTGAACAGCTCTTTTATACCGCTCCTTCCAGCGATCAGGGGTGGTTTATATAGAACAATAACTTGAAGATTCATTGAACAGCTTAATAACATAATTGGAACTAATGAACTAGTTGAATCCAAACTATATACTGTCATGAGGCTGGTACTAATAAAGATGCAAAGTTGAAAAGAAACCCTGTTTCTCACAGAGATCTAGATGTGCAATTACCTCAAAGCACAGCTAGAGGGGGCAGGAGTGATCATACAGAAGCTAATGAGGCTAGGCGATCTAACCAGTTGCACCTGGGAATGAGCCCGGGAGATTCAAAGAGAAGATCCCTTTATAAGCAGAAGTTTAATTCTAGCAAAGCAGAGTGGGAGAGAAAAAGCCAAGCAGTAAGGAGCACGGCTGCAGAAAGGGAAGCAGCAGAACAAGAGCAGAAGGACTTGGAGAAGGAACAAGGAGCACGGCTAAGGAAAGAAGGAGAGACCTGAAGGAAGGAATCCTCCTTGAGCAAGCCCAAAGGAACGGAATTCACAGAGGTGGAGTTCAGAGGGGCCAAGCTACCAGAGCAGCTGTTCAGAGGGAGTCTGCTGGGGAAAGCAGTCAGGCTGGAGAGTGTGCCACTCCCTGCTCAAGCAACATTCCTGAGTCCAAAGCTGAGAGACGTATCCAGAGAATCAGAGAACCAGGTTTGGAGGAAGACCTGCAGTCACTGGAACCTGCTAGACAGGTTTTACCAGGTACTCGAGGAAAAGGAATTTCTAGCAAAGCTACTTTACCACTGAAGCATAGAGCTGAATCCATACCAGGTTTTGCTAAGCTGCCAGGAAGCACAGCACTCCCCAGAAGCTACCGGCAGAAAAACTGTTGCAAAAGAGACGTTCTTGGGAGAGAAGGCTCCAGGGAGTCCAGCTACAGAAACTCAAGGTATGAAAGCTTTATTCCTGCTAAAGAATGCTTAACTCCTAGAAGCACTGCTAAAGCAAATACTCCCTTTGTAAGAAGAAGGAAGAAACCAGAGTGGTTTCAAGAATTACCAAGAGAACGTAAAACCCAGTCTTATTGGAGGCAGGTCAGTGGAGACAGTCCATGTAAAGCTGTAACAGCCAGGGACAGTATTTACTCCACGGGGGAAAGTAGTGAGGCAGAATCTATGGATGTAGAAGATATAAATGCTATTCCCATGCCTCAGGAAGAAGATATGGATTGTGGGTTGTGTATGGCTACTAGCCTAGAGTCTATAGCCACCATGTAAATAAGAAGAAAACTTGTTTAATTGTTTTGTTTGGAATGAACTGAATTCCTCCATTTTCCTTGGCACTAATTGTGAAGCTACTTACAGTTAGCCCACCTGTTTATTACTGGAACCTTTTTAAACAAAGGACATTCTTTGATTTCCACTGTCTTAATTGAACCCTTGCACAGATGGGGAATAAAAGCCTTGTTTCCCTACACTCTTGGCTGAATTATTATGTGCACGCAAGGAGCTGAAAAGAGATAAGACCAAACTTCATTTTCGGCCTTACATTACACCACGCTCCTTGAAAAATAAATACATCGTGGAGCATGCCCTTACCGCCCTTGGCCACTAGGGGCTGCCACCACGACAATACATACTAGATGAAACCAGAACTATGTACATCCCAGTATACACTTATGGATAGGTATAGTGGAAACTGTGTTTCTTAGCTATTTATAAAGTGATAAACATTTTGAAGGGGAGGGATTATGATATTTGAGTGGCATTTGGGGGGTTGATAAATTGTTAGTATTGTTGGAGGAGGGTGTATTGTAATATTCTGAAAACAGGAGGGTTTTTAATTCCTTATGGAATGTTAGAAGGTCTTTAGTCGCTCTAAGTTGGTCAGGTAGAGCATTCCAGAGTGTGGGGACTGTAAATCTGAATGCTCTATTGCTTGTGACCTGTTTAGTTTCCCGTATAGAAGTAGGGATTGTCAGTATGTTTTGTGCGTTTTTCCTCCCGTGTCTGTTGTTAGTTTGGGATTGTAAAAGGGTGGATAGGTAGGAAGGGGAGATGCCATTATGTAGATTGAAAGCTGTGATTATTTGCTTATACTTTATTCTGTAAGCTATTGGTAGCCAGTGGAGGTTGTATAAGATTGGCGTAATATGTTCAGATAGGCCAGCTTTGGTTATTATCCTTGCAGAGACGTTTTGGGCAAGTTGGAGTGTGTGGATAGACTTTTTTGGGAGACCTTGTAGAATATCATTACAAAAATCCAGATGAGGATTTACTAAAGCCTGGGCTATAGTTCTAAAATCATGAGGGTCTAAAATCGAGCTGAGATGTTGAATATTTTTTAATTTGCAGAGAATTGATCTAGCAATAGATTTGATGTAAGCTGTCATGTTGAGAGCTCTATCAATAATGATAGAAATACTGTCTTGGAAGCCCATACCAAATGTATTCCATGCTGTAAGAAAAGTATAAGGAAGGCCAAAAAACTGTCAGCATGGCTTAAAGGCGAGGTCAGAGAAGCTCTTGTTGCCAAAAAATCATCTTTCAGGAAATGGAAAAAGGAGGCAAATAACGAAAACTGCAAACAACATAAGCACTGGCAAGTTAGATGCAAGGCTTTGATAAGGCAGGCAAAGAGAGAATATGAAAAACTTGCTGTGGAAGCGAAAACGCATAATAAAGACTTTTTCAAGTACATTCATAGCAAAAAACCAGTGAGAGAGTCTGTTGGACCATGGATGATAGAGGGGTAAAAGGGGCCCTAAGAGGGGACAAGGCCATAACGAAGAGACCGAATGAATTCTTTGCTTCAATCTTTACTGAAGAAGATGTAGGAAAGTTACCCATGCCTGAAATGGTATACAAAGGTGATATATCGGAAGAATTGAAAGTAATATCAATAAACCGGAAAGATGTATTTCAATTATTTGATGAGTTGAAGAGTAGCAAATCACTTGGACTGGATTACATCTGAGGGCGTTTAAAGAAATGAAATATGAGATTGCAGACCTACTATTACTAATCTGTGAACTATCATTAAAATCATCTGTAGTACCTGAAGATTGGAGAATGGGCAATGTCACGCAAATTTTTAAAAAGGGGTTCCAGGGGGTGATCTGAGAAACTACAGACCAGCGAGCCTGTCGCCGGTACCGGGCAAAATGGTAGAAACCATTTTAAAGAATAAAATTACCGAACATATAGTGTCAGACGGCTGCCTAGGGTGAGAACTTACACAATCTTGACGATGCATATATCCATATGATTCTTGCAAGGTATTGTGGGTATTGTAGTTCATTCACTCCCAAACACAGCTGATGACAATAATTTGAGTTGTGAAACCAAGTGGTAAGATCAATAAAATACTTCTTTTATTGATGGGGTTTAATTCACCCAGCACATGTATGCTTGATAGCACTATAAATGAGGTTACTTGCTTGCAGTGTTTAAAATGGATAACAAAAAGTCACAAAGTAAACCAGAAAACAACCTTCAGCTTGTCAGGCAATTAGCTAATGTTTTCTTAGCAAGTAATTACCAAATACAAAGGCACAAAGTAAAGAATAAACTTTGCTGGTTAGGTTAACTTCTGCTTATTTTCCACGCCGATCTCAGCAGTGATTCTCCCTTGCTCACACACACAATCAGGTGCAGCCCTAATTACTATCAATGGACCAGCTGAAAGCCTTTAGCTGGCTGGCTGCTACTGTGTGAGCCCAAATCCTGCTTTAAGAGCTGTTTGCAGTGGAAATAAAGAACAAAGTTAGGTTTCTTTGTGATGGCTGATGTGTTTGCTCAGAGAAAACTAGCAATAGCATTTAGATAGAGAACAGTCCATATAAATAGTTTCATCTGCTGTATCTCCCTCTTCATCAACAATCATAGGGTCAATATCATACATTGGCACAGATGAGTCTTTCATTAAGGCACTATGATGAGAATGCTTATTCCCTTGCTGCCATTCTCTATTATAGATAGGGTCTGGATCAGTGTTCATACCTGAGCCTCTCCTGCCATCATAATTCCTCTCTGTAAAGCCTGGCCAATATGTAATCCAATTCTGATGTCCAGCCTTCCAATCTTGATCCCTGGACACTGGATCTCCTCTCACATACCTTCTGGCCTTGGTCTGAAAGTCCCTTCCACGTGCAGTCTTCTCTCTTCCAGGTAGCCACTGGTGATTCCTATCTCTGCCACTCCATTCCTCTGGCTGAATCCAGTCCAATGGACTCTGCTGGCTTTTGGAATACCTCCCAGTATGAGTACTGCCTTGGAATCTCCCAGACCTTCCAATGGCCTTTCTTCTCTTCCTTCCAGAGAGTTTCCTTCTCTCTCTATCTGCGTGGCTTTTGCTGAAGCTGTTCTTCCAACTCTCCCTGAATCTGTTATCTGAAGAATAATCTCTATTCTTATTCTTTCCTAATGTGTGCTGCTCCCTAACACAGCGCAGCTGTGTTGAATCAAGCCCTGCCCTTTGAGATGAGTGCTTAGGGATTACCTCATAGCTCTCTTGATTGCACACACATTCTCTCACTTCAGCCCCTCTCATGGCTGCTGGAAACCTGGTGCATTCTGGGACTGGTAGTCTTTTATGTGAAAACTCTGTTTTCTTGCTTCTACCAGAACTGACAGGTTGCTTGTTCAGAGTCACATCATCTTTTCTATAGCTTCTACCTGAGCTATGATAAGCTTCCTTATCACAATAGTTATGGTTTAATGGGAGAAAGCCAACATGGCTTTAGCCAAGGATGGTCTTGTCTTATTAATCTGTAATATGTTTTTGAAGATGTGAATAAACAGGTAGACAAAGGTGAGCCGGTTGATATAATGTATCTGGATTTTCATAAAACCTTTGACAAGGTTCCTTGTGAGAGATTCTTGGCAAAATTAAAAAGTCATGGATTGGAGGCAGTGTAGTATTTTGGATCAGGAACTGGCTAAAGGATAGAAAGCAGAGAGTAGATCTAAATAGCCAATTCTTGCAGTGAAGAAAGGTGAATAGTGGCGTACCCAGAGAATAGTGGAGTACCCAGAGGTAGAGGATGAATTGAATGCTTCCCTCTGTGCTAGCTTGCTGCTGGTGGTATGAGTAACCATCGTATGGAAGTGGAAGTCACAGATCGGCTCCCAGCTGAAAGATTGGTAGGGAAAGGTGGGTGAAACAAGGACGTTTGACAAAGTCATCTCGGACTTGCAGGGTAAATGGAAACACTGGGAGGAAAGGTGGAAGAGATGGGAATTTTGACCCCAAGGGCTACTAGATAAAGAAGAAGAGGATATTAAAGTACCCCCTTAGGCAAGAGCCAGCTCAGCACACTAAAGGTCAACAGTTATATTCCATTGGGTATGCATGATGTTTGGTTGTGTTACATATGCAGTTGTGATTAGTTGAATTTTTTCGACCATGATAACATTGGTAGCACTATAGAATCAGTCAGCTTTCTTCCTCTGGAGAGATGGTGATTAAATTAAATATTTATTTATGTATTTATTAGTATTTGTTACTGCCTTTCGTGAATCAAAGCGCTTTACAAACAACTAAAAATATTTACATTAAACAGAGTTAACGGAATTATACATTGAACATTAAATATGTCTATGACTATGTTTTTACTTATGTTCAGGTACAGATTGTCTCTCTGAGGTTAACGTTCACAAATTGGTGGGATTGCTGAGGTGAGAACTGGAAATGTATGGGGGGGGGGGACACCATAGCTGTATATGTTGAAAATCTTTGTACTTGACTGTACCCGGCAGACTCTGTATATGTTTTATCTTTTATTTATTTATTTAACATTTCTTATATACCGCCTTTCATGATATCAAGGCGGTTTACATTGAACAAACTGAAATTACATTGAACAGGGCATTATAACTTGGAGATAACTATTTTTTTTACAGGGAAAATGGGCAATGGAGGGTAAAGTGGCTTGCCCAAGACCACAAGGAGCTCCTGTGAGACTAGAAACCCCAGACCTTCCGGCCCAAGGTTGCTGTCCTCTAGTGGGATTTGAACCCCCGACCTTCGTTAGTTTAAACAATTTTTAAAAAAGTGAGATAAAAGAAACTATTAGAGCCAAAAACAAAGAATCTTTCAAAAATGGAAAAAGGAACCAAATGAAGAAAATAAGCGGCATAAGAACTAGCATATTAAACACAAGGCATTGATAAGGAAGATGAAAAGAGAATTTTGAAAAGAAGTTTGCCATATAGAAAAAACATTTAGAATAATTTTGGTGTTATATGCAAATTTACTCACTTTGCTGCTTGTTCCTGATTCCAGATCCTTTTATAAATGTATTAAAAAGCACCAGTCCCAGTACAGACCCCTGGAGTATTCAACTTTTCATCTTCCTCCATTGACAGAATTGACCATTTATCCCTACCTCTGGTTACTCTCTCTGAACCACTTTCCAATCCACAATAGGACGTTGCTGACGGGGAAGCTGCAAAACTAGAGGGCATAACTTGAAGCTGCAAGGTAGAAAATTGAAAGGCAATGTCAGGAAATATTTTTTCACTGAAAGGGTGGTGGATGCTTGGAATGCTCTCCCGATGGAAGTGGTGGGGGCAAACACGGTGACGGAATTCAAAACAGCATGGGACAAGCTGTGATAAGGAAGCTTATCATAGTTCAGGAGGGAGCTATAAAAGAGGTGAATTGGCTCTGAACAAGCAACCTGTCTTTGCTGGTAGAAATACTAAAACAGAATGTTTTCATAAAAGACTACCAGTCCCAGAATGCACCAGGTTTCAAACAGCCTCTAGAAGGGCTGAAGTGGGGAAACGTGTGTTCAATCAGGAGAGCTATGAGGTAATCCCCAATCACTCATCTCCAAGGGCAGGGCTTGATTCAACACAGCTGGGCTGTGCTAGGGTGGAGTGTCCCTCTAAGCACGTTAAAAGTAATAGATTTTCTACACACAGACAGAAGAGGGAGAATCGTGAGCAGAGTGAGATCAAGGACAGAGAGAGCAAGGAGAGACAGAAGCAGCAGCAACGTGGAAGGAAGAAGAGAAAGACATCTTGGAGGTCTAAAGAAGGAGCCCACAGCAGTACGTGTGTTGGGAGTCATTTCAGAGGCAAGCATACTCCATTGGACTGGAGGAAACCAGAGGAATGGGGTTATAGAGCCAGGAATTCCCAGACGGCACCTTTGAAGGAGACGGCTGCAGGTGGAAGGGGCTCTAAGACCGTTGCAAGAAGGTATGTGAAGAGAGACCCAGTGTCCAGGGATCTTGATTGGAAGGCTGGACATAAAAGCTGGACTACTTACTGGCCAGGATACCTGGAGAGGAAGCCTAACAGCAAAGGAAGCTCAGGTATGAACTTTGATCTATGCCCTAGCTCTTCTCCAGGAAGACAGCAGGGAAGCAAATATTATCCTGAGAGTGAACAATTGAGGAATTCCTCTGAGCCAGACCAGGATATTGATTCCATGATATTTGAGGAAGAAGGAGATATATTAAATGATCAGAATGAATACATGGATTGCTCTCTGTCTAGGCTGCTGTGGTAAAATACTATCTCACTAATACAAAAACCACCAAAAGGAACTGTAATTTGTTCTTTTATCTACCCAGAAAAGTCTGCAAGAAAGCTTTTGGGTAGGATTGAGCCACGTAGAGAAAGTGACCCAGCAAAGGGGTTTGCAGCTGGCTAATTAGTGATAATTGAGCCAGGCACAAGTGCACGTGAGCTCTGAAAGGAAACTTTTCTTTTTGTGTGTGTAAAAAGAAGAAAGTTATCCTTGATAAAGAACAGTTTTTGTAACTTTTGGGTTTTGTTTTTGCTTTTGGAGCAATGCTAAGAAAGTTATTAGCATGAGCCATCAAAAAGACCTTTTCTATTTCCCCTCAAGGTCTTATTTGATTTTTGCTTAAGAAGTTCAGTTACCTTATTTCATGTTTTGTTTTCCTGAATGCAATACTGAAAGCAAGTGTCCTTTTTGTGTTACCAAGTAAATCTGTGTGGGAGAATTAACCCCATGAATAAAATCCATTTTTCTTTGCTTACATTCGTGCATCACAACTTATTATTTTGTGAACGGCTGATTCTGGTATAAGTGAACTACATTCCCCACAATCCTTTACAAATCATAATAATATTTTTGCCTTTGCTAAGACTGTGGCCATTCACGACCAGCGCCCCCGTTTACAGTTGGCGTAGTAGTTCGGATTGCTTTTACACAAAGGATTTACATGATTTATAAGAATTACAACTGAAATCTGAAAGAAAAAAGTTCAAGTCAAAAGCTGGAAGTGGATTTTTTCCCTTAACAACACTTTGGAGGAAAGAGGTGGCTGATCCAGGAGCTGTTCCAAGGAGGAAAAGACCCTGTGTAAGCTGGATTCATCACTGGCATAAGGTAATAAGTACCTGGGCATGTCTAGTGGTGGATGGGAGTAAGACACAGGGGTAATTGGAAAAAAAAGATAGGAGAAAAACACCTGTTTGGAGGCTGCTGCTCTGTGTTTTTTTTCTTTTGTTTTCTTGCAGGGATACAAGATGGATCCAATGGAACTGGCCAGCTGGATGGCAGCCCAATTTAGCAGACAACAGGAGCTAGCACAGCAGGCTCAGGACACTGCAATTAAAGCATTAAGGGACCAGCAGAAGCCAGTGCTTGATCTGGTGGAAGCCTTAATTGCTCTACATAACCAAAGTGGACCGGATGCAAGACCAACAGTAACAACTGGTATACCACATGGGGACAATGTGGGACTCAATCAGGGAATTGGGGCATTTAGTTTTGGGAAGCTGACTCCAGATGATAATGTTGATGATTTCCTTGAATCTTTTGAGAGAGTGGCACAAGCATTAGCATGGCCAGAGACCCAGTGGGCAGTAAGGCTGGCAGCCTCATTAACTGGGGAGGCGCTTGCAGCTTATAGGGCAATGCCAGCAGCTCAAGCTTTGAATTATAGGGATGTAAAGGCTGCTATAAGAGATCGCCTAGGGTGGTCTATTTCAGAGTATAGGCGAATGTTTAGAGCTACTGCATTAAGAGTGGGTGAAACACCCAGGGCTCTGAGTCAGAGAATCAGAGGATTGGCTGTAAAATGGTTGGAGCCAGAGGGAAAGACTGTGGAAATGTTACTAGACATTATTATGCTTGAACAATTTATGTCTGCTGTGCCTAAAGATTTGCACACTTTCCTTATACAGCAAAATTGCCAGAACCTTGGAGAGGCAACCATGCTAGCAGAGAGATTCTTGGAAGCCATGCAGGCTTGCCATAGAATGGGTGGCCCTCTGAAGGTTGGTGCTGAGGCAAGCTGTGCTGTATCAGAAAAGAAAATGGTTAAAAATGTTTCTGAGAATAATTGTACTGTACCAACCCAGATTACAAAGTGGAGTAAAAAGAAATGTTTCAAATGTGGAAAATGGGGACATTTGGAAAGGGGATGCCAGATACACACTAGCTTGATGGGTGTTGATTTAAAACAGCCCAAAGAAGGATTCCTTTTGGTGGTTGATGTGCAGGGAATTACCACAAATGCTCTGTTAGACTCTGGGGCAGACCAGAGTATGCTGTCAAAGAGGCTTTGGAAGAGGATAGAGGCCCAAGAAGGATTTGTGCCTAGAACCCCTGAAAGCCAGGTTCACATCAGATGCATTCATGGTGCTGCAACATCATATCCCACCTATAGGCTAATGGTTAAGTGCCTGGGGGAACAAGAGGAAATTCTTTTAGCAGTGGTGCCTAGGCTTCCATTTGATTTGGTTCTAGGAAGGGACTGGCCAAGATTTAAGCAGGGACTAGTGAAAGGACTAGGAAAGGAGGGGGGAGAAGGAATGATGGTAATAGCTCCCGGGCCTTTGTTTGGAAGTCCTCAGTCCTTAGTTAAAAAGATGGTTAAGCTTCCAGAAGACCAAACTATAAAGAAGGAAATAGGTAAGAAGAGGGGCCTTGTATCCACCCGCTCACAGGCTAAGGTAAAGAGCCAGGAGGAGGGGGAGCAGGCAGAGTTATTAGGAGACTTACCCTCTCATGATGATTTAATAACTCCACCATCTGGGAAAGTAAGAAAGTTGAAAGCACAAAAGCGTCGTGAGAGACTTTGCAGAGCACAGGGTAGGGCTGAGATGTTGGCTGGTCAAAGTTTACCCTGGGTGCCAGCTGAGTTAGTGGCAAAGTTTCCTAACTTTCCACAAGAACAGCGAGCTGATCAAGCTCTCACCCGAGCTTTTAAGTATGCTCAGGAGGTCAGGGAGGAGTTGCCCAGATTCATACTAGATAATGAAATATTATATAGAGAGAGTCAGGACCCCAGAAATGGGACCATACATAGACAATTAGTGGTACCCACAACTTTCAAAGGACTAGTACTAAGATTAGCACATGATCATCCAGTTGGAGGTCATAAAGGGATGCAAGGAACGCTGGATCAAATACTTATACGTTTTTACTGGCCAGGTATTTTCAAAGAAACTGCCCAGTTTTGTGCTGCATGTCCAGCGTGTCAGGGTGTTACAGCGACTCACCCACCGGTGGTGCCTTTGATTCCCACGCCAATTATCACAGACCCAATAGGTCGCATTGCTATGGATATTGTAGGCCCATTAGTCAAAACGCCCGAGGTTTCCAATACATCCTAGTTATGGTAGATCAGGCAACAAGGTTTCCCTGGGCCATACCATTGAGGAATGTTTCTGCAAAAACAATAGCTTTAGAGCTAGTCAAATTGTTTTGCGAAGTGGGATTCCCAAGAGAGGTGTTGACTGACCGAGGGTCCAATTTTGTATCCAAATATTTGGCCCAGGTCTGGGATGCCTTTGGCATTCATCACGTGAAAACCTCGGCCTACCATCCTCAATCAAACGGTTTGGTGGAGAGATTCAACCAAACTCTCAAACAAATGTTGAGAAGGGGGTTAGCAGGAGAGGTTAAAGAATGGGATATGTTATTGCCCTTTGCCTTATATGCCTGCAGGGAACGAATTCAGGTGTCCCTAGGTGTAACTCCATATGAATTGATGTATGGTAGGGCTCCACGTGGTTTGTTAGATATTTTGAGGGAACAATAGATTGATCCTGAACCAGAAAATCAGGAGGTACCACAGTTTCTATGTGACTTGAGAGCACGTTTAAAAAGGACCTCGCAGGTTGCTGAGAAAAACCTGCAGGACAGTCAAGTGCGCCAGAAAGGGTGGTATGATAGGAAGGCCAAAAGCCGCCAATTAAGCATTGGTGAAAAGGTTTTGGTTCAAGTAGCAGGTACAACCCCAAAATTTGAAGTACAGTGGAAAGGGCCATGGAAGGTTGTTAGACAGGTGAGCCCAGTATCTTATGTGGTAGAAAATGCAAGAGGTCGTAGACAGACCTACCACATTAATGTACTTAAATCATGGAAGGAGAGGCCTGTAAATAATAATGACCCAGAAGCCAGCCAAGAAGTAGGTGAGCATTCAAAAGAAAATACTCTCGTAGGTATTACGGACTGTAGGAAAGAGGTTTCACCAGTTGCACCAGTCTGTAATAACTTAAGCAGGGGGGTATGTGATAAAGAAGCTTATCATAGTTCAGGAGGGAGCTATAGAGGTGAATTGGCTCTGAACAAGCAACCTGTCTTTGCTGGTAGAAATACTAAAACAGAATGTTTTCATAAAAGACTACCAGTCCCAGAATGCACCAGGTTTCAAACAGCCTCTAGAAGGGCTGAAGTGGGGAAACGTGTGTTCAATCAGGAGAGCTATGAGGTAATCCCCAATCACTCATCTCCAAGGGCAGGGCTTGATTCAACACAGCTGGGCTGTGCTAGGGTGGAGTGTCCCTCTAAGCACGTTAAAAGTAATAGATTTTCTACACACAGACAGAAGAGGGAGAATCGTGAGCAGAGTGAGATCAAGGACAGAGAGAGCAAGGAGAGACAGAAGCAGCAGCAACGTGGAAGGAAGAAGAGAAAGACATCTTGGAGGTCTAAAGAAGGAGCCCACAGCAGTACGTGTGTTGGGAGTCATTTCAGAGGCAAGCATACTCCATTGGACTGGAGGAAGCCAGAGGAATGGGGTTATAGAGCCAGGAATTCCCAGACGGCACCTTTGAAGGAGACGGCTGCAGGTGGAAGGGGCTCTAAGACCGTTGCAAGAAGGTATGTGAAGAGAGACCCAGTGTCCAGGGATCTTGATTGGAAGGCTGGACATAAAAGCTGGACTACTTACTGGCCAGGATACCTGGAGAGGAAGCCTAACAGCAAAGGAAGCTCAGGTATGAACTTTGATCTATGCCCTAGCTCTTCTCCAGGAAGACAGCAGGGAAACAAATATTATCCTAAGAGTGAACAATTGAGGAATTCCTCTGAGCCAGACCAGGACATTGATTCCATGATATTTGAGGAAGAAGGAGATATATTAAATGATCAGAATGAATACATGGATTGCTCTCTGTCTAGGCTGCTGTGGTAAAATACTATCTCACTAATACAAAAACCACCAAAAGGAACTGTAATTTGTTCTTTTATCTACCCAGAAAAGTCTGCAAGAAAGCTTTTGGGTAGGATTGAGCCACGTAGAGAAAGTGAACCAGCAAAGGGGTTTGCAGCTGGCTAATTAGTGATAATCGAGCCAGGCACAAGTGCATGTGAGCTCTGAAAGGAAACTTTTCTTTTTGTGTGTGTAAAAAGAAGAAAGTTATCCTTGATAAAGAACAGTTTTTGTTACTTTTGGGTTTTGTTTTTGCTTTTGGAGCAATGCTAAGAAAGTTTATTAGCATAAGCCATCAAAAAGACCTTTTCTGTTTCCCCTCAAGGTCTTATTTGATTTTTGCTTAAGAAGTTCAGTTACCTTATTTCATGTTTTGTTTTCCTGAATGCAATACTGAAAGCAAGTGTCCTTTTTGTGTTACCAAGTAAATCTGTGTGGGAGAATTAACCCCATGAATAAAATCCATTTTTCTTTGCTTACATTCGTGCATCACAACTCATTATTTTGTGAACGGCTGATTCTGGTATAAGTGAACTACATTCCCCACAATCCTTTGCAAGTCATAATAATATTTTTGCCTTTGCTAAGACTGTGGCCATTCACGACCAGCGCCCCCGTTTACACAAGCACAGCGGATCCCTTTATAGCAATAGGATAAAAACAAAATAAACTGAACCATCTAACTTATCAAACAAATAGGGGTGTCCTACATTGAGTTGTGGGTCCACCCCTAAACAAAGACGTGGGGAGGGGTGGCCTGCACAGAGCGACAGGTGCACCTACTCTTGCCGTATTGCTGGGCAGACTGGATGGACCATGCTGGTCTTTATCTGCCGTCATTCACTATGTTACTATGTTCCTGTACCATGACGTTTTAATTTTCTGATGAGTCTGTCCCTCATAAAGTCTAAATATACTATGAGCCCGATTCTGTAAGGCTGATAGCGGGGCTGTACGTCCTGGCGAGGTGTCCAGCCCTGCTAACTGCCTGTACTGTGTGCCGGCTCCTGACCCCCCCTGCATGCACAGAGCTACTGTGCATGCGGAGAGTGGGCGGAACCAGCACCTGGATGTACAGGGCTGATTCAGGTCATGGCCCTGTATGTCAGGGGAGCACTGGTGGGATGGCCAGTTTATTCCACCTCGAAGGTAGCAGTGCTGGCTACACCTCTAGATCAACCGGCCAGCCCCCCAGCAGTGACAGTGACAAGCCAGGTGAGTCCCTGCCACCCGATCCGGGCCCTGGCTGCCCCCGCCTGGGTCAGGCGGCGGGGAAACTGGAGTCTCCACAGCAGCGGGCTGAATGTGTCGTGGAGAGGACGTCCCAACTGACTGTGGAAATTATCGCACAATCGTTCTGATCCCATATGCCAGCAAGATTCTACTCAAGATCATTCAGCAGAGACTGCAACCATACCTGGAAAGAGAACTGCCTGAATGCAAGCAGATTTCAGGAAAGGGCGAGGAACGAGAGACATCATCGCAGATGTGAGATGGATCCTTGAAAAGACAAAAGAATACCAAAAGGATATCCATATGTGCTTTATTGACTACAGCAAGGCTTTTGACTGTGTAAACCATGAGAAATTTTGGCACATTAAGAAGCATGGGTATACCAGAACACCTGATAGTTCTCTTACACAACCTATCTCCAGGAACAAGCAGGAATGAGTCTTCACATATGGGTACGTCGGTACCGACGGAGCCTGCACATGAACGCTCCCCAGCGTCCAATCAGAATGCTTTTGGGAGCATCCCACCACGCCTGCGTGCTGCCTTCCCGCCTTTCCCAACTGCCTCCTCAGTTTTCGTTTTTCCGCAGAGCCAGCAGGACGTACTCCTGTCACCGCAGAAAATTCTTTTTTGTTTTCTTGTGGTCGTGTCTGTCTTCCCCAACGCCACCGGTACCACCGGTGTTTCTTTCTTCTTTTTTCTTACAAAATTTCCTTTCTAAGGAATATTTTTTCCCTGTTAGTGCCTGACGGTTTTTTGGCCTGCTAGGCCTACTCCTTCATGGAAATACCAGCCACTAGCCCTAAGAAATGTTTAAACTGTGCCGGTACCAAATTAATTGTAGACACTCATAATTGGTGTCTACCCTGTTTGGGTCCTGACCACTATCCGCTGGAGTGTTCCCTCTGCAGCGGTATGTCAGACAAATCTGATTGATTTCTTTGACTGGGTGACCAGGGAGTTGGACCGAGGGAGAGCTCTAGATATGGTGTATTTAGATTTCAGTAAAGCCTTTGACACTGTTCCTCACAGGCGACTTATAAACAAACTGAGCACCCTAGGGATGAACCCTAAAGTTACTGCTTGGGTTAGAAATTGGTTGGGTGGGAGGCGACAAAGAGTACAAGTAAATGGAGCTCACTCTGAGGAGAAGGATGTTACCAGTGGTGTGCCCCAGGGATCTGTCCTTGATCCGATTCTTTTTAACATCTTTGTTAGTGATATAGCGGAAGGGCTGTCGGGTAAGGTTTGCCTCTTTGCGGATGATACCAAAATCTGCAATAGAGTAGACACCCAGGAAGGTGTAGATAACATGAGGAGGGATCTAGCTAAGCTTGAAGAATGGTCTAGAATTTGGCAGCTGGCATTTAATGTTAAAAAATGTAAGGTCATGCATTTGGGCTGCAGCAATCCAAGGGAGCAATACAGTATAGGAGGTGAAGTACTTTTGTCCACTAAAGAAGAGCGGGACCTAGGCGTGGTTGTGTCTGATGATCTTAAAGTAGCTAAACAGGTAGAAAAGGCGACGGCAAAAGCTAGAAGGATGCTTGGGTGCATACGGAGAGGAATGGCTAGCAGAAAAAAGGAGGTGATAATGCCTCTGTATAAGTCTTTGGTGCGACCTCATTTGGAGTATGGTGTGCAATTCTGGAGACCGCACCTTCAAAAGGATGTGAACAGGATGGAGTCGGTGCAGAGGGTTGCTACTAAAATGATTAATGGGCTTCATTATAAAGCATATGAGGACAGACTTAAGGATCTTAATATGTACACCTTAGAGGAAAGGCGGGATAGAGGTGATATGATTGAGATGTTTAAATACCTCCGTGGCATAAATGTTCAGGGAGAGCCTCTTTCAATTGAAAGCAAGTTCTGCTACGAGGGGACATGGGATAAGGGTGAAGGGAGATAGATTCAGGAGTGATATGCGGAAATATTTCTTTACGGAAAGAGTAGTGGATCCGTGGAATAGTCTCCCAGTGGAGGTGGTGGAGATGAGGACAGTAACTGAATTAAAAAAAGCATGGGACCAACACAGAGGATCTCTAAAGGTAAAAAGTGGACTGTTGTAGTTGTTTTTATGGAAGGACAGACTAGATGGACCTTGTGGTCTTTTTCTGTCGTCATGTTTCTATGTTTCTATATCCAGAAGAAGTCTTCAGCATCGAGCATGTCTCGATACGCGGTCCCCATTAAACGTCATGGTACCAGCCAACGCTTCTTCTTCACAGGATCAGGTAACTCAAAAACAGTCTGTTAAGACTAGCCAGACCTCGAATGGTAGATCTCATGCTCAGCATAGAGATGCCTCAGGTGTTGCCCTCGAGAACACCTTTGCATTAAAACCCCGGTGGGAGTCTTCGGCCTCCAAGCCATTTATGGGGTTTCAGGTTGTTTCTGGGGTTCTCACCTCTACGAACATACCTGAGCCATGCTCTTTGGCGGCATCCGCTTGGTGCGGTACCGATACCCCGGCATCGGCAATGGTGTTGGATGAAACATTCCTCACCAGAGATCGCAGTCTAGCGCTCTTGGTTCCTTCGGAGCCGACTGAGCCGCTGCTGACCGATCTTCCAGTATCTGTATTGATCCTGGTATCGACGTCAGTACCCTCCAGATATGCATCGATAGACTCGCTTCCTTTGATGCCGAGTCTGGAATAGATCTCTAGTCTGGATGACTGGGTACCGACTCGTCTCGGTACCGACTTCAAACGGTACCGAAGACATTCTACCGATGATCAAGGTCTGTCACATTCGGTTACTTCGGTACCGATAGAGCTATTACAGACTGATCTTCATGTATCGGTATCAACGACGGTACCGGTGTCGGTACCTCCCATGCTCATTTCAACCGGCTCGTTTCCTTCCATACCGAGTTTGGAATCGATCCCTAGCATGGACGATTTGCTACCGATGGGTTGTGGTACCAGCTTCCAGCAGTACCGACAACTATCCTTCAAGGACAATCCGATGCTCCACCCCTTCAGATCTTCTATTCTAGAGAATCTGAATGAACCGGTCAGTGCTAGAGCTAGTTCTTCAACAGATCTAGTTCTTACTCTTTCTAGAGGACTCCCCTCTGGGGAGATTTCTTTTCAAGCATTCTTGCTTGATATGGCAAAGTTACTTGCCATTTCTATACCTGGTCAATATTCTGCACCAGGGGATCCAGAACCTCTGCAGATCCCCTGCAATCCAAAGGAAGTCATTATGTTTCCTTTGCATCAGACCTTGCAGGATCTCCTATTTAGAACCTGGGAAGCTCCTTTAACAGTATCCCCACCTTCTAGGGCAGCTGATCTTCTATACATGGTGCCCCCTTCTCCAGGTTTTCAAAAGCCTCAGCTCCCTCATCATTCTATTGTTGTAGAATCAGCAATGAGGCGTGTTAAGAGTACTAAGAAGCACTCTTCTTATCCGCCAGGTCGTGAGGCTAAGACTTTAGATGCCTTTGGACGCCAAACCTTCCAGGCATCCATGTTTTCAGCAAGAATTCTCTCATATATTTTCTATATGGGATTATCTCTTGAGGAGGTCACAAAGAATTTACTACTTTTGACCCCTTTTCTTCAAGAGCCTAAAAGAGCAGATTTTTCTATACTAGTCAATCATGCTCAAAATATTTCTAAGTTCCTTACTTGTGCTTCCCTGGACTCTTTTGAGTCTGTTAGCAGAACTTCTGCCATAGCCATAGGGGCACGACGTAGAGCCTGGCTCCAAGCTTCAGACTTGGACAAATGGGTACAAGATAGACTGGGAAATACTCCTTGTACTGGAGAGAATCTCTTTAGCAAGGAGGCTTTACTTCAAGCTGTTCAGTTAACTACTGACACTATTGCTTTTAGAGGCTTGTCTACGCCTTTCTCTATCCCAGTTTGTAGGAAATCTACTAACAGACTTTGTTCCCTTAAGGGGAGAAAGTTTTATTCATCTTCTACCCATCTTACAGATGTTCCCAGACAGGGGAAACATCCAACCAGGCTAAGGAAACCACAACCTCAACAGGTTCAGCAAACCCAGCATCCGCAGGGCTTCTGATATATTATCATTACATCTTTCTTTCCTGTTTGGGGTTTAGAACCTGTAGTCTGCTTCTTCTTAATAGAAGCATCTACACTGTTTCCATCCTAAACTCTAGACATGGATCTCTTCTCAACAGACATCCATTCTTCTGTTCTATGAGCTCTCAGGATGATCATGCTTATAAGTAACAGGGGTTTTTCTCTTCCTCCTGGGAGGAAAAAGAGTTATAACAACTATCAATAAGAGAGTTTCCTGTTCCAGCATGTATCGTCATACCTTTCCAGGGACTTACCATATAGTAAGTCTCCTTCAACTCTGTCTTTACCTACCCTCTTACTGAAACATTTGTCTGTAAGAGTGGTACCATTTAGCTGGACGGGTTTTTCTAAAATCCCTGTAGGTTTCTACCTATTCCAGTAAGGGGTTTCCTTTTCAGAGTTGTCCCCCCCCTTTTTTTTCAATCTTACTTGGGTCAGCTTATCAGTCAGTAAGGGAGTCTTGCCACTCCTCCTTATGTCTGTTCATTCTTTTCTGCTGCCTTGGTTATAGCTGCAACGGCAGGAGTTCCTAGTGGTTACCCACTGGTTCTATTTACCAAGTAACCAAGGTTTGTCCTCCATCAGCAATCCTTTCTGGCCTTAGTAGTAAGTCCAAAACAGGTTATCGACCTTATTTTTGGAAACTCTATTACTACAGGCCTATCGGCTTTATTTCTATTCCTCGCCATCCCCAATTCCCTTGGCATTGGCAGAATAGTTCAAGTGAAGTACTGGCTTTTAAACAGCCAGTTTTTTCTTCTAACCAACTTGCAACATGCTCTCTGCAACTCTACACAGTAGCTCTGCACTATGGGCCCTTGCTAGAGAGCATTTGGATCTTCCTAGCAGATAATCCCAGATGCTTAGGAAGGGCTCATCCAGTCATGCCCCTCTTGACCAGTAGGTTTTTCACTACCTTTACCATCTCCCGTAAGGTCTCCTTTTAAAACAAAGGACACATGCCTTACATCACGTGAAAACCTAAGAATTGCTCAATTCCCTGGCTTCGTCCACATCTCCACTTCATCAGGGAAATGTTTCTTTTTCTTGCAGCTCGTCCTTATATGGTTTCCATTTCAAGTTACCATACTACAGTTCTAAAAGAACCTGGACTTGCTGCCTGCAGACTGAAGATATCATCTGCACTTTTTTCACGTAAACCATCCTGGTTTCAAGGGCTAGAATTCCTAAATGAGTCCAGACTGCTCCTTGTCAGAGAGAGTATTCCCCTGACTCTGTCAATCATAACCAGGGAGAAAAGTTTCCTTGCATCTCTTCAAGCAGGTATTACCCTTCTTGTTATTAGATGCACCTTTCTCTCTCTACATACTCCTATGTGGGTATAGTTATATAGGCATGTTTCTACCTACATATGTGGAGACATGTATATGTCTATATGCAGATATATTATATTATATCTATCTATATATATATATATATGTATCTGTGTGTATTTATGCCCATTGTGGTGAAGAGCGCCCTCCTGAGGCAATGGAGACCGAGGAAAATCCTGAAGGACAACAGGATTTACGCCAGATTGACAATACTGGAAGGAAAGAAAAACTCCTTTCTGCTGAGCTAAGAATGGATACCAGCCCAGGGGAGGAGTTGAGTAGTCCTGATCGGGCACACCCAGTGGTTGGAAGGGGCGTGCCTGGAAGAGAACCTCGTTTTAAACCTGAGAATGACCCTGCTAAAGGGAGCAAAGGGAGCGAGAGCAGCAAAGGACTGAGCCGAAGTAGGCAGAGCCGTGCACAGAGCTGCACAAGGAACTCTGAGCAGAGGGCCTCAGAGCAAAGGACCTGTGAGAGGACGAGCTGTGGAAGGACGTTTGGTACATCAGCTGAGAGTGAGTCAGAGAGTGAATGGAAGACCAGGAAGCAGTGTGGCAGTACGTTTGACCCTGGTAATAAAAGAAGACCTGCAAGGATCTTTTCAAGGGCTGTGAATGAAAGTCCTGAGGAAAGTGGGCGTAGCCCTGGATTAGACTCCTGGAAGAAGGCAGAGCCCTGGAAGAGGAAGCCTCCACGGCAGGCAAGTGAGAAAGAAAACTCATTCTTTGGAATACAGTTGGGACCAGAGAGACACAGGAACCCTCACAGCTGGAAGACGTCTGAGCCACCTAGGACGAGAGGGGCTTGGCAAAAAGTAAGCAGTTTTCCTAAGAGTTACAAGAGTGAAGGTAAACTCAAGTCTCCTATGTTTGAAGCCTTACTAAGAGAGCCTAAATGTTACCCTGACTTATTTAGCCTGAGAGGAGAGAAGGGAAACATTACTGACCAAGAGAGAAGCTTAATAGCTGCTGACAATTGCTTATCTAGCAACCAACAGGCTGAATTGCTTCTCCAAAGCTTTAAAGAGTTTCTAGGTCTAAAAGCAGGCAGACAACCAGTACTGAATGAAGATACTAATTCTATACAGTCTGAAGAATTAATGCAAACTGATTCTGACTTACCTGACTGTAATAGTATGGATTGTTCATTGTGTTGTATGGAAATACCAGAGTAAAGAAGCTTGCTGTGCCGTGATGAGTAAAATACAACGGAGCTGTTTCTACTGCCATGCTTTGGAAACCTTAATTACTTGCACCTGAATTAAGCTCCCACTGTGAACGTAACAGTGCATGTAAAGAGGCTGTATTAAATGGGAATCACCTCTTGGGGCAGAGCTGAGTCAAACTCCCTAGAGGTAAAGCTGAAGTTAAAGCTGAATTCTACTTTAGTTGACTTTATTCCTAAGTTTATTCTGTTCATGTTAAAGCACCAGTTTTTGTTCATGTGTATGAATTTGTGATGCGCTGGAAGAATCTCCCCAACAACAATAAAATACTTGCAGACAAGCCTTACCGTCTCTGGCGCACAACTACACTTATTTCGGAGTGAAAGGAGCACAAGAACTACATTACCCAGCATTACCAGGGAACAGTTTTTAACTCCATTCCTCACGAGGCAATAGGCCGCTCCTGTCTTTTAGCCCTAAGGCGGGGCAGGGGCGTCGCACCATGTATATCTCTATATATGTATCCACACACACACACACACACACATATATATATATATATGTTAAGACATATCATCATAGGTAGATATGTATCTAGATACTTATCTATCTATCTGTCTAGGTTCATATATACATATATTCCTATATGACCCTGACAGCTGGGCACTACCCTTATCAATGCTGTGCCAGCATGCATAGGGTTCTACATATACAGCCAATCTCTGTGGTAATTAACACATTTCTTACCATAACCCTTCAGGTTTAGGTACCTCTGAAGCTCTCCATGTATCATTATCTTTCCTACCTAACATCAGTTAGGAAAGATGTTACTGATCTTCAGTTAATCAGAGGCTATAACGCCTCGGACATCTGTCCTTATTTCTCATCGGATACAGGGGTCTTCAATACCCCTTCTCTCCTACAAGGACTATTTTTCTATTTGGCCGTCCAAATTGGTCAAACGTGTCTCTTTTTGGTCCTAGGATTGTGCTATTCTCGAACTAAAAGACCTTAAGCCTTGTCTGATAAAGCCTTCTGCGTTTTCCGCTGAAGTCCTTCCTCATTACACCACCAGTTTTTCCCTGGGGCTACTCTCACCCTTGATGGTTCTAACCTTCACCTGTCCTTCTACAGTTTGGTTACCTCTACTTCACAGTGAGGTACTCCTTGAGGGTTTTCTACTGGTTCTTACTAACAGATCCATGTGAAACTCAATAAACCTTTTACAATACCACCAGGTGAGGTCCATATTGGAATATTACTCTCCAGTATTTACTTATTATGATCATCTACACCTAGACTCCCATCCGGAAGTCCTGGTTTAGTTTAGCTGTTTCACAGCGTCTCTCTTTTTATTTCAACTCCTACCCTCCATCCCCAGGATGCCTGAGGTTCTGAGGGAAAGCATGGCTCATCTTAGACTCGCAACATGCTAGGACTCTCGTCCCCATATGTGAAGACTCATTCCTGCTTGTTCCTAGAGATAGCACAGTTACTTACCTGTAACAGGTGATCTCTGGGAACAGCAGGAATAAGTCTTCACAACCCACCCACCTCCCCTAGGAGTTGTATTTCTCTATCTCTCTTTCCCTCTCTCTCTCTCTCTCTTTGTCTCAGCTTTAAAACTTAACTGAGGAGAGGCAGTTGGGAAAGGCGGGAAGGCAGAACGCAGGCGTGGTGGGATGCTCCCAAAAGCGTTCTGATTGGACGCTGGGGAGCGTTCCCACGCGGGCTCCGTCGGTACCGATGTACCCATATGTGAAGACTTATTCCTGCTGTTCCCAGAGATCACCTGTTACAGGTAAGTAACTGTGCTTTACATTGATCAAGAAGCAACAGCTTGAACGGAACTAGGAGAAACAGAATGGTTTAAAATCAGCAAAGGTGTATAACAAGACTGCATACTTTTCCCCTACCTCTTTAATTTATATGCAGAACAAATGATCAGAGAAGCAGGACTATATGAAGACAACTGAGGCGTGAAGATTGGTGGAAGACTCATCAACAACCTTCGCTATGCTGATAATACCACATTACTGGCTGAAAGTGAAGACGATCTGAAACATTTGCTTCTTAAGATCAAGAAACATAGTCTTAAAATGGGTCTGCACCTTAACACTGGGAAGACAGGGATCCTGGCCATTTGCAAAATCAATGGATTCATCGTTGATGAAGAAGAAATTGAAATAGTTGACAACTTTAAACTACCTGGATCAACAATCAATAAAGAAAGGACTAGCAGTCAAGAAATCCGATGACGCATTGCTTGTGGCAGAATGGTGGCTATGAAGGACCTAGACAAGATTCTCAAGAGCAGAGATGTCTCTCTCCATAGAAAGATTCGACTTGTCCAGGCCATGGTATTTTCAATAACATCATAGGGGTGCGAAAGTTGGACAGTGCAAAAGATAGACAGGAAGAAAATTGATGCCTTTGAATTATGTTTCTGGCAACGAATACTGTGTATATCATGGACTGCTCGAAGAACAAACCAGTCAGTACTAGAGGAGGTCAAACCTAAGCTTTCCTAATAAGCTCAGATGACAAGACTTTGACTTTCATACTTTGGACACATCATGCGAAGAGAGAAATCATTGGAGAAAGACATAATGCTTGGGAAGGTAGAAGGTCACCGTAAAAGAGTAAGGCTGGCAATGAGATGGGTCAATACAATAACAGCAGCTATGGATACTACTCTATCAATAATAAGCCGCTTGGCTGAAGACCAAACAAAGTTTAGATCAACTATCTAGAGAGTCGCCAGGAGTCGACACCAACTCACCGGCACTTAATAACAACATTACATTTGTTTAATTTTAAAACTCTAAAAGGCCTAACTACAAACTAGGGCAAATTTTAATTCTAAACCTTTAAGCCAAACCAATAACTAATTTATGCTTTTAAAGAATTTAAAATATAGAATTTTCCAAATAAATCTTGTACAGACAACAGATTGGGAACTTAACTCACCAAAATTTTCAAGCAAAGTTGTGCTCTCTTACCCAAAGAGTTGCCTTATGCTATGAGATTCCCTTCAGGAAAAGAAAAGGAACTGTTGAAGCCATGTGGCCTAACATTCACAACATTGGTCCTTGCTGACTCTGTTGTACTTCTTGCACGATCGCCACCAAGCAGGTGAACCTGTCTTGTGGAAGACAGAAGATCTCTAAAGTTAAAAAAGGGACTATAGTAGTTGGTATGGAAGGGCAGACTGGATAGGCCATATGATATTTTTCTGCCATAATGTTTCTATGTTTCTAAGAGAGGCTTTCACCCGAGTCATATCTAGCAGATCTCCATTTAATTCCATTTATTGTGATGGGCTCAAGTTTGACTTGGAGTAACTGATGACAAACCCTAGAAGCTCCAGTACCCAGATGGTGATAGCATGAATACTTCTTGAGTAGTGCTCTTGACCAACCGGTTATTCAAGTAGGAAAACATGTGCATGCCCATTCTGCATAGAAATGATGCAGCTATTGCAAGACATTGTGTAAATACATGAGGCATGGATGTGAGGCCAAAAAGGCAGAACATGGTTCTGGAAGTAGTGTTTCTCTACAATGAATCATAGATGAATCATAGTCTCATGAAGAATCTATATGAGTGTAGGCATCCTTCAGGTCTAAAGAACATAACCAACCCCCTTTCTGAAGAAAAAGAAGCAGGGTGCCTAAGAAAAACCTTGTGAACGTCTCACAAATTATATAGGTGTTGAAATCTTTCAAGTACAAGATGGGACGATGGTATGCCCATGATATCTTGGGCACCAGGAAATCCCAGCCAAGCTCAGTGGAACAGGCTTGATCCCTTTTGCGGCCTGATGGTCAGAGTTCCTGAAGAGTGCATTCCATAACCTCTCTACACCAGAACATGCTTCTCGATGAGACGTTTTGAAGGGATTTTGAATAGGCAAAGTCTGTATCCATCCCAGACTATTTTGAGGACTCCAGTCAGAGGTTAAAAGGGGCCAACATATCCCAAAGAGCGTGAGCCTTCCTCTGACAGGAAGGTTATCCAGGACAGTACGGGTTATTAGCTGTGTTTTTGAAGAGTCAATCAAAACCTCATCCCTGATTTTGGCTGGTATGTTAGCTGGGCCTTCTGAGTCTTCTGCTGCAACAGATCAAAGTGAGAAGACTTCCTGTTTTGGACGCAACAGGAGGAAGGAGGATACCTATGTGTATATGAGTAGTAAGATATCTGTTGCCTTCCACTGTGCAACCTCCAAGATAAAGTGGAGGCTGGGTTGGAAGTGGGCCTGAAGTGTCGATACGCTGCTTAATCATGGTCTCAGCCTCTTGCACCTTATTTTTATTTATTTATTTATTTGGACAGTTTTCTATACTGCCCCTTCCAGAGATCAGGGGCGGTTTACATAGAACACAACAAATTACATAGAACTAAGTGTAGCTATATACATAGAACACAATAAGTTACATAGAAGCAAGTATAATTATATACATTGTAACAACTGAACTATGTACATTGTATCTTGTTAAGTATTTTTCATTGAGACATAAAGAATCATTGTAGCAATTTTTTAATGTTTGTTATACCGATCAGGGGCTGAATATGCTTTTGGGGAGTTTATGAGGTATGTAGTTTTGCCTCTGATTAGGTTATGCCTTGTGTTTGGGGGGGGGGGGGTCTGATTGGGTGCTGGTGGTGTTGTGGTTGCTGTAGTGTTCAATGAAGAGTAGAGTCTTTAATTCCTTCCTGAATGTTTGTATGTCTTTGAGTGATCGTAGTGAGTCTGGTAGCGAGTTCCAAAGTACTGGGGCTGTGAAGGTAAACGCTCTATTGCTTGTTATCTGTTTGGTTTTACGTATAGTGGTGGGAATGTTGAGGAGGTTCCGTTTACTTTTCCTTCTGTTTCTGGTGTTGAGCTGAGCAGTTATAAGGGGTGACAGATATGATGGTGCAATGTTGTTGTGTAGATGTACAGAGAATCTTAGAAGAGATTCTCTGTACATCATGTCAGTGCACTGCTCTTGGATACTAGGTTATAAGTCTGAGGCTCAGAGCCATGAAAGTCTCTGGGTGCCAGTACTTATGGAGGAGGCCCTCTACTGTGCAGAACATTATCATTCTTGAAGGACTACCAAAAGGGACTGCTACAAGGAAATAGATCTGCACCTGTGAGTATTAATCTTCTAAAATAAACTCTAAATCTTGGGGAGGGGGGGGGGGGGGAAGGGAATTCTTTGGGTTAAAACTGATCTGTGTATTTTGGAATTCAGTGTTTTTGCTGAGTCAATCAGGTCTTAATACCACCAGAGAGCTTTGTATTTAACTCAAAGCAGAGTATAGCTTAGCATAGAAAGTAAATTAAGAGTAAATAGACTCTGAAATGTGTTTCTAGAGAGCTTTTTATCTAAATCAAATCGGAGCATAGCTTAGCATACAGGTAGTAGAATAGTCCTGAGTAGGAAGAAATAAACTTGTTTCTAGTGATCCTTACAAAGAGGCCTTCCAGTTAGGAGGCAGAAGATCTGTGAAGTTGTCTTGAATAGGTGTTAGACAAATGACAGATCAAAAGGGCAATTTAAAAAGCCCCTTCTATCAAACCAAGAGCTGCATGAGTCACTCAGGAAATCTGTAAGTCTTTACCTTACAAGCAAGCCAGCTTTTAATAGGTCTTCATTCCCTTCTCACTCCCACCCACGCCTAGGATAATCATAGATTTATAGGCTCTTAAACCTCTTAAAAGTAGTGGTTCCCATACCAGTCAGTGAGGTTACTTACCTGTAACAGGGGTTCTCCGTGGACAGCAGGATAAGTCAGCCACACCTGGTGATGTCCTCCGGGCGGCGCCATACGGAAGTGCTCTCTAGAGTTCAGGACTCTCTGGCCATGCCCCAGGTAGCCCACCTCCCCGACCCGCCCCTGGGCCGGCCAGTATGTTCCTAGCTAGGTTATCCCGGCAAGGGGCAAGTCACTGCAGCAGACCTCCTCCAGGGAGGTGGGTGGGATTGTGTGGCTGACTTATCCTGCTGTCCACGGAGAACCCCTGTTACAGGTAAGTAACCTCGCTTTCTCCATGGACTGCAGGATTGCGTCAGTCACACCTGGTGCCTCCCTAGCAGTGCGGAGCGCCAGTGCTGGAGGAGGCGAATAAGGACAGGTGAGGCACTGAAGGGCATAACTTTAATTAACAACCACAGAAACATAACAACGAGCAGAACTGACGCAGCAGCACTGCGGTACTGTGAGTAACAGTCGAGAAGGTCAACAGTGCAACAACAACAGTGCAGGCAAAACAGTGCAATACAGTGCAGAAAGGTGCAGGATAGTGCAAGGTGCAGTAACAGTGCAACAGGTGCAGTAACAGTGCAGTAAGGCGCGAGAACGTGCCCTGCTGAACATCGAAGGACAGTCAGAGTGTGGCCTGGCGGCTCAACAGGTAGTGTCTGGAGCTGTACCGGACACTTCCCCGACAGCTGAGGTGAGAACTGCTGCACCCAACGCACAGTCCTCTTTGGAACGCAGGTCTAGGCAGTAATGTTTTTGGAAAGTATGTGGTGTAGACCATGTGGCTGCCTTGCAGATGTCTGGAAGTGGAACTGAGCGCAAGTTGGCTATGGAGGTGGCCAATGCCCGGAGCTTGTGTGGGCCGACCGTCGGTGCTGACGGGACGGGTAGGCTGAGGCGTTAAGGCAGAAGGACACGCAGGAAGACACCCAGTTAGAAAGAGTTCTCTTGGAGACGGGCAGGCCTGGTCTGTTGGGGTCGAAAGAGACGAAGAGCTGATCACTCTTTTGGACCGGGAGTGTCCTCTGCAGGTAGATCCTGAGGGCCCGTAGGCAATCCAAGGTATGCAGGCGTTGTTCTTCCATGGATGAATGGGGCTCCGGGAAGAATCAGGGTAGCTCGATGGACTGATTGACGTGGAACGATGACGCGACCTTGGGGACGAACTTGGGGTTGGTCCGTAGGGATGCAAGGTCTTGAAGCAGAAGCGTGTAAGGAGGATGTGCCATCAGAGCCTGTAGTTCACTGATCCTCCTTGCGGAGGTTATGGCCACAAGGAAAAGAGTTTTCCAGGAGATGAACTTCATTTCTGCTGATGGGAGTGGCTTGAAGGCCTGTGTTAGCCGCAGCAGGACAGAGTTGAGGTCCCAGGGCGGTATTGTGGCCCTAACCGGGGGCTTGAGGTTGGTGAGTCCTTTCATGAAGCGGGTGGTTATGGGCAGCGCTGAAATGGAGTTGTTCCCGTCCACCGGCACATGAAGGGCCGCTATGGCTGAGAGGTGTAACCGGGTGGACTGGGTCTTGAGGCCACCGTCGGACAGTGCTTTGAGATATTGAAGGACCTGTGCGACAGGACAAGTATTGGGCTCAAGGCCTTGTTTTGCGCACCAGATACTGAATCTTTTCCTTTTGAGGCCATAGGATTTCCTAGTGGAAGGCCTCCGAGCTGCCAGGACAACGTCTTGTACCTCCACTGGGAGCTTGAGACTGGAGAGGCTCACCCGCTCAACCTCCAGGCAGTGAGAGCGAGGGCTCTGAGGTTGGGGTGCCGAGTGGTGCCCTCGTTCTGAGTCAGGAGATCCGGCTTGGGGGGAAGGTGTACAGGATCCTCGCGGGCGAGACGTTGCAGGAGTGTGAACCACATCTGGCGCGGCCAGTGGGGAACCACGAGGATGGCGTGTGCTTTGTCCTGGACGATCCGCTGTAAGGTCACTGGAATGAGGGGGGTAGGTGGGAAGGCGTATACTAGAGACCACTCCCCCCAGCACACGTCGAATGCATCCGCTGCCAGTCTGTTGGGTGAAGGGTGCCTGGAACAGAATAGGTTGCACTTGGCATTCAACTCCGTTGCGAATAGGTCTATCGGGGGCGTTCCCCATAGTTGGAAGAGGACATCGGTCGCCTTCTGGGAGAGCGACCACTCGTGAGGCCTCAGTTGCCTGCTGAGCTTGTCGGCAAGGGTGTTCATATCCCCTGGTAGGTAGGTGGCCCGGAGTTTGCAGTTGTTCTCCAAGGCTAGGGACCACAACGCCCTCGCCTCGTTGCAGAGGGAGCGTGAGCTGGTCCCCCCTTGTTTGTTTACGTAGAACATCGCTACTTGGTTGTCCGTCTGAATGAGAATAAACTTGTTCGTCAGGTGTTGAATGAAGGCTAGGAGAGCATACCTTATGGCTCTGAGCTTGAGGAGATTGATGTGCAGCCTTTGCTCCCTCAGTGACCATGCACCTTGGGTGCTGAGGTGTTGGAGGTGCGCGCCCCAACCGGTGTTGGATGCATCGGTGGTGAGAGTCACTTGGTGCGGCTGCTGATGAATGTCCTTGCCCCCGGACAAGTTGGATTTGTTCGACCACCAGCGTAGGCGATCTCTGACGTTCCGGGGCATCGGGACCTGGGTGGACAAGGGTTGGGAATACTGATTCCAGCAAGTACGCAGGTGCCATTGGAGCAGTCGCATCATTAGTCTTGCCGAAGGAAGTACTGAGGTTGTTGCTGCCATGTGGCCCAGGAGGCGTAGAAGGGCCCGAGCCAAGGAGATTTTCACTGCTGCGGCTGCGGTCGCAAGGGAGGCGATAGTGAGCTGTCGACGTTCTGGCAGGTAGGCTTGTGCTGTCCGTGTGTCGATCACCGCCCCAATGAACTCGAGTCGCTGAGAAGGTTGTAGCTGTGACTTGTCGTAGTTGATGACAAACCCCAGCGAGGTAATCATGGTCGTTGCCTTCTGCAGGGACACCCGTAGGTCCTGGGCTGAGGGTGCTGTGAAGAGCCAGTCGTCCAGGTAGGGGAAGACGGATATCCCTATCCTGCGGAGGTGCGCTGCGACCACGGCTACACACTTCGTGAAGACTCAGGGCGCAGGAGACAGGCCAAAGGGGAGGACTCTGTATTGGTAGTGGCGACCCAGCACTTGGAAGCGAAGGTATTGCCTGTGCGCCTTGTGGATGAGGATGTGGGTGTAGGCCTCCTGTAGGTCCAGCGATGCCAGGAAATCGCCGGCTTGGAACAAGGGTAGGATGGCGTTGAGGGAGTACATCCTGAACTTCTCCTTGACGATAAACTTGTTCAGCCTGCGCAGGTATAGGATAGGGCGCATGCCGCCTGTCCTTTTTGGAATGAGGAAGTATCTGGAGTAGAACCCAGAGTTGATCTCGTGGGACGGTATCTCTTCTATGGCTCGAGAGGCCAGGAGGTGTACCAATTCCATTGCCATGGGTAGTTGCAGATGGGGCGGGGTTCTGCTGGACGGTTTGTTGTGCTGGAATGGTGTTGCTTGAAAACGCAAGCGGAATCCATTTTGGATGACACGGAGGACCCAGGAGTCGGAAGATATCCTTTTCCACTCCTCGAGGAAGCTGGACAGGTGACCCCCTATCCGGGTTGGTGCCCGTGAGGTAGCGTCAAAAAGAAGAGGCGCCCTTGGTGGCGGGTGCGGAGGTGCCCTTCCTCTGTTTGCGGTCCCTCTGGGACTGGCGCTGGTTGGAGGGTCCCTGGTAAGAGTTACTCTTGTACCTCGGGGCTTGCCACTTGCGGTTGGAGGGGTACCTCTTGTTGGAACTGTAGTTGCTGGAGGAGTAGTAGCTTTTGCGCTGGTAGCCGCCCTTCTGAAGTGCGCTGCAGCGCTCAAACTGCAAGGGTTTGTAGGGTGGTGCAATGCTCTTTCATGACGTTTACAGCGTCCGTGACTTTCTCTCCAAAGAGAGACTCGCCGGAGCAAGGGGCGTCCACGATCTTGTCATGTGTGTCGTCACTGAGGCCAGAAGCTCTGAGCCACGCCCATCGCCTGGCAGATATCGCCGTGCTGCCCGCTGTCCGCACTGAGGTGTTGAAGGCATCGAAGGCTGTACTAGCCAGGTGCTTGCTGCATTCAGAGATGTCCGCAAGGGAGCCAGCAATCAATATCTGTGTCTCTTTAGGGAGGGTTGCGACCGCGTTTCTTATGTTGGCCACGCAGGTGTCCTGGAATAGGATATGCTGGAACTGATGCGTTGCGATCTTGGCATTAAGCATGGCTCCCTGGAAGACCTTTTTGCCGATATCATCCGGGAGCTTGGGATCATGTCCAGGTGGGTGGTTCGCGTGGGAGCGTGAGGATCTGACCCTTTTCAGGGCTGAGGAGACAACGATGGATTGATGCGGTAGCTGAGGTAGCGTGAATCCTGGCGCAGGTTGGATCTGGTATTTGGAATCCAACCTCCTGGGAAAGGGGCGCCCTGAGGCGGGGGTCTGCCATACCTTGAGGTAGTCGTCCCACAGCTTATGATGCATGGGTAAGATGAAGGGCATCTTGGGAGCTGAGAGATAGCTTAGGACCTCCGGGTCCTGCTCCTCTGCCTGCTCAGGCGAAGCCAATGCCAGTGTGGAAGCCACCTTCTGCAAGAATTTGGTGTAGGAACGGTCCTCTGGAGGGGGGGGGGGAGGGCCCTCAGTCTCAGGAGAGTGTCCGGTGTCTGGCACGCTCTTGTTGTTGGAGGCGGAGCCCACAACAGCCTCTATCTCCCGCTCCTCTGCCGTGCTGTCTGGAGAGGGGTTGGCTGGGGAGCGTGGGGAAGATGCAGCTGCTAGCATACGGTCTGGGGACGCTCTAGACGGGGATCTGGAGGGAGACCGGGCAGAGGGAACAGCAATAGGCTCAGGCTTGGAAGGAGCGCTCATAGAGTGAACTATCTGGGTCAAAAGTTGCAGAATTGCAGTGTTACTGGCTGCATCAGACACATGGCTGCAAGATCTAACCTGGCGGCTCCTGGAGCTGGCTTAACTGCCTCTTCTTTTGGCTCCATGGCGCCTCTTGCGCGGTGGTGCAGGGCTGTCTGAAGAAGAAGAGGAGGTGGAGCGGCGCTGCCTGCGATGTCCGCCTCCTCCGTGGTGTTGCTGCACGCATTCCGGACGCGATGATACCCCAAGGTGAACCGCCGAATAGGAGACTGGTCCAGAGGCGGAGGCGCCGGCTCCCGATGCAAGGCCCGAGAAGGGGGCGGAGCTTACAACCGCGCAGGCTGCTGGGTCACGATGGGAGGAGCTGGAGGACTCCCGGGTGCAGCTGGAGGACTCCTGTCGGGCGCCATTGCAGACCTCCACATGGCCTCGAGGGGAAGATGTGGAGGGCCCCGGGAACTGCAGGTCAGGCTCAGATACGGACGCAGCCGTGTTAGGGAGGGCCGAGCTTACCTCCGCGCTGCCGCTGGTGATAGAGCTGATTACCGGCGTAGCTGTTGGATGCATAAAGATGGGGACGAGGGCCCGATCGGGCACGTCCTGTGCCGGGGCCTGGGCAGGAGCGTCTTCAGCGGCAACGGTGGCATGGCTGGGGATGGAGGCCCGTCCAGGCACATCCCAAGCCAGCAGAGGGGCAGCGACATTCAGAAGGCCGGGAACGGAGCCCGGAGTTGATCCGTGCTGCCCTTTCTTCCTTTTGGTGCCGGTCCCGCAGAGCTTACAGCCTTTCACGGAAGAGTAAGATCTGTTGCCACATAGTGGGCACTTCTTTGAATTGGATTTTGGCATGCTGAATTAAAATTGAAAACAAAGAACAAAACAAAGTGAGAGAGAGAGCAGGGTCCGTCTTGCTGGCAAGGCGGAAGGATGAAGACTGGCCGGCCCAGGGGCGGGTCGGGGAGGTGGGCTACCTGGGGCATGGCCAGAGAGTCCTGAACTCTAGAGAGCACTTCGTATGGCGCCGCCCGGAGGACGTCACCAGGTGTGACTGACGCAATCCTGCAGTCCATGGAGAACTTGGGTACTCCCAGGCCAGTCTGGTTTTCAGGGTATCCACAATGAATTTGCATGAGATAGATCTACATGCACTGCTTCCATTGTATACAGATCTATCTCATGCAAATTCATTGTGGATACCCTGAAAACCTGACTGGCTTTGGTGTTCCCGAGTATTGGGTTGGGAACCACAGTCTTAAAGGGAAAGAGGTGTCCATATTCACACTCAGGTGCGGGTATTTATCCTCATCAAGCATACATTAAGGACCTGAGATTAATTAATCTTGAGATGAACAAACATTAACATAACATCTTGAGATCAACAAACATAGAAGTATAAATATCCCCAGCAAATTTATGTAAGTAAACAACTTAAATACATAAACACAACCTTAAAACTAAGATACAGACAGTAGTCCAGCAGCGAGATGGGGGCTTTACAGTCTTTTGCATTGAGTATCACATGTATGATTTTCTCCCAGTTGGTGAGGGGTCTTACGTGTGCACTAGGTGTAATGAGCTCTTTGCTCTCAGGGAACGAGTCCGATCTCTATAGGCTAGAGTAGCAGACTTGGAGGATATAAGGAAGACAGAGGTACATAGTGTCAAGGCCCCCCTGGTGGCTAGGCGAATGCCTAGGTGTAATGGGGGTACCTTGAACATCCTTCTTAGTAAACTGGAACCCAGTACTATGGCTTCTTCGCAATGTAGTTGTGTCACAAAGATTGTAGCCGAGATTTGAAGGTCACAGGAAAATGTCTTTATTTGAAAATAAAGCTCTACATAACCAATTGAACTCTTTGGCTAGAAGTTCAGGTACTACAAAACAAAACTCAGGATACTTCTCCATTCAAAAAGAACTTAAGCCTTGATACATAGTCCATGCCTTGACTTTGCTTCTGCGGCTTAACTTAAACAACGTGTCTCACAAATCATTCTTTTACAAACAGGTTCTGGTCCCAGGTCTCCAAGTTATGCAGCACAACACTCAACTGTTTCTCTCACCTGTTTGCAGCATCTTAACTTCCTGGTTACCCACTGTTTAAAATCTTCTGATACTCTTTTCCAAACGTCCTTTCACTCTTTAGTTTTCCCAGACATTCATTAACTTCTTGGAGCTTATCAGATCAGCTTTCATTAATGCATAAATAAAAGGCATGAGTTTCAGCAGAGAATGTACTCCCTTTAAAAACTTCTGGGTTTTCCTAATTACTTTTAAAACCCCTCAGTTTCTTATTTTTGACTAGAACAGAAAGAGCATTCCATCTCCATATCAGAATAATCATTCTCTACACCATTGATTTCTATTTCCATTTTCTCTTCACTGGGTTCCTTCAGCAACGTGTTATCGACAGTGTCTGCATGGGAAGGCTTCAGCTGCTTCAACACTCTCAACAGCTGCTCCCACTGAGACTCTTCTCTACTTGAGGCTATGGGGGAAGGGCATGACAAAGCTTTCTTGTTCAATAACTTTTTAACAGCTTGCAATGGGCTCTCCTTTCTAGCAGCAACGTGTCTCCTTTCAGACCCTGCCACAGGTGTTAGCTTGCTTTCTGGTCCTTCCAGGGATATTCCTCTCTCCTGCTTCTCAACAGTACCCTGCTTAGAACAGGCTCTCCAGGGCTCCACCTTAGCTGCAGACTTTCTGCCAGCTGAACTGTGTTCTGGGCTCAAGCTGTCTCTGTACTGCTTGCAATAGGATTCCCCCTTGAGGCTTCCAGTGAGATATTTGTCCCTCAGCCCTGTCCTTCGAGTCTCCTTACTTCTAGTACTCTCAGGAGTCTCCTGGCCAGTCCACCACCTCCTAGAGAATATCTCCTCTTCAGAAGATTCCTCTCCAGGGCTTGCCACTGACCTTTCTTCCAGCCTTATTTCAGACCTCTTCCTGGATCTCTCCCCGGGTCTCTGCTGAGTGTTTTGTCAGGACTCTGGCTGGGACCTTCTCTCAGGCCTCTTCCTGGAACTTTCCTTCTCTTTGGAACTAGAGCTCCTCCATTCAGTTTCCTCGCTCCTCCCTTCACTCTCCTCACTTCCACTTCCTCTTGCTATAGCTTCTCTCTGCTTAAATGTTTGGGGCTGTCCTATAGCTCTAGACTCCGCCCCCAAACCTCTCCCGTCACCTCCCTTGGTTTCCTTGGAGATTGGGTGTGTCTCCAGTTCTACACTTCTGAGTAGGGAGTTTTTTTTCTTTGTTTAGAGCTTTAACCCCTGCTGTGCCTGCAGTTCTCTTGGGCTCAGGGAAAAAGGACGGTTTTTTCCCCTTTTCTTTACACTTTAAACCTGCTTCGCCACCACAATAGACGAAACCTACAGGGATGGGAAGTCCCACCTCCAGTCTGACAGCAATCCTGTTGCCATAGAGAAGAGAGGTCATGTGATAGAGCATCACCCTGGTGGTGCAGGAAGTGATTCTGAAGCTAGGACTTGTCCTCCAGTTGATGCAGAAAACTCTCACACCAAGAAGATTTCTCCAAGGTCATGTGCCCATGAGGGAAGGGTTATGATAGCTGTTATAGTTGTGATTCGATCATTAAGCATGTAGATAGCTGGGTGGCTGGTGGACATGAGGATCACCTGTTAACATGCTTGCCTAGTGCGAAGATAGCGGACCTCATGCGCCACCTAGGCAAGGTCTTAGAAAGTGCTAGGGAGGAATCTGCTGGCTTGGTACATGTTGGTACCAATGACATAGGAAAGTGAGGAAGGGGAGGTTCTGGAGGCCAAATTTAGGCTTTTAGGTAGGAAGCTGAAATCCAGAACTTCCAGGGCAGCATTCTCTGAAATGCTTCCCGTTCCACACGTAGGACCCAAAATACAGGCAGTGCTCCGGAGTCTCAATGCGTGGAGGAGACAATGGTGCAAGGTTGAGGGTTTTGGATTTGTTAGGAACTGGACAACATTCTGGGGAATGGAGGGGCTTTTCCGAAGGGATAGGCGCCACCTTAACTGGGATAGAACCAGGCTGTTGGCATTAACCTTTAAAAAGAAGATAGAGCTTTTTAAATTAGATATTAGGGGAAAGCTGACAGTCGCCCAAGAGCGCATGGTTCGGAACAATGTATCCTTGAGGGATATTAGCAAAAGATTGAAGTTAGGGCATATCGACAGAGAGGTTCCAATAAAGACAAAAGTAACCCACATGCCCTTAGGTACAGAGCACTGATTATACAAAAATACACTCCAAGTATATCAAAAATAGTAGACAAAATCTTTTAAGTCTTCCAAACAGGTACTATGTTCGTTTAAAGTACAACCCAAAACAATCACACAAGGTCTCAGTCTTAACAGTGCCATGGTCAAAATTGACAAACAACGGCACATAATTTACATCAATGACCTTTTATGTTTTTTAAATAACAAGGTGTACTTTTAGAATTTTCCTCCTGCTCAAGTAAATGCTTGCATGTGTAACTCATTTTCTCATAGGATTAAAACAACTTGCTATAAAGATGGTCTTATCTTATTCGCTGTGTCAAAACAAAGTGGCCAAAAGACTCTTCTGAATGAATGGAATCTCCCAACGCCGTCAACAGGCACTGCCTACGCGTTTCACTACGCGGTTCATCAGGGGCAATTAGTTAAATGCCAATCGTTCATACCAACAGCTCATCACCAACCTAGTAGTCAAATAAAAAGAAAAAGAGTAACTCAATCTGTTCAAACATCGTCTACCAAATTATGCTACTCTCATTTTTTAGTTCTAATCCAACGACACATCTCCACCTCACAAACTTACAGAATGCTGCCCACGTTCACCTCCAAAACCAAGATTGCTGCATGTTGATTATACCAAACATAGCCAGGTAAAAACGCCGCGCATGCGGGCTAAAGCTATCTCCTGGGCTTTAAACCAAAATCAAAATCAACGCCCAACGCGATGACCTCAATAGCCTCCTCCCAATTTTTAAAGAAACAGTCCTAAAATGACTTCCCCCAGAGACATAATAAACAGATGTATGTTATCTGAAAAACATCACTGAATGCACATAATGCATCGATCAGATCATATAGGCCCTCCAATCGATGCTCACATTCAACCCTCCCGGAGCAACGGAATCAAGTTCGAAAATCCATCTTTGTTCTCTAACAGTAAGCCACTGATCAACTGACTTACCCAACTGGCCCGCAGTTATGACCTCTATACAAAAACACTGTAAGTTTTCAAAAGAATGCTTTCGTAACAAACAGTGCTGTACCATGGGCACCTCTATTATCTGATTCTTAAGCCGGCTCTTATGTTCTATCATGCGCGTTTTAAATGCCCTACTAGTCTTCCCCACATACAACAGTTGGCAAGGACACTGCACAATATAAACTACATGGGTAGACTCGCAATCTGAAGAATGCCGTAACCGATATTCTCTGCCCCGATGGAAAAAAGTATTCACCTCCTTAGTAATCAAGCAAATGCTACATTTGTCACACTTTCGGTGTCCCCCTGGAGCTAACATCCGGGATACATTATTCCTCAACCTTGAAGGGCTAATGGTCTTGCTAACTGACACCATAAAAACGAACCTGGAGAACATGCAGAAGGAAATTGGTCTGACCTTGACAGCTCTAAAGGAGGCTAGCACTGAGGAGAGTTTTCAAAAACGACAGCAAGAAGCAGATAAACAACTATTGGCTTTACGCCAGGATGTACAGAAGCAAAAAATGAAGAAGTTAAAAAGAGATAATGATGACTATACTATTGGATATGTGTACCCCTGGATGGACATTAATTGCAAATCGAAAAAAACAGGGAGAAAAGTTAATTTTGAGGTGGAGAGTGATTCCAGCAGGACGACGGGGGAAAGTGATTTTTTGGACGAAGGCAGCGATCGGGAGACAACGAAAAAGAAAAAAACAGCTTCATCGGGTCCCAAGTCCGACCGCTTATTGCGACGACGGAATTAAGGGGTCCCTGTCAACAGTCCGTGTCGGGGTCTCCGACCGCTTATTGCGACGACGGAATTAAGGGGTCCCTGTCAACAGTCCGTGTCGGGGTCTCCCTTAGTAATTATCATTTCGGGACTTGAAATAGCGGATGATCAATTAGCCTTATTAAATAAAGGACTGTCATTCGTTCCAGGAACTCATCATGATCCTTTTGACTTTCGGATTGATTTTGAAAATCTCATCAGGAAATTACAGCTCAAAATATTTTTTTCTGAACAACATCATAGAGAAGAGTCGATCGCCACCACGATTACAACTGTTGCCCATGTAGAAGAGCCGCCAACAGAGAGGCGGGCACAGCTTCCGCTTAAGTCCACCTGGTATCCTCCTGGACCGTTACATCCGGCCGTGTCCATTTTTAGGGACTTGGTTCTTCAAGATATAAGCTGCAAGCACCTCTCCAGTTAATGAGGCTGCCAGCCTTACTACCCACTGGGTCTCTGGCCATGCTAATGCTTGTGCCACTCTCTCAAAAGACTCTAGAAAATCATCAACATTATCATCTGGAGTTAGCTTCCCAAAACTAAATGCCCCAATTCCGTGATTGAGTTCCACACTGTCCACATGTGGTATACCAGTATTTACTGCTGGTCTTGCATCTGGTCCACTTTGGTTCTGCAGCTTAACTAGGGCTTGCACCAGATCAAGCACTGGTTTCTGCTGGTCCATTAAGGCTTTCATAGCAGTGTCCTGAGCCTGCTGTGCTAGCTCCTGTTGTCTGCTAAACTGGGCTGCCATCCAATCAGCTAATTCCCTTGGATCCATCTTGATCCCTGCAAGAAAACACAAAAAACCCCCACAGTGCACCACCTTCCAAACAGGTGTTTTTTTTTTTTCTACTTTTTTTTTCCAATTACCCCTGTGCCTTACTCCCATCCACCACTAGACATGCCCAGGTACTTGTTACCTTATGCCAGTGATGAATCCAGCTCTGCACAGGGTCTTTTCCTCCTGGGACAGCTACCTGGAACAGCCACCTCTCCTCCAAAGTGCAGTTGAGGGAAAATCTTTTCTTTCAGCTTTCAAACTTGAACTTTCCTTTCTCTTCAGACTTGAGTTGTAATCCTTAGCAAGTAAATCCTTTGTGCAAAAAGCAATCCGAAAAACTACGCCATTTGTCAGACGGGTGCCTGGGTGAGAGTTCACAGTCTTGGCAAAGGCATATATTAATATGATTTGCAAGGTATTGTGGGAAATGTAATCCATTCACACCAGACACAGCCGCTCACAATAATTAGTTGAGCTTGAGTGTAAAGCCAATAAGATATTTATTTATGGGGTTATTTCTCCCAACACAGATATGCTTGGTAGCACATAAAACAGGATACTTGCTTTCAGTGTTAAACTTAGAAAAACAAAATCAGGAAAACAACAGCTGAACTTGTCAGGCAATCAAATCAAAAGAATAAAGACCTGGTTGGTAACAAACTGGTCTTTTCTGTAGGCTCTAGCTAATATTTTCTTAGCAGTGTTTTAATCAACAAACAAAACCCACAAAGTAGGGAAAAACTGTTCTTTTCAGGTTAACTTCTTATATCTTCACACATAGACTCAGAAGTAATTTCCTCAGAGCTCACAAGCAACTAGGTAAGGCTCAATTGCTAGCAGTTACCCAGCTGAAACCCCTTAGCTGGCTTGCTTTCTACTGCGTGGCTCAAATCCTACTTCAGGAGCTTTTCTGAGTAGATTAAAGAACAAGTTTGTATTTCTTTGTGATGGTTGTTGTACTTTGTAACAGAAATTACCAAAGGAGTTTAGACAGAGAGCAATCCATGTATTCACAGCCTGTATCTACCACCGCTCCCCCTTCTTCAACAATCATGGGTTCAATATCATGGATTGGCACAGAGGAATTTCTCAATGGAGCACTCTCAGGAGAATACTTGTTTCCCTGCTGTCTTTCAAGGGTATAGCTAGGGCATAGATCAGTGTTCATACCTGAGCTTCCATTGCTGTTAGAGTTCCTCTCTAAATAGCCTGGCCAGTATGTAGTCCAGTTCTTATGTCCAGCCTTCCAATCCAGATCCCTGGACACTGGATCTCTCTTCACATACCTTCTGGCACGGGTCCTAGGGTCCCTTCCAAGTGCAGCCGTCTCCCTCACAGGTACCGTCTGGGGATTCCTAGCTCTGCAGCACCACTCCTCTGGTTTTCCCCATTCCAATGGTGTATGCTGGCCTTTTGAATGTCTCCCAGTATACGTACTGCTCTGGACTCCTTTAGACCTCCCAAATGCTTTTCTCTTCTTTCTTCCAAAGGGTTTCCTGCCCTCTCTGTCCGTCCGCTCTGGCTTCTGCTTCTGATGATCCTCCAGATGATGAAGCTGTCCAAGATGAGGATCTCCAAGAAACTGAAGATATCCAAGCTGATTCTGAGGATGTCCAAGATGAAACTGAGGATGATTCTCTGTAGAATAAACTCTACCTTTATTCTGCTTAGATGAGTGCTCCACCCTAGCACAGCGCAGCTGTGCTGAATCAGGCCCTGCCCTTTGAGATGAGTGCTTGGGGATTACCTCATAGCCCTCCTGATTGAACACACATTTCCCCACTTCAGCTCCTCTAATGGCTGTTGGAAACCTGGTGCATTCTGGGACTGGTAGTCTTTTAGGGAAAAATTCTGTTTTCTTATTTCTACTAGAACTGACAGGTTGCTTGTTCAGAGTCACTTCAGCTTTACTATAGCTCCTTCCTGAGCTATGATAAGCTTCCTTATCACAAGCTTTGGCAGGGAAGTTGATTTCCCAGAAAGAATGGAGCTATTTGAATAAATCTAGCTCACGGGGGGCCACATTTTACACTGTGCCAAAAATTCACAAGGATTTAGTGAATCCCCCGGGTCGCCCCATAGTTTCCACCAGGGGTTCCATTTTAGAGCCATTATCGACTTAAGTAGACTCTTATCTTCGTCCATTATTATCTCAGATTCCCTCTTACCTCAAAAACACAACTGAATTTCTTAGTCTTTTGGCGAACAATCACAGTTGGGCCGATCATGATAACATTCTGTTGGTGACACTGGATGTGTGCTCATTATATACGAGCATTCCTCAGGTTGCTGCTTTCAACACAGTGAAGTTTTATTTGCATTCCCGGGGAGATCTTAGTGAAGAACAACTGGCCTTCATTCTACAGTTGGCACATATTGCCATTTTTCAAAATGTTTTTGATTTGAGGGCATTATTTATCATCAGTTGTTGGGAGTGGCTATGGGCGCCACGTGCGCTCCATCCATAGCCAATCTTTATATGGCCTGCTATGAGGAGCAGTGGCTGCAATCGAGTCCCTATGAACATCATATTAAGCTATGGAGTAGGTTTATTGGCGATGTTTTTTTGCTTTGGGAGGGTACGGTTCAGCAGTTTGAGGTCTTTCATCAGTGGCTCAATGAATGTGATACTAACTAAATTCACCTATGAATACAGTAGGGTAGAAATAACTTACCTTGATGTTAAAGTTACTAAGCGTCAAGGGTTTTGGGCCACCACTGTTTTTCGCAAGTCAGTCGATCGGAACACATTTTTACATTTTCGAAGTGCCCATCCACACCGTCTGAAAACAGGCCTGCCGTTCTCCCAATTCCTTAGATATAGGAGAAATTGTTCGGATCGACAAGATTACAAAATACAATCACAACAGTTGATCACTAAGTTTGTTAGTAGGGGATATCCGCCTCCGATAGTTCGGAAGGCATATCAGAGGGCCTTGAATAATAATCAAAATTTGCTATTACAAAGTGTATCTCGACCTGCCAAACAGTTGGATGATAGGAATGTAAATCTCATTACTCGGTATTCGCCGCTTAGTCGGTCTATTCAACATATTTTGAAAAAGCATAGTTCAGTGTTACGGGTAGTGCCTGCCCTCCAACAAAAAGCCATCAGGTGTGTTTGGCAAAGAGGGAAGAATCTCAAAGAGTATTTGAGCCCTTCAAGGTTGAGGAATAATGTATCCCGGATGTTAGCTCCAGGGGGACACCGAAAGTGTGGCAAATGTAGCATTTGCTTGATTACTAAGGAGGTGAATACTTTTTTCCATCGGGGCAGAGAATATCGGTTACGGCATTCTTCAGATTGTGAGTCTACCCATGTAGTTTATATTGTGCAGTGTCCTTGCCAACTGTTGTATGTGGGGAAGACTAGTAGGGCATTTAAAACTCGCATGATAGAACGTAAGAGCCGGCTTAAGAATCAGATAATAGAGGCGCCCATGGTACAACACTGTTTGTTACGAAAGCATTCTTTTGAAGACTTAGTGTTTTTGTATAGAGGTCATAACTGCGGGCCAGTTGGGTAAGTCAGTCAATCAGTGGCTTACTGTTAGAGAACAAAGATGGATTTCCGAACTTGATTCTGTTGCTCCGGGAGGGTTGAATGTGAGCATCGATTGGAGGGCCTGTATGATCTGATCGATGCATTAATTATGTGCATTCAGTGATGTTTTTCAGATAACATACATCTGTTTATTATGTCTCTGGGGGAAGTCGTTTTAGGACTGTTTCTCTAAAAAATTGGGAGGAGGCTATTGAGGTCATCGCGTTGGGCGTTGATTTTGATTTTGGTTTAAAGCCCAGGAGATAGCTTTAACCCGCATGCGCGGCGTTTTTACCTGGCTATGTTTGGTATAATCAACATGCAGCAATCTTGGTTTTGGAGGTGAATGTGGGCAGCATTCTGTAAGTTTGTGAGGTGGAGATGTGTCGTTGGATTGTTGTTGTTGTTAAGTGCCGTCGAGTCGGAGTCGACTCATGGCGACCCTCTGGATAGCTATCCTAAATTGTGTTCGATCTTCAGTCAGGCGGCTCATTGTTGACAGACTGGTACCCGTAGCTGCTGTTATTGTATCGATCCATCTCATTGCTGGTCTTCCTCTTTTGCGTTGACCTTCTATCTTGCCAAGTACAGACTGGTTTGTTCTTCGGGCAGTCCATGGTATACACAGTATTCGCCGCCAGCACCATAATTCAAAGGCATCAATTTTCTTCCTGTCTATCTTTTTCACTGTCCAGCTTTCACATCCATATGATGTTATTGAAAATACCATGGCTTGAACAAGTCGAATCTTTGTATGGAGAGAGACATCTCTGCTCTTGAAAATCTTATCTAGGTCTTTCATAGCCATTCTGCCAAGAGCAATGCGTCGTCTGATTTCTTGACTGCTTGTTGCTTCTTTATTGATAGTTGATCCAAGTAGGTTAAAGTTATTCACGATTTCAATTTCTTCTCCTTCGACGATGAACCTGTTGATTATGCCAGTTGTCATGATCTTTGTCTTCTTTACATTAAGGTGCAGGCCCATTTTGAGACTACGTTCTTTGATTGTGAGAAGTAAATGTTTCAGATCATCATCACTTTCCGCCAGTAATGTGGTATCATCGGCATAGCGAAGGTTGTTGATGAGTCTTCCACCAATCTTCACACCTCTGTTGTCTTCATACAATCCTGCTTCTCTGATGATTTGTTCTGCATATAAATTAAACAGGTAGGGGGAAAGTATGCAGCCTTGTCTTACACCTTTGCTTATTTTAAACCATTCTGTTTCTCCTTTTTCCGTTCGAACTGTTGCTTCTTGATCAATGTACAGATTGTGCAAGAGAACGATCAGGTGTTCTGGTATACCCATGCTTCTTAATGTGGCCCAGAGTTTCTCATGGTTTACACAGTCAAAAGCTTTGCTATAGTCGATAAAGCACAAATAGATATCCTTTTGGTATTCTTTAGTCTTTTCAAGGATCCATCTCACATTCGCAATGATGTCTCTCGTTCCTCGCCCTTTTCTGAACCCTGCTTGCACTTCAGGTAGTTCTTGTTCCAGGTATGATTGTAGTCTCTTTTGAATAATCTTCAGTAGAATTTTGCTGGCATGTGGGATCAGAGCGATTGTGCGATAATTTCCACAGTCAGTTGGATCACCTTTCTTTAGTACTGGTATAAACACAGATCTTTTCCAGTCAGTTGGCCATGATGCTGTCTTCCATATTTCTTGGCAGAGCCTTGTAAGTACGGTAACAGCTGCATCAGATTGCTGTAATACTTCTATGGGAATGCAATCAATGCCTGGTGCTTTGTTCTTTGATAAGGCTTTCAATGCTGCTTCAACTTCTTCTTTCATCACCAATGGTTCCAGATCATAAGGTACAGGTTGAAACGGCTGTTGGTCCACTTGATCTTTATCATATAAAAACTCTGTATATTCCTTCCATCTTTTCTTGATCTTCTCAGCATCATTCAACATAGAACCTTGAGCATCTTGTAACATTCCAATTCGAGGCTGGAACTTTTTCTTTAACTCTCGTAGCCTTAGGAAAGCTGATCTTGTTCTTCCTCTAATAGTTTCTGCTTCTATTTCCTTGCATGAGTCATTGTAGTACTTTTCCTTGTCCTGTCTTGCTGCACGTTGGAAATCTCTGTTGAGTTCTGTGATTGTCTTTCTTTCTCCTCTGGCTTTAGCTTCTCTGCGTTTCTGGGCAATTTTCAGAGTTTCTTCCGTCATCCATTTTGGCCATTTTTGCTTTTTTACCTTTTGTAGAGACTTCTCGCTTTCTTCCAACACAACCTTCTTGATGTCATTCCATAACTCTTCTGGAACTCTATCATTTGTATCTAAAGCAGCAAATCGATTTTGCAGGCAGTCTTTAAATTCCAGTGGTATATTCTCAAGGTCATATTTTGCTGCATTCATGAGTAGTTTGCTCTTTTTCAGCTTTAGCTTGAGTTTGCATACTAGTAGTTGATGATCTGTACCACAGTCAGCTCCAGGTTTTGTCTTTGTTGATGTTATAGAGCTTTTCCATCATTGACTTCCACAGATATAGTCAGTTTGATTTTTATATAATCCATTGGGTGAAGTCCATGTGTACAGTCGCCGCTTGTGTTGCTGGAAGAAGGTGTTCGAGATGAATAGATCGTTGGTCTTGCAGAATTCTATCAGTCTTTCTCCACCTTCATTTCTGTTGCCAAGTCCATATTTTCCAACTACTTTGTCGTCTTCTTTGTTGCCAACCTTTGCGTTCCCATCACCCATGACTATCAGGATATCCTGTTTGCATGTTCTGTCAATTTCAGCTTGTACTTGTTCATAGAACTCTTCAATTTCATTCTCTTCTGCAGCTGTTGTTGGGGCATATACTTGAATTATAGTTGTGTTGATAGGCATTCCTCGTAGACGAATAGAGATTAAGCGTTCGCTGACTGCATTGTATTTCATTACAGTTCTTGCAAGTTTCTTCTTTATTATAAATGCAACACCATTTCTTCTTTGTCTTTCATTTCCAGCATAGTAGACCATGTGATCATCTGATGCAAAGTGCCCGATGCCAGTCCATTTCAGTTCGCTGACACCCAACAGATCGTACACGTTCCATTTCATTCTTGACCACCTCCAACTTCCCTTGGTTCATGCTTCGTACGTTCCATGTTCCAATGTGTAAGACATCTTTACAGCTTCTGACTCTCATTTCATGTGCAGCTATATCAGCAGTCAGACGTCCCGAGGGCTTTGATCCAACCACATCATAAATGCTGGCTTTACTCTGAAAAGTCTTCAGCTCTTCCCCAGTAGCTAGTTGAGTGCCTTCCAACCTGGGGGTCTCATCTTCCAGCACTACAGCACAATTTGTTTTGTTGTAACTATCCATTGGGTTTTCATGGCAAGATACAGAAGTAGATTGCCGGGCCTTTCCTCCGCGCAGTTTAAGTTTGGTGGTGTTGCCGTTGTCACAGAAATGTGATCCTCCGCCGTCAACACTATCCCATTCTGCTGCTGCCCAGATGGGTGGTTTGTCTTGGTCTGGCATCTCAGCTGAGACCTGTCCATCTTGGGAGACCCTGCCAGTAGTTAAACTACCGATAGTTTAGCTCTCAGCATCACTGATGCACACAAGCCTTCACAGCACGACAAGCTGCAAACCAAGTGAGGGTGTCGGATTAGAACTAAAAAAAAAAAGAGTAGCATAATTTGGTAGACAATGTTTGAACAGATTGAGTTACTCTTTTTCTTTTTCTTTTTATTTGACTACTAGGTTGGTGATGAGCTGTTGGTATGAACGATTGGCATTTAACTAATTGCCCCTGATGAACCGCGTAGTGAAACGCGTAGGCAGTGCCTGTTGACGGCATTGGGAGATTCCATTCATTCAGAAGAGTCTTTTGGCCACTTTGTTTTGACACAGCGAATAAGATAAGACCATCTTTATAGCAAGTTGTTTTAATCCTATGAGAAAATGAGTTACACATGCAAGCATTTACTTGAGCAGGACGAAAATTTCTAAAAGTACACCTTGTTATTTAAAAAACATAAAAGGTCATTGATGTAAATTACGTGCCGTTGTTTGTCAGTTTTGACCACGGCACTGTTAAGACTGAGACCTTGTGTGATTGTTTGGGGTTGTACTTTAAACGAACATAATACCTGTTTGGTAGACTTGAAAGATTTTGTCTACTATTTTTGATATACTTGGAGTGTATTTTTGTATAATCAGCTCATATACACTCTGTAATAAAGACCCACTGCTGAGTGTCTTAGGTACAGAGCAGACAGAACTTAAAGATTCCATATTACCCCTGCCTACTGGTAACCAGATTAATATTATTAAAATACAGCCTCTAAAATGCTTGTATGCAAATGCTAGAAGTCTAAAAAGTAAGATGGGAGAGTTAGAATAGATAGCACTAAATGAGATTGGTATTTCAGAGAAATAGTGGAAGGAGGACAACCAGTCGGATACTGTGATACCTGGGTACAAATTATATCACAATGATAGAGTAGATCAAATTGGTGGAGGGATTGCGTTCTATGTTAGAGAGGGCATTGACATTGAGTCACATAGGATTAAAGTTTTGCAGGAAACAAAATACACTGTAGAATCTTTATGGATTGAAATTCCATGTAAAAATGGGAAGGCAATGGCAGTGGGGGATGTACTATCAACCGCTTGGCCAGAATGAACTAATGCTCAAAGAAATCAGGGAAGCTAACAATATTTACAGCACAGTAATAATAATGGGTGTTTTCAATTACGCCGGTATTGACTGGGTCACAGCAGGACATGCTAGGTAGATAAAGTTTCTAGATTAAATAAATGACTACTTCTTGGAGCAGCTAGTTTATGAACCGACAAGAGGAGAAGCCATCTTTGACCTAGTCCTTAGTGGAACACAAGATCTGGTTCAAGAGATAAGGGTGTTGGGGCCACTTGGCACTAGTGATCATAGCATGATCGCGTTTGATTTAATAAATGGAGGAAGGACAGCAAGGAAATCCACAGTACTACCTTTTAACTTTCAAAAGGGAGACTATGATAAAATGAGGAAAACTAAGAAAAAACAAAAAGGAGCTGCTGCAAAGGTTAACCTTTTGAAGACAGCAAGGTTTTTTGATTGATGAGATGTATGAAAGTGACATGTTAGATTGAACAATACTTTTGAACAACAAATACAAAAATTTCAAACATGTGACACTGTGGGGGGTGGCGCTATAAAAAGGGACATATTTGTCCCTATGGTCGTCGAGAATAATGGGACATATTTGTCCCATGTGTTAATTTACCATAACATCTCAGTTATATTAAAAATTCATGTTTATATTTGTTTTTAATTAAGGGTAATCATGTAATTTTTCATATATTTCTGTTTATTGAGCAACTTGAGCAAAATTTATTTAGAAAATACAAATGCAAAAACATTAAGCATGCAAAACCTTAGTATATCAAGCTTCTGTCTTAGAGTGAGCATCAGCATGAAATCAAAAAGATTTATTATATTTGAAAATAGGCAATTAGACATTAATATAGTAAATAGTAAGCAAAAGCCTAATTGTCTGACTAAACAGTTCAGGCTATGATAATCAGCAAAGCAGTTATGTGTCTTAGTGTAGCACAAGTGAATGCTACATGTGTCACAGAAGCTGTCTGTGCGATTTTCAACACAGGACAAATTATCACGTGAAACAGGCACACAGTCCAAAACGTGATAAGGTGGAAAAACACTTTATTTAATTTCTCAGACCTAGCAACCCGACACAGGCCGTGTTTCGGAGACCTTCATCAGGAGTTGTCTAAATAGGTACTAGAAACATAGAAACAAACAATATTAAAAAATCAAATAATAGTGAAAGAACAAATAATCGTGGACATTCATTTTACTCTATTCATACAGAAATAGAAATAAATATATAATAATTAAAAGATAATAAATAACTCATAATAGATAATTAAAAAATAAATAATAAATAATTAAAATAATTAAAAATAAAACTCAAATGCTCAAAATGCGATACCCAAAAAAAAAATTAAATAATAAAATAATAAATATATATATATATATAATAAAAATATATATAATAAAACTAAAGTAGACCACAACTAAATCCATACAGACACAATAAAATACAGTCCTTGTGGGAGGTGATCAGCATCATAATTACAATGTTACTACCTTATTTGTAGAGACGATGACATGCAATCCTCTCAAGGAGGCACACAACTTATTTGTAGAGGCGTTGACATACAATCTTCGCAAGGAGGCAAACAACTAAAATGAAGAAGACGTAAGATAAAGCATATGTATACCATTGGAGATAACTCTTATATGTCCAGATATAAATTAAAAAATCACTGAGGACTGGAGACTGGAAACACAAAAGAGAAATGCAGCAGGCATTATTCTGGAGGCCGGATGTGGGAGGAGGGCACACCCGAGAGAGACACAAGTGCTGAATAACCATCTATTGTAATTGAGAGATTTGGTGGGAAAAAAATATAATACACCCCATTTATTATACACTTCTGTCAAAAATTATCAATGTAAAACTGTGTTGTACTTATAAAAAACATTTAAAGTCGGGCCAAAATTTCATTGCAGGGCCAGCTTAACCAAAACCATTTACATCAGGTCTGGATAGTATACGGGCAGAAAATAAGCCGTCAGACTGCTTTGAAATTCTTAAAGACAGTAGGAAGAAGAGAGGGGCTAGGTTATCAAGAGAATAATTCAAAAGGAGATATGCTACACTAATACTCCTTACCCATATTTATCGGAGGGTCGTAGCGATGTGTAATTATCAAGAGAATAATTTAAAAAGAAGGTGTGCAGAATCGCTACACTATTACTCCTTACCCATATTTAATCGGAGGCTCCTAGCGATGTGGGGACATTTGTATAACGCTATCATGAAGATTATCTTACTTACCGATCCTAATCGCTGACAGGAAACAAAAGTCTTTCAAACTGTCAGTAAACTGAAAAGTAGTCCTTCAGACTGTCAGCGTGAATTACTATCAAAAAACGCCGACACATGCGCAAGCCTTATGATGATCACAAGAGCGGGAAACAGGGGGCGTGGCCAAACCCGAAAAAAACTTTTTTGGAACCAATCATTAGAACTAGCATTATAGCTATTAGAGGTTGCACCGACTTTAAAACTATAGCGCTAACGCTAAAATCGCTCAGAAAAAATCTAGTGAAGATAAAAAGGAAAAAATAGACATTGCACACTTTTTTTAAAAAAAGGAACCTCCAAAGGCATCGGGTTATCAGTAAACACTCAAGTGTAGGTATTTACTGTAACAATGAGGACCATTATACTATATTGTCCTCATGTCTTTCGTATCCCTTAAAAAGATTAACCTCTATTGGAGACAGATAGAACTAATTCAAAACCCATCTACAGCCTAGCCACATGGACCAAATGATACTAAAATCAAAAGGGGATAATCTAATAATATAAAAAAAAACCTTATAATTATAAAATTAAATAAAAAACATATTAAAATCAAAATTAATTAAATAATAAAATAAAATAAATCATAAAAAACATAAATATATTTAAAATTATATTAAAAAATATATAAAAAATAAATAAAAAATGATAATATTAATATAGTACTGATGGATGAAATAAAATCCAAAATGGAAAAATAATATAAATATGTGTAAATATGTATAATGAATTAATAGTAAAACGTCCGAAAATTATAAAATTAGAAAGTAAAAAATCATATTCAATATTAAAACTAATGGTTAAAAGTACATTTAATATTTAATATATAAAAAATCATTAAAAAATCAAAATTAAAAACCAAAGATAAAAAATCAAAAATAATGAATAATAAATAATAATAAGAATAGTAGATACATAAATACATGTGTAATGGCATAATAAATAATTAAAATTAATATAATAATAAATATATAAAAAAATATAATAACATAATATAAATTGATAAAACCAAATATTAAAACTAAAAATAAAAACAAAAATAAAAATATAAATATAAATAGAACTATAATGGTCACCCACTCCGAGGACAAATGGGTTGAGGGACTGGCTAGAAGGTGGATAGAAATTACAGTATCCATTCACTAATATATCTAATAGTTATCTCATGGCTATTGGAAGTATAGAGATATTCCAATTACAAAAAAACAGAGAAATCCTGATCTAAATTGAGACCATTCGGAGCAAGAGTATTCAGTAGAAAAATGTATCTCTGTTCGAGCTGAAGAATGGTCTTGTTCACGTCACCCCCTCGCCAATTGGTTTTAACTTGTTTTATCACAAAGAATTTCAGATCCGTGACTTTATGCTGTAATGTCTGCCAATGAGAGACCAAAGGTTTATCTTCTACGTTCCTCTTAATGCAGCTCTTGTGCTCCATAATCCTAATCTTGATCTTACGGGTAGTTTTGCCTACGTAGAGCAATCTACAGGGGCATTGTATCACATAGATTACGTTATGTGTTTCACAATTCGCAAAATCATTGATTGGAAACTTCTCATGTGTGATTGGATGGATAAAAGAATTCCTAACAGGTAAAACATTCAAACAGACAGCACATCTACCGCATTGAAATTGGCCCTTGTATTGCGTTAGGAGTCTCTTCTCTGTGAGTGCTGAAGGCACTAAAAGATTGCGTAAATTAATATTGCATTTGTGTGCAACAATGAGATTTTGGTCTTGAAAGGCCGGCAAGGACTGGAGAATATGCCATTCTTTCTTAAGGATAGTAGTTATCTTAGCAGAAAATTGAGAGTACTGCAGAGGACAAACTAACCCTTTGTTGGGTTTCTTTTCTTTGGGTTTCAAAAGTAGATCACGCGATGTGTATTTGGCTCTTTTGTATGCAGAGTCAACATATTTGATCGGGTATCCTTTCTCCAAGAAACTCTTCCTCATATTAACCGCCTCTCTTTCAAAATCCTGTATATCTGAGCATACCCTTCTAGCCCTGAGAAATTGACTCACAGGAAGATTATTTTTCAGAGATAAATTGTGGAAACTATTATAATGCAGGAAATGATTCTTGTCTGTTGGCTTCTTGTAAAGAGTTGTTGAGAAACCAATATTTTCTTTACGGATCAAGAGGTCTAAGTATGGGATTTTATAAAAATCGTAAGTCAATTGAAATCGTAAGTTGTTATCTAACTGATTAATCCATGTATTAAACTGTCCTAAGAGATCCTCAGTACCTTTCCAAAGTATTAAAACGTCATCTATGTATCTTTTCCATAAAACCACATTATTCTGAAATGGATATTTTTTCAAAAAACTCTCTTCAAAATTGTACACATATAAATTGGCCACGTCAGGGGCCATGGCTGACCCCATGGCCACCCCCTTGATCTGCTTGTAAAATAACTCTCTAAAACAGAAGAAATTTTCAAAAAGTGCAATCTGTGCTAGGGAGAGAAGAAAGGTGGTAGGAATGCGTCGTTCTGTTCGTTTCAAGAGATAATATGTAATAATTTCTAAAGCCTCTTTTTGTGGTATATTCGTATAAAGTGACTCGACATCTAGAGTCACTAAAATAATATCAGTAGTGCAAATGTTAAAGGTAGATAAAATCTCGATAACATGTGCTGAATCGCGTACATACGACCACATCTCTTTAATGAATGGACGTAAAAATATGTCTAGGAATTTTGAAAGAGGTTCAAGGATGGAGCCAATAGATGATACAATTGGTCGCCCTGGTGGTTTCTCAAGGCATTTATGAATCTTGGGCAAGATATAAATAGTGGGAGTCACAGGTGTTTCAACCGTCAAAAAATCCCTTTCTTTCTTTGTAATATAGCCTATTTCAAACCCAGACATAACAAGGTTATCTATTGTTTTTTTAATATCAGTGGTCGGGTCCTTATCTAATCTCTGATAAAAGGTCTTGTCATTCAACTGTCTAGTAACTTCATTTATATAGTCATACTTATCTAAAACCACAACTGCTCCACCCTTGTCCGCACGTTTTGGACTGTGTGCGATTTTCAACTCCAGATTTGGCACACTGAGCACATCGTCTGCGTCGATCATTTCTTGTCGGGGAATGTTCTGGTTTTGGTACTGGAAGAACATACCGTGAACCTCTAAGAACATAAGATATGATCTTATGTTCTTAGAGGTTCACGGTGAACCTCTAACTGGTGCTGATGGTGCATTTCTTTGACGGTTGGAGTACCGTCCAATAAGACCCCTTGCTATCATCTGATGATATTTCAGTGGTGTTATTGCCTTATAATCAGGGTCCCTCTCTTGTTGCAGTTGAACATAAATGCAATGACTATTGTTGACAGCAATATCAAGAAGATCAAAAAAGATTTTCAAGTAATACTTAATTTTTGACTTTCGGTCAGTCTAGTACGAAACCTTTTTTTGGTCCATGAGGTCCACACCACCCATGTATTTGTTGTAAGTTGTAACAATGGAAGGATATGAAACACGCAGCTTATCTGCAGATCCGGCTTGCCTTCTTAGCACATATGTGACATCATCCTTTGAACATGGTAGGAAATTTGATAATAGAATCACTGACCTGTTGTCCTACCATTTCACACAAGTAACACCATTTGCTGTCATATAATCCATGTCACCACGTTTCATTTCCTTATCTTATTTCAAGTTCTTTGGCATGTGCTTCTGGTCTACACGAACTGTGCCACATAGGTAAATCTTCTTTTGTAGCATCTGAAATTGCAACATTGGCGAGTTGAAGAAATTGTCAATAAAAACTTGGCAGCATAGCTGTTCGAGTGCTTTTGACAGCATTATGACCACCCCATCCCCAAGCCCATACTCTGTCTCCATTTTTTGTCCAGTATACAGGTCAAACTGGTAAAGATAGCCTGAGATCGCATCACATCTGCACCACAGTTTACATCCCCACTTCACAGGCATGTTCCTTATGTACTGCTTCATGATGTTTTGGCCTTTGAATTTTATCATGTGCTGTCAGACGGCTGCCTGGGTGAGAATGTTCACAGTCTTGGCAAAGGCATATATCAATATGATTTGCAAGGGATTGTGGGAAATGCAGTCCATTCACACCAGACACAGCCACTCACAATAATTAGTTGTGCTTGAGTGTAAAGCCAATAAGATATTTATTTATGGGGTTATTTCTCCCAACACAGATATGCTTGGTAGCACATAAAACAGGATACTTGCTTTCAGTGTTAAACTTAGAAAAACAAAATCAGGAAAACAACAGATGAACTTGTCAGGCAATCAAATGAAAAGAATAAAAGACCTGGTTGGTAACAAACTGGTCTTTTCTGTAGGCTTTAGCTAATATTTTCTTAGCAGTGTTTCAAACAACAAGCAAAACCCAGAAGGGAAAAACTGTTCTTTTCAGGTTAACTTCTTATATCTTCACACATAGATTCAGAAGTGATTCCCTCAGAGCTCACAAGCAATTAGGTAAGGCTCAATTGCTAGCAGTTATCCAGCTGAAACCCCTTAGCTGGCTTGCTTTCTACTGCGTGGCTCAAATCCTACTTCAGGAGCTTTTCTGAGTAGATTAAAGAACAAGTTTGTATTTCTTTGTGATGGTTGTTGTACTTTGTAACAGAAAATTACCAAAGGAGTTTAGACAGAGAGCAATCCATATATTCACAGCCTGTATCTAAAACTGCTCCCCCTTCTTCAACAATCATGGGTTCAATATCATGGATTGGCACAGAGGAATTTCTCAATGTAGCACTCTCAGGAGAATACTTGTTTCCCTGCTGTCTTTCAAGGTTATAGCTAGGGTATAGATCAGTGTTCATACCTGAGCTTCCATTGCTGTTAGAGTTCCTCTCTAAATAGCCTGGCCAGTATGTAGTCCAGTTCTTATGTCCAGCCTTCCAATCCAGATCCCTGGACACTGGATCTCTCTTCACATACCTTCTGGCACGGGTCTTAGGGTCCCTTCTACGTGCAGCCGTCTCCCTCACAGGTACCGTCTGGAGATTCCTAGCTCTGCAGCACCATTCCTCTGGCTTTCCCTAGTCCAATGGTGTATGCTGGCCTTTTGAATGTCTCCCAGTATACGTACTGCTCTGGACTCCTCTAGACCTCCCAAATGCTTTTCTCTTCTTTCTTCCAAAGGGTTTCTTGCCCTCTCTGTCCGTTCGCTCTGGCTTCTGCTTCTGATGATCCTCCAGATGATGAAGATGTCCAAGATGAGGATATCCAAGCTGATCCTGAGGATAAGGATAATTCTCTATAGAATAAACTCTACCTTTATTCTGCCTAGATGAGTGCCCTTTGAGATGAGTGCTTGGGGATTACCTCATAGCCCTCCTTATTGAACGCACGTTTCTCCACTTCATCTCCTCTAATGGGTGTTGGAAACCTGGTGCATTCTGGGACTGGTAGTCTTTTATAGAAAAATTCTGTTTTCTTATTTCTACCAGAACTGACAGGTTGCTTGTTCAGAGTCACTTCACCTTTACTATAGCTCCTTCCTGAGCTATGATAAGCTTCCTTATCACAGTGCTCATCAATTGACTGCTGTTTGCTTGCATTTCTAGCTGCCTGGAAGCATCGATTGAAGTGGTTGATCAATGGGCAAACCTTGAAAGCCCGATCACACTGTGGGTGAGTTCTCGGTAGTATATCATCATTATTTGAAAAATGCAAGGCAGAGCGAATTGTTTCAAATCGCGTCCGAGTCATTGCATTTGCAGTGAATGGAACCTGCAGGTCTGGCTGAGTAGACCAATAATCTCTAATTGTGGGCAGAACATGGTAACCCATGACCAGACACATCCCAAGGAAGGCTCGGAGCTCATCTGCATCAGTGAGAAATGGAATGCCTCTTTGCTTCATATATAGTTCACTCTGTTCTGCGATTAGTGAGACTAAAGAGTTGAAATCAGACACTTGTTCAAAAACAGAAACTGCACTAATGTCTTCAGAATCATCAAACTTCAGATTTACTTTTCCATAATCGTAGTCAATTGTCTCGGAGTTGTCTTTCACCACTTCCTTCCCCATTTGAAGTGTACTGTAGTTTGCACTGACCTGCCACTTGCTCGTGATTTAGTCGTTGGGGGCAAGTCTTCATCCATTGGTTGTGTTGCTTGTTTTTGAATATCATCAGGATGATTGGCATCATTTGTCTTTTTTTGTTTGTGTGAATTCTTTCTAGAATTTGATGTAGTTGGCTGCACCTGCATTGACTGTTCTTTTGCTCCGGAGACTACTTATTTATTTTTATTTTATTTATTTTTCTTAAATACCGCGCTCTTCGACATCAGTGCGGTTTACATGGAACATAGGAGAGTTTTACAGTGGGGGGTTACACCGTAATTACATAGAAGAGGTAACACAACTTGGATAACAGTATTAACTATTTACATCTGAATGGCTAACAGAAAAAGTATTTACACGTATATACAACACTTTGAGGGTGGTTACATGTGGCCGTGAAGCATTGTTGTGAGTGGGGGGGAGGGGGGGGTTGTTGTACCTTCTTCTGGGTAGCACTTGAGGAAGAGGTAGTGCTTCAGTGCTTTCCTGAATTTGGTTAGGTCTGGGATTGCTCATATATGTGGTGGAAGAGCATTCCAGCATCTGGGTGCGCAGAGACTGAAGGCCCTGTTTACAGTTGCTTGTGTACAATGGGTCATTGCTTTGGGGATTACCAAGGTGTTTATTGCAGTAGATCATCTGATTCTATTTGGGGGGGTGACGTACGTGAGACCAGCAAGTGATGAGGGAGCGAGTCCGTTAATGGATTTGAATGTTAGCAGTGGGATCTTGAATGTGATCCTGTAATGAATTGGGAGCCAGTGAAGACTTTTGAGGATGGGTGTTATGTGGTCACGCCTTGAGGTCCCATTTAGAACTCTCGCTGCAGCGTTCATGGCAAGTTGGAGTGGACTCAGAGTGGATTGTGGGAGTCCTTGGAGGATTGCATTTGCGTAGTCAAGATGAGGAATGGTTAGTGCTTGAAAAATTGTTCTGAAGTCGCCTGGTTGAAGTAGGGGACGTAGATGTTTGAGGGACTTGATTTAATGGTATGTTGATTTTACCATGTTGCTAATGTGTGTCTTCATATCCAGTCTCTGGTCCATTGTAATACCTAGGTATCAAATTGAGGGTTTAGATTGCAGTTCTATCTCTCCAATTTTTAGGCAGGCTGGAGGGGAAAAGTTGGGGTTTCTGGAGATGAACAGCACTTCGGTCTTTTTGTGTTGTATTCTGAGGTTCTGGTTTTGGAGCCATTTTTCCCCTGTGCTAAAGCAGTTGGTTAGTGATGAGAGGTCAATCTTGTCAATCTGAAATGGTTTGTAAAGTAGAACGTCATCAGCATAGATCATGCATTCGACGAATGATCGTATGAGGTTGCAGATAGGCTGCATATAAATGTTGAACAGTAAGGCTGATAGGGAGGATCCTTGCGGGAAGCCTTGTTTCTGGTGGAACGGTTTAGAGATGGAGGTCTCTGTTTGTACATGTTGCCATCTATCGGAAAAGTATGATTTACACCAGGTTAGTGCTAGGTCGCAGATACCCTTGTCTTTGAGTCGCTTCAGAAGGGTTTCGTGGCACACAGAGTCAAACGCTGCAGCTATGTCCAGGAATATAAGAGCGACTCCATGATGTATGTTATCTACTGCACTGAGAATATTGTTGAAGAGGGTGGTAATTAACGTCTCCACCCCATGGGATTCTCTGAATCCGTGTTGGCAGTGGTCTACTGATGGAGATGGAGTCTTGATGGTACATTTACGTTTAGATTTACCGTAGAATGTCGCAGATATGAATGTTGAAGCTCCACTGGCTAGATTTGTACTACTACTAGGATTAGTAGTTTCAATTGTCGAAGACTATGACCACTTCCTTGTCAACATTGTCGACATCTTCAAGCAAGAAATTTTGATATTCGTCATCAAGAAGCAACTCATCATCAGAATCGCTGCTCTCAGCAAACAAGAGTTGTATATCTGCTTCATGTATTCTAAACAAATGCTCACGCATCTTTTTTCAAAGTATGGTTTTCTACGAATTGACAAATGATAACTAACTGTTAGCATGCGACAAAATTAGTACTGTATTTTTTCAGTTATAGACCATAGGGACAAATGTGTCCCAGAGCAATAAAACTCACTAAAATTGATAAAAATAGCAATTTCTCTAAAGAAAACTATTCAATTTTGTCAAAGATATGCGCGTAATTAAATATGAAAGTTCACATAACATCCGGCTTCTTACATCATTTTCTATGGAACACCAAAAGAACACAAATTCCTATTTCCATATTGGTAAATTATGAAGCGCTTTATAGAAAATAAATGTTACATGAATTGGTCATTAAACAGAATCATTTGACAGAATAAGGTTTTATCTTGATGTGAACTGAAATTAAAATGGATTTTAAATAAAAATGGCATGTTTTATGAGTTTTAAAACTTATGGGACAAATATGTCCCCTGGTCCTTAAAGTGTTAAAGCATGGGTGTTTAAAAATACTATCTTGGAAGCCCAGACAAGCTGTATTCCACGCTTTAAGAAAAGTGGAAGGAAGTCCAAAAAACTGCCAGCATGGATTAAAAGTGAGGTCAGTGAGGCTGTTGTAGCCAAAAAAGCATCTTTCAGGAAATGGAAAAAGGAGCCAAATGACAAAAACTGGAAACAATATAAGCAATGGCAAGTTAGATGCAAGGACTGATAAGGCAGGCAAAGAGAGAATTTTGAAAAAAAAAGCTTGCTATGGAAGCAAAAACGCATAATAGACTTTCAAGTACATCCATAGCAAAAAACATGTGAGAGAGTCAGTTGGACCATTGGATGATAGAGGAGTAAAAGGGGCACTAAGAGGGGACAAGGCCATAGTTGGAAAGACTGAATGAATTTTTTGCTTCGGTCTTTACTGAAGATGATGTAGGGAAGTTACCTATCCCTGAAATGGTATTTAAAGCTGATGCAGCAGAAGAATTGAAAGAAATATCGATAAACTGGGAATATGTGTTACAACTATTTGATAAGCTAAAGAGTAGCAAATCACCTGGACTGGATGGTATACATCCAAGGGGTGTTGAAAGAACTGAAATATTAGATTGCAGACCTACTATTAGTAATCTGTGAACTATCATTAAAATCATCTGTAATACTTGAAGATTGAGGATGGCCAACGAAAAGCCAAATTTAAAAAGGGTTCCTGGGGTGATCCGGGAAACTACAGACCAGTGAGCATGACATGAATACCGGAAAAAATGGTAGAAACCATTATAAAGAACAACATTTCTGAACATTTAGATAGTCATGGTTTAATAGGGGACAGCCAACATGGATAGGAGGCAGCTTACTATTGTGGATCAGGAACTGGTTAAAAGATAGAAAGCAGGAGGGTAGGGCTAAATGGCCAATTTTCCCAATGGAGAAAGTTGAATAGTGGAATACCCCAGGGATATGTGCTGGGTCCGCTGCTTTTTAACATATTCATAAATGACCTGAAAATGGGAATAACAAGTGAGGTTATCAAATTTGCAGATGACACAAAACTATTCAAAGTTTTAAAACCCATGAGGATTGTGGAAAATTGCAAGAGGATCTTGATAAATTGGAAGACTGGGCATCCAAATAGCAGATGAAATTTAATGTGGACAAGTGTAAAGTTATGCACCTATGAAAGATCAACCAAAAGTATGGTTACACGATGCAAGGTTCCAAAGTGGCGGCCAAGAAAGCAAATAGAATGCTAGAAATCTTAAGGAAAGGAATGGAGAATAAAACAAAAGATATTATAACGCCTCTGTATCGTTCCATGGTGAGACTGCACCTCAAATATTGTATGCATTTCTGGTTGCCGTATCTTAAAAAGGATATAACAGAATTAGAAAAGGTATAGAGAAGAGTCACCAAAATGGTAAAGTGGATGGAAGGGATACCCCTATGAGGAGAGGCTAAAAATGTTAGGGCTCTTCAACCTGGAAAAGAGGCGGCTGAGGGGAGACATGATAGAGGTCTATAAATTAATGAATGGAGTGCAACGGGTAAACATAGATCGATAGTTTACGCCATTAAAATGTAGAAAGACTAGGGGACATGCAATGAAGCTACAGTGTAGCCCATGTAAGACTAATAAAAGAAAATATTTTTTCACTCAACGCATAATCAAACTCTGGAATTCGTTATCGGAGGATGTAGTAAAAGCTGTTAGTGTAGTTGGGTTTAAAAAGGTTTGGACAAGTTCCTGGAGGAAAGGTCCATATACCATTTTTAAGGAGGACCTGGGAAATCCACTGCTTGTCCCAATACAAGCATTGTGGAACCTGTGTCTTCTGGGGAAACTGCTAAGTACTTGTGACCTAGATTGGCCACTGTTGGAAACAGGATACTGGGCTTGATGGACCTTGGTCTGACCCAGTAAGGCATATCTTATGTTCTTATCTTCTCATAGTATGTTACTCAGACAATGTGTATTACACACTCCTTCCCTTGGTTCACTGTGGATCGTCTTGCACCGTTTTCTTTGCAGGGAGAAAATTCACAAACTCATTCAGATTGTACATGATGTTCCGCAAGTGCATGTCCAAAAAGAACTGGTAGGACGCTACACAGGACCGCAGCATAGCATTCTGAAAAATGTTTTCCTAAAAGAATTCAAAGTCCTAGAGTGAGATTTGGGACCTTTGGCTCTTGAGAGTGGATTAGATGAACATGGAGTGGTGCAGTAGCTGAAGCGTTTTGAATCTAGAAGCCTTCTGGACTCTCTACATGTTTGACTGTGCTGAAATGCAGGGGATGTCGGGAAAAGAAGCAGCGCTATGGATTGTTTTGGAAAGAGGAAATGACACTAGCATCCATAGTATTGTCATGTACAGGCCTCCAACTCAAACTGGAGAAATGGATAGTGACTTGATTGATATTGCAAAGGTAGCCAGCCATGAAGGTGAAAGTGATCATATTGGGAGTGGAGAGGAGAGGAGAGGAGTGGAGGAGTGGCCTAGTGGTTGGGGCAAGGTACTTCAGGCCAGAAGGTCGGGGGTTCAAATCCCACTAGAGGACAGCAACCTTGGGCCGGAAGGACTGGGGTATCTCCAGGAACAACAAGCAGGAATAATGAGTCTTCACATATGGGTACGTCGGTACCGACGGAGTCTGCGCGGGAACGCTTCCCAGCGTCCAATCAAGAGCTTTTGGAAGCATCCCAGCACGCCTGCGTGCTGCCTTCCCGCCATTCCCAACTGCCTCTCCTCAGTTTTCGTTTTTCCGTGGAGCTGGCAGGACGTCCTCCTGTCACCGCAGAAAATTCTTGTTTTTATTTTTTAGTTTTCTTGTGGTCGCGGCTGTCTTCCCGACGCCACCGGTACCGCCGGTGTTTTCTTGCCTTGAAAAATTTTTCCTTTTTCACAGGATATTTTTTCTTCATAGTGTCCCACGGTCTCTTAGGCCTTTTAGGCCTTCTCTTTTTTCCTTCATGGAACCGCCAGACACTTTCTCCAAGAAATGTTCAGACTTTGGCGGTACAACTTTATTTTTAGACCCTCTAAGTCGGTGTCTAACCTGCTTGGGTCCTGACAACAATTTGGTAAGAAGAAGTTTTCAACATCGAGGCTCGCTCAAAACACGGTTGCCCTCCAACTTCGGGGCACCGTCCCCTTCTTCGTCCACACAGGATCAGGTAATCCACAAACAGTCTGTTAAGACTAGCCAGTCCTCGAGTGGTAGGTCTCATGCGCAGCATGTAGACGGCTCCGGCCTTGCCCTCGAGGGCCCACTGGCTTCAAAACCCCGGCGGGGATCTTCGGTCTCCAAAGCCTATAAAGGGTTTCAGGTTGTTCCTGGGGTTCACCCCCCACAGAACATACCTAAGCCGTGTACGGTGGTGGCATCCGCTTCGAGCGGTACCGATACCCCGGCATCGGCACTGGTGTTGGATGAAACACTCCTCACCAGGGATCGTCATCTGGCATCCTCGGTACCTTCGAGACCGGTGGATACCCTCCAGATTGACTTTCCATTATCGGTACCAACATCGATACTCCAACCGACGTCTGTACCCTCCAGATGTGCATCGATAGCTTCGCTTCCTTCGATGCCGAGTCTGGAATCGATCTCCAGTCTGGAGGACTGGGTACCGACTCGCCTTGGTACCGGCTCTTGACGGTACCGAAGGCTCGGTTCCGATGATTCGGATCCGCAACTCTCGGTTCCCCCGACGCCGATTGAGTTGCCATCGGTTCCCCTTCCTTCACCGGTATCAGACACGGTACCGAAGTTGGTACCGATGTACTCATTACCTTCACGGTCGGTGCCTTCCATGCTTCGCTTATCAGGCTCTTTGCCCTCGATACCGAGTTTGGAATAGATCTCTAGTCTATAAGACTGGGTACCAATAGATTTTGGTACCGACACCGATCCATACCGGTGCTTAGGCACCGAGGATAGCGGCCGGAGGTTTTCGGTTACCTCAGTACCGATTGAACTGTCACCGATGACTGCTCCGATGTCTTTGTCGATTTCGACTCCGACATCGGTACCGGTATCAGCATCGGTACCGGTACCCACAGTAGCATCGTCGCCAATTCCTGCCATGCTTTTTTCAACAGGATCACTCCATTCTATACCAAGCTTGGAATCAATACCTGGCATGGACAATGTGGTAAGGATGGGGGCTGCTCCTGACAGCCAGTACCAGCAACCATCTTTTAAGCACTCCACACTGCACTCTGCAGGATCTTCTATTCCTATATATTTGGATAACTCTGTGGATGCTCAGGCTAGCTCTTTAGATCTACCCTGTCCAGGGGAAATTCCTGTTTGGGATCCCTCTTTTCAGAGTTTCCTCCTGGATATAGCAAGATCTCTTGCCATTCCTATTCCAGGACTTGATCCTGCACAAGGCTCTGTTTCTGCCAAAGCAAAGGACAACATAATGCTTCCTTTGCATCATTCCTTGCAGGATCTCCTTCTAGGAATGTGGGAAACACCTTTAAGGGTACCCCCACCCCCAGGGCAGCTGATCTTTTATATCAGGTGCCCCCCTCTCCAGGGTTTCAAAAGACTCAACTTCCTCATCATTCCATAGTAGTGGAATCATCAATGAGGCGGGTAAAGAGTAAGAAAAAGCACTCTTCTTATCCTCCAGGTTGTGAGTCTAAGACACTAGATGCCTTTGGACGTCAAACCTTCCAGACATCTATGCTTTCTGCAAGAATTCTCTCATATATTTTTTATATGAGTCTTTCTCTTGAGGAGGTCACCAAGCAGTTACATCTTTTGACTCCTTTCCTTCCAGATTCTAGGAGTAAATACTATTCTTCACTGCTTAAGCATATCCAGAATATTTCTTGGTTTCTTTCTCGTGCTTCCCTAGACTCTTTTGAGTCTGTTAGCAGAACTTCTGCTATTGCTATAGGGGCCCGACATAGAGCCTGGCTCCAATCTTCAGACTTGGACAAATGGGCACAACAACGTTTGGGACATACTTCTTGCACTGGAGAAAATCTTTTTAACAAGGAGTATTTACGTCAGGTTACTCAGTTATCCACTGATTTACCTGTTCCTAAGGTTTGTTCTACACCTACATCTGTCCCACTAGGTAGGAAATCTCCTACCAAACTTTCTTCCCACAGGAGAAGAAGGTTTTATTCATCACTTGCCCATCATACAAATGTTCCCCAACAGGGGAGGCATCGTTCTGGTCTGAAGATTCCAACCTCTCACCAGACTCAGCAAACCCAGCATCTGCAGGGTTTCTGATCAATCATCATCAGATGCTTGTGACTCTTGGGGTTAGCATCTACAGTTGCTTCTTCTCAATGGAAGCAATCCACCGCTTCATTCTAACCCCTACACATGGATCCCTTTCCAAAAGATATCCATTTTTTCTATATTTCTATGAGCTGTCAGGATATCCATGCCTATAGGTTACAGGTTTCTCCTCTTTTTCCTGCTAAGAAAAGAGGTCAAAAGAGGTCTAACCACTATCAGATGATAGTTCCTGTGCCAGCATGTATTTTTCCTTTCTATAGACTTCCTACTTCGTAAGTCTTCTTCAGCTCCATTCTCTTCACCCTCTTACCAAGAACATAAGAACATAAGATATGCCATACTGGGTCAGACCAAGGTCCATCAAGCCCAGTATTCTGTTTCCAACAGTGGCCAATCTAGGTCATATGTACCTAGCAGTTTCCCCAAGAGACACAAGTTCCACAATGCTTGTACTGGGTCAAGCATTGATATCTTCAGTCACTTCTTAATAATGGTTTATGGACCTTTCCTCCAGGAACTTGTCCAAACCTTTTTTAAACACAGCTACACTAACAGCCTTTACTACATCCTCCGGTAACAAATTCCAGAGTTTGATTACACGTTGAGTGAAAAAATATTTTATTTTATTTTATTAGTCTTAAATAGTTTACCCTGTAGCTTCATTGCATGTCCCCTAGTCCTTCTATATTCTGATAACGTAAACAATTGATCTACGTTTACCCGTTCCACTCCGTTCATTAATTTATAGACTTCTATGATATCTCCCCTCAGCCGTCTCTTTTCCAGGTTAAAGAGCCCTAACCTTTTTAGCCTTTCTTCATAGGAGTATCCTTCCATCCCCTTTACCATTTTGGTGGCTCTTCTCTGAACCTTTTCTAAAATCGCTATATCCTTTTTAAGATACGGCGACCAGAATTGCACACAATATTCAAGGTGCGGTCTCACCATGGAACGATATAGAGGCATTATAATATATTTTGTTTTATTTTCCATTCCTTTCCTTATCATACCTAGCATTCTATTTGCTCTCTTGGCCGTCGCTGCACACTAGGCCGAGGGTTTTAACATGGTATCCACAATGGCGCCTAAATCTTTTTCCTGGGTGGTGGTTCCTAATGTGGAACCTTGCATCGTGTAACCATAGTTTGGGTTGTTCTTCCCTAGGTGCATAACCTTGCACTTGTCCACATTAAATTTCATCTGCCATTTTGATGCCCAGTCTTCCAATTTATCAAGATCCTCTTGCAATTTTTCCCAATTCTCTTGGGTTTTAACAACTTTAAATAGTTTTGTGTCATCTGCAAATTTGATAACCTCACTCGTTATTCCACTTTCCAGGTCATTTATGAATATGTCAAAAAGCAGCGGACCCAGCACAGATCCCTGGGGTACACCACTATTCACCTTTCTCCATTGGGAAAATTGGCCATTTAGCCCTACCCTCTGCTTTCTATCTTTTAACCAGTTCCTGATCCACAATAGTACACTGCCTCCTATCCCATGACTCTTTAGTTTTGCCAAAAGTCTCTAATGAGGGACCTTGTCAAAGGCTTTCTGAAAGTCCACAATATCAACTGACTCACCTTTGTCCACCTGTTTATTCACTCCTTCAAAAAAACATAACAGATTAGTAAGACAAGATTTTCCTTGTCTAAAGCCATGTTGGCTGTCTCCCATTAGGTTGTGACTATCTACATGCTGAGTAATTTTATTCTTTATGATGGTTTCTACCATTTTTCCTGTAAGAGGGAATTACTTACTGGGAGGCTTTTTCTTCAGCCTTTCTACTTTTCTCACTTTCCAGTGCGGAGTTTACATCCTCTGCTTAATCTTGCTTTGGGGCAGCTTATCAGACATGTCCAGAGTTTCCTACTCCTGTTCTGTCTGTTCTTTCTGTTTTTGAACAGTAAGATTCTTTCTGCTGTCTTGCTAACAGCTGCCTATGCAGGAGCTTCAATGTTTGGACCACTGGTTCTTGTCCACAAACAACCAGATTGTCCAACACTAACATTCTGTCTAGTCTTAGTAGTGACTCCAAGTCAGTGTTTCACCTCTCTTGGAGATCATCTCACTACAAGCTTTCTAGATTGTCTTCTATTCTACCATCTTCTTTTTCCTGACTTTGGCAGCATAGTTGGCAGAGATACTGGCTCTCTAACAGCCAGTTCTATCTCCTCATTCTCCTGCATCATGCTCTCTGCAATCTACAGAGAAGCTTTCCACTATGGGCCCTTGCTAGAGAGCATGGGCTTTTTTTTCTCCAACAGCTATCCTAGCTGCTTAGAAAAGGCTTTTCAGTCATGTCTCCCATGACTAGAAGGTTCTCCCTTCTTTTACTATCTCCTTTTTTGATATAAAGGACATAGGCCTTCTCTTACGTGAAAGCTCAAGGACTTGCCAGTTCCCTGCTTCGGTCCATAGTTTTCCCAATCGGGGATATGCTCATCCTCATGGTAAGAACGCATGATACCTTTGCCCTTAAACAGGTGTGGTGAGCAGCGCACTCCTGAGCCTATGGAGACAGAGGAAAATCCTGAGGTTCGGCAGGATTTACACCAAAATGACAGGGCAAGGAAAAAAGAGAGACTCTATTACACAGAGCTGAGCATGGAGACCAGCCCAGGGGAGGAGTCCTGCAGTTCCGATTGGGCACACCCAGCCCTGAGAAGGGGCGTGCCTAAGAGAGAACGTACTTTTAAACCAGAGCATGGCTCTGAGAAGGAGATTCAGGAGGGGGAGAAAAAGGAGTACGAGATTCCGAAGGAGGCTGAGACTCAGTATGAGTATGGGAAGAAGTTTAAGAAGAAGCAGCCCAGGAAGGAATACAGGAGGAAGAAACTAGAGGATGGTTGGAAAGCCAGAGGAGACTGTAATGATACTTGGGAACCTGGCATAAGAAGAAAACCTGCACAATTCTATTCAAGGGAAGTAAGCAGAAGTCCCACGGAGAGAGGACTTAGCCTGGAATTGGATAGCCATTGGAAGGCAACGCCTTGGGAGAGAAAGCCTTCAAGGCAAGCACAGTTGAAAGAGCAATCATTCTCTGAAGTGTCGTTTGTGCCGGAGAGCAACAAACAGAACAGCTGGAGAACCTTGGAGCCTTCTGAAGACAGAAGGGCTCTGCAAAAAGTGAGTAATTTGCCACACGCTTGCCAAGCTGAATGTAAAGATAATTCTCCTATCTATGAAACAATTGCCAAAGGGACCAGCAATTATTCTGATGCCTTTAACTTACAAGAAGAGAAGACAAACAGCCTAGAGCAGAAGGGAAGTTCTATAGCAGATAATAGTACCTTATCTCACAAGGAACAGGCTGAATTGCTTCTACAAAGCTTTAAACAATTCTTAGAGTTGCAAGCTAGACAACAGCTAATTTCACAAGAAGCTAGTAATGCCTTACAGCTTGAAGGAGTAACAGAGAGTAATACAGACTTACCAGGCTGTGAACAAATGGACTGTACGATTTGTTGTATAGATAAGTCAAGCTGAAGGAAATGCTTTTGCCGTCTGTGATCTGAGAGTTACAAAGCTGTTGTTTGCACTGCTGACAGAAGCTCTAATTATGTGCACATGTTTCCCCAGCACTGTGAGAGCAACAGTGGCTGTAAGAGGCTGCAGTAAGCCCAACTGGCCTCTGGAGGCAAAAGAGAGTAATTTGGCTGAAAAGTGAAAAGCAGCAGTATACCTTTGAGTTGCATTTATTCTGAGTTTTCTGTTAGCCTTTTTGAAGCACCTTTGTTTTGCCATGTGATGGAACATTTATCCTTTGCTTTAATAAAATACTTATTATCAAGAAACCCCACAACTACAGTTTCTTTAATTTCGGAGTGAGAAGAACTGAAACTACAACTCCCAGCATTCCTGGGGTAAAGGTTTTACTCTTCCCTCACGAAGCACAGCGGCTGCTCCTGCCTTTAACCCCTTAAGCCGGGCAGGGTCGCCGCACAGGTCAACATGGTATCTCATCTCTAGGCGTCTTCTGTCTACTTACCATGCTAGAGTCCTGGAAGACTCGGGACTTGCTAGCTGCACATTGACATTGTCCTTTGTTTTTCACGTAACAGTCCTGGTTATTTTTCACTAGCTAGCATCCTTGCAGATCATGACCAGGAGGAATAGATTCTCTATATGTCTTCTCAAGTAGGTTCCACCTCCTTGTTATTAGATGAATCTTTCCTCTCCACATATCCTATGTGATCACTGTACTGTAGGCATATCTCTGTCTGTTTAATTGCAGACACCCATATGTAGGCCTACATATCCATATTTATTTTTTGTGTGTATTTTATGCCCTGCCATATCTCACTATAGATATATCCTTATATGTCTGTCTATCTATCTATATATATTGTCAGACGGCTGCCTGGGTGAGAATGTTCACAGTCTTGGCAAGTGCATATATCAATATGATTTGCAAGGGATTGTGGGAAATGCAGTCCATTCACACCAGACACAGCCACTCACAATAATTAGTTGTGCTTGAGGGTAAAGCCAATAAGATATTTATTTATGGGGTTATTTCTCCCAACACAGATATGCTTGGTAGCACATAAAACAGGATACTTGCTTTCAGTGTTAAACTTGGAAAAACAAAATCAGGAAAACAACAGTTGAACTTGTCAGGCAATCAAAGCAAAAGAATAAAGACCTGGTTGGTAACAAACTGGTCTTTTCTGTAGGCTTTAGCTAATATTTTCTTAGCAGTGTTTCAAACAAGAAGCAAAACCCACAAAGAAGGGAAAAACTGTTCTTTTCAGGTTAACTTCTTATATCTTCACACATAGACTCAGAAGTGATTCCCTCAGAGCTCACAAGCAATTAGGTAAGGCACAATTGCTAGCAGTTATCCAGCTGAAACCCCTTAGCTGGCTTAATTTCTACTGCATGGCTCAAAATCCTATTCAGGAGCTTTTCTGAGTAGATTAAAGAACAAGTTTGTATTTCTTTGTGATGGTTGTTGTACTTTGTAACAGTAAATTACCAAAGGAGTTTAGACAGAGAGCAATCCATGTATTCACAGCCTGTATCAATAACCGCTCCCCCTTCTTCCACAATCATGGGTTCAATATCATGGATTGGCACAGAGGAATTTCTCAATGGAGCACTCTCAGGTGAATACTTGTTTCCCTGCTGTCTTTCAAGGTTATAGCTAGGGCATAGATCAGTGTTCATACCTGAGCTTCCTTTGCTGTTAGAGTTCCTCTCTAAATAGCCTGGCCAGTATGTAGTCCAGTTCTTATGTCCAGCCTTCCAATCCAGATCCCTGGACACTGGATCTCTCTTCATATACCTTCTGGCATGGGTCCTAGGGTCCCTTCCAAGTGCAGCCGTCTCCCTCACAGGTACCGTCTGGAGATTCCTAGCTCTGCAGCACCATTCCTCTGGCTTTCCCCAGTCCAATGGTATATGCTGGCCTTTTGAATGTCTCCCAGTATACGTACTGCTCTGGACTCATTTAGACCTCCCAAATGCTTTTCTCTTCTTTCTTCCAAAGGGTTTCTTGCCCTTTCTGTCCGTCCGCTCTGGCTTCTGCTTCTGATGAAAATGTCCAAGATGAGGATCTCCCAGATGAAACTGAGGATAATTCTCTGTAGAATAGACTCTATCTTTATTCTGCTTTGATGAGTGCTCCACCCTAGCACAGCGCAGCTGTGCTGAGTCAGGCCCTGCCCTTTGAGATGAGTGCTTGGGGATTATCTCATAGCCCTCCTGATTGAACACACGTATCCCCACTTCAGCTCCTCTAATGGCTGTTGGAAACCTGGTGCATTCTGGGACTGGTAGTCTTTTATGGGAAAATTCTGTTTTCTTATTTCTACCAGAACTGACAGGTTGCTTGTTCAGAGTCACTTCACCTTTACTATAGCTCCTTCCTGAGCTATGATAAGCTTCTTTATCACAATATATATACGTATCTGTTGAGATATTTTATTATAGATAGATATGTATCCACATACTTATCTATCTCACTGTCTATCCTCATATAGCCATATGATTCTGACAGAGGGGCTTTACCCATACCTATGCTATCTAGCAGGTTTGGGGTTCTACACACACAACCACTCCTGTGGTAGTCAACAATTTTTATACCATAACCTAACGGCTTAGGTACCTCTGAAGCTCTCTGTCCCCAATATCTCTCCTAGCTTACCCCAGTTAGGAGAGACATTGTGGATCTTCAGTTAATCACAGGCTTTAACGCCTCAGGCATTTGTCCTCTCTTTTTGGGATACAAGGAGTTTCCACACCCTTTCTCCCCACAAGGACTGTGCCTGTTTGTCCCAATCGGTTAGCCTTCTCTTTTGCTCTGTGATGGAGAAGGTCCCTCTGACCCTTTAGAGAGAGATAAAACACAGGATCCAGCTCTAGGCTGGGAAAGAAAACAAGTACACATGGCTCCTGGTTTCCCAGGCAACCATAAACAGAGCAGGTCAGAAAAAGGGAAAACACGCCCCTGCTGTAGTTCAGTGAAGCAGTCACGAGTTAAGCCAGAACACCTGTTGGTGGGAGGAGCCAGGGTTAACCCAGGAAACCAGAGATTTAAGGGAAGCTCATTAGGAGGAGAAAGGAGACAGCTGGGGAGGACACAGCTGGGAGGAACACAGCTGGGAGGAGCACAGCCGGTAGCTCAGAGGAGAGCTCAGCCAAGAGCAGCATGGCTGAGAACACAGCTCTTAGAACCGTCACGAGAAACAGAGGATTGCCTTAGGAATGAAGACTCAGAGGAATCTATGGTAATTGAGGATTCTCTGACCTTTGATTCAGAAGAGGAAGTCAGCAGAGGAAACAAGCAGAGAGTTGGTGCAAAGGAGCCAGCTACAAGTAACCCAGGGTTTCAGCCCCCCTAATTAACATAGGGGTGTGAGCCCCCTTACTTCACATAGGGGTGTGAGCCCCCCTACTTCACATAGGGGTTTCAGCCCCCCTACTTCACATAGGGGGGCTGAACCCAGCAGAGAGCTTGTAGTTTAAATTTAATAGTCACTCAGGGCCAAGTAACAGCAAAGTACTTTTAGTTTAAGTTTAACACACAGAAGAGAGCTTTCTGGTTACATTTGGAACCCAGCAGAGAGCTTGTAGTGTACATTTAATAGTCACTCAGGGCCTAGCATCAGAAAAGTACTTTTAGTTTTAAAACACATAAGAGAGCTTCTGGTTAAATTTAGAACCCAGCAGAGAGCTTGTAGTTTAAATTTCATAAGAAGTTAGAGCCTAGCAGCAGCTAAGAGCTATAATTTAAATCAAATCAGAATTTAGCTTACCTCAGCAGCACAAGACAGGGTACTGTGTAGCAGCCCTCTTTTAATAAGTGTTATTTCCCTCCCCTCATCCACCCACCCCTGGGATAATCATAGCTTTATAGGTACTTACACATCTTAAAAGACAGGAGGTGCTTTCAGGTGAAGCTCATTACCCAAATCAGTCATACACTAAGGACCTGAGATTAATTAAGCTTCAGGTGAGCAAGGTATATTAAACGTATTAGGTACAGTTTTATTGGTAAAAATACCCATAGCAACCCCTAGTAAGTAAGAACTTAAAGATCTAGACGCAAACTTAAAACTAAGATGCAGACAGCAGTCCAGCAGCGGGATGGGGGCTTTCCAGTCTTTTGCATTGAGTGTCACATGTATGATTTTCTCCCAGTTGGTGAGAGGTCTTACGTGTGCACTAGGTGCAAGGAGCTCTTTGCTCTCAGGGAACAAGTCTGTTCTCTAGAGGCTAAAGTAGCTGACTTAGAAAACATAAGACAGACAGAGAGGTACATAGACGAGACCTACAGGGATATAGTCCTGAAGTCCCACCTCCAGTCTGGCAGCACCCCTGTTGCCATGGAGGAGAGAGGTCACGTGACAGGAGAGCATCACCCTGGTGTGGCAGGAAGTGATCCTGTAACTAGGACCTGTCCTCCAGGTGATGTAAAAACCCTCTCGCACCGAGGAAGTTTCTCCAGGGCCATGTGCCCATGAGGGAAGGGTTAGGACAGCCGTTATAGTTGGTGATTCGATCATTAGGCATGTAGATAGCTGGGTGGCTGGTGGACGTGAGGATCGCCTGGTAACATGCCTGCCTGGTGCGAAGGTAGCGGACCTCATGCGCCACCTAGATAAGGTCTTAGATAGTGCTGGGGAGGAGTCTGCTGTCTTGGTACATGTCGGTACCAATGACATAGGAAAATGTGGTAGGGAGGTTCTGGAGGCAAAATTTAGGCTTTTAGGTAGGAAGTTGAAATCCAGAACTTCCATGGTAGCATTCTCTGAAATGCTTCCTGTTCCACGCGCAGGACCCAAAAGGCAGGCAGAGCTCCGGAGTCTCAATGCGTGGATGAGACAATGGTGCAGAGATGAGGGTTTTGGATTTGTTAGGAACTGGGGAACATTCTGGGGAAAGGAGGGGCTCTTATGAAGGGATGGGCTTCACCTTAACCGGGATGGAACCAGGCTGCTGGCATTAACCTTTAAAAAGGAGATAGAGCAGCTTTTAAACTAGATATTAGGGGAAAGCCGACAGTCGCCCAAGAGCGGATGGTTCGGAAGAATGTATCCTTGAAGGATACTACCAAAAGCAGAGAGGTTCCACAAAAGAGTAAAGTAGCCCAAATTCCCTCAAGTATGGAGCAGACAGAGCTTAAAGATCCCAATTTACCCATGTCTAACAATAGCCAAATTAACATGAATAAAATACATTCTCTAAAATGCTTGTATGCAAATGCTAGAAGTCTAAAGAATAAGATGGGAGAGTTAGAATATATAGCACTAAATGAAAGGTTAGATATGATTGGAATATCAGAGACATGGTGGAAGGAGGACAACCAGTGGGACACTGTGATACCTGGGTACAAACTATATCGTAATGATAGAGCTGATCAAATTGGTGGAGGGGTTGCGCTCTATGTTAGAGAGGGCATTGACTCAGAAAGGATTAAAGTTTTGCAGGAAACAAAATCTGCTGTAGAATCTATATGGATTTAAATTCCATATAAAAGGGGGAAGGCAATTGCAGTGGGGGTGTACTATCGAGCACCTGGCCAGAATGACCAAATGGAGGATGAAATGCTCAAAGAAATCAAGGAAGCTAACAAAAGTTACAGCGCAGTAATAATAATGGGTGATTTCAATTACCCCGGTATCGACTGGGTCAGTGTCACGTCAGGACATGCTAGGGAGATAAAGTTCCTAGATGAAATAAATGACTGCTTCTTGGAGCAGCTGGTTCATGAACTGACCAGAGGGAAGCCATATTAGACCAAGGCCTTAGTGGAACACCAGATCTAGTGCAAGAGATAAGGGTGTTGGGGCCACTTGGCAATAATGATCATAGCATGATCGCCTTTGATTTAATTAGTGGAGGAGGGGATAGTAAGGAAATCCACAGTACTACCTTTTAACTTTCAAAAGGGAGACTATGATAAAATGAGGAAAACAGTTAAGAAAAAACTAAAAGGAGCAGTTGCAAAGGTTAAAGACGTACATCAAGCTTGGGTGTTGTTGAAAAATACTATCTTGGAAGCCCAGACCAGCTGTATTCCACGCTTTAAGAAAAGTGGAAGGAAGTCCAAAGAATTGCCAGCATGGTTTAAAGGTGAGGTCAGAGAGGCTGTTGTTGCCAAAAAAGCATCTTTCAGGAAATGGAAAAAAGAGCCAAACGACGAAACCTGGAAACAGCACAAGCACTGGCAAGTCAAATGCAAGGCATTGATAAGGCAGGCAAAGAGAGAATTTGAGAAAAAGCTTGCTGCGGAAGCAAAAACGCAAAATAAAGACCTTTTCAAGTACATTCGTAGCAAAAAACCTGTGAGAGAGTCAGTTGGTCCATTAGATGATAAAGGGGTTAAAGGAGCACTAAGAGGCGACAAGGCGATAGCGGAGAGACTGAATGAATTCTTTGCTTTGGTCTTTACTGAGGAAGATGTAGGGATGTTACCCATGGCTGAAGTGGTATTCAAAGGTGCGGAAGAATTGAAGAAAATATTGATACATACAGCTCCATTAATCTCGTGCCGCCGACGGCGGGAAGGACTCCATCGCTGGACTCCCGGTGAGAGGGGCCAGACCATCTGCCTGCCTCCGGCCCAATCCGGGCTGTGGGAGGGGAGCAGCAGCTCCATTAATCTCGTGCCGCCGACGGCGGGAAGGACTCCATCGCTGGACTCCCGGTGAGAGGGGCCAGACCATCTGCCTGCCTCCGGCCCAATCCGGGCTGTGGGAGGGGAGCAGCAGCTCCATTAATCTCGTGCCGCCGACAGGCGGGCCCGCGCCTGTCGGGTCCGCGCCTGAGGGCCTCGCCAGAGGGTCCTTTGGCGTGGCCCTTAGGCGGGGCACCATATAGAATAGAAACGGAGCCCACATATAATGCCTGACCAGGTTTATTGTTGTATTGCATACCGTATACCTATGTAGGTCTCTCACTAGAGTATAGGCTAGAGTCAGTCAGTCACCCTGCAACATTGTATACTATTCCTAGTTACTCTGTCTCCGAATGCTATGCATCCTGTTCAATAGTGTTTACCAAATAGATACTATTCCAGTATTGCTCTAGCTATTCAATTAAATGATCACTTATTCTGCCTTTTTGTGTAGATATATATTTCAAACACTTCCTATTGCACACAGATTATCTAGTACCATTACACTAGCTCACGCCTTACCTTCACCATGCTACCAAATTTTGCAACCTCATACCCCTTTACCCTTCCCCTCTGTTATATGTTAATAGCTTTAACTTATGATACTCTAGCCTTTACTTCACTCCACAACACTATTCCAATCTTTCACAGACCAGGGAATAGACCTTTTGGCATCCCCAACCATCAAACTGAACCACCACGGCGCCCACCTGGCCCACATGTGATCTATGTTGCCCTACAGCAGCACAACCCTCCTCAGAGCACACAGCCTCTCCATCCCTCTAACCTCAAATGCGCACTAATAAATGCTCGATCAATACGGAAAAAATGGCCAGCCCTAATAGATATTCTCTCAGCTCATAACCTCGATATCTTATGTGTCACTGAGACCTGGCTATCTGCCTCTGATTCTGTGCTCCTCCATCAGATTGTTCCCCCCAACTTCATAGTTCACTCATGTCACAGAACTGACCGCCGTGGCGGAGGGGTACTCATCTTATCCAAATCGGACCTTAGGTTCCAGCTTGTAGCCTCAAACAGCACACCGACCCTTGACTTTGTGACCATCACAAATAAGCAGGTCACTATCAATTTACTTTATAGAGCACCATCCTCCTCACCAGACGATTTAGCCACAATCATTGATCTGGCCTGTAACTCTACAAACCACACTCCACAAATTGGGTTCTAGGCGATCTTAACCTCCCAACCATTCAAGACAGCCACACTAATGCCTTTATTGATGCTCTCAATGAACTAGGCTATGTTCAGTTGGTCGACTCTCCTACTCATACAAAAGGTAACACACTGGACCTTATCTTTGCACCACAATCAGCTCTTACCCATTGGCACAATTCCTACCTAAATTCAATCACAGTACCATGGTCTGATCATGTCCTAATCCTGTTTCAGATGCCTATTCTCTCTAGATCTTCCAAGACATTACCAGCAGATGCACCCTCCCCAGAACACTTTAGACGCTTTCACCCTTTTAACAGAGAAGACATCCTAAAGAAGACCCAGAACCTACTTTGCCCTCCTGAAAAAAGCCTTGATGACATGGTCGATTCTTGGAACTCCTGCCTAGATGCTGTGATCCACTCTACTACCTCAATCAAAGCACCCCATAAGAAAAAGAATGCGCCATGGTACTCCCCAGAGCTAAGAAAATCACTCCTCCTCCTCAGACAACTAGAAAGACGATGGCGACGATCAAGATCAAACGAAAATCACGATGCATTCAAAACACAATTAGCAAGACATCGCTCATCCGTATCTTCCAGTATGAAAAAATATTACGCAGGCAGACTACAGCGCTCCCTCAACAAACCTCACGAGCTCTTCCACATTGTGAAAACCTTAGCAAAGGAACCTTCTCAGGGTGCTCCACCCCACCTAGATCCTCAGGAATATGCCAACTACTTACGAAGCAAAAGTAATCAGCCTGATCCAACCTCTATCCCCCCCACTTCAGCCAACACTCCCTACACTGTCCCTCTACCCTCACCTAGCCAACTCTCATGTGGGACTCAACACACTCTTTCGTCCTTCACCACCCCAAATGACAGAGTCATTCAAGACACCATCTTAAAAATAAACCCCACAACATCACCTTCCGACCCTTGTCCAGCTTCCTGGATAAAGTCACTTCGGGCTGATCTCAGCCCATTTCTAGCTAAAATGATAGATGTATCGTTCTCTACAGGGACATTCCCTCACACTCTGAAGCAGACCTCCATCAGACCTCTCCTAAAAAACAGCAGGTTGGACCCCTCCTTGATGGAATCCTATAGACCCATCTCCAGCATTCCTCTCCTTTCGAAAATCATCGAAAAGATTACTCAACGTCAACTACAAGATTATCTTGACTCCAATGCACCCTTGCACCCATGTCAGCATGGATTTCGTGAATCACACGGTGTGGAAACCCTACTGACTTCCCTGTTCAATACTCTAACCATAGGCCTAAACAACATCAGACAAGGTTTTGCTTTAATCTTCATGGACATTGCCGCGGCGTTTGATACTGTTGATCATGATGTTCTCCTATCACGTCTTAGAGAGAAGGGAGTTCATGGATCAGCCCTCTCTTGGTGTTCTTCATACCTCAGAGACCGTTGGCAACATGTTCGTTCTGGATCTTCAACCTCTGACCCCTTCCAGCAAACCAAAGGTGTGCCACAAGGTTCCTCCCTCTCCGCCTTACTTTTCAACGTTTATATGCAGCCTATCTGTGACCTCATCCACTCTTTTAACATCAACTGCCTAGTCTATGCTGATGATGTCCTTATGTATATGCCATTCTCAACAGAACTCCTTGACCTCTCCCCACTAATCAAGTGCTTTGACGCGGTCACAGACTGGTTAAAATCACAAATGCTTAAGATAAATTTTAAAAAGACAGAAGTCCTCTTCGTGACCAGAAACCCTGCATTCACCTCACCAGGGTCCATCAAGGTGCGTGACGCCGAGCTCCTCTGCAAGACTACAGTTAGATACCTAGGGGTTACGCTCGACCAACATCTCAATATGAAGGCTCATATCAGCAACGTAGCGAAATCTGTCTATCATAAAATCCGGACCCTTCGTCATCTGCGTCAACTGCTAGAACCAGATGACTTTCGATCAGTCTTTCAGGCCTTAATAATGCCCCACCTTGACTACGCCAATGCTATCCTACATGGCCTACCAATGAGCACGATCAACCCCTTACAATTGGCCATGAACTCAGCTGCAAGAATCCTTTATGGAGCCTCCAAGAGAACCCACATCACTCCTATACTGAAACAGCTACATTGGCTCCCTATGCAGTCCAGGATCTCTTTTAAGATCCTAACTATGACTCACAAAGCAATCAATAACAACTCTGCATCTTCTATCACCGGCCTGATTTCAATTACACCCCCTAATCGAGCAAGGAGATCAACTGCCTCCAACTCCCTTGTACTACCTAAGGCAATCACAAAGTGCTCTCAAGTCACCAGATCCAGAGCCTTCTCTTACTTTGCACCATCATGTTGGAATGCCCTACCGACAGGCATCAGAACCATCAGTGACCTCTCCCAATTCAGGAAGGCACTGAAGCATCACCTGTTCCTGCAGCACTACAATGTTTCAGACACCTTCTCATACCAACCTACCTCTACACCCCAGGCCAACACATTAAACTCATGCACTCCATAGTCTTAACGCGCAGAGCTGCAATCTCACCTTGCTTCTCCTCTCATTAAGAAACATTAGCTGCATTTAGCTGCTTTGTACATAGTTGCTTTTTGTACATAGTTTTATTATGTTCTCTATCTATGAAACCTGTTTAATGTATACCCAGTTCATTGTCCTGTTCATTGTAAGCACTGATCAATTTTTGTGACGTGTAGTTTCTGTTCATTGTAAACCGCACTGATGTCAAATAGCGCGGTATAAAAGAAACTGTAAATAAATAAATAAATAAAATAAAGATGTCTTACAACTATTAGATAAACTGAAGAGTAGCAAATCACCTGGGCCGGATGGTATACATCCAAGGGTGTTGAAAGAACTGAAATATGAGATTGCAGACCTGCTATCAGTAATATGTGAACTATCATTAAAATCATCTCTAATACCTGAAGATTGGAGGATCACCAATGTAACACCAATTTTTAAAAAGGGTTCCAGGGATGATCCGGGAAACTACAGACCGGTGAGCCTGACGTCAGTACCAGGAAAAATGGTAGAAACCATCATAAAGAATAAAATTACTCAGCATGTAGATAGTCACAACCTAATGGGAGACAGCCAACATGGCTTTAGACAAGGAAGATCTTGTCTTACTAATCTGTTATGTTTTTTTGAAGGAGTGAATAAACTGGTGGACAAAGGTGAGTCGGTTGATATTGTGTATCTGGACTTTCAGAAAGCCTTTGACAATGTCCCTCATCAGAGACTTTTGGCAAAACTAAAGAGTCATGGGATAGGAGGCAGTGTACTATTGTGGATCAGGAACTGGTTAAAAGATAGAAAGCAGAGGGTAGGGCTAAATGGCCAATTTTCCCAATGGAGAAAGGTGAATAGTGGTGTACCCCAGGGATCTGTGCTGGATCCGCTGCTTTTTGACATATTCATAAATGACCTGAAAAGTGGAATAACGAGTGAGGTTATCAAATTTGCAGATGACACAAAACTATTTAAAGTTGTTAAAACCCAAGAGGATTGTGAAACATTGCAAGGTTGGGGCTCTTTAACCTGGAAAAGAGATGGCTGAGGGGAGATATGATAGAAGTCCATAAATTAATGAACGGAGTGGAACGGGTAAACGTAGATCGATTGTTTACCTTATCAGAATATAGAAAGACTAGGGGACATGCAATGAAGCTACAGGGTAAACTATTTAAGACTAATAAAAGAAAATATTTTTTCACTCAACGTGTAATCAAACTCTGGAATTTGTTACCGGAGGATGTAGTAAAGGCTGTTAGTGTAGCTGGGTTTAAAAAAGGTTTGGACAAGTTCCTGATGGAAAGGCCCATAAACCATTATTAAGAAGGGACCCAGGATATCAATGCTTGAACCAATACAAGCATTGTGGAACCTGTGTCCCTTGGGGAAACTGCTAGGTACGTATGACCTAGATTGGCCACTGTTGGAAACAGAATACTGGGCTTGATGGACCTTGGTCTGACCCAGTATGGCATATCTTATGTTCTTATGTTCTAAGAGGATCTTGATAAATTGGAAGACTGGGCATCAAAATGGCAGATGAAATTTAATGTGGACAAGTGCAAGGTTATGCACCTAGGGAAGAACAACCCAAACTATGGTTACATGATGCAAGGTTCCACATTAGGAACCACCACCCAGGAAAAAGATTTAGGCGTCATTGTGGATACCATGTTAAAGCCCTCGGCCCAGTGTGCAGCGGCGGGCAAGAGAGCAAATAGAATGCTAGGTATGATAAGGAAAGGAATGGAAAATAAAACAAAATATATTATAATGCCTCTATATCGTTCCATGGTGAGACCACACCTTGAATATTGTGTGCAATTCTGGTCGCCGTATCTTAAAAAGGATATAGAGATTTTAGAAAAGGTTCAGAGAAGAGCCACCAAAATGGTAAAGGGGATGGAAGGATACTCCTATGAAGAAAGGCTAAAAAGGTTAGGGCTCTTTAACCTGGAAAAGAGACGGCTGAGGGGAGATATGATAGAAGTCTATAAATTAATGAACGGAGTGGAATGGGTAAACGTAGATCGATTGTTTACGTTATCAGAATATAGAAAGACTAGGGGACATGCAATGAAGCTACAGGGTAAACTATTTAAGACTAATAAAATAAAATATTTTTTCACTCAACGTGTAATCAAACTCTGGAATTTGTTACCGGAGGATGTAGTAAAGGCTGTTAGTGTAGCTGGGTTTAAAAAAGGTTTGGACAAGTTCCTGGAGGAAAGGTCCATAAACCATTATTAAGAAGTGACCGAAGATATCAATGCTTGACCCAGTACAAGCATTGCAGAACCAGTGTCTTTTGGGGAAACTGCTAGGTACATATGACCTAGATTGGCCACTGTTGGAAACAGAATACTGGGCTTGATGGACCTTGGTCTGACCCAGTATGGCATATCTTATGTTCTTATGTTCTTATGGGTTTGGTGCTGGAAGTAAAAGGCAACCAAAAGGGAAACGTACTGGGAAGGCAGACTTGTATGCACAGAGAAACTCCAAGGCTTATGTTTGCAGCTGATCCTAGAGGACAAAAGGACACTCTCATAAGGAAACCAAGAGGTAGGATAAGTGACCGGTATAAACGGGAAGCTGTTTTTAAGTGCTCTGATATCAGCCCAGAAGGGTGGGGCTCCACATGCTGGGAATACTGTGGCAATTCACAACCGTGTATATCAAAAGGCTGTGAGGAAAAATGCAATGCTGAAAAGATAGACGTGTGTTTGGAAACACCCTGTAGCAACTGGCAAACATTTCCAGGTAGGGTTCAGATTGAAGCAATGGACACTGAACCACCTTTAGAAGGTCAGCCTAGTGAACCAATGGTTTGTACGATATCTGTATCTGAAAAGATAAGTCCTGTGAAATAGAATTAAGCTGTGCAGAGAAAGAGAGAGTGCTGCAGGTAGCAGCTGACAAGAAAAGCACAAAAGGGTTTTGAAATAGAAAAGTGTTTTTCATTTGGATTACAGAGATGCTGAGATAAGAAGCTTTAATTTCTCTTTATATAATTTAGTGCCAGAAGTGTATGGCCAATGTTCCTTTTGTTCTGCATGTGAAACCACTTGGGAAGGGGAATTAAAAATCCTGTTTTGCCTGAAACCCTCGAGTCCACAACTCTCTTTATTTGGGATAGTGAAAAACTTCAACTCCCAGAAGGCAGTGCTTTCCCCAAGCACCAGTAACTTCCTGAATAGAGACTCAGGCCGTCCATCTCCACAAGCTCAAGCTGTGGAGGTAACAGTGATGCGACAGCTCCTAAGAGTGACTCACTCTGCCACCCAAAGAGCTAGGGTTTTTGTCATAAAACCTTCCGCTGAAGGCCCACTGTTTTTGGACTACCCCAGTTTCACTACTGGGGTTACCTATTACCTTTCAAGATTCTGACCTCCACTGGTTTTCCTACAGGATTATTACCTCCACTTACAGTGAGGTCCTCTTCAAGGTTCCTCTACTAGGTTTCCCAGTAGATCCATGAACCTCCATGCTTCTGTGAAATCCTGTCAGGGGAGGTCCATATTGCAATATCCTTTGCAATATTATTGATGACCATCATCATCCACACATGGACGGACTCCTTCTCTGCAGTCCTATGCTAGGTTAGCTGTTCCACAGCATCCTTCTTTCTTCAACTCCTACCCTCCATCCTCAGGATGCCTGGTGTTCTGGGAGATAGCATGTCCAGCCTATGACATGCTGGGACTCCAGGCATCTCAGCTTGGGAGTCCCCATTATGTGAAGACTCATTCCTGCTTGTTCCTGGAGATAGCACAGTTACTTACCTGTAACAGGTGATCTCTGGGAACAGCAGGAATAAGTCTTCACAACCCTCCCACCTCCCCAGGAGTTGTATCTCTATCTATCTTTCCTTTCCTCTCTCTCGCTCTTTGTCTCAGCTTTAAAACTTAACTGAGGAGAGGCAGTTGGGAAAGGCGGGAAGGCAGCACGCAGGCGTGCTGGGATGCTTCCAAAAGCTCTTGATTGGACGCTGGGAAGCGTTCCCGCGCAGACTCTGTCGGTACCGACGTACCCATATGTGAAGACTTATTCCTGCTGTTCCCAGAGATCACCTGTTACAGGTAAGTAACTGTGCTTTCTAGTCCCACAGGTGCTCCTTGTGGTCTTGGGCAAGCCACTTAACCCTCCATAGCCCATGTTCCCTGTAAAATAGTTATCTCCAAGTTATAATGCCCTGTTCAATGTAATTTCAGTTTGTTCAATGTAAACCGCACTGATGCAGAATAGCGCGGTATATAAGAGAATGAAAATAAATAAATAAAAAAATCTACCCGCTGTGGATTGAAGTATTCCTTTTGCAAATCTGGAAAGAAGTAAAAAAATTGTGGTTGCCTTCCAAGATTCGTTGCTTAGACAAATGGTTATGGAACTGACCAGGGAAAGTTCGATACTGTATTTAGTACTTGCCAACGGAGATAGCTTATCAAATGTTTGGGTGGGTGTAGTTTGAGATAAAAACCAAGGCAGAGTCCAATCACAGCAAGCTCAAAGTCCTAGACTTCAGAATCGCTGACTTCAGTAAAATGGCCAAGTGCCTGAAGGAGAAGTTGGCAAGGTGGGAAGAGGATGGTGGGTGTGGAATTGCAGTGGGCTATTTATTTATTTTATTTATCAAGTGTTATATACCACCTTTTCCTTCAATCATAGTGGTTACATAATAGGGTGGGTACAAGGTAGGACATTTAAGGGAGGGTAGAGGAAAACAATGCAAAACAATAAAAACAATGCTATAGGTTGATAGAGGTATGGGTGTTATTGGTTAATGGAGACATAGTGCTCGGCGAAGAGTAGTGTCTTAAGCCAAACTAAAGGATGCAATAAAAGGGGCAATAGACACATATGTAAGGAAAGTAAATAAAAACAAGAAGAAAAGGAAATCTATTTGGTTCTGCAAAGAAGTGGCTGCACAAATAAAGGCAAAAAACACAGCTTTTACAAAATTCAGAAGGTTGCAAACAGAGAAACACAGAAAAGAATCCAGGATAAAGCTAAAAGACAAAAAGAGAAATAAGGATAGCAAAATCAAAGTCAGAAGTAAAGGTGGCTAAAGATCTAGAGCGTGATGGCAAAACCTTTTCAGGTATATTCAGGAAAAGAGGAAACATAGAAACATAGAAATATGACGACAGAAAAAGACCACATGGCCTATCTAGTCTGTCCTTCCATATCAACAACTACAACAGTCCCCTTTTTTCTTTAGAGATCCTCTGTGTTTGTCCCACATGCTTTTTTGAATTCAGTTACTGTCCTCATCTCTACCACCTCCACTGGGAGACTATTCCACGGATCCACCACTCTTTCCATAAAGAAATATTTCCGCAAATCACTCCTGAATCTATCCCCCTTCACCCTCATCCCATGTCCCCTCATAGCAGAACTTGCTTTCAATTGAAAGAGGCTCTATCCCTGAACATTTATGCCACGGAGGTATTTAAACATCTCAATCATATCACCTCTATCCCACATTTCCTCTAAGGTGTACATATTAAGATCCTGAAGTCTGTCCTCATATGCTTTATAATGAAGACCACTAACCATTGTAGTAGCCACCCTCTGCACCGACTCCATCCTGTTCACATCCTTTTGAAGATGCGGTCTCCAGACTGCACACTATACTCCAAATGAGGTCGCACCAAAGACTTATACAGAGGCACTATCACCTCCTTTTTTCTGCTAGCCATTCCTCTCTGTATGCACCCAAGCATCCTTCTAGCTTTTGCCGTAGCCTTTTCTACCTGTTTAGCTACTTTAAGATCATCAGACACAACCACGCCCAGGTCCCGCTCTTCTTTAGTGGACAAAAGTACTTCACCCCCTATACTATATTGCTCCCTTGGATTGCTGCAGCCCAAATGCATGCCCTTACATTTTTTAACATTAAATCCAAGCTGCCAGATTCTAGACCATTGTTCAAGCTTAGTTAGATCCCTCCTCATGTTATCTACACCTTCCTGGGTGTCTACGCTATTGCAGATTTTGGTGGTATCCGCAAAGAGGCAAACCTTACCCGACAGCCCTTCCGCTATATCACTAACAAAGATGTTAAGAAGAATCAGACCAAGGACAGATCCCTGGGGCACACCACTGGTAACATCCTTCTCCTCAGATCAGAGGTGGAATTTCAAGACTCAAAAGTGCCGAGAATAGATTCATGGAAAGTGATATTGAAAAAAGAAAAATGTTAAACAAAATTTTTACTGAAGAAAATCTTGGAGAAGGAGCACCTGTGATTGACATATATACAGAATGGAATGGAGTAGATACTACACCATTCACAGAAGGTGATGTGTTTGAACAGCTTGCAAAACTGAAAGTGGACAAGGCCATAGGACCAGATGAGATACATCCCAGGATACTGAAAGAGCTCAGAGAGGTTCTTGCAGGACCTTTAAAGGATGTTTTTAATAGATCCTTGGAGACAGGAGAGGTTCCATAGGACTGGAGAAGGGCTGATGTGGTACCTCTTCACAAAAGCAGTAATAGGGAAGAAGTAACAAACTGCAGGCCAGTAAGCCTTACCTCAGTGGTGGGAAATGTAATGGAGGCATTCCTGAAAGAGAAAATTAGTGGACTTTCTCGAAATCAATAGGTTGCATGATCTGAGGCAACATGGTTTTACCAAAGAACGATCATACCAAAATAATCTGATTGAATTCTTTGACTGGGTGACCAGAGAACTAGATCAAGGGCATGAGATGGATGTGATATACCTAGATTTCAGCAAAACCTTTGATACTGTTTCTCATAGGAGGCTTATCAAGAAACTGAACAGCCTGGGAATGGGTCCCAAGGTGGTGAACTGGATCAGAAATTGGGTGACTGACAGATGATAGAAGGTGATGGTAAACAGAACTCGGATGAAAGGAAGGTGACTAGTGGTGTGCCCCAGGGATTGGTCCTGGGACCGGTACTGTTCTATATATTTGTGAGTGATATTGCTGAAGGATTGAATGGAAAAGTCTGTCTTTTTGCAGATGACACAGAAATGTGCAACAGAATGGACTCCCCTGAGAGAGTGGATATCATGAGGAAAGATCTACAAAAGCTGAAAGAATGGTCTAATGCTTGGCAGTTAAGATTTAATGTGAAGAAGTACATTGTCATGCACTTGGGAAGCAGAAATCCAAGGGAATTGTATGCGAGGGGGCAAAGGTTTGGTGTGCAAGGCACAGGAGAAGGACCTTGGAACAATTGTTTCTGAGGATCCCAAGGTGGCGAAACAGTGCGACAAGGTGGTGGCCAAAACATACAGAGAAGAATTACCAGCAGAAAGGAGGCAGTACTAATGCCACTGTAAGTCGCTGGTGAAGCCTCACTTGGAACATTGTGTTCAGTTCTGGAGACCATATCTCACAAAGGATATAAAAAGACTGGAAACTGTTCAGAGGAAGGCGACCAAAGTGATTTGGTGCCTGTGCCAGAAGACGTATGAGAAGAGACTTGAATACCTAAATATTTATTTATTTATTTTATTTTATTTATTTATTTACATTCTCTTATATACCGCGCTATTCTGCATCAGTGCGGTTTACATTGAACAAACTGAAATTACATTGAACAGGGCATTATAACTTGGAGATAACTATTTTACAGGGAACATGGGCTATGGAGGGTTAAGTGGTTTGCCCAAGACCACAAGGAGTACCTGTGGGACTAGAAACCCCAGTCCTTCCGGCCCAAGGTTGCTGTCCTCTAGTGGGATTTGAACCCCTGACCTTCCGGCCTGAAGTACCTTGCCCCAACCACTATGCCACTCCTCCAATATATATACGCCAGAGGAGAGGAGGGATGGGAGATATGATACAGACCTTTAAATACTTGAGTATTAATGAACAAGCAAACCTTTTTCGAAGACGGGAATGCTGTAAAACTAGAGGGCATAACATGAAGCTGCAAGGGATAAACTGAAAGGCAACGTCAGGAAGTACATTTTCACTGAAATGGTGTTGGATGCTTGGAATGCCCTCCCAATGGAAGTGGTGGGGCAAATATAGTGACAGAATTCAAAATGGCATGGGACAGACACAATGAATCCCTTTATAGCAACAGGATACAATCAAAATAAACTTAACTATCTCTTATATCTCAACAAATAGGGGTGACCTGCATGTAATGGTGGGTACACCCCTAAACAAAGGCATGGGGGGGGTTGACCTGCACGGAACGGCAGGTGCACCTACTCTTGCCACCTTGCTGGGCAGATTAGATGGACCAAGCTGGTCTTTATCTGCCGTCATATATTATGTTAGTATGTTATGATGACCTTCTTTCTGACTGGAGGCAGAGTGGGGGATTTTTCACATTCTCATCTACAGCCTCTGAAGGGTACAGTGCACAGGCATTGTCGTTTCCTCCGTAGGGGATTGGAATATTGGAGAATATCCCACTCTTCAGCTCTGGCTGTTCTCATTTTCCAACTGAAACAGAATGGACTTGGTCAGTTCCTTCACAAAATCATGGAAAGAGGGGTAGGATCTGAGGAAACTCTATGGATCTCTCTGAGAAGTACGTTTTATACTCAGAATCCCAGGAGCACTTCATTGCAGATACAGAGAGGTATTTGAATTATATATAAGTCTCTGCCTTGACCAACCTCAGCTTCTCACAGGAGGTGGATCCTCTGATGCTGAAGGGTTTGATCTCTTCTCTCCCCCGATGCATTCAAGACTGATATCAGCCAGGCAGGAACTGGTTTGGAGGCCCTTCAAGATCTATCAGTTCCTCTCCTGTGGCATGACAGGTGATGAGTCTTGAGAAAAGGCTCTATGCACTATTTATGATGCTGTCGAAGCAGCAGTTTTGCATAGGCAAAAATACATAGTCATCATCTCCTCAAAACATTTCATGAGACACTCCTTGAGGACTGGCATTAAGAAAGGCATGGAACCTACAGCCAGTCTCCAAAATCTGATGGAAATGATCATCAGGTTGATTTTTGCTTCATGGAGTCTGCAATGGCCCCTCCAACACCAAAGAGGAGGAGCAGCCCTCACATCACGGCTGCTCATGGGGTGGGGCTCCTTTAATACATTGATGCTCCTAATATGAACTTCAATGTTGATACATCCCAGCTTCCACCTGATGCTCAACATCATTGGTTCTTGATGTCTTAAGAGGATGAGGATAAATCCTTTCTCGGGGTGGCATCAGTGGGTGACCAAATGTGGGTTGAGAGCTTGAGAGTCCCTTCATGTCCATGCTATGCCAGTGTCTGGTGCATTTCCCGAGGCCATGGAGACCAATGCTGCCGATGATGAAAGTTCAGTCTTATCAGTGCCAAAACTTTGTTTACACGGTTCTTCATGACCCTTGATCCTCTACTTATCATCTGTAAACACAGAAGACAATGAGAGTTCATGGTCAGGCCCCAAGCACCATTTATGAGGGTCTGTGATAGACGTGGTCTTGCTGCTCTTCTTAAATCCACTGGCCAGTTTGGGGGACATTTATTGTTCAAAAAGGTAGCCACAGTGAAATCAAATAGCGCCATCTTTTAAAAACTAACCCAGCCAGATCACCTGAGACTTAAATGCAGCCTATAGTGGCGACACAATCAAAATTAAGAAAGCTTAACTTGAAAAAAGGTCTTTTATAATGTTCTTTAAAGTTTTCTAGTTCTGGATTTTGTTACTGCAAGTGTTACCCGGTTCATGGTTTTCCTTTTTATGGTTATGGTTATGGTTATGGTTTAGGCATTTGATATACTGCCATTTACTTATGCATCAGAGCAGTTTACATGTATATACTAACAGGTACTTTTTTTATTCCCTTGTCCCCGAAGGGCTCACAATCTAAGTGTACCTGAGGCAATGGAGGGTTAAGTGGCTTGCCCAAGGCCACACAAGGAGTGGACATGGGACTAGAAACCCCAGTCCCTCCGTCCTGAGGTTACTTCTCCCCATGCGGGAATTGAACCCCTGGCCCTCCGTCCTGAGGTAACCTGTCCCAACCACTGAGCCACTCCTCAGTAGTAAAAATCTTTTTTAGGTGAGGCTGCAATTTTTTTGGAGACTATTTTGGGGTGATAGCTCTTTTGTTTAAAGGATTCTGTTAGAGACATTGGAGGTTTGCTTTGCCCAGAGTAGAGCTGTTCAATGGTGTTTCAACATCACCTGTGCTGCTGATATGTCATAGCTCCTCCCCCCAGTGACCGGGGTTAAAATTGGCTGAGCTGAGGGTTGGTGAGACATCAGAGGCTTGCTTTGCCCGGAGTAGAGCTGTTCAGCGGTGTTTCAACATCACCTGTGCTGTCGTACATTAGAGCTCCTCCCCCCAGTGAATGGGGTTAATAACCAGCTGTGGCCGCGGGTGCATGTCCTAAGGAACGTGAACCAAGGGGCTTGTAAGGCCCCTTGGGAACCCCTTAGCAGCACCGGAGGAGTCTAAGGAGTCTACGTTCCCAGGCCCATTGATAATAGAGAAGCGCAAAGCAAAGATTAAACCAACGGAGACTGTAGCTGTTCAAGGTCCGATGGATATGCATGAGTACTGCTGTTATTAAATCATCTTTTCCGTTGCCTGGGGAAGGTTGTTCACCTTTGGAAGCCTCCATAAGTGTGGGGTTGCGTACTCCTCCCCTATCCCACTCCCAGGAGTATTCTGATTGCAGATAAATCTGGCAGTTTGGTGGCTGACTCTGCTGCTGTACCTCCTTCTACATCCATTCATGTACAGCTGGAGTCTGTTGAATGTATATTGTCTCCTATATCTCTCCTGACCCCTGTCTCCATGCCAGCATCGGCGGAATTGTTCCCAGTGGGTCTGGCTGGAGTCAAAATCTCATTGAAAGATGTTTGGTTAATCGTCTCCCAGAAGGAGGGGGTGTTGAAGGGGGGGACGTTAACTCAATTGTGTGCCTTTTCACAAGGGACTACACAAGTTTTACAACAGTTTGAGGCACGGCTCTCCGGTTTGGAGTGTAGGGCCATTAAATGGAGAGCATGACTGGCAGGTGTTCAGTCAGTGTGTAATACTTTTGTTAAGGATAGTTTTTCATTGCATACTAAGATAGAAATGTTGGAAAATAATTCAAGAGCTAAAAATTTGAGATTTTTGAACTTTCCCTTAGTTCACCTGCTCTTGCCCCTGGAGCTTCTGAAGAAGTATATGAAGGAAATTTTGATGTTTTCAGCGTTTGAAGAGTTGATGGTAGTTTCATTACCTTATATTTCTCAGACTTCTCTTCTCTTCAGTTCACCATGGACGAGAGTGTAGGTGAGAAAAATGTGGATGATCTAGAGTTGACTCAATTTTTAGAGTCTTCTCTAGATAAGGTGTATAAAAGGGTGACTCTCATAGTCTCTCTTACATCAGAAGCTGAGAAGTCAGTCATATTGAAATGGTATTTTCTAAGAAGGCTATCCCTTTTTGTGGATATCCCATTAATATTTTCCCTGATGTGACTCGATCAACTCAGCTTCGAAGGAATGCATTCTTACAGTTAAAATCTAAAGTTCTTGCAATTGATGGGACCTTCTTTTTGAAGTCCCCCTGTAAATGTATAATATTGTATTCTGGTTCTAACAGCTGTATTGCATTTGGAGAGTTTTCTTATTGATAAATGATAGGATTTTTCTTTGTTATGTTGTCATAAGATCCTATTCTCCAGGACCAAGCAGGAAGTCAGTCCTCACATATGGGTGACGTCGGCGCCGACGGAGCCCTCGCGGAGCAATTTTCCCCAGCTTTCAAAGAAAGCCTTTGGGAATTGCAGCGCGCATGCGCGGTCCCCTTCCCGCCCAAGGGTGCCATCTTAGCCAGTCTTCTTTTTTCCGCGGAGCCCTACAGACGTACCCGTCGTGTCCCCGCGAAAAAGTTGATATTTATTCATAATTTTCTCTTTTTTCCTTCGGTTCGACGCCGGTCTTTTTCCCGCCGGACTCGCGACGCCGGTCACGAGTCCTCTTCTTCTTTTTCGGTTTTTCTGACTTAGTCAGTTTCGTTTTCGGTTTTTCCCTGGCAGCCCGGTCCTTTGACCTCGCCGGGGCCCTTTTTCCCCCGATGGCTGCCAGTGGTTTCAAGCGGTGTGGTCAGTGTGACCGAAATATGTCACTAACTGACACACACGACAATTGCCTCCGCTGCCTGGGCCCGGATCATGAAGAAATGATCTGTGGGCCCTGCGGCAAAATGTCCTCCAAAGCGTTGAGAAGTCGGCGGCATCAGCGGGATAGGATCTTCGCTGACCCCAGCCGTACCCGGACCTCGTTGGAGGCCTCCGCGTCCAGAGGCTCCAGCTCGGACCGTCGCCGGAGTTCCTCCGATAGGGGTTCTCCCTCCGGGGACCATCGTCGGAAGGTGAAACCCGCGAGGGCGGCGTCGGTGGACGCTCCTGGCTCCGCGAGGGCCAGGTCGCATAGCCCCGATAGCCGTCCCGGGTCCTTGGAGAAGGAGCACCTCTCGAAGAGACCTCGCCTGGAGTCGGAGCTGCCTGCTCGGGTAAGTCCTGTGGTCCTCCTGGACTCGCCTCCGAGACCGCCGACGTCGGGCCCGACGCCGTCGGGGCCCGAGTCGGGGACTGCTGGGTCACCTGAGCTCGGACTCAGGTTGACGGCCTTTGAGAGCAGACTGTCTGCCTTCATGGACCAGCAGCGGGCACTGCTCGCCGGCCTCGCTGGCGCCGCTGCCCCGACCGCCGGGACGTCGACGTCTAAGTCGACCCCGGAGACCGAGCCGATCCTCGAGTCCATGCGAACTCGAGTCGATCCTCGGTCGAAGTCACCCTCGGCCTCCCGTTCGGGACCGAGGTCGCCGACGCCGACTCCCTCGGCGTCGGGGCGGCAGGCGCCGCTCCCTGCCCGGGCCGACCCCACCGAGTCCTCGTCGGAGTCGGTCTGGGAGTCTGAAGAGGAAGAGTCGCCTGATTCTTTTCGGACTTGGTGTGTCCCCTCGGACTCACCTGAGTCCGAACCTCGGAAGCAGTCCCCCCCGGAGGATGCCCGGTTCTCGGACTTCGTCAGGGATATGGCCAAGGCTTTGGCCTTCCCTGCGGATCCCGAGGAGGAGCCTCGAGCCGAAGAGCTCAACGCCCTCCAGTATGACTCTCCCGCCAGGGAACACTTTACTGTACCAGTTCCTCCCATGCTGGAACGACTACTCTTCCGCATGTGGGAGAGTCCGGCCTCCTCGCCGGTCCTGAGCAAGCGGGTCGATTCTATCTATCGAGTCCGCAAGAGCCCTGGCTTCCAAAAGGCACAGCTACCACACCATTCCATGGTAGTGGAATCGGCCATGCATCGTCTTAAGAGCCAGAAGATGCACTCCTCGGTGCCTCCTGGCAGGGAGGCCCGTAACCTGGATGGCCTTGGTAAGAAGTGTTTCCAGGGCTCTATGCTTGCATGTCGTGTCCAGACCTACCAGCTATACATGGGCATGTATCTCCGAGACCTGGCTAAAGAGCTAGCCGGATTCTCCGCTGGTTTGTCCGAGGAACCCTTGCGGAGGTTCCTGGCCTTGTCCTCTGGCATTCGGGAATGCTCAAAATTCATATCCCGAGCAGCCTATGATGGCTTTGAAGCATCGGCTCGAGTGGCCGCAGCCGGCATCGGTGACCGCCGACAGGCTTGGCTTCAGTCGTCTGACCTTGAGCCCTGGGTGCAGGACAAGTTGGTCGATGTCCCCTGCCGAGGCGAGAACCTCTTTGGCAAGCCCATGGCTGAAAAGGCTGCACAGATCGAGACGGAGACTCTCACCAGGACTAGGCTTTCTAGGAAGACCTCCGCCCCTTCCCAGAAAAAGAAGGGCTCGGGAAAGAAGTCCTTTTACCCGAGAAAGGCGGCTGCCTACAAACAATACCCCCAATATCAGGCCCCTGCAGCTCCCCAACAGGGCCAGCAGGCCAAGGGACGGGGTAACGGGTCCCGTAGGCAGCAAGCCCCCAAGCCTGCACCACCAGCCCCTGCTCAGCAGGGTGGGGGTTTTTGACTCCTTAAGCATAGCCTCTCCCCCTCCGCTGGCTCCTCCCAGCACCGGAGGCCGGCTGGTTCACTTCGCCCACAGGTGGTCCAGCATCACCTCAGATGCGTGGGTGCTTCAAGTCGTGAGAGAAGGCTACCTTCTCCACTTCCAACAGGTCCCTCCCTCCTATTTTCCGGGAGAACCTCCACGACTCCCTCTGCACAGGGAATTACTCCTTCAGGAGTTAGCAGGTCTTCTACAGGAACAGGCGGTGGAACCGGTGCCACACCACCTGAGAGGTCAAGGCTTTTATTCCAGGTATTTTCTAGTACCAAAAAGGACAGGAGGCCTCAGACCCATCCTGGACCTGCGCAACCTCAACAGATTCCTCGTGCGGGAAAAGTTCAAGATGCTTACCCTTGGAATCCTTCTGCCCTACCTCCAGCAGGGAGATTGGCTATGCTCCTTGGATCTAAAGGATGCCTACACGCACATCCTCATCCACCCAAGCCACCGCCAATACCTAAGGTTTGTGGTGGCAGGAAATCATTACCAGTACAGAGTACTGCCCTTTGGCCTGTCCTCCGCACCGCGGGTCTTCACAAAATGCCTCGCGGTGGTGGCGGCCCATCTCCGGCTTCACGGCCTCTATGTCTTTCCGTACCTCGACGACTGGCTCATCAGGGCAGCGTCCGCTCCGGAGGTCACCAACGCCACACGCCGCACGGTGACTCTTCTGCAGTACTTGGGCTTTGTTATAAACTTCGCAAAGTCCACTTTGCTCCCCTCACAAGATCTCGAGTTCATCGGCGCAAGGCTGCACACTCCTCAGGCGCGAGCGTTCCTACCGCTCGACAGGGCTCAACGGCTCATGGACCTAGCCGACCGTTTTCGCAGCCAGCCCCTGGTCTCCGCCAGGCGCTTCCTGAGACTTCTCGGCCATATGGCTTCCACCGTCCATGTGACCCCCAATGCCCGCCTGAATATGCGGCCTGCTCAATGGTGTCTCCGCAAGCAGTGGCAACAAGCCACAGGCGGCCTAGCAGACCTAGTGCGCGTCTCCGAGCCGCTGATCTCGTCTCTCCGATGGTGGCTTCATCGGCCGAACCTGGTACTCGGCATGCCTTTTCAGTCACCTCAGCCGGCCCAGGTGCTGACGACAGATGCATCCCTCCTGGGCTGGGGAGCACATTGCCAAGGGGCACGTACTCAGGGCCTCTGGTCCACGTGGGAGTCTGCTCAGTAGATCAACTTCCTGGAGCTCAGAGCGATCCGCTTGGCTCTCAAGGCCTTCTCCCACCTGACCTCTCGCCAGTCCGTCCTTGTCCAGACGGACAATCAAGTTGCCATGTTCTACGTGAACAAGCAGGGGGGCACGGGCTCCTTCCTTCTCTGTCGGGAAGCACAGAAGCTCTGCTCTTGGGCCGTCAGTCACGGCGTTCATCTCAAGGCAGTTTATCTCCCAGGCCAAGAAAATTGCCCGGCGGACAAACTCAGCAGGATCCTCCAGCCGCACGAGTGGCGCCTGGATCCCTTGGTAGTTCAGAAGCTCTTTCTAAAGTGGGGCCTCCCCACGATGGATCTCTTTGCCAGCCCTCTCAACCGGCAACTTCCTCGCTTCTGCTCTCGTCAGCCACATCCCCTTCGAGTTGCGGCAGACGCTTTTCTACTCTCATGGTCGGAGAGCCTTCTGTACGCTTTCCCTCCCATCCCGCTAGTCTCTCGAACTCTTTTCAAGGTTCTCCGAGACAAAGCCTTCATGATCCTGGTGGCCCCTCGCTGGCCCCGGCAACCGTGGTTTCCACTCCTGCTGCAATTAGCGGTGGAGGATCCCTTCCCTCTGGGGTTACAACCGGATCTCCTCACTCAGGATCAGGGGTCTCTGCTACACCCCAACCTCAGATCTCTCAATCTAATGGCCTGGCTGCTGAGAGGGTAGTCCTTGCTCCCCTTCTTCTGCCGGCAGAGGTGGAAGAGGTCGTCCTAGCTTCTCGGCGACCTTCTACCCGCAAATGCTACGCCCTTAAATGGCATCGCTTTTCCGTTTGGTGTACCCAACAGTCTCAGGATCCCTTCTCCTGCCCGGTGTCGGTGATTCTGCAGTACTTGCTATACCTCTCTAATCTGGGACTTAAGTCCAATTCCGTCAAAGTTTACCTCAGTGCTCTTTCAGCACATCATGTGCCGGTGGACGGCAGACCTCTTTCCAGCGACCCTCTCGTAGCGAGGTTTCTCCGAGGTCTCCTTCTACTTAAACCACCTCTGCGCCCGCCAGCACCTGACTGGGATCTGAATGTGGTGTTACAGCGGATCACCTGTCCGCCTTTTGAACCTATGGCTACCTGTTCTCTCCGTTTTCTTTCTTGGAAAACATTGTTCTTGATAGCCCTCACTTCCGCTAGACGCGTAAGTGAACTACAGGCCCTCGTGTCTGATCCCCCTTACACTCGGTTCTACAAAAATAGGGTAGTCCTACGGACTCACCCTAAATTTCTTCCAAAAGTGGTCTCCCCTTTTCACATCAATCAGGAGGTGGTACTTCCGACCTTCTTTCCCAGACCACACTCCAGCCGAGCTGAAACGGTCCTCCATACCCTGGACTGTAGAAGGGCATTGAACTTCTACCTTGACCGTACGCGGGAGCACCGTAAAGCTGCTCAGCTTTTTGTGTCTTTCGACCCCAATAAATTGGGGCTCCCGGTCTCCAAGCGTACTCTGTCCATCTGGGTTGCGGACTGTATCACTTGGGCTTATGGGGCAGCCGGACTCTCCTTGGAAGGTCGAGTCACGGCTCATTGCGTTCGGGCAAAGGCTACGTCAGTGGCTTACCTCCGCTCTGTTCCGCTGGCAGACATCTGCCGGGCCGCTACTTGGTCTTCGAGCCAGACTTTTGCGGTCCATTACTGTCTCGAGAGGGAGTCCCGCAGGGACAGTGCTTTCGGACAGGCAGTCCTCCGTAATCTCTTTGAGGTCTGAGCAACTCCTACCCTCCATCCCGGATGTGGGCTACCGGTGGGTAATAATTCAGCGAAGATTCCTTCCTTCTGTGCTGCTGAGCTAGAGGGAGCTCATTTTTGTGCTTAGGGTCTCCGGTAGCCTTAAGCTTGGGAGTCCCATATGTGAGGACTGACTTCCTGCTTGGTCCTGGAGAAAGCGTAGTTACTCACCTGTAACAGGTGTTCTCCAGGAGCAGCAGGAATCAGTCCTCACAACCCTCCCTCCTCCCCTTGGAGTTGCAATCATCTGCTTTAGTTTTTTGCAAATTTTTATGCTGTCTTTTTTAGCTATGTCATCTGACTGGCTAAGATGGCACCCTTGGGTGGGAAGGGGACCGCGCATGCGCGCTGCAATTCCCAAAGGCTTTCTTTGAAAGCTGGGGAAAATTGCTCCGCGAGGGCTCCGTCGGCGCCGACGTCACCCATATGTGAGGACTGATTCCTGCTGCTCCTGGAGAACACCTGTTACAGGTGAGTAACTACGCTTTCTTTTTTTTTTCTTATCTTGTATATGTATACAAGTAAAAGAAAAAAAAAAGGATTCTGTTAGAGCTTTAAGGTGCTATCATCCCAGTATCATCCCCAAGAAAACTGCATCATCGCTCAAAATGTAGCTTGGTGTATATAATTTTTTTTTTGTGTATGGAAGATGGAAACTGGAGCTATGAAGGTAGAAGCATCTGTTTCTTGGTTTCCTGTATATTGTTTGTAAGTGACCATTGCAAAATGAGATTTGCATTATAGTCCATTTTGAGTCTGATTTTGGAATGGGATGCCCTAAAAGAATTGTAGAAATGTTTGATTCTTTTCTCCTTTGGTCCAGATCATGACAATATCATCTATGTACTGGCAATACCTGAAGGCTTTGTTATAACTATTCAGAAATGTCTCTTCCAATTCTGACATAAAAAGGTTGCCATACTGTGGTGCCCAATGCACGTCCCATAATCTGTAGATAGATGTTACCATTTGAAGCCAAAATAATTCTGGGTTAGAATTCATTACATTTTGCAGCAGTTTCTGCTATGTATTTGTGGTCCAGGGACATTGTTTTTAGGAGCTGTAGCATGTTGCTATGCTGCTGCATATTGAATATTGTTGTACAGTGATTCCACATCCATTGTGACAAGAAGGGTGTCGGGCAGTAATTTGTCAATGATCTGACACCCCCCTCCAAACATCATCAAATGTTCTCCCCCTGCTCATCTCTTACTAGGGATCCCTAGTGGTCTTCGGGGATCACTCTTGCTCCCCATCTCTCCTTCTCATTGTGGCTTCCTTGATAAGAGCCGAGAGGGATGGGGTGAGAACATTTTGATGTTGGGAGGGGGGATACCAGCCTTTGTACTTGCTTCTTCAGGTAAAGGCTGATGTCTAAGATTTTTGGCCACCACATGTAAAATGGGGAATACACCTCTAGATTGTCAGCTGCCCAAACTATGTTCTATCCATGTCCAAAGCATGCCTCCTTGCAATCTGAATGTGGTTTAGATTTCCATATGCAAACAGAGGCTTTCTAACATCACCGTTGCAAGTGTTGTCCAGCATACCACTATTTACATGTGGAGATGCTCTTAAAGTAGGGGTTCTCAACCCCATCCTTGAGACACACCTAGCCAGTCAAGTTTTCAGGATAACCACAGTGAAATGCATGAGAGATTTGCATACACTGCCTCCATTGTATGAAAATATCTCTCATTGTGATTATCCTGAAAACTAGACTGGTAAGGTGTGCCCAAAGGACTGGGTTGAGGACTATTGTCCTAAAATAATGGCCATAGTGTATTTTGACTTTCAAAAGACATATGACAAAGCCCCCTCATTAGATATTACTTGGGAAATAAATGCATCATTGGATAGATTATGCTCCTTTTGTACATTGCCAGCTTGAAAAAAGAATGGGAAACATTGAGTAGGACTAAATGGTCAGTTGTCCACATGGAAATAGGTCAATAGTGAAGTGCCCAAAAGCTCTGTACTGGACCCTGTGCTGTTCAATGTATTCATCAATGATTTGAAAATACGTGATCATATTTGCTGGTGACTCAAAATTATTCAAAGTAATTAAAACAGCAGAAAATTGTGAGAATTTGCAGAAAGATCTTGAGAGACTGGACAGATAAAATTTAATGTGCAGAAGTGCAAAGTGATGCACATAGGTAAAAAATTGAAACACAGGTAGAAAATGTTAGGTTCTGAGTTAGAAGTCACCACATGAAAAACATCTTGGAGTCATTGTGAAGAGTATATTGACATTTTCAGCCCAGTGTACCATGGCTAACAGAATGCCAGAGCTGCAGAATGAAACTGAGAATGTCATTATGCCTCTGTGTAGGTCCGTGATCCCACCGCACCTTGAATTGTGTGTGTAGTTCTAATCGTCTCATCTCAAAAATGATAAAGCAGAATTTGAGAAGGTTCAGAGAAGAGTGACAAATGATAAAGTGGATGGAACACTTCTCTTATGGCTATGTTAGAAGTTTATAAAATCATGGTTGAGGCTGAAACAGTTAAATAGTTGTTTAACCTTTCAAACACAAAAATGAGAGAAACTAATGATAAGTGGATTGAGATCAAATCGTAGAAAGTTGTGGGTTTTGTTCCCCTCTTGCAGCTTTATGGACTCTGTTGCCATCAAATGTGGTCAAGGTAATCAATGTAGCAAACTTTAAAAGAGGTTGGGGCAAGGGATATCCTAGAAGGACGATGAGTGAGCTGCTCTTTCTATGATCTTCCTTACCTCGGTAAATGGGCAAATGTAAGGCTAAAATCGCAGCAAAGACCCCTTCTTTGTCTCTAAAACCTACTGCTCGTCTAGTGACTATTCCAGAGTTGCTCACTCCCCAAGTGTTTGGTCAGTGGGGGTAATGGCTGCTGCATTGGAGCCTTCAGGAGAGGGTTCCTTCCTTGGCTTCAACATCTCTTTCAGCCCCGGAGGAAGACTGTTGTCACTGCAGCGGGGGTCTGGGGTCTCTGGCAATCTCAGCCGGGAGGTTGACTGAGGTGGTGTGGAGCCCTGCCTGGCTGTTCGGGAGGTTTCCGGAGCAGTGGTATCACCCAGAAGTTCTTTGCAGTTGGCGTCTGATGCAAATCCAGAGGCGGCGTTTGGCGCAGCTGGTGCGGTGGAGCTCTCACACCTCTCCTCAGTGTCTGCTGGAGGGATGGCTAGAGGTGCAGACCTGTAAACCGCGGTTGCCAGTATTCAACGTAAAGCCCCTCGGGTGAAGCCTCTGAAAGTGTCCCTAGAGAGGCTCTGGCAAGCAGTGGCTTCTATAGATTGTATGACTTTGGCGAAGGCTACTCTCACCCTGCTGACTAAGGATGCAGAACTTTCACAGTTGGATGTCCGAGTGAAGAAAAATGGAGGACTCTATTTCCTGGTTTGGCGAGAGCCAGTCTACTTTGGTGCAAGATATGCTATTGACTGCTCATAAATTATAAAGTCTGGACAATGCTGCTTGGGCTCTGAATCTTTGTTTTGTAAATTTTCCCAAGACTCTTTTGCTTTCTCCCCAAGTTGTATTGCATAAATATTTTTTGGAGGTCCTGAAAATCACTGCAAATGCCCTTCCCCTCATGACTAAAGTTTTTTTTACCTTCCGCTCAGTATGGAGTCTGGTCCTAGAATGGAGTCCTTGCGGGGGTGAGCGTCTCAGGTATCAGAATCTTTGGATTTTACTGGAAAGTTCCCAGTCTGAGGCGGTGCAACAAGGAACTTTGTTTCTTTTGTTTTTCCTCAAAATAGAGATCATGTTCAGAGTCTTTGTTTTCAGTCACAGATCTGAGTTGTTTATGGGGGCAAAAATATGGACATTTCCTGATTTTGCTAGAGCTACTTAGGAGCGAAGGAGGAAGTTCATGGATATGCAACAAGCTGTATTATACTTAGGAGCCTCTTTTAGTTTCCAGTTTCCTTGTAGATGTGTTTTAAGTTTTGAAAATAAAAGGTATTTTGTTTTCTAATCCCTCTCAACTCAGAATCTTTCTGGGGGTCATCTTGAATTCCTCCCTTTCCTTCTCCACACATATTCAACATATAGCTAAAACCTTTTGTTTCTTTCTCTACAACACACCACTAAGGCTCATGTCTACTCTCTGGTCACCTCCCATCTTGACTATTGCAACCTCCTCCTTGCTGGTCTTCCTCAGTGTCATCTCTCTCCTCTTCAATCTATCCAGAACTCTGCTGCACAGCTAATCTTCTGCCAGCCCCAATACACTCATGTATAACCCCTCTTCTAAAATCACTTCACTGACTCCCCTTCCATTTCCATATCCAATTCAAACAACGGAGTGGAGGAGTGGCCTAGTGGTTGGGGCAAGGTACCTCGGGCCGGAAGATTGTGGGTTCAAATCCCACTAGAGGAGAGCAACCTTGGGCCGGCAGGACTGAGGTTTCTAGTGCTACTTGTGGTCTTGGGCAAGCCACTTAACCCTCCATTGCCCATGTTCCCTGTAAAATAGTTATCTCCAAGTTATAATGCCCTGTTCAATGTAATTTCAGTTTGTTTAATGTAAACCGCCTTGATATCATGAAAGGCGGTATATAAGAAATGTTAAATAAATAAAATAAACGTCTCCTAAATGCATTTTCTCTACTGCTCCTCATTCCTCTCTTCTCTTTCCCTACACCCCTCCTCGTGAACTCCACTCCTCCTGTGGCTTTCTTCTCTCTATGCCCTTTTCTTCTGCATCTTTTCACCTTGCTGCTCCTTATGCATAGAACAAACTTGCTCTGTTTTTTTGTCAAGTCTCTTGTCTCCCCCTCTTTGAGGTCGCATTTGGATCCTAGTCCCTTATTCTGCTTGTCTCCTTCCCTATTTGAACCCCTTGTTTATCTTGTATTGTTCTGTCTGTCTTGATTAGATTGTAAGCTCTATGAGCAGGTACTGTCGTCTTTATATGTTTGTACAGCGCTGCATACGCCTTGTAGTTATATCTAAATGATTAATAGTAATAGTAGGCTCAAGGCATCTGCTCGGCCAGACTTCAACTCCAGTGGGTTAAGGCCTTAATTTAATTGTATGGATCTGTATAGTCTCTCTTTTTTCTGAGTCTTTTACCTTGAATGTATGCTTCTCCTGGTATTGGATCTCATCCTCCCAGGTTTTCATATTTTTAGTTTAATATGAGCTGTATATTTTGCCTCTTTCTAAATTGATTTTTATGGGATGTATTTCTTTTTGGGAGTTTCCCTATTGCAAGTATATTTCGGATCTCCAGGAACAAGCAGGAATGAGTCTTCACATATGGGTACGTCGGTACCGACGGAGCCTGCACGGGAATGCTCCCCAGCATCCAATCAGAAAGCTTTTGGGAGCATCCCTCGCGCCTGCGCACTGACTTCCCGCCTTTTCCACTGTCTCTCCTCAGTTTTTGTTTTTCCGCGGAGCCGGCAGGACGTCCTCCTGTCACTGCAGAAACCTTTTTCTTTAAATACTTCATTTCTTGTTTTGTGGTCGCGGCTGTTTTTCCCGCCGACACTGGTACCGCCGGTGATTTTTTCTTTTCCTTTTTCTTAAACTCAAAGAGATTTTTCCCTCTGTTTCTGTCTTAACTTTTTTGGGCCTACAAGGCCTCTCCATCATGGAGCCTTCTTCTCCTAAGAAGTGCCTTCACTGTGGAAACACAGTTTTCTTTTTAGACTCCAATCACTGGTGTCTAACCTGTTTGGGTCCTGCCCCTTTTTCCCCTGAACTATCAGGCTGTAATACTGAGAGAAGACCTTCCCTCTTTCGAGTTTCCCTCGATACCGTTTTCCCTCCTGCAGTGAGGGCACCGGGTTCTTCTTCTCTACAGGATCAGGTAACCCACAAACAGTCTGTTAAGACTTGCCAATCTTTGAGTGGTAGGTCTCATGCCACGCATGATGACGGCTCCGGCCTTGCCCTCAAGACCCCATTGGCATTAAAACCCCGGCGGGAGTCTTTGGGCTCCAAAGCATTTCAGGGGTTTCAGGTTGTTCCTGGGGCTCACCCCTCATAGAACATACCTGAGCCGTGCTCGGGGGTGGTATCCGCTTCGAGTGGTACCGATACCCCGGCATCGACACTGGTGTCAAGTGTTCCACTCTTCACCAGGGATCGTCATCTGGCGTCCTCGGTACCTTCGGGACCGATCGATACGTTCCAGATTGACTTTCCTAAGCCATGCTCGGTGGTGGTATCCGCTTCGAGCGGTACCAATACCCCGGCATCGGCACCGGTGTCGAGTGTTCCACTCTTCACCAGGGATCGTCATCTGGCATCCTCGGTACCTTCGGGACCGATCGATACGTTCCAGATTGACTTTCCTATATCTAAGCCATGCTCGGGGGTGGTATCCGCTTCAAGCGGTACCGATACCCCGGCATTGGCACCGGTGTCGAGTGTTCCATTCTTCACCAGGGATCGTCATCTGGCGTCCTCGGTACCTTCGGGACCGATCGATACGACCCAGAGTGACTTCCCTGTACCAGCATCGCCGGTACCACCACCGACGTCGGTGCACTCTAGACATGCATCGATAGACTTGCTCCCTTCGATGCCGAGTCTGGAATCGATATCTAGTCTAGATGACTGGGTACCGACGCGCCTTGGAACCGATCCTTATCGTTTCCGGATATGCAGTACCGAGGATACTCACCAAGACTCTCTGGTTACCTCGGTACCGCTTGAGCAGCCTCCGATGACGGCCTCGATGCCATTACCGGTATCGGTATCGATGTCGATTCCTGCAGTTACATCGGTGCATCGATCCTTTCTATGCCTAGTTTGGAATCGATACCTGGCATAGACGATGCAGTACTAACTGCCTCAAATCGTGACTGCCAGTATCATTATCCATCTAGTAAGGTTCTTTTTCTGCACCAGACCAATGCATCCTCTGGTGCTCAGGCTGCATCTTCAACCTTAGCCTTCCCTCCCATTGGAGATCCTTCTTTTCAGAAGTTTCTCCTTGACATGGCAACCTTTCTTGCTATTCCTATCCCTGGCTGTAATCTTAAGGCTCTCCTGCAGAAAAGGGAAATATAATGCTTCCTGTACATCATTCTTTGCAGGATCTTCGTCTGAGAATATGGGAATCACCTTTAAGGGTTCCCTCACCTTCTACAGCAACTAATGTTTGGTATCAGGTGCCCCCCTCTCCAGGGTTTCAAAAGAATCAACTTCCCCATCATTCCATTGTTGTGGAATCAGCAATGAGGAAGGTAAAAAGCAAGAAGAAGCATTCTTATTATCCGCCAGGTCGTGCTTCTAGAGCACTTGATGCCTTTGGACGTCAAACCTTCCAAACATCTATGCTGGCATCAAGAATTATTTCTTATATATTTTATATGAGTCTAACACTCCAGGAGGTCACAAAGAAATTATCTCTTTTGACTCCTTTTTTGTCAGAGCCTAAGGCTGCTGACTATTCCTTGCTTCTTAGTCATAGCCGGAATATCTCTTGGTTTCTTTCTCGTGCTTCTCTAGACTCTTTTGAGTCTGTTAGCAGATCCTCTGCTATTGCCATTGGAGCACGTCGTAGAGCCTGGCTCCAAGCTTCAGACTTGAGCAGATGGGCACAACATACACTGGGTAATTCTCCTTGTACTGGAGAAAATCTCTTCAATAAGGAGGCTTTACGTCAGGTTGCTCATTGCTCCACTGACCTCCCTGGTTCTGGAGACCATTCTAAGCCGCCTCCTTCCCCAGGAGGTAGGAAATGTCCTACCAAGCCTTCTTTCCCTAAGAAAAGAAGGTTTCACTCTTCTCCTGCCCATCATCCAGAGGTGCCCAAGCAAGGGACACCTCGTCCTAGTCTGAAGTTTCCAAACTCTAGCCAGTCTCAACATACCCAGCAACCATAGGTTCTGAAGGTTTCAATCTACAGTTAACTTCTTTTTAACAGAAGTTTGTTCACTGTTTTTTCTTAAAGCTACACTGGTTTTTCCTTTTTCAGTATGCTAAGCTGTCAGGATATTCTTGTCCATGGGTTACAGAATTCTCCTCTTCTTACTATTAAGAAGGGAGGTTACAACTATCCCATGATAGTTTCTGGCCCAACATGAACATTTTTTACCTCAGCTGATTCGCCATATGGGTAAGTCACCCTCCAATTACCTGTTTTCTCTACCCTCTCATCCAGGATTTTCCCTGACTGAGTGGTACCATACTGAAAAGCTTCTCTAGCCTTTCATTCCAGTGTAGATCTTTTTAGTTTTCTTGAAGACATTCTCAAGATAACTCATCAGACAGGGACAGGAATATCTCCTCTCCCTTTGTCTGTTCCTCTCTGTTTTGCACAGGAAGATCCTCTCTGCTGTCTTTTCAGCTTCTGTGCATGCAGGAGTTCCAGTGTTTGAACCACTGGTACTTTTCCACAAGTGCCAGTCCATCTTCCACAATTTTTGTCTAGCCTCAGTAGTGATCCAAGCTAATCCTCATCTATCTTGGACATTCCTACTCACTTTAGGCTTCTCACATTATCTTCTTTCTAGCCATCTCCTTTTCCTAGGATGTGGCAACACGCCTAACTTCAGTCAGTTTTATCCCATAATTCTCCTGCACAATGCTCTCTGCAATCTTCAGAGAAGCTTTCTTCTATGGGCCCTTGTTACAGAGCATTGATCTTTGTCTCTGAGGGCTTTCCTATATAGTAGAAAAAAGCTTATAAATCTTTCTCATGACTGTGAGGGTTCTCCACACCCTCTTGTCTCCTGTTATAATTCAGAATATAAGCTTTTTCTGCGTGAATATCCAGGGCTATTAGTAACGCATGATACCCCTATGTCCCTCCAGTGGATCCTCCTGGTATCTTCTCTATGCGTTTCTACCCATCTACCATGTCAGAGTTCTAAAGGACTCCCGACTTGCTCTTTACAGACTGATCTTATCCTCTGTTTTTCACGCAGCCATCCTGGTTATTTTCCTGGATTGCATTCCTGCATCCTCTTAGCCCACGGAAATAGATTCCCTATATATCTTTCAAGTGGGTTTCACCCTCTTGTTATTGGATGAATCTTTCCCCTTCACATTCCCCATGTGAATGTTCTTATGGGGCTTAGTGTATCTTCAGACTTATTGTCATGTATGTAAATATCTCTATATATGCCTCTACATACATATGTCTGTAAGCTGTGTGTGCATAATTTATGCCCCCATATATATATATATCCACCTATATATATATGTTGATACATATTTCTGCATATCTAGATATACATATATATATAGGTATATATATCTCCCTATATATATATATATATATATATATATGTATCTGTTGGGAGACTTTTTATAGATCGATATGTATTACATACTATCTCCTCACTGTCTATGCAATTTGTACCTTCTTAGAGGTTACAGACAGTGAGCTCCCTTTTTCATACTGTTCCTTAGTATGTGGGGACTGTTATGCACACAACCACTACTGTGGTGATAACATCTTCCGCTTTGCTCTAGGTCTCCCTATCCTTGCAGATTCAAGCTTCAATATCTTTCCTTTCTCTCATCAGCTAGGAAAGACAGTGTACATCTTCATTATTTTGAGTACACATTGTTCTCCTTGGGAATATGGGCTTTTTTCCATACCCCTTCTTCCCTCCAAGACTGGGCTAGTTGTCCAAATTGGTCAGTCTTCTTCTTTTAGTCCTTAATGTTAATGACTCTGTGCCTAAAAGAGTTTTCAGCTTTTTTCCATAAAGCTTTCCATTGAAGACCTGCTGTTCTAATCCTACCCTAGTTGACACCTGGATCACCTGCTAATTCCAGGTCTGGACTTTCACCCTCACTGCTGTAAGGTCACCTTGAGGATTCCGCTACTGCATATCCAGTAGACTCCATCACGCTTTCTACTTCCTACAATCCAGTAGGTAAGCTTCATATTATAACTGTTCATTAAATAATTTTAATGGTACTTATCATACATGCCATGGACTCCTCTCCTGTAGTCCTTGGGTTTGCTGTTTTCCTTACAGCTCTTCTATTCTCAACTCCTACCCACCATTCCCTCATGGGATGCCAGAGATTCCTGTGTGGGAAATGCACTCCTGATCCAGGAACATGCATTTTATGGGATCTCCCCCTGGCATCTCTAGCTAGGGAGTCCCCATATGTGAAAACTCATTCCTGCTTGTTCCTGGAGATAGCACAGTTACTTACCTGTAACAGGTGATCTCTGGGAACAGCAGGAATAAGTCTTCACAACCCACCCACCTCCCTTAGGAGTTGTATCTATCTATCTATCTTCCTTTCCTCTTTCTCTCCTTTTGTCTCAGCTATGAAACTCAACTGAGGAGAGACAGTGGAAAAGGCGAGAAGTCAGTGCGCAGGCGCGAGGGATGCTCCCAAAAGCTTTCTGATTGGATGCTGGGGAGCATTCCCGTGCAGGCTCCGTCGGTACCGACGTACCCATATGTGAAGACTTATTCCTGCTGTTCCCAGAGATCACCTGTTACAGGTAAGTAACTGTGCTTTGCAAACTCAATTAAAAAAAAGAGGCTGTGGCAAGACCATAAACAATTATTAGCTAGGTAGACTTGAGAGAACCACTGCTCATCCCTGGAAAGAAGCTATGAGAAATAGATCTAGTTTTTGGGATCTGCTGGTTACTTGTGATTGAGACTGACCACTGTTGGAGACAGGATTGATCTTGGTCTGAGTCAGCATGGCTTTTCTTATGTTCTTATTGTCTAATATCACATTTCAAAAGCCATACTTCATTGGAAGAATGGAGGAGTAGCCTAATGGTTAGAGCACTGGCTTGGTAACCAAGAGAGCAGTGTTGGATTTCCATTAGCAGCTCTTGTGGCCTTGGGCAAGTCACTTAACCCTCAATTGCCTCAGAAGAAAGGCCTGGCAATCTACTTATGGTCACACTGCCAAGAAAACTCAGGAGCTGCTGGGTCACTAGGAGTCAGCACTGACTCAAAGGCACATATTATATTACATTACTTACTTCATTGGAAAGCTGTTGAGCTGTAGGTGTACAATGCAGAGAAGATTTTCAAATTGATATCAAATTCAGTAGGAACAAATTATTTTCTTGTGTAATATTAGACTTTATCTTTATCTTTATTTTACACTTGATATACCGCCCAGGCCAAGGCATTAGAGCGGTTTACAATAAAATATGTATTTCCATATCCTGCTAGACCAGTCCAAACAAGTGGGTTGTGTTCCTCTACCAGCAGATTGGTGGAGACAAAGAACCAATGAAAAGCCCAGGTTTCAAGACATCACTCCTGTGCCTCTATTTGCCTCAGCCACCAGAGGTCTCTTCAGTATTTCTTTATCTCCAGCAGATGGTGGATGGATTTTCTCCTCTGAAGAACTGAGGGGAAAAATTGATTAAAAAAAGCTCATGACAGACCACTTTCAGGGTGACACTCTCACTTGAGCGTGACATTGGGACGCTACACTAGACTGCGCTCTTTTCGGTAGCCATAGGAAAAGAGAAAACTGGTTCAGCTCCATGCTTTTATCAGGATAAGAACTTGTTGAGCAGCCACAAAATTGAAGGATTTGGGAAGAGTGCAGCAGGCTCACACAACCTCAGTGCCTCCTCTCTCCTCCTTCCTCCTCTGTCTCTCCCCCCCCCCCCAAACTTTCTCCAGAAGATCGCAGAAGGCTCTCGAAGGGATCTGCCTGCCAGCCACCTTAAACGTAGTGCTGAACATAAGAACATAAGATACGCCATACTGGGTCAGACCAAAGTCCATCAAGCCCAGTATTCTGTTTCCAACAGTGGCCAATCTAGGTCATAAGTACCTAGCAGTTTCCCCAAAAGACACAGGTTCCACAATGCTTGCATTGGGTCAAGCAGTGATATCCTGGGTCCCTTTTAATAATGGTTTATGGACCTTTCCTCCAGGAACTTGTCCAAACCTTTTTTTAAACCAAGCTGCACTAACAGCTTTTACTACATCCTCCGGTAACAAATTCCAGGGTTAGGTTACACGTTGAATGAAAAAATATTTTCTCTTATTATTCTTAAATAGTTTACCCTGTAGCTTCATTGCATGTCCCCTAGTCTTTCTATATTCTGATAATGTAAACAATTGATCTATGTTTACCCATTCCACTCCATTCATTAATTTATAGACCTCTATCATATCTCCCCTCAGCCGTCTCTTTTCCAGGTTGAAGAGACCTAACCTTTTCAGCCTCTCTTCATAGGGTTATCCTTCCATCCCCTTTACCATTTTGATGGCTCTTCTCTGTACCCTTTTCTAATAACGCTATATCCTTTTTAATATACGGCGACCAGAATTGCACACAATATTCAAGGTGCGGTTGCACCATGGAACGATACAGAGGCATTATAGTATCCTTTGTTTTATTTTCCATTCCTTTCCTTATGATACCTAGCACTCTATCTCCAGGAACAAGCAAGAATGTAGTCTTCACATATGGGTATTGTTGGTACCGATGGAGCCTGCGCGGGAACGCTTCCCAGCGTTCAATTAGAAAGCATTTGGGAGCATCCCACAGCACCTGCGTGCTGCCTTCCCGCCTTTCCCAACTGCCTCTCTCCAGTTCTTCGTTTTCCGCGGAGCCAGCAGGTCGTCGTTCCAGTCACCGCAGAAAATTTTTCCTTATTCTCCTTTTTATGGTCGCGTCTGCCTTCCTCGACGCTATACTGGTATCGCCGGTTCTTTCTTCTTTCTTTAAAAAAAAAAAAAAAAAAAATTACATATAGTATTTTTTTCCAAACTTTTCTTTTCCAGGTGCATGCGCTATTTTGGGCCTTAGGCCCAAAATTTCCTCCACTATGGAAAAACCCGCTTCGGGTTTCAAAAAGTTCACCAAGTGTGGCGGTGCCATCTCCGTCACCGACACCCATGAGTGGTGTCTTAAATGTTTAGGTCCTGACCACTCCATTTCGGAGTGTATGGCTTGTGCCATGATGTCCAAGAGGGGTCGACAGAACCGAGCTGCTAAGCTCAGCACCCTTCTTTCCTCTGATGCAGCCTCTGTTGCATCGACGTCTTCCAGGGCTTCGTCTTCCTCCCATGGATCTCAGGTAACTAGACATAAGTCTAGCCGGTCCTCAAAGGGTAGATCTCCTTCCAAGCGTCGAGATGCCTCTGGCGTTGCCCTTGAGGGTTCTGTACCGGCAAAATTGCCCTGGTGGGAGGCTTCGGCTTCCAAAGCATTATCGGGGCTCCAGGATGTTCTCGAGGCCTCGACCTCAGCAGAACTACTGGTACCATGCTCTGGGGTACCAGCTGCTTTCTCCGGTACCGATACCCAGGCATCGGCAGCGTCGATAGACCAGAGGTTCCTGGCTATTGAACGCAGTCTGGCGGCTCTCCTTGCGGCATCAACACCCTCGGAACTGCATCAGACAGTTCAACCGGTACCAGCACCGACTCCGGCACCGGTATTGGTACCGGTACCGACAGCATCGGCATCAACATCGGTGTCTGCATTGCCGGTACCCTGTCATGCTATGCCTTCCGGTACCGATACACTGGTACCGATTCCCCCCGGTACCGACTTCGGTTGGTATGGGTATCGGGCTCTACAAGAGCATCTGGACTGAATCCTCGGAAGAATCTAAGGATTCTGACAGCCCTGTCAGTACCGGAGTACTTCTCCCAGTGGAGCCTTCCTCTCCTAAATGCAGGATGTCTCCTCCAGAATATATCTCCTTTCAGGATTTTATCAGGGAGGTGGCTCAAGGTCTGTCCATTACTGTGACTCCTGAAACAGAGCCCAGGGCAAAGGAGTTGGAGATTTTACAATATCCCAAAGCTCCTAAGGAGGCAGCTACTTTCCCTATCCATGAGCTCTTACATGATCTCATGTTGAGAATGTGAGAGACACCTCTTACCACCTCTTCTCACTCTCGCAGACTGGATACCATGTATCGAGTCCCTCCTTGTCCTGGTTTCCAGAAAACACAGCTTTCTCACTATCAGCTATGAGAAGGATCAAGAGTGCAAAGAGGCATGCCTCTAATCCTCCAGGACGTGAGTGTAGAACTTTGGATGCCTTTGGATGTCGTACTTTCCAGGCTTCCATGCTTTCTGCCAGGATCAGTTCCTATATTTTATATATGGGAATGTTCCTTAAGGAAGTCACAGGAGATTTAGAGGTTTTGAGCCCTCTTCTTCCTGATGATAAAAGGCAGGATTTTCTCACACTGGTTAAACATGCCCAGGATGTGTCTAAGTTTGTCAATCGTGCAGCTTTTGACTGTTTTGAGTGCATAAGCAGAACCTCTGCCATTGCCATAGGTGCACGTAGAATTGCCTGGCTCCAGCCATCCGATTTGGAGCTCTGGGTGCAGGACAAACTGGGCAATATCCCTTGTACAGGTGAGAATCTATTCGGCAAAAATTGGCAAGAAAAAGCCAATGAGTTGGATGCTGACAACTCCACTTTGGATAGGTTATCCAAAGCCACAGCTGATCCTGCAAGGAAGAAATCTTTCAAGAAACCATTCTTCTCAAAAAAGAAGAGTTTTATCTCTCTTATTCCCAGCAGGGATGTTCTGCAGGTCAGCCTGCCCGAAAGAGTCAGCAACCACCTAAACAAAGGATAGCAAAGACTGCTAAGCCTCAACCGTCTCAGCCTCCACAAGGCCTTTGACTTTCATCTGGAGAACTTAGCCTTCCTGGCCCTCAGCCTTCCACCATTCCAGGAAGGTTGTGTCACTTTGCCCCCAGATGGGGGCAGATAACAGCAGAGCATTGGACTTTCTCCATTATAAAAGAGGGGTACAAGCTTCATTTTATCTGCATTCCCCCTCACACAGTGATAAGACAGTTCAATTCTCAGACCTTTCTCATCAACCTGTAAGATCAAGAGGTCACTATGTTTCTTGCCCAAGGGGCAATAGAAGTGGTACTTTTATTTTATTTTATTTATTTATTTACATTCTCTTATATACCGCGCTATTCTGCATCAGTGCGGTTTACATTGAACAAACTGAAATTACATTGAACAGGATATTATAACTTGGAGATAACTATTTTACAGGGAACATGGGCTATGGAGGGTTAAGTGGCTTGCCCAAGACCACAAGGAGCACCTGTGGGACTAGAAACCCCAGTCCTTCCGGCCCAAGGTTGCTGTCCTCTAGTGGGATTTGAACCCCCGACCTTCCGGCCTGAAGTACCTTGCCCCAACCACTAGGCCACTCCTCCACTCCACCCCGTACCCATTCAACAACAGGGTACGGGGTTTTACTCCCCCTATTTCCTTATCCCAAAGAAAACAGGGGGACACAGACCTATTTTAGACCTCAGAGAATTGAACAAATTCCTGTTCAAAGAGAAATTAAAGATGATTTCTCTGGGAACTCTGCTGCCATACCTTCAGAGTCAGGATTGGCTTTGTTCTCTAGATCTCAAGGATGCGTAAACTCATGTTCTCATCCATCCAACTCACATAAAGTTCCTTTGGTTCCTTTTTCAAGGAAAGCACTACAAATACAGGGTGCTTCCTTTTGACCTGGCCTCAGCACCAAGGGTGTTTACGAAATGCATGGCTGTGGTAGCGGCATTTCTCCCGCACTCTAGGAATATTCGTCTTCCCCTACTTAGACGATTGGCTCATTCGAGCCCCATCAGAGTCAGAGGCTAGGATTTCTCTATCTTGCACAATGCGTATCCTTCAGTATTTGGGTCTGGTCATAAACATCCCAAAATCCAGTCTAACTCCCACTCAGTCTCTAGAGTTCATAGGAGCTTTGCTGGATACCAGAAAAGCAAGGGCCTATCTTCCTCAGACCCGTTGCCTTCGCATGGTGCAGTTAGCTTCTCAAGCAGTGTCAAAGCCTCATCTCGCTACTCAAGAAATGTTACAACTACTGGGCCACATAGCATCTACCGTGCATGTGGTTCCTTATGCTCGCCTCCATATGAGAGCAGCCCAGTGGACTTTATCCACTCAGTGGACCCAGGCATCAGGGTGCCTGTCAGACAAAATAGCAAACACAAATCGCCTTATTTTGCCCCTCCAATGGTGGCAGTCCACTCAAAACCTGTCGGTGGGGTCCCCATTTCAACAACCTTTACCCCAGGCAACTCTCACAACAGATGCTTCACCAATAGGTTGGGGAGCTCATCTGCAAGACCCCTCCACCCAAGGTACTTGGACTCCACAGGAGACTCATCTACACATCAATCTCCTGGAGCTCAGAGCAATCTTCCTTGCTCTTCGAGTGTTCCACACCCTACTCAGCTACAAGACAGTCCTCATTCATACGGACAATCAAGTAGCCATGTTCTACGTGAACAAGCAGGGGGGAACAGGCTCTCTGTCGCTTTGCAACGAAGCTTTGTGACTATGGGCTCTCGCCAGAGAGCATCAGATTCATCTCCTGGCATTGTATCTTCCAGGCATACAAAACTCTTAGGCAGACAGACTCAGTCGAGTTCTGCTTCCACACGAATGGTCTCTACATGCAGACCAGATAGCCAAGATTTTTCAAATTTGGGGAACCCCGGACATAGACCTTTTTGCAAATCCGTTGAATGCCAAACTTCCCCGGTTCTGTTCCAGAATTCCGGTTCAGGGCTTTCAGGCCAAGGATGCTTTCCTCCTTCACTGGGGTCAAGACTTCCTTTATGCCTTTCCACCCATTCCCCTAATTCCCAAAACCCTGTTCAAGCTTCAGAGAGACAGAGGCCATATGATTCTCATAGCTCCACATTGGCCACGGCAAGTGTGGTACCCTCTACTTCTACATCTCTCTCAAGCTCCCTCCCTAGAGTTAGGGTCTGCTCCAGATCTCCTATCTCAGGAGGACGGAATGTTATGGCATCCCAATCCCCGGTCTCTGCATCTCAGGGCTTGGTTGCTGAAGGCCTAGATCTCCATGATCTTAACCTCCCTCAGCAAGTAAAGGATATCCTTTATGCTTCCAGGAAGCCTTCCACAAGACGCTCTTATGCTTTCAAGTGGAAAAGGTTTACCATATGGTGTTCACAGAAGGGTCTTAACTTCCTTGTGATACCTCTGGAATCATTACTGGAGTATCTCCTTCATTTATCCAATGCAGGACTTAAAACTAACTCAGTAAGAGTCCTTTTGAGTGCTATTGCAGCTTCTTTCAAGCCTCTAAATGGACAACCTATTTCCTCCCGTCCTTCTAACTAAGCCTCTCATTAGGCCACCACCGGTGGCATGGGACAACCTTGTTTCTTGGTCAGCTCATGAAGCCACCTTTCGAACCCTTAGCTACTACCTCATTGAAATTCCTTTCTTGGAAGGTTATCTTTCTCATTGCAATCACATCAGCACGCCACATCAGTGAGTTGCAGGCACTAGTAGCTGATCCACCTTATACAAGGTTCCATCATGACGAGGTAGTCCTTAGGACTCATCCACACTTTATGCCAAAGGTGGTCTCGCCTTTTCATCTAAACCAAGCAGTCTACCTGCCTGTGTTTTTTCCAAGGCCTCATGCATCTAATGCAGAAAGGAATCTTCATACTTTGGACTGTAAAAGAGCTTTAGCCTTTTACTTGCAAAGAACACAGCAACATAGAAAGTCCTCTCAACTCTTTGTTGCTTTTGATCCTTCTCATTTGCGACTTCCAGTCTCCAAGAGAACACTGTCCAGCTGGATTTCTCAGTGTATTTCCTTTACCTATCAGAGTAAGAATCTTCCTCTGGAGGGCCATGTCACGGCTCACAATGTGAGAGCCATGGCAGCTTCAATGGCTCATCTGCAGTCTGTGTCTATCGATGACATCTGTCGAGCAGCCACTTGGGCCTCTGTTCATACCTTTACAGCCCATTACTGCTTGGACAAGGACTCCCACCGGGATGCCTTGTTTGGTCAGGCTGTTCTTCAACACCTGTTCCATACCTAATCAACTCCTACCCACCATCCCTGGTTGGATGCCAGAGATCCATGGGGGGAAGTGGAGCCATTTCACAGGGACACACAACTTCTGGGGTCTCTCCCTGGCATCTAAAGCTAGGGAGTCCCCATATGTGAAGACTACATTCCTGCTTGTTCCTGGAGATAGCATAGTTACTCACCTGTAACAGGTGATCTCCGGGAACAGCAGGAATTTAGTCTTCACAACCCACCCACCTCCCCTAGAAGTTGTATCTCTCTATCTATCTCTTTCTCTTTCCCTCTCTCTCTCTTTGTCTCAGCTTTAAACTCAACTGGAGAGAGGCAGTTGGGAAAGGCGGGAAGGCAGCACGCAGGCGCTGTGGGATGCTCCCAAAAGCTTTCTGATTGGACGCTGGGGAGCGTTCCCGCGCAGGCTCCGTCGGTACCGACGATACCCATATGTGAAGACTAAATTCCTGCTGTTCCCGGAGATCACCTGTTACAGGTGAGTAACTATGCTATTTGCGCTCTTGGCCGCCGCTGCACACTGGGCGGAGGGTTTTACCATGTTATCCACGATGACACCTAAATCTTTTTCCTGGGTAGTGGTTCCTAATATGGAACCTTGCATCGTGTAACCATAGTGTGGGATTTTCTTTCCTAGGTGCATAACTTTACACTTGTCCACATAAAATTTCTTCTGCCATTTGGATGCCCAGTCTTCCAATTTATCAAGATCCTCTTGCAATTTTCTACAATTCTCATGGGTTTTAACAACTTTAAATAGTTTTGTGTCAGCTGCAAATTTGATAATCTCCCTCATTATTCCCTTTTCCAGGACATTTATGAGTATGTCAAAAAGCAGGGGACCCTGCACAGATCCCTGGGATACTCCATAATTCACCTTTCTCCAATTGGGAAAATTGGCCATTTAGCCCTACCCTCTGCTTTCTATCTTTTAACCAGTTCATAATCCACAATAGTACACTGCCTCCTATCCCATGACTTTTTAGTTTTGCCAAAAGTCTCTGATGGGGGACCTTGTCAAAGGCCTTCTGAAAGTCCAGATACACTATATCAACCAATTCACCTTTGTCTACTTGTTTATTAAGCATAACAGATTAGTAAGACAAGATTTTCGTTGTCTGAAGCCATGTTGGCTGTCTCCCATTAAGCCATGACTATCTACATGTTCAGTAATTTTGTTCATTATGATGGTTTCTACCATTTTTCCCGGTACTGATGTCAGGCTTATCGGTCTGTAGTTTTCCGGATCACCCCAGAAACCCCTTTTAAAAATTGGCGTTACATTGGCCATCCTCCAATCTTCAGGTATTACAGATGATTTTAATGATAGTTCACAGATTACTAATAGCAGGTCTGCAATTTCATATTTCAGTTCTTTCAACACCCTTGGATGTATACCATTCGGTCCAGGTGATTTGCTACTTTTCAGTTTATCAAATAGTTGTAATACATCTTCCCGGTGTATCAATATTTCTTTCAATTCTTCCGCAGTATCACCTTAAAATACCACTTCAGTCATGGGTAACATCCCTACATCTTCCTCAGTAAAGACCGAAGCAAAGAATTCATTCAGTCTTTCCGCTATGGCCTTGTCCCCCTCTTAGTGCCCCTTTTTACCGCTCTATCATCTAATGTTCCAACTGACTCTGTCACAGGTTTTTTGCTACGAATTTACTTGAAAAAGTCTTTATTACGTGTTTTTGCTTCCACAGCAAGCTTCTTCTCAAATTCTCTTTTTGCCTGCCTTATCAATGCCTTGTATTTAACTTGCCAGTGCTTGTGCTGTTTCCAGTTTTTGTCTTTTGCTCTTTTTTCCATTTCCTGAAAGATGCTTTTTTGGCAACAACAGCCTCTTTGACCTCCCCTTTAAACCATGCTGGCAGTTTTTTGGACTTCCTTCCGCTTTTCTTAAAGCGTGGAATACAACTGTTCTTGGCTTCCAAGATAGTATTTTTCAGCAACACTCAAGCTTGATGTAAGTCTTTAACCTTTGCAACTGCTCCTTTTAGTTTCTTTTTTAACTATTTTCCTCATTTTATCATAGTCTCCCTTTCGAAAGTTAAAGGATAGTACTGTGGATTTCCTTACCATCCCTCCTCCATTAATTAAATCAAACGCGATCATGCTATGATCACTATTGCCAGGTGACCCCAGTACCCTTATCTCTTGCACCAGATCTGGTGTTCCACTAAGGACTAGGTCCAAAATTGTTTCCCCTCTGGTCAGTTCATGAACCAGCTTCTCTAAGAAGCAGTCATTTATTTCATCTAGAAATTTTATCTCCCTAGCATGTCCTGTCGTGACACTGACCCAGTCAGTACCGGGGTAATTGAAATCATCAATTATTATTACTGTGCTGTAACTTTTGTTAGTTTCTCTGATTTCTTTGAGCATTTCATCATCCATTTGTTCATTCTGGCCAAGCGGTCGATAGTACACCCCCACTGTCATCGCCTTCCTCCTTTCCCTTTTTACATGGAATTTCAATCCATAGAGATTCTACAGTGAATTTTGTTTCCTGCAATACTTTAATCCTTTGTGACTCAATGCCCTCTCTAACATAGAGCGCAACCTCTCCACCAATTTGATCTTCTCTATCATTACGGTACAATTTGTACCCAGGTATTAGTGTCCCACTGATTGTCCTCCTTCCACCATGTCTCTGAGATACCAATCATATCTAACCTCTCATTTAGTGCTATATATTCTAACTTTCCCATCTTATTTTTTAGGCTTCTAGCATTTGCATATAAGCATTTTAGAGGCTGTATTTTATTCATATTAATCTGGCTATTGGTAGACAGAGGTAATTTGGAATCTTTAAGCTCTGTCTGCTCTGTACTTAAGGTCATTTGGGTCCTCTTTAATAATGGTTTATGGACCTTTCTTCCAGGAACTTGTCCAAACCTTTTTTTAAACCTAGCTACACTAACAGCTTTTACTACATCCTCCAGTGACGAACTCCAGAATTTGATTACACATTGAGTGAAAAAATATTTTCTCTTATTAGTTTTATATGGGTTATACTGTAGCTTCATTGCAGGTCCCCTAGTCTTTCTACATTTTCATGGCGTAAATAATCTATCTACGTTTACACGTTCCACTCCATTCATTAAGTTATAGACCTATCATATCTCCCCTCAGTTGTCTGTTTTCCAGGTTGAAGAGCCCTAACCTTTTTAGGGGTATCCTTCCATTCCCTTTACCATTTTCGTGGCTCTTCTCTTTAGCTGGAGCTGTTCTGTCCACAGCAGGCATCCCAGAATCTGGGATTATCTTCATCTCAGATTGATGTCGAAGACCATAGAGATGGTGCCATGGACGGTGTGCTCACATGTGGCCTTTGCAGCTGTCCTTGTTTACTTGGTGGTCCCTAAATTCTCAGGGGTTCAAGCGCAAGCTCCTACTCCCAATGATAGTGAAGACCAGCCTGCGGTCGTGGCAGCAGCCCTGTCATCTGAGGAAGGGCATGCTGCTGGAAGATTTCTCCTAGATCCTCTTGACTACAGATGATGGCCTTTCGGGTTGGGGAGACCATTGCCAAGACTTGTACGGCCCAGGATCATTGGAACCGCAGGGAAAGCGGTATGGTCCACCTCAAGGTGAGTGCCATCAGGTTGACTCTCTTCTGCATTTCCGGCCCCTTGTTGAGGTCTGGGCTGTTCGAGTGTTTTCAGACGACGTTACGGCAGTGACTTATGTGAAATGGCAAGGCAGCACGAGGAGTGCTGGAGTATCTCTGGAGATGGCTCTCCTGTTTGCCTGGATGGAGAAGAACCCCCTACCCGTGTCGGCTCAGCACATTACTGGGGTGGACATTGTTCAAGTGGACTTCCTCAGTCGGCACTCTCTGGATCCTGAAGAGTGGGAGTTGAGTCAGAAGGTGTTTCAGTTGATTCTGCGCTGAAATGGATCTGATGGTGACCTACTCCAATGCCAAAGTTTGCCACTACCTCAGTCACCATACAGAGAGGTGGTCTGAGGGCATAAACGCCCTGACCCATCCTTGTCCAAGTCAGTACCTGCTGTACCTGTTTCCTCAGTGATCCCTGGTCGGGCATGTGATTTGGCATATAGAATGTCTCCCTGGCAGGATTGTTCTTGTGGCACCAGATTGGCTGAAGAGAGCATGGTTCGGAGACCTGATGTAGCTCTTGCAGAGGACTCCACTTTGGTTGCCTCCATCTCGGGGCCTATTTCGGCAGGGACCGATCGTCCTGGAGGACCTGATTCTCTTCTTGCTTATGACTTGGCTCTTGAAAGGAGATGGCTAGAATGAAGGGTTACTCTCCTGCAGTTGTCTCCACTCTGCTCAGAGCCCAAAGGAGGTTTACTAAACTAGCATACATGTGGATCTGGTGCCTCTTTGAATGATGGTGTGGCACTCGACACTTGGCTCCTGAGGCAGCCAAGGTGCCATCTCTGTTGGCCTTTCTATTTGTTGGCCTGGAGAATGACCTTTCCCTTAGTTCCCTGAAAGTTCAGGTGGCAGTTTTGGTCTGTTTCCAAGGTCTGGTGGCTGGTAAGTCTTTAAGCGTGCATCTGGACGTCTCGCACTTTCTTCAGGGGATTCAGCATCTGCATCCTCTCCTCTAGTCTGTGATCCCTTCCTGGGATCTGGGTCTGGTGCTGAAGTCCCTGATGGCGGTGCCTTTTGAACCGTTGAAGCATACTACTTTGAAGGATTTGATGCTCAAGACGGTCTTCTTGGTCATGATTTGTTCTGCAAGGCGGATTTCCAAGTTGCAGGCTCTATCTTGCCGAGATCCTTATCTGTCCTTTTCAAAGGATGCCGTTTCCATTCGGCATGTACCTTCCTTCTTGCCTGAGATGCTTTCTTCCTTTCATGTGACCTAGGTGGTCTGCCTGCCATTGTCCTCTATGGAGCAATGTCGCGGGAAGGGTAAGGATCTTAGCCTTGTGGATGTCCAGAGGGTGTTTCCCTGGTACTTGGAGATTATGAATTCCTTTTGTAAGTTTGACCATCTTTTTGTGCTATTTGCTGGCCCATGCAAGAGTGACATGGCAACTACGTTGACTTTGGGGTGCTGAATTAAGGAGGCCATTACCTTGGCGTATCTGTTGTGGAACGGGCTGGTTCTGGAGGGTTTGCGTGTCCATTCTATCTGAGCGCAGGCATCGTCTTGGTTGGAGCAGAGCTTGGTAGCCCCTGCAGATATTTGTAGGGCAGCAACATAAGCATCACTTTCCACTTTTGTCAAGCATTACTGCTTGGATGTCCACCCGTGAGTGAACGCGTCCTTTGTGTCTCAAGGGTTTTGCGTGCTGCTGTGTCTTCTTCCTGCCTATTGGAGTCATAGCTTTGGTACATCCCACTTGTCTGGACTGGTCTAGCAGGACGATATGGTTTATTTAAACACTTGATATACCTCCTTTCTTGACAATCAAAGTGGTTTACAATAAACATCAGAAATATAATAAATAGAAACCGGAAAAAAATGCCAAAAATTTAATAGGATAGAAAATAAGAAAGAGGGAGGACGGAATTATGAAGGGGGGGGGGGGGGAATCCTAAACAGACCTAGTCTTAAGATCAAAGGCCAGCTGGAAAAGATGAGTTTTGAGGGCAGCTTTAAATTTTGAAAAGGAAGATTCCATATGTAGTAAGGAAGGGAGGGAATTCCAGAGATAAGGAGCTAGAAAAAAGAATGCAGTGTGACGGGTACTTTCAAGATGAGCCTGAGAAGGGGGAGGAATAAATAAACGGTTAGCATGCACTGATCGTAGGACTCGAGTTGGAGCATGGGGGATAAAGTGAGAATGAAGATACTCCGAGGAACCAGAGTGCATGATCTTATGAGTGAAAGTAAGTGATATTATTTACTTGCCAGTTAATGTCCTTTCCTTGAGTCCTGCTAGACCAGTCCAGGGTCCACCTTGAAACTGTATTGTTCTGTTCTACTACTACTACTGCTGATCATTTGTATATTGCTACAAGGTGTATGCAGCGCTGCACAGACACATGTAAAAAACAGTCCCTGCTCCTCAGAGCTTACAATCTGGTCAAGGCAGACAACACAACAGGTGAGGACAAGGATACAGATTCTAGGGGAATGGTAAAGAAACACATAGGAGACTAAACCGATCAGGATCCGTTCAATGTATTTGAGTGATATTGCTGAAGGACTGAATGGAAAAGTCTGTCTTTTTGCAGATGACACAAAAATTTGCAACAGAGGGGACTCCCCCGAGGGAGTGATTAACATGAGGAAAGATCTACAAAAGCTGGAAGAATGGTCTAATGCCTGGTAGTTAAGATTTAATCCGAAGAAGTGCAGTGTCATGCACTTGGGAAGAAGAAAGCCAAGGGAAATGTATGCGATAGGGGGCGAGAGGTTGGTGTGCACGGACCAGGAGAAGGACCTTGGTATGATTATTTCTGAAGATCTCAAGGTGGCAAAACAGTGAGACAAGGCAGTGGCAAAAACCAGGAGGATGCTGGGTTGCATACAAAGAGGAATTACCAGCAGAAAGGAAGAGGTAATAAAGCCACTGTATAAGTTGCTGGTGAGGCCTCACTTGGGAATACTGTGTTCAGTTTTGGAGACCATATCTTGCAAAGGATGTAAAAAGACTGGAAACAGTTCAGAGGAAGGCGACCTAAATGATTTGGAGCCTGCATCAGAAGCCTTATGAGAAGAGACTTGAAGACCTAAATATGTACACTCTGGAGGAGAGGAAGGATAGGGGAGATATGATTCAGAACTTTAAATACTTAAAGAGAAATAATGAACAAACCTTTTCCAAAGACGGGGAAGCTATAAAACTAGAGGGGATAACATGAAGCTGCAAGGGGGTAAATTGAAAGCCAATGTCAGGAAATACTTTTTCACTGTAAGGGTGGTGGATGCTTGGAACGCCCTCCCGATGGAAGTGGTAGGGGTAAATACAGTGACAGAATTCAAAATGGCATGGGACATACACAGTGGATCCCTTTACAGCAACAGGATAAAATCAAAATAAACTTAACTACCTAATTTCTCAACAAATAGGGGTGTCCTACACGGAGCGGTGGGTTCACCCCTAAACAAAGACGGGGAGGGGTGGCCTGCACCTACTCTTTGCCATCTTACTGGGCAGACTAGATGGACCATACTGGTCTTTATCTGCCGTCATTTACTATGTCACTGTGTTACTATGTTATGATCCAAAAGCAGCCTCAGAGGTGAATTTTCAGCCTGGATTTGAAAAGGGCCCGAGATTAAGCTTGACATACAGACTCAGGTAATTTGTTCCAGGCATGAGGAGCAGCAAGGCGAAAGGATTGAAGTCTGGAGTTGGCAGTAGAAGAGAAGGGCACAGATAGAAATCATCTGCCAGAAGAGCGGAGTTCCTGGGGGGGTGGAAGTGTAGGGAGAGATAAGAGAGGAACGGTAGTGAGGAGCAGCAGAATGAGTGCACTTATAGATCAGTAGAAGTTTGAACTGGATAGGGAGCCTATGAAGTGACTTGAGAAGAGGGGCTATATGAGCATATTGAGGATGGCGGAAGATTAGCCGTGCAGCTGAGTTTTGAACAGATAGAAGGGGAGAGAGATAATTCAGAGGAAGACCAGCAAGGAGGAGGTTGCAATAGTTTAGATGGGAGGTGATTAAAGAGTGGATAAGTGTCTTAGTGTGTTCAGAAAGGAAGGGGCAAATTTTGCTGATGTTATAGAGAAAGAAATGACAGGTTTTAGCTATTGTTTGGATGTGTGTGGAGAGGGAATAGTCAAAGATGACCCCGAGGTTGCAAGCTGAAGAAATAGGGAGTAGTAGAGTGTTATTCACAGAGATTGAGAAAGGAGGAAGAGGGGAGGTGGGTTTAGGGGGGGAAAATAAAAGGCTCAGTTTTGGCCGTGTTCGTTTTCAAACGGCGGTGAGACATCCAGGCAGCAATGTCAGATAGGCAGGCAGAGATCCGGGCCTGGATTGCTGGAGAAGTTTCAGGTGTAGAGAGGTAGATCTGAGGGTCATCAACGTAAAGACGGTACTGAAAACCATGGGAGGAGATGAGTGCACCAAGAGACAGGGTGTAGAGAGAGAAAAGGAGTGGGCCCAAGACAGACCCTTGAGGTACACCAGCTGAGAGTGGGATAGCAATAGAGGAGGATCCACCAGTACAAACACTGAAAGTTTGATGAGCGAGATAATAAGAGATCCAGGATAGCACAGAGCCCTTAAAACCAAGCGAGGACAAGGTGTCGAGGAGAAGGTGGTGGCCAATAGTGTCAAAAGCAGCAGAAAGGTCAAGAAGGATGAGGACTGAGTAAAGGTCCTTGGATTTTGCCAGGAACAGGTCGCTTGAGACTTTGGCAAGAGCCATTGCAGTAAAATGTAAAGGATGAAAGACAGATTGCAATGGATCTAGAAGGGCTTAAGAGGAGAGAAAGTTAAGACAAAGGCGCTGAACTGCATGCTCTGATAGTTTAGAAATGAAGGGGAGGAGGGAAATGATTTGATAATTGGAAGGACAGGTAGATTCTAGTGAGGGTTTCTTGAGGAAAGGGGTGACCACAGCACGCTGCAGGAATAGTTGCAGTGGATAGTGATAAAGTTGAGAATATGAGAGATGGAAGGGATGACAGTGGAGGAGATGGAGCTTAGGAGACTAGTGGGAATAGGATCAGAGGAGCAAGTAGTGAGTTTGGAGGAGGAAAGATGATGTGTGGTTTACTCCTCAGTGATTTTAGAAAAGAAAGAAAGTGTGGCAGAGGTTGGGAAGAGTTGGGAGTGAAGAGGGGAGAGTAGCTGACCTCGTGGGGAATTTGAATGTAATCTTGTGGACTTTGTCATAGAAACAGTCGACCAAAGTTTGAGAAGAATGGGAAGGAGGGGTCGGAGGCAGAGGCACCTTGAGGATAGAGTTGAGAGTTTTAAAAAGACGGCAAGGGTCAGAGGCAAGAGAGTTAGGTGGACATAATAGTCTTGTTTGGCGAGTGCTATGGCCGACTGGAAAGAGGCAAGCATGAATTTGGAATGTAGAAAGTCCGCAGAGGTGTGGGATTTGAGCCAGATGTGCTCAACTGAGCGGACACAGGAATGTAGATAGCGGGTAGTCGAAGATAGCCAGGGCTAGTACAGTACACCTCACAGGACGTGGCATGGGCAGAGCAAGAGCATCCATAGAAGATGAGACTGCAGTGTTATAGGAAGCTACTGCCTCAGCAGCAGACTCAGATGACTCAGTGGAGAGAGCCTATTGGTCGATAGGGTGAAGATTTCTAAAAAGATTGGAGGAGACTGGGCGAGATTGATGTGGAGGGTGATGAAGTGTGACGTTTAGCAGGTGATGATCAGATAAGGGAAGAACTGAAGTACAGAAGTTTGAGGGTAAGCAATTAGAGAAGAAAACAAGGTTGATGCAGTGGCCATGCTGGTGCGTGGGGGCATTAGAGCAAAGCTGGAGGTTGAATGAGGAGGTAAAGGAAAGGAGCTTTAAAGCATAAGGATCTGCAGTGCTACTCTTGGGTCTGCTATGAGTTTTGTACTTGGTTCTGCAGGTTCATCTTTTTGTGACGGCCTTCTGTTTATGCTTTCGTGTACATAGTTCTGTACTGTTGGGCACTCATTGTTGCCCACCATTGAGGTTGTGTGAAACTTGCCATGTTTCTCCCATATGCTTTGGGACAAATACTGAAGGGACCTCTGGTGGCTGAAGCGAATAGAGGCATAGGAAAATGTCATTGAAATCTGGGCTTTTCATTGGTTCTTTGTCTCCACCAATCTGCTGGTAGGGGAACACGGCCTACTTGTCTGGACTGGTCTAGTAGGACTCGAGGAAAGGACATTAACTGGTAAGTAAAATGTCACCTTCTTCAGTGAAGAAGGCCTGTAGTACTAGCAATAGCAAAGTAGGGTAGGGAGGGGTGAATTTTATAAAGGTTTTCTGCATTTAACACCTAGTTAAGATGCAGAAAAAGCCTTTTCTAAAATTACCTCTTGGTATACAAGCTTGTAAGTAAGCATAGCCACAATAGAGCGCAAACTTCAGTACTTATTGCGTATAGATGTTTCTAGTGGCAGAGTTTGGGAGGAGTAGGGTAGAACAGCTGCGTAACTCATAAAACACACCAGTAAATGTTTATATCTTGCTTGCTTCAAAGCAGCTATTGGTTTTGGATGTCTGTTTTATAAAGACAGATAGGCGCCTATATTAATTTTATAAAATAGGCACTTTTTTTGGACTTCTTAGGCATCCTGCTATAATATTAGGTCCCAAGTGTCAGTACATTTTATAAGAGATTGCAATATTATCACCAGTCCCAAGGTATCGGAATCAATTTGTTTCATTACTTTCAACCTTCTTGTTGATTTAGGATACTGGGCTTGATGGACCTTGGTCTGAACCAGTATGGCATATCTTATGTTCTTATAGCTGGGCTTAAAAAAGGTTTGGACAAGTTCCTGGAGGGAAAGGTCCATAAACCATTATTAAGAAGGGACCCAGGATATCAATGCTTGACCCAGTACAAGCATTGTGGAACCTGTGTCTTTTGGGGAAACTGCTAGGTACATATGACCTAGATTGGCCACTGTGGAAACAGGATACTGGGCTTGATGGACCTTGGTCTGACCCAGTATGGCATATCTTATGTTCTTATGATTTTAACAGCTTGCTGCTAGAAAACACACACAAAAAAGGAAAAAAGCCGCTCATTCTTAAAGAAGTGTTCTTAAGTGTATTTGAAACAATTTGTCTTTACTGGTTCTACCATGAAGATGGTTTCAACCTTGGAAAGCTAGTCTAAAAGTGTATTAAGTTAGTGCAGTAAAGTGCCTTGTTTGTTTTCTTCTTAGAGAAAGGAATGAATACTGCAGCTCTGCACACAGATCAGTGGTAAAGAAGATACGAAGGATGACAGGGTACTCAGGAAGCTAATGTCTGCCTCAGAAGAAAGGAAAGCTGAGCACCCGTCATCCTCAGATGTGAGTAAGCAAAGACACACTTGAACTGAGAATGCCTCTGGGCCTTCCTTATGCTTGCTACATTGTGTGTGTGGCACACGCTTTTGTGTTTGGTTAAGTTTGCTGCTGGACGAGAGTGATGGTGGTTGTCCTCCCTCTGGAGTTCAGGAGTCAGTCTGCTTTCAGGCAGTAGTGCTGAGGTGCAGCATGTTTTTGCTTCAGCCTGAGACAGAGTCAGTTGGAGCACGGTAACTTACTGCTTGGCATGTGCACATGTTAGATCGTATACTATTTGAAGACCGCATTCCCAGTCTTAAAGACTGTGTATAATGGCTTAAAACAAATTTACAAATACACATAGGCCAAAACCAGAGCTTAATCATGATACTTCGTATTTCTAAAAAACAGCTCTACTAATTAACCTTAATGTAGCATTAAATTAACTGCACAATGACAACGGAGGGCACAGACCTCAGAACAAACCTCTGATCACCATAGAACACCTAAATGCTTCCAGTTTTATAGCATTGGCAGTGGATGGAGGTGTCGCTAACAGACCATTGATGTTACTGGCTTTGATCTGAACACCACTGCCTACTTTTGGCTTTAGGTGTTCTATGGTGATCAGAGGTTTGTTCTGAGGTCTGTGCCCTTTGTTGTCATTGTGCAGTTAATTTAATGCTACGTTAAGGTTAATTAGTAGAGCTGTTTTTTAGAAGTATGAAGTATTAAAACAAATTCAGTCATCAGATTACAATCCAATACAGAAATTCATTAAAACACATATAAAATGCCGTAACAATAAAAATGATTAAATATCTAATCAAATATATCAGAGTAATACACATTTACTTCACAAACAGCTGCTTAAAAATATCCTTAATTCTATAGACAGTACATAGCAAGGTATAAACGTTTTTGCTTGAGCTGGGCAATAACTGGATTTACTGCTGCAGCTAGTAATGATATATGAAGAAATCCAGTAAATGTAAAAGAATTACAATCATCCAGGGTTGGCCCAAGGTTTTCTGCCATCCCAGGCAGGACCCAGCCATGCCACCCCCCCTCATCACCATGGCAGATCCCATCTAATGGGGAGGCCCGGCAGTGGCGGCTTTGAGCTACCATTTAGGTGCCCAGCGCAGGCCACGTGCTTCGGTACACATAGCCTGCCTCTCCTGCTCCCCTCCTATAGGAAGTTGTGTCGGAGGGGGGTGAGAAGAGGCGCGCCATGCTTCTTGCACCATGGGCACCAAAGTGGTGGCACAAAGCAGCTGTGCCACCCAGAGGGATCTATTGCCCTAGGCAGCTGCCTAGCCCATCTAGTGGACAGGCTGGCCCTGCAATCAACTGATAACCTTCCTAAGTCGACTGAAAGATTAGATTAATTTTGTTATGGAGGACAGAGAATTAATGAATTGGCTCTTACAGCAATTACCGGGACAGAGGTAGTCAAATTCACTTTCAGGTGTAGATGGTTATCCTCATCAGGTATAGTTTTAAGTAAGTAAACAACTTAAATATCTTAACAAAACCTTAAAACTAAGATGCAAACAGAAGCCCAGCAGCAAGATAGGGACTATCCAGTCTTTTGTATTGAGTGTCACATGTATGATTTTCTCCCAGTTGGTGAGGGGTCTTACATGTGCACTAGGTGGAAGGAGTTCTTTGCTCTCAGGGAATGAGTCCGATCTCTGGAGGCTAGAGTAGCAGATTTAGAGGACCTAAGGAAGACAGAGGTATATAGACGAGACCTACAGGGACATAGTACTGAAGTCCCACCTCCAGTCTGGCAGTCTCTCTATTGCCATGGAGGGTAGAGGTCATGTGAAAGGAGACCATCACCCTGGTGTTGCAGGAAGTGATCCTGTAGATAGGACCTGTCCTCCAGGTGATGTAAAACCCTCTTGCACTGAGGAAGTTCCTCCAGGGCCATGTGCCCATGGGGGACGGGTTAGGATGCCCGTTACAGTTGGTGATTCAATCATTAGGCATGTAGACAGCTGGGTGGCTGGTGGACATGAGGATCGCCTGGTAACATGCCTGCCTGGTGCGCAGGTAGCGCACCTCACACACCACCTAGACAAGGTTTTAGATAGCGCTGGGAAGGAGCATGCTCTCTTGGTACATGTTGGTACCAATGACATAGAAAAGTGTGGGAGGAAGGTTCTGGAGGCTAAATGTAGGCTTTTAGGTAGGTAGTTGAGATCCAGAACTTCCAGGTTAGCATTCTCTGAAATACTTTCCATTCCACATGCAGGCAAGCAGAGCTCTGGAGTCTCAATGCGTGAATGAGATGGTGCGAGGAAGAGGGTTTTGGATGTGTTAGGAACTAGGCAATATTCTGAGAAAGGGAGGGGTTTTCCGAAAGGATGGGCTCCACCTTAATCAGGAAGCAAGGACTAAATACAAAGCCATCCTACTCACCCACAAAGCCATTCACCAAACACAGAACACCCAGCTTCGCACCCTACTAGCTCGTCCAGCTCACGGCAGAACTACCAGACAAGCCTCCAACAACTCCCTCACCGTCTCTCACAAAAGAACCAAATGCTCGCAACGGTCCTGCAATTGAGCCTTTGAACTCTATGCCCCATCTTTATGGAATTCTCTACCGAACTGTCTCAGAAACAACGCCGACCTTCCATCTTTCAGAAAACAGCTAAAAACCATCCTCTTCCAGGAATACTTCAACACGACATCCACCAAAAAACATAACTAACTCCGGATCCCGAACACCATGAACCACTGATCGAAACTATACTAACCTGTCCGTGTCTAATGTCTGTCTCATGTCCAATGTATGTCCTCTGCCTAAATCATCATTGTTGCCTCCCTGTTGTTGGCCCCGCCCTTTTACTTAATTCCCCCACCCTATTGTAACGCCGCTTTGACCCGGTGAAAAGCGGGATATAAATGAAGTTAAATAAATAAATAAAATGTAACCAGGCTGCTGGCATTAACCTTTAAAAGGAAATAGAGCAGCTTTTAAACTTATAATAGGGGAAAGCCAGCAGTCGCCCAAGAGGGCAGGGTTCGGAAGGATGTATCCTTGAAGGACACTAGCAAAAGAGGGAAGTTAGACATTCTGATAGAGAGGTTCCAATAAAGATAAAAGTAACCCAGATGCCCTTAAGTACAGAGCAGACAGATTCCAAATTACCCCTGTCAACTGATAACCAGATTAATATGAACAAAATACAACCTCTAAAATGCTTGTATGTAAATGTTAGAAGTCTGAAAAATAAGATGGGAGAGTTAGAATATATAACACTCAATGAAAAGTTAGATATAGATGGCTTCTCTGGGACCAAGCAGAAAGTCAGTCCTCACATATGGGTGATGTCACTGATGGAGCATGCGCAGAACGCTTCCCAGCTTCCATGGGAAGCTTTTGGAAGGTGCTTGACGCATGCGCTTCCTGCCCGAAGGAGCCATCTTACCTTAGTCTTCTTTTTTCCGCGGAGCCCTCCAGATGTCATCTATGTTCTAGAATTTAGCTGCCAACCAACAGAAGAGAGACCTCAAAAAAAGGATCTTAGTCTTTATTCAGGGGTACAGTACAGCCACACCTGACATAACCGTGTTTCGGCACAAGTCTTCCTCAGGGGTGTATTGGCACTACAAATAAATGATTTTGTACAATAAAATATGCATATCAATCAATACAATGTAGTAAAATAATAAAATAAATAACATGTAAATATCAATCATAAAATACTTAAAACACAACAAAGACATTAAAAACAAGAAGCCATTACATAAAACAACATAATTCAAAGTGTTGGAAGCCAGATGTAATCTTCAAAATATACAAATGTTTTAAAACAGAGAATTTTCAAACTCAAAACGTGTGAAAGTGAATATAATCCAAAAAAGACTTCCAAAAGTGCATAAAAAGCTTAAAATCACATAATGCCTAAGAGAAAGCAGAGTCTTTTAAGAGGTAGGTTCATCCAGTACTTTCCCATATGACTATATTGTGCGAGAGAGAAAGCTGTGAAATAGGTAATATGCTGCCTGTCCACTAACAGTGTTTTGAATTTGAGAATTCTCTGTTTTAAAACATCTGGCTTCCAACACTTTGAATTGTAATGTTTTAAATAATGGTTCTTAACACCTTCAAAAGGATATAAACAGGTTGGAATCGGTGCAGAGGGTGGCTACTAAAATAGTTAGTGGTCTTCGTTATAAAGCATATGAGGACAGACTTAAGGATCTTAATATGTACACCTTAGAGGAAAGGCGGGATAGAGGAGATCTGATAGAGATGTTTAAATACGTTTGTGGCATAAATGCATAAGAGGAGAGTCTCTTTTGATTGAAAGCAAGCTCTGCTGCGAGGGGACATAGGACAAAGGGTGAAATGGGATAGACTCAGGAGTAATATCCGAAAATATTTCTTTACGGAAAGAGTGGTAGATGCGTGGAATAGTCTCCCAGTGGAGGTGGTAGAGACGAGGACAGTATCTGAATTCAAAAAAGCATGGAACAAACACAGATGATCTCTAAAGGTAAAAAGGGGAATACTATAGTTGATTTGGAAGGGCAGACTAGATAGGCCATGTGGTCTTTTTCTGCCATCATGTTTCTGTGCTTTTAATGTCTTTGTTTTGTTTAAGTTTTTTATGATAGATATTTACATGTTTGTTTATTTATTTATTTAATTTTATTATTTTATTACATTGTATTGATAGAGATGTATATTTTATTGTACAAAATCATTTATTTGTAGTGCCCCAATATACTCCTGAGGAAGGCTGATGTCAAAATGCAGCCGTGTCGGGTGTGGCTGTACTTGGATCCTTTTTTCGATGCCACGCTTCTGTTTGTTGACTTTGTATTTCTGTGGGAGTCCTGTTGCTTCTACGTTGGACTAGAATTTAGTTTACCTATTTTTGCTAGGCCTTTTTTGCTATTTTTTGGTATCTCGTGCTATACAGTATCTTCTTGCCATCTCCGGGAACATCGGTGCCTCTGCGCCACGTTTTTCTCAGCTTTTTTTCCTTTTTTTCTTCTCTGCATATGGGATTTTCCTCTCACATCCCCCCCCTGGTCGGTGAGGATGTTGGAGTCCTTTGACTTGGCGGAAGCCGTCTTCCCTACCATGTCAAAACCGATCAATGGCTTCAAGAAGTGCACCCAGTGTGGTCGAACCATCTCTATCATGGACCGCCAGAGCTAGGGCCTTCAATGCCTTGGGCCCAACCACGAGCCCTCGAACTGCACTCTCTACTTGCAGATGACTTGCAAGGGGCTTAAGAATCAGGAACAGCAGCAAGAATTGCTGTTCGGTTTCAAGGTGTCGACATCAGCCCTGGCATAGACACCCTTGAAGGCCCCTGTCTAGGTTTCTGCTTCGTGTGGAGGCCGGGCCCATTCGGAGCTGAGGGGGTCACGGGGCACCAGAATGGCAGCTCTCCTTTGATAAGGAGCGCCCCCAGAAGGATTGGACTTTGACCTCGTTGGTGTCAAAGTGCGATGCTGAGCCCAGGACGAAGGCCCATGGGCACAGGCCCTTGGTGCGACTCCAAACGCAAGAGCCAGGAATGACCCTCCAAGCTGCCCCGGCAGGAGGAGGAGTTGCCTGTTGAGGACCCGGAGAGCTGACATGGGACTCCCGAAGTCATGGCCATTAAGGAGTGCCCGCCGAGGGAGCCAGCATCAGCACCGAAGGCTGCAGAGTCAACTCTCACAGCAGTGGAGACCTCTTTCCTCACAGAGAGGATGCAGGCTCTCGAGCATAACCTCACTGTGTTCCTGGCTCAGCAGGCTGCCAGGGATCCGGTGACCTCGGTTTTCTCGGCACCAGTGACGGCCCAGTCTACTGTGGGTGTCTCACTTGCAGATGTGGAGCCCATCCTAGAGGTCCATGGTTTTTCGGGCATCTCCCATGAACATTTCAGGTCCCTCTTGGTGCAGCAGGTGTTCCCCCAAGTCCTTCGGGTTTTGACAGACGGGAACCAATGACTTCTTTGACTCCACCCGAGACCGCCTCTTACTGTGATGTCCTCTCCGATCCCTCACCCCCATGCAAGCGAAGAAGGTCCCCTCCTCACCCGAGGACCTCTCCTCCTTCGAGTTCGTGCAGGTCATGGAGAAGGCTTTGCCTTTCACTCTTGAAGTGGAGGAGAAACCTAGAGGAAATCCTCCAGTACCCGACTCACTGCTAAAGAGTCCATTACAATTCCGATCCACCCGATCCTGAGCCAGTTTCTGTTTAGGATGTGGGAAACAGTCAACTGATGCCTCAATTCCGTGTATCGAGTGTGCAAGAGCCCTGGGTTTGAAAAAGCACAACTCCATGGTGGTGGAATTGGCCATGCGCTGGATTAAAAGTTCCAAGACGCACTACTCGGTGCCCCCAGGTAGGAAAGCACGCACCATGGATGGCTTTGGTAGGAAGTGCTACCAGGGTTTGATGCTGGTGGCTCGGATCCAAGCATATCAGTTAAACATGGGCATGTACCTGCGTGATCTGGCAGAGGGATCTTGCCGGGTTCTTGGCTGGTAGAGCACTTTGAGCACATCTGGAGCCTGTTGAGCAAAATGAAGGAGTGCTCAAAGTACATCACCCAGGCGGCCTACAACAGGTTTGAGTCCATGGTCTCAGACTTAGAGCAATGGGCTCAGGACAAGTTGGCCGATGTCCCATATCGGGGGGAGAACCTCTTTGGCAAACCCATGGCGGAGAAGGCCGCAGAGTTGGAAATGGAGCGACTTACCATGAACAGGCTTTTGAGAGAGACCGCTGACCCTTCCAGGAGAAAGGCTGCAGGGAAGAAGTCGTTTTATTCTAAAAAGAAAAGGACCTATGGTGCTTACACCCCGTATTATTCGTACTAGCCACCCCAACAGGGGCAACAAGCTGAGGGTCAAAACCAGAGGCAGCAGTGCAAGCCAAAAACCCTAAAACCTCAACCAGCACCGCAGCCCCTTAACCAGCTTCAGACCATGGCCCGTCTTCCCCTCCCAGCCTCTGTTCTGCCACACAGGTGGGGAGGGCATCTGATACATTTTGCTCTCAGGTGGCCCATCATAACAACTGACGCCTGGGCACTGCAGATGGTCTGCAAGGGCTACCTGTTGTGCTTCAAGCAGAGTCCCCCACCTTCTTTCCAGGGGAGTACCCTCTCGAAAATCACCAACCGGAACTACTCCAACTGGATGTCCAAGCCCTCCTGGCAGAGCGGGCAGTGGAACTCGTTCCACCATCCCAAACAGGACAGGGTTTCTACTCCCTGGTTCCCAAGAAAACAGATGGGTTCCGACGCAATCTGAATCGCTTCCTCATGAAGGAAAACTTCAAGATGGTATCCCTTGGAATGTTGTTGCCCTACCTTCAACGGGAAGATTGGCAAGGCTCCTTGGATCTCAAAGACGCCTATGCGCACATCTTCATCCACCCCCTGCACCATCAGTACCTCTGCTTTATGCTCAGCAGGTGGCACTGTCAGTACAGGGTTCTGCCCTTCGGCCTTGCCGCCACCCCAAAAGTCTTCACCAGATGTCTAGCGGTTGTTACCACCTTTCTCCAGATCCCGGGAATGTTTGTCTTCGCTTACCTGGATGACTGGTTGGTTGGGGCGGAATGCTGGATGAGGTCCGGCAGTCCATACAGCACACCATTCAGGTGCTGGAACAGCTTGGGCTTTGTCATCAACAATCCAAAGTCCCACCTGCAACCCTCTCAATGCCTCGAGTTCATTGGGGGCTCTCCTTGACATCATACTGGCTTGAGTTTTCCTTCCACGGACAGGGCCAAACGCCTTGTCACCTTGGCAAGGGATGTCCAGAGTTGCTCGGTTGTCATGGCTCGGCAGATGCTGCGCCTCCTGGGTCACATGGCCTCTACGGCCCATGTTACTCCCTCAGCCCGACTTCAGATGCGTCAGATACAGTGCACTTTCTGCACACAGTGCCATCTGATGATGGGATGTCCTTCGGACAGGGTCACAATGACTCCTCCCCTCCAGGAGTCCTTGTCCTGGTAGCAACACCCTGCTCACCTGTTTGCAGGGCTTCTCTTCCAGGCCCCACCGCACCAGCAGGTCCTAACAACCGATGCCTCCAAACTCGGCTGAGAAGCACATCTGAATGGCCTATCCACACAGGGCCTCTGGACTGTGGGGTAAAGCCGCCATCAGATCAACTTCCTGGAGCTTCGGACCACTGCCAATGCCCTCTGACTGTTTCAGCAACAGCTCTCCCACCAGGTTATCCTCATACAGCCGGACAACCAGGTGACCATGTTCTGCCTCAACAAACAGGGTGGCACGGTTTCATACTTCCTCTGCTGGGAGGCAGTCTGCCGCTGGAAGTTTGCAATCTCGCACAGTATGCTTCTTAGAGTGGTATACCTGCCATGGGAGCTCAAAGTCCTAGTGGATTGCCTCAGCAGGGTCCTTCAGTCACACAAATGGACTCTGAACAGGCAGGTTGCAAACTGCATCTTCCAGATGTGGGGCATGCCATCCATAGACCTCTTTGCCATTCCCCGCAACACCCAACTCCTGCTGTTTTACTCCAGAGAGCCATGCCAGAATCGCTTGGCTCCCGATGCTTTTCTCCTGGGATTTATTTATTTATTTATTTTATTTACATTCTCTTATATACCGCGCTATTCTGCATCAGTGCGGTTTACATTGAACAAACTGAAATTACATTGAACAGGGCATTATAACTTGGAGAGAACTATTTTACAGGGAACATGGGCTATGGAGGGTTAAGTGGCTTGCCCAAGACCACAAGGAGCACCTGTGGGACTAGAAACCCCAGTCCTTCCGGCCCAAGGTTGCTGTCCTCTAGTGGGATTTGAACCCCCAACCTTCCGGCCTGAAGTACCTTGCCCCAAACACTAGGCCACTCCTCCACTCCAGTTGGAGCAAGGGTCTTCTCTGTGCCTACCCACTGACTCCTCTATTGGCCGAGACCCTTTTCAATCTGCAGGCGGACATCGCTATCATGATCCTCATTGCACCGCACTAGCCCATGCAACCCTGGTTTCCATGCCTGCTCCGATTGTCTCAACGGCAACTGCTCAATCTGGGCTGTGCCCCGGACCTGATCTCACAGGATGATGGGACTCTGCTTCATCCCAACCTGTCGTCCCTAGCACTAATGGCTTGGATGCTGAGCGGGTAGTACTCGCAGAGCTCCGCTTACCGCAGGACGTGGAGAGCGTTGTCCTCGCCTCATGCAAGGACTCGACAAGAGTTGCTTACACCTTCAAGTGGCACCAGTTCAAGTGACACCAGTTCTCCATATGGTATGAGAACAAGTCTCTGGACCCCTTCTCCTGGAACAATTTCTCCAAATGGGTGAGTTTTGTGCATACCATAACAGTCATGAACCTCACTTCTAAGCCAGGATATGTGGAGTATGATCTCTTTTTCTCAAATTTACTGCTAACGCTCATCATAGTACTTGCATCGTGCCAAAGAGAGCCTCCTTCTGAAGTTCATAAGATGTTACGTGTATGGGTAATTTATGAAGGTATGCTTGGAAATTCCTCTTAATTAGGCCTGTAGCACCCAACAAGATGGGAAATAACTGTATCTTTCTGCCACATTTTATTGGTCTCCAACTGCATTTCTTGGTACTTGAAGATCTTCTCCCTCTCTATGTGATTCAGAGTAGTCGCTTGGAACTGACACCTCTATAATCAGTGCAGTTCTGGTGTTTTTCTCCTTTACCACTATATCCAACTTCTTCACATCCAGCTTTTTATTGGTCAGAATGGGAGTATTCCAGGTGATCATACCTCTTCATTCTCTGTAATCCTTTTCGGGTCATGATCCTAGTGCTTTTCATGCACAGTGATGTTATAGTATTTACAAAGTTTCCAATGGATGAGGTGCACTATTTTATTGTGCCTGTCCATATAGAAATTTTCAGCCATTACAACTTCACAGCCAGCTACTATGAAGTGAGTCACTGTTTCCAGCTCTATGCCACAGAAGTGACATATGTCTGTTTTGCCAGTTTTTTCAGTGCTCGCTGTAAACCATCTCTTCTCCAGGAAGAAGCAGGAAGTCAGTCTTCACTTATGGGAGTTGTCGGCACTGACGGAGCCCACACGGAGCAATTCCCCAGCTTTCAAAGAAAGCCTTTGGGATTGCTGCCATGCATGCATGGTCCTTTTCCCGCCCAACGGTGCCATCTTGCTCAGTTTACCCTTTTTCCGTGGAGCCCTTTGGACGCACGTCCTCGTCCCTCAGAAAAACTTTTGTTTTTTCGCCCTAACAGGCTTCTCTATTTTCCGGTTGCACCGGTCCTCTACCCATCCTTCCCCTGCTCTATTTTTTAGAGCTATCGAGGATACTCCTTTTTTTCTTTCATTTTTTCGTTACGGGCTTCGCGCCCTTTTTTCTTCTCTAATCGCTGACCGTGTGGGTCTTCGACCTAGCAGGGGCCATTTTTGCCCCCATGACCACTGGATTAAAAAAATGCGATAGATGCTCTAGGAACATGTCACTTACGGACACTCATGACTGTTGTCTGCGGTGCCTCAGAGCCGACCATCATCCAGAGCTCTGTTCACTCTGCAAGAAAATGTCCTCTAAGGCCCTACTCAGCTGTAAGCAGAAGTCCGAAGACATTTTCTGAAAGGCCGCCTCAGAGTCCCTGGTGGCGCCCTCGGTCGTCTCTTCTCTGGTGGGTGATCCCCCTATGGCCCAGTGTTCTCGGTGGCACTCCTACCAGGGGTCCCCCGAGGTGGAGCGGCACAAAAAGAAGAAGGCCTTGAAGTCGCTGTCCGGGGCGCCGAACAAGTGCAAGCGCTCCCGCGCCCGGTTGCTTAGCCCCCTTGGGCATTCCTGAGAGTCGGACAAGGAGCAGCCCCGCACGGTACCCCGCACAGAAGCGGAGGCCTTCTGAGAAGGCGCCCGGTCTCCTGATTGTCATCTGGGTGAGGACCTCCCTCTCCTCCTCGACGCCCGATCCAGTGACCCCGGTATCTGCGGGGCCCCACGCCCACGTAGTAGTCCTGTATGCTGGTGCTGAAACGCAGCATTTCTGCGTTCATTGCTTCCCAGCAAGTACTCACGGCCAGCTTTGTTGACTCGCACCCAGAGACCGCGGCTCTCTCGCGTGGGACATCCAAATCCATCCAGAAAACACCCGAGAGCCGCGGGCCTCGTGAGGGTTCTCGATGTTGGTCTCATTCGCCCTCCCGTTCCTCGGAGGCGAGATTGTCCAGGGCTTCCAGCACCAGGCCACCGGCCATTGGACAGGGCGATCTGCCCAGCTCGGACTTCTCGACTGATTTCTCAGAGTGGGAGTCCGATGGGGACACCTCCCCGGAAACCCGTACCCACCAGGATCCTCTGTTGGACCCCTCACCGCCCGCATTCCAGTGGCACTCGCCAGCCAAAGACACCTCCTTCCTGGTGTTCATTGAGGACATGGCATGGGCCCTTAACCTGGTCACCCAGGCTGAGGAGGACCCTTGTGCTGAAGAACTCGATATTCTTCAGTACGCGTCCCCGCCCAGGAAATACCTCACTGTGCCTGTACCTCCTATTCTATCTCGGCTGCTGCTCCAGATGTGGGAGGCCCTGGCCTCGGTCCCCATCGTAAGCAATGTGGTAGGGAGTTTCTGGAGGCTAAATTTAGGCTTTTAGGTAGGAAGTTGAAATCCAGAACTTCCAGGGTAGCCTTCTCCGAAATGCTTCCTGTTCCACGCAGGATCCAAAAGGTAGGCAGAGCTCCAGATTCTCAATGTGTGGCTGAGACAATGGTGCAAGGATGAGGGTTTTGGATTTGTTAGGAACTGGGGAACATTCTGGGGAAAGGAGGGGCTCTTCTGAAGGGATGGGCTTCACCTTAACCGGGATGGAACCAGGCCTCTGGCATTAACCTTTAAAATGGAGATAGAGCAGCTTTTAAACTAGATAATAGGGGAGAGCCGAAAATCTCCCAAGAGCGCATGGTTCGGAACAATGTATCCTTGAAGGATACTGCCAAAAAAATGAACTTAGGGCACATCAGCAGAGAGGTTCCAATAAAGACAAAGGTAGCCCAAATGCCCTTGTGTACAGAGCAGACAGAGCTTAAAGATTCCAAATTACCACTGCCTACTGATAACCAGATTAATATGAATAAACTGCAGTCTCTAAAATTCATGTATACAAATGCTAGAAGTCTAAAAAATAAGATGGGAGAGTTAGAATATTCAGCACTAAATGAGAAGTTAGATATGATTGGTATCTCAGAGACATGGTGGAAGGAGGACGACCAGTGGGACACTGTGATACCTCGGTACAAACTATATTGTAATGATAGAGCTGATCAAATTGGTGGAGGGGTTGCGCTCTATGTTAGAGAGGGCATTGAGTCACAAAGGATTAAAGTTTTGCAGGAAACAAAATTCACTGTAGAATCTCTATGGATTGAAATTCCATGTAAAAAGGGGAAGGCGATGGCAGTAGGGTGTACTATTGACCGCCTGGCCAGAATGAACAAATGGATGATGAAATGCTCAAAGAAATAAGGGAAGCTAACAAAAGTTACAGAACAGTAATAATAATGGGCAATTTCAACTTCTTAGGTATTGACTGGGTCAGTGTCACGGCAGGACATGCTAGGGAAATAAAGTTTCTAGATGAAATGAATGACTGCTTCTTGGACCGACCAAAGCGGAAGCCATTTTGGACTTAGTCCTTAGTGGAACACCAGATCTGGTGCAACAGATAACGGTGCTGGGGCCACTTTGCAATAGTGATCATAACATGATCGCGTTTGATTTAATTAATGGAGGAGGGGATGGTAAGGAAATCCACAGTATGACCTTTTAACTTTCAAAAGGGAGACTATGATAAAATGAGGAAAATAGTTAAGAAAAAACTAAAAGGAGCAGTTGCAAAGGTTAAAGACTTATATCAAGCTTGGGTGTTGTTTAAAAATACTATCTTAGACGCTCAGACCCAGCTGTATTCCACGCTTTAAGAAAAGTGGAAGGAAGTCCAAAAAACTGCCAGCATGGTTTAAAGGTGAGGTCAGAGAGGCTGTTGTTGCCATAAAAGCATCTTTCAGGAAATGGAAAAAAGAGCCAAGTGACGAAAACAGGAAACAGCACAAGCACTGGCAAGTTAAATGCAAGGCATTGATAAGGCAGGCAAAGAGAGATTTTGAGAAGAAACAGGCTGTGGAAGCAAAAATGCTTAATAAAGACTTTTTCAAGTACATTCGTAGCAAAAAACCTGGGAGAGAGTCAGTTAGACCATTAGATAATAGCGGGATAAAAGGGGCAGTAAGAGGGGACAAAGCTATAGCGGAGAGACTGAATTTTTTGCTTCGGTCTTTACTGAGGAAGATGTAGGGATGTTACCCATGACTGAAGTGGTATTTAAAGGTGATACTGCAGAAGAATTGAAATAAATATCGATATACCGGGAAGATGTATTACAACTGTTTGATAAACTGAACAGTAGCAAATCACCTGGACCGGATGGTATACATACAAGGGTGTTGAAAGAACTGAAATATGAGATTGCAGACCTGCTATTAGTAATCTGTGAACTATCATTAAAATCATCTCTAATACCTGAAGATTGGAGGATCGCCAATGTAACATCAATTTTTAAAAAGGGTTCCAGGGGTGATCCGGGAAACTACAGACCGGTGAGCCTGACGTCAGTACCGGGAAAAATGGTAGAAACCATCATAAAGAACAAAATTACTCAACATGTCGATAATCATGGCTTAATGGGAGACAGCCAACATGGCTTTAGGCAAGGAAGGTCTTGTCTTACTAATCTGTTATATTTTTTTGAAGGTGTGAATAAACAGATAGACAAAGATGAGTCGGTTGATATAGTGTACCTGGACTTTCAGAAAGCCTTTGACAAGGTCCCTCATCAGAGACTTTTGGCAAAACTAAAAAGTCATGGGATAGGAGGCAGTGTACTATTGTGGATCCAGGAACTAGTTAAAAGATAGAAAGCAGAGGGTAGGGCTAAATGGCAAATTTTCCCAATGGAAAAAGGTGAATAGTGGAGTACCCCAGGGATCTGTGCTGGGTCCGCTGCTTATTGACATGTTCATAAATCACCTGGAAAAGGGTATGAGTGAGGTTATCAAATTTGCAGATGACACAAACTATTTAAAGTTGTTAAAACCCAAGAGGATTGTAGAAAATTGCAAGAGCATCTTGATAAATTGGAAGACTGGGCATCCAGTTGGCAGATGAAATTTAATGTGGAGAAGTGCAAAGTTATGCACCTAGGAAAGAACAACCCAAACTATGGTTACACGATACAAGGTTCCACATTGGAAAACACCACCCAGGAAAAAGATTTAGGCGTCATCGTGGATAAGATGTTTAAACCCTCTGCCCAGTGTGCAGCGGCGACTAGGAGAGCAAATAGAATGCTAGATATCAGTTTCTGTCATCATATTTCTATGTTTCTATATTCAAAAAAGCATGGGACAAACACAGAGGATCTCTAAAGGTAAAAAGGGGACTGTTGTAGTTGTTGATATGGAAGAACAGACTAGATAGGCCATGTGGTATTTTTCTGTCATCATATTTGTATGTTTCTATGTTTCTATCATAAGGAAAGAAATGAAAAATAAAACAAAGGATATTATAATGCCTCTATATCGTTCCATGGTGAGACCACACCTTGAATATTGTGTGCAATTCTGGTCGCCGTATCTTAAAAAGGATATAGTGTTATTAGAAAAGGTACAGACAGAGAAGAGCCACCAAAATGGTAAAGGGGATGGAAGGATACCCCTATGAAGAGAGGCTAAAAAGGTTAGGGCTCTTCAACCTGGAAAAGAGACGGCTGAGGGGAGATATGATAGAAGTCTATAAATTAATGAACGGAGTGGAATGGGTAAACGTAGATCAATTGTTTATGTCATCAGAATATAAAAAGACTAGGGGAAATGCAATGAAGCTATAGGGTAGCCTATTTAAGACTAATAAGAGAAAATATTTTTGCACTCAACGTGTAATCAAACTCTGGAATTTGTAACTGGATGATGTAGCTTTGTTTAAAAAAGGTTTGGACAAGTTCCTGGAGGAAAGTTCCATAAACCATTATTAAAAGGGACCCAGGATATCACTGTTTGACCCGATACAAGCATTGAGGAACCTGTGTCTTTTGAGGAAACTGCTAGGTATTTACAACCTAGATTGGCCACTGTTGGAAGCAGGATACTAGGCTTGATGGACCTTGGTCTGACCCAGAATGGCATATCTTATGTTCTTACAAAGGGGGCCAGGCTTCCAAAAGACCCAACTCCCACACACCTTGATGGTGGTGGAATCGGCCATGAGGAAGCAAAATAGCCCAAAATCGCACTTGTCGGTACCACCTGGCCAAGAGTCGAGAGCCCTTGATGCCCTGGGCCATAAGGCCTACCAAGGCTCTATGCTGTCTTGTCGCTTCCAGGCATATCAATTGTATATTGGTATGTTCCTGCGCGATTTGGCTAAGGAACTCGAGGGTTTCTCCATGGGCCTCGAGGGAGAATCTCTCAATAGGTTCCGCACTCTGCTAAAGTCCATCGCGGACTGCTCTAGGTACCTCTCCCAAGCCTTCTCTGATGGCTTCAAGAGATTGGCTCGGGTGGCGGCCATGGGCATTGGGGCTCGCCGCATGGCCCCATTCCTCGGATTTGGAGCAGTGGGTGCAGGAGAAGCTCCTGGACGTGCCCTGTCTCGGTGAGCAGCTCTTCGGCAAGCTGATGGAGGCGAAGGCTGCGAAAATTAAGACTGAGTTTGTCACCAGAACCTGTCTCTCTCGCAAAACTTCCATCCTGCCTCAGAAGAAGCAGCCAACCAAGAAGCCCTTCTTCCCTAGAAAGGGTCTCCAGTATCGGGGCTCTCTGCCATATCCAGCTACCCCCACGCCGGTGCAGGGAAAATCTGGCCAGGGGCATCGTAAGCCAAAGGGACTGAAGGCCCAAATGCCAGCTCCCCCGTAACCCACTTAGGGGTTTTGACGCCATCAGCATAGCTCCTTGCCCTCCGGCGACGCAGCAGCCAGTGGGGGGACATCTGTCCTGCTTTGCCCCATCGTGGGCTTCCATCACCTCGGACACTTGGGTCCTCCAAGTCGTACATCGCCTTCAATTCGACAGGCTTCCACCCCCTTTCTTCCTGGCGGAGCCTCCTCGACTCCCCGCACACCAGCTTCTGCTGCAGCGGGAATTACACTCTCCTCTCGCCCAACGGGCAGTCGAGAAAGTCCCTCCCCACCTTCGAGGTCGGGGCTTCTATTTCTAGTACTTCCTCATCCTGAGAAATACCGGGGGTCTGCGGCCCATTCTCTACCTCTGCAGGATAAACAGGGTCCTGGTGCGGGAGAAATTCAAAATGTTATTTCTTGGTGTTCTGCTGCCATTCCTCCGGCAAGGTAACTGGCTATGCTCCTGAGATCTAAAGGACGCTTATGCCCACATCTTAATCCACCCCCAACACCGGCAGTATCTGCGTTCCAGGGTACAGGGAGAGCACTTCCAGTACAGGGTGCTGCCCTTCGGCCTTGCGTCTGCCCCATGAGTCTTCACGAAGTGCCTTGCCATGGTCGCTGCGTACTTTTGGCGTCAGGGCATGCCAGTCTTCCCCTACCTCAATGACTGGCTCATTACGGGCTGTCCTCCTCTTGGAGAGCTTGGGGATCTTGGTCAACTACCCGAAATCTCATCTCGAGACCAGTGCTGGCTCTCGAGTTTATCGGGGCGTGCCGCAATACTCAGCAGGTGACCGCCTTCTTTCCGGTGGATCGCTTTACCTGACTCTGAGCTCTGGCAGCTCGCGTCCAAAGCACTCCCCAGGTCACCGCTCGGACCCTGCTACGTCTCCTGGACCACATAGCCTTGACTGTACATGTGGTTCCCCACTCCCGCCTGCACATGTGGATGGCTAAGTGGTGTCTCAGTGCTCAATGGAGCCAGTCCCTTGGACCCTGTCAGGGTTCTTCCCTACCTCCGCTTGTCCCTGAGCTGGTGGCAAAATCCCCCGCAACCCCTGCAGCACAATGCGGTGCTGACGACAGATGCTTCCCTGTTAGGGTGGGGAGCCCACTGCGGACCACTCTGCACGCAGGGGCAATGGTCACCCGACGAGTCTAAGCAGCAAATAAACCTGCTCGAGCTCCAGGCAATTTGGTGGGCCCTGAGGGCCTTCGAGGAACACCTTAGTGGGAGGTTGGTTCTAGTGCAGACCGACAACCGTGTAGCGATGTTCTACATCAACAAGGAAGGCAGCACAGGATCGCGGTCCTCATCTGCTCTTTCACTGTCCATCGGAGGATGTCCCTCAAGGCAACGTACCTCCCGGATCAGGAGAATGGTCTGGCGGACAGCAGAATCCTTCACCCCCACGAGTGGCGGCTGGATCCCAGAGTAGCAGACTGGCTGTTTCTCTGCTGGGGGACACTGGCAATAGACCTCTTCACCAGTCCCCAGAACATGCAGCTCCCCTGCTTTTGCGGGCCGGTGCCGCACCCGAGCAGGGAGGGCTCTGATGCATTTCTCCTGGACTGGTCCTCCAGGCTTCTCTGTGCATTCCCTCCTTTCCCCCTCATTGCGAGGACTCCAAGGCTCAGTGGGACGGGGCATCATTGATTCTCATGGCCCCCTTGTGGCCTCGGTAGCCTTGGTTCCCGCTCTTGCTCTGGCCGTCGACGGAGCCTCCGGTTCCCCTGGGTTCTCCCCGGGATCTGCTGAAGCAGGAGGAGGGTTGGGTACTGCACCTGAACCTAACCTCCCTATCCCTCACGGCCTGGTGGCCGAACGGGTCTCCCTAGCCTCTGTGGCTTTCTGGAAGAGGTCGAGGAAGTCCTCGAGAGAAGGGCTGAAGTCGAAGTCTGTCAGGGTTCACTTAAGCGGCATCTCAGCGAATCACCTCCCCATCGGGGAGCCTCTCGGGGCAGCCCCGTTAGTCTCCCATTTCATGCGGGGTCTTCTCCTTTCCAAGCCGCCCATCCATCCTCCTCTGGCAGAATGGGACCTGAATGTGGTACTCATGCAGCTCACCCATCCACCCTTCAAGCCAATGGTGACGTGTTTGCTCTGGCACCTGTCCTGGAAGGTGGCCTTCCTGGAGGTGCTGACCTTGACCTGCCGAGTCAGTGAGCTCCAAGCTCTCATGGCTGGCGCCCCTTACACCAGGTTTTATGGGAACAGGGTGGTTCTCCGTACCCATCCTAAATTCCTGCCTAAAGTCGTTTCGGACTTCCATCTAAACCAAGAGATAGTCTTGCCGACCTTCTTCCCAAGGCCCCACGCCGACCAGGCGTCGAAAAATTTCCACACCCTTGACTGCAAACGGGCCCTCGCCTTTTATTTGCAGCGTACCCAGACTCATCACAAGTTTGACAGCTTTTCATGACCTACGAACCCAATAGACAGGGCAGGCAGTCACCAAGCGCACCCTCTGATCTGGAGCAGTGTGTTAAGGACAAGCTGGTCGATGTCCCTTGCTGGGGAGAAAATCTCTTCGGCAAACCCATGATGATAAGACTACAGAATTGTAGTCTGAGTTCCTAATGAGGACCAGACTATCCAAGAAGACCGAAGACCGCTGACCCTTCCCAATGGAAGCCTTCGGGTAAAAAAGTCCTTCTACCCGAAGAAGAGGAAGGCTTATGGAAACTACCCTCAGTACCAGGCTTTCCCAGCTCCCCAACAGGGACAGCAGGCCAAGGGACAAGGGCATGGCCCTCATAAGCCTAAGGCTCCCAAACCCCAGGCACCAGCTCTGACCCAGTCTGGCGGGGGTTTTTTACTCCTTGGGCATAGCCTCTCCTCTCCCAGGAGGCCCAGCCCAGCAGCACACAGGGGGGTGTCTGGTTCTCTATGCCCACTGGTGGCCACCTATCGCCACCTATCACCACCAACTCCTGGGCATTACAAGTGGTAAGGGAGGGTTACCTCCACCAGTGCAGAAACCCCCTCTGTTCTTCCCAGGAGAGCCCGCCAGAACTCCCCTCCACCAGACCTAACTTCTGCAGGAACTTGCTGGCTTTCTCGAGGAAAGGGTGGTGGAACCGGTGCCCGCACACTTCAGGAGCAAGGGGTTCTACTCCCAATACTTTCTCATACCCAAGAGAACTGAGTCTTCCGGCCCATTCTGGACCTGCGGGATCTAAACAGGTTCCTGGTGAAGGAGAAGTTCAAAATGCTTTCCCTTGGAACACTGCTGCCATACCTCCAGCCAAGAGACTGGCTATGCTCCTTGGATCTAAGAATGTATACACTCGCATCTTCATCCATCTCAACCATAGGAAATACCTCAGGTTTGTGGTGGGAGGTGGCCACTATCAGTACAGGGTGCTACCCTTCGGACTGACTTCCACACTAAGGGTATTCACCAAGTGCCTGACAGTAGATGTGGCCTACCTTCATCTCCAGCATTTGGGGATCGTATAAACCACCCAAAGACCCGTCTCCTCCCGACACAGTGTCTGAAGTTCATAGGGGCAAGGCTGAACACCGTTCAGGCAAAAGCCTTTCTCCCTTGAGACAGGACCGATCACCTCAGGGTGCTGGCCACTGCCATTCAGTGCTGACACTTGGTGTCCACCCGCCTTTTGCTCCGCTTGCTGGGTCACATGGCATCCATGTCACCCCAGACACCCATCTTCACACGAGGATCTCTCAATGGGGACTCTGCTCACAGTGGACTCAGGTCACAGGCAGTCTGCGGGACAGGGTGGTGGTGACCTGCCAACTGGCCATCTCCCTGCCTGGTGGCAAGCCCTCCGGAACCTTCTGGCTGGGATGTCCTTCGAGGCCCCTGCCTCCAGAGGGTCCTAACCACGGACACCTCCCTCTTAGGCTGGTGAGCCTGCTGCAACGGCCTCTGTACTCAGGGCACTCTGCAGCTGATCAACCTCTTGGAGCTTCGAGCCATATCCCTGACCCTCTGAGCCGTCTGTCACCAGCTGCAACACCATGCAGTGCTGGCCCAGATGGACAATCAAGTGAAGATGTTCTACGTCAACAAGCAGTGGGGCACGGGATTGGACACCCTCTGCCAAGAGGCAGTAGCTCTCTGCTCATATGCGAACTACCATGGGATGCCCCTGCGGGTGGTGTATCTGCCGAGCCAGGACAGTGCCCTGGCGGACAGACTGAGCAGGGTCCTCCAGCCGCACGAGTGGTGACTATACCCCAGAGTGGCCTATTGGCTCTTCCAGCTCTGGGGGACTCCACGGATGGACCTTTTTGCCAGTCTGGCCAACACCCAGCTGTCCTGCGTCTGCTCCAAGTAGCCATACCCATCCTTGGTGGCAGCAGATGCCTTCCTCATCCTGTGGACGGAGGGCCTTCTCTATACCTTACTGCCCATGCCGCTAATTGCCAAGACCTTGTTCAAGGTTCAACACAACAGGACATCTCTGATACTTAGTAGCCCCTTGATGGTCCAGAAAACCGTAGTTCCCACTGCTCCTTCACTTATCCATGGTGCCTCTGGTCCCCCTGGGGAGTGACCCGGTGCTGCCGTCACAAGAGAAGGGCGCTCTCCTACACCCCAATGTGGGGTCTCTGATGCTAACGACCTGGCTGCTGAAAGGGTAGCCTTGGTCCCTTTCAACCTTTCAGGGGAGGTCGAGGAGGTCCTCCTGGCCTCCCATAAGACCTCCACAGGACGGGCTTTTGTCTTCAAATGGTGTAGATTATCAGTGTGGTGTGAAGGACTACAAAAAGGGACTGCTACTTCTGGAGAGAGATCTGCAATTGTAAATATTTACTTCTGGTAATTTTTCTAAATCTTGGAGAAAAGGGAATTCTTTAGATTAAAGCTGATTAATCTGTGTAAATTAGAATCCAGTGTTTCTCCAGAAACAAGCAGGAAGTCGGTCCTCACTTATGGGTGACGTCGGCACCGACGGAGCCCGCACGGTGCAATTCCCCAGCTTTCAAAGAAAGCCTTTGGGATTGCTGCCACGCATGCGTGGTCCTCTTCCCACCAAGGGGTGCCATCTTGCTCAGTCTCCCTTTTTCTGTGGAGCCCTTCGAACTTAGTCCTCATCACTCGGAAAAAGTGTTTCTTTTTTTGCCCTCTGGCCTCTTAGTTTTCCGGTTGCACCAGTCCTCTACCCGTCCTTCGCCTGCTCTTTTCTTTTCTTCGAGCTAGGGGACATTTTTGTAGCATTTTTTTTCCCTTTTGCGGGCTTCTTGCCCTTTTTTTCCCCCAACTGCTGGCCGCATGGGTCTTCAACCTTGCGGGGGCCCCTTTTGCCCCGATGGCCACCGGTTTCAAAAAATGCAGCAGGTGCTCCAAGAACATGTGGCTTACGGACACCCATAACTGCTGTCTGTGGTGTCTCGGCGCTGACCATGATCTGGAGCTCTGCTCGCTTTGTAAGAAAATGTCCTCCAAGGCCCTGCTGAGTCGTAAGCAGAGGTCTGATGAAATTTTCTGTAAGGCCGAGATTAAGAGATATTATTAGGAGATAAGTCTCTCAATGAGGTACAAATTTATTTGTTTAATTTTTGTCATGCCCCTTTTTGTTGTTTTTAACATATAGAAACAGAAACATGATGACAGAAAAAGACCACATGGCCTATCTAGTCTGTCCTTTCATATCAACAATGTTTCCTCTTCGTCTCTCCGGGCCAGTCCAGGTAACTGTAGGGTTGTCAATCTCCTCCAGCAGCTGAGGACTGTAATTCAAAATCTTGCTGACAGGCTAACTGGCTCCTCCTGGCGTGCCAACCTCAGTCTTACAGTCCTCAGCAGCTGGATAGGATGTGACTAATTGGCTCCGGTGTGCTGAAGAGGGATTTCTGCCTAAAGTGTTGTTTTTTTCTGACAGAGTAGCCCTAGCTGGGCTGCCAGGGTCAGCATTGCAGGGTATTGACTGTAAAAAGAAAATAAATATACCGGTTATTGAAGCTGGAGGTAGAGCCTGCCTCACAGTCAGTTTCTCTGTCATACCCGGAGGGGAGGAGAAACAGTGGATCTGGGAGCCCCAGATTGCAGCCTTCTGTCCCCACTGCCTGATCTGAGTCTTCCGTGAGCAGCGGGAGCCGGATCAGGGCCTCATCATATTTTGGATATTCAGGTATGCAAAGGACAGACCGGGCCGTCGCGGTTTAGAGCCAGCGGGGCAGGATCTCTGTGTTTGAGGGTTTTTTAGCTCCCGGCGCATGTTGGCCACGGTGGCAGTTTGTGCTCAGTGCGGGAGTCGACAGGGGCTGTCGTGTCCTGGGATCTGTAGAACTTGTTTTCGGGCAGGTAGTTCCGTCGTGCGGCTATTAGGGGGTCCGATGGATCTTAAATCGCCTTCAGCAGATCCATCTGAGGTGCTTTCAGGCACGGAGTTTAAGGCAGGAACGGCGGTCATCTTGGCTCCTGTTTCTGGTTCTCCCGCAATTGCTGACAAGCCGGTAAAGCGGAAACAAAAATCAGACTTTCCCCGGAGGTAGTAGAGGTGCAAGGGACTTCTCCTGATGCTCTGGGGAGCTTGCAATCTGTGTTTTCTGCCGATTTCATTCTATCTTTACACAGGGCTTATCTGTTAAAACTGGAGCAAAGCCTGGGCAGGTCTACTCTGCCAAACAGGGACAGTAGCCCTAAGGGGGAAACCACATCAGCAGATCCGGGAGAAGGGTCCTCAGCTCAGAAAATATTGAGAGCAGACCCCGAGTCTTTCGGGGGGCAGGTGGCAGAGCCCCAGGAGACAGAAGAGGGAGAGCTGCTTTCTGAAGGGGTTTTGGATGCCTGGACATTAGGAGATATTGAAGAAGGTGAGGACCCTAATATTTTTAGAGTTTTTCGTAAAGAGGAACTCGGGGCGCTGATTGCACAGTGCCTAGCAGCGCTCAACATTACCTTGCCTGTGGTGCAGGAGGATCCGTTAGAGGATCCTCTGCTACAAGGCTTTAAACTGGAACAGCGCTGTTTCCCTATTAATAGAGTTATTAGGCAGATGATAGATTCAGATTGGGAATGTCCAGAAGCCTCCCTGAGGGGGAGCCGGGCGATGGGGCGCTTATACCCGGTTCCTCAGGAGGACAAGGACCTGCTGCGTATGCCTAAAGTCGATGCACTCGTAGCGGCAGTGACGAAGAAGACTACCATCCCAGTGGAAGGTGGGGCGGCCTTAAAGGACCTTCAGGACTGCAGGTTGGAAGCACTGTTGAAACAAGCGACATAGTTTATAGCTGTTTATGGCGGTTAGTGGTTTTGGTTTGTTTGTTTTGGTTTGTTTTTTGGTTAGGAGCTGCTTGGACAGTCGTGGACTGAAGCTGGCACGCCAGGGGGAGCCGGTTAGCCTGTCAGCAAGATTTTGAATTACAGTCCTCAGCTGCTGGAGGAGATTGACAACCCTACAGTTACCTGGACTGGCCCGGAGAGAACTCAAGGAAAGACAATTAGCAGGTACGGTCTAATTTCTCCTTTACATAGAATTTGGGTATTCACAATGGTTTTGTATAAATGTTTGTCACATAATGGTTTTATTTGTATAGCATGTATGTATATTCTGATTTGTTTTAATGTGTGATCATTTATCATTGTACAGTTTTTTATTGTTTTTAATTATTTATTTATTTATTTATATGAATTTGGATATGTGTTATTTATTTATTAAGTTTTATTGATATTTATGTTTTTATGATTTTAGTGTGCCAGTTTAAAACCCCTGATGAAGCTAACGAAACATGGCCAGTGTCGGGTTGTCCCTGGTATACGACAAATAAAGTCTGTCTTTCCTATTACCAGGCTTGGGCTTGGTCTCGTGAGGGTCCTTGTCATTGGTCTTGCTCTCCTTCCCTTTCCTCGGGGGCAAGATCCTCCAGGGCCTCCAGCTCCAAACGGGGCGACCAACCCAAATCAGATTCCTCTTCAGATCTCTCGGGTTGGGAGTCAGATGGGGATACTTCCCTGGAGACCCGTGCCCACAGGGACCTCCCTTCGGACCCGTCCCCACCCACTTTACAGAAGCGTTCACCGCCAGAGGACATCCTTTCTAGTGTTCGTGTGGGACATGGTGCGGGCCCTCAACCTGGCTACCCAGGCCGAAGAGGAGCCACAAGCTGAAGAGTTCAATATCTTGCAGTACAAGTCCACGCCTCGGGAGTCTCTCACTATCCCAGTTCCTCCCATTCTGTCCAGGCTTCTTCTCCGCATGTGGGAAACTCCTGCCTCGGTTCCCACTGTGAGTAAGCACCTCGACGCGATGTACAGGGTCCAACGTGGCCCCGGATTTAGGAAAACCAAGCTTCCCCACACCTCCATGGTGGTGGAGTCAGCGAAGCAGAAGCAAAAGAGCCCGAAGTCTCATTCTTCAGTTCCGCTAGGTAGAGAGTCGAAAGTCCTTGATGCTCTGGGACGCAAGGCCTACCAAGGATCCATGCTCACATGCTGTGTTCAAGCTTACCAATTGTACACAGGCATGTTCTTACATGACCTCGCCAAGGAGCTCGGGGGGTTTCTCCGTGGGCCTCACGGGCGAACCCCTCCTGAGGTTCCAGACCCTCCTGAGGTCAGTCGCGGAGTGCTCGAAGTACATCTCCCATGCCGCATATGATGGATTTGAATCCTTGGCCCTTGTAGCGGCTGCTGGCATCGTGGCTCGACACCAGGCATGACTCCAATCCTCGGACTTGAAGCAGTGGGTCCAGGAAAAGCTCCTGGATGTCCCCGCCTCGGTGAACAGCTTTTCGGTATGCCCATGGAGGACAAGGCCGCCAAGATAGAGATGGAGTTCGTAATCCGAATCCATTTCTTGCGCAAGATCTCCTCCCTCCCTCAGAAGAAACAACAGACTAAGAAACCGTTCTTCCCAAGGAAAGGCCTACCCTACAGGGATTACCCATGCTACCCACCCACTCCCGTGCTGGCCACAGCGACGTAGGGGAAAAGCATCCCAAGACACAAACCCCAGCGCCACCTCAACCTGCTTAGGGTTTTTGATGCCAGCAGCATAGCTTTTCACCCTCCAGCAGCTTCGCAGCAAGTAGGGGAATGCCTGTCCCTCTTCGCCCCTCGGTGGGCATCTGTCATGTCAGACACCTGGGTCTCCGAGTGATCTGAGATGGGTACCGCCTCCACCTGGACAGGCTTCCCCCTCCCTTCTCCCAGCGGAACCTTCTTGACTCCCTGCGCATCAGACATATCTGCAGCGGGAGCTGGACAACCTTCTTGCCCAGCAGGCGGTTGAGAGGGTACCAATGCACCTCCGAAGTCGGGGATTCTATTCCCAGTACTTCCTTATTCCGAAAAAGACAGGAGGTCTGCGGCCTATCCTCGACCTCAGAAAGTTAAACACGTTTTTGGTGCGGGAGAAGTTCAAAATGCTATCGCTTGGCATCCAGCTGTCCTTCCTCCGGCAGGGCGATTGGCTATGCTCCTTGGATCTCAGGGGCGCTTATGCCCACATCTTGATTCATCCCCAGCACAGACAATATCTGCACGTCAGGGTGCAAGGGGAACATTACCAATACAGGGTGTTCCCCTTCGGACTCGCGTCCGCCCTGCAAGTCTTCACAAAGTGCCTCTCCGCAGCCTTCCTCAGGTGGCAGGGCGGCCCAGTCTTCCCTTTTCTCGATAACTGGCTCGTCACGGGGTCCTCGGCCAGAGAAGCGCGATCTGTGGCATCCCGCACGATTCTCCTCCTCGAATGACTGGGGTTCCTGGTCAACTACCCCAAGTCCCACTTCGAACTGCTGCAGGCCTTGGAGTTCATTGGCGCATACCTCGACACCCAGCGAGCGACTGCCTTCCTGCCATTGGAGCAGGCGGCCTGCCTCTGAGCCCTGGCAGCTCAGGTCCAGAGCAGCACTCGGGTCACGGCACGTACTATGCTGCATCTCTTGGGGCACATGGCCTCCACCGTCCATGTCACTCCTCACGCCCACATGCACATGTGGACGACCCAGTGGTGCCTCAACGCTCAGTGGAGCCCGGCCTCAGGTCACCTCAGAGACCCTATCCGGGTCTCCCACAGCCTTCGCAGGTCTCTGGACTCGTGGCAGGACCTCTGCAACCTCCTCTGGGACTGCCCTTCCAAACCCCACAGCACGAGCTCTTCCTGACAACAGACGCTTCCCTGCTGGGGTGGGGAGCCCACTGTGATGCGCTGTGCACTCAGGGGCAATGGTCACCCGAAGAGTCCCAACAGAAAATAAACTTCGAGCTTCGAGCGGTCCGTTGGACCCTGAAGGCCTTCAAAGAACATCTGAAGGGGAAGTCGGTACTCGTGCAGACCGACAACCAAGTAGCGATGTTTTACATCAACAAGGAGGGGGGCACAGGCTCCCAACTCCTCTGCCGGGAGGCGGTCCTCCTCTGCTCCTTTGCCTTCCATCGGGGGATAACCCTATGAGCGGTCTACTTCCCAGGCCACGAGAACGTCCTCGCAGACAGGCTCAGCAGGATCCTCTGCCCTCACGAGTGGCGGCTGGACCCGGAGGTGGCCCGATTTTGCATCTGAGCAGGGAGGCCCCGGATGTGTTCCTCTTGAGTTGGACCTCCGGTCTTCTTTACACGTCCCCTCCCACTCCTCTCATCGCGAGGACCCTCCACAAGGTTCAGTGGGATCAGGCATTAGTGATCCTCGTCGCTCTTTCGTGGCCTCGACAGCCGTGGTTCTCACTCCTGCTCTCACCCAAGCCCCCAGTTCCCCTGGGCTGTGCCCCGGACCTGCTAACACAGGAGGAGGGCCGGGTGCTCCACCCGAACCTGGCCTCGTCCCTCACAGCCTGGTGGCTGAACGGGTATCCCTAGCCACGCTGGGTCTTCCAAAGGAGGTCCTCCTTGCATTGAGGAAAGACTCAATGAGAAGAGCATATGCTTTGAAGTGGTGGCGCTTCTCGATCTGGTGCTCCGAGCTCCAGATCGACCCGATTTCTTGTCCTACCCAATGGGCCCTCCAGTACCTCCTTCACCTCTCGAAGGCAGGGCTGAAGTCTAACTCGGTCAGGGTACACCTGAGTGCCATCTCAGCGAATCACCTCCCCGTCGAGGGTAAACTCCTCTCCGAGCAGTTCCTGGTTTCCCGCTTTATGCGGGGTCTCTTGCTTTCTAAACCCTCCCATCCAGCCTCCCCCGGCAGAGTGGGACCTGAACGTAGTGCTCATACAGCTTACGTGTCCACCTTTTGAGTCAATGGCGACCTGCTCGCTTTGGCACCTATCCTGGAAGGTGATCTTCCTGGTGGCTTTGACCTCGGCCCGTCGAGTCAGTGAGCTCTGCTTACGACCTCGTGGAGGCGTTTTTGGTTACAAGTTCGGTAGCCTGTAGCTGGGGAGTCCCGTAAGTGAGGACTGACTTCCTGCTTGTTCCTGGAGAAAGCGTAGTTACTCACCTGTAACAGGTGTTCTCCAGGGACAGCAGGAATCAGTCCTCACTACCCTCCCACCTCCCCTGATGAGTTGCTGGGATTTCTATCCTTCCCTTGCCATCTGCTTGGTAGGGCTTGAGCTAAGGGACCTGACTGAGCAAGATGGCACCCTTGGGTGGGAAGAGGACCATGCATGCGTGGCAGCAATCCCAAAGACTTTCTTTTGAAAGCTGGGGAATAGCTATGCATGGGCTCCGTCGGTGCCGAGGTCACCCATAATTGAGGACTGATTCCTGCTGTCCCTGGAGAACACCTGTTACAGTTGAGTAACTATGCTATTTGTTAAACCATTCAGGGCCTAGTATCAGTAAAGAGCTTTTAGTTTAATTAAAACTCAACAGGTAGCTTTCAGTTTAAATTTAAAACCCAGCAGAGGGCTTTCAGTTTAAATTCAGAACCTAGCAGAGAGCTTTCAGTTAAATTTAAAACCCAGTAGAGAGCTTCTAGTTTAAATTGAATACTCAGTCAGGGCCTAGTATCAGCAAAGAGCTTTAATTTAAATCAAATCAGAGGAGGAGTCCACGTGACACATGAGCGAGTGAAGACGTGTCTCCGCTTGCTCCGGGGCCGCCTCGAGTAATCTACTAAAAATCTACCGATTAGCCCCTGGGGAAAGACCTCGGGGGGTAGGAGAGATCCAGCTCCACTACTTTGCTGTGCATAACCGGCTGCCCAACGCTGTGAAATGCCGCCTCCATCGCGAAAAGAAAAAGAGAAGGAGAAAGAGCGAGTGGCCCGGCCTGGGACCTCGGCATTGGCGGGAACACAACCCTCCTCGCCGAGTAAAGAGTCTGTGGAGTCTGCAACTGAAGATTTGGCGAGGGAAGTAGTAAGGCAGCTCGACCCAAAATTCGACCAAATACTGTCCAAGCTGGAGGTCATGGGCACGTCGATGCTGGAAATGGGCCAGAAAATAGAGGAGCTGGAGCATAGAGTAGCGGCCATCGAGGACGATGAAGGCCGACAGGCACGTGAGCACGAAAGTACTCGGGCGAAGTGGGAAGCCCTACAAAATAAAATCGATGATTTAGAAAATCGATCCCGCAGAAACAACATTCGCCTTGTGGGTGTTCCAGAGACCACGACTGATCAGCAGCTGCTGCCTCTGATAGAGCAATGGCTCCCGAAGGCCCTGGGCCTAGATTCACTGGTGGGGGAGATCCGAGTCGAGCGTGCTCACCGCATTGGCGGGAAAATGGCGTCCAGACCAAGATCTAGAGTGGTGATAGCCCGGATCCTCAATTTTGCCCACAAAGAGCAACTGCTGCAAGCCTACCGTCGGCACCGACAGCTCAATCTGGATAATAGCAAACTGCTCCTATTCCAGGACTATTCCGCCTTGGTCACCGCGAAGTGAAGGGAATTTACGCCGGTGTGTGCGGCTCTGTTTCAAAAGCAAATCAGATTCACGCTGGCGTTTCCAACTATTTTGCCGTGTGTACAACAAGGGGAAAACATCTGTTTTCGACTCGGCGGCAGCTGCTAAGAGATATCTGATGGAGCTGGAGGAGACCACGCCACTACAGACTGGAGACGCAGATTAATGCCCTAGACCGTAGGAGCGTCTTCTTACTATATTGTGCCTTTTTGTTAACTGCCAATATTGTTAACTGCTAATGCTGCTCGGACGAATGTGCATCTTGAGAGGGGAGCAAAAGCATCCCGTAGCACAGTCAGGCCCGTGCACGTTTGCGCGGGTAGGGGACTACCTTCTGCTCGCATGTGCCTATATAGTAGTGGTCACGAGCTTTGCACTTAAGATTTTATTATTTTCTGACCTGATGAGCACTGTTTACTGTTAACTATGAAGGCATGCTGCAACGGGTATGGGGGGGGGGGCAATAGTTCAGCCAGGAGGGTGCGCTCTGCCCCTCGGTGTTAAATGTTGAATGTTAAATGTTAACTGTTGACTGTTACATGGCTGGATTAAGCATGTTTAAGTTTGGTTACTGTGGGCTGGGGGGAAGTTGAGCAGGGGGCGTTTTTCACTCTAATATCCCTCCAGAGCGAGATCTCGGGGCGGTCCCGCAGTGCACGGTAGGGACTCAAATATCAACCAAGATGGTTGATAGTGGAAGGAAAGGTTTATTACCTGGGGGGTGGTGGGGGATTAGGGAAGAGGGACTGGAGGAGGAACGGGGTGGGGGACATGGGGGGTTGGGAGGGGCGGGATTGGGGAAGGGGGGAGGTGGGGATGGGAGAGGCGCCAGGGGGTGGGGAGACATCGCCAGGTCCGAGAGTTCTGCAACACACAGATGGGCTATAGGGTGGAGAAGGCAGCACTATATCTTCATTTTGCGCTGCGGCCTAGTCTGGATAGCTTTCCAGCTGGGGGTTGAGGCTGGGCAACCCCGGGCAATGTCATGGGGAAAATACAAGCTGTTATCTGTAATTGACACGAGTCCATGAGACAGGATATGCGATTTGTTTCGTGGAATGTTGGGGGGATTAACTCGCCTGTGAAAAGGACGAAAATACTGCAGGCCCTGCGGCAAAGTAAAGCCCAGGTAGCCTTGCAGCAAGAGACACATCTCAGTGCAAAGGAGCATGACAAACTTAAAAAATGCTGGGTGGGACATGTGCTTGCTGCTCCCTCGGGGGGCCGGAACAGAGGGGTGGCAATTTTGATAAGTAAGGAACTCCAGGTAGAAGTATTGGGAGAGGACCCAGATCCCTCGGGTAGATACTTATTTGTACACCTCAAGCTAAATGGGGAAGAATTTTTCTTAGGAAATATATATGCCCCTAACGTCTATGATCATAGCTTTTTCCAGCGGGTGGGTTGCAAAGTGCGCAATGCACCGCGGATCCCACTAATTGTGGCGGGAGACTTCAACTGCCCTCATGATCCGGTGCTTGACAAGTCTGATATGAAAGAGAAAGGTGGCTGGAGTAGGAAAGGAGTAAGCTACCTATGTCAGACAGGGGGACTGGTAGACACCTGGAGGACCCTACATGGGGGGGAAAAAGACTTCACGCATCTCTCCCGAGCGCATCATACCTGGTCTAGGCTTGATTATATTTTAGTGGTGGAAAGGGAATTTGGCAGAGTAGTAGCTTCTGAAATTGAACCCATCTTAGTGTCGGATCACGCAATGGTGTGGATGGACTGGAGGGGGAGAGACCGAGGGGACTCTAGATGGGCTTTCCCCAGGCAGATGTGGAAAAACAAAAGTTTTCAGCAGTATCTAGTGCAAAAATGGGAGGAATACCTGCATTTCAATGAGCCCAGTGCTCGTTCTGCCACCTTGTGCTGGGAAGCCGGGAAGGCTGTATTGAGGGGGTACATTATTGCCTACGTAGCCCGCGAGAAGCGTAGAATAAATGGAGAGGTGTTGCGGTTGGCGGGGGAACTGCGACGTATAAAGAGATTGGCTTTAGGAAGGCAGGGGACAGCGCATATCCCAGCTTATCTAGTGGTTCAGAAACAGCTGAATGGTATTTTGCAAGAACGAGCGGTCTACAGTATTTAATACTACCGGCATCAGCTCTTCAGGTACGGTAACAAAACGGGCAGCTTACTGGCCCGATTGGTGAAGGAAGGGGGAGGGCCTAAGATGATAGCTTCCATCAGAGATAGTGCAGGGGTTGAGAGCTCAGACCCCAAACACATCGTGGAAGTTTTTCGGAATTTCTATGAGCAGTTGTATACCCTGGAGACAGAGGATAGAGAGAGCAAGAAAGCAGTTTTGGATGGGATAATACTGCCGAGACTTACGAGAGCGGACCTTGCGGAGTTAAATAGGCCGATAGAGGGAGTGGAAATTCAGAAAGTGATTAGAGGGAGGAAACCGCACAAGGCTCCTGGACCGGATGGCTATGGAGTAGAATTCTATCGGATGCTGGAGTTGCAGGTGGTTCCCACCCTGGCTGCAGTGTATGGAGAGGTGCTATCTGGGGGTGGTTTCCCTCGTGATATGCGAACGGCCGCGATCACGGTGATCCACAAGGCTGGCAAAGATCCGGTGGATCCGGCTTCATATAGGCCGATATCGTTAATTACGCTATGAAAGTCCTGGCAGGAGTGTTAGCGAAAAGGCTGCAGCTGCTTCTTCCACAGCTGATTAGCCCCTGTCAAACAGGATTTGTTAAAGGCTGGGAGGCCTTCTCCAATATTAGCAAAGTTCTTCTGGGGGCAGAGCTGTGTGTGCAACGGGAAGACCCACTGCTATTGGTCAGCCTAGATGCAGAGAAGGCCTTTGATAGGGTGTCGTGGAAGTACATGTTTGAAGTGCTTCGGAGATTTGGATTTGTGGGAGCCATTTTGACTTGGATACAGGCCCTTTATATGGCGCCTTTAGCTTTCATAGCAGCAGGGGGACACCGTTCGGAGTCTTTTGAATTGCGCAGGGGGACGTGCCAAGGTTGTCCGCTTTCGCCTTTGTTGTTTATCCTGCAGATGGAGCCCCTGTTGCGAGTATTAGAGCAGGCAGAGGGGATTCAGGGGATTTCATGGCCGAATGGAGGAGTGAAGGTCTGCGCCTTTGCGGACGATCTGTTACTGTGCTTGACGCATCCGCAGAGCTCTTTGGAATTCGCATTATCCCAGATTGGACTATTTGGGGGGTTCTCGGGATTGAGAATAAATAAAATGAAGTTGCTGGGACTTGACATTGGCGGGGCAGTTCGGTGGGGGTGGAGGGGTCCCTTCCCATTAGTATGGGCGACCGATTCAATTCGCTACCTTGGTATCCACATCCCTTGTGAGCTCCGCAAGCTGTATGCAGTTAATGTGGAGCCTATGATGGCTCACACGTTGGATAGGCTCAGGAGATGGAGAGAGTTGCCCCTTTCGTTGAGAGGACGCATAGCCCTCTTTAAAATGATTGAAGTACCCAGGTGGACATATCTCTTACGAAATGCCCCGATATGGTTATTACAAAAAGATTTGCGGGTTTCGGAGAGGCATTTGTCAATGTTTCTGTGGAAAGGGAAGAAGGCGCGCATTGCTTTTGCGGCCCTGTTCAGACCAGAGCAGGAGGGGGAGGCAGGCCTCGTCTCCCTCAGGGAGTAGAATCTCGTTAGCCTACTGCGGCCACTACGCGATTTAGTAGTGGGATCGACCGAAATAGTCCCCCTTGAGCTGATTGATCATGTTTCTGAGCCCTTTCACAGAATGTATTGGATGTATAAGCCGGGGAGAGAGCTCCCAGGGTTCTGGAAGCACTCCGGCTACCTTGGGGCACTTCGTCAGGCGTGGAGATTGTTATGTCAGTATAGGGGATGTGATTGGAGATGCTCTGACTGTCTCCCTTTGAGGGGGAATGGGGATTTTGACCCGGGACGGCAGGGGGTGGTGGGGAAGCACTGGGCGCAATGTGGAGTGGAATATGTGGGTCACCTGAGGATGACACAGGCGGCACAGATGGACTCCTACCAGTCTCTGTGTGCCCGATACCATTTGCAGGCGCACGACTTTTATTTTTACCTTCAGGTGAGGCATTATGTGCGAAGCCTGCAGCATCAAACTTCTGGGGGCCTACACTGGGAGGGGAGTGGCATGATAGACCTATTTCGGGCCTTGGACGGGAAAGTTACGGGCCGGAGCTTGCGGGCAGAGCTTAGCGCGGGGTAGGACTGGACCGGCTTGGAACGTCTAGAGCGTAGATGGGTAGCCGATGGGATCGTGGAAGGCACGGCTGAGCGTTTACATAATGCTTTTCAGCAAATAGCTAAGGTGTCTGAATCAGTACAGTTGCAAGAAGTGCAATATAAATTTTTGTGGCGAGGCTATGTACATGATGCTTGGGCGGCACGGGCGGGGATCTCCTCTACTGATAGGTGTCCCTTGTGTGAGGTAGAGAAGGGCACTTTGGCACATAAGTTTTGGTTGTGCGCCACTATCCAAAGCTTTTGGATTGGAGTTGGAGGGAGGCTCAGTGATTGGATTGGCCAACAGGTGAAACTGGTGCCTGCATGGTGCCTATTTGGGTCTTATGAGGAAAAGACTATTTTAGAAGGGAATAAGCGCCAACTTTGTGAGAAGGGGTTTGTTGTAGCCAAGCAGACGATCCTGAGCCACTGGGTGGGGTCCCCGGGGCCTAGTGTGCAGGAGTGGGAGGGCCGGATGCGGGGGCTGCTGAAAATGGAGCACTGCACGGTGCGTCTCTTAGGTCAACAGTAGATGAGTAAGTTTAGAGCAATCTGGGCCTTGGTGCCTGACAGTGGGTCTGACATGGGAGGGCCTGATTAATGGGGGAGGGAAGGGGTATGATAGTAATGGGTAAGCCACCTAGAGTTTTTAGTGGGGACCTTGGCTATTCTTCGGGTAGGAGGGGTAGGAGGAGGGGGGGTGGGTAGGAAGGGGTTGTGGGGGGGGGGGGGAAGAATGAGGGGGGAGGTTGGGGCGAGGGTCAGGGGGGGGGCATGTTGAAATATTGTACTGTTAACTATGACACATCGAAATGCTAGATGTGGAGCAATACCCTTAGTGTTTGTCTTACCTATGCTAGGTTGCTGATGTTCTCTTGAAAGTGCTGGTCTACCTAGGTGCAATATGTTTACTTGCTTTCTTTGTGTCAGGTTTAGTATAGGGAATGCCACTAAATATGATGCTTGGTCAATTCAGTGAGAGCGAAGTTCGGGGATCATTGTATTAATCATATTCTTTGGAAATTACCGACTGCACTCTTGCTTGATACTTATTGAGTGGGGAAGTCGGCAACGGGGTTTGCTCTATCTATTGCTGTATATATATTACCTTATATATGCTGTTCTCTTCTGATGTAAGACATGGTCAGTACAGGGTTTGTGAACAACTTTGAGCTCTCTCTGATGTTTAGGTGTTGTAGTTACTGTTTGGTGTACTATTGTTAACACTTATATTAATAACAACAATAAAAATGATTTTCTCTAAATCAAATCAGAGTATAACATAAAAGGAAAAACAGGGTCAGTATTCTTTGAGCAATAAATTGTTTCTAGAGACCTTTACAAAGAGGCCTTATAGATAGGGGCAAGTGACCTGTGAAATTGTTTTAAATAGGTGTTAAAGCTAAATGACAGATAAAAGCAAAGGCTGTGTGAATCATCTAGGAAATTGGTCCCAGATTACCTAAGAAGCACAGGACAAGGTACTGTGTAGAAGCCAGCTTTTTAATAAGTCATCTTTCCCTCCCTCCCTCTCCGACTCTCACCCACCCCTGGGATAATTGTAGCTTTATAGGCCAGGAAGGAGGTGCTATATTCACTCTGAGATGCAGCTGTTTATCCACATCAGGCATACATTAAGGACCTGAGATTAATTAATCTTGAGGTGAACAAAGTCCATTAAATAAATGTATTGGGTATAGTTTTATTAGTATAAGTAATCCCAGCAAACCTAAGTAAGTGGCCTAGTGGTTAGGACAAGGTACCTCAGGCTGGAGGGCCGGGGGTTCAATTCCCACCTGGGAACAGCAATCTCAGGCCGGAGGTACTGGGGTTTCTAGTCCTATAGGCACTCCTTGTGGCCTTGGGCAAGCCACTTAACCCTCCATTGCCTCAGGTACACATAGATTGTGAGCCCCTTTGGGGACGAGGGAATGTATTCAGTACCTGCTTGTAGTAATTGTAAACTGCTCTGATGCCCTTTAGCCTGGGCGGTATATCAAGAAAGTGAATAAACATAAGCATAAGTAAACAACTTAAATACTTAAACATCGCCTTAAAACTAAGATGCAGACAGCAGTCCAGCAGCGAGATGGGGGCTTTCCAGTCTTTTGCATTGAGTGTCACATGTATAATTTTCTTCCAGGTGGTGAGGGGTCTTATATGTGCACTAGATGCAAGGAGCTCTTTGTTCTTAGGGAACGAGTCCGATCTCTGGAGACTAGAGTAGCAGACTTGGAGGACATAAGGAAGACAGAGGTACATAGACAAGACCTACAGGGATGAAGTACTGAAGTCCCACCTTCAGTCTGGCAGCATCCCTGTTACCATGGAGGAGAGAGGTCACGTGACAGGAGAGCATCACCCTGGTGTGGCAGGAAGTGATCCTGTAGCTAGGACCTGTCCTCCAGGAGATGTAAAATCATCTTGCACTGAGGAAGTTTCTCCAGGGCCATGTGCTCATGAGAGAAGGTTTAGGATGGCCGTTATAGTTGGTGATTCAATCATTAGGCACGTAGAAAGCTGGGTGACTGGTGGACGTGAGAATCGCCTGGTAACATGCCTGCTTGGTGCGAAGGTAGCAGACCTCATACAACACCTAGACAAGGTTTTAGATAATGCTGGGGAGGAGCATGCTGTCTTGGTACGTGTGGTGCCAATGACATAGGAAAGTGTGGGAGGAAGGTTCTGGATGCTAAATTTAGGCTTTTACGTAGGAAGTTGAAATCCAGAACTTCCAGGGTAGCATTCTAAGAAATGCTTCGGTTCCACGCGCAGCACCCAAACGTCAGGCAGACCTCCGGAGTCTCAATGCATGGATGAGATGATGGTACAAGGAAGAGTGTTTTGGATTTGTTAGGAACTGGGGAACATTCTGGGGAAATGAGAGGCTCTTCCATAGGGATGGACTCCACCTTAACTGGGATGGAATTGGGCTGCTGGCATTAACCTTTAAGAAGGAGAGCAGCTTTTAAACTAGATAATAGGGGAAAGCCGACAGTTGCCCAAGAGCGCATGGTTCGGAACAATGTATCCTTGATGGATACTAGCAAAAGATTGAAGTTAGGGCATATCAAAAAAGAGGTTCCAATAAAGACAAAAGTAACCCAAAAGACCTTGAGTACAGAGCAGACCGAGCTTAAAGATTCCAAATTACCCCTGCCTACCGATAGCCAGATAAATATGAATAAAATACAGTAACTAAAATGCTTGTATGCAAATGATAGAAGTCTAAAACATAAGATGGGAGAGTTAGAAAATATAGCACTAAATGAGAGGTTAGATATGATTGCTATGTCTGAAACATGGTGGAAGGAGGACAACCAGTGGGACACTGATACCTAGGCACAAACTATATCGAAATGATAGAGCAGATCAAATTGGTGGAGGGGTTGCACTCTATATTAGAGAGGGCGGTTACTCACAAAGGATTAAAGTTTTGCAGGAAACAAAATTCACTGTAGAACCTCTATGGATTGAAATTCCATGTAAAAAGGGGAAGGCGATGGCAGTAGGGGTGTACTATCGACCGCTTGGCCAGAATGCACAAATGGATGATGAACTTCTCAAAGAAATCAGAGAAACTAACAAAAGTTATAGCACAATAAGAATAATGGGTGATTTCAATTACCGCGGTATTGACTGGGTCAGTGTCATAGCAGGGCATGCTAGGGAGTATGATAAAATGAGGAAAATAGTTAAGAAAAAACTAAAAAGGAGCAGTTGCAAAGGTGAAAGATTTACATCAAGCATGGGTGTTGTTTAAAAATAGTATCTTGTAAGCCCAGACCAGCTGTATTCCACGCTTTAAGAAAAGCGGAAAGAAGTCCAAAAAACTGCCATAATTGTTTAAAGGTGAGGTCAGAGAGGCTGCTGTTGCCAAAAAAAGCATCTTTCAGGAAATGGAAAAAGTAGCCAAATGACAAAAACTGGAAACAACATACGCACTGGCAAGTTAGATGCAAGGCACTGATAAGGCAGGCAAAGAGAGAATTTGAGAAGAAGCTTGCTGTGGAAGCAAAAATGCGTAATAAAGACTTTTTCAAGTACGTTCATAGCAAAAAACCTGTGAGAGTTAGTTGGACCATTAGATGATAGAGGGGTAAAAGGGGCACTAAGAGGAGACAAGACCATAGTGGAGAGACTGAATTCTTTGCTTCGGTCTTTACAGAGGAAGATGTAGGGATGTAGACTGAAATTGTATTTTAAAGGTGATGCCGCAGAAGAATTGAAAGAATATTGATACACCGGGAAGATGTATTACAACTATTTGATAAACTGAAGAGTAGCAAATCACCTGGACCAGATGGTATACATCCAAGGGTGTTGAAAGAACTGAAATATGAGATTGCAGACTTACTGTTAGTAATCTATGAACTATCATTAAAATCATCTGTAATACCTGAAGATTGAAGGATGGCCAATGTAACGCCAATTTTTGAAAAGGGTTCTAGGGGTGATCCGGGAAACTACAGACCAGTGAGCCTGACATCAGTAATGGGAATAGGGTAAAAACTATTATAAAGAACAAAATTACTGATAGTCATGGCTTAATGGGAGACGGCCATCATGGCTTTAGCCAAGGAAAGTCTTGTTTTACTAATCTGTTACGTTTTTTTGAAGGTATGAATAAACAGGTAGACAAAGGTGAGTTGGTTGATATAGTGTATCTGGATTTTCAGAAAGGCTTTGACAAGGTCCCTCATGGGAGACTCTTGGTGGAATTAAAAAGTCATGGGATAGGAGGCAGTGTACTATTGTGGATCAGGAACTGGTTAAAAGATAGAAAGCAGAGGGTAGGGTTAAATGGCCAATTTTCCCAATGGAGAAAGGTGAATAGTGGAGTATCCCAGGGATCTGTGCTGTGTCTGCTACTTTTTAACATATTCGTAAATGACCTTGAAATGGGAAAAACGAGTGAGGTAATCAAATTTGCAGATGACACAAAATTATTCAAAGTTGTTAAAACCCAAGAGGTTTATGGAAAATTGCAAGAGGATCTTGATAAATTGGAAGATTGATCATCCAAATGGCAGATGAATTTAATGAGGACAAGTGCAAAGTTATGCACCTAGGAAAGAACAACTGAAACTATGGTTATACAATGCAAGGTTCCATATTATGAACCACCATCCAGGGAAAAGATTTAGGTGTCGTCATGGATAATATGTTGATACCCTCCGCCCAGTGTGTAGCAGCAGCTAAGAAAGCAAATAGAATGCTAGGAATCATAAGGAAAGGAATGGAGAATAAAACAAAGGATATTATAATGCCTCTATATTGTTCCTTGGTGCAACCACACCTTGATTATTATGTGGAATTCTGGTCGTTGTATCTTAAAAAGGATATAGCGTTATTAGAAAAGATACAGAGAAGAGCCACCAAAATGGTAAAGGGGATGGAAGGATACCCCTATGAAGAGAGGCTAAAAAGGTTAGGGCTTTCAACCTGCAAAAGAAATGGCTGAGGGGAGATATGATAGAAATCTATAAATTAATGAATGGAATGGATCGGGTAAATGTAGATCGATTGTTTATGCCATCAAAATATAGAAAGACTAGAGGACATGCAATGAAGCTACAGTGTAACCTATTTAAGACTAATAAGAGAAAATATTTTTTCACTCAACGTGTAATTAAACTCTGGGATTTGTTACCGGAGGATGTAGTAAAATCTGTTAGTGTAGCCGGGTTTAAAAAAGGTTTGGACAAGTTCCTGGAGGAAAGGTCCAAACCATTATTAAAAAGGAAAATCCACTGCTTGCCCCAATAGAAGTATTGTGGAACCTATGTCTTTTGGGGAAACTGCTAGTTAGTTGTGACCTAGATTGGCCCCTGTTGGAAACAGAATACTGGGCGTGATGGACCTTGTTCTGACCTGGTATGGCTTCTTTTATGTTCTTATGTTCATAGGCACTCAAATACCACCTCTTCCTTCAATACTACCCTACCAGCAATTGAACCAGAGGAAGTGACCCACTCATGAACACACCATGCCGTTCTTGATATTATTAAGACTCTATTCTTTTCTATGTAATTATCTCATGTATATAGTTTACCCCGGTTCTCCAAGTTTGTACTCCTGTTCGATGTAAACCAAACAGCTTGTTGTTATGGTCTTTATGTTATAATGTAAACCGCGCTGATGCCGAATAGTGCGGTATATAAGAACTTGTAATAAATAAATAGTGATGGGTCAACCCATTCTCCTGCTATGTGCAGCTTATACTGCAATATTTGCTTCACCTGTCCCAGGCAGGACTGAAGTCCAACTCTGTCAGGGTCCACCTGAGTGCATTCTCAGCACACCTCCACCTTTTCGAGGGCAAGTTCCTCTCCGTCTAACCTCTCAAGTCCCACTTCCTGTGGGGTCTCTTGCTGTTCAAACCTCATTTTTGACCGCCGGCTGTGGAGTGAGACCTCAGTGTGGTGCTGTTACAACTCAGTGGCCCACTTTTTGAGCCTTGGCTAATTGCCACCTGCGGTACCTTTCCTGGAAGGTCGTGTTCCTGGTGGCACTCACGTTGATTCACAGGCTCAGGGAGCTCAAGGCGTTGGTGGCGGATCCTGTGTCTTTTGGGGAAACTGCTAGGTACGTATGACCTAGATTGGCCACTGTTGGAAACAGGATACTGGGCTTGATGGACCTTGGTCTGACCCAGTATGGCATATCTTATGTTCTATAAGAACAGGGTCGTGCTCCGCATGAACCCACTGTTTCTTCCCAAGGTGGTGTCCCCCTTCCACCTCAATCAGGAAGTGGTGCTCCCCACTTTCTTTCCACATCCTCATGCAGTAGAGCGGAGATTTCCTTCATACTCTGGACTCTAATAGGGCCCTGTCCTTCTACCTCCAACATTACGAGGGCCATCGCAAAGACTCGCAACTTTGCGTCTCCTATGACCCCAGTCCGCTGGGGGCAGTGGTGACCAAACGTACTCTGTACACCTGGGTGGCGGACTGCATTGCCCTCGCTTATGAGCAGGCTGAGCTCTTGCTGAAGCGCTGGGTTATGGCGACAGCGTCAGGGCCATGGCAGCATCCATAGTAAACCTGCGTTCTGTTCCTCTGTTGGAAATCTGCCGTTCTGCCCAGTCCATTCTTTCGCAGCTCATTACTGCCTGGAGAAGGAGTCCCATAGGGACAATGCCTTTTGCCAGGCAGCACTCCATCATCTATTCAGGGTATAGGCAACTTCTACCCTCCAGCCCTTTTGTGTTCAGGCTACTGCAGTGCTGGTTTCTCGCTGGACATGTAGGTCGCTTGGGAGTCTGTCTTCTCAGACTCATTGCTACTGTTCACTGCTCACCTTCTGGTTACCTGTGGCTTTTTACAAGTTTTTTGGTAGCCTGTAGCTAGGAAGTGCCATATGTGAGGACTGACTTTATGCTTGTTCCTGAAGAAAGCGTAGTTACTCACCTGTAACAGGTGTTCCCCGGGACAGCAGGAATCATAGTAACATAGTTTATGACGGCAGATAAGATCAGTATGGTCCAACTAGTCTGCCCAGCCAGGTGGTAAGAGCAGGTGCCCTTGCTGCTCCGTGCAGGTGCCCTTGCCGCTCCGTGCAGGTGCCCTTGCCGCTCCGTGCAGGCCACCCTTCACCATGACTTTATTTAGGGGTGTACCTACCGCTCCGTGTAGATCACCCCTATTTGTTGAGGTATAAGAGAGTTATGATTATTTTGATTTTATCCTGTTGCTATAAAGGGATCCACTGTGTCTGTCCAAGCCATTTTGAATTCCATCACTGTATTTGCCCCCACCATTTTCATCGGGAATGCGTTCCACCACCCTTTCAGTGAAAAAGTATTTCCTGACATTGCCTTTCAGTTTACCCTCTTGCAGCTTCATGTTATGCCCTCTAGTTTTACAGCTTCCCCCGTCTTTGGGGTCAAGATTTCTTTTATGCCTTTCCACCCATTCCCCTAATTCCCAAAACACTGTTCAAGCTTCAGAGAGACCGAGGTTCTATGATCCTCATAGCACCACATTGGCCACGCCAAGTGTGGTACCCTCTACCTCTGCATCTCTCTCAAGCTCCATCCCTGGAGTTGGGCTCTGCTCCAGATCTTCTCTCCCAGGAAGACGGAACGTTGTGGCACCCAAACCCCCAGTCTCTCCATCTCAGGGCCTGGTTGCTGAAGGCCTAGACCTTCAAGTTTTCCATCTCTCTCAGCAAGTCAGAGATATTATTCTAGAAAGCCTTCCACTAGACGTTCCTATGCTTTCAAATGGAAAAGATTTACCCGCCAAGCCTTCCCCTCGGCCGACTCTCTCCTCCCTCCCGACTTTTCTTCCCTCCCCACTAATCAACAGGTGGATTCCTGGTCCTCCAGTCTCACTGCTGCTCTGGATTCTTTGGCCCCCCTTCGTCCCGTTCCTGATCGCCCTGTGTCTCACCATCCTTAGTTCCACTCAGGTCTTCACTTACACCGCACCTTCCTTCGGCGTGCTGAACGTCGCTGGCGCAAAGCTCCCTCCGTTTCTTCTTTGGCCTCCTTCCGTTCTGAACTTCGTTGTTACCGAACCATGATTACAGCAGCTAAAAAGTCCTACTACTCCGTTCTCATCGCATCCTCCTCCAATTCCTCTCGATCCTTATACTGTGTGCTCCACTCTCTATCCTCCTCCTCGGCTTACTCCTGCTCCACTGCTCTCCCTCCAACCGCCCCCAGCCCCACCCGTCTTGCCTCCTTTTTTGTTGATAAAATCCAGACCATCCGCTCCTCCTTTCCATCCTGCCCCCCCCTCTTTCTCCCCTCCCTTTCCCCCTTATCTCCCCCCTCTCTCCTTCCTCCCCTTCAGGTGTCCCCACTCATGCTTGGCACTCTTTCCACCCCGTCACCTCCACTGAGCTTTTTCATGCCCTCTCCACGTCTCATAAAACAACCTGCCCTCTCGACCCTATCCCCTCTTCCTGGCTTCTCGACGCCTCTCTTCATTTCTCCCCTTTCATCCTATCTATGATAAATTCAAGTCTATCCACTGGTTGTTTTCCCTCCCGATGGAAGCATGCCCTGGTTCGTCCCCTTCTGAAGAAACCCACCCTGGATCCCGCCCTCCCTGCCAACTGGTGCCCCGTTTCTAATCTCCCCTTTCTTTCTAAGGTTCTTGAAAAACTAGTCTTTTCACAGCTCTCTGCACATTTGGATTCCACGCTTTTCCTTCATCCTCGGCAATCTGGTTTTAGGCCCAGGCACAGTACCGAAACTATCATGCTTGCACTTCTTAGTGATCTTCACCGCTCACATGATCAGGGTAATCTCTCTATCGCTGTTTCTCTCGACCTCTCCGCTGCTTTCGATGTTATTGACCATCATACCCTTCTCACCCGTTTATCTGATGCTGGTATCTGTGGCACAGTACTTTGCTGGTATCGCTCCTTTCTATCCTCTCGTACTTTTTCCGTCCGCTCTGGTACCACTGAGAATCAAACCCTGGTCTCTTGGTTCTAAGCCAGTGCTCTAACCATTAGACTACTCCTAATGATCTTATAATGCCTCTGTCATTCCATGGTACCTCCAATAGTGTGAGCAATTCTGGTCGCCGTATCTTAAAGGATATAGCAGAATTGGAAAAGGTACAGAGAAGAGCCACCAAAATGGTAGAGTATTGAAGGATGCCCTTATGAAGCGAGACTAAAAAGGTTAGGGCTCTTTAACCTGGAAAAGAGACAGCTGAGGTGAGATAAGATAGAGGTCTATAAATTAATGAATGGAGTAGAATGGGTAAATGTAGATCAATTGTTTACGGTATCAAAATGTAGAAAGACTAGGGGACATGCAATGAAGCTACAGTGTAACCCATATAAGACTAATTAGAGAAAATATTTTTTCACTCAAATTTGTTACCGGAGGATGTACTAAAAGCTGTTAGTATAGCTGGGTTTAAAAAAGTTTGGACAAGTTCCTGGGGGAAAGGTTCTTAAACCATTGTTAAAGGGGACCCGGGAAATCCCCTGCTTGTCCCAATATAAGCACTGTGCAACCTCTGTGTCTTTTTGGGAAACTGCCAGGTACTTGTGACCTAGATTGGCCACTGTTGGAAACAGGATACTGGGCTTGATGGACCTTGGTCTGACCCAGTATGACATATCCTATGTTCTTAAGACACTTACGTCCTCCCCTATGGTCAGTTGTTACTTTGTGGGATCTCAGCGTAGTTCTTTGGCCTTTAGTGTCTGAAATGTTTGAGGCCTTGAAGAGGGCTACTTTTAAGGATTTGTTCCTTAAGACTGCCTTGGTTACATCTCTCTGAGCAGGCCGCATCTCAGAGTTACAGGCCTTGTTGTACTGAGATCCCTATCTGTCATTTTCAGAGAAGGCCGTGTAATTTTGGCCCATATTCCTTCTTTCTTGCCCAAATTAGTGTCATCTCTTCATATTAATCGGGTGGTCTATTTGTCTTTCTTTCCAAAGAAACATTACCAGGCGAAGAATAAAGACCTTCGCCTGATGAATATCAGGGACTGCTTCTTTAGTACCTTAAGGTCACTAACTCCTTCTGGAAATCGGTCAGGCTTTTCATTCTTTTTATAGGCCCACATAAATGTGAAACAGCCACTGTGCCTACACTGGGCCACTGGATAAAGGAGACAGGGTGCCTGTGAAGTGAGCTGTTGCCCCTTTTTTGTCAGCCTCCGCCTATCCACTGAGGGTGGCTGGATCCCTGGGGTCTTGGGACTCTCATCATTACCATCCTGGAAAACCTTTCTTTCCCTCTGCTTCTGGGCTGCTTCTCCAGCTCTTTCATGGAGCGTGTGGGTCCAGGACTCGTTCTCTCAGAGAAGCACCCTCCTGGGCTGTGCAATGAAGGTTTCGAGTCTCATTTCTTGGTTCCTCTGGTTGGAGGCAGGTCTCACCTTTTCTTTCATGAATGGGCTTGGGCTACCAAGGATTGCTGAGTGCTAGACACCATTCAGTTTGGCTGTGTCCTGGAATGCAAAGAGCCGATTCTGGATGCCTTTGTCATTTTCCCTTGTGGGTCTGTGATCAAAAGTGCCATTGTGCGGGACTACCTTGGACAAGTTGTTGTGCTTAATGGCAGTGAAGCTTGTCCCCCCGGACAAACAGGGCAAGGGCAGATATTCCATCTATTTTGTGGTGCCAAAAAAAGGACTGTTCTTTCTGGCCCATTCTGGACCTCAAGGGCGTCAACGAGCACTTGTACATCCTGCACTTCCGGATGGAAACCTTATGCTCTGTGATTCAGGCAGTGCGCCGATGGGAGTTCTTGGCTTCTCTGGATCTGGCTGAGGCATATTTTCATATTTCGATCCAGGCAGATCAGCATAAAGTGTCTGCATTTTGCCATGGAATGGTAGGAATCATAAGGCAAGGAATGGAGAATAAAACCAAGGCTATTATAATGCCTCTGTATCATTCCGAGACCCACCTTGAATATTGTGTGCAATTATGGTCACCATGTCTTAAAAAGGACATAGCTGAATTAGAAAAGGTACAAAGAAGAGCGACTAAAATGGTAATGGGAATGGAAGGATACCCCTTTGAGTAAAGGCTTAAAAGGTTGGAGCTCTTCAACTTGGAAAAGAGATGTCTGAGGAGGGATATGATAGAGATCTATAAATTAATGAATGGAATGGCACGGGTAAATGTGGATCAGTTGTTTACTTTTTCAAAAAGTAGAAAGACTAGAGGACACACTGAAGCTACAATGCAACCCATTTAAGACTAATAAGAGAAGATATTTTTTATCTCCAGGAACAAGCAGGAATGAGTCTTCACATATGGGTACGTCGGTACCGACGGAGTCTGCGCGGGAACGCTCCCCAGCGTCCAATTAGAACGCTTTTGGGGAGCATCCCACCACGCCTGCGTGCTGCCTTCCTGCCTTTCCCAACTGCCTCTCCTCAGTTTTCGTTTTTCCACGGAGCCAGCAGGACGTACTCCTGTCACTGCAAAAAATTCTTCCTTTATTTTTGTTTTTTCTTGTGGTCATGTCTGCTTTCCCTCGACGCACCGGTACCGCCGGTGTTTTTCTTTTTCTTTTCTTGAACAAAATTATTTCCTTGGTAGGGAATTTTTCCCTGTTTAGTGCCTGATGGTTTTCGGCCTACTAGGCCTCTCCACTTCCTTCATGGAAACATCAGCCACTATCCCTAAAACATGTTTCAACTGTGGCAGTTCTAAGTTAGTCTTAGACACCCATAATTGGTGCCTTCCATGTTTGGGTCCTGACCACTATCTGCTGGAGTGTCCCTCCTGCAGTATTTTTTCTAAAAGAAGTTTTCAGCATCGAGCTCAACTCGATACGCGGTTCCCGTCAGCTCTGAGGGTACCAGCTACAACTTCTTCTTCACAGGATCAGGTAACCCCACAAAAGTCTGTAAAGACTAGCCAGTCCTCGGGTGGTAGATCTCATGTTCAACATCGAGATGGCTCCGGCCTTGCCCTCGAGGACAATTTGGCTTTAAAACCCCGGCGGGAGTCTTCTGACTCCAAAGCACTAACGGGGTTTCAGGTTATTTCTGGGGTTTTCACCTCCGCAAAAATACCTGAGCCATGCTCGGTGGTGGTATCCGCTGGGATCGGTGCCGGTACCCCGGCATCGGCAATGGTGTTGGATGAAACACTCCACACCAATGATCGCAGTCTAGAGTTCTCGGTATCCTCGGTGCCGCTAGAGCCACTACAGTGATCTTCCAGCATCGGTATCGATCCCGGTACCGATTCTGGCATCCATGTTGGTACCCTCCAGGTCTGTTTCGATTGATTCGCTGCTTTCGATGCCGAGTCTAGAATCGGTCTCTAGCCTGGACGATTGGGTACCGACTCGTCTCGGTATCGACCTCGCTCGGTGCCGAAGACATTGTCCCGGAGATCAAAGTCTACCGCTCTCGGTACCTTCGGTACCGCTAGAGTCGTTTCAGACTGATCATCCGGTGTCTGTACTGGCTGCGATACCACTGCCGGTTCCATTTTCTACTTTTGCATCGGTACCGGTGCCTTCCATGCTTACTTCCACAAGCTCGCTTCCTTCAGTACCGAGCTTGGAGTCTATCCCTGGCATGGATAGTTTTTCACCGATTCGTCGCAGTACCGACCTCGAGCGGTACTGCCGACTATCCTTTCAGGACAACCTGATGCTCCAACCTTTTGGGTCTGGTACTCTAATGGATCAATCCATTAGTGCTAAGGCTAGATCTTCAACAGATCTGACCTTCACTCCTCATAATACAGGATCCCTTTCTGGGGAAATTTCTTTTCAAGCATTCTTGCTTGATATGGCAAGATTACTTGCCATTTCTATACCTGATCAAGATCCTGCTCCAAGGGATTCAGAGTTCCTGTGTCTCCCTGAGGCTCCAAAGAAGGTTATCATGCTCCCTTTGCATCAAACCTTACAGGATCTTTTACTTAGAATGTGGGAAACTCCTTTAAAGGTATCCCCACCTTCAAGGGCCACTGACTCTCTGTACAAGGTGCCCCCTTCTCCAGGTTTTCAAAAGACTCAACTTCCACATCATTCTCTTGTTGTGGAATCAGCAATGAGGCGTGTGAAAAGTGCTCAAAGGCACTCTTCTTATCCGCCAGGTCGTGAGGCTAGAACTTTAGATGCCTTTGGACGTAAAAGCTTCCAGGCATCCATGTTTTCAACAAGAATTCTCTCATATATTTTCTATATGGGACTATCTCTTGAAGAGCTCACGACCAGTTTGCTGTTTTTGACTCCTTTTCTTCAGGATCACAAAAGAGCAGACTACTCTTTACTGGTTAGTCATGTGCAAAATATCTCTAGGTTTCTTACACGTGCTACCCTGGACAGTTTTGAGTCTGTTAGCAGAACCTCTGCTATAGCCATAGGGGCACGACGCATGGCCTGGCTCCAAGCTTCTGACTTGGATACATCGGTACAAGAAAGGCTGGGAAATACTCCTTGTACTGGGGAGAATCTCTTTAACACAGAGACTTTACGCCAAGTTGCTCAGTTAACCACTGGCACTGTTGCTTTCAAAGGATTGTCTACACCTTCCTCTATCCCAGTTGGTAAGAAATCTTCTACCAAACTTTATTCCTCCAAGGGGAAAAAGTTTTATCCTTTCTCTACCCATCATACGGCTGTTTCCAAACAGGGGAAACATCAAACCAGGCTAAAGAAACCACAACCTCAACCATTTCAGCAAACCCAGCAGTCGCAGGGTTGCTGATAGATTCTTCACTGAATCCTTCTTCCTGCTTTGAGGTTTAGAACCTGTAGTTTGCTTCTTCTCTTACAAGCATCTACATCGGTTCCATCCCAAACTTTACATTAAAGAGACATCCTGACTTTTAGCTCATAGAGCTCCTTAGCATGATTATGCTTTACAGGTAATAAGGTTACTCCTCTTCCTTCTAAGTAGATAGAGGAGTAACAACTTTCAATAAGGTTGTCTATACATTTATCTTTGACAGTTTCTCCTGTATCAGCATGTCTCATACTATTCTTTTCAAAGATTTACTCCACCCCTCTTACTAAGACATTTTAGTCTGTAAGAGTATACTACTTAACTGAGGGCTTATCCCTAAGCCGAATTTCTTTTCAGAGTTATCGCCACCTTGCATTCTTGTTGCTCGTGGCAGCTTCTCAGACAATGATGGAGTTTTTACCACTCCTACTTATGTCTGTAAGTCTTTTCTAATCTTGAGACCTAAGTTTTGTTCTGCCGCTCTCACAATAATTAGAATGCAGGGGCTCTTAGTGTTTAAATCACTAACTTGCTAACCAAGCACCAGGGCTTGATCTCCAATATCAATCTTTCTGGCCTTAGTACTAAGTCCCAGACAGACTTGGAACCGTCTCAGGTTTTCTTATTGCAGCATACCTTCTATCCTTAGCCTTCCCCAATCCTTGGCGTTGGCGGAATAGTTCAGGTCACATACTGGCTCTTAAACAGCCAGTTTTTTCTTCTAGTCAACCTGCAACATGCTCTCTGCATCTCTACAGAGCAGCTCTGCACTATGGGCCCTTGCTAGAGAGCAAATAATTCTAGATGGTTAGGAAGGGCTTTACTGGGTTCTTCCCTACCCTTACCATTTCCATTAAAGTCTTCTTCTTCAATAAAGGACACACGCCTTTAATTAAGTGAAGACCTAAAGAATTATCCAATCCCCTGGGTTGGTTCACATTCCCAGTGGACCCCTTCACCAGGGATGGTTTTCTTTCACTGACAGCCAGTCTTTCTTTGTGTATTTCCTTCCATCCTCAATTCCTCATGGAGTAATTCGTATTGAGCGCAAGAATGCATCATACTCATTTTGCCCTCTTAGAAGGGTAAATATGGTATCTCTTTTCATTGCATCTTCTTCTCCAGCTGTCATGCTGGAATTATGGAAGGATCCAGACTTACTGTCAGCGGATTAAAACATCCTCCATTCCTGGTTTTTCAAGGGCTAGAGTTCTTAGAATACTCTAGACTTCTCCTGGTCAGAGGGAGCACTCCCTTAGCTCTCCCACCCACAACAAGGGAGAATGGATTCTCTAAACATCTCCTCAAGCAGGTGTTCCCTTCTTGTTATTAGATGAATCTTTCTCTCTTAACATATCCCTATGTGGGGACATGGGTATATATTTATGCATACATGTATATAGACATCTGCATGTCTGTACCCATATATATATTTATTATTTATTTATTTATTTATTACAATTTCTTATATACCGCACTATTTGGTATCAGCGCGGTTTACATTATAACATAACGACCATAACAACAAGCTGTTTGGTTTTACATCGAACAGGGGTCCAAATTTGGATAACAGGGGTCACTATATACATGAGATATTTACATGGTATGAGTAACTTGGATAACAGGGGTCAATTATATACATGAGATATTTACATGGCAATGAGTACAAATATCATAATGAAAGTGAGGGTTGTTTCCAAAGTGGGTCATTTCTTCAGAGGGGATGTCTAGGTGCCATTGGTAGTTGGGTAGCATTGCAGGAAAAGATGGTATTTGAGTGCCTTCCTGAACTGCGATAGGTCGGCAATAGCCCTGATGTCAGGGGGTAGAGCATTCCAGCATTTAGGTACATAGTAACTGAAAGCCCTGTTTGTGGTTGATATGTTGCACTTTGACGATGCCTTTGGTGTTACTAGTAGGTTTATGGCTATTGCTCTTCTGGACCTGTTGGGGGGCACCATGTGAATAAGATCCGTGAGTGAAGGGGATGAAATACCTTTGATTGCCTTGAATGCTAGGAGTAGGGTCTTAAAGATGATTCTCCCATGGATAGGTAACCAGTGAAGTTGTTTGAGAATGGGGGTCACGTGGTCACTTCTGGCTGCTCCGTGTAGGACCCTTGCTGCAGGATTCAAGGCCAGCTGTAATGGGGCCAGTGTGGATTGAGGGAGCCCTTGTAAGATGGTAAGATGGCACCCGCAGCCATCTTCAGCTCCCCCGATTGGGGTCGAGCTCCTGAGCGGGCCAGACAGTCTTCCCGCTCAGGCCTTCAGCCCAATCAGAGCTGTGGGAGGAGGAACCACCAGCTGTAAAACGCAGCCGCCGCCGGCGGGAATCACCAGCAACACCCACAGCCATCTTCAGCTCCCCCGATCAGGGTCGAGCTCCTGAGCGGGCCGGACAGTCATCCCGCTCAGGCCTCCCGCCCAATCGGGGCTGTGGGAGGAGGAGCCACCAGCTGTAAAACGCAGCCGCCGGCGGGAATCACCAGCAGTACCCGCAGCCATCTTCAGCTCCCCCGATCGGGGTCGAGCTCCTGAGCGGGCCGGACAGTCTTTCCGCTCAGGCCTCCAGCCCAATCGGGGCTGTGGGAGGAGGAGCCACTAGCTGTAAAATGCAGCCGCCGCCAGGCAGGCCCGCGCCTGACGGGCCCGTGCCGGAGGGCCTCGCCAGAGGGCCTTTTGGCGTCGGCCCTCAAGAGCATCTAACCAGGACACCATACACCAATCTCCGTAGTTTTCTGTCCACCACTCATCAGACGTAACCTGCCCCCTAGGCACTCTCCGCCTCTAAAAGCAAAGCGTCTGCCGCCCCTACTGAGAAGCAGTCCAGCTCTTAAGCTGCTTGAAGGTCAATGTGAAGAATTGGGTGTTCAGGTCTCAAGGTCTTCTGGTCAAGTAACTATATAACAGTATGTTTAGAGAAAGCAGATTTAGATACCTTGTTTAGATACCTTGCCCTACAATGTTAACCAATCAGTGTGTTTGAATACATTGTATATATTTTTGAACGACACATACTGCTATTACTGCCATTAACTAGCTAGCCTTTCTGAAGACAAGTTGCTTGTTTATCTCTCATGCACTCTCCTGTTTAGCCTGAGCCTGAGTACACTTTCCTGTCTCATACTCCTTGCTGCTGGAGCAGATAGCTACCCTGTTAACAGACTCTCTGTCTGATCTGCACTCATTTCAAACAGATCTGTTTGCCACCACCTCACTCTTACATTTTTTGTACACCATTATACGCTATCTGCGCTACACTACCTAACTTATCTAGGTATAGTAACAACCCTCTAGTGCATAGTTTACAACGCCTAGCACACCAAAATGGAACACCCCAGCCGTGCCATAATTGGCCTCTTGTTCCTATTCACTAGCTGGCTCCCAAGCTCTCTATCCCTAACTCCTTCATACAATCAGATCCTGATCCTACATAGCCATGGGAGAAGATGGGCAGGTACATCTCATCATAATGTAAATTGGGACACACGATTGCATCACCCCCATCTTCTACACATTGCACTCCAACACTCTAGGAAAGCCAAACAGGACAAAAGTCCCTATCCACAAAATCTAAAATGTGCCCTCATCAACGCCCGCTCAATCCGTAACAAGTGGCCAGTGATTGCAGACATAATATCCCTCCATAATCTCGACATCCTCATGGTCACCGAAACATGGCTTTCCCCTGAAGATAATGTCATAATCAACCAGCTCCTCCCCTTTAATTTTTCAGCATATACAAGCCATAGACAAAACAAAAGAGGAGGTGGAGTTCTCATCCTCAGCAGAACAGAGCTTCATTTCCAGCTAGTTGACTCCACTAGTTCAAACCACTTGGAGACAGTCTCCATTTCCAACAAGGGCTGCTCTATAAATCTGCTTTATAGAGCTCCCTCAGCCTCCACTGAGGACCTCCCAACTATTATAAATCTCACATCTAATATCCAGAATCCAAATACACCAAACTGGATTCTAGGTGATTTTAACCTGCCAGCGCTTCAGGTTAACCATTCTTCTACCTTTCTTGAAGCCCTCGATATCGTAGGTTACAAGAAATTAATAAATGAACCTACTCATGTGAAGGGAAATACACTAGATCTCATATTTGCCTCGCAGACAATTTCTGACCAATTCCATGACACCGTGTTGTCCATAACTACTGTACCATGGTCATATCACAAACTCATCATCTTCCAGATTCCCACTCATGACAGTCAATCGAAGACCAGCAGAGCTCCAAGTAATCCCTCTAAACTACCTGCTAGAAGTTTCCGCCCATTCAATAGAGATCTTATCCTGGCAGAAATAGGTTCGCTCCTTAATGAGACCACCCTAAACCTGGATGAGCTGATCACTTGCTGGAACAATAACCTCAGCGCGATTGCACTTCGTCTGCCACCTAACAACTCATCAAGGAAAAAATCTGCAGCCCCATGGTACACAGTCGAACTAAAAGCATCACTCCACTTACTAAGGAAGCTTGAGAAACGTTGGCGAAGGTCACACTCCATTCGAGACCAGACAGCATACATCCATCAGCTAACCGCTCACCGTGAAGCCATCACAGAGAAAATGAAACGGTACCACACAGACACCCTAAAACGCTCGCTAAATAAACCTCACAATCTGTTTAACCTTGTCAAGTCTCTATCCAAGGAGCCAACACCGGAGCACCAATGTGAAATCCATCCGCAGGAATTTGCCTCTTACCTACAATCCAAGTTATGTCAGACAAATAAAATTTCAATTGGTGTCTCCTCCACAGACCAAGGGTGTACAACATCTTTAACGTCTTTCTCAACCCCTTCCAAGAAGTGCATTGAAGATACTATCATGAACCTCAATACCACTACTGCGCAAACAGATCCTTGTCCGGCTTTCTGGATAAAGGAACTCCGCAGTGATCTCTGTCCGATAATAACAAAAATAATGAACCTATCCTTCTCAAGTGGTTACTTCCCATCTGCCCTCAAGCACACATCGATCAGACCACTGCTAAAAAATAGTAAACTAGACCCCCAGAAGGTAGACTCCTACAGACCCATTTCAAGTATACCTGTTCTCGCAAAATTAAATGAAAAAGTGGTGCAAAGGCAGTTACAAGACCACATCGACTCTGCTGCTCTACTTGACCCATGCCAACATGGTTTCAGGGAGTCACATGGAGTGGAAACACTCCTCACCACCCTTTTCAATAATATAATCACTGGCATTGACAGCATTCGTCAGGGTTTTGCACTCATTTTTATTTAAACTTATTTATTTATTTAAACGGACTTGGTATACCGCTTTATCATGAAATCAAAGCGGTTGGCACAGCAAACAATCAATGAAGGGTGTGGTTGTCATTAGCATGCAGTGCGAGAAATGATACAGTGTGCTGCGTGAGTGCGTGTGGATGATTTTGATGTGAGCTATATACAGTGTGCGCTTAAGGTATATATTTACAGATACATATTTACATGGATGGCTTTGCTATCTTAGGAGTCATTCTGTGAGGTCCTTGAAGTAGTCTGTGAATAGTTCAGTTTTAAGCAGTTTTCTGAATTCTTTGGTGTTGTTTGTTGCTCTGAGGTGGTCGGGGAGAGACATTGCCGCAGCCTTCGACTTTCCTAGACATTGCCGCAGCCTTCGACTCAGTAAATCATGAGCTTCTTCTTGGACGACTAAAAGAGAAGGGCATCTGCGGAACAGCACTGGAATGATGCAAATCATACTTGACCGATAGATGGCAGCAAGTACAATCAGGCGGAGCAACATCAGAACTGTTTCATCAAAACCAAGGAGTTCCCATTTGCAATATCATCAGGTCCTTCAATGTCAGTTGTATGGTATATGCTGATGATGTCCTGTTCTATATGCCGTTCTACATAGACCAAGTTGAGCTCTCCCCTTTGACCAACTGCTTCAATGCCATATCTGAGTGGCTCCTGTCACAAAACCTTCAGATTCAGCATAAGAAAACAGAGGTGCTCTTCATTACGAGGAACCCAAACTTCAGCCCACCCAAATACTTGAAGGTGAAAGAGGCCGAACTTCAAGCAAAACCCACAATTCGTTACCTGGGAGTTACACTGGATCAAACCTTGACATGAAGGCACACATAGCTAACACTGTAAGACCAATCTATTTCAAGATCCATTCACTCAGACATCTACGCCCCTTGCTTGAATCGGAAGATTTTTGGACAATTTACCAGGCCCTGATAATACCACATCTGGATTATGCCAATGCCATATTACAAGGTCTCCCACAATCCACCTTGAACCCCTTACAACTTGCCATGAATAGTGCAGCGAGGGTTCTCCAGGGGTCATCTAAAAGAGACCATGTGACGCCCCTTCTAAAGCAGTTACACTGGCTTCCTGTACAAGCCAGGATCTTATTCAAAACAGTGCTGCTGATATTCAAAGCGGTCAATAAGCTCTCTCCATCTTCACTTTCCGACCTTATCCAAGCAACAGCGCCTAATAGACCAAGAAGATCCACTGCGATAAATATGCTATCATTGCCGAGAGAATTAACAAAATGCACTTCAATAACCGCAAACAGTGCCTTCAGTCTCTGCGCCCCAAGATTCTGGAACTCACTACCAACAAACATCAGGGCAATCACTAACCTAACCCAGTTTAGGAAGGCCCTTAAACACTTCCTTTTCATTAAATATTTCCCAGAGAACAATGAACCACATCCCCACTCAAATACTTACAACTGTCCCACCACACCCTGTAAGCCAGGCATCCACACCATGTAAGGAGTCCTTGACCATTAAATCTCTTGCTATGTCTTATGTGACTTCATTGTGTAAATAGTTACCTTTTGTTATCCAAGTTGTTTCTCCTGTTAATTGTAAACTCAGACCTATGTACCCTGTCTGATTGTTATGTTCCATGTAAACCGCGCTGATGCTGAATAGTGCGGTATAGAAGAACTTGTAAATAAATAAATAAATATATTTCTTTCTATCTGTCTGCCTAGGTTCATATATATTTATATACGGCCCCGACAGATAGTCACTATCCTTTTCGATGCTGCTCCAGCATGTTCAGGATTCTACATAACCAACCACTTCTCTGTAGTAGTTAAAAGGTTTCCACCATGACCTTCAGTTTAGGTACATCTGAAGTCCTCCATGTACCATCTTTTTTCCTAAGTAACTTCATTTAAGAAGGACATTCTGAATTTTCAGTAAATAGGAGGCTACAATGCCTCATACTTCTGTCCTTCTTTGTTATCGGATATAGGGGTCTTTAAAGCCCTCTTCTATAAGAACTATGTCTCTTTAGGGTCAAAGATCTTCAGGTTTATCTAATAGGGACATCCGCATTTCCCGCAAAAGTCCTGCCCCATTGAACTACCCCAGTCTCCGCTGGGACTTTTCTCGCCCTAAAGGTTCTGACCTCAACCTGTCTTTTGCACAGTTATTACCTCTGCTGTATATTGAGGTATTCCTTGAGGATATTCTGCTGGTTCATATTAGCAGTCCCATATGAACCTCCATAAACTTTTACAATACCTCAAGGTGAGGTCCATATCGCTAAATTCTAGTTCAATGTTTACTACTAGATATTATCTACACAGGGTCTCCTCTCTAGGCGTCCTGTTTGGTCCAGTTGGTCCATAGCATATCTGTTTAGTTCAACTCCTATCCTCCATCCCCAGGATGCCTGAGCTTCTGTCGAATAGCATGGCCTTCTCTGATTCACAACATGCTGGGACTCCTCCAGGCATCTTAGCTTGCGAGTCCCCATATGTGAAGACTCATTCCTGCTTGTTCCTGGAGATAGCACAGTTACTTACCTGTAACAGGTGATCTCTGAGAACAGCAGGAATAAGTCTTCACAACCCACCCACCTCCCCTAGGTGTTGTATTTCTCTATTTCTATCTTTCCTCTCTCTCTCTCTTTGTCTCAGCTTTAAAACTTAACTGAGGAGAGGCAGTTGGGAAAAGCGGGAAGGCAGCACGCAGGCGTGGTGGGATGCTCCCAAAAGCGTTCTAATTGGACGCTGGGGAGCATTCCCGCGCAGACTCCGTCGGTACCGACGTACCCATATGTGAAGACTTATTCCTGCTGTTCCCAGAGATCACCTGTTACAGGTAAGTAACTGTGCTTTACTCACTGTGTAATCTGGAATTCATTACTGGAGAATGTAGTAAAAGCTGTTAGTGTAGCTGGGTTTAAAAGAGGTTTGGACAAGTTCTTGGAGAAAAAGTCCATAAACCATTATTAAAGAGGACTCGGGAAATCCACTGCTTGCCCCTGGACAAGCATTGTGGAACCTTTGTGCATCTTTGGGAACCTGCCAGGTACTTGAGGCTTGGATTGGCCACTGTTGGAAACAGGATACTAGGCTTGATGGACCTTAGTCTGACCCAGTAAGGCATTTCTTATGTTCTTATGTGCTTGGCTGTCACTATCTGTTTGCTGTCCTAACATTCGGGCTACCCCCTGCCCAGAGGAGTTCTCAAAGGTCATGGTGGCAGTGCTGTGGTGCCGAAGGTTCTGTATCCATCCATATCTGGACGACTGGCTTATCCGGGCCCATTCCCTTTTAGAGGCATCTCAGGTGATGTCCTGAATGGTGTTCATTATTGGAAAGCCTCAGCTGGGTGATCAGTCGGGGAAAGAGCCAGCTGTTGCCTTCCCAGTCCCTGGAGTTCCTAGGAGCATGTTTTGACACTCGAGTGGGCAGAGGTTTCCTGTTAGAGGAGAAAGTCAATAGACTTTTGGATTGCCTGGTGCTGACCTTTGCGCAGCAAGCTCCCAGAGTCTGTGTTTATCTTCAGCTCTTTGGATTGATGGCGGCGACCATAGACATTGTGCGATGGGCACGTGCTCACATGCAACTTCTCCAGCAGTTGTTGTGAATCGATGGTCCCAGAGCTCTCAAGAGTTTGAGCACATGCTCCTGCCCCCATTGATGTGAGGACCAGCCTCCTATGGTGGCAGCAGCCCTGTCATCTGAGAAAGGACATGCCACTGGATGATTTCTACTGGATCCTTCTGGCAATGGATGCCAGTCTCTCAGGCTGAGGAGCCCTTTGCCAAGACTGTATGGCTCTGTGCCATTGGAATCGCAGGGATGCGATATAGTATATCAACCGCCTTGATGCGAGGGCCATCATGTTTTTTTCTGCATTTCTGGCCTCTGGTCGAGGGCCGGGAGGTTTAAGTGTTTTCAGAAGCCATGGTGGTCGCTTATGTCAATCAGCAAGACGGCACGAGGAGTGCTGGGGTAGCTCTGGAGACAGCTGTTCTCTGCCTGGGCAGAGAAGAATCGCCTAGCCTTATCGGTTCAGTACATTGTCCAGGTGGACAGTGTGGAAGCGGACTATCTTAGCCAGCACTCTCTGGATTCTGGAGAGTGGGAGTTGAGTCAGAAGGCATTTTAGTTTATTCTGTGCCGCTGGGGTTCCCCCAAAATGGATCTGATGGTGACCTGCTCCAGTGCCAAAGTTTGTCATTTCTTCAGTTGCCGCACAGAGACAGGGTCCGAGGGTGTCGATGCCCTGGTCCAGCCTTGGCCAAGTCAGCATCTGCTGCACATGTTTCCTCCTTGGCCCCTGGTGGGGCATTTATCTTTATCTTTATCTTTATTTAATAGATTTGATATACCGCCTTTAACAATAGCAACAATAGAATTTAATAGATTTGATATACCGCCTTTAACAATAGCAACAATAGAATTTGATTCGGCATATAGAATGCTACCCAGACAGAATTGTTCTGTTGGCACCAGATTGGCTGAAGAGTGTGTGGTTCAGACACTTGATGCGGCTCCTGCAAGGGTCTCTTCTTCAGTTACCTCTGTCTTGGCTCCTATTGCAGCAGGGACCCAGTTCCTTTCTCGCTTATGGCTTAGCTCTTAAAAGGAGATGGCTAGTGCGTAAGGGCTTCTGTTTGGCAGAGGTCTCCATTCTGCTTGGAGTCCCATCAAAAAGTAGAAAGACTAAGGGATTCACAATGAAGCCACAATGTAACAAATTTAAGAGTAATAAGAGAGGATATTTTTTCACTCAATGTGTAATCAAACTCTGGAATTTGTTACCGGAGGATGTAGTAAAGGCTGTTAGTGTAGCTGGGTTTAAAAAAGGTTTGGACAAGTTCCTGGAGGAAAGGTCCATAAACCATTATTAAGGAGGACTTGGGAAATTCACTGCTTACACCGGGACAAGCATTGTGAAATTTACGTATGTACCTTTTTTGGAACCTGCCAGGTACTTGTGAACTGGATCACCCACTGTTGGAAACAGGATACTGAGCTTGATGGACCTTAGTCTAACCCAGTAGGGCATTTCTTATGTTCTTAGCCCAGAGGAAGGTCTACCAGGCTAGTACACGTATGGGTCTGGTGCCTCTTTGAGAAATGGTGCAGTGCTCGCCAGTTGGCTTCTGAGGAGGCCAAGGTGCCATCTCTGTTGGCTTTTCTACAGGATGACCTAGAGAAGCGCTTTCCCTTAGCTCCCTGAAAGTTCAGTTGGCAGCTTTGGCCTGTTTCCAGGGTCCAGTGGCTGGTAAGTTTCTAGCCTTGCACCTAGATGCCTTGTGCTTACTCCAGGGGATTTGGCATCTGCATCCTTCCCTCCGGTCTGTGGTCTCCTCCATGGATCTCACGGAGAGTGCGCCGATCAAGGACGTGATCTACCAAATCAAACGCAGAAGTCTGTGTCAACAAGAATCATCTGAACCCAACCCAGTCCCTCAAGTATTTAGGTGTGATTTCAATACCAACTGAGGCTGTGTGTCTCTCACTATGGCCAGGATTGTGAAACTGCATACTTAGGTTCAGGTTCTCTTGGCAGCCAGGGGACCCACGGTTGGGTTTTACTTGCAAGTTCTGGGATCAATGTTTAGCTATGCTGGAGGTGGTGTCATAAGATTACAACTTATTAGATGTCTCTTCTTTTCTTTTGTGTTGGTCTCTGAAGTCAAAGGAGTTTTCTAAGATGTTGCCCCTGACGAGGCCAGCTCAATAAAGTCTAGTCTGTTGCTCGGGGCCCTGATGTTGGCACTCTTTGAGCTGTTGAAGCACACTGCTTTGAAGGAATTGATGCTCAGGATGGTGGTCTTGGTTACAATTTATTCCGCAAGGCGGACTTCCGGGCTGCAGGCTTTGTCTTGCTGAGATCCTTATATGCCTTTTTCAAAGGAGGATATTTCCATTTGGCCTGTGCCTTCCTTCTTTCCTAAGGTAATTTCGCACTTTCATGTGAACCAGGAGGTCTGCCTACCCTCCTCCTCTAAGAAGCAGTGTCAAGAGAAGGATAAGGATCTTCTCCTTGTGAATGTCTGGAGAATGCTTCCAGTACTTGGAGGTTACAAATTCTTTTTGTAAGACTGACCATCTTTTTTTTTAATGTTTGCTGGCCCGCACAAGGATGATGTGGCAGCTAAGTTGACTTTGGGGTGCTGGATTAAGAAGTCATTGCCTCTGTGTACCTGTTGTGGAACCGGCAGTTTTGGGAGGGTTTGTGCACCCATTCCACCCAAGCACAAGTGGGAGATGGCTTGGCCCATCAATACTTCTGACCTGAGTTTGCCACTGTTGGAAACAGAATACTGGGCTTGAAAGACCATTGGTCTAGCTCAGTATGGCAAATCTTTATGCTCATATGAGGTTTTATAGCTCTGTTGTGGATATTCTGGGTTCCCTGGGGGATGCAGCCTTGATTATTGTAGAAAATTTTAATCTCACCTTAGACTCATATGCTGATGATTCCAGGAGAAGGGTTATTATCTACACAGGAGGGGCTAGATAGCAGTTTAAAATGATGGTGGATAGATATCATTTGCTGAATGCTTGGAGACAGATTTATTTATTTTATTTATTTATTTTAAAGGATTTATATACTGCTTTATCCTGAAATCAAAGCGGATTACACAGCAAACAAACAAATCAATTACACAGCAAACAAATCAAGTGGCTGGGTGCGTGGGTGTGGGCATGCAGTGAAAAATCGTGGCATATGTGGTGTGAGGAGGTTGATTGCGTGGTGAGCTATATACCGTATGAGCTATGTACAGGAACTATTTACATTTTTACATTTACTTTTACATTTACATTTACATTTTTACATTTTGTTTGGACAGTTCATGTGATGTCATTGTAGTGGTCTGTGAAGAGCGTAGTTTTTAGTATCTTCTGGATGTCTTTGAGGTCTTTTGTTGATCTCAGGTTGTCGGGGAGTGAGTTCCAGAGTGCGTGAGCGGCCAGGGATAGTGCTTTTCTTGAAGTGTATTTTCTTGTTTTAGCAAAGGCATTAGGTATGATAGTGTCTGATGTGCCTCGCCTTCTGGGTCTGATGCCTGGGTCCGGTCTAATGAGGGGTTTCAGTGATTAGGGTAATTGGTGTTCATCATTGATTTGTTCAATGAATAGGGTGGTTTTTAGTGTCATGATCAATTAAGTCGAAAGGGACAAGTCTTTTTGTGGTGTGGTTAGGGTTGATTGGTGGTCTTCATGCATTGTTCAATGAATAGGGTGGTTTTAAGTAGCTTCAGGAATTCTTTTATATCTGTTGTTGATTTTAGATTATCTGGGAGGACATTCCAGATTGCAGGGGCAGCTAGAGAGAAGGCTCGCGTGGATATGGATTTGTTTGTTCTTGTGAATATAGTAGGTGTTGGTTTATTGTTTTTAGTGCTGTTTCTGTCTGGTCTTTTGCTTGTTTTGGTTCCAATGAGTTCTTGTAGTATTCCTGCTGAGATGATGTTTTTAATTTTGAAGATGGTGAGTGCTGATTTATATTTTGCCTGTGAGGAGATTGGTAGCCAGTGCAGATCTTGTAGTATTGGAGTTATATGGTCTTGTATTGAGGTGCTAGTAATAATGCGGGCAGCAGTGTTCTGGACTAATTATAGGAGACAGGTGGTTTGTTTAGGCAGCCCTTGGAATAGTATATTACAGTAGTCCAGCAGATGTGTAATGATTGCTTGGCATACTGTACGGAAATGTTCTTTATTGAGGAGGGGTTTTAGTCTCTGGAGTGTTGCGAGTTTGTAGAAGGCCGTTCTAGATAACTTGTTGATATGCGATTGTAGGGTGAGTTGCTTGTCTAGAATCACTCTAAGGTATCTGACTTCATCTTTTATTGCAATCGGTGTATTGGATATGTTGATAGAAGTTGAGGAAAGGAATTTGGAGTCTCTCGTGATGATAATTGCTTCAGTTATTTTTTATGTTGATGTTTAAGTTGTTGTTGGTTAGCCAGGTTGTTATTTCTTGAATGCAGGTTGATATAGTGGTATAGTCTGAGGAGTCTAGTTGAATAGGGGTATATGTCATGATGTCGTCATCATATATGGCGTATTGTATCTTGTGTTTGTTAAATAGTTTGCATATGGGCTGAATAAAGATGTTGAAGAGAAGAGCTGACTATTTAAGACTAATAAAAGAAAATATTTTTTCACTCAACATGTAATCAAACTCTGGAATTTGTTACCGGAGGATGTAGTAAAGGCTGTTAGTGTAGCTGGGTTTAAAAAAGGTTTGGACAAGTTCCTGGAGGAAAGGTCCATAAACCATTATTAAGAAGGGACCCAGGATATCAATGCTTGACCTAGTACAAGCATTGCAGAACGTGTGTCTTTTGGGGAAACTGCTAGGTACGTATGACCTAGATTGGCCACTGTTGGAAACAGGGTACTGGGCTTGATGGACCTTGGTCTGACCCAGTATGGCATATCTTATGTTCTTATGATGAGCCTTGGGGGACTCCTTGTGTGGTCTTGAATGCTTCTGAGGTGAGGTTCCCAGTTTTTACTCTGCTGTCTATCTTCAAGGTATGATTGGAACCATTTTATTGTGGTATCTTGTAGGCCAATCTCCATTAGGCGCTTCAATAGGATGTGATGTGAAACTGTTTCGAATGCTGATGATATATCGATAAATATTTATAGGAATCCCTGCCTTATGTTGTCTATTCCTTTGATTATGTTATTGAATAAATGTATTAGTAGTGTCTCAACGCCATGTTTTGGACGGAATCCATGCTGGTGGGGATCTAGTGGGACAAATTCATCAACATGATCTTGGAGCTGTCTCTGTACAATTTTTTCAGTTATTTTAGCCAGGAATGGGAGGCTGGATATTGGGCGGTAGGTTGAAGGGTCGATACTGTTGGATGAGGTAGATTTAAGAATGGGGCAGATAGTAGATTGTTTGAGGGCTTTTGGCATGTAGCCCTGGGTGAGAGAGGTTCTTACTATCTTTTGGATGAATGTGTTGAGTTCTTCTTTGGTGGATTTATTCCAAGTTACCGGGCAGGGATTCGATGGAGAGGTGGTGGTGTTTAGAGCCGTGATGGTTTGTTCTATTTGTTTTGTTGATGGAATGCTGAAGTTCTTCCATTGATTGGTTGTTTTAGAGCCATCTGTTGTTGGTGTGTCCGTGAGGGAGATGTTCTTTTGGTGTGTGTTGGTGCTGTCCTTGGCTGTTAGGTAATCAGCATAGGTTTGTGGGTGTATCTTAACCCTACCCCTACATAAGTGCCTCTCTCTCACCCCCTCAAGTTAATATATCAACTCTATTGTACACATGTTCACACTGAATTCCCAATACTCGATCTCATTGTACATATGTAAGTAGTTTAGTTTGCATACCCCGTTTATCCAAGTTATTACTCCTGTTCTATGTAAAGCAGAAGCATGTTATCCAAGTTGTTTTCTCCTGTTCTATGTGAAGCCAAACAGTTTGTTATGGTCATTTTGTTGTATGTAAACCGCGCTGACAATAGTGCGGTATATAAGAAATTGTAATAAATAATAATAATAAATAAATCTTGCTTTCATCTTTCATTGTTGGGTCATTCGTTAGGGTACGAACGATGTTGAAGAGTTCTTTAGGTTTATTACAGATTTTTAATACAAGGGGTGTATGATATTGTTTGTTTATTAAATTATTGTAATCTTTTTGCATCTTCTGGTATTGTTTCAGTGTAATTTCTGATTTGTTGCATCTCCAGTGACGTTCCAGTTGCCTTAGTTTTCTTTTGGATTCTCTTATCGTGTTAAAGTACCATGGTGTAGATCTGGTCCTGTTTTTATTGTGGTGTGAATTTGTACTAGGTGTTAGTTGAGATGCAGCAAATATGGTGGTATTCCATGAGTTGATGGCTTCATCCAGGTTGGTGAAGTCTTGGGGTAGGGACTGCACGGTATCTTTGAGGAATTGCTCTTTGTTAAAAGCTTTGAAATGTCTGGTTGGTTGTTCCATTTTCCGCGCTGCCTGTTCAATATTGAGGTGGAGCTCAAATGATATGGCATGGTGATCTGACCATGGTATTGGTGTAGTTTTAGGTGGTGTTATGAGATCTTTATCTAGGGTATTTGGAACGAATATGCGGTCTGGTGTGGAGCTAGAGCGATGGGATGGGCTCAGTAAGATTTGTTTGAGTTGAATGGCTTCCATTGCTTTGTGAAATGCTAATTTAGTTGTTGTTGAAGCAGATGTGAGGTTTAGGTCTCCTAGTACAATGAGAGTCTTGTGTGTTGAGTTAGCTGCATATATCATGTCCAACAATGTTGTTGGATGTGTCCTCTGTTGGGGCATTAGGGGGTCGGTATATTAGGCAGATGGATAGATATTTGTTTTCAGTGTTGATGAATTTACAGTGCTTGGAGCTTTTGGAGGTTGATATCTTGAGCCTTAAGTCTGATCGGGCAAGGATTAATACTCTGCCGCCTCATTTGTGGGTTCTGGGGCAGTTGTAAGGGACAGATGCATGGACACAAGCAATACTATATGTACTATTTGATTCCTCATAATAGTTATATGAGAATTTGATATGCTGTTAGTGGATAAGATATATTCTGGCAAAAAGTCTCAGCTACTGCAATTGCATCAATTGTTTGGTCGGACCATGCATCAATTGAGCTTTTGTAGTGGGAGGGAGGAAGTGATGGGGATATATTGAATGATAGTCTTCTGGATGACTGGGAAATTGAAGAGGCCATAAATTGTGATATTCAAGATGAGTTGCCCAATTGTGTGGAACTGTATGAAGTGTGTTATCCAGGGGAAGATTGTATCTTGGGCTGCCCACTGGAAAAAAGAGAGTGGAGGTGGTCTTGTTTTGGAACAGAGGTATTGCTATTTTGGCACATCAGCATAAAAAGCAGTTAGCCTCAGGTACTAAAGCAGTTATTAGAGGCTAGAGTTCAATTTAATGCAGTCTTGGCAAAATATTTTTATTTATTTAGCTGTATTTTATATACTGCCTTTCTCCGGGTCAAGGCGGTTTACATAGAACTGAAGATGTAGCTTACATTGAAACAATTTTGTATTAACTATTTACCGCATACAAACAAAGAGCGTTGGCTCTTAACTATATACATGTTTCTATCTATATACAACAATTAGTGACTTGCAAGTGTGCATTGTTCTTTGGTAGTGGGGGGGTGGGGGTTATTCACGGCAATGGAAGTGTTTAGTAAAGAGATGTGTCTTTAAATCTTTGCAGAAGGTTTTGAGGTCCGTGATGTTCCTGAGCTGGTCTGGGAAGCTGTTCCAAATGGAGGGTGCATAAAGTTGGAAGGATTTTTGGCATGTCTGTTGATTTGATTTGACTTTTGGAGTGGGAGATGCTGAGGATGTTCCTTGTTGAGGTCCCTCTGGCTCTGTGTGGTTGTGAGGGCTGTGTGAGTGATTGTAGGTGTGTCAGGAGGTCTCAATGAATTGCTTTGTGCGTTAGCATGATGGTTTTGTATGTTATGTGGCTTTGCAGGGAGAGCCAGTGAAGCTGTTTGAATATCGGGGTGATATGTTCTTTTCTCGTTGCTGCTTGAAGGACTCCTGCTATGGAGTGGAAGGTTGTCTGAAGCAGTAGGAGTGTGGAATGCAGTAGTCCAGGTGGAGTGGTATTGATGCTTGGAATACAGTACGGAAATCTTCTGGTTCAAGGAGTGGTCAGAGGCGCTGGAGTGTCTTTGCTTTAAAGTAAATTGTTACGTGGTTTTGCTTATGTGCGTTTTGAAGTTTAGGTGCAAGTCGATGGTGACTACTAGGTATTTCACCTCGGTTTGGATCATGATGATGTTCAGCGTTATTGTGGGGAGTGGGGTGAATGCGGTGTCTCTTGTTATGTAGAGGGCCTCTGTCTTGTTATAGTTTATTTGTAGGTTGTTTTCTATTAGCCATTTATTACCTCAATGAAGCATTCTTGGTGGGCTATTATTTCGGGTTGGTGAGTGTCGATTGGTCCATAAATCATAATGTCGTCAGCGTGGATGTATAGGTTTAGTTTGTGTTTCCTTATAGTTGTGCAGAGCGGTTGGAGGTATAGGTTGAAGAGCATAGTGGAGAGAGTGGGTTCTTGTGGCACCTTGGGCTTGCTTATATGGGGTTGAAGAGTTGTTTCCAATCCTTATCTTCCAGTATCTGTCGGTGAGGTAGGATGTGAACCATTTGTGGACGGTTGTCTGTATTCCAGTTGTGCAGAAGTGTTGTAGCAATATTTGATGATTCATGGTGTCAAAGGTTGATGAAATGTCTAGGAAGATTAATAGATAGCCTTTGTTGATCTGCTGCATTCCTTGTGTGTGTGTGTTTATTAGCGTGATTAATAGTTTTCTCCGGGAACAAGCAGGAAGTCAGTCCTCACATATGGGTAACATCGGCACCGACGGAACCCTTGTGTGGAAAAAAGGAGACTATGTGAGGACTGATTCCTGCTGTCCCCGGAGAACACCTGTTATATGTGAGTAACTACGCTTTCCACTCCATGTTGTGGTTGGAAGCCATGTTGCTGGGGATCTAGGAGATTGACTCTGTCAATGTATTCTTGTAGTTGGTATTGGACTGTTTTTTCTATGACTTTCGTTGCGAAGGGTAGGCTTGCAATAAGTCTATATGATGCTGGGTCAGATTTGCTTAGGGTTTTTTTTTCAGTGTGGGACGAATGGAGGATGTTTTTAGGTTTGTGGGCATGATTCCTTGGTGGAATATTTCTTATGCGAATTTGGTGATCTTAACCATCAGTTGAATTAGCCAAAGAAAAACGTTTTCAACTAGGCAGTAAAGGAGGGCGTGCGTTAGCACAAAAAAATTAAGAAAGGGAAATTGAGTAATCATATTATTAAAGTTAAAGATGAGGATGGGAGTGTGCAAACTAAATCAATAACTTTTGTGCAATTTTACTTAACATTATATAAAGTGGGGGATGCTGCTTCCAAGTCGGATATAGGTAGTCTTAATCATTCTCAGCTTCCTGTGTTGTCTGATACAGATAAGGAATTTCTTAACTGTCCTATTCAGGTGGATGAAGTAAGGACAGCATAAAGTCGCTGAACATTGGGAAAGCCCTGGGTATTGATGGCTTCACTGGCAATTTTGTATAACACATTTTATTGATGGATTGGTGTTGTCATTGGCCAAATTATTTAATGCAGGCTGACCCAGGTGATGAAAACCTGATCACTTTAATACCTAAAGAGGGTAAGGATCCTTCATTGTTGCTTATCATATCAGTCTATTTCATTTCTAAATTTTTATGCTCAATTGTTGATGACAATATTGGCCACATAATTATAAAATCTTTATATGCCAAATTATTCACCCAAATCAGGCTGGTTTTATCCCTAGCCATTTGTCTTCCTCTCTACACCAATGCACTCTCATCCATATCCCTCTCCTATCCCCCTTTTCTCTTCCTTTTTCTTGCGCTTTATTGAATGTGCATTCCATTTCCAATAAACCCTCTTTCACCCATGATCTTTTCATCTCTCATGTTTGTCAGCCCCTGGCTCTTACTGAAACCTGGCTCCTCCCCAATGATACTGCTTCTATTGCTGCTCTCTCTTTTGGTGGCTTCCAGTTCTCCCACACCCCTCATGTCACTGGCCATGGTGGTGGTGGTGTTGGCCTTTTACTTTCTTCCTCTTGCCAATTTCTACCCCTCCTCCTACCTTAATCCCATACCTTCCCCTCCTTTGAATACCACTCCATTCATCTTTTCTATCCCCTCCTTCGACGGGTCGCTGTTATCTATAGACCTCCTGACAAACCTATTTCTTCCTTCCTCACAGATTTTGACTCTTGGCTCTCCTTATTCTTGAATTCTTTATCCTTTTCCATTATTCTTAGTGATTTCAATTTTCACATCAATATTCCCTCAGACCCCTGTGCATTTAAACTACTTTCCCTTATTCCTCATACAACCTCCAGCTTTGCTCCTCCACCCACACTCATTGGCTTGGTCACTGCCTCGACCTCGTTTTTTACTGTAATTGCTTACCCTCTAATTTCCACACCTCAGTTCTTCCACTATCTGATCACCACTTCTTAAGCTTTTCTCTTCATCACTCCCCACCGCATTCTCGCCTTATCTCCTCCTATCTTTTCCGGAATCTTCATGCTATTGTTCTACAGTCTCTGTCAACTACTGTTTCTTCTCTTTTCTTCCGCTTTGTCTTGTAAGTCTGTCAATGAGGCTCTGTTCTCCTATAATCTAATCTAATCTAACAAAGTTTTATATACCACAATGATCCCAATTAAAAAAGGTTCTGTGCAGTTTAACAGCAAGAAAAAAAAATTAACATTTAAAAAGAAATAAAGGAGGACACTAATCCCTATTAAATAACCAAGTTTTCAAACTTTTACAGAGTTGACATAGAGAAGAGATACATTTCAATTGTTTAGGTAATTCAGACCAATGTTGTGCCACCACTCTGGATACCCTTGCTCCTCCCATTCACACGCCATGTGAGCCGTATGTCACCTCAGCCCTCGCTTTCTTCTACTACCCACTACTTATGCTCCTGTGCCCGATCTGCTGAATGCACTTGGCTTAAATCCCACTCCCTTTCTGATTTCCTTCACTTTAACTTCATATTTAACTTCTTTTAAGTCTGCAATCTCATTCGCTAAGCAAAACTATTTTATTCACCTGACTAACTGGGGTCTGACCTCTAACCCCCGTCGTCTCTTCTCTGCTTTCATTTCTCTTCTTAAGGCTGCTCTTCCCTCAATTTCTCCTCCTCTTTCAACCCAAACCCTCGACGACTATTTCCATGATAAAGTCAAACAGATTATTCTTCAATTCCCTTCTAATTCTTCTTCAACTCTTCTTTCCCTTCTTCAATTTCAACTCCTTCCCATAAATTCTCCAACCCTCTCTTCCTTCTCCAGTATCTCTGATGAGGAAACCTCTATTCTTCTTTCATCAGCTAAACCAACTACCTGCTCCTCTAATCCTATCCCCACTAATCTCCTGAACTCCATCTCCTCTTCCATTATTCCTATCATTTCTCGTATTATCAAGCTTTCTCTCTCCACTGCCAATTTCTCTACTTGCCTATAAGCATGTTTGATCACTCCTCAAAAAACCCTCTCTTGACCCTACTGGTCCCTCTGATTATCGTCCCATATCCCTTTATCTCCAAACTCATTGAACATTCTGTTCTTCATCACTGTTTCGATTTTCTCTCCTCACATTCCCTCATTGATCCACTCCAGTCTGGCTTTCATCCTCTTTTTTTTCCACTGAAACAGCTCTTGCCAAGGTCTCCAGTTGCTTGTTCCTAAAGGCCTTTACTCAATTCTTATCCTCCTTGAAATTTCTGCTCCTTTTGATACTGTTGACCACTCTCTCCTCCTCGTCACATTATCCTCTCTCTGTTTTAGAGAGACTGTCCTGTCCTGATTTGCTTCCTATCTCTCTAATCGCTCCTTTAGTGTTTGTTCACATGGTACCTCCTCTTCTGCTATCCCTCTCTCAGTTGGTGTACCCCAAGGGTCTGTTCTTGGTCCACTCCTTTTCTCGCTCTATACCCAGTGCCTGGTGCCCTCATCTCTTCCCATGACTTTCAGTATCGCTTTTATTCGAATGACTCTCAAGTCTATATATCTTCGCCTGATATTTCTCCTGCACTTCAGGCATGTATCTCTGCTTGTTTGTCGGTCATCACTTCCTGGATGTCTGTGTCATCTGAAGTTGAACATGGCTAAAACTGAGCTGCCTGTTTTTTCTCCTAAACCATCCTGCCTCCTTTCTCATCACTGTTGATAATATTCTTCTTCTTCCAGTTTCCTCTGCTCCTAATCTTGGGGTCATTTTTGACTCCTCTTTCATTCTCACACATTCAACAAATTGCTAAATCCTGTCATTTCTTTCTCTTCAGCATTACCAAGATTCGTCCCTTCCTCTCTGATTACACTACTAAAACTCTTGTTCACTCCTTGATTACCTCCTGTTTTGACGTCTGAACCTCCTCCTTGCTTCCTCAGTGTCATCTCTTCCCTCTTCAATCTGTTCAAAGCTCTGTTGTGCAGTTAATTCTCCACCAGCCACGTTACACTCACATTACCCCTCTTTTGAAATCCCTTCACTGGCTCCCTATCTGCTATCATATTACGTCACAGATTCCAACGTGACTGTCACCCCTGAAAAGATGCTATCTTTGTCGGAGCCAGTCATCAAAGTGGATGGAAAACATACCAAACACCACTGCGACTCCTCCTTTTTGTTATTTTTAGAAAAACCGTGGAATAAAACTGTACACTTAGCTTTATCGATTTGAACAGACAAGTGCTGAAAACTTGAATGAAGACGCCAGAAAAACCAAGTTAATTGACGACGTGCCACACGTTTCGGGTTGGTCTCAAGAAATTCTTCAACCCTGCTTCAGGTCATCTCGTACTGGCTAATCAAAAGCTTCCACACAAAGGAATCAAAGCCAGGGGCATAGCTTGCTTTAACTTCTCTGGCCTCTGACGTCACTCATATCAGGTGACCACTAATCATCAATTGAAAACAGTGTGTCAAAAAGGGAGAGTCCATTGATGAAAGGAAACCCCCTACAGATCAACAATGTAAAGTGTATCTAGATGATAGTGTACCAATCAATTTGTGCATTTAAACCCCTAGGGGAAATTGTATTAAGCAGATAGATCCATCGTTGTTCACAGAATTGTAGTCACTGCTCCCGGTCTCCGCCTCTCGGATCAACCGGCACAAAATCTAAAACTCGCCATCGCAGTGAGCTGAAATCATGAGAGCACTGTAAACAGTGTTCTACCATGGGGGCTGAAAGAGTTTTAGTCCTTAACCTTGAAGCATGTTCAGAAAGTCGCAACTTGATGGATCGTTTGGTACGCCCAACATAGTATAACATACATGGGCATATTATTAAATAGATCACATAGATGGAAGAGCAGTCTGTATACCATCTAGATGAATACACCTTAGAAGTATGAATGTCAGTCCATTCACTGCCAGGTATTACCGGAGTACAATAAGTGCAGCCATTGCAAGAAAAATGCCATTCACTTTGACGACTGGCTCCGACAAAAATAGTATCTTTTCAAGGGTGACAGTCACGTTGGAATCTGTGATTTATGGTTATTTATGTGATTCTGACAGGTTTTTTTGTTTTTTTGGATCGTATTACGTCAAGCTACTTATCTTGACCAACAAATGCATTCACTCTGCTGCCACTCCTTATCTTTCCTCTCTCCTCTCTCCATACTACACCCCTCCTCATGATCTCCGTTCCTCCTCTGCCCTCCTTCTCTCTATGCACCCCTCTTCTTGTGCCAATTGCAGGCTTCATTCCTTTCATCTTGCTGCTCCTTTTGCCTGGAACAAACTGCCCGTCTTAATGTGAAATCTCCTCTTTTTCCCTCTTCAAGTCCATGCTCAAGGCTCACCTCTTTGAGGCCGCCTTTGGTTCATAATCTCTTTCCCTTGTGTTTCATCCTCTTATCACCCTTATTTTTTGTATTGTACTGTATGTTTGTCTTCTAGATTGTAAGCTCTATGAGCAGGGATGGACTACTTGCCTGTCTGTACAGCGCTGTGTACTCTTGGTAGCGCTCTTTAAATGATGATTATTATTAATAATAATAATAATAATAATATTACGAAGCTGCTGAATATGATCTGGTTCTCTTGTGGGCAAGCAGTCCTGCTATTTTTATTTAATGTCAACACAGAAAAGGCTTTTGACTGGTTGACATAGGAATTCATTTTTAGTGTTTTGGATAAGATGGGACTAGGTGGCAACTTTGTTGCCTGGGTAAAGGGGATATATGATGTTCAAGTGAAGGGGGATGTGTCAGAAGCCTTTATCCTGGAGCATGGGACACAACAGAGCTGCCCTTTATCTCTTTCACTCTTTACCATCTAGTTAGAGCCTCTAGCAGTTATGACTCAGAACGGTTTAGATATTAAAGGGAACCTGTGTGTCTTTTTGGGAACCTACTAGGTACTTGTGACCTGGATTGGCCACTGTTGGAAACAAGATACTGGGCTTGATGGACCTTGAACTGACCCAGTATGGCATATCTTATGTTCTTAACTTAAAAGCACTCTTAGATGAGTGGAAGAGGCCACCTCTTGAGTGGAAGAGGCCACCTCAGAAAGCAGTTCTTGGAGAAGAGTGTTGGAGAGTTTGATTTGTGTTGAGAATTTAATCCGTTTGACTTATGATTATCCTGTTAAGTGATGTGGAGTTTGGTAGCATCCTTGAGATCAGGGGTGTGACTGCTTTCTTGGCGAGCCTTGCCTTGGATCAATATCTGTTTCATTTTCTATCTTGCATGTGCATTCGGTATGTGTACCTTTGAGTCAATGCTGCTGTTTTTACATATACCTGTACAGTGCTGCATGCGTCTTCTAGTAGTAGTAATCTTGATGACACACTGGCCTAAGGACATCAGGGCATGTTTCTATACTTTTAAAGATCATGAGCATATGGCTACCTTGTACACAAGCATGGACAATTTACTTAGGACTCGTACCAAATCAAAATCTTTCAGGATTTGTCACCTACTGTGTCACCTACTACACTGAAAAGGTGAAGGAAGTTGCAACCTGTTACAGCTAAATTAAGGGGAAAGAGTTGGCGGCAGTCTTTTGCACTGGCCTTTACATCGAAAGGCAAAGCATATTGAGTGCACTCTAAGGAGGATTAATTAATTTAACAGGTTTTATATACCACTTTATCATTTCAATCAAAGCAGTTTACATTGTAACTTAAACTTGGTAATGTACATTAAACAGGGGATATTGATAACTTGGATTTTTCTGAGGCAATGGAGGGTTAAGTGACTTCCCCAAGGCGTACTAGTGGGAATCGAACCCTGGTCTCTGGGTTCCCAAGCCAGTTCTCTAACCATTAGGCTGTTCCTGCACAGGATGTTGTAGCACTCTTTAAGGAATATAGTACTGAAGACTCAAATCTTTCTAAGGTGAAAAAAGTGCAGCAACGTGGTTTAAGTTCCTGGAGAAAAGGTCCATAAACCATTATTAAAGAGGACCTGGGAAATCCACTGCTTGCCCCAATACAAGCATTGGTGGAACCTGTGTGTCTTTTTGGGAAACTGCTAGGTACTTGTGACCTGGATCGGCCACTGTTGGAAACAGGATACTGGGCTTGATGGACCTTGGTCTGACCCAGTATGGCATATCTTGCGTTCTTACAAGATTAGGGAGAGGGAATACAAAATATCCATGTTCGCTAGTAACATCATATCTCCAGGAACAAGCAGGAATGTAGTCATCATATATGGGTATCGTCGGTACCGACGGAGCCCGCGTGGGAACGCTCCCCAGCGTCCAATCAGAACGCTTTTGGGAGCATCCCACAGCACCTGCGTGCTGCCTTCCCGCCTTTCGCAACTGCCTCTCTCCAGTTCTTCTTTTTCCGCGGAGCCAGCAGGTCATGTTTCCTGTCACCGCAGAAGAATTTCTTTTTTAGTTCTTTCTTTTTGTGGTCGCGTCTGCCTTCTTCGACGCTCTACCGGTACCGCCAGTCTGTCTTTGTTTTTTCCTTTTCTTCAGGTGCACGCGCCTTTTTTGGGCCTTAGGCCCAAAACCCTTTTCCTCAACATGGAAAAACCTGCTTCAGGATTTAAAAAGTGCACCAAGTGTGGCAGTACTATCTCCGTCACCGACACCCATGAATGGTGTTTAAAATGTTTAGGTCCTGACCACTCCATCACGGATTGTGTGTCCTGTGCCATGATGTCTAAAAGAGGTCGGCAGTACCCTGTTTCCCTCTGATGCGGCTTTGGTGGCATCGATGTCTTCCAGGGCTGCTTCTTCCTCCCGTGGATCTCAGGTAACTAAACATAAATCCAGCCAGTCCTCGAAGGGTAGATCTCCTTCTAAGCATCGAGATGCCTCTGGCGTTGCCCTCGAGGATTCTGCACCGGCAAAATTACCCCGGTGGGAGGCTTCGGCTTCCAAAGCATTATCGGGGTTCCAGGATGTTCTAGATGGCTCGGCCTCGACAGATCTCCTGGTGCCATGCTCTGGGGTACCGGTGGTCTCCACCGGTACCGACATCCAGGCATTGGCGGCATCCATGGACCAGAGAATTCTGACCATGGAACGCAGTCTGACGGCTTTCTTTGCGGCATCGACGCCCTTGGTACCATGACAGACAACTCCACTGGTACCGGCACTGGCACTGGCGTCGGTATCAGTACCAGTACCAATAACATCGGCATCGGTGTCTGCTATGCCGGTACCCTGTCCTCCGATGCCCTCCGGTACCGATTCTCCGGTACCGGTTATTCCCAGTACCGACCTTGGTCTGTACGGGTATCGGGCTCTGTAGGAGCATCTGGACAGACGATACTTCGAGTCCTCAGAAGAATCTGAGGATTCTGAAAGTTCTGTCGATGCAGTGATGCTTCTTCCAGAGGAGTCGTCCTCCCCTAAATGTAGGATGTCTCCTCCAGAGGACATGTCCTTCCAAGACTTCATCAGGGAGGTGGCTCGGGCCAAGGAGTTGGAAATTTTACAATATCCCAAAACTCCTAAGGAGGCAGCTACCTTACCCATTCATGAGATTCTATATGATCTCATGTTGAGGATGTGGGAAACACCTCTTACCACCTCTCCTCATTCTCGTAGATTAGGTACTATGTAGCGAGTCCCTCCTTGTCCTGGGTTCTATAAGACTCAGCTTCCTCACCACTCCATTGTGGTGGAGTCAGCTATGAGAAGGATCAGAAGTGCAAAAAGACATGCCTCTAATCCTCCAGGACATGAGTGCAGAACCCTGGATGCTTTTGGACGTAGAGTCTTCCAAGCTTCCATGCTTGCTGCAAAAATCAGTTCCTATAGTCTCTACATAGGAATGTTCCTAAAGGAGGTCACAGATAATTTACAGACTTTAAGTCCTTTCATTTCTGAGGATAAAAGACAGGATTTTCTCACTTGGGTCAAACATGCCCAAGATGTTTCTAAGTTCTCCAACCGTGCAGCCTTTGACTGCTTTGAGTGTATAAGCAGAACCTCGGCTATTGCCATAGGTGCACGTAGAATTGCTTGGCTCCAGGCATCTGATTTAGAGCTCTGGGTACAAGATAAATTGGGAAATATCCCTTGTACTGGTGAGAACCTGTTTGGTAAAGATTGACAGGAAAAAGCCAATGAAATGGATGCTGAAAATTCCACCTTGGATAGATTATCCAAGTCCACTGCTGATCCTGTTAGAAAGAAATTGTTCAAGAAAAATCTTTTTCTAAAAAGAAAAGATTTTATCCTGCTTATGGTCAGCAAGCATCTTCTGCAGGTCAGTTTTCAAGGAAACGTCAGCAACCACCCAAACAGAAGAAAGCAAAGGCTGCTAGGCCTCCAGCAGCCTCAGCCTCCTCAGGGCCTTTGACTTTCAGCTAGAGAACTTAGCCTTTCTGGTTCTGGAGGGACCAGAACCGTCCACCATTCCAGGAAGGTTATGTCATTTTGCCCCCAGATGGGGGCAAATAACAGCAGAGCATTGGACACACTCCATCATAAAGGAGGGGTACAAACTTCATTTTTCAAGCATGCCCCCTCACACAATAGTGAAGCAGTTCAATTCTCTGACCTCTCTCATCAACCTGTTAGGTCAGGAGGTTGCCATCCTTCTTGCCCAAGGGGCAATAGAAGAAGTGCCTCTTCATCAACAGGGCACAGGGTTCTATTCCCCTTATTTTCTTATTCCAAAGAAAACAGGGGGATACAGACCTATCTTAGATCTCAGAGAATTGAACAAATTCCTTGTCAAGGAGAAATTCAAGATGATTTCTCTCGGGGAGCTCTGCTACTATACCTTCAGAGTCAGGATTGGCTTTGTTCTCTAGATCTCAGGGATGCATACACCCATGTCCTCATCCATCCAACCCACAGAAGGTTCCTTTGGTTCCTTTTTCAAGGAAAGCACTACCAATACAGGGTGCTTCCTTTTGGTCTGGCCTCAGCACCAAGGGTGTTCACGAAATGCATGACTGTGGTAGCAGCATTTCTCCGCACTCTAGGAATATTCGTCTTCCCTTACTTGGACGACTGGCTCATTCGAACTCCAACACAGTCAGAGGCCAAGACTTCTCTATCCTGCACAATGCGTATCCTTCAGTATTTAGCGCTGGTAATAAACATCCCAAAATCCAGTCTGACTCCCACTCGGTCTTTAGAGTTCATAGGAGCTCTTCTGGATACCACAAGGGCAAGGGCCTATCTTCCCCAGGCCCGTTGCCTTCGCTTGGTACAGTTAGCTTCTCAAGCAATGCTAAAGCCTCATCTAACTGCTCAAGAAATGTTGCAATTGCTAGGCCACATGACATCCACCGTGCATGTGGTTCCATATGCTCGCCTCCACATGAGGGCAGCTCAGTGGACTTTATCCACCCAATGGACCCAGGCATCAGGGTGCCTGTCAAACAACATAGCAAACACAAGTTGCCTCATTTTGTCTCTCCAATGGTGGAGGTCCACTCAAAGCCTGTTGCTGGGGTCCCCCCTTCAACAACCCTTACCCTAAGCAACTCTCACAACAGATGCTTCTCCAATGGGTTGGGGAGCTCATCTGCAAGACTTCTCCACCCAGGGCACCTGGTCTCCTCAAGAGAGTTGTCTGCATATCAATCTCTTGGAACGCAGAGCAATTTTCTTGACTCTGCGAGTGTTCCACTCCCTGCTCAGCTACAAGACAGTCCTCATTCATACGGACATCAAGTAGCCATGTTCTATGTGAACAAGCAGGGGGGAACGGGCTCTCTGTCGCTTTGCAACGAAGCTTTGCGACTATGGGCCCTCGCCAGAGAGCATCAGATTAATCTGCTGGCAGTATATCTTCCAGGCATTCAAAACTCTTGGGCGGACAGACTCAGTTGAGTTCTGCTTCCACACGAGTGGTCTCTGCATGCAGACCAGGTGACCAGGATATTTCAACTTTGGGGAACCCCGGACATAGACCTCTTTGCAAGTCCATAGAATGCCAAACTTCCCTGGTTCTGTTCCAGAATTCCGGCTCAGGGGGCTCAGGCCAGGGATGCTTTCCTCCTTTACTGGGGTCAACACTTCCTGTATGCCTTTCCACCCATTCCCCTAATACCAAAAACACTCTTCAAGCTTCAGAGAGACAGAGGCCACATGATTCTCATAGCACCACATTGGCCACGGCAAGTGTTGTACCCTCTGCTTCTACATCTCTCTCAAGCTTCCTCCCTGGAGTTAGGGTCTGCTCCAGATCTCCTATCTCAGAAGAACGGAATGTTATGGCATCCCAATCCCCAGTCCCTGCATCTCAGGGCTTGGTTGCTGAAGGCCTAGATCTCCAAGATCTTAATCTTTCTCAGCAAGTGAAAGATGTTCTTTATGCTTCCAGAAAACCTTCCACTAGACGCTCTTATGCTTTCAAGTGGAAAAGGTTTACTATTTGGTGTTCGGAAAAGGGTCTTAACCTCCTTGCGATACCTCTGCAATCTTTGCTGGAGTATCTCCTCCATTTATCTAATGCAGGCCTTAAGACAAATTCAGTAAGAGTCCATTTGAGTGCTATTGCAGCTTCTCTTAAACCTCTAAATGGACAGCCTATTTCCTCTCATCCTCTCATAGCAAGATTTATGAGAGGCCTCCTAACTAAGCCTCCCATTAGACTACCTCCGGTAGCATGGGACTTAAACCTGGTTCTCGGGCAGCTCATGAAGCCACCTTTCGAACCGTTAGCTACCACCTCCTTAAAATTCCTTTCTTGGAAAGTTATCTTTCTCATTGCAGTCACATCAGCACGCCGCATTAGTGACTTGCAAGCGCTAGTAGCTAATCCACTTTATACAAGGTTCCATCATGACAAGGTAGTCCTTAGGACTCATCCACACTTTATGCCTAAGGTGGTCTCGCCTTTTCATCTAAACCAAGAGGTCTACCTATCTGTCTTTTTTCCAGGACCTCATGCATCAAATGCAGAAAGGAATCTTCATACCTTGGACTGTAAAAGAGCTCTAGCTTTTTACTTACAAAGAACACAGCAGCATAGAAAGTCCTCTCAACTCTTTGTTGCTTTTGATCCTTCTCATTTGGGACTTCCAATCTCCAAGAGAACACTATCTAACTGGATTGCTCAGTGTATTTCCTTTGCCTATCAGAGTAAGAACCTTTCTCTGGAGGGCCATGTCACAGCTCACAATGTGAGAGCCATGGCAGCCTCAATGGCTCATCTGCACTCTGTGTCTATTGACGACATCTGTCGAGCAGCCACTTGGGCCTCGGTTCATACCTTCACAGCCCATTATTGCTTGGACAAGGACTCCCGCCGGGATGCCTTGTTTGGTCAGGCTGTTCTCAAACACCTGTTCCATACCTAATCAACTCCTGCCCACCATCCCTGGTAGGATGCCAGAGATCCATGGGAGGAAATGGAGCCCTTTTCAGGGATACACAACTTCTGGGGTCTCTCCCTGGCACCTAAAGCTAGGGAATCCCCATATGTGATGACTACATTCCTGCTTGTTCCTGGAGATAGCATAGTTGCTTACCTGTAACAGGTGATCTCCGGGAACAGCAGGAATTTAGTCCTCACAACCCACCCACCTCCCCTAGGAGTTGTATCTCTCTATCTCTTTCCTTTCCCCCTCTCTCTCTCTCTTTGTCTCAGCTTTAAAACTCAACTGGAGAGAGACAGTTGGGAAAGGCGGGAAGGCAGCACGCAGGCGCTGTGGGATGCTCCCAAAAGCGTTCTGATTGGACGCTGGGGAGCGTTCCCGCGCGGGCTCCGTCGGTACCGATACCCGTATGTGAGGACTAAATTCCTGCTGTTCCCAGAGATCACCTGTTACAGGTGAGTAACTATGCTTTTCTCCCTATTAGCGGTCTTAGTTTCTCTACCTAATCTTTTGAGTATTCTGTTACTCCTGCTGGAATTCTGCAAACAAAATTCAAACTGCTGTGTCAGTAGGCATGAACTTTGCAACACTGCATGCTTTGTTTCTCAAAATAACAAAGCATATTGTTTTTGAGTGATACTTAATTTATAATACAAAACAGAAAAAAAAAATCACCAAAAAGTACAAAATTGTGAATTGTGTGCAGAATTCTATTTATTTATCTTGTCACGGGTCGTCAAGGTAAGAGACTCCGTGTGTCCACTAGGCGACTGCCTAGGGTATTGTGGATACTTAACTGCCTCCTCTTCTATACACAGAGTCAGTCAGTCAGAGTGGTAAAGTAAAAGTGGGGTTTTATTCCCGTTCCCTGGCGGATATCATTACTTTGCAAAACATACAGAACGATGAATCAAACTAAACAAAAACAGCTGGAATAAATCTTTCTTTCTCCCTTGTTCCTTTCACAAGACTTCAGCATAAAGATGTTATTTCATCTGACAAACATATCGTGCAATCCATCGGTTCAGGCTCAGGGTAAATGTTACTGCTTTCCCATTGTGTTAAACCTGGACTGCGTCTGTTACTCCCTGGGTCACATTCAGTACATGTGCTGGAGCTGGGTTCACTTACTGGGGGTAGATAAATTCTCTCTTCTCCCAGGCACTTATCTAAATCAGGATTGTAGAACCCTTTTGTATAGAAAGTCTCTTTGTGATAAGCCTCCCCTGGCTCCCTTGCTTGGAAGTCTGCACACCTTCCTGTATTAAAACTTTGCTCAGTGCAGGGCTTATTAAAACTCTCAGCTTCTCTCTCTCCTCTCCCAAACACAAGGCTTTAAACCTGTTACCTTATAAACGGGTCTGGTGTCAGCTGTGGAGTTTCTCTCTCCCCTGGCAAAGCTTCTCTGGCTTGAAGAAAGTTTCTCCGTGATTTGGGTAAACTTTCTGAGGCAGTGCACCACTTCCTGCTTGTGTGAAAAACCTCTCCGGGACTATCTCTCCAGAGATCAGTTTCTCTACTGCTCCAGTTCCCTTTCCTGGAGCTTCTCTTGAGAGCTCTGGGTCCTCCCAGACCTCCAAAGCCTCCCCTGGAGTTAGAACGTCTCCTGGGATTCTGTGTCTCTCTCTGCCTCTGAGCCTTGCTTGTCTGATGCTGGAACTCCACCTGCATCTGACTGCCACTCCTCAGAGTCAGTTTGGCTTTCTCTCTGGTTTCCTCTCAAACACCGACTTCCCTTGGTGCCTTCCTGGGTGCCTCTGGTGCTTCTGGTACCAACTCTGCTTCCTGGTTCTAACCAGGGCTTTTTGTACCTCCCCCCTCTGCACATTACGTCAGCTTCTGGGGACAGGTGTTTTTGATGAGATCCCTCAATCCTATCTGCGTCACTGCTAAGGAAAAGAAACCTCATTTTAAACCTCTTCTGCTCTATTTGTGCTGACGGCACCGGGTGCTCAGCCCTTCTTAAACATGCTGAATCCTCCTGCCTAGCCAAGTTTGAGGTGAGTTCTTCAGTCCCACTAACCTCCATTGGCTCCACTGTATCACAATCTACATTTTTATACTGTGTAATGGTAACCTGCCCAGCAGGCGTATTCCTGTATGATTACAATGCAGTGTCAGGGTTTAAAATAAATATTGCCAAATCTGAGGTGCTTAATATTACATTCCCTGAGGATTTAATAATAGGATTAAGGAACAGTTCTCTGGGAACAAGCAGGAAGTCATTCCTCACATATTGGTGATGACGGTGCCGACGGAGCTCTTGCGGATCCGATCCCCAGTTTTCAAAGAAAACTTTTGGGACCTACACTGCACATGTGCAGTCGCCTTCCCACCCAAAGGTGCCATTTTTTCTAAATCTTTTTTCCGCAGAGCCCTGCAGACATGCTGTCTGTGCACCCCAAGTGGATTTTTTCACCGTTTCTCAGTAATTTTTCTTTTTTCTTCGTTATCGATCACCTTCCGCTGCCCGAGTCCAACACCTCAGCATCTTGTTTTTCACTCGGGTAATTTATTTTTCGGCCCGAGAGTTTTTTGCTCACAGCCTGGCTTGTCGAGATGTCGGAGTTTAACTTTGCGTGGCTAGTTTTTCCCACTGTATCTTCGACCGGCAGATTTAAGCAGTGTGGCAAGTGTAATTGCACTGTGTCCTGCATGGACTGCCACAGTACCTGCATAAAATGCCTTGGGGCAGACCACAATGTGTCTTCCTGCCTGCTGTGCCTTTGATGTCTGCTAAGACCTGGAAGGAGCGTGAAAAGCAGCAGGGAGAGCTGTTCAGCAAGTCTGCCTCAGGATTGGCATCGGGGCGAATCCCTGCCTTCGACGTCGGCATCAGGTGACTTGGCATCCCGTTCCCAGGCTCAGTTGGAGCCGCGGGAACGGCATGTGTTGGAGTCGTCCTCAGAGGACCTTCCCCAGAAGACTTCATCAAAGCCGAAGTCAAGATCCGACCCCGGCCCAGGGGAGTAAGACCTCTGGGACCCAGGCGTGAAGCCCTCGACTCGATGCCGGGGATGAGGGCCGGTATCACCCCCCTCCCCCTCCCAAGCAACCCCAGATAGAGGCGTCGTCGATTGAGTTGGTTCCCCCAACACCATTACCATCTGGTACTTCCCTACCGGGGACCCAACCCTGGCCTCAGCATCCTAGAAGACTGCGCCTGCCTCAACGGAGCCGTCGGGCATCAAGACCAGGATGCTAGCCCTGGAGTGCAGCTTCGCAGCGTTCATTGTGGCTCTGCAGGGACCGACTTCCAGTCAATCTGGGTCATTGATGCTTGTGACAGGACCATCCTCGTCCAGGACCTCCCCGGAGGATACCCCTCCCATCCTTGAGAGGCTAGCCCACTCAGTATCGACTCCGTCCGAGTCGAGGGCCAGCACGACGTCTGGTGCGGCTTGCCGCCTGAATCTAGGTGTTGTCGACGCCAAGTCGGTCCAATGACCGTAGAGTGTTAGCCAACTCCTCCGACTCCAAGTTGACCTGGGAGAAAGATGAGGAGTCTTCTGACATTACCCTCCATTGGGGCATGTACTTGAGAGACCTGACAAAGGATCTCGCTGGGTTCTCGGCTGGGTTATCAGGCGAAGCTCTTGAGTGTTTCAGGTCCCTGGTGTCATTGGTCAAGGAGTGCTCCAAGTTTCAAACTCAGGCAGCCTTCGACAGCTTTGAATCGGTGGCTCGGGTAGCTGTAGTGGGCATTAGTGCTCAACGCCTTTCCTGGATACAGTCCTTCGACTTGGAGCAGTGAGTTCAGGACAAGTTAGCTGATGTCCCTTGCCGGGGGGGGGGGTGTGAAGAATCTCTTCGGCAAGCCATGATGGAGAAGGCGGACAAGTTGGAGAAGGAATTCATGACCAGAACAAAGCTGTCCAAGAAAGTGTCTGAACCTTCCCGTAGGAAGACTTTGGGGGAAAAAGCCCCTAGGGGAGGTACAAGGCCCAAAGTTCACGGGAGGACGACTGGTTGACTTTGCACACTAGTGACCAAGCATCACCATAGATGCCTGGGTATTGCAGGTGGTCAGGGAAGGTTATTTCCTTCATTTTGCCCAGCTACCTCCTCCCTTCTTCTCCGGGGAATTACTCATGGACTACTTGCACAGGGGACGTCTGCTAAAGGAACTTGAGGTTTTGCGGTGGAGCCTGTCCCCCAACCTCTCCTAGGCAAGGGATTCTTTCCCACTACTTCCTTGTCCCCAAGAAGACTGGGATCTTCTGGCTCATCCTGGATCTCCAGGACCTCAACCGCTTCCTGGACAAGGAAAAGTTCAAAATGGTATCTTTTGGAACCTTGCTGCCTTACCCTTCTGTGGGGAGATTGGCTATACTCTTTGGATCTCAAAGATGCCTACACCCACATCCTGATCTATCCAAGTTACCATCAGTACCTCCGATTCGTCATCTGCGGACGGCATTATCAGTACAGGGTACTCCCCTTCGGCCTCGCCTTGGCTCCCAGGGTATTCACCAAATGCCGAGCAGTCATAGCTGCTTGCCTCAGACTCCAGGGGGTGTTCGTCTACCCCCTACCTGGACGACTGGCTCAAACGAGTCAGTTCGCCGGAGGAGCTGCGCAACGCAGTGCAGCACACCATAGGTCTGTTTCAGTGCCTGGGCTTTGTGGTGAACTTCCCGAAGTCTCACCTGTAGCCTACCCAGTGCTTGGAGTTCGTCGGCACCCCACTGGATTCCACCCAAGCAAGGGCTTTCCTGCCTCTCGATTATGCGCACACCTATCCGCCCTGACCCAAGCCGTACAAGGCAGCTCAGCGGTGACTGCCAGACAGATGCTCCGTCTCTAGGGGCACATGGCATCCACCATCCATGTCACCCCGTTTGCCTGCCTCCGCATGAGGTAGGCGTAGTGGATGCTCAGCGCCCAGTGGACACAGGCTTCCGGCCGTCTAGAGCAGTGTTTCCCAACCCAGTCCTACGGGGCACACCGGCCAGTCAGGTTTTCGGGATATCCCTAATGACTATGCATGAGATATATATGCATTAGAGATATCCTGCCAACCTGACTGGTTTGTGGCCCTCCAGGGCTGGATTTGGAGACCCCTGCCTTATACCTCTGTCATTTAAGATTGTGAGTGGGCAAGGTGCAGATGTCCTAGACATCGAAAGGGTATATAGAATGTGACACATTCCTCCTCGATTCTCACCACCACCAAAAAGTTGTCTAATAGACAATATTTTGGTGGTGGTGAGAATTGAGGAGGAATGTGTCACATTCTATATACCCTTTCGATGTCTAGGACATCTGCACCTTGCCCACTCACAATCTTAAATGACAGAGGTGTAAGGCAGGGGTCTCCAAATCCAGCCCTGGAGGGCCACAAACCAGTCAGGTTGGCAGGATATCTCTAATGCATATATATCTCATGCATAGTCATTAGGGATATCCCGAAAACCTGACTGGCCGGTGTGCCCCGTAGGACTGGGTTGGGAAACACTGGTCTAGAGAACCACACTCATCATCCTAGTCACACCAGCCCTGGTGACATCCCTTGCCTGGTGGCAGGACCCCCTCAACCTCAGAGCTGGCCTGCCCTTCCAGGCTCCCCCAGTGCGCCACATTCTCACAACGGACACACCGAAGTTGGACTGCAGGGCCCACTGTGGTCACCTGCAATCACAGGGCCCATAGTTGCCAGCAGAGAGTGCCTCGCAAATTAACCTGCTAGAGCTCCGAGCAGTCTATCGTGCCCTGCAGGTCTTCCAGGATCATCTGGAAGAGCAGGTGGTTCAGGTCTAAATGGACAACCAGTTGGCGATGTACTACATCAACAAGAAGGGGGGCATGCGTTCGTACTACCTCTGCTGGGAGGCGGTGTCTCTCTGGAATTTTGCAATGGGGAAGAACATCTCCCTCAGAGCAGTGTACTTGCCGAGCCAGGACAATGTGATGGCCGACCGCCTGACTTGTGTCCTCCAGCCCCATGAGTGGAGACTGAACCTGACCATGCTGGCAGAGTTTCTTTGGTGCTGGGGGACCCCAGAGCTCGACCTTTTGCCAGTCCAGCGAACATGCAGCTGCTGTGCTTCTGCTCTCGGAGGCCAGCCAGGGGTCGGAAGGCCTTTGTCCTCCCCTGGTCCAGGGGCTTTCCTGTATGCTTTCCTGCCCATGCCCTGGTGCCATGGGCCCTTCTCAGTATTCAAGCAGAGGCGGCCTCAGTCATCTTCATTGCATCCAGGTGACCCAGACAGCCCTGGTTCCCCCTTCTTCTGCAGCTATCCCAGAGGGACTCGTTGCCACTGGGGAGCGCCTCAGACCTGCTGTCTCAGGATGACGGGATGCTGCTGCACTCCAACCTCCAATCCTTCGCCCTGACTGCCTGGATGCTGAGAGGCTAGTATAGCTCACCACCACCTCTCCAGGCCACTGGAAGACGTTCTCCTGGCCTCGCATAAGGACTGTACGCATTGAATATATGCCTTTAAATGGCGCAGGTTTTCGCACAGGTGCGTGAAGGAAGGTCTCAACCCCTTCTGCGCAATGCAGTATCTCTTACGGTACCTTCTGCACCTGTCGGGGGCTGGCCTTAACTCTAACACAGTCAGAGTGCACCTCTGTGGCATCTCAGCTCACCACCATGCAGTGGATGTCCAGCCAGTCTTGGTGCACCCCCTGGTGGATGGTTTATGCAAGACCTCCTCCGCTCCTGGCCCCCGATATGCCCGCCACCAGTGGCGTGGGACCTCAAAGTGGTATTGGGAAAGCTCATGGCTCCACCCTTTAAACCTCTGGTTACCTGGCATCTCAAGTACCTTTCTTGGAAGGTTGTGTTCTTAGTGGCACACATCTCGGCCAGGCGAGTGAGTGAGCTGAAGGTGTTGGTAGCACACGCGCCCTACACCAGCTTCCACAAGAACAGGGTTGTCCTTCGGACTCACCCGAAGTTCTCGCCGAAGGTTGTCTCTGCCTTCCATTTGAATCAGGAGGTGGTATTGCCACCTTTCTTTCCTAGGCCTCATTCTTCTAGGGCGGAGGCCTCCCTACACATGCTGGACTGCAAGCGTGCGTTGTCCTCCTGCATCCCTTAGGCGTGAGTCCGTGTGAATGATCCAACAGCTGTGAGTTGTAATCTGCCATTTCCTTCCTCTTGCCTCTTCTATTCCTTTGTTTATCACTGTGTCTCTTATTCTGTCCTATCTTTTAAATGGCGTTCTTTTCATATTTTCTGTAACATTAATATTGTATTGTAAACCACTCTGATGCTTTGGCCTGAGCGGTATATCAAATGTAATAATAAACAATAAACACAGCTCTTTGTCTCTTTTGAACCCAGTTGTCTGGGGGTTGCTGTCTCCAAGTGCACCCTCTCACGGTGGTTGGCCGACTGCATTTCTTTCGCCTATTAACGGGCAGAGCTGTCCCTAGAGCATCATGTGACGGCTCACAATGTGTGTGTCTTAGCAACCTCGGTGGCCAGCTTGCGCTCGGTGCCCTTACTGGACATCTGCTGGGCTGCCACCTGGTCCTCTGTGCACACCTTCACTGTACACTAGTGTTTGGAAGAGACCTCCTGGAGGGATAGTGCCTTCAGCCAGGCCATACTCCATCATCCCTTCGGGGAATAATGTCAAGGCTACCGGAGTGGGGATTGCATCTTTGATGCTGCTACAGTGTCAGATTTCCAGCCAATCAGCGTCCCCTGCTACTCTTTTCGGTCCAGGGTCGCACATGGCTTTTACAGGTTTTTTCGGTAGCCTGTAGCTTGGGAGTATCCATATGTGAGGACTGACTTCCTGCTTGTTCCCGAAGAAAGCATAGTTACTCACCAATAAGAGGTATTTCTGAGGACAGCAGGAATCGGTCCTCACAACCCTCCGTCCTCCCTGTGGAGGAGTTGTTTTCTTTTTATGCTTGATTCAGCTATGTCATCATACTGAGGTAAGATGGTACCTTTGGGTGGAAAGGTGACAGTGCATGCACTGTGTAGGTCCCAAAGGCTTTCTTAGAAAGATGGGGATTGGATCCGTGCAGGCTCCGTTGGTGCCGACTTCACCCATATGTGAGAAGTGATTCCTGCTGTCCCCGGAGAACACCTGTTACAGGTGAGTAACTATGCTTTTTCCCTTAGATGGACCGTAGGGAAGATTAAATATTTATAGGTGATAATGTCATCATCCATTAAAGCTCTTTCTCTATGGACAAGCAGGAAGTAAGTCCTCACACATGGGTGACGTCCCCAAAAGAGCCCCTTGCGGGAACGCTCCCCAGCTTCTATTGGAAACTTTTGGGAGCTCTATTGCGCCTGCACACCAACTTCCCCAGTCTTTCGTTTTCCGTGGAGCCCATGGATGTATTCCAGTAAAGCTCTCCACCGATAATCACTTTCTCCCTTTCAAGGGTGCTTACTTGCATTGAATGTTCTTGATTGCTATTTTTCTCTTTTTGCATTTTTCGATACTAGTCTAGTGGCACTGACGGTGCCCCGTTTGGGCTCTCCACCATCGAGCCGTTTGATTTTAAGAACATAAGAAATGCCATACTGGATCAGACCAAGGTCCATCAAGCCCAATATCCTGTTTCCATCAGTGGCCATTTCAGGTTGCAAGTACGTAGCAGTTTCCCAAAAAGACATACAGGTTCCATAATGCTTGTATTGAGGTAAGTAAGCAGTGGATAACCTGGGTCCTCTTTAATAATGGTTTATGGATCTTTCCTCCAGGAACTTGTCCAAACCTTTTTAAACCCAACTACACTAACATCTTTTACTACAACCTCCGGTAATGAATTACAGAGTTTGATTAGGCGTTGAGTGAAAAAATATTTTCTCTTAGTCTTAAACTGATTGCATTGTAGCTTCATCGCAAGGTCCCCTAGTCTTTCTACATTTTGATGCCTTAAAGAACCAATCTATGTTTACCCATTCCACTCCTTTCATGGCTATTTTTCCAAACGTCCAAAAACTAATTAGCGGGTTTAAAAAGTGCACCAAGGAGACGCTTGCCTGCCTGCTGTTTCCTGGATCCGGTTGCTGGTGGAGGAGGAGCCTGTGATCCCGCCCACTCTCGCCGCTATTTCAACGCTGGCCCACCGCGGTTACGCGACCCGCGGTTGCGTACCCGTGGGTGCGTGCCCGAAGGGGCGTGACCAAAGGGGCAGGCCACGCCCCTTTGGAGCCCCTTCGGAGCTTTGAGGAGCTTCTTACCCGGTCTCATGGGTCGTCGGAGAAAAAAGATCTTCCCTGCTACCCCTGCTAAAGTTGGTAAACTTGTGGGGCCAATGGATCGTCACCTTTTGGGTCCTGAAGTTCCAGCTTTGGATAAAGATCTATCGGGGACATCCGTGAGTACTGTGTCTGAACTGTCCTCTAGTACGCTGGGGTTTGCCCACCCCGAGGAGGAAGTAAAACTGGAAGGTTGTCCGACACGGGAGAATGCTCTCGGGTCAGATTTCCTTGTTACAGCTGATCAGGAACCTTCAGTTAAGCCGACATCTAGAGAACAGAGAGTTAAATTGCCTTCCCCTGTTGTCTTTTCCTCTGCTTCTCCGCAGGTGGTAGCACCTGCGGATGTTTCTTTAAAAGATATCTGGGAACTGTTAGTGCGTATGGAGGTTTCCGTCCGTACTTCTTTTTCCCAGGTTGAATCCTTTTCAGGGGAAGTGGTGCAGAAGCTCTCTGAACATGACGAATTATTGTCACAGCATAAGAAATCTTTAATTAAATTGGAAGGTCGTTTTGATGTATTAGAGGCATCTGCCTCTTCTTTTATTAGAGATAGTGTTACAACTCATCATCGCTTGGAAGCTCTTGAAAATATTAATCGTTCTAGGAATTTACGTTTTCTTAATTTTCCCCGTACACATTACCTTTCTCCCTTGATTTTGGTCCAAAAGTATTTTAAAGAGATCTTACTAATTGATGATGTAGATGCTATAAAATTTGCCTCAATTTATTATGTACCGTTGAATTTTTATAACAAAACTTCCTCACCTGGGGTTGAGCAGGAAGGAGGTGCCCAAGGTGCAGGGTCCTTAGATCTTTCGCAATTTTTAGAATCATCTATGGATGTTATTTCGCAGCGTGCCACCTTAATAGTTTCCTTTCTTTCTATGCAGGATAAGAATTTGATTTTGAGTTTGTATTTCAAAAAGAAAGGTCAGAATGTTTGTGGTGAACCCATACAAATATTCCCGGATGTGAGTCGGGTGACTCAAGTCCGGAGGAAAGCCTTTTTGGCTTTAAAGGAACGGACCCTGGCCATTGGTGCTACCTTCTTCCTGAAATACCCGTGTAAGTGCATTTTGGTGTTAAATGGAGTTAAATATGTTTATCTGGATGCTGGACAACTTGAAGCCTTTCTGATCGCTAAAGAATCTGGTTCGAGTTGATTATTTTCTTGCTTTTTCCTCATGTATATTGGGCTATTTTGTTTTTTCGGATCTGTGTGTTTAAATTTGCTTCTGATATGGGCGAGTGTCTTCTTGACGTGGACTTGATTATGTATTCTTGTCTTTTATTTTAATAAAGATGTTTAAAACATGAAAAAAAAAAAAAAAAAAAAAAAAAAGTGCACCAAGTGTGCCTGGACCATTTCTGTCATGGACAAGCATAATTGGTGCCTCCAGTGCTTGGGACCCAATCATCAGCCCTCTTCTTGTAATTTGTACCTGCAGATGACAAAGAGAGGCCTCAAGGGTCATGAAAAACAGCAGGAAATACTGTTCGGCACTCCACAGTCTGATCCATCGTCATCAACATCATCAGCCTCCATGCCTTCGAAGGCAGTTCAGGATATCAGAGGGGCGTTGTCATCGCGGACCTCTTGCACTGTCAGAGCCGAGCACCCGCACTGCCCCGGGCCATCAGTTGGCCTCCCAGCAAGGAGGTAACCAACACTGCCTCCATTGATGTCGCAGGATGCTCCAACCGAGCACCAGGTAAAGGCCTGAGTGCCTTGACATCAGAGCCCTTCACAATGCGGGGTTGAGAGCATTGGCAGGCTGTGTGAGTGCCCCTCGAAGGTGCTATGCAGACTGGACTGCTCAACCTCCAAGGATTCGGAGGGAACTAACAGCCTCCCAATAGCAGAGCCTAACTCATCGATATTCCCGCACAAGTGCCAGGTACTTCGATCAAAGTTTCTCAGGCCTCTGCCTTCAGAATCGGCAGCTATGGAGAAACAGCTCCTAATGGTGCTTGAGGATCGCATGGCAGCCCTGTTTGTGATACAGTGCACTGAGGCCTCGGCATTGGCATTGGCATTGGCATCAGCATCAACCACCACACAACCAATTTTGGAGATGCATACCATACCCCCATCAGAGTCATCACCGTCGGGACAACAAAGGAATCGGACGCTGGTTCCAGCTAAGCCAATTTCCTTATCCAGCATCTCGGGGTATGATGCACCCTCTAAGCCCAGTTGGGCTTCGGCGCATTGGTGTTCTCTGAGAAGCTCCCATTCCTCTCGATGTAAAAGGGACTTCCAGGCACAGGGTCAGAGGTATTTTAATTTCGGAGTCTGACTCTGATGGCTGGGTAATCGATGTGGAATCAGAGGACTTCGCAGGTTCCTGGAGCTCCCATTGGACCCTTCCCTACTTCATAAGCACTGGAAGTCTCCCCTGAAGATGTGACTTTCCAGGATTTTGTGAGGGATATTTTATTTATTTTATTTATTTAAAGTTTCTTATATACCGCACTATTCATCATCAGCGCGGTTCACATTGAACAAAAATAACTCAGTACAATTGAACAAGTATGAGTTTACAGATAACAGGGCAAAAACTTGGATAACAAAGGGTAACTATTTACAATACAAACTCAAATGACTATTTACATAATGTCAATTAATAGAGAGAACAGAATATACAGATGTATGTACCTCGGGATTTCTTAATTCTCGGGAGTATGTCTTATGAAATACTTATGATTATGCACATGAGTATTTCTTATGAAATAATGGATAGTATTACGGTGGCTGGAAGTACTCGGTGAATAGGTAGTGCTTGATAGCCTTTCTAAAATGCTTCATGTCTCGTATTGCTCTAATGTCTGGAGGGAGTTTATTCCAACATCTAGGAGCATAAGATATAAATGCCCTGTTAATTGTTGATTGGGACCAATTTGTGGATTCGCTCGGTATGACTAGGGTGTTTTCAGAGAGTGGTCTCCTTGATCTTGTGCTAGGAGTTTGACTGATGAGGTCTGAAAACGTTGCAGGCGATATTTTGTTTAAGGCCTTGAATGTGATGAGGAGAGCTTTATAGTTAATTCTACATCCTATTGGGAGCCAGTGTAGATCCCTTAGGATTGGCGTAATATGGCCACTCTTTGAAGCTCTGACTAGGATGCGGGCCGCAGCATTCATTACTAGTTGCAGGGGGTTAATGGTGTTCTTAGGTAGACCATGTAATACAATATTCGCATAGTCAAAGTGCGGAGTGACTATTGCTTGGAATATTGAACGGAAGTCCGTTGTATTCTAACATGGGTCTTAGGTGGCGTAAGGTTTTTATCTTGAAGTAGTTTTTACAGTCCTTTTTATGTGGTCAGTAAAATCCAGTCGATGATCGAGAATCACACCTAGGTAATGAATTGTATTCTTGATTGGGAGCTCCGCATCCCTAACCTTGAGATATGCTGGGGGGGAGAAGAGTTTGTTTCTTGTGACCACTAAAACTTCAGTCTTTTTGAAGTTGATTCTCATGTTTTGATCTAAAAACCAGTCTGCTATTGCATTGAAACAGTTGGTTAAATTAGTGTAATTTGGACTCGTGATATCAATCGGGGTGAAAATAAGCACGTCATCAGCATAAATGAGGCAAGAAACATTAAAGGATTTGGTGATTTGGCAAATTGGCTGTATATAAATATTGAAGAGTAACGCAGAGAGGGAGGAGCCTTGTGGAATACCTTGCGTTTGGAGGAATGGTTCTGATGTTTTGGAGTCGATGCGAACTTGTTGCCACCGATCTTCCAGGTATGATTTACACCAGTTCCATGCTAGGCCATGTATATACCCTTTTCGTGGAGTCTCGATAGTAGTATCTTATGGTCAACTGAATCAAACGCAGCGGATATATCGAGGAAGATCATTGCAACGCCTGACTTTATATTGTTGATCCCGCAGATGAGCATATTGATTAAGGAGGTCATGAGAGTCTCAACTCCATGCATTTCCCTGAATCCATGTTGGCACGGATCTAGAGGGGAGGAAGTGTTGATATATTGTTGTATTTGGCGTTGAGTCTCTTTCTCCAGTATTTTGGCAAGAAACGGGATACTGGAGATTGGACAGTATGATTCTTCCTTCTTCGGGTCCATCTGATTGTTCTTTAATAGGGGACGTATTGAAGTCTGCTTAAGTGCAGCTGGGAAAGTTCCCGAAGAGTAGGATAGGTTTGCAATTTTGGCTATGTATGGACTGAGTTCCGAGCGCATTGATTTGATCCAGTGTGCTGGACATGGGTCATTGGCTGCGGTAGTGATATTCAAAGTAGCAATTAGTTCTTTAACGGTTTTGGACGATGGAGGTGAGATAATGAGGAGTGGTGCTCGAGACTGCGCGGATTTGGGGGATGCTTGTGATGAATCCGTAATTGTTCTGGTTAGTTTGGATTGGATGTAATTAGCATACTGTTGAGGGTGGATATGTTCTTGCTGCAGCGGTGAAGGCTCCTTGGATAGTGATTTAACTAAATTGAATAGCTCGCGTGGTTTATTTAGTGAACGATTGAGTAATTTAGCATGATGTTCCTTCCTTTTGGACCACATTAGTTCACGATGACTTTTAAGGTGAGCCATGTATTCATCATGAATGATGATTTCGTGAGAGCGTCTCCACTTTCTTTCTAGTCTTCTAAGTTGGAGCAGCGATGTTCGAAGATCAGGAGAGAACCAAGGGGCATTTTGCTTTTTGTTGGAGTCATTGTTAGGAGCAATCATATTGTGCATTGTGGGTAGTTGGGCATATTGTTGGAGTGTATCGTTCCAGTTATCAACCAATTCATTGACATTGGTAGTTGAAATTGACAATTTAGGTAGCACTTGTGCGTTGAAATCTTTGATGTCTAGTGATTTAAAATGTTTATGATGTGGTGGAGGCACGCCTTTTGGTAAATTTAGCAGATTTGGATTTGAAGGTATCTGGAAGGTTATCAGGCTATGATCTGACCAAGGGACCGGGGTGATAGTGAGGTCTAGCTGAGAACTATGGCCTGTGACTGCAGGAGGAACAAAGATGAGGTCAAGGATGTTGCCACGTTGGTGGGTCTTGAAGTCGACAATTTGCTTGTAGTCGAGATTCGTCATGGCGTCTAGTAATGCGTTGGCAGTGGCAGGTTGTAGTGAGGCGAGATTAAAATCGCCTAGCAGCCAATTTGGCTTGTTGGGGTTATCAGGATTACATGCAAGGCTAATTACATCCGAGAGGTCCTCAGAGCGTGCATTTGGAGCAGCGTAGATAAGATTGATTGAGTTATTCTTATTGGATATGGTTAAAGTGTCCAGGTAATGAGTGCTCTTAGCTAGACTTACTCGGTATTGTAAGGAGGATTTAGCGAGGATGAATACTCCACCACCTCTTCTGTTCTCTCTGTTACATGCATAAATGGAGAAATTCGGGGGAGTCATTTGATTTACTATCACTGAGTCTGATTCTGATAGCCAAGTCTCAGTGACCATTAGTATATCTAAGTTACGGGTAGATATTAAATCTGTAATGATGGGCCATTTGTTGCGAACAGAGCGTGCGTTGATAAGAGCACACCTCAGGTCACATCTAGATTCTGTTTTATTGATTGTTGTGGTGGTAGATAGATCTAAGGTAATGTAGAGTAGGTGAGACTGCCTCTTGTGATGAGCGTACGGCGGAGGTTGGTGATGATTGCCGTAGTGTTTTCTGCTCGTTCCATGTAGTATAGGGATGGGATTGCAGTCAAGCAATAATGCTTTGGCGAAGTGGATGAAAATGGTGATGATGATGGTGTAAAGAAGAGCGCGAGTTATGTTAGTGATGCACATGCTGGGCATGATGGTTAGTTCTGATAAATTGTGTTGAAGAGGTGCTTGTGGTGTGTAAAATGGCACGAATAGCAGAAGGTATATAGGAAATAGCTTAATGTTACTAGACGGGCTAACACTAAAACCTTTATGTTACAATGTAGTGTATGAGAGAGTAGCTACAAAGAAACTTGACCGTGTTGTTTAATGTAGAGTAAGAGTAAGTTGTAACAATGATACATAACAGGTACATAACCATTTGCTATACTTGGTAAAAACTTAGTATTAAGATTCAGTTCTGGAATATCAGATAAATTAAGATAGACACATTTTATGATTGTTACTTTAAGGCAAATAGAGAGTAGATAAAAAGACTTATCATCTCTTAGCTAGGAAAACATCATTGGAGGGTACCATAGCATATGGGACAGCCTGCAGGCAGGAGAGCGTCAATTAATGAATGTTAATTCTTTTAACGTCGTCTGTTTCTTCAGCAGTATTCAGGAGAATTTCTTGTTCCCTTCAATCGGGCCCGCGCCTAAGGGCCTAGCCAAAGGGCCCTCTGGCGAGGCCCTCAGGCGCGGGCGCGCCGGAACGGCGGTGGTTTTTAAACTCGCTTCACGCTGCCCCAATTGGGCAGCTTCCTGCAGGGGGGTGGTCTCCCGAACGCTGTCTCCGGCCCGCTCTATCCCTTGAAGGAGAGCTCTTGCTGAGGGCCGGAGTGGTGGAAAAGGGCAGCACGCCGGATCGGCAGAGGTTTTTAAACTCGCTTCACGCTGCCCGATTGGGCAGCTTCCTGCAGGGGGGTGGTCTCCCGAACGCTGTCTCCGGCCCGCTCTATCCCTTGAAGGAGAGCTCTTGCTGAGGGCCGGAGCGGTGGAAAAGGGCAGCACGCCGGATCGGTAGAGGTTTTTAAACTCGCTTCACGCTGCCCCGATTGGGCAGCTTCCTGCAGGGGGGTGGTCTCCTGAACGCTGTCTCCGGCCCGCTCTATCCCTTGAAGGAGAGCTCTTGCTGAGGGCCGGAGCGGTGGAAAAGGGCAGCACGCCGGATCGGCAGAGGTTTTTAAACTCGCTTCACGCTGCCCCGATTGGGCAGCTTCCTGCAGGGGGGTGGTCTCCCGAACGCTGTCTCCGGCCCGCTCTATCCCTTGAAGGAGAGCTCTTGCTGAGGGCCGGAGCGGTGGAAAAGGGCAGCACGCCGGATCGGCAGAGGTTTTTAAACTTGCTTCACGCTGCCCCGATTAGGCAGCTTCCTGCAGGGGGGTGGTCTCCCGAACGCTGTCTCCGGCCCGCTCTATCCCTTGAAGGAGAGCTCTTGCTGAGGGCCGGAGCGGTGGAAAAGGGCAGCACGACGGATCGGCAGAGGTTTTTAAACTCGCTTCATGCTGCCCCGATATGACGAAGGATCTACTATTCTCTCTGGAAACTGAGGATGAACCTAGCGTAGAGGATTTGGAAATATTGCAGTACTCCTTGGCGCCTAAGGAGGCGGTGGCTATGCCATACATTGCATCCTGCAGAGGGTACAGATGAGGATGTGGGAGAGGCCCCTCACAGTACTTTCAGTGAGTAGAAGACTTGACTCGATGTACAAGGTACAGAAAGCTTCTGGTTTCGAGAAACCTCTGCTCCTGCACCACTCTTTGGTAATTGAGAACATAAGAACATAAGATATGCCATACTGGGTCAGACCAAGGTCCATCAAGCCCAGTATTCTGTTTCCAACAGTGGCCAATCTAGGTCATATGTACCTAGCAGTTTCCCCAAAAGAGACACAAGTTCCACAATGCTTGTACTGGATCAAGCATTGATATCTTCGGTCACTTCTTAATAATGGTTTATGGACCTTTCCTCCAGGAACTTGTCCAAACCTTTTTTAAACCCAGCTACATTAACAGCCTTTACTACATCCTCCGGTAACAAATTCCAGAGTTTGATTACACGTTGAGTGAAAAAATATTTTCTTTTATTAGTCTTAAATAGTTTACCCTGTAGCTTCATTGCATGTCCCCTAGTCTTTCTATATTCTGATAAGGTAAACAATTGATCTACGTTTACCCGTTCCACTCCATTCATTAATTTATAGACTTCTATCATATCTCCCCTCAGCCGTCTCTTTTCCAGGTTAAAGAGCCCTAACCTTTTTAGCCTCTCTTCATAGGAGTATCCTTCCATCCCCTTTACCATTTTGGTGGCTCTTCTCTGTACCTTTTCTAAAATCGCTATATCCTTTTTAAAGATACGGCGACCAGAATTGCACACAATATTCAAGGTGCGGTCTCACCATGGAACGATATAGAGGCATTATAATATCTTTTGTTTTATTTTCCATTCCTTTCCTTATCATACCTAGCATTCTATTTGCTCTCTTGGCCGTCGCTGCACACTGGGCCGAGGGTTTTAACATGGTATCCACAATGACGCCTAAATCTTTTTCCTGGGTGGTGGTTCCTAATGTGGAACCTTGCATCGTGTAACCATAGTTTGGGTTGTTCTTCCCTAGGTGCATAACCTTGCACTTGTCCACATTAAATTTCATCTGCCATTTTGATGCCCAGTCTTCCAATTTATCAAGATTCTCTTGCAATTTTTCACAATCCTCTTGGGTTTTAACAACTTTAAATAGTTTTGTCTCATCTGCGAATTTGATAACCTCACTCGTTATTCCACTTTCCAGGTCATGTATGAATATGTCAAAAAGCAGCGGACCCAGCACAGATCCCTGGGGTACACCACTATTCACCTTTCTCCATTGGGAAAATTGGCCATTTAGCCCTACCCTCTGCTTTCTATCTTTTAACCAGTTCCTGATCCACAATAGTACACTGCCTGCTATCCCATGACTCTTTAGTTTTGCCAAAAGTCTCTGATGAGGGACCTTGTCAAAGGCTTTCTGAAAGTCCAGATACACAATATCAACCGACTCACCTTTGTCCACCTGTTTATTCACTCCTTCAAAAAAAACATAACAGATTAGTAAGACAAGATCTTCCTTGTCTAAAGCCATTTTGGCTGTCTTCCAATAGGTTGTGACTATCTACATGCTGAGTAATTTTATTCTTTATGATGGTTTCTACCATTTTTCCCGGTACTGACGTCAGGCTCATCGGTCTGTAGCTTCCCGGATCACCCCTGGAACCCTTTTTAAAAATTGGTGTTACATTGGCGATCCTCCAATCTTCAGGTATTAGAGTCCGCCCTGAAGAGGATTAAGAGTACCAAGACTCTTGGCGATCCTCCAAACTTCAGGTATTGAGTCCGCCCTGAAGAGGATTAAGAGTACCAAGACTCATTCTTCAGCCCACCGGGAAGGGAAGTATCGGACCTTGGACTCTTTTACTACTACTACTACTACTGAGCATTTGTATAGCGCTACAAGTCGTATGCAGCGCTGCACAGACATGTAAGAGACAGTCCCTGCTCATCAGAGCTTACAATCTAGTCAACACAGACAAACGCAAGAGGTGTTTAAACTAGATAATAGGGGAAAGCCGACAGTCGCCCAAGAGCGTATGGTTTGGAAGAAGGTATCCTTGAAGGATACTACCAAAAGCAGTGAGGTTCCGAAAAAGAGTATAGTAGCCCAAATGTCCTCGAGTATGGAGCAGACAAAGCTTAAAGATCCCAAATTACCCATTTCTACCAATAGCCAGATTAATATTAATAAAATACAGTCTCTAAAATGCTTGTATGCAAACGCTAGAAGTCTAACCAATAAGATGGGAGAGTTAGAATATATAGCTCTAAATGAGAGGTTAGATATGATTGCAATCGCAGAGACATGGTGGAAGGAGGATAACCAGTGGGACACTGTGATACCTGGATACAAGGTATATCGTAATGATAGAACTGATCAAATTGGTGGAGGGGTTGCACTCTATGTTAGAGAGGGCATTGAGTCAGAAAGGATTAAAGTTTTGCAGGAAACAAAATTTGCTGTAGAATCTCTATGGATTGAAATTCCATGTAAAAAGGGGAAGGCGGTGGCAGTGGGGGTGTACTATCGACCGCCTGGCCAGAATGAACAAATGGATGATGAAATGCTCAGAGAAATCAAGGAAGCTAACAAAAGTCACAGCAGAGTAGTAATAATGGGTGATTTCAATTACCCCGGTATCGACTGGGTCAGAGTCATGTCAGGACATGCTAGGGAGATAAAGTTCCTAGATGAAATAAATGACTGCTTCTTGGAGCAGCTAGTTCATGAACCGACCAGAGGGGAAGCCATACTGGACTTAGTCCTTAGCGGAACACCATATCTGGTGCAAGAAATAAGGGTGTTGGGACCACTTGGCAGTAGTGATCATAGCATGATCGTGTTTGATTTAGTTAGTGGAGGAGGGATAGTAAAGAAATCCACAGTACTACCTTTTAACTTTTGGAAGGGAGACTATGATAAAATGAGGAAAACAGTTAAGAAAAATCTAAAAGGAGCGGTTGGAAAGGTTAAAGACTTACATCAAGCTTGGGTGTTGTTTAAAAATACTATCCTGGAAGCCCAGACCAGCTGTATTCCACGCATTAAGAAAAGTGGAAGGAAGTCCAAAAACCTGCCAGCATGGTTTAAAGGTGAGGTCAGAGAGGTTGTTGCTGCCAAAAAAGCGTCTTTCAGAAAATGGAAAAAAGAGCCAAATGATGAAAACTGGAAACAGCACAAGCACTGGCAAGTTAAATGCAAAGCATTGATAAGGCAGGCAAAGCGAGAATTTGAGAAGGAACTTGCTACAGAAGCAAATACACAAAATAAAGACTTTTTCAAGTACATTCGTAGCAAAAAGGCCTGTGAGAGAGTCAATTGGACCATTAGATGATGGAGGGGTAAAAGGGGCAGTAAGAGGAGATAAGGCTATAGGAGAGAGACTGAATGAATTCTTTGCTTCGGTCTTTACTGAGGAACATGTAGGGATGTTACCCAAGACTGAAGTGGTATTTAAAGGTGATACGGCAGAGGAATTGAGAGAAATATCGCTACACCGGGCAGATGTATTACAACTATTTGATAAACTGAATAGTAGGAAATCACCTGGACCGGATGGTATACATCCAAGAGTGTTGAAAGAACTGAAATATGAGATTGCAGACCTGCTATTAGTAATCTGTGAACTTTCATTAAAATCATTTGCAATACCTGAAGATTGGAGGATTGCCAATGTAACGCCAATTTTTAAAAAGGGTTCCAGGGGTGATCTGGGAAATTACAGACCAGTAAGCCTGACGTCGGTACCGGGGAAAATGGTAGAAACCATCATAAAGAACAAAATTACACGGCATGTAGATATTCATGGCCTAATGGGAGACAGCCAACATGGCTTTAGACAAGGAAGATCTTCTCTTACTAATCTGATATTTTTTTATGAAGGTGTGAATAAACAGGTAGACAAAGGTGAGTCAGTCGATATAGTGTATCTGGACTTTCAGAAAGCTTTTGACAAGATCCCTCATCAGAGACTTTTGGCAAAACTAAAAAGTCATGGGATAGGAGGCTGTGTACTGTTGTGGATCGGGAACTGGTTAAAAGATAGAAAGCAGAGGGTAGGGCTAAATGGCCAATTTTCCCAATGGAAAAGGGTGAATAGTGGAGTACCCCAGGGATCTGTACTGTGTCCGCTACTTTTTGACATATTCATAAATGACCTGGAAAAGGGAATAACTAGTGAAGTTATCAAATTTGCAGACGACACAAAACTATTTAAGTTGTTAAAACCCAAGAGGACTGTGCAAAGCTGCAGGAGGATCTGGATAAATTGGAAGACTGCGCATCCAAATGGCAGGTGAAATTCAATGTGGATAAGTGCAAAGTTATGCACCTAGGGAAGAACAACCCAAACTATGGTTACACTATGCAAGGTTCCACATTGGGAACCACCACCCAGGAAAAAGATTTAGGAGTCATCGTGGATAACATATTAAAACCCTCCACCCAGTGTGCAGCGGCGGCCAAGAAAGCAAATAAAATGCTAGGTATCATAAGGAAAGGAATGGAAAATAAAACTAAGGATATTATAATGCCTCTGTATCGTTCCATGGTACGACCGCACCTTGAATATTGTGTGCAATTCTGGTCACCGTATCTTAAAAAGGATATAGTGTTATTAGAAGAGGTACAGAAAAGAGCCACCAAAATGGTAAAAGTGATGGAAGGCTACTCCTATGAAGAAAGGCTACAAAGGTTGGGGCTCTTCAGCCTGGAAAAGAGACGGCTGAGGGGGAGATATGATAGAGGTCTTTAAATTAATGAATGGAGTGGAACGGGTAAACGTTGTCAGACGGCTGCCTGGGTGAGAATGTTCACAGTCTTGGCAAGTGCATATATCAATATGATTTGCAAGGGATTGTGGGAAATGCAGTCCATTCACACCAGTCACAGCTGCTCACAATAATTAGTTGTGCTTGAGTGTAAAGCCAATAAGATATTTATTTATGGGGTTATTTCTCCCAACACAGATATGCTTGGTAGCACACAAAACAGGATACTTGCTTTCAGTGTTAAACTTAGAAAAACAAAATCAGGAAAACAACAGCTGAACTTGTCAGGCAATCAAAGCAAAAGAATAAAGACCTGGTTGGTAACAAACTGGTCTTTTCTGTAGGCTCTAGCTAATATTTTCTTAGCATTGCTTTAATCAACAAACAAAACCCACAAAGAAGGGAAAAACTGTTCTTTTCAGGTTAACTTCTTACATCTTCACACATAGACTCAGAAGTGATTTCCTCAGAGCTCACAAGCAATTAGGTAAGGCTCAATTGCTAGCAGTTACCCAGCTGAAACCCCTTAGCTGGCTTGCTTCCTACTGCGTGGCTCAAAATCCTACTCAGGAGCTTTTCTGAGTAGATTAAAGAACAAGTTTGTATTTCTTTGTGATGGTTGTTGTACTTTGTAACAGAAAAATTACCAAAGGAGTTTAGACAGAGAGCAATCCAAGTATTCACAGCCTGTATCTAAGACTTCTCCCCCTTCTTCAACAATCATGGGTTCAATATCATGGATTGGCACAGAGGAATTTCTCAATGGAGCATTCTCAGGAGAATACTTGTTTCCCTGCTGTCTTTCAAGGGTATAGCTAGGGCATAGATCAGTGTTCATACCTGAGCTTCCATTGCTGTTAGAGTTCCTCTCTAAATAGCCTGGCCAGTATGTAGTCCAGTTCTTATGTCCAGCCTTCCAATCCAGATCCCTGGACACTGGATCTCTCTTCACATACCTTCTGGCACGGGTCCTAGGGTCCCTTCCACGTGCAGCCGTCTCCCTCACAGGTACCGTCTGGAGATTCCTAGCTCTGCAGCACCATTCCTCTGGCTTTCCCCAGTCCAATGGTGTATGCTGGCCTTTTGAATATCTCCCAGTATACGTACTGCTCTGGACTCCTTTAGACCTCCCAAATGCTTTTCTCTTCTTTCTTCCAAAGGGTTTCTTGCCCTCTCTGTCCGTTCGCTCTGGCTTCTGCTTCTGATGATCCTCCAGATGATGAAGCTGTCCAAGATGAGGATCTCCAAGATGAAACTGAGGATGAGGATCTCCCAGATGAAACTGAGGATGAGTATCTGTAGAATAAACTCTATCTTTATTCTGCTTTGATGAGTGTTCCACCCTAGCACAGCGCAGCTGTGCTGAATCAGGCCCTGCCCTTTGAGATGAGTGCTTAGGGATTACCTCATAGCCCTCTTGATTGAACACACGTTTCCCCACTTCAGCTCCTCTAATGGCTGTTGGAAACCTGGTGCATTCTGGGACTGGTAGTCTTTTATGGAAAAATTCTGTTTTCTTATTTCTACCAGAACTGACAGGTTTATTTATTTATTTATTTTTTTTTTATTTAACACTCATTTATATACCGCATCTTCCAGCGATCAGTTGCGGTGTACAATTAACAACAGTTAACAAAGCAGCGTTTGTTTTACATAGAACATTTAACATTATAACTTATTACAGGTTGCTTGTTCAGAGTCACTTCACCTTTACTATAGCTCCTTCCTGAGCTATGATAAGCTTCCTTATCACAACGTAGATCGATTGTTTTCATTATCAGAATATAGAAAGACTAGAGGACATGTAATGAAGCTACAAGGTGATCTATTTAAGACAAAAAAGAGAAAATATTTTTTCACTCAACGTGTAATCAAACTCTGGAATTTGTTGCCAGAGGATGTGGTACTTAGGCTGTTAGTGTAGCTGGGTTTAAAAAAGGTTTGGACAAGTTCCTGGAAGAAAGTTCCATAAACCATTATTAAAAAGGGACCCAGGATATCAATGCTTGACCCAATACAAGCATTGTGGGACCTGTGTCTCTTGGGGATACTGCTAGGTATGTATGACCTATATTGGCCACTGTTGGAAACAGGATACTGGGCTTGATGGACCTTGGTTTGATCCAGTATGGCATATCTTATGTTCTTATGTTCAGGCTGGGATAAAACAAGGGGAAAGGAAAAGAAAAAGGAGATCTGGTGAGTCAAGATCCAAAAAAACCAGCAAAGAGATGAGTTTTCAGCCTGGATTTGAAGAGGGTCAGAGAAGGTGTCTGGCGTACAGACACAGGTAGTTTGTTCCAGGCGTAAGGTGCAGCAAGGTGAAAGGAGCAAAGTCTGGAGTTAGCAATAGAAGAGAAGGGCACAGTTTGCCAGAAGAGCGGAGTTCCCGAGAGGGATTGTAAGGAGAGATAAGAGAAGAAAGGTAGTGAGGAGCTGCAGAGTGAATGCATTTATAGGTCAGTAGGAGAAGTTTGAACTGGATGCGGAAACAGATAGGAAGCCAGTGGAGTGACTTGAGGAGTAATATGGGTACGACAAGGCTGGTGGAAGATTAGCCGTACAGCAGAGTGTTGAACAAATTGAAGGGGAGAGAGATGATTCAAAGGGAGACCAGCAAGGAGTAGATTACAGTAGTCAAGACGGGAGGTGATTAAGGAGTGGATAAGCGGCTTAGTGTGTTCAGAAAGGAAAGGACGGATTTTGCTGATGATATAGAGAAAGAAACGGCAGGTCTTAGCTATCAGACGAATGTGTGTGGAGAAGGAGAGAGAAGAGTCGAAGACAACCCCAAGATTGCGAGCCGAGGAAACAGGAAGGAGTACAGAGTTATCCACAGAGACTGAGAAAGGAGGAAGAGGGGGAGGTTTTAGGGGGAAAGATGATAAGTTCAGTCTTGGCCATATTCAATTTCAAGGGGCGGTGAGACATCCAGGCAACAATGTCAGAAAGGCAGGCAGAGATCCGGATCTGGATAGCTGGAGAGATTTCAGGCGTAGAGAGGTAGATCTGGGAGTCATCATGGTACTGAAAACCATGGGAAGAGATAAGCGCACCAAGGGACTGGGTATAGAGAGAGAAAAGGAGCGGACCCAAGACAGATCGTTGGGGGTACACCAACTGGGAATGGGATAGCAGAGGAGGAGGAGCCACCTGAACACACACTGAAAGAGCAATGAGAGAGATAGGAGGAGAACCAGGATAGTACAGAGCCCTTAAAACCAAGCGAGGACAGGTTATCAAGGAGAAGATTGTGGTCAACAGTGTCAAAAGCAGCAGAGAGGTCAAGAAGGATGAGGACAGAGTAAAGGCCCTTGGATTCTGCCAGGAACAAGTCACTGGAGACTTTGGCAAGAGCCGTTTCAGTAGAGTGTAAAGGACGAAAGCCAGACTGTAAAGGATCCAGGAAGGCATGAGAGGAGAGGAAGTCGAGGCAGCGGTGGTGAACAGCACGTTCAAGTAGCTTAGAAATAAAGGGAAGTAGAGAGATGGGTCAATAATTAGAAGGACAGGTGGGATCAAGTGAGGGTTTCTTGAGGAGAGGAGTGACCAATGCATGTTTGAAGGCTGTAGGGACAGTTGCAGTGGAGAGCGAAAGGTTGAGAATATGAGAAATGGAAGGGACAACAGTGGAGGAGATGGGGCTTAGGAAGCGGGTGGGGATAGGATCAGAGGAGCAGGTGGTGAGTTTGGAGGAAGAAAGAAGGTGCGCAGTTTCCTATTCAGAGATCACAGGAAAGGAAGAGAGGGTAGCAGAGGTAGGAGAGGAAAGTTGGGAGTGAAGAGGGGGAGGAGGGGAAGTAGCTGACTTTGTGGGGAATTGGAGGGTGATCTTGTGGATTTTGTTATGGAAATAGTCAGCCAGGGTTTGGGCAGAAAGGGAGGGAGGGATCAGAGGTGAGGCACTTTGAGGAGAGAGCTGAGAGTAGTAAAGGGACGGCGAGGGTCAGAAGCAAGAGAGTTAGTCAGATGGACATAAGTTGTTTGGCAAGAGCTATGGCTGACTGGAAAGAGACGAGCATAAATTTGAAGTCTAGAAAGTCTTCAAGGGAGCAGGATTTGAGCCAAGCACTCTCAGCAGAGCGAGCACAGGAACATAGATAGCGGGTAGTGGAAGAAAGCCAGGGCTGGGTTACAGAATGCCTCACAGGATGTGGCATGGGCGGAGCGAGAGCATCCAGAGCAGAAGAGAGTGCAGTGTTACAGGAAGTTACTGCTTCATCAACAGACTTAGATGTCATAGTGGAAGAAAGAGATGAAGAAACAGTGGAAGAGAGAACCAAAGGATCAATAGCATGAAGATTTCTGAATAGGTTGGAGGAGACAGGACGAGATTGAGGTAGCAGGTGATGAAGATTGAAGTTTAAAAGGTGATGGTTAGATAAGGGAAGAAATGAGCTACAGACGTTTGAGAGTAAGCAACTAGAGAAAAATACCAGGTCAAGGCAGTGGCCATGCTGGTGAGTGGGAGCAGTGGAACAAAGCTGGAGGTCAAAGGAGGAGGTAAGGGAGAGGAGCTTTAAAGCATAGGGATCAGAGGGGTTATCAACATGAATGTTAAAATCCCTGAAAATAAGAGTGGGGGAAGAGGAAGCCAGAAAGAAGGAAAGCCACGAGTCAAAGTCGGTGAGAAAAATAGAAGCAGACTTGTCAGAAGGTCGATAAACAACAGCTACCCGGAGAGGAAGTGGAGTGAAAAGGCAGATGGAGTGAACTTCAAAAGAGGGAAAGGATTGAGACTTAGGCAGCAGGAGGGATTGGAATTGGCAGGAGGGAGAAAGTAGGAGTCCAACACCACCACCACAGCCAGTGGGACGAGGCGTGTGGGTGAACTGATAGCCCCCATGACAGAGAGTAGCAATAGATACAGTATCATCTGGGAGGAGCCAGGTCTCAGTTAGAGCAAGAAGATTTAGACCATTAGAGATAAAGAGATCATGAGTAAAAGAAAGTTTATTAGAGACAGAGATTGCGTTCCACAAGGCACATGAGAAAGGGAGAGTGGAAGGGGAAAGGAGAGGGATATGGATAAGATTAGACGTGTTGCGTGAAGATCTCTTCTCAGAGTGTGACAGAAGTCTAGGGGGGCCAGGGTTGGGGTTGATATCTCCAGATGAGAGAAGGAGGAGTAGTAGAGTACGGGACAGAGAGGAGACAGTATGGCGGAAACGCGAGTGAGGCTGCCTTAGAGGGGAGATGGATGAATTAGAGGGAGAAAGCAGTGCAACTCAAGAGCTGATGATAGGGTAGAAGACAGAATGGAGGGGGAAGTGAGGATGGTAAACGGGAGAAAAGGAGAGGAGGAGTGAAGGTGCTGGTAGGAAGGGAGACAGGGAGTATAAAAAAGAGGAAGACAATATGATTAGGAGCCATAGTGGAGAAATAGAGAGGAAAACAAAGGCCAGAGGATATAGAATGTGGGAGAGATAAAGATTGGTCGCACCTGTGCGTGAGGTAGGTAATGAGCAGATGACAGCTATAAGAGACAGTGAGCCACAGGGTGGGTGGGTAGAGGGGAGGGGGTGGGGTAGGCTATAAGTTATACAGCTGAGGAAGCTGAACAAAAAGTGCAACAATAAATAAAGGGGGCAGAGAGGTTAGGGAGCACACTAATAAAGACAGACAGACAAACAAACAAATAAATAAATAGTGTGGAGACAGCAGACAGATAGAACTCACAGCAAATTCACTCACAGGAGCTAAAAATTCAGCCCTCTAGCAGAGCACTTACGAGGGCACTGCTCTTCCCAGAGCGCAGAGAGGAGGTGTTTCCATGGCTCAATGCTTGTTGCCCAAGTGGCCTCATACCAGATCTATAAGAGCATGTTCCTCAAAGACATCATGTGGGACCTAGCTGACCTGTATCAATTCCTTCCTCCTGAGAAACTGGAGCAGTTCCGCACCCTAGTGGATCATGACAAGGACTGGTCCAGGTGACCTATAATGCCTTCAAGACAGCGCCGAGAGTAGCTGCAGTAGGCATAGGGGCCCAGAGATTTGCCTGGCTCCAGTCCTCTTACTTGGAACAGTCTGTTCAGAATAAACTGGCAGATGTATGTACTGGCAGAGAATTTGTTCTGTGAACAAATGGAGGAGAAAGCTGGCATTATAGAGAAACAGCATATCACGCTTACCAGACTCTCCAGGTACACATCTGAACCAACTTACCGTAGGAGGTACCAAGGTAGGGACCAGAAAAAGACCTATTACTCCAGTAGGCATTGGTACACTTGCCTGGGCCTCAAACCTCCCAACAGAATCAGCAGGCCCCTCACCAAGAACAGCATAAAGAAGAGCCTCAGAAGGCCCAGCCAGCCCTGCAGTCAAAGCCCGGGTGGGGTTTTGACTGATTCCTATGGAGCATAGCCAATTTACCAGAGGTCGCCATGGTAAACCCTCTAGTGGAAGGAAGGCTCGCTCTCTTTGCCCATAGATGGGCCCTCATAACCTCGGACTCCTGGGTGCTGCGGATAATCCGGAACGGTTGAGGTTTGCGCCTTTCCGAATTACCTATAAGCTGGTCCACAAGGATGTATCGACACTCCACCTTCTCTGTCTCTCCCCCCCCCCCCCCCAACCAGGAACTTCTTTGGAAGGAAATTTCCACCATCCTGGCCGACCTAGCCATCAAGCTCTTTCCACAGGAGCAAGTGGGGCAGGGCTTTTACTCCAAGTACTTTCTGGTTCCCAAGAAGATGGGGGGGAGGGGAGGTTTCCATCCCGTCCTGGGCCTTGAGAACCTAAACACTTACTTGGTGAGAGAATGGTTCAAGATGATTTCTCTGGGCATCCTGCTCCCATGCCTTCAAAAAGGAGATTGGCTATGCTCCCTGGATCTAAAACATGCGTACACCCACATACCGGTTCATCCCGCTCATGGGAAGTATCTCAGATTTTTCCTGGGAGGTCAACAGTTTCAATATTGAGTGCTGTCTTTCAGCCTAGCCTCAAGCCTCCGAATTTTCACAAAATGTCTCGCAGTAGTGGCAGCCTACCTGTGAATGCTGGGGGTGTTTGTTTTCCCTTACCTAGATGATTGGCTAATAAAAAGCACCACTCCGGAGAGAGTTCGGGACTCCTCACAGCTGACCATTCAGATGTTGGAACTGTTGGGGTTTGTGATCAACTACCCCAAGTCCCACCTTCAGTCTATCCAACAGCTGGAATTCATAGGAGCCTTGCTCAACATGACTTAGGAGAGGGATTTCCTCCTGCTGGACTAGCTTCAGCCTTGGTACAGAACACTCAACTGAGTCAGAGTGATAGCTCGCAGTATGCTAACTGTCCTAGGTCACGTGGCCTCTACAGTGCATGTTACACCCCGGCACATCTTCAGATGCGGCACACTCAATGGACTCTGCATACTCGGTGGATCACCATAAACTAGATTCTACCATAATAGAGTAGTTCTTCATACGCATCCTCGTTTCCTTCCAAAGGTGGGTTCGGATTTCCATCTCAATCAGTCACTAGTGCTACCTACATTTTTTCCTAGGCGTCACACCCACAAGGGGGAAGTGGCATTGCACATGTTGGACTGCAAGCGAGCATTAGTTTTTTACTTGGAGTGGACAAAGGACCATAGGAAGTCTGTCCAGCTTTGTTTTTTTTTTGACCCCAGAAAGCTGGGAGCTGCCTTTTCCAAATGCTCCCTTTCAATTTGGCTAGCAAACTGCATTTCCTTCGCTTATGCCCAGGCAGGCCTGAGCTTCGATGTTCATGTCGCAGTTCACAATATCCGAGCCATGGCAGCATCAGTGGTCAACTTATGCTTGGTCTTCATGGAGGAAATATGCAGGGCTGCAATGTGGGCTTCTGTCCACACATTCATATCTCACTACTGCCTGGAGGGGGATTCCCAACGTGACGTAACTTCAGCCAATCTGTACTCCGGCATCTATTTGGGGATTAGAATCTAACTCCATTCCCCCAATGCCCTTTTGTCTGCCCAGGTTATCAAAAAAAAAAGAAAAGTAATAAGGAAAACAGAAGAGATGAGGTGCAAATTGCCATCTCTGCACATAGTTTTGGTTTTGTGTGTTCCACAGTTCATGTTGCCCCTGTTGGGCTTCTTGGTGGCCTCCTCGGTTTTTAGTAGTTTGTAGCTTGGGCATCCCAGGCATGGAGACTTAACTTTCTGTTTGTTCACAGAGAAAAGGTAGTTACTTACCTGTAACAAGTGTTCTCCATGGACAGCAGAAATAAGTTTTCACTGCATTCCCACCTCCCCAAGGAGTTGTATTCTGCTACAGCTATATTATCAGACTGAAGAAGATGGTGCTGCCGCGACAAGCGGGAAGCAGACATTCAGGCGCAATGCAGTCTTACAAAAGCTTCCAATATAAGCTTAGGAGCATAAATGCGCAGGGCTCCATCACCTATGCAGTCCACAGAGAACACCTACTACATAAGAGCATAAGAAATGCCATACTGGGTCAGACCAAGGTCCGTCAAGCCCAGTATCCTGTTTCCAACAGTGGCCAATCTAGGTCACAAGTACCTAGCAGTTTCCCCAAAAGACACAGGTTTTACAATGCTTGTATTTGGGCAAGCAGTGGATATCCTGGGTCCACTTTAATAATGGTATATGGACCTTTCCTCCAGGAACTTGTCCAAACCTTTTTTAAACCCGGCTACACTAACGGCTTTTACTACATCCTCCAGTAGCAAATTCCAGAGTTTAATTACACATTGAGTGAAAAAATATTTTCTCTTATTAGTCTTAAATAGATTACCCTGTAGCTTCATTGCATGTCCCCTAGTCTTTCTATATTTTGATGGTGTAAACAATCGATCTACGTTTACCCGTTCCACTCCATTCATTAATTTATAGACCTCTATCATATCTCCCCTCAGCTGTCTCTTTTCCAGGTCGAAGAGTCCTAACCTTTTTAGCCTCTCTTCATAGGGGTTTCCTTCCATCCCCTTTACCATTTTGGTGGCTCTTCTCTGTACCTTTTCTAATAATGCTATATCCTTTTTAAGATACTGCGACCAGAATTGCACACAGTATTCAAAGTGCTGTCGCACCATGGAACGATACAGAGGCATTATAATATCCTTTGTTTTATTCTCCATTCCTTTCCTTATGATACCTATTCCATGACTTTTTAATTTTGCCAAAAATCTCTCATGAGGGACCTTGTCAAATACTTTCTGAAAGTCCAGATGCACTATATCAACCGACTCACCTTTGTCCACCTGTTTATTCACACCTTCAAAAAAACATAACAGATTAGTAAGACAAGACCTTCCTTGGCTAAGCCATGTTGGCTGTCTCCCATTACGGTGAGTAACTACCTTATGTGGGCTAATCTATCATCCCATCATCTCAGCAATGGTTAGGGATTTAGAGTATTGGAGGAAGATTAATCTCTCATGGATGAAGCATTTGACATTAACAAGGATGATGGTTTTACCAGCATTTTTTTCTTTATTCCAAACTCTTCCCATTGCAGTGCTGCTGGGGACATTTTGCTACAGAAACCATATGGGAGAGCCGCAAGGGTAGCACAGGAAATTCTTTGTCTATACAAATTGACTGGGTGGATGGCTTTACGTGGATTTTAGAACTTACTAAAGGGCTTCTGGAATGGATACTCTTCCTTCCTAAGCAGTGGGTAATGATATAGCAAGAGGCTTGGGGGGGGGGGCGGAACTCCTCTTGGATATGTATCCTGGTTACCTAAACCAGGAGGGGGGGACTATGGGAAACCCATTTTTATCATCATCTATTTAAGTTAGGAAGAAAATACAAAGGGAGCTTTTTGGAAGAAGGGATTACTCTGCTTATACCCTACTTGCTATAATGTTGACTTTCTACCTGAGAATTCTGTATCACATTTTAAAAGATGAGAATCAGTGGGCTTGATGAGCTCTTTGAGAATGGAGGTGAGCTAGGTTTCCCTGAATTATGAGATAGATACCTATTGGGAGACCAAGATATTTTGGTTTTCTACAATTGCAACATTTCTAAAATACAGGAAAGAGAAAGCAGGAGATCTTAAGTGGAAAAATCCTTTTAAAATCCTGATTACTAGGTTCCACCTAGCTAAAGGACTTGCTTCAAGGCTAGTTCAGTTAATCATATAAATTGACGTTCCAGAAAGAATGGGAAACAGATCTAGAGGTTCAATTGGAGGATGGAGAAAAGATTGAAATATTCTGTACCATTCCCAGATTCTCTCTCTGCTTCTCTTGTGGAAAATGGGTATAAACTGCTATCTCCAGGAATAAGCAGGAATGTAGTCTTCACATATGGGTATCGTCGGTACTGACGGAGCCTGCGCGGGAACGCTCTCCAGCGTCCAATAGGAAAGGTTTTGGGAGCATCCCACAGCGCCTGCATGCTGCCTTCCCGCCTTTCTACCTCTCTCACTTCAGTTCTTCATTTTCCGTGGAGCCAACAGGACGTGTACCCTGTCACTGCAGAAAATTTATTCTTATTATTTTGTTTTTTTGTGGTCGCGTCTGCCTTCACTCGACGCCTACCGGTACCGCCGGTTCTCTTTTCTTCTTTTTCAAAAAAAAACCCTAGCTTTCTAAAAGATTTTTCTTTCAGGGGCCTCTCCCCGTTCGGTGCTAGGCGCCATTTTGGACACTAGGCCCACTTTTCTTCAAACATGGAGAAGCCAGCTAGTGGTTTCAAGAAATGTTCTAACTGTGGCGGTATTATATCCGTCACCGACACCCATGATTGGTGTCTTAAATGTTTAGGTCCTGAACATTGTCCATTGGAGTGTCTCTCCTGCAGAAAAGAGCTGCAAAACTCGGTGCCCTTTTTGCCGCAGATACGATGTCAGTTGCATCGACGTCTTCCAGAGCTTCATCTTCCTCCCATGGATCTCAGGTAACTAAACTTAAGTCTTCCAAGACTGGCCGGTCCTCAAAGGGTAGATCTCCTTCTAAGCATCGAGATGCCACTGGCAAAACAGCCCCGGCGGGAGTCTTCAGTCTCCAAAGCATTAACGGGGCTCCAGGATGTTCCAGAGGCTTCCGCCTCTGCAGAACTACTGGTGCCATGTTCTGGGGTCGTAGCAGCTTCCACCGGTTCCGACACCCAGGCATCGGCAGGAGCGATGCATAAGAGAATCCTCACTATTAAATGCAGTCTAGCGACCCTCTTAGCAGTTGCGGTACCGCTAAGACGGCTACAGACGGTTCCACAAGTATCGGTACCGACATCGGTACCAGTACTGAGTGTACCTGCTTCGGCAGGCATGCTTCCCCCCATGCCGAGCCTTGAGTCTATCTCAGGTATCGGGGGACAGGATCTGAGACACTCCGGTACCGACTTCGAGCGGTACTGGTATTGTGTGTTACGGGAACACCCGGTACAGAGTGACTTCGAGTCTTCCGATTCCGATGACTCTGATGACTCTACCGGTACTAGAGCGATCCTACCAGAGAATCCAACTCCTTCTCCTCAACACAGAATGTCATGTCTCCTCCAGAAGACATGTCCTTCCAGGATTTCATACGTGATTTATAAGGTCTTTCAATCACGGTGATTCCAGAAAAGGAACTTAGGGCAGAAGAATTAAGAATTCTACAATATCCCATGGCTCCTAAGGAAGCAGCTACGCTTCCCATTCACAAGATCTTACATGATCTTATGTTAAGGATGTGGGAAACTCCTTTAACGGTGTCTCCACATTCCCGACGCCTCGTTACCATGTACCGAGTGCCAAGCTGTCCTGGCTTTCAAAAGAATCAGTTACCACACCATTCAATGGTAGTGGAATTGGCCATGCGTAGAATTAAGAGTGCTAAAACGCATTCTTCTAATCCTCCAGGCTGGGAATCGAAGACATTCGATGCCTTTGGGCGTCGATGTTTTCAATCCTCCATGTTATCAGCCAAGATCAGTTCCTACATTCTTTATATGGGTATGTTCCTGGAAGAAGTCGCACGTGACTTAGAGCTCATGAGCCCTAATATGTCTGAGGACAAAAGGGAAGATTTCCTTACCCTGGTCAAGCACGCCCAGAATGTCTCTAAATTCATGAACTGTGCAACCTTTGATTGCTTTGAATGCATAAGCAGAACCTCTACTATCTCCATAGGTGCACGTTGTATTGCCTGGCTTCAGGCATCAGACTTAGAGCAGTGGGTGCCCGACAAGCTGGGAAACATTCCTTGTACAGGAGAAAATCTCTTTGGCAAGGACTGGCAGGACAAGGCTAATCAGCTTGAATCTGAAAATACTACTTGAACAGACTATCAAAGTCTACAGCCAACCCAGCAAAGAAAAAGTCATTCAAGAAACTATTTTTCAACAAGAAAAAGAGAATTTACCAATCATACTCCCATTTGGGCCACTGTCCAGTTCATGTTCCCCAAAAGGGGACAACAGAACAGACAACAAAGAAAGCCGCAAACTCAAAGAGCTCAACAGGCCCAGCAGACTCAGCCCCCTCAGGGGCTTTGACTCTTACCTAGAGAACTTAGTCATTCTGCCCCTGAAAGGACCAAAACCCTTAACCATTCCAGGCAGGTTATGCCATTTTGCCAAGAAATGGCAACAAATAACATCAGAAAACTGGACTCTGTCCATTGTACGACTGGGGTACAAGCTTCACTTTCTCAACATGCCCCCTCCTACAATAATCAAACAGTTCAATTCTCAGGTCCCTGCCACTGACCTCTTGTGGCAGGAGGTCACATCACTTCTCGCTCAAGGAGCAATAGAAGTACCCATATCCCAACAGGGTACGGGATTCTACTCCCCCTATTTTCTTATTCCAAAGAAAACAGGGGGTACACAGACCTATACTGGACCTCAGAGAATTAAACAGATATCTGTTCTGAGAAAAGTTCAAAATGATCTCCCTCAGAACACTCCTACCATACCTTCAGAGTCAGGACTGGCTATGTTCTCTAGATCTAAGAGATGCGTACATGCATATTCTCATCCACGCAAATCACAGGAAGTTCCTTTGATTCCTGGTCCACGGAAGACACTTCCAGTACAGAGTTTTTCCCTTCGGTCTGGCTTCTGCCCCAAGAGTCTTCACAAAATGCATGGCAGTGATAGCAGCATTTCTGAGAACTCTAGGAATATTTGTCTTCCCTTACTTAGACGATTGACTCATTCGAACATCAACAGCTCCAGAGGCCAGCTTTTCTCTTTCTCGAACAATGAGAATCCTTCAATATTTGGGATTGGTCATAAACATCCCAAAATCTCATCTCACCCCTTCTCAATCTCTCGAGTTCATAGGGGCTCGTCTAGACACACAGCAGTCAAAAGCTTTCCTGCCACAGCTGCGCTGTCTGCGTATAATACAGCTGGCATCCCAAGCAGCTATGAAGGTCTTCCTGACTGCTCGAGAGATGCTTCAGCTTCTGGGGCATATGGCATCCACTGTCCATGTGGTGTTCCCTATGCTCGCCTTCATATGCGAGCAGCCCAGTTGACCCTATCGTCTCAGTGGACACGGGCCTCGGGTCAGCTAATGGACAAAATCAGAAACTCCACACGTCTAATTTCATCCCTGCAATGGTGGCAATCACTGGAAAACCTCCTCGTAGGCTTACCTTTCCAGCAGCCTCTGTGCCAAGCCACCCTAACAACAGATGCGTCCAAGTTGGGTTGGGGGGCCCACTTGCACGATATCTCAACTCAGGGTCTCTGGACCCCACAGGAGGCTTCTCTTCACATAAACCTCCTAGAGCTGAGAGCCATTTTCAATGCTATTTGAGTATTTCAGGCCCATCTCAGCCACAAGACAGTTCTGGTCCAAACCGACAATCAGGTAGCCATGTTCTATCTGAACAAGCAAGGCGGAACGGGCTCTCTGTCGCTATGCAACGAAACGTTGCGACTATGGACCCTCGCCAGAGAGCTTCAAATCCACCTTCTTGCGGTATACCTTCCAGGCATTCAAAATTTATGGGCAGACAAACTCAGTCGAATACTGCTGCCACACAAATGGTCTCTCCACTCAGACCACCTTGCTTGAGTGTTTCAAATCTGGGGAACACCAGATATAGACCTCTTTGCAAGTCCACAGAATGCCAAACTTCCCAATTCTGTTCCAGAATCCTGGCTCACAACTGTCAGGCAAGGGATGCCTTCCTACTCCTCTGGGGTCAGGACTTCCTCTATGCTTTCCCACCCATTCCCCTCATTCCCAAAACTTTATTCATGCTTCAGAGGTCATATGATACTCATAGCTCCACGTTGGCCACGGCAAACGTGGTATCCTCTGCTTCTGCGTCTCTCTCAAACCACTCTGGAGTTGGGATCCGCTCCAGATCTCTTTTCTCAGGAGACCGGATCCTTACTGCACCCAAATCCCCGGTCCCTGCATCTCAGGGCTTGGTTACTGAAAGCCTAGATTTCCTGGATATCAACCTCTCTCAGCAGGTAGAAGATATCCTTCTGGCTTCCAGAAAACCTTCCATGAGGCGTTCCTACGCTTTTAAGTGGAAGAGATTCTCTGTCTGGTGTTCATAAAAGGGACTTAACCCCCTTTTGGTACCTGTGGAGTGGCTACTGGAGTATCTCCTCCAACTATCCACTTCTGGTCTTAGGACCAATTCAGTGAGAGTCCATCTTAGTGCTATTGCTGCTTTTCACAAACCTTTTGATGGACAACCTATTTCCTCTCATCCACTTGTATCAAGGTTCATGAGAGGCTTACTCTTAACAAAACCTCCCATTAAACCATCACCAGTGGCATGGGATCTAAATCTTGTTCTTGGGCAGCTTATGAAACTGCCTTTTGAACCCTTAGCCACTACAACCCTAAAGTTTCTTTCATGGAAAGTCATTTTCGTAATTGCTATCACTTCTGCAAGACGCATTAGTGAACTGCAGGCTTTAGTGGCTGACCCTCCTTATACAATGTTCCACCATGATAAAGTAGTCCTCAGGACTCATTCTCACTTTATGCCAAAGGTGGTTTCACCTTTTCATCTAAACCATTCGATTTATCTTTCTATATTCTTCCCTAGGCCTCATGCCTCCAGTGCAGGAAGGAATCTTCACACTTTGAAGATAAAAGGCTAAGGCCCTTTTACAATCCAACGAACTAAGCAACATAGAAAATCTTCTCAGCTTTTTATTGCTTTTGACTCTAGTCATTTGGGACTTCCAGTTTCCAAAAGAACTTTATCTAAATGGACTGCAGATTGCCTATCCTTTACTTATGAGAGTAAAGGTCTTTCTCTAGAGGGCCATGTCACAGCTCACAATGTGTGAGATCCATGGCAGCCTCGATGGCTAATCTTTGTTCTGTGTCTACTTATGATATCTGTAGAGCAGCTACTTGGGCTTTGGTGCATACCTTCACAGCCCACTACTGCTTAGACAAGGACTCCCGTCAGGATGCCTCGTTTGGCCAAGCTGTTCTCCAGCATCTCTTTCATACTTAATACAACTTCTACCCGCCGGTCCTGGTTTTTGACGCCAGAGGTCCATGGGAGGAAGCATGACCCATCTCACCTGGGTTCGCAGCTTACTGGGGTCATTACCCTGGCATCTATAAGCTGGGGAGTCCCCATATGTGAAGACTACATTCCTGCTTGTACCTGGAGATAGCGTAGTTACTCACCTGTAACAGGTGATCTCTGGGAACAGCAGGAATTTAGTCTTCACAACCCACCCACCTCCCCTAGGAGTTGTCTCTACCTATCTATCTCTCTTTCTCTACTCCTCTCCTTTGGTCTCAGCTATAAACTCAAATGAGAGCGGTAGAAAGGCGGGAAGGCAGCACGCAGGCGCTGTGGGATGCTCCCAAAAGCTTTCCTATTGGACGCTGGGGAGCGTTCCCGTGCAGGCTCCGTTGGTACCGACGATACCCATATGTGAAGACTAAATTCCTGCTGTTCCCGGAGATCACCTGTTACAGGTGAGTAACTGCGCTTTACTGGTGGTATATGACCCCAGTCAGATTTAAAAGGTCCAATGAAACAACCTCTGATCTATGTTGGAGAGGTTGTGGAGACCAGAGTACATTTTTACATATGTAATGCCCCTTGGTGCAACCTTATTGGATGATGGTGGCTAAGCTATTAATGGATATTAAACAGATATCCTTTGTGATAGAGCCTAGACATTGTCTTCTGCCAGTATGGCCTAAGAATGTAGAGGAGAAATACAAGAAATGGCTGTGAATGTGTTGCTAGTGGCGAGGATGGAAATCACCTCAACATGGAAGTGTTTTGTAATAGCAACCAGAGAAGTGGTGTTGCATAGACTGCATACTGTCTGTCTATTGTATGACTGGACTTGCAGCCGGAGGCTTTGAGGAAATTAAAGAGAGTGAGAACCTTGTGTATGATTGAAGAGAGATTGAGAAAAAGATATTGGGTGAGTGCTCTAGTAGATGTGTGTGTGCAGCTGTATAGATGAGACGACCACTTTCTCGGGGTTTGAGGAGGGGGTTCAATATATCAAGATATGTACTTGAGGATCTTCTTAATAGATTTTGGTTAGGGTCCAGTTGGCTAAACTTATTTGTAAAAGTGTGACCAATCTCTGGCAGGTCATGCTATATTTACGTTTGTGTTTTGCTTCATAAGGTCCAATAAAAATTGAATTACAATAGAGGGAAATTGGGTTTTTCAACCCAATTGAATAGTTTTTGGTTACTTTACATTATAATAAAACAAAAAAAAAGATTTTTGGTCCATTTAGTCAGTATTTGAGTGTGTGTGTGCATGTTCCTCTCCGAAATGAGCTATTATAGGCCTATTTTAGATGTGTGTGTATGTGCTGTCAAGTCAGTGCCGACTCCTGGCAACCCATCCCCTGGGTTTTCTTGGCAAGATGGGACCGGAAGTAGATTACCAGGTCTGTCTTCTGTGCAGTAAGTCTACAGCACCTAGTATGCCAAGGTGATCACCCATCCATGATTGGACTCATTCAGGGCCGCCTATGCAACAGCACTTCTCTGGTTGGCGCTACAAAACACTTCCATGCAAGTTTATGGGTCAATTGTTTTAAATAAATTCTATTTGGAAGAAAAATATTTTCTAAAACTTTTTAGAAATTATTTTATAGGTGGTTTTTTTTTGTTTTATGTCTTTTCTTTGATTTATAAGGAAACAATATATAGGAGGTTATTTTAGAAGCTCTATTCGTGTTTGGATGTCTGAAAACAGGCATGAGGATGTCTCCAGAGCCATTTTAGAAGCCAGGTCTGTGGATGTCCCCAGCATAAGGTTGTCCAAGTCTGAAAGGGGGCAGTTACTAGCAGCAGGTGGGGTCTGAACCCTGGCTTCCCTGGTCATAGTCCACTATACTAGCTATTAGGCTGTTCCTAGATGTCCAGGTTATGAAATACTATTCTGGGAATATCTATATAGACACCTTCAGATGTCCATATCGGGCACGTCCACGTTTGTGAAAATGTGCCTGCTTATTTTTTTTTCCTTCAGACATTCTAGCTTAGACGTCCCAGACTGCACTTGGAAGTCCCTTCTAAAATGCTGCTCATATTGTTCAAACTTTATGAACCCCTGATGTAGGCAAAGTAGCAAAAGCATGGCCATGTGGGGTCTCTGGATATATCCTAACTTATATTTGAAGACTGATTATATATTTATATTCAATTATTTGGAATCGGTGCTTTTTTTTCTGCTCCCTATTGAAATCAACTTTCTAGGCTTACTTGCCCTTTCCTTTCCTTGCATCACTTAAAAGTATATTTTAGAAGAACTATGGAGTTTTTGAGATACAGAAGGTATCTTGTTTTCTCCTCTCTTAAAGATGGTCAGCGAAAGATGGGGGCATTCTGAGAGTGGGCTTATTATGTAATAGTTTGGAGTGTGACTGTTTGTCTGAGGTGATGTGGATTATTCCTGCTTGGTGTGTGGTGTGTTTCTTCTTGGAGTGGCATGGTAGCATGCAGGAATATAGTAACAAACTTCATACAGTGTATGTTTTAGGTGGTTAAATGTGTGTATATTTCAGGTTTACAGTGGATGAATATGGCGCAAGAAGCTAACCATAACCAGGTGCCCATGCAATGTTCCATGGGCTGTGGATTCTATGGGAACCCGCGGACGAATGGCATGTGTTCAGTGTGTTATAAGGAACATCTGCAGAAACAGAATAGTAGTAATGGTAGACTTTGTTCACCTGGTAAGTAAGAATCCTGTTGGGTCTTAATACACAACACTAGTGTGTATATCTGCAAGGAATCTCTGATGAAAATGGCAGATCTATAGATAAAGACGCTGCTTGGGCTGAGGTGTCAAAAGATGTTGGACCTCTCAGTTTCTTCCCATGAATCTGTGAAGACATATAAACCCCACAAATCCCAGTATTTGTTTCTTCCAGAAGCACCTGTCAATATCCCTGAACGCTCTTCAGCTCAGTGCTCAGAAGATAATGTGCAGGAATTACATGCAACAGCAAACTCTGAATGTAGCCCAGCAGTGCAACCCATGTAAGTAACAGCACAGATGGCATTCTGCCCACACTATTGGTGCTGCCCAGTGTACTTACTATCAGACCACATCCTGTCCTTCCCACCATTGCTGGCCATGTGACAGCATAGATAACGTTATTCTCCAGGACCAAGCAGGAAGTCAGTCCTCACATATGGGTGACGTTGGCGCCGATGGACCCCCCGTGCGGAGCATTTCCCCAGCTTTCAAAGAAAGCCTTTGGGAATGCAGCGCGCCTGCGCGGTCCCCTTCCCGCCCAAGGGTGCCATCTTGCTCAGTCTTTTTTTTTCCGCAGAGCCCAACGGACGTAGTTCGTGTCACCCGGGAAAAAGTTGATTTTTTTCTGCAATTTTCGCTTCTCTTTATCCGGTTCGACACCGGTTCCCCTTCCCGCCTGGGCTCGGCACACCAGTATCGAGTCCGGAACTTCTTTTTCGGTTTTTGTCCTTTGTGACTAGCGTTCGCGCTTTTTTCTGTTATTTTCACTGGCAGCCCGGTCTTTTGACCTTGCAGGGGCCCTTTTTCCCCCTGATGGCTACCAGCGGGTTAAAAAAATGTGATCGGTGTAAGAAACTTATGTCTCTCACCGACACGCACGACTGCTGGCTCCGATGCCTTGGGCCTGACCATGGGTCTGTGGCCCATGCAGCAAGATGTTGTCGAAGGCGCTTCGGAGCCGTCAGCATCAGCATGAAAGAATTTTTTCGGAGTCTGTGTTCGGCCAGGCTCGGACTTCGTCAGAGGCCTCGACATCTCGGGAGTCTGACCCACAAGCGGCATCGTGGGTCCTCTGAAAGGGGGTCTCCCACCCGGGAGCACAAAAGAAAGAAGACGCTCGTGAGGGCAGCGTCAGTGGAGGCACCTGGATCCTCGAGGGCCAGGTCGCGCAGCCCTGACCGCCGCCCTGGGCTCTCGGAGTCGGAGCGGCCGACCAAGCAACCTCGCCTAGAGCCGGAGTCCCCGAGTCAGGTAACTTCTGTTGTCCTTGTGGACTCTTCCCCGGGAGAACCGCTGTCGGGACCCGAGTCGGGGGCTGCGGAGTCTCCTGAACTCGGACTCAGGCTGATGGCCCTGGAGAGCAGCCTGGCTGCCTTCATGGAGCTGCAGCGGGTATTGATCGCCGGTCTGACCGGTACATCTGCCCCAACTACCGGGACCTCGACGTCTAAGTCGACCCCGGAGGCCGAGCCGATCCTCGAGTCAATCAAGTCTCGAGTCGATCCTCGGCCACGGTCTCCCTCGACCTCCCTTCGGAGCCGAGGTCGTTGACGCCGGTGCCCTCGGCGTCGGGACGGGTGGCATCGAGGCGCACATGGCCGGAGCCGCTCGACTCCTCCTCAGAGGAGTCGGCATGTGAGATGGAGGATGAGGAGTCTCCTGACATCTTCCGGACCCGGTGCGTCCCGTCGGACTCCCCGGAGTCTGAGTCTCGGAGAAGGTCCTCCCCGGAGGATACCCGGTTCTCAGATTTCATCAGGGACATGGCCAAGGCTTTGGCATTCCCGGCGGATACCGAGGAGGAGCCTCAAGCTGAGGAACTCGATGCCCTCCAGTACGATTTTTCTCCGAAGGAAGCCTTTACTGTTCCAGTTCCTCCGATGCTGGAACGGCTGCTCTTCCGTATGTGGGAAGCACCGGCCTCGGCGCCGGTTATGAGCAAACGGGTCGATTCCATTTATCGAGTCTGTAAGAGCCCTGGCTTCCAGAAGGCGCAGCTACCGCACAACTCCATGGTTGCGGAATCAGCCGTGCACAGACTGAAAAGTCAGAAGATGCACTCCTTGGTGCCTCCTGGCCGGGAGGCCCGGAACCTGGATGCCCTCGGTAGAAAGTGCTTCCAGGGCTCTATGCTCTCTTGCTGTGTCCAGACTTACCAGCAGCTATACATGGGCATGTACTTAAGGGACCTGGCAAAGGAAATTGCCGGGTTCTCGGCTGGCCTCTCCGAGGAACCCTTGCAGAGGTTCAAAGCCTTGTCTCCAGGGATCCGGGAGTGCTCGAAGTTTATATCTCGAGCAGCCTATGACGGCTTCGAGGCTTCGGCCCGGGTAGCCGCAGCTGGCATCAGTGCATGCCGTCATGCCTGGCTACAGTCGTCAGACCTGGAGTCATGGGTACAGGACAAGTTGGTCGATGTCCCCTGCCGAGGTGACAACCAATTCAGCAAACCCATGACTGAGAAGGCTGCAGAAATCGAAACCGAGACTCTCACCAGGACAGGACTGTCCAGAAAGACTTCTGCCCCTTCTCATAAAAAGAAGGGCTTGGGAAAGAAGCCCTTTTTACCGAGGAAGGGTGCTGCCTACAAAACCTACCCTCAGTATCAGGCCTCTCCAGCTCCCCAACAGGGCCAGCAGGCCAAGGGGCAGGGACATGGGCCCCGTAGGCAGAAGACCCCCAAGTCTCCAGCTCCTGCACAACAGGGAGCGGGGTTTTGACTCCCACAACATAGCCTCTCCTCCGCCGGTGGCTCAACTCAGCACTGGGGGTCGGCTGACCCTGTACGCCTACAGTTGGCCAGCCATCACAGGGGATACCTGGGTACTGAGCATAATCCAGAGGGGCTATATGCTCCATTTCCACAAGCTACCCGCATTCTACTATCCAGGGGAGCCTCCAAGACTCCCTCTGCACAGGAACCTCCTCCTTCAGGAGTTGGCAAGTCTTTTAAAGGAACAGGCGGTGGACCCGGTGCCACACCACCTGGAAGGTCAAGGCTCCTACTCCAGGTACTTCCTCGTACCAAAGAGAACAGGAGGCCTCAGACCTATCCTAGACTTGCGAAATCTGAACAAGTTTCTGGAGAGGAAAAAGTTAAAGATGCTTACCCTTGGGATACTGCTGCCCTACGTCCAGCAGGGAGACTGGCTATGCTCCTTAGACCTAAAAGATGCTTATACTCACATCCTCATCCATCCAGGATGGGAGGAAACCATTTTCAGTACAGGGTACTTCCCTTTGGCCTGACCTCTGCCCCCAGGGTTTTCACCAAATGCCTGGCGGTGGTGGCGACTTTTCTCAAAATCAGGGGATTTTTGTCTTCCCATACCTGGACGACTGGCTAATCGGGGGCCAACCATTCCAGGAGGCCCGACAGGCCACTCTTCGCACTGTTTCTCTTCTTCAACATCTGGGCTTTGTCATAAACTACGCAAAGTCCACTTTGCTCCCCTCTCAGAACCTAGAGTTTATAGGGGCGAGTGGACACCCTTCAGGCAAGGCCTTATTGCCCGAGGACAGGGCCCACAGATTGATGGATTTGGCAAACCAGTTCCAAAGCAATTATCAGGTTTCTGCCAGGCACTACCTGTGGCTTCTGGGCCAAATGGCGTCCACTGTACATGTGACCCCGAATGCCTGTCTGCACATGCGAACTGCTCAATGGTGCTTCAGAGACCAGTGGACACAAGCCACGACAACCTTCGAGACAGAGTAAAGGTGTCCAGACGGCTTCTGAACTCCTTGCAGTGGTGGCTACATCTACCAAACCTTCTCAAAGATGTGCCTTTTCAGTCTCCAACACACACCAGGGTGCTGACGACAGATGCATCCTTAAAGGGTTGGGGTGCACATTGCCAGGGCACGTGCCCTCAAGGCCTATGGTCCCCTCGGGAGGCTGATCAACCTTTTAGAGCTGCGAGCAATGCGCTTAGCTCTGCAAACCACCTGCCATGCTCTCTCTCAACAGTCTGCTACCTGATTGTCCGTCTGAACTATGACAATGTTCTACGTGAACAAACAAGGAGGCATAGGGTCCAGGCTCCTATGTCAGGAGGCACTGGACCTTTGCTCCTTTGCGGTCAGACAAGGCATGTTTCTCAAAGCAGTTTATTTACCTGATCAGGAAAACTTCCTAGCAGACAAGCTAAGCAGGATTCTCCAGCCCCACGAATGGCAGTTGAATCCATTGGTGGTCCAGCAGATCTTCCTCCGCTGGGGACTTCCATCCATCGATCTCTTTGCAAGTCCACTAAACCGTCAGCTGCCCAGGTTTTGCTCCAGACAGCCGCATCCCCTGAGGATGGCAGCAGATGCTTTTCTGATCTCTTGGTCTACGGGCGTCCTGTATGCATTTCCTCCCACGCCCCTGGTGGCCCGAACTCTGTTCAAGATCCTCCGGGACAAGGCCTCGGTGATTCTGGTAGCCCCCAGATGGCCGAGGCAGCTGTGGTTTCCACTTCTTCTGCAGTTGGCGGTGGAAGCTCCTTTCCCTCTGGGGCTGAAACACGATCTCCTGTCTCAAGAGCAGGGTTCCCTTCTGCACTCCAGTCTCAGGTCCCTCAATCTGATGGCCTGGCTGCTGAAAGGATAGTGCTAGCTCCCTTACTTCTACCTAAGGAGGTTGAGGAGGTAGGTGGTCTTTGCCTCTAGGAGACAGTCCACCAGAAAGTCCTATGTCCTCAAGTGGCGTAGGTTTACGGTATGGTGTGCTCAGCGCAATGAAGATCCTTTCTCTTGCCTCATGCCAGTAGTGTTGCAGTATCTACTTCACCTTTCAGATCTAGGCCTTAAGTCTAACTCTGTTCAGGTCCACCTCAGTGCTTTGTCAGCGCACCACTCACCGGTGGAGGGACAGTCTCTATTGGTTCACCCCTTGGTGTCCAGATTTCTCAGAGGTCTGCTTATACTCAAGCCTCCGGTTCGTCCACTGGCAACTGAGTGGGATTTGAACGTGGTCTTGCAGCAACTTACTCGCCCACCATTTGAGCCGATGGCTACTTGCCATTTGCACTTCCTCTCTTGGAAGGCGCTCTTCCTGGTGGCTCTTACCTCGGCCAGACGTGAGTGAACTACAAGCTCTGGTTTCTGATAGACCATACATGCGGTTCTATAGGAACAGGGTGGTCCTACGGACCCATCCCAAGTTCCTACCAAAAATGGTCTTCTCTTTCCACCTCAATCAGGAGGTGGCCCTTCCAACCTTTTTTCCCAGGCCGCATGCCAGCCGGGCTGAAACAGTCTTGCATACCCTGGACTGTAAAAGGGCGTTGTCCTTTTACATAGAACGTACGCGGGAGTATCGAAGGGCTGCTCAGCTCTTCGTCTCGTTTGACCCTAACAGGATGGGGTTACCTGTCTCCAAGCGTACGTTGTCCACTTGGGTGGCGGATTGCATCACCTGGGCGTACAGAGCAGCCGACCTCCCCTTGCAGGGTCGGGTCACGGCCCACCGTGTCAGGGCGAAGGCCGCGTCAGTAGCTCATCTCCGTTCTGTTCCATTGGCAGACATCTGCTGGGCCGCAACTTGGTCTTCAAGCCAGACTTTTGCAGCCCATTACTGCCTGGAGAGAGAGTCCTGGCAGGACAGTGTTTTTGGCCAGGCGGTACTCCGTAATCTCTTTGAGGTTTAGGCAACTCCGGCCCTTGTGTTGGGCTACCGTACAGGGTGTGTTCTCAGTTAAAATTTTTATCACGGATGCTGAGGCTTTTGAGAGGGAGCCATTTTTTCAGCTCTGGGTCACAGTAGCCTAGAGCAGGGGAGTCCCATATGTGAGGACTGACTTCCTGCTTGATCCTGGAGAAAGCGTAGTTACCCACCTGTAACAGGTGTTCTCCAGGAGCAGCAGGAATCAGTCCTCATGACTCTCCCTCCTCCCCTGGAGTTGCAGTCATATACTTCATTTTGGGTTTTGCTGTCTTTTAGCTATGTCATCAGACTGAGCAAGATGGCACCCTTGGCCGGGAAGGGGACCGCGCAGGCGTGCTGCATTCCCAAAGGCTTTCTTTGAAAGCTGGGGAAATGCTCCACATGAGGGCTCCATCGGTGCCGACGTCAACCATATGTGAGGACTGATTCCTGCTGCTCCTGGAGAACACCTGTTACAGGTGAGTAACTACGCTTACCCTGCCCATGAGTGTGACATCACAAACAGCATTCTATCGACATTCCTAGTGCCTGCCATGCAAGTGACAGCACAGAGTACACTGTGCCCATCCCATTGGTATGGTGTATATAGGTAACATCAGCTATTTGATCATAAAGAGCATTTTGCTCCTTTCATTATGCTGTGAAAGACTAGGCTGGAAGGATATCTAATTTACTTTAGTCTCTCTCGTCCTGCATCCAGACAGCATCGGTTCCCAGGCACTGCCTAACCTGTCCAAAATCTCCAGTGATGCAGATGGAAACAAAATCTAATGTGTAGTGATACCCACCATCAAACTCTTTCCTGATTCTCCCTTTTGCAGTTTTAGTTCATTTCTGCTTCTCCTGCCATTTTATTTTCTGTATCTCCTTTTCTAGCCCAGCCTCAAGCCATTTGAATTTGTCAGAAGCAGTGCCGTCTTCTCAAATGGAGAGTGCAAGTGAGGGAGAAGCACTGCTGGAAACTGGAGACTCTCAAGGTTAGGATAGATCCTGGGCCTGTCCACAGGTGTCCATGAGATGACTGTAGTGGTGCAAAGCAGTGCATTTTCAAAGGAAGAAGGATTAAATGTATTAATGCAATAGGCAGTGGTATAGTGGCTGTAGTGCCCCAGAATCTCTTAATGTAATGCTGCTGGTGTTGCCAACCTACAGTAAGTCTCTGTCATTCCTATAATTTTAGTTCAGTACTGGTTTGGTAATTTTCTATCCCAGTGCATTCTGAAGGACAACAGGGACCAGACCATATTGCGATGGGAGTCGAAAAAAAAGAGAGAATGGATTAGCATCTCCTAATGACATGGAGTAAGTCTGGCAACACTATTGCACAAGGTGCAAAGAATGCAACTTTAAAGAGGAACTGCTGCACACCAAATCCAACAAGGGAGAGCCATTTCCTGCAGGAGGATGACGACACGGTTTCTCTGTGCTGAACCAATTGTAGCTGCTATAAGCGTAGAGTCTCACAGCATATGCTGATGTCTCTCGCCATTTTGCTGCTACAGTCTTTCATCCTCACACTGCCTTGGCACTGCAGCCGCCCTCGGCCCATGCTCCCTACCTTGCCCCTGCAGCTGCCCTTGGTCCATGCTCCCTGTCCTGCCTCCGCAGCCGCTCTTGGCCCATGCTCCCTACCTTGCCCCCGCAGCCTCCCTTGGCCCATGCTCCCTACCTTGCCCCCGCAGCCGCCCTTGGCCCATGCTCCCTACCTTGCCCCTGCAGCTGCCCTTGGTCCATGCTCCCTGTCCTGCCTCCGCAGCCGCTCTTGGCCCATGCTCCCTACCTTGCCCCCGCAGCCTCCCTTGGCCCATGCTCCCTACCTTGCCCCCACAGCCGCCCTTGGCACATGCTTTCTACCTTGCCCCTGCAGCCGCCCTTGGCCCATGCTCCCTACCTTGCCTCCGCAGCCGCCCTTGGCCCTTGCTCCCTACCTTGCCCCCACAGCCACTCTTGGCCCATGCTCCCTACCTTGCCCCCGCAGCCGCCCTTGGCCCATGCTCCCTACCTTGCCCCCGCAGCCGCCCTTGGCCCATGCTCCCTACCTTGCCTCCGCAGCCGCCCTTGGCCCATGCTCCCTACCTTGCCCCCACAGCCGCCCTTGGCCCATGCTCCCTACCTTGCCCCGCAGCCGCCCTTGGCCCATGCTCCCTACCTTGCCCCCGCTGCCGCCTTTGGCCCATGCTCCCTACCTTGCCTCCGCAGCCGCCCTTGGCCCATGCTCCCTACCTTGCCCCGGCAGCCGCCCTTGGCCCATGCTCCCTACCTTGCCCCTGCAGCCGCCCTTGGCCCATGCTCCCTACCTTGCTCCCGCAGCCGCCCTTGGTCCATGCTTCCTACCTTGCCCCTGCAGCCGGCCTTGACCCATGCTCCCTACCTTGCCCCCACAGCCGCCCTTGGCCCATGCTCCCTACCTTGCCTTCGCAGCCGCCCTTGGCCCATGCTCCCTATCTTGCCACCGCAGCCGCCCTTGGCCCATGCTCCCTACCTTGCTCCCTCAGCTGCCCTTGGTCCTTGGTCCATGCTCCCTACCTTGCCCCCGCAGCCGCCCTTGCCCCATGCTTCCTACCTTGCCCCCGCAGCCGGCCTTGACCCATGCTCCCTACCTTGCCACCACAGCCACCCTTGGCCCATGCTACCTACCTTGCCCCTGCAGCCGCCCTTGGTCCTTGGTCCATGCTCCCTACCTTGCCCCCGCAGCCGCCCTTGATCCATGCTCCCTACCTTGCCCCCGCAGCAGGCCTTGGCCCGTGCTCCCTACCTTGCCCCCGCAGCCGCCTTGGCCCATGCTCCCTACCTTGTCCCCACAGCTGCCCTTGGCCCATGCTCCCTACCTTGCCCCCGCAGCCGGCCTTGGCCCATGCTCCCTACCTTGGCCCCGCAGCTGGCCTTGGCCCATGCTCCCTACCTTGGCCCCGCAACCACCCTTGGCCCATGCTGCCCTGCCTTGCCCCCGCAACCGCCCTTGGCCCATGCTGCCCGGCCTACCCATGCTGCCCCAACCTGCCCTGGCACCACAGCTGCCCTTGGCCCACACTGCACTTTTCCACTAATCTGCTGTCTCCTGCTTCAGAAGCAAAATCTCTCTAGTTATAAATGAGAAATAGCTTAGAAAATTGAGTTTACACAAAAGGGAATGCTACAGGCATCGAGACAAGAAGAACCTAAAAACAACAAATGCAGGCATTAGGTGTTATAGGACAAAAGACATGAAAATCCAAAATATTTGTATATACAGCTCTGTAGCGGGGATAAGGGGAGAAGCTGTAGGTGATGCTTTACTGCAGCATGCTGGGGGGAGGGAGGTTTGGTTTAGGAGCTGTAGATGGTTTTGTTGTGGAGCATGCTGGGGACTGTAGATGGTGCTGCAGTGGAGCATGCTGGGAGAAAGTGGGGGGCGTAAAGGCTGTAGATGGTACTGTAGTGGGACATGCTGGGGGGAGAGAGTGGGGGGCATAAGGGCTGTTGATGGTACTGTAGTGGAGAATGCTTGGAAAGATAGAGGGGCATAGGGGCTATAGATGGTGCTGTAGTGGAACATGCTGGGGGATAGAGAGGGAGGTGTGGGGGACTGTATATAGTGCTGTAGTGGAGCCATCTCCAGGAACAAGCAGGAATGTAATCTTCACATATGGGTATCGTCGGTACTGACGGAGCCTGCGCGGGAACACTCCCCAGCATCCAATAGGAAAGCTTTTGGGAGCATCCCACAGCGCCTGCATGCTGCCTTCCCGCCTTTCCAACTGTCCCTCTCCAGTTCTTCATTTTCCGCAGAGCCGACAGGTCACATACCCTGTCACCGCAGAAAAAGTTTGTCTTTATTTTTGTGGTCACGTCTGCCTTCCTTCGACGCCATACCGGTACCGCCGGTTCTTTCTTCTTTCTTTTAAAAAAACAAAAGAAATTATAGTTTCTGAGGTGTTTTACTTTAGAAACTTTTTTTCCTTGGTGCTAGGTGCCATTTTGGACACTAGGCCCAATATTTTCCTTAAAAATGGAAAAACCTACTTCAGGTTTTAAGAAATGTTCTAAATGTGGCGGTACTATTTCCGTCACCAACACCCATGATTGGTGTCTCAAATGTTTAGGTCCTGACCACTCTATTTCAGAGTGCCACTCCTGTGAAATGATGTCAAAAAGGGCCTGGCAGAACCGAGCTGCTAAACTTAGCACCCTCTTTCCCTCAGACGTGGCATCTGTTGCATCGACGTCCTCCAGGGCCTCATCTTCCTCCCATGGATCTCAGGTAACTAAACATAAATCTAGCCGATCCTCAAAGAGTAGATCTCCTAAGTATCGAGATGCCCCTGGCATTGCCCTTGAGGAATTTTCACTGGCAAAACTGCCCCGGCGGGAGGCTTCGGCTTCCAAAGCACTAACAGGGCTTCAGGATGTTCTCGAGGCCTCAACCTCGGCAGAACTACTGGCGCCATGCTGTGGGGTTCCTGCCGCTTCTACCGGTACCGACACCCAAGCATCGGCAGCGTCGATAGACCAGAGATTCCTTGCTATCGAACGCAGTCTAGCGGCTCTTCTCACGGCAGACACCTCAACCGGTACCGGTACTGGAACTGGTACCGACTGCATTAGAATCGGCGGGTATGCCACCCATACCGAGTCATGCGTATGTCTTCGGCATCGACAGATTGGTACCGGAACATCCCGATATCCACTTCGATTGATACCATTATCGTGCTTTGCACAATCACCAGGATCGTAGGTATTTTGAATCCTCTGAGTCTGAAGACTCCAAAGACTCTGCCAATACAAGAGTACTTCTCCCCGAGGATTCCTCTTCTCCTCAGCGCAGAATGTCTCCGCCAGAGGATATGTTCTTTCAGGACTTTATCTGTGATGTGGCCCGAGGCCTTTCCATCACAGTAGCTCCTGAAAAAGAGCCTAGGGCAAAGGAATTGGAAATTCTCCAATACCCTAAGGCTCCCAAAGAGGCAGCTACTCTGCCTATTCATGAGATTTTACATGATCTTATGCTAAGACTGTGGGAAACACCTTTAGCCACATCTCCTCATTCTCGAAGACTCGATACCATGTATGGAGTTCCACCTTGTCCGGGCTTTCAAAAAACTCAATTACCACACCATTCAATGGTGGTGGAATCAGCCATGAGAAGGATGAAAAGTGCAGAGAGACATGCATCCAATCCTTCAGGTCATGAATGTAGGACTCTCGATACCTTTGGGCGTCGATGCTTCCATGTTCTCAGCTAGGATCAGTTCCTATATCTTGTATATGGGAATGTTCCTTAAAGAGGTCACAGGAGACTTGGAGCTTATGAGCCCCTTCTTCCTGATGACAAAAAGCAAGACTATCTTACTCTAGTCAGGATGTTTCCAAGTTTGTAAATCGTGCTCAGGATGTTTCCAAGTTTGTAAATCGTGCAGCCTTTGACTGTTTTCAGTGCATAAGCAGAACCTCGGCTATTGCCATTGGTGCACGTCGGATAGCCTGGCTTTCAGGCATCTGACTTGGAAATTTGGGTACAGGATAAATTAGGAAACATTCCTTGCACAGGAGAAAATCTCTTTGGCAAGAATTGGCAGGAGAAGGCTAATGAGATAGATGCTGACAATATCACCTTGGATAGATCCTGCAAGGAAAAAATCCTCTAAGAAACCATTTTTCAATAAGAAAAAGAAGTTTTATCCTTCCTATACCCAGCAGGGACACCGTCCAGGTCAGACTGCCCAAAAGGGACAACAGCAATAACCTAGACAACAAAAGAAGCCAAAAGCTGCAAAACCTCAGCCACCTCAGCAGGCTCAGCCTCCTCAGGGGCTTTGACTCCTCCCTAGAGAACTTTGCCTTCCTGCCTCTGAACGGTCCAGAACCCTCTACCATCCCAGGCAGGTTATGTCATTTTGCCCACAGATGGTACCAAATAACAGCAGAAAATTGGACTCTGTCCATTGTACGAGAGGGGTACAAGCTTCATTTTCACAGCATGCCCCCTCCTACAATTGTAAGACAGTTCAATTCTCAGACCTCTCTCGACAGTCTCTTAGGTCAAGAAGTCACAATGCTCCTTTCTCAAGGAGCAATAGAGGAAGTACCCATTCCCCATCAGGGTACAGGGTTCTACTTCCCCTATTTCCTTATTCCAATGAAAACAGGGGGACACAGACTCATTTTAGACCTCGGAGAATTAAACAAATATTTGTTCCGAGAGAAGTTCAAAATGTTCTCTCAAGAACTCTGCTGCCATACCTTCAAAGTCAGGATTGGCTTTCTTCTCTGGATCTCAGGGATCTGTGTACTCATATTCTCATCTATCCAAATCATAGGAGATTCCTCCGATTCGTGTTTCAAGGAAAGCACTACCAATACAAGGTTCTTCCCTTTGGCCTGGCTTCTGCGCCAAGAGTGTTCACAAAATGCATGGCTGTGGTAGCAGCATTTCTCCGCACTCTGGGAATATTCTTCTTCCCTTACTTAGATAACTGGCTCATTCGAGCCCCTACAATGCCAGAAGCCAACTCTGCTCTGTTTCGCACAATATGAATCCTTCAGTATTTGGGACTGGTCATAAACCTACCAAAATCCAGTCTTGCTCTCACTCGGTCCCTAGAGTTCATAGGAGCTCATCTGGATACAAGACAGACAAGGGCTTTCTCCAGGACCAAGCAGGAAGTCAGTCCTCACATATGGGTGACGTTGGCGCCGACTGAGCCCGCGCGGAGCAATTTTCCCCAGCTTTCAAAGAAAGCCTTTGGGAATTGCAGCGCACATGCGCGGTCCTCTTCCCGCCCAAGGGTGCCATCTTGCTCAGTCTTCTTTTTTCCGCGGAGCCCTACAGACGTTGTTTGTGAATCCCCGCCGAAAAGTTGATTATTTCTCTTTATTTCTCTTTTTTCTTCGGTTCGACGCCGGTTCTTTTCCCCGCCCGGACTCGCGACGCCGGTTGCGAGTCCGTTCTTTATTTTTCGGTTTTTTGTCCTTCGTGACAGATTTCGCGCCTTTTTACTTTTTCACTGGCAGCCCGGTGTTTCGACCTCGCAGGGGCCCTTTTTCCCCCCGATGGCTGCCTGCGGCTTTAAAAAGTGTGACCTCTGTAAGAAACTCATGTCTCTTACAGACACGCACGACTTCTGCCTCCGCTGCCTCGGACCCGATCATGACCAGATGATCTGTGGTCCGTGTGGCAAAATGTCCTCTAAAGCGTTGAGTCGGCAGCATCAGCGGGAACGTATCTTCTCTGACTCCGGCCGGGCTCGGACCTCGTCAGAGGCTTCGACGTCTCGGGACTCTGGTCCTGAGCATCGTCGGAGTTCCTCTGAAAGGGGGTCTCCTACCCGGGAACATCATCGGAAGAAGAAACCCGCGAGGGCGGGATCGGTGGACGCTCCTGGTTCCTCGAGGGCCAGGTCGCATAGCCCCGATTCCCGTCCCGGGTCCTCGGAGGTGGAGAGACCTTCAAAACATCCTCGACTCGAGATGGACTTGCCCGCTCACGTGAGTACTGTTGTCCTCGTAGACTCGCCTCCGAAGGAGCCGACGTCGGGCCCGACGCCGTCGGGGCCCGAGTCGGGGGCTACTGGGTCTCCTGAGCTCGGACTCAGGTTGACGGCCTTGGAGAGCAGTCTGACTGCCTTCATGGACCAGCAGCGGGTATTGATCGCTGGCCTCGCCGGTGCTTCTGCCCTGACCGCCGGGACGTCGACCAAGTCGACCCCGGAGACCGAGCCGATCCTCGAGTCCATGAGGGATCGAGTCGATCCTCGGTCGCGGTCTCCTTCGGTCTCCCATTCGGGACCGAGGTCGTCGACGCCGACTCCCTCGGCGTCGGGGCGGATGGCATCGATGCCCGCCCGACCGGAGCCGCTCGACTCCTCCGAGGAGTCGGCCTGCGAATCCGAGGACGAAGAGTCACCTGGTTCCTTTCGGACTCGGTGTGTCCCATCGGACTCCCCCGAGTCCGAACCTCGGAGACGGTCCCCCCCCGGAGGATACCCGGTTCTCGGACTTCGTGCGGGATATGGCCAAGGCCTTGGCCTTCCCCGCGGATCCCGAGGAGGAGCCTCGAGTCGAAGAACTCGATGCCCTCCAATATGACTCTCCCCCGAAGGAGGCCTTTATTGTACCGGTTCCTCCGATGCTGGAACGACTTCTCTTCCGCATGTGGGAGAGCCCGGCGGCGTCGCCGGTGTTAAGCAAGCGGGTCGATTCCATTTATCGAGTCCGCAAGAGCCCCGGCTTCCAAAAGGCACAACTACCGCACCATTCCATGGTGGTGGAATCGGCCATGCATAGACTTAAGAGTCAAAAAATGCACTCCTCGGTGCCCCCCGGTAGGGAGGCCCGAAGCCTGGATGCCCTCGGTAGGAAGTGTTTCCAGGGCTCTATGCTTGCTTGTCGAGTCCAGACCTACCAGCTCTACATGGGCATGTATCTCCGGGACCTGGCTAAAGAAATTGCCGGGTTCTCTGCTGGTCTCTCTGACGAACTTTTGCAGAGGTTCCAAACCTTGTCAACTGGTATTCGAGAGTGCTCAAAGTTTATCTCTCGAGCAGCCTACGATGGTTTTGAGGCATCGGCTCGAGTAGCCGCAGCCGGCATCGGTGGATGCCGCCAGGCTTGGCTTCAGACGTCCGACCTCGAGCCATGGGTGCAGGACAAGTTGGTCGATGTCCCCTGCAGAGGTGATAACCTCTTTGGCAAGCCCATGGATGAGAAGGCTGCACAGATCGAGACCGAGACTCTCACCAGGACTCGTCTCTCCAGGAAGACCTCTGCCCCTTCTCAAAAGAAGGGCTCGGGGAAAAAGCCCTTTTACCCGAGGAAGGCGGCTGCCTATAAATACTACCCTCAGTATCAGGCCTCACCAGCTCCCCCACAGGGTAAGCAGGCCAAGGGACGGGGTAATGGGTCCCATAGGCAGCAAGCCCCCAAGCCTGCACCACCGGCCCCTGCTCAGCAGGGTGGGGGTTTTTGACTTCATCAGCATAGCCTCTCCCCCTCAGCTGGTTTCTCTCAGCACAGGAGGCCGGCTGGTCCACTTTGCCCAAAGGTGGTCCAACATCACCACAGATACCTGGGTACTTCACATAGTTCGGAAGGGCTATCTTCTTCACTTTCACCAGGTACCTCCCTCCTATTTCCCAGGGGAGCCTCCGAGACTCCCTCTGCACAGGGACTTACTCCTTCAGGAGTTAGCGAGTCTCCTTCAGGAACAGGCTGTGGAACCGGTGCCCCACCACCTGAAAGGTCAAGGGTTTTACTCCAGGTACTTTCTGATACCAAAAAGAACAGGAGGCCTCAGACCTATCCTGGACTTGTGAAACCTCAACAAGTTCCTTGCAAAGGAAAAGTTCAAGATGCTTACCCTTGGAATCCTGCTGCCCTACCTCCAGCAGGGAGACTGGCTATGCTCCTTGGATCTAAAGGATGCATATACTCATATCCTTATTCATCCAGACCACAGACAATATCTCAGGTTTGTGGTGGGAGGAAATCATTACCAGTACAGAGTACTGCCCTTTGGCCTGTCCTCCGCCCCCAGGGTGTTTACCAAATGCCTGGCAGTGGTGGCGGCCTATCTAAGACTTCAAGGCCTTTTTGTGTTTCCCTACCTGGACGACTGGCTCATCAGAGCCCAGTCATCCCAAGAAGCCATTCAAGCCACTCATCGCACTGTGACTCTACTCCAGCACCTGGGATTTGTCATAAACTTCGCAAAGTCCACTTTGCTCCCCTCTCAAAATCTCGAATTCATCAGTGCCAGGTTGGACACTCTTCAGGCGCGGGCCTTCCTGCCTCTGGACAGGGCCCAAAGGCTCATGGATCTCGCCAGCCACTTTCACAGCAATTCCCTGGTCTCCGCCAGGCAATTTCTGAGACTGCTCGGCCATATGGCTTCCACGGTCCATGTGACCCCCAATGCCCGCCTGAACATGCGACCTGCTCAATGGTGCCTTCGCACACAATGGCATCAGGCCACTGGGAGCCTAGCGGACTCCGTACAGATCTCCGACCGGCTGGTCTCTTCTCTGCAATGGTGGCTTCATCTGCCCAACCTGGTACTAGGAGTGACTTTTCAGCCCCCTCCACATTCTCAGGTCCTGACGACCGATGCTTCTCTCCTGGGTTGGGGAGCACACTGCCAAGGGACATGTACTCAAGGTCTCTGGACTCCTTGGGAGTCTGCTCAACAGATAAACTTCCTGGAGCTCAGAGCCATCCGCCTAGCGCTCAAAGCACTCTCTCACCTGATTTCTCATCAGTCGGTGCTGATACAGACAGACAATCAGGTTGCAATGTTCTATGTGAACAAACAAGGCGGGACAGGCTCCTTCCTTCTCTGTCAGGAGGCACAAAAACTATGCTCTTGGGCTGTCCACCACGGAATTATCCTCAAAGCTGTCTATCTCCCAGGTCAAGAAAATTACCTGGCCGACAAGCTGAGCAGGATCCTCCAGCCGCACGAGTGGAGGCTGGATCCGATGGTGGTTCAGCGGATCTTTCTCAAGTGGGGCCTCCCCACCATGGATCTGTTTGCCAGTCCTCTGAACCGGCAACTTCCCAGATTCTGCTCTCGACAGCCGCATCCTCTCAGAGTAGCGGCGGCTGCTTTTCTGATTCCATGGTCCACAGGCCTCTTATATGCCTTTCCTCCCATGCCGCTGGTGTCTCGGACACTCTTCAAAGTTCTCAGAGACAAAGCATCGATGATCCTAGTGGCTCCCCGGTGGCCGAGACAGCCTTGGTTCCCACTTCTAATGCAGCTGGCGGTAGACACCCCTCTTCCTCTGGGGTGTCAGCCCGACCTCCTGCACCCCAACCTCCGGTCGCTTCATCTGATGGCCTGGCTGCTGAAAGGGTAGTCCTTGCTCCCCTCCGCCTGCCTCCAGATGTGGAGGAGGTCGTTTTGGCCTCCAGGCGGCCCTCCACCCGGAAGTCCTACGCTCTAAAGTGGCGTCGGTTCTCTGTCTGGTGTGCTCAGCAGTCTCAAGATCCCTTCTCCTGTTCAGCGTCAGTGGTCTTGCAGTACTTGCTTTCCCTCTCCAATCTTGGACTTAAGTTTAACTCGGTCAAGGTCCACCTCAGTGCTCTTTCTGCGCACCACATGCCGGTGGAGGGCAGACCTCTTTCTAGCCATCCTCTGGTGGCTCGTTTTCTCAGAGGCCTCCTTCTCCTTAAACCACCTTTGCGCCCACCAGCTCCGGACTGGGATCTCAATGTGGTTTTACAGCGGATTACCTGTCCGCCATTTGAGCCTATAGCTACCTGTCCTCTTTGTTTTCTTTCTTGGAAAACATTGTTCTTGGTGGCCCTCACTTCTGCTAGACGCGTTAGTGAGCTGCAGGCCCTGGTGTCTGATCCTCCTTACACTAGGTTCTACAAGAACCGGGTAGTCCTACGGACTCACCCTAAGTTTCTTCCCAAAGTGGTTTCCCCTTTTCACATCAACCAGGAGGTGGTGCTTCCGACCTACTTTCCCAGGCCACACTCCAGCCGAGCTAAAATGGTCTTGCATACCCTGGACTGTAGAAGGGCGTTGACCTTCTACCTTGACCGTACGAGGGAGCACAGAAGAGCTGTTCAGCTCTTCGTCTCTTATGACCCCAATAAGTTGGGGCTCCCTGTCTCCAAGCGTACTCTGTCCATCTGGATTGCTGACTGTATCGCTTGGGCTTACGAAGCAGCCGGCCTCCCCTTGGAAAGTCGAGTCATGGCCCATCGTGTTCGGGCAAAGGCTACGTCAGTAGCTTACCTCCGCTCTGTTCCATTGGCAGACATCTGCCGGGCCGCTACTTGTTCTTCAAGCCAGACCTTTGCGGCCCAATACTGCCTGGAGAGGGAGTCCCGCAGGGACAGTGCTTTCGGACAGGCAGTCCTCCGTAACCTCTTCGAGGTATAGGCAACTCCTACCCTCCACCCCGGATGTTGGGCTACCGGTTGGAGACGTATTCAGAGAAGATTCCTTCCTTCTGGCTACTGAGCTTGAGGGAGCTCATTTTTGTGCTTAGGGTCTCCGGTAGCCTTAAGCTTGAGAGTCCCATATGTGAGGACTGACTTCCTGCTTGGTCCTGGAGAAAGCGTAGTTACTCACCTGTAACAGGTGTTCTCCAGGAGCAGCAGGAATCAGTCCTCACAATCCTCCCTCCTCCCCTTGGAGTTGCAGTTCTATGCTTTCGTTTTTTTTGCTAATTTTTTTGCTGTCTTTTAGCTATGTCATCTGACTGAGCAAGATGGCACCCTTGGGCGGGAAGAGGACCGCGCATGCGCGCTGCAATTCCCAAAGGCTTTCTTTAAAAGCTGGGGAAAATTGCTCCGCGAGGGCTCCGTCGGCGCCGACATCACCCATATGTGAGGACTGATTCCTGCTGCTCCTGGAGAACACCTGTTACAGGTGAGTAACTACGCTATCTCCAGGAACAAGCAGGAATAAGTCCTCACATATGGGTACGTCGGTACCAACGGAGCCTGCGCGGGAAATCTCCCCAGCTTCCCAGAAGGAAGGAAAGCTTTTGGGGTCTCCCACTGCGCATGCGCGCTGCCTTCCCGCCTTCCTGACCAACTCTCCTCAGTTCTTCTTTTTCCGCAGAGCCAGCAGGTCGTGTTCCTGTCACCGCTGAAGAAGTTGTTATTTTAATTTGTTTCTTTGGCCGCGTGTCTGCCTTCCCCGATTCCGGACCGGTACCGCCGGTCTTTTTTCTTTATTTCTTTAAAAAAATATATATATATCTTATTTTCCCCACTTGGTGTGTTTGTTCTGTGAGGCCCCTAGGCCTTCACAGAATTCTCCCTCATGGAGAAACAAGCCTCTGGTTTTAAAAAATGCACCAAGTGTAGCGGTACTATATCAGTCACAGACACCCATGAATGGTGTCTTAAATGTTTGGGGCCTGACCACTCCATTCCGGATTGCCCATCCTGTTCTTTGATGTCTAAACGTGGCTTACAAAACCGGGCAGCCAAGTTTCACATGCTCTTTTCTACAGATACTCCAGCATCGACATCTTCCAGGTCTTCCTCTCCTGATGGATCTCAGGTAACCAAACATTCCTCTGGCAGGTCCTCAAAGGGCAAATCTCCCTCCAATTATCGAGATGCCCCTGGGCTTGACCCTGAGGACCCTGCCCCAGCCAAACAACCCAGGCGGGAAGCTCCGGCTTCCAAAGCTCCTCCTATGGGGTTACAGGTAGACATCGATGGCACGGCCTCGACCGATCACCTGTTAGACTGCTCTGGGGTACCGGCTCAATCTTCCGGTACCGACATCCAGACAGTCTTGGTGTCTATGGATCATACAGTTCAATCCATGCAGCAGGCTATTATGGCTTTTATTAGAGCTGCGACGCCATCGGTACCGCAGCCAGCGGTACCGACTCCGCTTCCGGTACCACAACCGATACCGGTACCCAGGGCATCCACATCGACCAGGATACCGATTCCGGTTCCCGGTTCCGGAGTTTTCCCCGATACCGATCCGGTTCCGGGTACCCCCGATGTCGATACCGGTCGATACGCTTATCGATCCCTGGAAGCAAACAGACGATACTTTGAGTCTTCTGATGATTCTGAATCATCAGATGACTCTGCTGAAGTATCCCTAACTCTACCTGAAGAGCCCTCTTCTCCAAAGAGTAGAATGTCTCCTCCAGAGGATTTGTCCTTTCAGGACTTCATCCTTGAAGTGGCTAAAGGTCTCTCTATTTCAGTAACCTCTGAAAAAGAACCTAGAGCAAAAAAATTAGATATTTTAGGATACTCTAAGGTTCCCAAAGAGGCAGTCACCTTGCCCATTCATGAAATTCTTCAAGAACACATGATGGACTTATGGGAGACTCCTCTCACCCTATCTCCACATTCTCGTCGGTTGGACACCATGTATCGTGTCCCTCCTTCTCCTGGTTTTCAAAAAAACTCAGCTCCCTCACCACTCTATTGTGGTGCAGTCAGCTATGAAAAGGATAAAGAGTACCAAAAGACACTCTTCTACTCCTCCAGGGAGAGAATGTAGGACTTTGGATGCTTTTGGTAGAAAAATCTTCCAAGCAAGTATGCTTATTGCTAGAATCAATTCATACAGCCTCTATATGGGCATGTTTCTGAAGGAGATTGCATTGAAAATACGCCATTTTCTCCCCTTTATCCCAGAGGATAGAAAGGAGGAGTTCCTTCTTTTGCTAAAGCATACCCAAGATATATCAGAGTTCTCCAACAGAGCAGCCTTTGACTCCTTTGAGGGTGCTAGCAGAGCCTCAGGTATTGCCATAGCGGCTCGCAGAATTGCTTGGCTCCAGGCCTCTGACCTAGAACCCTGGGTCCAGGAGGGGTTGGGAAATCTGCCCTGTACAGGTGAGAATCTGTTTGGTAAGGAGTGGCAAATCAAAGCCACCCAAATGGATGCAGAAAATGCTGCTTTAGATAGACTTCTAAGTCTACCTCTGCCCCTGTCAAGAAAAAATCTTTCAAGAAGCCTTTCTATAAGAAGGCCAGATTTGCTACAAATACTGGCCAACAATCTTCTGCAGCTCACTTTGCTCCTAAGCGTCAGCAGCCTAAACAGGCCAGGGCAAAACCTGCAGGGGCTGCTACAGCCCAGCAGTCCCAACCCCCTCAGGGTTTTTGACTCAACTCTAGAGAACTTAACCTTTCTGGCTCTAAAACATCCAGAGCCTCTCACCATTCCAGGAAGGTTAACTCATTTTGCTCCCAGATGGGAGCAAATCACATCAGAACAATGGACCCTCTCTATCATCAGAGAGGGCTACAAACTACATTTCTCCAGCCTTCCTCCCCATACCATGGTGAGATGTTTCAATTCTCCCCCTTCTCTTCTGAACCTGTTAGGTCAGGAGGTGACCACCCTTCTCGCCCAAAGGGCAATAGAAGAGGTTCCTCTTCTTCAACAGGGGTCAGGGTTTTACTCCCCTTATTCTCTTATTCCCAAGAAAACAGGGGGGTACACACCTATTCTAGATCTCAGAGAATTGAACAAATTCCTATGCAAGGAGAAATTCAAGATGCTTTCTCTAGGTACTCTCCTTCCATACCTACAGAGTCAGGATTGGCTTTGTTCTCTAGATCTCAAGGATGCGTACACACATATACTCATCCATCCATCCCACAGAAAATTCCTACGGTTTCTGTTCCAGGGAAAACATTTCCAATACAGAGTACTTCCCTTTGGTCTAGCCTCTGCTCCAAGGGTATTTACCAAATGCATGGCAATAGTAGCTGCATTTCTACGAGCCCTGGGAATTTTTGTTTTCCCATACCTGGACGACTGTCTCATCCGAGCTCCATCTCAGTCCGAGGCTCAGACTTCCCTGGATCGCACCAGACGCATTCTGCAGTATCTGGGACTTGTGATCAATCTGCCAAAGTCTCAACTCGCCCCTACTCAGTCCCTGGAATTCATAGGGGCCTGGTTGGATACCACCACTGCAAGGGCCTATCTTCCTCAGGCCCGTTGCCAACGTCTAGTGCACTTAGTCTCCCAGACTCAGTCCAGAAGCCACTTGACTGCCAGGGAGATGCTACAACTATTAGGCCACATGGCCTCCACAGTACATGTGGTGCCCTATGCTCGCCTACATATGAGAGCAGCTCAATGGACTTTGTCCACCCAGTGGAGTCAAGCATCCGGAGCTCTCTCAGACCAAATAGCAAACTCCAAACGTCTCTTTTGGTCTCTCCAATGGTGGATGTCCACTCAAAATCTGTTGTTGGGGGCCCCCTTTCAACCATTGTTGCCCCAAGCAACCCTCACAACAGATGCCTCCCAAACAGGTTGGGGAGCTCATCTTCAAGATCTCTCCACTCAGGGCACTTGGTCTCCACAGGAGACCACCCTTCATATCAACCACTTGGAACTTCGAGCAATCTTTCTAGCTCTCAGAGTTTTTCATACCCTCCTCAGCAACATGACGGTCCTTATTCATACGGACAATCAAGTAGCCATGTTTTACATAAACAAACAAGGAGGGACTGGCTCTCTGTCGCTTTGCAACGAAGCTCTAAGATTATGGGCCTTCGCCAGAGAGCATCAAATCCATCTCCTGGCAGTATATCTTCCAGGAATCCAAAACTCTTGGGCAGACAGACTCAGTCGAGTTCTGCTTCCACACGAATGGTCCCTACACATGGATCAGGTACTCAGAATCTTCCAGAAATGGGGGACGCCGGACATAGACCTCTTTGCAAGTCCGTGGAATGCCAAACTTCCCCGGTTCTGTTCCAGGATTCCGTGTCAGGGAGTTCAGGCCAAGGATGCCTTCCTCTTTCATTGGGGTCAGGGCTTCCTATATGCCTTTCCACCCATTCATTTGATTCCCAAGACTCTGTTCAAACTTCAAAGGGATCAAGGGTCCATGATCCTCATAGCTCCACGCTGGCCACGCCAAGTGTGGTACCCTCTACTTCTGCATCTCTCCCAAGCCCCCTCCCTGGACTTGGGAACGGCTCCAGACCTTCTGTCTCAGGAGGAGTGGACTTTGTGGCACCCAAACCCCAAGTCCCTTCACCTCAGAGCTTGGTTACTGAAGGCCTAGACCTTCAACACTTCAATCTTTCGCAGCAAGTGAAGGATATCCTCCATGCCTCTAGGAAACCTTCCACTAGGCGTTCTTACGCTTTTAAATGGAAAAGATTTTCCATTTGGTGTGCTCAACAGGGTCTTAACCCTCTAGTACTTCCTTTGAATTCTCTTTTGGAATATCTCCTGCATCTCTCCAATGCAGGACTCAAAACAAATTCAGTAAGAGTCCATTTGAGTGCTATTGCAGCATCCCTTAAGCCCATCAATGGACAACCTGTTTCCTCTCATCCTCTTATTGCAAGATTCATGAGAGGCCTAACCTTAACTAAACCTCCCATTCGACCTCCTCCGGTGGCATGGGACTTAAACTTGGTTCTTGGTCAGCTTATGAAGCCACCCTTTGAACCCTTAGCCACTACCTCCTTGAAATTTCTTTCCTGGAAGGTTATTTTCCTTATTGCAGTCACCTCAGCTCGCCGTATCAGTGAACTGCAAGCTCTAGTGGCTAATCCACCTTATACAAGGTTCCATCATGATAAGGTGGTCCTTAGGACCAATCCCCACTTTATGCCTAAAGTGGTCTCCCCTTTTCATCTTAATCAAGAGGTATATTTACCTGTCTTTTTTCCAGCTCCTCATGCATCCAGTGCAGAGAGGAACCTTCATACTCTAGATCAGTGATGGCTAACCTTTTTGAGCCCGAGTGCCCAAACTGCCGCACAAAACCAAAGAATTTCCTCAAAGTGCCAGCACGTCAATTAAAGCCCCATTTGCATAAGGTGCTTCATTTGCATAAATATTTGCATAATGTTACCATACACTAACTTTTAGTAAACATGCCTCTTAATGAGTATATGGATAAAGAAAGACTAAAAGGTTTCTACATTACTATAATCCAGTACCAACCGCCAGGCACATTAGGAACTACTACAAACGCTGCCCATTTAGAACCCATAGCAAACCCGCCGTATCCTAACAGCACTACCAGGACTCACAAAGCACCATACTCTACCTATCAAAAGGCAACACTGCAAATATTAAACCAATACATCTCAGAGAACAACAATACATGACCTACTGGGGAAAGAACAAGTGGCAATGTCAAATAGGAATTATATAAACAGAATACCTCAGCTCAGTTACACATGCAGAACAGACCATCACCAAACAAGGAATCACAATTTAGAAACAGGAAGACAATAATTAAACTGGGAACCCCAAAAGCCAAACTTGGAATATACAACAACACTGTAGAAATAAAACTATATATTAATTTCCTCTTGTACTAAACAAAGCGCAAAAATTAATGATGCACATTTCCCAGAGCTGACATATTCCAGTTAATAAATTCAAAATAAAGAGATATTTTTCTACCTTTTGTGCATTTTTTTTCAGTTGCAATTGTTCCAGCCACTTTCTTCTGGTTTCTTCGTGTCTTCTGCTAACTCTCCATCTGCTGTCCATTTGTCCTTTCTTCTGTCTTCTTGTTTTTTTTTTTCCATTCTCTCTCTACATCTGCTTTAACATACTAATCTTTCTCCTTTGGCTCTTTCCTCATTCCTATTTCATCTACTCAAAATTTACCCCTCCATCCTCAATCCCCACTTACTCTCCCAATACCCGGCCAATTGTAGATTTTTTATCCCTCCCACACAAATATTTTTCCCCTCTCCATTTTACTCTCCCAGCCCCATCCCATTCTAATCCTCCCCCAACACCAGCTCCCTTCTAGTTCCAGCCTCACCCAGCATCCATTCCCTTCTAGTCCCTGCATCAGCCCATTTCCAGTCCTAGCAGCCCCCCAACCCAATACCAGTCCTATCCCCCCCTCATCAACCCACTTCCAGTCCTAACCCCCCATCACCCCATTTTCAGTTTAAGCCCCCCCCTATAACCCATTACCAGTCCTAACCCCCCACTTCCAGTCAGCCCCCCATAGCCCATTGCCAGTCCTAACCCCCCCATCAGCCCACAGTCCATTACCAGTCCTAACCCCATCAGCCCACCTCAAGTCCTAACCCCTCCCCATCAGCCCATTTCTTGTCCCAGCCCCCCCATAGCCCATTATCAGTCCTAAACCCCCCCATAGCCCATTACCAGTCCTAACCCCATCAGACCACCTCCAGTGTTAACCCCCCATCAGCCCATTTCCAGTCCTAACCCCACCCAACAGCCCACCTCAAGTCCTAACCCCTCCCCATCAGCCCATTAGCAGTCCTAACCCCCCCCTAGCCCATTAGCAGTCCTAACCCCCCCTCTCTAGCCCATTAGCAGTCCTAACCCCCCCCCCCATAGCCCATTACCAGTCCTAACCCCCATCACCCCATTTCCAGACAGCCCCCATCAGCCCACAGCCCATTAGCAGTCCTAACCCCCCCTAGCCCATTAGAAGTCCTAACCCCCCCCTCCTAGCCCATTAGCAGTCCTAACCCCCCCAGCCCATTAGCAGTCCTAACCCCCCCTCCTAGCCCATTAGCAGTCCTAACCCCCCCCCCAGCCCATTTGCAGTCCTAACCCCCCCTCCTAGCCCATTTGCATTCATAACCCCCCCCCCAGCCCATTAGCAGTCCTAACCCCCCCTAGCCCATTAGCAGTCCTAACCCCCCCAGCCCATTAGCAGTCCTACCCCCCCCCTAGCCCATTAGCAGTCCTAACCCCCCCCGCCTAGCCCATTAGCAGTCCTAACCCCCCATCACCCCATTTCCAGACAGCCCCCATCAGCCCATTAGCAGTCCTAACCCCCCCTAGCCCATTAGCAGTCCTAACCCCCCTCCTAGCCCATTAGCAGTCCTAACCCCCCCAGCCCATTAGCAGTCCAAACCCCCCCAGCCCATTAGCAGTCCTAACCCCCCCCTGCCCATTAGCAGTCCTAACCCCCCATCACCCCATTTCCAGACAGCCCCCATCAGCCCACAGCCCATTAGCAGTCCTAACCCCCCCCCCCTCCTCGCCCATTAGCAGTCCTAACCCCCCCCCCTCCTCGCCCATTCGCAGTCCAAACCCCCCCCAGCCCATTAGCAGTCCTAACCCCCCCCCTCCTAGCCCATTAGCAGTCCTAACCCCCCCCTCCTAGCCCATTAGCAGTCCAAACCCCCCCCCAGCCCATTAGCAGTCCTAACCCCCCTAGCCCATTAGCAGTCCTAACCCCCCCCTCCTAGCCCATTAGCAGTCCTAACCCCCCCCCCTCCTAGCCCATTAGCAGTCCTAACCCCCCAGCCCATTAGCAGTCCTAACACCCACCCCCCCCCCCGGCAAATTTAAAAAAAGAAAAAGAGGGCTCTGGCTGCTGCCGCGGACGCGGCAGCATGCAGTGTCCCGCGGGGCCCCCTCCGCCCGCTAAGCCCCTCTGCAAGGGCTTTCAGAGTCGCGAGGGAGACAGCGTCTCCCTCGCGTCTCTTGTTAAGCCCGCAGGGGCTAATGGGAAATTTCCCATCAGTCCCTCGCGTCTAAAGGGGCTGATGGGAAATTTCCCATTAACCCCTACGGGCTTAACAGAGACGCGAGGGAGACGCTGTCTCCCTCGCGAATCTGAAAGCCCTTGCAGAGGGGCTTAGCGGGCGGAGGGGGCCCCGCGGGACACTGCATGCTGCCGCGTCCGCGGCAGCAGCAAGAGCCCGCTTTTTCTTTTTTTGCGGACCTTCACGCGTGCCAGCTGCAAGGCCTTCGCGTGCCACAGCTGGCACGCGTGCCATAGGTTCGCCATCGCTGCTCTAGATTGTAAAAGAGCTCTTGCCTTTTACCTCCACAGGACACAGCAACATCGAAAGTATTCTCAGCTTTTTGTTGCTTTTGATCCTTCTCATTTAGGACTTCCAGTCTCTAAAAGAACACTGTCCAATTGGATTGCTGAGTGTATCTCTTTTGCTTACCAGAGTAAGAACCTTTCTCTGGAGGGCCATGTCTCCGCTCACAATGTGAGGGCCATGGCGACCTCTATGGCTCATCTAAACTCTGTGTCCATTGACCAGATCTGTCGAGCAGCCACCTGGGCCTCGGTTCATACCTTTACAGCCCATTACTGTTTGGACAAGGACTCCCGCCGGGATGCCTTGTTTGGTCAGGCTGTCCTCAGACACCTGTTCCATTCTTGAACAACTCCAGCCCACCTTCCCTGAATGGATAACTGAGATCCATAGGAAGATGAGGAACCTTTCAGGGTCTCATACCCTTCAGGGGATCTCCCGGGCATCTCAGCTAGGGAGTCCCCATATGTGAGGACTTATTCCTGCTTGTTCCTGGAGATAGCACAGTTATTTACCTGTAACAGGTGATCTCTGGGAACAGCAGGAATTAGTCCTCACAACCCACCCACCTCCCCATGGAGTTGTATCTCTCTCTCTCTCTTTCCTTTCCTCTCTCTATTGTCTCAGCTTTAAACTCGAACTGAGGAGAGTTGGTCAGGAAGGCGGGAAGGCAGCGCGCATGCGCAGTGGGAAGCCCCAAAAGCTTTCCTTCTGGGAAGCTGGGGAGCTTTCCCGCGCAGGCTCCGTCGGTACCGACGTACCCATATGTGAGGACTAATTCCTGCTATTCCCAGAGATCACCTGTTACAGGTAAGTAACTGTGCTTTCCTTCCTCAGCCCCGCTGTCTTCGCATAGTAGAACTAGCTTCCCAAGCAGTGCTCAAACCTTGTCGCACTGCTCGGGAAATGCTACAATTGCTAGGCCACATGGTATCCACAGTGCATGTGGTTCCTTATGCTCGCCTCCATATGCGAGCAGCCCAGTGGACTTTATCCACTCAGTGGACACAGGCCTCAGGCTGCCTGTCGAACAAAATAACAAATTCAAATCATCTTATTTCGTCCCTCCAATGGTGGCAATCACCCAGAAACCTTCTGGTGGGGTCTCCTTTCCAGCAACCCCTATCCCAATACACCCTATCAACAGATACGTCCCAGGTGGGATGGGGAACCCACCTGCACAATCTCTCTACCCAGGGTACCTGGACTCCACAGGAGGCCTGTCTTCACATCAACCTCCTGGAGCTCAGAGCAATCTTCTTTGCTCTTCGAGTATTTCACGCCCAGCTCAGCTACAAGACAGTCCTAGTTCAAATGGACAATCAGGTAGCTATGTTCTATGTGAATAGGCAGGGCGGAACAGGCTCTCTGTCGCTGTGCCACAAAGCTTTGCAACTATGGTCCCTCGCCAGAAAGCATCAGATTCATCTCCTTGCGGTGTATCTTCCAGGCATCCAAAACTCTTGGGCAGACAAACTCAGTTGAGTTCGGCTTCCACACGAATGGTCTCTCCACCCAGACCAGGTTGCCCAAATATTTCAGATTTGGGGAACCCCGGACATAGACTTCTTTGCAAGTCCGCTGAATGCCAAACTTCCCCGGTTCTGTTCCAGAATTCCGGCTCCATGTTGTCAGGCAAGGGACGCCTTCCTCCTCCACTGGGGTCAGGACGTCCTATATGCCTTCCCACCCATTCCCCTCATCCCCAAAACCCTATTCAAGCTTCAGAGAGACAGAGGTCATATGATCTTCATAGCTCCATGTTGGCCATGGCAAACGTGGTACACTCTGCTCCTTCATCTCTCTCAAGCTCCGCCTCTGGAGTTGGGATCCGCTCCAGATCTTCTCTCCCAAGAGGACGGGATGCTCTGGCATCCGAATCCCCAGTCTCTGCATCTCAGGGCCTGGTTGCTGAAAGCCTAGAACTTCAGGATCTTAACCTTTCCCAACAGGTAAAGGATATCCTTCATGCTTCTAGGAAACCCTCCACAAGACGCTCGTATGCCTTTAAGTGGAAAAGGTTTACCATATGCTGCTTGCAGAAGGGTCTTAACCCTCTTGCGATACCTCTAGAATCGATACTGGAGTATCTCCTTCGTTTGTCAAATGCGGGTCTCAAGACAAATTCAGTAAGAGTCCATCTTAGTGCTATTGCAGCTTCTTACAAGCCTCTAAGTGGACAACCTAATTCCTCTCATCATCTCATAGCGAGATTTATGAGAGGCCTTCTTTTAACAAAGCCTCCTATTAAGCCACCACCAGTGGCATGGGACTTAAATCTGGTGCTCGGGCAGCTCATGAAACCGCCCTTTGAACCATTAGCCACTGCATCTCTGAAATTCCTTTCTTGGAAAGTCATATTCCTCATTGCAATCACATCAGCACGTCGCATCAGTGAATTGCAAGCGTTAGAGGCTGATCCTCCTTATACAAGGTTCCACCATGATAAGGTAGTTCTTAGGACTCATCCACACTTTATGCCAAAGGTGGTTTCGGCTTTCCATTTAAACCAAGCAGTTTACCTTCCTGTATTCTTTCCGAGGCCTCATGCCTCCAGTGCAGAAAGGAACCTTCATACATTGGACTGTAAAAGAGCTTTGGCCTTTTACTTGCAAAGGACACAGCAACATAGAAAATCTTCTCAACTCTTTGTTGCTTTTGATCCTAGTCATTTGGGACTCCAGTTTCCAAAAGAACTCTGTCTAACTGGATTGCTCATTGCATATTCTTTGCCTATGAGAGTAGGAACCTTCCTCTTGAAGGCCATGTCACAGCTGACAATGTGCCCCCATAGCAGCCTCAGTGGCTCATCTTCACTCTGTGTCTATTGACGACATCTGTCGAGCAGCTACTTGGGCTTCAGTACATACCTTCACAGCCCACTACTGCTTAGACAAGGATTCCCGTCTGGATGCCTTGTTTGGCCAGGCTGTTCTTCAACACCTTTTTCAGACTTAATCAACTCCTACCCACCGTCCCTGGTACGATGCCAGAGATCCATGGGGGGAAGTATGGCCCTTTCACAAGTCCTAACAACTTCCTGGGGCCATCTCCCTGGCATCTGCAGCTAGGGAGTCCCCATATGTGAAGACTACATTCCTGCTTGTTCCTGGAGATAGCGTAGTTACTCACCTGTAACAGGTGATCTCCGGGAACAGCAGGAATTTAGTCTTCACAACCTGCCCACCTCCCCTAGGAGTTGTATCTCTCTCTCTCTTTCTCTCTCCCTCTCTCTTTTGTCTCAGCTATAAACTCAACTGGAGAGGGACAGTTGGGAAGGCAGCACGCAGGCGCTGTGGGATGCTCCCAAAAGCTTTCCTATTCAACGCTGGGGAGCGTTCCCGTGCAGGCTCCGTCGGTACCAACGATACCCATATGTGAAGACTAAATTCCTGCTGTTCCCGGAGATCACCTGTTACAGGTGAGTAACTACGCTATATTGGGTAGGGGAAAGGGAGGTGGAGGGGCTGTAGATGGTATTGTAGTGGAACATGCTTGGGAAGAGAGAGTAGGGGTATAGGGGCTGTAGATGGGGTTGTACTGGATGATGCTGGGGGAAAAAGGGTGGCATAGGGGCTGTAGATGGTGCTGTTTTGGAGCATGCTTGGGAAAAGAGAGTAGGGGGCTGTAGATAGTGTTGTAGTGGAGCATGCTGGGGGGGGGGGAGGGATGGGGCATAGGGATTGTAGATGGTGCAGTAGTGGAGAATTCTGTGGAGAGGGACTGTAGATCACTGTTTCTCAAGCCAGTCCTGGTTTTAGGATGACAACAATGAATATGCATGAAGTAGATTTGTATACACTGCCCCCATTGCATGGAAGTCTTTCATGCATATTCATTGTGAATATCCTAAAAGCCAGACTGGCTGGTGGGTACTCCAGCACTGGCTTGAGAAACTGCTGTGGATGGTGCTATAATGGGGAGGGAGATGGCTGTAGACAGCTAGGGAGGGGAGAGACCATGCAATGCCAATAGACTGTACTGGCGAGGTGTCTGTTGGATATTTCAGGTATATCTGATACTTCTAGAGGCTCAGAAATTGGTTACAATTACGATGCAAGCTTAGAAAGTGAGGTAAATGATGCGATTTTCGTGAATGAAGGCTCAAGACGAGGGAAAAGGAAACTCAATGAGACAGACTTGAAATTAGATAATATTATAGGTAAGTGCAAGATTTTGTTAATCTCCTAAAATTGGAAAATCCATCAATCCGAAACAGATTCTGCATGGCTCTGTGTGTGTGTGGCGGGTGTGGGATGGGAGTAATGGGGTAGTATTGTGGTTGAGTTATGGCAATGAATGCTGTGATGCCAGTGGCTCACATTTTATTCTCCTCTCTGATTGGTCTTGGATATTCTCGGGAGTTATTTAAGCCTCTATGAGGCATAGTGTCGTCGCTACAATACTGCAGTAGTAACTTACTGACAGAAGAGTGGCATTGGGGGGAGGGGGTGGCAGCAGCAGCAGCCTCCAGCCAGGGCAGCAAATGACATCTATGCTGTCAGCTGCCTGCTTGTAAGGGAGAAATTAAAAGACATGCTGAGAATAGAAGGAGAAGGCCTTGTTCTAGAATATGGGGGCTAAGAAAAGAATGTCCAGAACTAAGATAGGACATAAAAGGTGAGAAGCCAAGCAGACTGGAGGGCATGAGATCAGTATATTCCCAGGTCATTTCCTTCAGCCAGCTGGCCCCTTCTCTTTTCTATGTGCCACTGAGGGGAGGAAATGTTCAACCAGTGAGGGGCAGTTTTCAAAGTTCGAATAGTGATGGCTGGCCCAAGACACCCTTGCAGAGGTAGTTGGGGGGGGGGGGGGGAAGAGGGGAACGGAAGGCAGCACTGCTAGGAGAATGGAGAATTAGGTGAAGTGGGCAAGTGTGGGGGTGAGTTAATTGAGTGGGGAGGGAGCACTGGATGTTGGGCGAGTGTTTGAGTGATGAAGAGGAATGAGGAAGAGCAGTGATGTCTGAGCAGGAGGGGAATGGGACTTCAGAGCAGGGAGGATTAAGAAGGAGATAGCATCCTTATGGAAGGGGGTGGGAAAAGGAGCTTTCATTAGGGAGAAGGGAGTATAAGTGAGAGGAAATGGGTGGGACGGGAGTGTATAGACTTATAAAGTTACTCCTGATTTTCATTGCTTGCTTGATCACAGCTTCAGCTTCACAGAGTTTGTGTGAAGATCATGAAAATTCTCCAGAGAAAGGAAAAGTGAAGCGGAAGAATCGGTGTCATATGTGCAGGAAGAGCGTGGGTCTGACTGGTGAGAGAGAGACACTGTCTTTGGACACGTCATTCTTCAGGGTGGGGGGGATAAACACAGGATAATGAGTGCAGGAACCCTTCTGCTTTTTGACATTGTCTACTGGGCTGAATTTCAAGGTTGTTTCTTCTGCTATTCACCATTTCTACAGTTTAGTGCTACTAGATGATCCCAGCACTGTGCAGATATACAGTACATAAGAGACAGTTTCCAATCTGTATAGCCTATAGTCTAGTCAAGACTTATTTGCAGTGTACATTTGGATTGAGCTCATGCCTTTACATTGGTAGCTCAAGTTGAGTGTTATTCAGGTACAGCAGTATTTCCTTTTTGTCCACCATGCATGAGACTATATGTACATAAGAAATACCAAAGGTTCATCAAGCCCAGTATCCTGTTTCCAACAGTGGTCAATCCAGGTCACAAGTACTTGGCAGGTTCCCAAAAGGTTGAAAGATTCCATGTTGCTTATCCCAGGGGTAAGCACTAGATTTCACCAGTCCAATTTTAATAATGGTTTATAGACTTTTCCTCCAGGAATTTGTCCAAACCTTTCTTAACCTAGCAACTTGAAAAGTTTTTACTATATCCTCCGCCAACAAATTCCAGAGCTTGATTGCATATTGAGTGAAAAAATACTTTTCCAATTAGTCTTAAATGTGCTACATTTTAGCTTCATTGCATATCCCTTGTCTTTCTGCTTTTTAAAAGAGTAAACAACTGATCTACGTTTACCCGTTCCATTCCACATTATTTTATAGACCTCTATCATATCTTTCCCTGGCCGTTTTTTCCCCAAGTTGAAGAGCCCTGATCTTTTAAGCCTTTCCTCAAAGAGGTTTTCTTCATCCCCTTAATCATTTTGATCTCTCTTCTCTGTACCTTTTCTAATTCTGCTGTATCTCAGCATGGGCTTCCAGTCTAACAGGAAGCTTACCTAGGAGGGGCAAGGACCTATGATGTTCACTGGGGCACAGGCCACATGCTGACTTGGCATAGGTCACAGTGAAAGTCCAGAGAGATGGGGAAATGGTCATGTTTCTGTGAACCCATCCACTGATGATGTGACCCCATTTAGGGATCTTGACTCCAAGTTTGAGAACCACTGCTTAGGACTGAGCAACATTAAAGGAATTTGAATTGTGTTTCCACCTTTATGGACATTCTTTTTTTATATAAAGGGAGTTTTGAATTGTGACCAAAATGGCATGGATATACATTATAATTTTTCTATATTTTTTTGAGTAGTTTTTGACATGGATATTTAAATAAGACTTTTTCAGGAGCGATGACGAAATAGAGTTATCGAGGTTAGGTTTAGCCATTGTGGCACTTGTACCAGTCTATGAGCCCCTTTCAGGATAAGAAAAAGCTTCGATTAAATGAGCTATGAGGTTTTTTTGTATTTTTCATTACCTTTATAAAATATTGATACCTTGAAAGGTTTGTGGCTACATTATGTTTTTTTGTTGTTAGATTCATTCCTTATCGTTCCTCCAGTTTGGTCCTCCACCTCTGGATTGTGCACCTCCTCCTGCAGCTTGGAGACTGGGCATGTCAAAGTCGTGACATCACTGGATATAGCCTGCTGGTATCTCCCATCAGCCCCCAGTGTGTCCAGTCTCCATGCAGCAGGAGGACGTAGTGAGCCTAGCTTCTGGGCTCACTTGGGGGGAACAGATAAGGAGCATTTAGTGTGACAAATTCTATTCTGATTTTACTTTTGATTTTTACTTTTAATTTTACTTTTAATTCAGTTACCTTTGGTTAATTGGCAATCAGGGATTAGTTCCCTTTAGTTATTAGGAACAAATTTCCTTATATTTACAGTTAAATTTGAGCCTGGCTCTTTAAATTAGTAGCAGCTCTCGCCTTCCCTCCTTGTCAGTTATTTTCACTTGCTGCAGGCATTCGCCGGTGCGGATCTCTCTCCCTGGACGGTACAGGAGAGAGCTCTGGAACCCATACAGCCACACTGAAGCTGTGTGAGACGGAGCCTCTCAGTTGCTGCGGGATTTTAATTTTACTCTGTGGAACCGGCTGAGCGGTCCTCGCCGCAGGCTTGAGGATCGGAGGAATTCAAGGCGGTAGGAACAGGCTGCGTGGCTTTCGGCCCTGCAGGTAAGGCTTTCGGGCTCGGTCGGTCTGCTGAGGCCTCCTTTTTGCAGCGGCTGTTGTTCTTGGCGCCAAAATTCATTGGCGAAGGGGCGGTCATTTTCTCTCTAGGTATTTGGACCGCATGGTGAGAGATGCAGGGAGCTGCCTGTGTGAGGAAGACAACAGGCAGAATAGCTAGATTTTTGGGCCTAGTGTTTCTTACTTTTGTTTGTAGGTTTTTTGAGGCTCGGGGGGTTCCTCAGCCTTAAGGGGGCTGTTGTCAGTCCTCTTTATTTTTAAGTTTATTCTTAGTTTTATAGGACAGCAGTTTTGGCATTGATCTTTGATACCACATGTTCTTTCCCTCCTAATCATGGCTCTGAGGAGCATCTGTTAAGTCCCAGGATATTAGGCAAATTGCCAGCTTTTAGGTTCTTCAAGAGCAGAGCCCTAACTTGTAGTTGGAAGGAGGGACAGGCTGGAAGTGTGCCTTTGTGTATTCTATAGTGAAAGTTGCCCAAATGCCTGTGGTTTCACAGGGACAGGTTTAGGAAACCTTAGGATATAAAAAAGTATATAACAGTTAATTGTCATCAAGAAGTGCCTGTGCTACGGTCTATGGCCACCAGAGGGCCGCTGGTACACTCAATAGTGCCTTTCTGTGACCGTGTGTATGCAGCCATATCAGATTCATCATTCTCTGCAAGCCAGGGAAGAAATAACCACAGGGCCACCTCATGGGCTCTCAGGGGTTAGTGACTAAACAGGCAACTGTAATGTTCTGCAAATCAAGATTATTTGACCAAGATTTAAAGCTCTTAACTTCTGTATCGTTTGTTGGACTCTGGTGCCCTAAAGGCCACCGGATGGCAGCGCTGCTCATGAATCACAGATAGTATTCAGTGCCCCCATCCCTGGGGGGGTGGTAAAATACAAAATCGTATTACTCATCAGGTTCACACAGGCAGCAACCTCTAAGACCTCCATTTGGAAGGTTGTCGGTGTTTCCCACTGCTATTTCTCTGACTGCAGGAAGGCCGGGGGGGGGGGGGGGGTGTGCCTGTGTGTTTCATAGCTCCACTTAGCATGCCCTTCCCAGGAAATTCCCATCTATTTCTAGAGCAGGATTTCATTTCTCTGGTTATGGTTAATGCACAGCGTTAAGGGGCTGTGTTCGAAGGCTTGGGTCCCACGGACTTCGGTGGGATTTCAAAAAGAAAAAGAAACTCTCTTTAGTGAGAGATAGCCTTGTTCATTTCTAGCTAACACTGTTGATTTATTCGGTGGCCTTTTGCGTCCTGAACCCCAAGGTCGGGACACTGTTTGCTTCCAGGGGTTCTACTCTCTATTTCGCTCTTCAGCTCCCTGGCAGATGCAGCAGGCTGGCAGGGGGTGCGCAACGCATCCTGCAATGCTGAATCCCTCAGGATAAGGGGGAAGGAAAGCTGGGTGCAGCGGGGGCTGGTAGCTTCTTGCAAAGCTATAGGAGCAGTTCGGGTAATTTTAGCTGATCTGCTTTGATTTCATTGGAGTTGGCGGAAACTTGGTTTTTGGAGTCCTATACTTTAAACAACAAAAAAAAAGGGCATAGCTATGTTGATTTACAAGAATCTCCTTCCGCTATCCATAGAAGGTCCTATGAAGCGTTAAAGTCGGTTTATATGGCAGGGTAATATTTTGGCTTAGCTGCTGTGATATAGCACTATGATCCGCTGTAAACGTATTCAAGTCAAAAGGAATTATGGTGATAACTCTCTTGGACAGTTGTAACAGGTGCTTGGGTGAGCGCCATGGCCAGTCCACAGATGTGGAATGCTCTGCCATAAGCATTATGTCATGAGAGGGGTTTTATAGTTGTGTGGTTTCTTAATGGAAAATGTTCCCGTTTAGTTTGGCTTTGCCCAAATTATAAGATTTTACGGTACATTTGTAATGTCTTAATTTTGGCTATATGTGGTTTAATTTTACATATGGAAAAGGCAGCTCAGCGGAGAGAGGTTGCAAAATAGAACTCTGGCCTTTGAAGCTATCTATGCTCCCATTCCATTTATCAGAGGTTCTCCAGTACGGAGAGTATCTGCTAGTGTTCAGCGAATGCCTTAATGGGGGCCAGAAGCACGCAGCCAGGCTAGTTCTCTAGCAGCAATAGCAGCAGCTCAGATTCTAGTAGGCATACATCATATGCTGGGCTTACAAGATGGCTTCCACGCTGATCGGCATCAGCCAAGATGGCTGCCGGTTTAGACTGTGAATGTGGAGGCAGCCTGGATGAGGGACCTTGCGTTCTCTGGAAAATGCCCTGCAAACACTGAATCATTTAAATTTGATCAGCTACTGGCAGGACACAATGCACTCTCGCATGCTTTTTTGCTTCAGTGGTCTAAAAGTGGAGTCTTTTCCAGGTGGTATAATGGGAACGTGTCTGCAGTTTCTCGGCTTCTTCATTGCTGACTCAATTGCCACTGCAGAATGAGAAAGCTGTATTTCCTAACACCAGGTGCTAGTTGAACTTAAAATATAAAGTCCATATTTGTGCAGTCAGACGGAATGGGGCATTACTCTAGCAGGAAGGCCTTGGATTAGTATGCCTGTGATTGGGAGTTCTTTCTACTTCATATTGTTGGCACGGAAAGAGCTTCTCTTAACATATGCTGAAGGAATTTTTGGTTAAGAGATGTCTTTGTGAAAAAAAAAAAAAGTATTCAGCTGTCCTGAATTCGCCTGTTCTTGATTGACATTTTGAAGCTAAGCAGGGGCAGGCCTGGGTACTACGTGGGTGGGTGCACACCTTGAACTACCAGGGGGTGTGGACTCACTGTATGGAAGAGAGCCCTAGCAATCTTCTTTAGCGCAAGATAGGAAAGTAGATGGTTCACTGAAGCGATCGTTGGGGGCAATGCTCTATCCTTACAAGCTCCCATTTGTGGAGCCTGGGAGGGCGAGAGCATGCTTCAGGTGGTCGCAGTGTTTACGGCAGTCTACTCGCCTGGAACAGGAAAGGATCAGGGAGTTGAATCGACTAGAGCCTGATTTGCTTTATGTGGCAAATGTGCATTATGGTTTAATTCGAGCGCTAGCTAATATTATTGGCTTCCTTGGCGTTCACCCGGAGGTCTCTCTGGTGGAGGAATGGGGCGGCTGATGGTTCATGCAAGTCGAGGCTCATTAAGCTCTTGGTTAAAAGTCTTTGTCTTGTCCTTTCCCCGTGGGCTCTCATAGGGCAAGTAGTTAGCGTATCGAGGCTTTCGGGGAAAGGTACTCTTAGTAGCGCCCGGTTGGACGAGACGGCCGTACTAGGCTGATCTCATTCGCCTACTCGACGGGCATTTCCTAGAAGTTGCCGGTAGCAGACGTTCTGCTGTGGCTAGGTGCGCGACGAATGTCTCAGGTGGATCGGTGCCCGCCTACGGTTTGGCCTTTGAATGGGCGGGGCTGAAGAAGAAGGGTTATTCTGCGGCAGTCTTCACCACCTTGTTGAGAGCAAGGAGGCAGGCTGCGTCTCGTACATAGGTCCGTGCTTAGCGCCTTTTTGAAGGCTGCTGTTCACGGCGGCAAGTCTGGGCGACAAAGGTGTCTATCCTTGGTCTGAGTTCTCTGCAGGACAGTGTCTGAAGGAACTAGCGGCCAGTTCCTTAGAGGGCCCAGCTGGTGACTGTTTCCGGTTGTAGAGGTTCTGTGGAGGGAATAGCGCTAGGTGTTTGGATCGATGTGTGGCGTTTCCTTAATTTGGGACCTGACTGCACTCCTCAAGGAGAGTTCAGGTGCCGCCGTGGGATCCCGATTGGGCCTTAGAGGCGTTAACTAAAGAGCCCTTTGATTCTTTACTCCAGGCGTCGGTAAAGGATTTGCTGTTATAGACAGTGTCTTTGATAGCTCTTGTTCGGCGCGACGAGTTTCGGAGTTTCAGGCGTTGTCATGTAATGAGCCATTTTCACCCTTTCTGGATAGAGGGTAGTATTTGCGACCAGTCCCGTCGTCCTTCCAAAAGGTGGTATCTGATTTTTCTCCTGAGCCTATTGGTTTCTCTTCTAGTTCTCGGTTTTTCTGGAAGGGGAGGTTTTTATTCGTAGCTTACGCCAATAGGAAACATAAAATGCAGGGTGCGGCGTTCATTTCTTTGTTTTTGTGTGTTGGTTGGAGGTCCCCGCAAAGGGGAAGCAGCAGCGAAGGCGGCCATTTCGCACTGGGTTAAGGCTGTGGTTGCCTCAGCATTCTGGTGGTGAGGTTGTACGATTCCGGGGGGCTTTCTGACTCTTGCTACCAGGGCGCAAGCAGCTTCATGGGTGGATCACTATGTCATTCCACCAGGGGGGATTGGTAGAGCAGCTTCCAGGTCGTATCTTCATTCCCTCAGTAACCACTACTGCCTAAATGTTCTGGCAGTAAAGGATGCCTGTTTCGGGTCGACGGTGTGGTGAGTTGGCTGGATAGGTCCCTCCCAATGATTACTTCTCTGTTACATCCCAGAGGTGGAGGACTAAACTGGAGGAACGATAAGGAAATAGAAATTACACTTACCTGGTAATTGTCGTTCCTTGAGTTTAGTTCTCATTCCTGCCCAGGGGTGTGATTTCTTCAGAGTTTATTTTCAGGCGGAGTGGAGCATCAATCTCAAGGAGTAGACAGATCCTTTCAGATTCTAGATCACAGTGAGTATCCCTCTCTGTTGTTTCTTCCTTCTCTCTTATTTAAAAGAGGGGATGGTATAGGAAACGTGTTTGCATAGGGGGGATGTGAATGTAAAGTTTAAAAAAAAGAAAATAAAAGACTGATAAGGTTAAAAAGGTTCCTCAGGTTGAGTTATGGAGAGTTATTTAAAGTTATGGTATAGTTACTTATTTGTTGTTCCTTTGAGTTTGCTTTGTCAATAGTACACTGGGGGCTGATGGGAGATACCAGCAGGCTATATCCAGTGATGTCACGACTTTGACATGCCCAGTCTCCAAGCTGCATGAGGAGGTGCACAACCCAGAGGTGGAGGACTAAACTGTCGTCACTCAAGAAACGACAATTACCAGATAAGTGTAATTTCTATTTTTTGTAGCCGGTGTGGTTACTTAGGAATAATTTTTTCTAAACTGTCTTAATGTTCCCAGCGCTAGTTGCAGCGATAATGTGAAGGATGCCATATAAGGAGTGGGCGTTCCGGTCTTAAAGTAGCAATCATGGGTTATCGCGCAATGAAGTGCGCCGTGTCCATTATCGCGCGATAGAGGGAGCCGCGCACATTACCGCGTGTTATGCTTAACTTTGCGTGCTAATCTGCAATCACAGCAATAGAGGTGTAGCACACTGGTTAATACAATGACTGATGAAACAGGGGTCATGAGTTTGATCCCCCAGTGGGCTTAATGAGTACGGCTGTCTGAGGCATTACCCTTTACTTTAAATCAGTGCTGTCTGAGGCATTTTCTTTTTAAATTTAAATTAGTGCTGCCAGCAAATGCACCCTCACAGTGCCGTAACCTAAGGTGCCGCATAAGGCACCCTATAAGGCACTCCAGAAGGCACATTATAAAGTGCACTGTCTGCCAAGGCACCTTATAATGTTCCCTATAGGGCGCCTTATGAGGCACATTAAGGTTACAGCACCGTGAGGGTGTTTTTGCTGGCAGCACTAATTTAAATTAAAAAAGGAAATGCCTCAGACATCCCTATCAGATAACACCACTGTGGGATCAAACCCATGACCTCTGCCTCCACAGTCAGTGAAGTAACCAGTGGGCTACATCTCTATAGCTACTAACAAACCCCTGGCTGGCTACAGAAGGACTGCAGGTCACCACACAAACTGTCTGCTGTGGTTACCAGGATAGGGTTAACCCACCCGTACCCATGATGCACTGCACATGCAGATCAGCAGTCTACAGATGATCACAAGATGGGTTATGTACCCCCACAGCACCTCGGCCTGGTAGGGGGAACTGACCGTGTGTGTTACTGGCACAGAGTAGATACAGACCGTCACATTGTGCGGGTACTGTGCTCACCCTGAGGGCGAGGTGGGGCGCCCTGCACCAGGTCCGCAGCACCTGGCTTAGCTGAGATAGGCTATGCTGCAGGTTTCCATCAGTGTCAGTGTGTGTGATAGGTAGTCCTTGCAGACACATCTAGGATACACCTGTGTCCATCCGTATTTCCCAGTCACATCTAGCCCTTGTGGACTATGATGCACCTAGAATAGTGCATATCCTGTGTGGGTGCCATGGTCACATGATTTAAGTGAAGGGGGGTGTTTGGACCCAAAAGCGGATTATGTAGCACCACCCAACCCGCCCTCTGGGGCTCAGGGTGGGGAACAGGATCTCCCACCAACAGATCCACATTCTACATCCCTGCAATGGTGGCAGTAGAGGGGACCATCAACCCCGGTCCTGCTGGGGAACAGGCACTCTACAGGGCAGTCAATGCAGATCTGTACACATCCATAAGGCAATGGCAGACAGACAATAGGCCTGTAAATGCTCAGCTGCCCCCATCCCCTGACATTCTCCAGCAGCAAGCACAGTGAGTCTCCAGCTGCTGCACCCTGCAAGCTGTTCTAGCCATACACATACTAACTGCAGGCATTCTGCTAGCTTGTACATAGTGCATGTTCCTGGAGGAACTGTGTGCCCCAAAAAATGGGATGTGAGCGCACACACCAAGCAGGTAAGTCGGTGATTGGGCCCCAGGAAAGGGAACCCATAAATATCACTTGAGAGAAATACTATATAGCACTATGGGGGAACCTAGCCATGCTGTGGTCACTGCTCAGTCAGGGTGAGAGTGACCTCCCAGCAGGACATGCTGTGGCCACCCTGTCCGTGCAGGTGGTGGTTGGGCACTACATTGTCCCAGCTATTGCCCTATGCCCTGTGCAGATGCGTCCTGCCCAGGCCACCCTGTCCGGGCCATACCCACAGTACTTTGCTCCTCATTATGCACATTGGCAGGCCAACACTGGAAACAGTGCAAGCAGTGTGGGCCGAGTAAGGTGTAGGCAGCCACAACACACTGGATAGACAGACACACACTCCCACACCTATGCCAGCATTGTGCAAATATAGAGGCTTTTGGCAGCCCTGGCCACCACACCAGTCCTGGGCCACCACACCAGCCCTGGCCACCACACCAGTCCTGGGCACAGTGCAGGCATGGCTATGGTATGCAATACTATTGGGGTCACTCCCCCGGAGTGGTAAACACTGTCAGAAACCAAAACTGAAACACACTCCACAGATATCAGAAAGGTTGTTATGATGCAGCTCTATCAGCAAATTGTGCTTAACTTAGGAATTGTTATCTGCCATTAATCATAGCAACCTTTTGATATATGTGTAACATATTCCCAAGTTTAGGGCGGCATTGCTAAGGTACGCATGTGCTAGTATTGGGAGATGCTGCTGCATAAGATACATTTGCATACAATGGGGGCAGCGCATACTAATGCATCTCATGCATATTTATTAGGGACAGCATGAAACCTGAATGGTGTTTGGCCCTCCAGGACTGCAGTTGGGAAACTCTGCTCTAGGGATTGCACATGTTTATGGTGTCTGTGCTCTGTAGGGTAAAATATAAGCGTTTCAGGCATGTTTATTTTATCTGCAATAAAGGTTCCATCTTTATTACCACGGTTTAGTACTGGATAAAATATGGGGAAAGGGTTGGCAGGAGCCACAGCTGGGACTTGAACTTGTGACCTTCTGCTCCTGAACACACTGGCTGTGTGTACTGCACCACACTGTTGCCACAGGGACAGTTCATTCCCTGGGGATACCATGACTGTTCATCAGACAGACCCTGTCTGTTGCATTGCATGGCACCCACCTAAACGGGGCTAGGCAATGGTCTGCTGTGGGCAGATACCACTGCCCCCTTCGCCACCAGCATCCCTCCGCCACCATGCTGCCATGCCATTATGCCAGTGGTGCTGGTGGTGCGCAGTCCCAAGCCATCTAGCATGCCGGTAGGCAGCTGCCTATGGTGTGGGTTCTCTGGTAGGGGTGCCTACATGGACATGCGCGCTCCCCCCCCCCCCCACATCGCCTGCCAATGTTATGTGCCCTTGGGGGTACCTGCTGGGTAATCTCCCCTGTGACACTGTGGGACACAGACTCGTGCCCATGTTGGATCCCTGTCAGTTGCTGTCTTGCTGCTTTACAGTTTCGGCATTCCTATGTGCCACCTAGGCATCTGCCTAGCCCACACTGTGCCCCAGCTGGACCACAGCATGTGCCGCCTGCAGCCCCCTGTATCCCATTTACAGCATCAGTACAGTTGCCCTTTCCTACGTGCCCACTCTGCTGTTGCTGCACATGTGCACGCCATAACAAACCTGCCCAATCTAAACGACAGAAACCCTGATCGGCGCTATTTCAATGTGGGATCATTCACTTTGTAGGGGGACAGAGCATAGACCCTTCCAAACATGATATCTTAATTTACACGCTTTGTCAGTAGTGTTGCTTTATGTTTATCATTAATATCACTATTGGCCAGCTTGGTTATTGGGATTTTAGATGTGGTTCTGGTCCTTTTATATGTTTATTTGCCTTTTTGGTACCTGCACATGTATCCCAACTATCACTTTTCTGGGTTTCCCTGCCTTTGCTGCACATTGCTGACTGAAATGGTTTCTCTTTCCTGCAAATGTGCCTTAACGCGAGGGTTTCACTGGCATTAGTGTTCAGACCCGGATTTCACAGCGTTAGTGTGCCTTAACGCCGCCGCTGCGTTATCGCACGATAAGTGACGTTACATTATAAGTGATGTTACATTATCGCGCGATAATACCACCGCTGCGATGTTAAGACGGTTTAGTAAACATACCCCTTAGTTTGTTAGCATCCTTAAAAGATACATCATGCCAAACCCTGTGCTCTTGAGTGACTATTGGCTTCCCCCATTATCAAGTTTAAAAGCTGCTATATTTCCTTTTTAAAGGTTAATGCCAGCAGCCTGGTTCCACTTTTGTTAAGGAGGAGCCCTTCCTTTCAGAAAAGCCCCTCAGTTCCTAAAAGCACCTTCCTTGCACCATCGTTACATCCTTGCATTGAGACTCTGGAGCTCTGCCTGCCTCTTCGGTCCTGTGCATGGAACAGGAATGAATGCTACCCTGGAAGTGCTGGATTTGATCTTTCTACCCAAAAGCCTAAATTTGGCTTCCAGAACCTTTCCCACACACTTTCCTATGTCATTGGTACAAACATGTACCAAGACAGCAGACACTTCCCCAGCACTATCTAAAATCTTGTCTAGGTGGCACGTGAGGTCCGCTACCTTCGCACCAGGCAGGCATGTTACCAAGTGATCCTCACGTCCACCAGCCACCCAGCTATCTACATGCCTAATGATCGAATCTCCAGCTATAATGGTTATCCTAACCCTTCCCTCGTAGGCACATGGCCCTGGAGAAACCTCCTCGGTGCGAGAGGGTTTTACATCTCCTGGAGGGCAGGTCCTAGCTACAGGAGCACTTCCTGCCACACCAGGGTGATGCTCTCCTGTCATGTGACCTCTCTCCTCCATGGCGAGAGGCTGCCAGACTGGTGGTGGGACTTCTCTGCTGTGTCCCTGAAGGTCCTGTGGATGGGTGGGTGGGAAGGAAGTGAACATTAACTGAAAATTGGCTTGTTATACTATGCCCTAACTCACTTAATAAAAATAGTGAATTTTAAAACAGAGACATTTTTACTGCTTAAACCTAAAGTATCCCCTTTTCCCAAAGATTTTGAGAATTCCCAGCAGGTAAATGCAAATGCAAATTTCTTCCCAGCTGTCATAGTTCCTCTGTCAGCAGATGGAGATGGAGACTTGAGCCCTACAAAGGGCTCTGTGCAGTCACTTGCTCTTCAGTATTCTCTCTCTCCAGCAGATGATAGCATGCATTCTTTGCAGCTCTGAACTGAATTGTGTAGCAGCTCCTGAGCCCAGTCAGCAACCTGGTACCCCAGTTGAGCGATGTTGGCCAAGAGGACTGCTGTGTTGACAGCCACACTTTGGAGTCCAGGTCCCTCCCCTGTCTGGCACACTGCAGGCAGTATTTATTTCTATATTATTTTTTCTTCTACGTTCTCTCTGTTTTTCTTCTTTCCCCTCCCGCTTCCTCTTGCCCTTCCTCTTTAAGCTGTGCTCTTGAGAATAAATTTTCAAAAAAAGGAGGGGAAGAAAAGCAAAAAGCATTTGGTTTATTTCAGACCTTGGGTCTTTGGTCCTCAACCTTCTTTTCAGGCAGTTGTTGCACTCTGTAGGGATGTCTGGGGGTAAGGGAGGGGTCAGACAGGAGGACGCTCTCTTTTCCTAGAGCTATCATAGCAAGAAAAGTTCTGAAGTTCTCACCCTGATGTAATTTGCTTTCTATAAGAGGGTGGCTCATTTATGTCCTCTGTTCTGTTTTGGCCTCTCTGATATCAGTTCTAGCAGCAGAGGCTACAAGATTATTGTATAATGACTTGATTGCTGTGTAGGGTGAACAGAGTGCAATGGAGGTATGTGTAAAATGGGAAAGATGTGACAGGAAAGGAGGGTATGTGGTGCAAGTGTGCTGGAGCTTGAGGGATGAGTGTGGATGTAAGTGGGAGAGGGAGGTGTGTAGACCTAGTTATCCATAATAAAAATATTAGGAGGGGTCGGGATGGAACTTCCTTTCAAAGGGAGAGCTGCCAGGGGAGGAATGGGCAGCATTGTTGAACAAGGGTGGAGGTGGACATTATTGGGGAAAGCAGGCAGCATATCGAGGGGAGGGGTATTAAGGATTTATGACAGGGCACATAAGAATAGTCAGTTAATGCCAAGGGCCATAATTTGCCTTGTAAAAGGCAGTTGTATAAGGAGCTCAAGCATTTAGGTAGGATGTTGCCTTTGTTCAGGATATCAGTAAGGCCCTTGTCAAGCTGTTGCTTAAACTTTTTTTTATCTGATTCTGCTCTAGTTCTGCTACCAAGCAGTCCTTTTTAATCACCTGAGTCCCTTTTATTTTTACTCTTTATCCTATAAACTATAAACTAATTTCCTCTTGTACTGAACAAAACACAAAGACATTAGTGACACACATTTCCTAGAGCTGACATATTCCAGTTAATAAATTCATAATAAAGTAGTATTTTCTACTTTTTGCTTGGGCATTTAATTTTTTTTTTGCAATTGCTTCAGTCACACTTTCTTTTGCTGTCTTTGTGTCTTAGAAACATAGAAATATGACGACAGAAAAAGACCACATGGCCTATCTCAGGGGTCTCAAACTCAAATTGCTTTGAGGGCCAAATGAGGACTTGTAAAGTAACCCGGGGGCCGCATAAGACGCGGGGCCTCATTTGCATAAGGGACCTCATTTGCATAAATATTTGCATAATGTTACCATACACTAACTTTTAGTAAACATGCCTCTTTAATGAGTATGGATAAAGAAAGACTAAAAGATTTAGAAACAAGAAGACAATAATTAAACTGGGAACCCCAAAAGCCAAACTTGGAATGTACAACAACACTGTAGAAATAAAACTATAAATTAATTTCCTCTTGTACTAAACAAAGCGCAAACATTAATGATGCACATTTCCCAGAGCTGACATATTCCAGTTAATAAATTCAAAATAAAGAGAGATTTTTCTACCTTTTGTGCATTTTTTTCAGTTGCAATTGTTCCAGCCACTTTCTTCTGGTTTCTTCATGTCTTCTGCTAACTCTCCATCGTCTGCTTCCATTTGCCCTTTCTTCTCTCCTAGTTTTTTTTTCCATTCTCTCTCTACATCTGCTTTAACATACTAATCTTTCTCCTTTTTCTCTTTCCTCATTCCTATTTCATCCACTCAAATTTTACCCCTCCATCCTCAATCCCCACTTACTCTCACAATACCTGGCCAATTGTAGATTGTCTTCTCTCCCAGACAAAATATTTTTCCCCTCTCCATTTCACTTTCCCAGCTCCATCCCATTCTAATCCTCCCCCAACATCAGCTCCCTTCTAGTTCCAGCCCCACCCAGCATCCGCTCCCTTCTAGTCCCTGCATCAGTCCATTTCCAGTCCTATCCTAGCCTCACCATCAGCCCATTTCCAATCCTAGCCCCCCCTCAGCCCATTTCCAATCCTAGCTCCCTCCCCTCACAGCCCATTTCCATTCCAAGCCCCCCTCCCCATCAGCCATTTGCAGTTCAAGCCCCCTTCCACTCAGCCCATTTCCAGTCCTAGCAACCCCCCAGCACATTACCAGTCCTAGACCCCCCATAGCCCATTACCAGTCATAACCCCCCCTGCCAATAGCCCACTTCCAGCCCTAACCCCCATTACCCCATTTCAGTCAGCCCCTCCATAGCTCATTACCAGTCCTAACTCCCCCCATCAGCCCACCTCCAGTCCTTCCTAACCCCCACCTGCCCATTTCCAGTCCTAGCCCCCACCATAGCCCATTTCCAGTCCTACACCCCCCCTGCCAATAGCCCATTTCCAGTCCTACACCCCCCCTGCCAATAGCCCATTTCCAGTCATACCCCCCCTGCCAATAGCCCATTTCCAGTCATACACCCCCCCCTGCCAATAGCCCATTTCCAGTCATACCCCCCCTCCCCCTGCCAATAGCCCATTTCCAGTCATACCCCCCCCTGCCAATAGCCCATTTCCAGTCACACCCCCCCACCCCCAATACCCCTTTTCCACACCCCCCCCGGCCAATAGCCCATTTCCAGTCATACGCCCCCCCCTGCCAATAGCCCATTTCCAGTCATACCCCCCCCCCCCGGTAAAAATAAAAACAACCTGGCTTCTGCTGCTGCAGCAGAAATCAGCTGTCCCGCGGCCCCTTTCCCTCTGCGCGAGAGCCCTGAGTGTGCTTCCTCTGCGGCATGCTTTTTAAGCCGCGAAGAGAGTATTTCCCTCTCGCGCGGCTTAAGCCTATTCACTTTTCAAGCCTCGCGAGAGGGAAATACTCCCTTCGCGGCTTGAAAAGCACGCCGCAGAGGAAGCACATTCAGGGCTCTCGCGCAGAGGGGAACGGGCCGCAGGACAGACAGAGTAGCAGAAGCCAGTTTTTTATTTTTTTTTAATTGACCGTCGATTCGGCAACGGCAGCAGCAGAAGCCGTCGCGGGCCGCACAACCTTCTCCCGCGGGCCGCATGCGGCCCGCGGGCCGCGTGTTTGAGACCCCTGGCCTATCTAGTCTTCTGCTTCTGCTGTCCATTTGTCGTTTTTTCTCTCTTATCCTGCTTTTTCCATTCTTTCTCTAAATCTGCCCCTAACATATTGATCTTTCCCTTTCTCCGGGTACATACGGGTGACATTGGCACCGACTGAGCCAGCGCAGATCCATTCCCCAGCTTTCAAAGAAAGCTTTTGGGATGTATACCGTGCATGTGCGATCACCTTCCCACCCAAAGGTGTGCCATCTTACCCCCGTCTTCTTTTTTTCACGGAGCCCTACAGACATGCTCTCTGTGCACCTCGGAAAAAGTATATTCTTTTCCACCATCTTTGGTGATTTTTTTTCTACTACTTAGGTATCTATCATCTTTCCGCCGCCCGAGTCCAACGTCTCGGCATCCTGATTTTCACTCGGGTACACTTTCTTCCTTTTATTTTTTGGCCCGTGGGTTTTTTACTCATGGCCTGGCTGGTTGAGATGTCTGAGTTAAACCTCGTGGGGCTCGTTTTTCTCACTATATTGTTGACCAGTGGTTTCAAGCAGTGTGGCAAGTGCAACCGCACTGTGTCCCGCAAGGACTGCCACAGTTCCTGCATTTATTGCCTTGGGGCGGCCCATGACATGTCCTCCTGTTCACTGTGCCTTTTGATGTCAGCTGAGACCTGGAAGGACTGTGAAAAGTGGCAGGGGAAAGCTGTTCAGCAAGTCGGCCCCAGGATCGGCATCAGGGGTGGAATTGCTGCCTTAGATGCTGGCATCGGGCGATTTAGCATCGTGCACCTGGACTCAGTCAGAGCCGCAGGATCAACGTGCATAGGCGTCATCCTCTGAGGATCTTCCCCAGCTGAAGACTTCATCGAAGCCGAAGTCGAGGTCCAACCCCAGCCCAGGGGGTGAGACCTCTGGGATCTGGGAGCAGAGCCCTCGACTCGATCCTGGGGACAAGAAGGAGCGCTCCCCCAAGCAACCTCAGAGGGAGGTGTCAACATCAGAATTGGGGGATCGCACCGGGTTCCCAGACGCCATCACAATCCAGGACTCCCTGTCCCAGGACCTGGCATCGGCATCAGAGCCCTCGAAGTCGGCGTCCGCTTTGGCAGAACCGTCCAGCATTGAGGCCAGGATGCTAGCCCCAGAATGCAGTTTTGCTGCGTTTGTCGAGGTTTGCAGGGGCCCAACTCCTGTGTCACCTCCAGAGGACTTGGCTTTCTTGGAGTTTGTACAGGAGATGTCCCAGGCCCTGACCTCCATGGCAGTGCCCGAGGAGGAACTGCGTACCGGGGATCTCGAGATCCTCCAGTATGAAGCTCCTCCTTGAGAGGCACTGATGGTGCCCATGCCCTCCATCCTGGAGCGGCTGCTCTACAGGATGTTGGAAACACTAGTGACGGTACCGATTGTGAACCATTGACTCGATTTCACAGTATTGAGCCAGTTGGAGCCCCAGCTTCCAGAGAACACAGCTGCCACATAGCACCATGGTTGTGGAGTCAACTATGCATCACGTTAAAAGCCAGAAGACGCAGTCCTCAGTGCCTCCAGGCAGGGAAGCACGCACCATGGATGCTTTTGTCAGGAAGTGTTTCCAGGGCTCCGTGCTCACGGCCTGGATCCAGGCATACCAGCTGTAAATAAACATATACCTGAGGGGCCTGTCGAAGGAACTCACCAGGTTCTTTGCTGAGTTAGTAAGCGAACCTCTTGAGTGCTTCAGGACCCTGGTGTCATTGGTCAGGGACTGCTCCAAGTTTCAAACTCAGGCAGCCTTCCACGGCTTCAAGTCAGTGGCTCGGGTAGCTGTGGTGGACATTAGTGCTCGAACCCTTGCCTGGCTACAGTCCTCTGACTTGGAGCAGTGGATTCAGGACAAGTTAACTGATTCCCGTGCTGGAGGGAAAATCTCTTTGGCAAACCCAAGAATGTGTCTGAACCTTCCTTTAAGAAGGCTTTGGGGAAAAAGTCCTTCTACCCAAAGACCAAGAAGGCTTATGGAAACTACCCCAAGTGTCAGGCCTTTCATGCTCCCACGCAGGGGCAGCAGGCCCAGGGCCAGGGGCATGGTCCTCGTAAGCCAAAGGCCCTCAAACCCCAAACAGCACCCTGGCCGCAGCCTGAGTGTGGGGTTTTGACTCCATGGGCATAGTCCCCTCCCTCAAGAGGGGCAGGACCAGGTTTCACAGGAGAAAGGCTGGTCCACTTTGCTCACTGGTGGCCAAGCTTTACTACAGACACCTAGACGTTGCAGGTGGTTGGAGAAGGTTATCTCCTCCACTTTGCCCATCTGCCTTCTCCTTTCCTCCTTGCACAGGAACTTTCTGCTAGAGGAGCTTGAGGGTTTACTCGAAGGTCAAGTGGTGAAGGCCTTCCTACTGCCACTCCAGGGTAAGGGGTTCTACTCTCGCTACTTCCTTCTCCCCTTCTGTCCCTATTGAGAGGAGTTGTCTGGAATAGTTCAGTCAATGATGCCGACGAAAGCCCTTTAATAACCTTGAAGGTAAGTAGTAAGGTCTTGTAAGTGATTCTACCTTGTATCGGGAGCCAGTGGAGATGTTTTAGAATGGGTGTGACATGGTCTTTCCTAGAAGCGCCATGTAGAACTCTTGCTGCGGCATTCATTGCAAGTTGAAGTGGATTTAAGGTGGCTTGAGGGAGACCTTGCAGGATTGAATTTGCATAATCAAAATGCGGTATGATTAGTGCCTGATAGATGGTTCTGAAATCGTCAGGTGCAAGCAGGGATCTTAGATGTCTAAGGGATCGGATTTTATGGTATACCGCTCTTACAATGTTTCCTATGTGCGCCTTCATATCCAAGTGCTGGTCTAAGGTCACGCCAAGGTATCTGATAGTGGGCTTGGTCTGGAGATCTGCATCCTTCACTTTTATGAAAGACGGAGCAGTGAAGTTTCGATTCCTTGTAATAAATAAAACCTCCGTTTTCTTGTGTTGGATCCTAAGGTTTTGGGATTGCAGCCAGTTAGAAACTTCATTTATGCAGTTTGTTATAGGTGTGAGGTTGGGTTTCTCTGTTGCAAAAGGCATGTATAACAGCACGTCATCAGCGTAAATAAGGCAGTTAACACTGAAGGACCGGATCAGGTTGCAGATAGGCTGCATGTATATATTGAACATCAGGGCGGAGAGGGAGGACCCTTGTGGAACACCTTGCTTTTGGTGGAACGGATCAGATGATGTAATAAAGAGCGCAAAGAGACACTCATCTAACCCTCCAGGACGTGAATGTAGGACTCTACATGCTTTTGGCCGAAGGATTTTCCAGGCCAATATGCTTGCTGTCAGAATCAACTCCTATAGTCTCTATATGGGGATGTTTCTAAAAGAAGTCACAGATCATCTGCAGACTTTAGCTCCTTTTATTCAGAAGATAAAAGGCAGGAATTTCTCACTTGGCTCAAACATGCCCAAGATGTTTCCAAATTCTCCAACCGTGCAGCCTTTGACTCTTTTGAGTGTGTAAGCAGAGCCACGGCTATTGCCATAGGTGCACGCAGAATTGCTTGGTTACAAGCCTCTGATTTGGAACTCTGGGTCCAGGATGAGTTGGGAAACCTTCCTTGTACAGATGAAAACCTGTTTGGCAGGGATTGGCAAGCAAAGGCCACTCAGATGGATGCTGAGAACTCTGCTTTGGATCGACTTTCAAAGTCTACCTCTGCCCCTGTTAAGAAAAGATTGTTCAAAAAGACATCATTTTCTAAAAAGGGAAGATATTATCCTGCTCATGGGCAGGCATCTTCTGCAGGTCGTTTTGCTGCAAAACGTCAGCAACCACCTAAACAGGCCAAGTCAAAGGCTGCCAAGCCTACCACAGCCCAGCAGCCTCAGCCTCCTCAAGGCCTTTGACTTGCAACTAGAGAACTTAGCCTTTCTAGCTCTGGGAAACCCAGAGCCCCTCACCATTCCAGGAAGGTTGACTTACTTTGCTCCCAGATGGGAGTAAATCACAGCAGAGCAATGGACCCTCTCCATCATAAAGGAGGGGTACAAGCTTCATTTTTTAAACCTTCCTCCTCACACCATGGTGAAACAGTTCAATTCTCCAACATCTCTCCTCAACCTTCTAGGTCAGGAGATTGCTACCCTTCTTGCCCAAGGGGCAATAGAAGAAGTACCTCTTCTTCAACAAGGCTCGGGGTTCTACTCCCCTTATTTTCTTATCCCAAAGAAAACAGGGGGCTACAGACCCATTTTAGATCTCAGAGAATTGAACAAGTTTCTATGCAAGGAGAAATTCAAGATGATTTCTCTTGGTGCTCTCCTTCCATACCTTCAGAGTCAGGATTGGCTTTGTTCTCTAGATCTCAAGGATGCGTACACCCATGTCCTCATCCATCCAACACACAGAAGGTTCCTTCGGTTCCTTTATCAAGGAAAGCACTACCAATACAGAGTGCTTCCTTTCGGTCTGGCCTCTGCACCAAGAGTGTTCACAAAATGCATGGCAGTAGTAGCTGCATTTCTATGCACTCTAGGAATATTCGTATTCCCATATCTGGACGACTGGCTCATCCGAGCTCCATCCCAGTCAGAGGCCCAGACTTCCCTAGCCTGCACAAGGCGTGTTCTTCAGTATCTGGGACTTGTAATAAACATCCCAAAATCCCATCTCACCCCTACTCAGTCACTAGAGTTCATAGGGGCCTTGCTGGATACCACAACTGCAAGAGCCTATCTTCCCCAGGCCCGTTGCCTACGCTTGGTGAAGTTAGCCTCCCAGATTCAGTTAAAGTCCCATTTAACTGCTCGAGAGATGTTACAACTTTTAGGCCACATGGCATCCACCGTGCATGTGGTTCCTTACGCTCGCCTTCACATGAGGGCAGCTCAATGGACTTTATCCACCCACTGGACCCAGGCATCAGGGTGCCTATCAGACAAAATAGCAAACCTCCAGTCGCCATTTTTGGTCTCTCCAGTGGTAGAAGTCCACTCAAAACCTGTTGCTGGGGTCCCCCTTTCAACAGTTTTTACCCCAAGCAACCCTTACAACAGATGCCTCTCCAAGGGGTTGGGGAGCTCATCTACAAGATCTCTCCACCCAGGGCATCTGGTCTCCACAGGAGACCTCTCTACATATCAACCTCTTGGAGCTCAGAGCAATTTTTCTGGCTCTGAGTCTTCCATACCCTGCTCAGCTGCAAGACAGTCCTCATCCACACGGACAACCAAGTAGCCATGTTCTGTGTGAACAAGCAGGGCGGGACTGGCTCTCTGTCGCTTTGCAACGAAGCTTTGAGATTGTGGGCCTTCGCCAGAGAGCATCAAATTCATCTTCTGGCAGTATATCTTCCAGGCGTTCAAAACTCTTGGGCAGACAAACTCAGTCGAGTTCTGCTTCCACACGAGTGGTCCCTCCACATGGACCAGATAGCCAGAATCTTTCGGATTTGGGGAACCCCGGACATAGACCTCTTTGCAAGTCCGTGGAATGCCAAACTTCCCCGGTTCTGTTCCAGAATTCCGTGTCAGGGAGTTCAGGCCAAGGATGCCTTCCTCCTTCACTGGGGTCAAGGCTTCCTTTGCGCCTTTCCACCCATTCCCCTAATTCCCAAAACTCTCTTCAAGCTTCAGAGAGATAGAGGGTCTATGATCCTCATAGCACCACGTTGGCCACGACAATTGTGGTACCCTCTACTTCTGCATCTCTCTCAAACTCCTTCCTTGGACTTGGGATCTGCTCCAGACCTCCTGTCCCAGGAGGAGGGAACGTTATGGCATCCAAATCCCCAGTCTCTCCATCTCAGGGCCTGGTTGCTGAAGGCCTAGACCTTCAAGGTTTGCATCTTTCTCAGCAGGTGAAGGATATCCTTCATGCTTCCAGAAAGCCTTCCACTAGACGGTCCTATGCTTTCAAATGGAAAAGGTTTACCATTTGGTGTGCAGAGAAGGGTCTTAACCCCCTTGCAATACCTCTGAATTCTTTACTAGAGTATTTGCTGCATTTATCCCATGCAGGCCTTAAAACGAACTCAGTAAGAGTCCATTTGAGTGCTATTTCAGCATCCCTCAAGCCTCTCAATGGACAAACTATTTCCTCTCATCCTCTTATTGCAAGATTCATAAGAGGCCTTCTTTTAACTAAACCTCCCATTAGACCACCTCCAGTGGCATGGGATTTGAATCTAGTTCTTGGTCAGCTCATGAAGCCACCCTTTGAACCCTTAGCCACTACCTCCTTGAAATTCCTTTCCTGGAAGGTTATTTTTCTCATTGCAGTCACCTCAGCTCGCCGCATCAGTGAGCTGCAAGCCTTGGTGGCTAATCCTCCTTATACAAGGTTCCATCATGACAAGGTAGTCCTCAGGACCAATCCACACTTTATGCCTAAAGTGGTCTCACCTTTTCATCTGAACCAGGAGGTGTATTTACCTGTCTTTTTTCCAGGACCTCATGCATCAAGTGCAGAGAGGAATCTCCATACCCTTGCTTTTTACTTACAAAGGATACAGCAACATAGAAAGTCCTCTCAACTCTTTGTTGCTTTTGATCCCTCTCGTTTAGGACTTCCAGTCTCTAAGAGAACACTGTCAAATTGGATTGCTCAGTGTATTTCTTTTGCCTACCAGAGTAAGAACCTTTCTCTGGAGGGCCATGTCACAGCTCACAATGTGAGAGCCATGGCAGCCTCTATGGCTCATCTAAACTCTGTGTCCATCGACCAAATCTGTCAAGCAGCCACCTGGGCCTCGGTTCATACCTTTACAGCCCATTACTGCTTGGACAAGGACTCCCACCGGGATGCCTTGTTTGGTCAGGCTGTTCTCAAACACCTGTTCCATACCTAATCAACTCCTACCCCCCATCCCTGGTTGGATGCCCGAGATCCATGGGGGGAGATAGAGCCCTTCTCAGGGACTCACAACCTTGGGGATCTCCCTGGCATCTCCAGCTGGGGAGTCCCCATATGTGAAGACTCATTCCTGCTTGTTCCTGGAGATAGCACAGTTACTTACCTGTAACAGGTGATCTCTGGGAACAGCAGGAATAAGTCTTCACAACCCACCCACCTCCCCTAGGAGTTGTATCTCTCTATCTATCTTTCCTTTCCTCTCTCTCTCTTTGTTTCAGCTTTAAAACTCGAACTGGAGAGAGGCGGTTGGGAAAGGCGGGAAGGCAGCACGCAGGCGCTGTGGGATGCTCCCAAAAGCTTTCTTACTGGACGCTGGGGAGCATTCCCGCGCAGGCTCCGTCGGTACCGACGACACCCATATGTGAAGACTTATTCCTGCTGTTCCCAGAGATCACCTGTTACAGGTAAATAACTGCTTTACTTACCTGTAACAGGTAATCTCTGGGAACAGCAGGAATAAGTCTTCACAACCCACCCACCTCCCCTAGGAGGAGTTCTCTCTCTCTCTCTCTTTCTAATTTGTCTACTTCGGTCTCAGCTTCAAACCCAACTGATGAGAGGGAAGTGAATAGGCAGGAAGGCAGCGTGCATGCGTGTGGGATGCTCCCAAAGGCTTTCTTCCTGGACGCTGGGGAGCGTTCCCGCGCAGGCTCCGTCGGTACCGACATACCCATATGTGAAGACTTATTCCTGCTGTTCCCAGAGATCACCTGTTACAGGTAAGTAACTGTGCTTTCTGTGTTCACAGATGAAGGGCCAGGAGCCGGACCTCAGAAAACATCCATAAATAGGAACAGAAGTGACAAGGATCTTGATCAATTTTCAGAAGGCTAAACTAAAAGTAGAGAAAGCGATGGGACCGGATGGGTACATCAAAGAATATTGAAGGAACTTGGGAATGTTCTAGCAGCACCACTGACTGAACTTTTCAATGCTTCTTTAGAGTCGGGAGTGGTCCCATAGGACTGGAGAAAGGCACATGTGGTCCCTTTACACAAAAGCAGAAGGGAGGATGAGGTCCAAAACTACAGGCTGTTTAGTCTAACCTCTGTGTTGAGTAAATTATTGGAAAAGCTGCTAAAAGGGAGAATAGTGATGTTTCTGGAGTCCATTGGATTGCAGGATCCGAGGCAGCATGTGTTTACAAGAAGCAGGTCTTGTCAGACAGATCTGATTGATTTCTTTGACTGGGTGACCAGGGAGTTGGACCGAGGGAGAGCTCTAGATGTGGTGTACTTAGATTTCAGAAAAAGCCTTGGACACCATTCTGTACAAGCGACTTATAAATAAACTGAGCACCCTAGGGATGGATCCTAAAGTGACTAAATGGGTTAGGAATTGGTTGAGTGAGAAGCAACAATGTGTACAGGTAAATGGAGCTCACTCTGAGGAGAAGGATGTTACCAGTGGTGTGCCACAGGGATCTGTCCTTGGTCCCATTCTTTTTAACATCTTTGTTAGTGATATTGCAGAAGGGCTGTCGGGTAAGTTTTGTCTCTTTATTTACATTATGTAATCACTACAAACAGGTACTGGATACATTCCCTTGTCCCCAAAGGGCTTACACTCTATGTGTACCTGAGGAAACGGAGGGTTAAGTGGCTTGCCCAAGGCTATAAGAAGTGCCTATAGGACTAGAAACCCCAGCCCCTCCATCCTGAGACTGCTGTCCCCAGGTGGGACTTGAACCTCTGACCCTCTGCCCTGAGGTTCCATGTCCTAACCACTAGGCCACTCCTCCCTCCCTCTTTGTAGATGATACCAAATTCTTCAATAGAGTAGGCATCCAGGAAAGAGTAGATAACATAAAGAAGGATCTAGCTAATCCTGAAGAATTTGTCAGCTGAGATTTAATGCTAAAAAATGCAGGGTTATGCATTTGGGCTGCAAAAATACAAGGGCGGTACAGTGTAGAGGGCGAAATACTTCTGTCCACGAAAGAAGAGCGGTACCTTGGCATGATTGTTTCTGATGATCTCCTTCACGTGAACCCCTCCAAGTCCGCTGCTCTCTGGTTTTCCTTCGGTGCTCCTTCTCCCTCCCTATTTCCTGCTCTGTTCGCCTCTCCCATCCCTCTCGTCTCCACCCTCCGTTATCTTGGTATCACCCTAGATCCCTTGCTTTCTTTCCACCACCACATCTCTATGCTCACCCGTAGTTCCTTTTTTCACCTTTGCAAAATCCGTGCTGTCCGGTCTTCTCTCACTCCCTCCTTCCTCACTACTCTCGACCTTTCTCTCGTAATTTCCCGCTTAGATTATTGTAATTCAGCTCTTGCAGGTCTTCCACAGTATCAGCTACAACGCCTTCAACTTATCCAGAATACCGCCTCCCATCTCATCAGCACCTCCTCCTCATTTGATCATGTCACCCCTCTCCTCCTCAACCTCCACTGGCTTCCCATTAAGGTCCGGTTCATTTACAAGCTGCTCATTATCACCCACAGAGTCCTCTGCACTAGTATACCCCAGTACCTTGCCGATCTCATTTGCCTCCAGCCTGCTCCTCGCCTCCTCCGTTCTGCACATGGTAACCGCCTCTTCCTTCCATCTCCGTCTCAGGCTCATCTTGAACTCACTCGCCACTCAGCCTTCTTTTTTAGTCCTGCCCTCCAGAACTCACTCCCACACTCCCTTCGCACAGAACCATCCTTCCCCTAGTTCAAAGCCCTTCTCTTCCACCAGGCCTTTGACCTCCCCTCCTCCTTGGACCACCTTGACTTCCCCCTAGCCATGGGTTCTACCATTGAGATTACACCCACCCCTCCCCCACTTCCTTCCTTGTTCTTCTAACTGGTGTCTGATGTCTTCTTTCTGTCTCTCTCCCTTTCTTTTCTTCCTTTTGCTCTCCGTCTTCTCTTTCCTGTAAGTTAATGGCGTTCCTTTCTCTCTCTTCCTCTTCTGGTAGCCTATGTTTTTTTGTACACCGCCCTGACGTTTATGCGCGGGCAGTATATCAAGCCTCGCAGATAAAGATCTTAAAGTGGCTATAAACAGGTAGAAAAGGCAGTGGCGAAAGCCAGAAGGATGCTTGGGTGCATGGGGAGAGGAATAGCCAGTAGAAAAAAGGAGGCGATAGGAGGGGACATGGGATGAGGGTGAAAGGGGATAGATTCAGGAGTGATATGCGGAAATATTTCTTTATGGAAAGAGCGGTGGATCCGTGGAATAGTCTCCCAGTGGAGGTGGTAGAAATGAGGACAGTAACTGAATTCAAAGAAGCATGGGAGAAATAGAGGATCTCTAAAGGTAAAAAGGGGACTTCTGTAGTTAATATGGAAGGACAGACTAGATAGGCCATGTGGTCTTTTTCTGCCGTCATGTTTCTATGTTTCTAAAACTGTACCAGCTGCGTCATGTGGTGAATTTTTATTTGGGGGCTGTATCTGCTGCGTGGTGCAGGTTACTTTCCCCATGGTTTCTTAGAAGTGAAACAATCATTTCACTGTTTTGAGTTGAGATGCCCCATTCTTGGTTACTTTACCATCCTTCTCTTTGAATTCAGCACTGTTTTTACTTCCACCTTTTCTTTTGGGAGGCATTCCAGCCACCTTCCATAAGAAAACTGCTCTTGATTCTGCCTCCTTGTACTTCTGAACATTAGCTATTGATATTTTAGCTTTAAGTTTCCTTTCCACTAGTCTACTAGACTTGTTGCCATATTTTTTAAAAGCTATTTTAATCTCACTTTAAAATTTATGTCTTCTAAATTTAACTCTCTTTTTTTGGATGGCTCTTGCTCGATGCAGTTCTGCATTACAGCTGCAGAAGGGTGCCTTTTTATATTCATTTTTGAACTGTACTATAATTACTTGGCAAGTCAATATCTGTTGGAGTCGTGTTCTCTTTCTGCATGTTGCCTGTTTAATAAATTTCCCCCTCACCACTGCTTTAATAGCATCCTAAAGTTTATTGGTCCCTACTATTCCACTCTCATTAACATCCAAATATTCTGCATTTGAGAGTCTTCGGCTGCCCTGAATGAACCTGTACTCTCAGCTGATCTCTGATGCTGAGCAGGGTGGGAAACCACCTTGGAATACCAGGAGCTGTAAACTCACTGCGCGAAAGAAAAGTCTGGCAATCTACTTTCCGCTGCACCTTGCAAGAAAACCCTGGAGCTGGATCACCAGGAGTTAGCATTGACTCAATGGCACACATTGCATTGTATTACATTCTGCATTGACCTGTTTAATGTCCTCATTATTTTTCCTCATGGGAGAATTATTAAGTTCTACCTGCTCCTATTCAGATCTTTCCCCTCCCCCTGTATGTCTGCCCAAACTGAGGAGTGGTCATAATATATACAGTAATATTTTTTACTTGTGGAGTGGAGGAGTGGCCTAGTGGTTGGGGCAAGGTACTTCAGGCCGGAAGGTCGGGGGTTCAAATCCCACTAGAGGACAGCAACCTTGGGCCGGAAGGACTGGGGTTTCTAGTCCCACAGGTGCTCCTTGTGGTCTTGGGCAAGCCACTTAACCCTCCACAGCCCATGTTCCCTGTAAAATAGTTATCTCCAAGTTATAATGCCCTGTTCAATGTAATTTCAGTTTGTTCAATGTAAACCGCACTGATGCAGAATAGCGCGGTATATAAGAGAATGTAAATAAATAAATAAATGCTTCAAAGTAGTTTACCTTATGGAACATAATTCTGCTTACCACTACAGATGACTCTGCATGTAAGCCTTCTGTTCATGAGAGTAAAAGGAATAATTCCTTTGTGTCAGATGTTGGAGTCACCAGTTATTAACTAGATGAAATATACTTAGTTAAGCATTGTAGTTCTCACCTGTACCTTTTACTGGTATCGGCAGAATTCAAGCTGCAATCTGATGGGATCTAATGTCATGTTGAAATTGCCCCCGCCTCCCTTCATAACTATTCTCTCACCTTGCACAAAATTCGAGATCCACCTATAGCTTTCTATAGAACTCATTGTGGTAACATTTGATGCAAAAACATATGACTGAAATCATTTACCCACTGATCCGTCCCCTTAAAGCTAAGCACTTCTCTATCTCTGAACACCACCTGCATATCAAACAGTAAATTCCTCCTGATAAGAAGAGCTGCTCCTGCAGTTGTCTCCTTTCCACAAATATTAAAGAATATGTAGTTGTACATCTTGTTTTGTAGTAGCATTTATTCCTTATCCTCAAATGTCTTTTATAATGCAGCAGTCGCCAGTTCGGTCTTCTAAGTTATTTAAGTCATGGGATTATTCAACTGTATAAGATTCCATGACCTACATATACCTACTTGAGCCATAGTAACTTATCCTTCCACATCATGCCTACAGTCCAGTCCCATAGCAAAACATAAACAACTGTTCATTCGGCCTATTATAAGAGTTACAGCATCTTATAATGACATGTCTCAGCTGATCTCAGATAAACACTTGCACCACACTCCAGTTTCAACGAAACTTCAATTGTGTGCTGGTTCACATCAATGATCTGCTGTTTTTTTATATTTATATCAAAAATTAATGCAAATTGCAAAAGAATACTTAGCTTAGGGGTATAATTTTTTATGGCAGCATAACCCACTAGCGCTTCTAATGCTTCTTGAAAATAACAATCTCATCCCAAACGCTGATAATTCAGGCACCTCGCATTTCTCTATAATTGGTTCATCAGGGGATGCTCAAATGCATTCTTAAAATCTTTTAGATGATGCTGCCCACGTTTCTTTATCTTCTTTGTAACAACAAACTGTTACTTGTGACTGAAATTCCCAAAAAACGCCGATGAACCAATTATAGAGAAACGCGAGGTACCTGAATTATCAGCGTACTCCCTTTCGGAGGGGTCAAGGACACTTCTCGGCTGCTTCCTCAGCCTCTAAAAAGACACAATGAAGCGAGGGAGGCCCAGGACCAGGCATGTTGTCGCCCCTCGGAAAAAGCGTTTTTGTCTTCGGCCCCTTGGCCTCTTTTCCAGTTGCACCGGTCCTCTCCCGTCCTCCCCTACACCTCTGCCTCGGCGGTGGGCTAGGGGACTCCATTTTTTCCCTTTCTTTTAATTTTTTTTCAGGCCCTATTCACGCCCTTTTTCCTAACCGCTGGCCTCGAGTGTCTTCGACCTCGCAGGGGCTCTTTTTGCCCCCATGGCCACTGATTTCAAAAATGTGACAGATGCTCCAAGAATATGTTACTCACAGACACCCATGACCGTTGTCTGCGGTGTTTGGGGGCTGACCCCAACCCGGAGCTCTGCTCTCTCTGTAAGAAAATGTCTGCTAAGGCTTTGCTAAGCTGTAAGCAGAAGTCTGACGACATTTTCCGTAAGGCAGCCCCGGTGGCTCCACACTCTGCCGATCCACCGCTTTCGGGATCTGCCGCGGCGACCCCGCACCCCAGGTGTTATTCCGATCTGGGTTTGCCTTAAGTGGAGCGGCGAAAGAAGACGACGACGACCTCGAAGTCGCTGTCAGGGGCTCCGGACAAGTGCGATCGGTCTCGTGCTAATTCCTTCAGTCCTCCACGGCGTTCCCGAGAGTCGGACAAGGTGCAGCCTTGAAAGGTACCTCGTACAGATACGGAGGCCTCCGGCGATGGCGCCCGGTCTCCCGAGAATCGTCCCAGTGAGGAGACCCCCTCTCCTCCTCCACGCCAGACCCGGTCACCCCAGCGTCGGCGTCGCAGAGCCCCACTACTGAGTGGAGGCCCGTATGCTGACACTAGAGTGCAGCGTTTCTGCCTTCCTAGCTGCCCAGCAGGCGCTATTGCTCAGCACAGCTGGCCTGCGTCTCGAGTCCGAGGGTCCCCCAACAGGGGTACCGAAAACTGCCTTGGAAACCCCAGAGACCCTCGGGGGCGAGGGTTTCCAGAGTCAGTGCCTCTAGCTCCAAGCGGGCCTCAGCCACTGGTCATAGGGGATCAGCCCAACTCCGAGACCTCGGACGTCTCAGGCTGGGAGTCGAACAAGGACACCTCCCCGCAGACCCACGCCCATAGGGACCTTCCCTCCGACCCATCCCTGCCCTCCGCGCGAAGGACACCTCTTTTTTGGTGTTCGTGCGGGATGTGGCGCAGGCCCTCAGTTTGCCCACGCAGACAGAGGAGGAACCGAGGGCAGAGGAACTTGACATTTTGCAGTACGAGTCTACACCTAGGGATTCTCTTAAGGTCCCTGTACCGCCCATCCTATCCCAGCTGCTCCTCCGCATGTGGGAAGCACCCGCCTCGGTCCGCATTGTCAGCAAGAGACTCGACGCCATGTACAGGGTCCAGCGCGGTCTGGGGTTTCAGAAGACTCAACTTCCTCATACCTCCATGGTGGTTGAATCGGCCATGCGGAAGCAGAAGAGCCCGAAGTTGCACTCTTTGGTCCCGCCTGGCGGGGAATCTCGTGCCCTCGACATCCTTGGGCGCAAGGATTACCAGGGATCCATGCTGACGTGCCTCATCAAGGCATATCAGCTGTATATGGGTATGTTTCTTCGCAGTTTTGGGGGTGAACACCTCCTCAGGTTCCAGACCATCCTGAGATCGGTCGCAGACTGCTCAAAATACCATTCCCGTGCCGTATATGATGGGTTCGAGTGCTCCACCCATGTGGCAGCAGCTGGCATTGGGGCTCGGTGCCAAGTGTGGCTCCAGTCTTCAGACCTGGAACAGTGGGTCCAGGAGAAGCTCCTGGATGTCTCCTGCCTTGGCAAGCAGCTGTTTGGCAAGCCCATGGAGGACAAGGCAGCCGAGATCAAGACGGAATTCATGACTCGCACCCATCTCTCTCGTAAAACCTCTTCCATGGAAGAAGCAGCACAGTAAAAAGCCTTTCTTCCAGAGAAAGGGGCTTCCCTACTGGGGATACCCACCCTACCCGCCTTCCCTGATGCCGACAACCAATGCTCAGGGCAAAGGGGGAGTTCAGAGTCATCGGAAACCGAAAGGGCCCAAGACCCAACTGCCGGCGCCACCCCAGCCAGCTCCGGGATTTTGACGCCAAATGCATAGCCTCTCGCCCCCCCCCCCCGGCGGCACTTCTGCCTGTGGGAGGACGCCTGTCCCTTTTTGCCCCCGAATGGCCGGCCATTATATCTGACACCTGGGTCCTCCACGTGATCTGGGACGGTTATCGTCTTCATCTGGACAGACTCCCTCCTCCCCTCTCCCCAGAGGAGCCTACTCAGCTTCCCTCGCACCAGTCTTGCTTGCAACAAGAGGTCGACAACCTCCTTGGTCAGCAGGCGGTCAAAAGGGTCCCTCCGCACCTCCGAGGTCGGGGGTTTTACTCCCGATACTTCCTCGTCCTGAAAAGGATGGGGACCTGCGCCCTATCCTCAATCTCAGGAGCCTGAGCAAATTTATGGTGCGGGAGAAATTCAAAATGCTATCGCTTGGCATCCTGCTGCCCTTCCTATGGCAGGGCAATTGGCTATACTCCTTGGATCTCAGAGACACTTACGCCCATATCCTGATCTACCCCAAGCACAGGCAATACCTGCATTTCAGGGTGCAAGGGGAGCATTATCAGTACAGAGTGTTCCCCTTCAGGCTCGCGTCTGCCCCACAAGTCTTCACAAAGTGCCTGTCAGTGGCCGCAGCTCACCTCCGACTGCAGGGTATACCCCATAGGTTTTCAACCCAATCCTCGGGGAACACTAAGCCAGTCAGGTTTTCAGGATTCCCACGATGAATATGCATAAGATAGATTTGCATACAATGAAGGCAGAACATGCAAATCTTTCTCATACATATTCATTCTGGGAATCCTGAAAACCTGACTGGCCTAGGGTTTCCCGAGGACTGGGTTGAAAACCCCTGGCATACCCGTTTACCCCTACTTAGACGACTGGCTCGTCACGGGCACATTGGCAGAGGAGGCTCACCTTTCGGCGTCATGCACAGCCCTCCTCCTCGAGCGCCTCGGCTTCCTGATCAACTACTCCAAGTCCCACCTCGAACTGGTGCAGACCCTGGAGTTTATCGGCACCCTTCTCGACACAGACCGGCGGCGTCTGCCTTTCTCCCTCGAGCCCATGCGGAGTGGCTCTGTGCCCTGGCTGCCGAGGTCCAAGGCCAGACAAGGGTCTCGGCGCAGGCCATGCTGTGCCTCCTGGGGTACATGGCCTTGACCGTCCGCGTTGTCCCCCATGCCCGCATGCACTATGCGGGTGGCGCAATGGTGCCTCAGGACACAATGGGCCCAAGCCTCGGGACGCCTCCAGGACCCCGTCCGGGTCTCCCTCAGCCTATTCCGTTCCCTGGCTTGGTGGAAAAATCCCCAAAGCCTCCTTTGGGGCATACCCTTCCAGACTCAGCAGTACAAGCTCGTCTTGATGATGGACACCTCGCTGTTGTGCTGGGGTGTCCACTGTGGCAGCCTACGCACCAAGGGGCAGTGGTCGCCCGAGGAGTCCCTGCAGCAGATCAACCTGCTTGAGCTCCAAGTGGTCAGGTTGGCCCTGAAGGTCTTCGAGTACCACCTGAAGGGCAAGCCAGTGCTTGTGCAGACCGAAAACAAAGTTGCAATATTCTACATAAATAAGGAAGGGGGCATGGGCTCCCACCTCCTTTGTCGGGAGGCAGTCCTCCTCTGCTCCTTTGCGGTACACCAGGGCATGACCTTAAGGGCTGTCTACCTCCCGGGCCAGGACAACATCCTCGCAGGCAGACTCAGCAGACTCCGCCCACACGAGTGGTGCCTGAGTCCAGAGGTGGCTTTCCACCTATTCCGCCACTGGAGGCTCCGTCCATAGACCTGTTCGCCAGCCCGGTGAATGCGCAGCTTCCCCGCTTTTGTGAGCCAATGCCACACCCGAGCAGGGTGGCCCTGGATGCATTCCTACTAGACTGGACCTTCGGGCTTCAGTATGCATTCCCTCCCACTCCTCTCGTTGTGAGGACTCCACAAGATTCAGCGGGACTGAGCTTCGGTGATCGTCGTGGCACCATCATGGCCCCGACAGCCCTGGTTCCCACTTCTGTAATGACTCAGCGGAGCCTCCGGTTCCCTTGGGCAGTACCCCATGCCTGCTGATGCAGGAGAAGGGACGGGTGCTTCACCCAAACTTGGTCTCGCTATCCCTGACGGCCTGGCGGCTGAACGTGTCTCTTTAGCCTCACTGTATCTCCTGGAGGAAATTGAAGAAGTCCTCCTCACGTCAAGGAAGGACTCAATGAGACGGGCCTATGGCCTGAAGTGGCAGTGCTTCTCGACCTAGTGCTCCGAGCTGCAGATCGACCCATTCTCCTGCTCCACCCAGTGGGCCCTCCAGTACCTCCTCCACCTCTCACGGGTGAGGCTGAAATCCAACTCGGTCAGGGTTCACCTGATTGCCATTTCGGCCAGCCACTTCCCCATCGGGGGTAAACCCCTTTCGGGCCAGCCTCTGGTCTCCCGCTTCATGCGGGGCCTCTTGCTTTCCAGGCCCCCCACCGGCCTCTGCCGGTGTAATGGGACCTGAACATTGTGCTCATGCAGTTGATGCGGCCGCCCTTCGAGCCGATGGTGATGTGCTCGCTCCGGCATCTCTCTGGGAAGATGGTCTTCCTGGTGGCGCAGACCTCAGTGCGGTGAGTCAGTGAACTTCAAGCCCTCATTGCAGAGGCCCCCTACATCAGGTTCTACGGGAATAGGGTGGTCCTTCGTTGCCACCCCAAGTTCCTCCCGAAAGTGGTCTCGGATTTCCATCTTTATCAGGAGATAGTCTTGCCGACTTTCTTTCCGAGACCTTACGCCGACCGGGCATCTGTGGTCCTTCATACTCTCAACTGCAAGAGGACTCTCGCCTTCTATCTGCAGCACACCCGGGATCATCGCAAGTCCGACCAGCTCTTCGTTGTCTATGATCCCAACCGCCTAGGGCTGGCAGTTACCAAACACACCCTCTCCATCTGGGTGGTGGACTGCATTGCCTTTGCCCAGGCAAAGGCTGGGGCCCTGCTGGATCAACTGGTCACTGCGCACGGCGTCTGTGCCAAGGCTGCATCGGTGGCTTCGCTGCACTCAGTACCTCTGGCGGATATCTGCCAGGCTGCAACCTGGTCTTCAGCGAACACTTTTGCTTCGCACTACTGCCTGGGGAGGGAGTCCCGCCGGGACAGCGCCTTCGGCCTGGCTGTACTCCGTAATCTGTTTGGGGTATAAGCAACTCCTGCCCTCCGACCCTTCTGCAGCTACCGAGAGCTTAGATCCAGGGACCCGAGGACTCAGGCTCCTTCAGGCATCAGCTTCTGCTCACGGCCTCGCAGAGGCATTTTTGGCTTACAGATTCAGTAGCATGTAGCTGGGGAGTCCCATAAGTGAGGACTGACTTCCTGCTTGTTCCTGGAGAAAGTGTAGTTACTCACCTGTAGCAGGTATTCTCCAGGTACAGCAGGAATCAGTCCTTACTACCCTTCCACCTCCCCTAAAGAGTTGCAATTCTTTTATCCTTCCCTTGCCATCTGCTTGGTTAGGGCTCTAGTTCTGGGACCTGACTGAACAAGATGGCACCTTTGGGTGGGAAGAGGAACATGCATGCATGGCAGGAATCCCAAAGACTTTCTTTGAAAACTGGGGAATTGCTCCAAATGGGCTCCAATGGTGCCGATGTCACCCATATGTGAGGACTGATTCCTGCTGTCCCTGGAGGACACCTGTTACAGGTGAGTAGCTACGCTTTTTTCTGCCTCTGGAGAAGGCGGATTAGCTCCAAATGCAGGTCTGACATTTCCTCCAGATGGCTACCCCGTCGGCATACCTGCAGCTTCTATCTTCAGCTTCTGGGTTCCATGGCGAAGCTGGTGCAGTGGGCAAGAGCACATATGCATCCATTACAGAGATGATGAGGCAATGCCAGTCTTGGCATGTGCAGAGTCCAATTTGCTGGCCCTGTTGGCACACGTGGTCGGTTGAGAAAACGTACAAGCGGACTTCTTAAGGCGGCATCGTCTGGACCCCGGCAAGTGGTCTCTTCAACAGGACGTCTTCGACATAGTGACTCAGAGGTGGGGGTTAGCCTGTCATTGATCTCATGGCAACGTGCGAGAACGCCAAGGCCTCAAGATTCTTCAGTTGATGACGAGAGCATATGTTCGAAGGACTGGATGCTCTTGCCCAGCTGTGGCCAACACTAGTCCTATTGTATGTATTCCCACCATGGGATCGATCACATCTTGCAAGCTCACGTGGGCAGAGTGATCCTCCTTGCTCCGGATTGGTCACGGCGACCATGGTATGTGGATCTCCTGTGCTTCTGGTAGCTGCTCCTTGGAGGCTGTCAGCGAGAGTTGATCTGTTGACTCAGGGTCCAGTCCGGATGCCTCAGGTGGATCGGTTCTCGCTTATGGCTTGGCCCTTGAAAGGGCAAAGTTGACAAAATGCAGCTATTTACTGCAGGTGGTTGCAGCTTTGTTGCGATCTCAGAAACAGTCAACGTCGCTGGCTTATATACGAGTTGGCACATTTTTGAGAATTGGTGTGGCGGCCAGGGCATTCTTCCACTTAGGGCCTTCTCGGCGGTAATCCTATCCTTTCTTCAGGTGGGACTGGAGAAGGGCCTAATGTTATGTTCCTTGCGAGTGCAGGTGGCTGCTTTAGTGTGATATCGGGGAAGGGTCCAAGGGATGTCCCTGGCCTCTCACCCCAGTGTAGTTCATTTACCTAAGAGCGGTAAAGCAGGTGAGGCATCCAAGGTTCGATCTTAACCTGGTACTCTCTAGCCTGGTAGAAACGCCCTTCGAGCCCTTGAGAGGAGCGACTCTTAAGGATCTTACTTTAAAGGTGGTGTTTCTGGTGGCCATTTGTTCGGCCATATGGATTTCTCTTGATGTCTAAGGAAAAGGTGGTTTTACACCCGATGCCCTCCTTCATGCCAAAGGTGTGGTGTCGGCCTTTCATGTTAATCAGGTCATCACGTTTCCTGTCTTTGCAAAGGGGGAGTCAGAAGTGGAATGACGCCTCCACAAGCTGGATGTGCATCGGGCTCTAAGGATTTATCTGCATAGAACAGAGCCCTTCCAAAAGTCGGATCGTCTGTTTGCGCTGTTTGGAGGGGCAAGGCAAGGATAAGCAGCCTCCAAGGCATCAGTTGCCAGTTGGATCAAGGAGACCATTATTTGCTTTTCTCAAATACCTACAGTCCAGTCCCGGACCCACCCAAGAATTTCCAAGTCAGTGGGTGAGCCCAGGAAGACAGAAAGGAGCATATCCTTGGTTCCTTCAGGTGTGGGGGGATGAGGGTCCTCGGGCTTCCTCCATAAAGTTGGCAGAGGGCTGGTGCTCCTCAGGTGTGTGATCAGTACTGGAGTCGGCACGTGATGTCGGCTTGGCGGTCAGTTTGGCCGTTTTCATGGAAGAATATATTTTTAAAAAATAAAAAAAAATTATTAAATCTAAGGAGAAAAAAGAGTGGAGGATTGCAAAAGGGTTTGGTTATTAGATTTATGTGTAAGATTGAGTATTAGTCTGTTCCAGGGGGTTTTACCCAGTTAGTTTCTGGTATTGGCTGTCTTGTAGGTCACTGGTTGGTTAGTGGTTTGGACATTTGGAAACTGGTCTTGGTGTGGATGGCGGTTAGCCTAAGTAGGGTGACATCACCAAGGCTTTGAGCATGTTCAGCCTCCAGCTGCTAGTAGGGGGAGACAACCTGCTTGTTGGGACTGGACTGTAGGTATTCGAGGAAAACAAATTAGCAGGTAAGTCTAATTTCACCTTTGACACAATTCTCTCTCCCTGAACCTTTAATTGTCCTTCAGTGTCCCCTTCCTTCTGCTTTCTTCTTGCCTACACTTCCCTTCCTGCCTCCAATCCACAGCTGAATGTTTCCTCACTGACATTCACTTCTGACCTCAGCTGAATACTTTCTGTTGTATTTGGATGAGTGGCCTGCTTTTGGGGGGGCATTTAATCTCTATTTAGCATTTATTACATTACATTGTTCAATGTAAACTGTTTTGACTGGTAGAAAAACAGTATATTAAAACCTGTTAAATAAATAAATCTATCAAGAAGCAACAGTTAGAACAGTACAAGGAGAAACAGACTTGTTTAAAATCATCAAAGGTGTATGACAAGTCTGCATACTTCCCCCTACCTATTTAATTTATAGCTGAACAAATAATCAGAGAAGCAGAACTGTGTGAAGACAGTAGAGGTGTGAAGATTGGTGAAAGATTCATCAGCAACCTTCTGTATGCTGGCGATATCATGTTACTGGCTGGAAGTGAAGATGATCTAAAAGATCAAGAAACGTAGTGTTACAGTGGGCCTGCACTTTAACATGAAGACAAAGATCCTGACAATTGGTAAAATCAATAGTTTCATCCTTGATCGAATAAAAATAGAAATAGTAGAGAACTTTAACCTGCGTGGATCAGTAATCAATAAAGAAACGATAAGCAATCAAGAAATCAGGTGCTTTGCTCTTGGCAGAACGGCTATGAAGGATCTAGACAAGATTAGACTTATCCAAGCCATAGTATTTTCAATAACGTCATATGGATGCAAAAGTTGGACAGTGAAAAGGAAAGACAGGAAGAAAATCAATGCCGAAAAAAACCTGTGTATACCACTTCCCAAAGAACAAACCAGTAAATACTAGAGTAAATAAAACTAAGCTTTTTATTTTTTTTTGGGAAGTTCAGATGACAAGACTTTCTTTGGACACATCGTGTGAACAGATCATTCGAGAGAGACAGCATATCTAGCAAGGTTGAAGGTCAGCACAAAAGAGGAAGGTGAGCAATGCGATGGATGGATGGATACAGTAACAGTTACTATGAACTCCACTTTATCAACAGTTCGCCATCTGACCGAACACCAAACACAGTTTAGGATAACTATCCAGAGGGTTGCCTTGAGTTGGTACCATCTTGACACACTGAAAAACAACAATTTGGGGGACTAGGAGACTGAAATTCCTCCCTTCACTCTTGCATCTAAATGGACAAGTGCAAAGTGATGCACACAGAAAAATCCTACCCCATATATCTTAACGAACTGAAGAACATAAGATATGCCATACTGAATCAAGCCAAAGGTCCATCGAAGCCAGTATCCTGTTTCCAACGGTGGCCAATCCAGGTCACAAGTTTCTTTCAGGTTCCCAAAAGGTAGATAGGTTCCATGCTGCTTATCCCAGGGGTAAGCAGTGGATTTCCCTAGTCCACTTTAATAATGGCTAATAGACTTTTCCTCCAGGAACGTGTCCAAACATCTCTCAACTGCTCATAACGGTCCAAAATCTTCTCTTAAACCCAGCTGTACTTAAAGCTTTTAATACATCCTGTGGTACATGAGTCAAAAGTTGCAAAGGTGTCTTATATGTTGGGACATGGAATGTATGAACCATGAACCAAGGGAAGATAGAAGTGGTCAAGAATGAAATGGAACATGTACAACTCAATCTGTTGGGTGTTAGCAAACTGAAATGGACTGGCATTGGGCTTTTGCATCTGATGATCACATGGTCTACTGTGCTGGAAATGAAAGACAAAGAAAAAATAGTGTCTCATTTATAATTAAGAAGAAACTTGCAAGAACTGTGATGAAATACAGTGCAGTTAGTGAACGCTTAATATCTATTTGCCTATGAGGCATGCCCATCAACACAACTATAATTCAGGTATATTCCCCAACAACAGCTGCAGAACAGGAAGATGTTGATGAGTTCTATGAACAAGTACAAGCTAAAATTGACAGAACATGCAAACAGGATATCTTGATAGTCATGGATGACTGGAATGTAAAAGCAACAAAGAAGACGACAAAGTGGTTGGAAAATATGGACTTGGCAACAGAAATGAAGCTGGAAAAAGGCTGATAGAATTCTGCAAGACCAATGATGTATTCATCTCAAACTCCTTCTTCCAGCAATTCAAGCGCCGACTGTACACGTGGACTTCTCCCAATGGATTGTACAAAAATCAAATTGACTACATCTGTAAAAGACAACGATGGAAAATCTCGATAAAATCAATAAAGACAAAACCTGGAGCTGACTGTGGTACAGATCACCAACTACTAGTATGCAAACTCAACCTAAAGTTGAAAAAGAGCAAGCCACTCATGAATGTAGCAAAATATGACCTTGAGAATATACTGATGGAATTTAAGACAGCCTGCAAAATCAATTTGCTGCTTTAGATACAAATGACAGAGTTCCAGAAGAGTTATGGGAAGACATTAAGAAGGTTGTGTTGGAAAGTGAGAAATCTCTACAAAAGGTGAAAAAGCAAAAACTGCCAAAATGGATGACTGAAGAAACTCAGAAAATTGCCCAGAAACACAGAGAAGCTAAAAGCCAGAAGAAAAAGAGAGGCAGTCGCAGAACTCAACAGAGATTTCCAACGTGCAGCAAGACGAGACAAGGAGAAATACTACAATGACACATGCAAGGAAATAGAATCAGAAACTATTAGACGAAGAACAAGATTGGCTTTCCTATAGCTATGAGAATTAAAGAATAAATTCCAGCCTTGAATTGGAATGCTACAAGATTCTCAAGTATCCATGTTGAATGATGCTGAGAAGATCAAGAAAAGGTGGAAAGAATATACAGAGTCATTATACCATAAAGATCAAGTGGACCAAACCTGTACCTTATAATCAGGAACCATTGATGATGAAAGAAGTTTAAGCAGCTTTGAAAGCATTATGAAAGAACAAAGCACCAGGCATTGATGGCATTCCCATTGACGATGTAGCTGTAACCATACTTACAAGGTTCTACCAGGAAATTTGGAAGACAAATTCATGGCCAACTGACTGGAAAAAAAATCTGTGTTTATACCAATACCGAAGAAAGGTGATCCGACTGACTGGAAACTATCACACAATTGCTCTGATCCCACATGCCAGCAAGATTCTACTCAAGATCATTTATCAGAGACTACAACAATACCTGGAACGAGAACTGCCTGAAGTGCAAGAGGGTTCAGGAAAGGGTGAGGAACGAGAGACATCATCGCAGATGTGAGATGGGTCCTTGAAAAGACAAAAGAATATCAAAAGGATATCCATATGTGTTTTATTGACTACAGCAATTTGACTTTTTGACTTCGTAAACCATGAGAAATTCTGGGACACATTAAGAAGCATGGGTATACCAGAACACCTGATTGTTCTCTTGCACAACCTTTACATTGATCAAGAAGCAACAGTTCGAACAGAACTAGGAGAAATAGAATGGTTAAAATCAGCAAAGGTGTATGTCAAGGCTGCATTCTTTCCCCCTACCTTTTTAATTTATATGCAGAACAAATCATCAGAGAAGCAGGACTGTATGAAGACAACCGAGTTGTAAAGATTGGTGGAAGACTCATCAAGAACCTTCGCTTTGCTGATGATGCCACATTACTGGCTGAAAGTGAAGGCGATCTGAAACATTTGCTTCTCAAGATCAAGGAACATAGTCTTAAAATGGGCCTGGCCTGCACCTTACCAGCACCATTGTGCACCGAACTGAATTTTAAGGCTTTTAAGAAGTTGCTCAAAACACATCTCTTTGAATCTGCTTTTCACCTTTAGTCGCCCTCTTAACCACGTGATGTTTTGTGCCAGATTTAGCAGCAGTTGGTCTTGATACCCTTTGTGTGTGCTGGTATATTTACATGTTTCTTTGGATGCTTCCAATCTTATCTTCTACTGTCACTATCCTGTCTTGCATATGGAGTTCTTTTCATTCTTCATTTGAATTTTTAGCTATTGTAAACCGCGTAGATTGCTTGCATTGTTGCAAAGCTCCTGACAACTGGCAAAATCAAGAAGTTCATTGATGAAGAAATTAAAATAGTTGACCTACTTGCATCAACAGTCATTAAAGAAAGGACAAGTAGTCAAAAAATCAGACGATGCATTGCTCTTGGCAGATTGGCTTGTGAAGGACCTAGACAAGATTCTCAAGAACAGAGATGTCTCTCTCCATACAAAGATTCAACTTGTCCAAGCCATGGTTATTTTCAAAAACATCATATGGATGCGAAAGTTGGACAGTGAAAAAGATAGACAGAAAGAAAACTGGTGCCTTTGAATTCCACCGATGCCTGGCCACCCCTCCCCATATCCTTGTTCAGGGGTAAACCCACCACTCCATGTAGGACACCCCTATTTGTTGAGACGTTATATGGTTCAGAAGTTAGATGGTACCGTTTATTTTGTTTTTATCCTATTTCTGTAAAGGGATCCTCTGTGTTTGTCCCATGCCTTTTTGAATTCCGTCACCGTGTTCGCCCCTACCACTTCCATAGGGTGGTGGATGCTTGGAATGCCCTCCCGATGGAAGTGGTAGGGGCGAACACGGTGACGGAATTCAAAAAGGCATGGGACAAACACAGAGGATCCCTTTACAGAAATAGGATAAAAACAAAATAAACGGTACCATCTAACTTCTGAACCATATAACGTCTCAACAAATAGGGGGGTCCTACATGGAGTGGTGGGTTTACCCCTGAACAAGGATATGGGGAGGAGTGGCCTGCGCGGAGCGACAGGTGCACCTACTCTTGCCATCTTGCTGGGCAGACTGGATGGACCATGCTGGTCTTTATCTGCCGTCAACTACACTATGTTACTATGAATTATGGTGCTGGCAATAAATACTGTGTATATCATGGACTGCCCGAAGAACAAACCAGTCAGTACTAGAGATCAGACCTAAACTTTCCTTAGAAGCTCAGATGACAAGACTTTGACTTTCATACTTTGGAAACATCATGCAAAGAGAGAGAGATCGTTAGAGAAAGACATAATGCTTGGCAAAATAGAAGGTCAGCACAAAAGAGGAAGGCCGGCAATGAGAGGGATCGATACAATAACAGCAGCTATGGGTGCTACTCTATCAAAAATGAGTCGCCTGACTGACGACCAAACACAGTTTAGGTCAACTATCCAGAGGGTCGCCATCAATCGACACCCACTCGATGGCACTTAATAACAACAACAACATCCTGTGGTAACGAATTACAGAGTTTGATTATGCATTGAGTGAAAAATATTTTCTCAGTTTCGTCTTAAATGTGCTCTATTGTAGCTTCATTTCTTGTCCCCTAATCTTTCTACTTTCTGAAGGAGTAAACCAACCAATCTATATTTACCCACTCCCTGACTTAGGAATGAGGTTCATTGCTGTCATGGTATGTGCAAAGCTAATCTATTTGTAGACATTACCCCAAAGAATACCAATCATGGGTAGAAATTTTTGGGTTTTGAGTTTTATGTTGCCACTAAAGAAAAATATCTTAGAGCCATTGTGGATGATAGGTTGAAATTTTGAGCTCATTTGTTGTGGCCACCAAAAAGCAAATGGAAAGTTAGGGACTAAACAGAAAGGGACAGAAAACAAAGATGAGAATATCATAATGCCTCTGTATAGATGTGACTGCACCTTGAGTACTCTGTGCAATTCTCCAGGACCAAGCAGGAAGTCAGTCCTCACATATGGGTGACGTCGGCGCCGACGGAACCCCCGTGCGGAGCATTTCCCCAGCTTTCAAAGAAAGCCTTTGGGAATTGCAGCGCGCATGCGCGGTCCCCTTCCCGCCCAAGGGTGCCATCTTGCTCAGTCTTCTTTTTTCCGCGGAGCCCGACGGACGTAGTTCGTTTTTCGCCGAGGAAAAAGTTGATTTCCCTGTTTTTTGTTCTTCTCCTTCGGTTCGACGCCGGATCCTTTTCCCGCCTGGGCCCGATACGCCGGTATCGAGCCCACTCTCTCTTTTTTGTTTTTTGTCCTTCGTGACTAGCGTTCGCGACATTTTTCTTTTTTCACTGTCAGCCCTGTCTTTTGACCTCGTGGGGGCCCTTTTCCCCCCGATGGCTGCCAGCGGGTTTAAAAAGTGTGATCGGTGTAAGAAACTTATGTCTCTTACCGACACACATGACTGCTGCCTCCGCTGCCTCGGACCCGATCATGACCCGATGATCTGTGGTCTGTGTGGCAAAATGTCCTCGAAGGCGTTGAGGAGTCGGCAGCACCAGAAGGATAGGATCTTCTCTGACTCCGCGTCCGGATGGGCCCCGACCTCGTCAGAGGCCTCGACGTCTCGGGACTCCGGCCCCGAGCAGCGTTGGGGTTCCTCTGAGCGGGGGTCTGCTTTGTGGGAACAACGCAGGAAGAAGAAACCCGCGAGGGTGGCGTCGGTGGATGCTCCTGGTTCCTCGAGGGCCAGGTCGCATAGCCCCGATAGCCGTCCCGGGTCTTCGGAGTCGGAGAGGCCTGCCAAGCAACCTCGTATCAAGATGGAGTCTCCTGGACACGTGAGTGCTGTAGTTCTCGTGGACTCTCCTCCTGGGGAGCCGACGTCGGGGCCCGAGTCAGGGGCTGCTGGGTCTCCTGAGCTCGGACTCAGGTTGACGGCCTTGGAGAGCAGCCTCGCTGCCTTCATGGAACAGCAGCGGGCATTGATCGCCGGTCTCACCGGTGCATCTGCCCCGACCACCGGGACATCGACGTCCAAATCGACCTCGGAGGCTGAGCCAATCCTCGAGTTAGGGTTGCCAACCGGCAGGTTTTCAGCCGGCCTGGCCGGTTTTTCCATGGCCAGGCCGGCTGCCGGCACAGATGTAAAACCGGCCATTGAAAAGCCGTTTTTTTGCTCTGACCGCAAGATCGGGAGTGGCCAGAGCAAAAAACCGGCTTTTGTCCCGAAGTCCGCGGCGCGAAAGCGATTCCCCATAGCAGTGCAGCCGCTGCTTCTGCTTTGTACAGAGCAGCGGCTACAATACACTTACATTGAAAACTAAAGATAAACTGTGTGAGGAGCCCGCCGGTCATCGCAGAGCCCGAGGAAGTGATGTCATGGGGGCGGGCTCCTCACAGGTTGTCTTTCCTTTTCAAATTAACTTTAGCTGCAATAAAGTTAATTTGAAAAGGAAAGAAAACCTGTGAGGAGCTCGCCCCCATGACATCACTTCCTCGGGCTCTGCGATGACCGGATGGCTCCTTACACAGTTTGTCTTTACTTTTCAAAGTAAGTGTATTGCAGCCGCTGCTCTGTACAAAGCAGAAGCAGCGGCTTGGGCAGAGGGGGGGGGGGTGATGGTGTGAGTGAACCAGCAAGGGGGGGGGGGGGATTGTGTTAATGAACCAGCAGGGGAGGGGGGGGTGATGGTGTGAGTGAACCAGCAAGGGGGGGGGTGGTGTGAGTGAACCAGCAAGGGGGGGGGGTGGTGTGAGTGAACCAGCAAGGGGTGGTGGTGTGAGTGAACCAGCAGGGAGGGGGGTGATGGTGTGAGTGAACCGGGGCGGGGGTGATGGTGTGAGTGAACCAGCAAGGGGGGGGGTGGTGTGAGTGAACCAGCAAGGGGGGGTGGGTGGTGTGAGTGAACCAGCAGTGGAGGGGGGGGTTGGTGTGAGTGAACCAGCAGGGGAGGGGGTGAGTGACTGAACCAGCAGGGGAGGGGGGGAGGTGAGTGTGTGAACCAGCAGGAGGGGTGAGTAAGTGACAGGGGGGAGGTTGAGTGAACCAGAAGTGGAGGGGGGGGTGGTGTGAGTGAACCAGCAGGGGAGGGGGGTTGGTGTGAACCAGCAGGGGAGGGGGGTTTGGTGTGAGTGAACCAGCAGGGGAGGGGGTGAGTGAGTGACAGGGGGGTGGGTGAGTGAACTCGCAGGGAGGGGAGGGGAGGGGTGGTGTGAGTGAACCAGCAGGGGAAGGGGGGTGAGTGAGTGAACCAGCAGGGGAGGGGGGTGAGTGAGTCAGCAGGGGGGGGGGGTGAGTGAGTGAACCAGCACTGAGGGGAGGAGGGGTGAGTGAACCAGCACTGAGGGGGGGGTGTGACTGAATCCTCGGTAATTTTTGTGGGTGGGGCAGGGGTGGGACTGGGGGCGGAGAATGGGTCGAGCATGGCAAGCCACAGGTGTCGGGTTTTTCTCGGTAAAAAAGTTGGCAACCCTACCTCGAGTCCATGCGGGCTTGAGTCGATCCTCGGCCAAGGTCTCCCTCGGCCTCCCGTTCGGGACCGAGGTCGTCAACGCCGGTGCCCTCGGCGTCGGGGCGGAGGGCATCGGTGCCCACCCAGCTGGAACCGCTCGATACCTCCTCCGAGGAGTCGGGCTGGGAGACGGAGGACGAAGAGTCACCCGACACCTATCGGACTCGGTGTGTCCCATCGGACTCGCCGGAGTCCGAACCTCGGAGACGATCCCCACCGGAGGATACCCGGTTCTCAGACTTCGTGCGGGATATGGCCAAGGCCTTGGCATTCCCCACGGATCCCAAGGAGGAGCCTCGAGCCGAAGAGCTCGAGGCCCTCCAGTATGACTCTCCCCCGAAGGAGGCTTTTACTGTACCGGTTCCTCCGATGCTGGAGCGGCTGCTCTTCCGCATGTGGGAGACCCCGGCCTCGACGCCGGTGTTAAGCAAGCGGGTCGATTCCATCTATCGAGTCCGCAAGAGCCCCGGGTTCCAAAAGGCGCAATTACTGCACCACTCCATGGTTGTGGAATCGGCCATGCATCGACTGAAAAGTCAGAAGATGCACTCCTCGGTGCCTCCCGTCCGGGAGGCCCGGAACCTGGATGCCCTCGGTAAGAAGTGCTTCCAGGGCTCTATGCTTGCTTGCCGTGTCCAGACATACCAGCTCTACATGGGCATGTTTCTCCGAGACCTGGCAAAGGAGATTGCCGGGTTCTCTGCTGGTCTCTCTGAGGAACCTTTGCAGAGGTTCCAGGCCTTGTCCACTGGTATTCGAGAGTGCTCGAAGTTTATCTCTCGAGCAGCCTACGATGGCTTCGAGGCTTCGGCCCGAGTAGCCGGGGCCGGCATCGGTGCCCGCCGACAGGCTTGGCTACAGTCATCCGACCTCGAGCCATGGGTACAGGACAAGTTGGTCGATGTCCCTTGCAGAGGTGAAAACCTCTTTGGCAAGCCCATGGCTGAAAAGGCTGCAGAACTCGAGACCGAGACTCTGACCTGGACTAGACTATCTAGAAAAACCTCTGCCCCTTCTCAGAAAAAGAAGGGTTCGGGGAAAAAGACCTTTTACCCGAGGAAGTCGTCTGCCTATAAACAATACCCTCATTATCAGGCCTCTGCAGCTCCCCAACAGGGTCAGCAGGCCAAGGGGCAGGGTCATGGGCCCCGTAGGCAGAAGGCCCCCAAGCCACCAACACCGGCCCCTGCTCAGCAGGGTGGGGGTTTTTGACTCAGAAGGCATAGCCTCTTCTCCTCAGCTGGCTCACATCAGCACAGGAGGCCGGCTGGCCCACTTTGCCCACAGGTGGTCAACTATCACATCAGATGCCTGGGTGCTTCATATAGTCCAAAAGGGCTATCTTCTCCATTTTCACCAGGTACCTCCCTCCTATTTTCCAGGGGAGCCTCCAAGACTCCCTCTGCACAGGGACTTACTCCTTCAGGAGTTAGCAAGTCTGCTAAAGGAACAGGCTGTGGAACCGGTGCCCCACCACCTGAGAGGTCACGGCTTTTATTCCAGGTACTTTCTGGTACCAAAAAGAACAGGAGGCCTCAGACCCATCCTAGACTTGCGCAATCTCAACAAGTTCCTGGAGAGGGAAAAGTTCAAGATGCTTACCCTTGGAATCCTGCTGCCCTACCTCCAGCAGGGAGATTGGCTATGCTCCTTAGATCTAAAGGATGCTTATACTCACATCCTTATTCATCCAGACCACAGACAATATCTCAGGTTTGTTGTGGGGGGAAACCAGTACAGAGTACTACCCTTTGGCCTAACCTCCGCTCCTAGGGTGTTCACCAAGTGCCTGGCGGTGGTGGCGGCCTACCTGAGGCTTCAAGGTCTTTTTGTGTTTCCATACCTGGACGACTGGCTCATAAGGGGCCATTCTTCCAAGGAGGCCAGTCAAGCCACCCTTCGCACTGTGGCTCTGCTTCAGCACTTGGAGTTTGTCATAAACTTCGCAAAGTCCACTTTGCTCCCGTCCCAGAACTTAGAATTCATAGGAGCAAGGCTGGACACTCTTCAGGCGAAGGCTTTTCTGCCAGTGGACCAAGCCCACAGGTTGATGGATCTAGCCAGGCAGTTTCACAGCAATTCCCTGGTTTCCGCCAGGCAATTCCTGAGACCTCTCGGCCATATGGCTTCCACGGTTCATGTGACCCCCATTGCCCGCCTGCACATGCGGCCTGCTCAGTGGAACCTTCGAACTCAGTGGCATCAAGCCACAGGGAACCTTGCAGACTCAGTCAGAATATCCACCCTGCTCGTCTCCTCTCTGCAATGGTGGCTTCATCTTCCGAATCTGGTACTCGGAGTGGGTTTTCAATCCCCTCCGCATTCTCAAGTGCTGACGACAGATGCTTCTCTTCAAGGTTGGGGAGCACATTGCCAAGGGGCATGTACTCAGGGTCTCTGGACCCCTTGGGAGGCTGCTCAGCAGATAAGCTTTCTGGAGCTACGGGCAATACGCCTAGCTCTGAGAGCCTTCTCCCACCTCACATCTCACCAGTCTGTACTGGTCCAGACGGACAATCAAGTTGCCATGTTCTACGTGAACAAACAAGGAGGCACAGGCTCCTTCCTTCTCTGTCAGGAGGCACAACGGCTGTGCTCTTGGGCCGTCACTCACGGAATCCTCCTCAAGGCTGTCTACCTCCCAGGTCAAGAAAATTACCTGGCGGACAGACTGAGCAGGATCCTGCAACCACACGAATGGAGATTGAATCCGTTGGTGGTTCAGCAGATCTTTCTCAGGTGGGGCCTTCCCACCATGGATCTTTTCGCCAGTCCTCTGAACCGGCAACTCCCGAGATTCTGTTCCAGACAACCGCATCCTCTCAGAGTAGCAGCGAATGCGTTTCTGATTCCGTGGTCCCAAGGCCCTACTGTATGCGTTTCCTCCCACGCCACTAGTGTCCCGAACGCTGTTCAAAGTCCTCAAGGACGGGGCCTCAATGATTTTGATAGCCCCCAAGTGGCCGAGGCAACCGTCGTTCCCACTTCTGCTGCAACTGGCGGTTGACACTCCTCTTCCTCTGGGGATTCAACACGATCTCCTGTCTCAGGAACAGGAATCTCTCTTGCACCCCAACCTCCAGACCCTTCATCTGATGGCCTGGCTGCTGAAAGGGTAGTCCTGGCTCCCCTACTACTGCCTAGAGAGGTGGAAGACGTAGTCTTAGCCTCTAGACGGCAATCCACCAGGAAATCCTACGCTTTTAAGTGGCGTAGATTCTCCGCATGGTGTGCTCAGCACAACGAGAATCCCTTCTCGTGCTTGGTAGCGGTAGTGTTGCAATATTTGCTTTACCTCTCCAATCTAGGCCTTAAGTCCAACTCTGTCAGGGTTCACCTCAGTGCTCTCTCAGCGCACCACTCGCAGGTGGACGGCAGGCCTCTTTCCAACCACCCTTTGATGGCTCGTTTTCTCAGAGGCCTCCTCCTGCTTAAGCCTCCTTTACGCCCACCAGCCCCTGAGTGGGATCTGAATGTGGTCTTACAGCGGATTACGTGTCCGCCATTTGAACCTATGGCTACCTGCCCTCTCCGTTTTCTCTCCTGGAAAACCTTGTTTCTGGTAGCTCTTACCTCTGCTAGGCGAGTAAGTGAACTTCAGGCACTAGTGTCTGATCCCCCTTACACTAGGTTCTACATGAATAGGGTAGTCTTACGGACTCACCCGAAGTTTCTCCCTAAGGTTGTTTCCCCTTTTCACCTCAATCAGGAGGTGGTTCTTCCGACCTTCTTTCCCAGGCCGCATGCCAACCGGGCTGAGATGGTCCTGCATACCCTGGACTGTAGGAGGGCGTTATCCTTCTACCTTGACCGTACGCGGGAGCATCGGAGGGCTGTTCAGCTCTTCGGTTTTTTTTACCTCAATAGGTTGGGGTTACCTGTCTCCAAGCGTACTTTGTCCATATGGGTCGCTGACTGTATCGCCTGGGCTTATGGGGCAGCCGGCCTCTCGTTGGAGGGTCGAGTCACGGCTCATCGTGTCAGGGCGAAGGCTGCGTCAGTGGCTCATCTCCGCTCTGTTCTTTTGGCAGACATCTGCCGGGCCGCTACTTGGTCTTCAAGCTAGACTTTTGCGGCCCATTACTGCCTTGAGAGGGAATCCCGCAGGGAGAGTGCTTTTGGACAGGCAGTACTCCATAATCTCTTTGGGGTTTAGGCAACTCCTACCCATTGGCCCTGGTGTTGGGCTACCGGTCGGGGGCGTTCTCAGAGAAGATTCCTTCCTTACGTACTGACGAGCTAGAGGGAGCTCATTTTTTCGGCTTGAGGTCTCCGGTAGCCTTAAGCTGGGGAGTCCCATATGTGAGGACTGACTTCCTGCTTGGTCCTGGAGAAAGAGTAGTTACTCACCTGTAACAGGTGTTCTCCAGGAGCAGCAGGAATCAGTCCTCACAACCCTCCCTCCTCCCTTGGAGTTGCAGTCATATGATTTATTTTTGCTAATTTTTTGCTGTCTTTTAGCTATGTCATCAGACTGAGCAAGATGGCACCCTTGGGTGGGAAGGGGACCGCGCATGCGCGCTGCAATTCCCAAAGGCTTTCTTTGAAAGCTGGGGAAATGCTCCACACGGGGGCTCCGTCGGCGCCGACGTCACCCATATGTGAGGACTGATTCCTGCTGCTCCTGGAGAACACCTGTTACAGGTGAGTAACTACTCTTTCTGGTCACCCCCATCTCAGAAAAAGTGTACTGGAATTAGAAAAGATTCAGAGAAGGATGGCAGAAATGATAGAGAATGGAACACCTCCTTTATGAAGAAAGGCTAACTAACAGGTTAGGGCTTTTCAGCTGGAATCAAGATGACTGACAAGAAATATGATGGAAATTTATAAAATCATGCATGGGGTAGTTTAACTTTGAAAAACACTAAAACTAGAGGATGTTTTCATGGGAATCTGCTGGCTATTTGCGAACCAGACTGACCACAATATGCAGTCTTGAAAACTAAAAATAGAACAGCTGTTCAGTATAAGTACCTTCGGTCTGACTCAGTATGGTTCATCGTATATGCAGGTCTTGCCACAGTAGTTCATTAGGGTTGAGGTTAGAATTTTGACTTGGCTTAATCCATAACATGAAATGTCCTCGTCCTTCAGCCATCGTCTGGTAAATTTTCACTTTATGCTGTGTCTCAGTTTTAGCTCATGGACAGATAACCTGACATTGTATTCTAGAATTTTGTTATGAAACAGAGTTAATTGTTCCATCATTGGCTACAGACTCTCCAGGTCCTGATGCAGCAAAGCACCCTGCACCACAATACCTTTAACTAGCAGGCTTGGCAGTCAAGGTGAGTTTTCTGTTTTAGGAGGTGAGGTAGTGTTTGATTTTCTTTTTTTTTTCCAATTAAACGTATCTCCAGGAACAAGCAGGAATAAGTCCTCACATATGGGTACGTCGGAACCGACGGAGCCTGTGCGGGAAAGCTCCCCAGCTTTTCAGAAGAAAAGCTTTTGGGGCTTCCCACAGCGCATGCGCGCTGCCTTCCCGCCTTCCTGACCAGCTCTCTTCAGTTTCTCTTTTTCCGCGGAGCCAGCAGGTCGTGTTCCTGTCACCGCTGAAGAAATTGTTAATTTTATTTGTTTCTTTAGACCGCGTACCTGCCTTCCCCATACCGAAACCGGTACCGCCGGTCTCTCTTTCTTTCTTTCTTTCTAAAAAAAAAAAAAAAAAAATCTTTTTTATTTTCTTCAGCACAGCTTGGTAACTTTTGTTAGGCCTTCAGGCCTACTTTAATTTTCCTCATGGAGAAGCCAGTCCCTGGTTTCAAAAAGTGTACCAAGTGCAGTGCTGTCATTTCTGTCACAGACACCCATGAATGGTGTCTTAAATGTTTGGGACCTGACCACTCCATACCGGACTGCCCATCCTGCTCCCAGATGTCTAAACGTGGGTTGCAGAACCGGGCCAACAAGTTCCATGTGCTGTTTGCTTCAGATAATCCAGCATCACAGTCCTCCAGGTCTTCCTCTCCGATGGATCTCAGGTAACTAAACTTTCTGTGGGCAAATCCTCTAAAAGCAAATCTCTTTCAAAAGATCGAGAGGCTCTCAATCTTGAGTTCGAGGATTCTGCCCAGGCCAAAAAACCCCGGCGGGAGGCTCCGGCCTCCAAAGCACCACCTATGGGGTTACAGGTTGACATCGATGGCACGGCCTCGACTGATCACCTGTTAGACTGCTCTGGGGTACCGGTCGATACCGGTACCGACATCCAGGCAGCAGTGGCGTCCATGGGCAATACTGTCCAGACCATGCAGCAGGCCGTTCTGGCTTTCATTAAGGCTGCGACGCCCTCGGTACCGATTCCATCGGTACCGACTTGGGTTCCGGTATCCACACCGGAACCGAGACCATCGACTTCCAAGCGTCGATCGGTTCCGCATGCCGGATTCAGGCTTTCGCCTGATACCGATCCCATGCCCGATACGCCCGATGTCGATATCGATCGGTACGCGTATCGTGCATTGCAAGCACAGAGAGAATACTCAGATTCTTCTGATGAGTTCAATTCCTCTGATGACTCTGCTGAGCTTGATCTTCCTGAGGAGCCCTCTTCTCCAAAGAGGAGGATGTCTCCTCCAGAGGATTTATCCTTTCAGGATTTCATTCTTGATGTAGCTAAAGGACTTTCTATTGCTACATCTTCTGAAAAGGAACCCAGGTCAAAAAAATTGGATATTTTAGGATACTCTAAAGCTCCTAAAGAGGCAGTTACTCTGCCTATCCATGAAATCCTTCAAGAACACTTGATGGATTTGTGGGAGACTCCTCTAACACTGTCTCCCCATTCCCATAGGTTGGACACCATGTATCGGGTCCCTCCTTCTCCTGGGTTTCAAAAAACTCAGCTGCCTCACCACTCCATTGTGGTGAAGTCTGCCATGAAGAAGATAAAGATTCCTAAAAGACACTCTTCTACCCCTCCAGGGCGAGAATGTAAAACCCTTGACTCTTTTGGTAGAAAGATTTTCCAGGCTAGTATGCTTATAGCCAGGATCAATTCTTATAGCCTTTATATGGGCATGTTTCTCAGAGAACTTGCCCTAAAGGTACGGCAGTTTGCCCCCTTTATCCCTGAGGATAACAAGGCGGCCCTCATTTCTGTGGTGACACAACTTTCAGAGGTCTCCAAGTTTTCCAACAGGGCAGCCTTTGATTCCTTTGAGGTTGCTGGCAGGGCTTCGGGAATTGTTATTGCAGCCCGACGTCTTGCTTGGCTCCAGGCTTCTGACCTAGAATCCTGGGTTGTAGATGGCCTCAGGAATCTGCCCTGTACCGGTGAAAACTTATTTGGTGAGGACTGGCAAATTAAAGCTGCTCAAATGGACGCAGAAAATGCCACTTTAGATAGACTTTCTAAGTCTACTTCTACTCCTGCCAAAAAGAAGCCTTTTAAAAGGCCTTACTACAAGAAGGCCAGATTTTCCACAAATACTGGCCAACAATCTGCTCAGCCTCGCTTTGCTGCTAAGCGTCAGCAATCTAAGCAAGTAAAGTCAAAGCCTGCAGTGTCTGCTGCACCCCAGCAGGCTCAACCCCCTCAGGGGTTTTGACTTGCCCCTAGAGAACTTACCTTTTCTGGCTCTAGAACAACCAGAGCCCCTCACCATTCCTGGAAGGCTAGCTCACTTTGCTCCCAGATGGGAACAAATCACATCAGAGCAATGGACCCTCTCTATTATCAGGGAGGGCTAAAAGCTTCATTTCTCCAGCCTTCCTCCCCATACCATGGTGAGGCAATTTAGTTCTCCCCCATCTCTTCTGACCCTGTTGGGTCAGGAGGTCTCTTCTCTCCTTGCCCAAGGGGCAATAGAGGAGATTCCTCTTCCTCAACAGGAGTTAGGTTTCTACTCCCCTTATTTTCTCATCACAAAGAAGACAGGGGGCTTCAGACCTATTCTAGATCTGAGAGAATTGAACAAGTTTCTATTCAAGGAGAAATTCAAAATGCTCTCTCTGGGCATTCTCCTTCCATACCTTCAGAGTCAGGATTGGCTTTGTTCTCTAGATCTCAAGGATGCGTACACTCATATACTCATCCATCCATCCCACAGAAAATATCTTCGCTTTCTGTTCCAGGGAAAACATTTCCAATACAGAGTACTTCCCTTCGGTCTAGCCTCTGCTCCAAGAGTATTCACCAAATGCATGGCAGTCGTAGCCGCATTTCTAAGAGGCATGGGAATCTTCGTGTTCCCATATCTGGACGACTGGCTCATCCGAGCTCCATCTCAGTCACAAGCCCAGATGTCCCTGGACCGCACAAGGCGTATTCTTCAATATCTGGGACTTGTGGTAAACATTCCCAAGTCCCAACTCATCCCTACTCAGTCCCTGGAATTCATAGGGGCCCGCTTGGACTCCACCACGGCAAGGGCCTACCTTCCTCTGGTCCGAGGCCAACGGCTACTCAGCTTGGCCTCCCAGGCTCAGTCCAGAAGTCACTTGTCAGCCAAAGAAATGCTGCAACTTCTGGGCCACATGGCCTCCACGGTCCATGTGGTGCCCTACGCTCGTCTCCATATGAGAGCAGCTCAATGGACTTTGGCCACCCAGTGGTCTCAAGCATCGGGACTGCTCTCAGACCAAGTACTCACCTCAAAACGTCTGTTTTGGTCTCTCCAGTGGTGGACGTCATCCAAAAATCTGTTGTTGGGGACCCCCTTCCAACCTTCGTTGCCCCAAGCAACCCTCACAACAGATGCCTCCCAAACAGGGTGGGGAGCTCATCTCCAACACCTCTCCACTCAGGGCACCTGGTCTCCCCAGGAGACCACCCTTCACATCAACCTTCTGGAACTGCGAGCAATCTTCCTTGCCCTCACAGTCTTCCACACCCTCCTTGTCAACCTGACTGTCCTAGTCCAGACAGACAATCAGGTAGCCATGTTCTATGTCAACAAACAAGGAGGGACGGGCTCTCTGTCGCTTTGCAAAGAAGCTCTCAGATTATGGGCCTTCGCCAGAGAGCATCAAATTCATCTTCTGGCAGTATATCTTCCAGGAGTTCAAAACTCTCGGGCAGACAGACTCAGTCGAGTTCTGCTTCCACACGAATGGTCCCTGCATATGGACCAGATACGCAGAATCTTTCAGGAATGGGGGACCCCGGACATAGACCTCTTTGCAAGTCCGTGGAATGCCAAACTTCCCCGGTTCTGTTCCAGGACTCCGTGTCAGGGAGCTCAGGCCAGCGATGCCTTTCTCCTGCATTGGGGTCAGGAATTCCTGTATGCTTTTCCACCCATTCCTTTGATTCCCAAGACTCTGTTCAAACTTCAGAGGGATCACGGATCGATGATCCTTATCGCTCCACGCTGGCCACGTCAAGTGTGGTTCCCTCTACTTCTACAGCTCTCCCAGGGCTCCTCCCTGGACCTGGGAGCTGCACCAGACCTTCTGTCTCAGGAGAAGGGGACTTTGTGGCATCCAAACCCCAACTCCCTACATCTCCGAGCTTGGTTACTGAAGGCTTAAGCCTTCATGAGTTTCATCTTTCTCAACCAGTGAAAGCTATCCTTCATGCCTCTAGGAAACCCTCTACCAGGCGTTCCTATGCTTTCAAATGGAAACGTTTTTCCATTTGGTGTGCTCAACAGGGTCTTGACCCTCTAGCACTTCCTTTAAATTCTCTACTGGACTATCTCCTGCATCTTTCCAATGCAGGCCTCAAGACAAATTCAGTACGAGTCCATTTAAGTGCTATTGCAGCATCCTTAAAACCTATAAATGGACAACCTGTCTCCTCTCATCCTCTTGTTGCAAGATTCATGAGAGGCCTGACCCTCACTAAGCCTCCCATCCGACCTCCTCCGGTAGCATGGGACTTGAATCTAGTTCTGGGTCAACTTATGCAACCACCTTTTGAACCGTTGGTATCTACCTCCCTGAAATTTCTTTCCTGGAAGGTTCTTTTCCTTATTGCAGTCACTTCGGCTCGCCGCATCAGTGAACTGCAGGCTTTGGTGGCTAATCCACCTTATACCAGATTCCATCATGATAAGGTGGTCCTTAGGACGAATCCCCACTTTATGCCCAAAGTGGTCTCGCCTTTTCATCTTAATCAAGAGGTATATCTACCTGTTTTTTTCCCGGCTCCTCATGCATCCAGTGCAGAGAGGAACCTTCATACCCTTGATTGTAAAAGAGCTCTTGCCTTTTACCTCAACAGGACTCAGCCACATCGAAAGTCTTCCCAACTTTTCGTGGCTTTTGATCCTTCTCATTTGGGACTTCCAGTCACCAAACGTACACTTTCCAATTGGATTGCTCAGTGTATTTCTTTTGCTTACCAGAGTAAGAACATTTCTCTGGAAGGCCATGTCACAGCTCACAATGTGAGAGCCATGGCCACTTCTATGGCTCATCTTCACTCTGTATCCATAGATCAGATCTGTCGAGCAGCCACTTGGGCCTCGGTTCATACCTTCACAGCCCATTACTGTTTGGACAAGGACTCCCGCCGGGATGCCTTGTTTGGTCAGGCTGTCCTCAAACACCTGTTCCATACTTAAACAACTCCTGCCCACCTTCCCTGGATGGATGCCTGAGATCCATACGAAGATGGTTTACCCTTGGAGGGGGATCTCCCCGGCATCTTAGCTAGGGAGTCCCCATATGTGAGGACTTATTCCTGCTTGTTCCTGGATAGCACAGTTACTTACCTGTAACAGGTGATCTCTGGGAACAGCAGGAATTAGTCCTCACAACCCACCCACCTCCCCTAGGAGTTGTATCTTCTATCTATCTTCCTTTCCTCTCTCTATTGTCTCAGCTATAAACTCGAACTGAAGAGAGCTGGTCAGGAAGGCGGGAAGGCAGCGCGCATGCGCTGTGGGAAGCCCCAAAAGCTTTTCTTCTGAAAAGCTGGGGAGCTTTCCCGCGCAGGCTCCGTCGGTTCTGACGTACCCATATGTGAGGACTAATTCCTGCTGTTCCCAGAGATCACCTGTTACAGGTAAGTAACTGTGCTTTATTGGATCACAAAAAAAGAAAAGCTTACAATCATAAACAAGAGCCTTATCATACGATAGATTTAGTTGCACATTGTCAACCTCTCTTAATTGCAAATGGTTCAGCTACTACTACTATTACTACTGAGCATTTATAAAGCGCTACCAGACACACGCAGCGCTGTACAGAAAAAAGACAAAAATAGACAGTCCTTGCCCAAAAGAGCTTACAATCTAAAAAGACAAAACAAAGAAGGTGAAGGACGAGGAAAGAACAAAGGCAAAGGAAGGATAACAGGAGAAACAAGACAAGGGAACAAGGGAAAAGAAAAGGAACAGGTGAAAACAAGACAAGGGAAGAGGAGGAGAACAGGTAAGTCATGAACCAAAGGCAGAAGCAAAGAGGTGAGCTTTCAACCTGGATATGAAGAGAGTCAGAGAAGATGCCTGATGTATAGGCGTAGGGTGCTGAAAGGTGAAAAGAGCGAAGCCTGGAGTTAGCAACAGAGGAGAAAGGCATAGCAAGAAGCAGTTAGCTAGAAGAGCGGCGTTCACGAGGGGGGATATAAGGAGAAATGAGAGAAGAAAGATAAAGAGGAGCTGCAGAATGAATGCATTTATAGGTCAGTAGGAGAAGTTTGAACTGGATGCGGAAACGGATAGGGAGCCAGTGAAGGAGACCTGAGGAGAGGAGTGATATGGGCAAAACGAGGTTGGCTGAAGATCAGATGAGCAGCAGAATGCTGAATAGACTGAAGGGGTGAAAGATAACTCAGTGGAAGACCAGAAAGGAGCAGGTTACAGTAATCAAGGTGAGAGGTGATAAGTGAATGGATGAGCGTTTTAGTAGTATGTTCTGAAAGAAAAGGGCGGATTTTGCCAATATTAAAGAGAAAGAAGCGGCAGGTCTTGGCGACATGGTGAATATGTGTGGAGAATGAGAGCGAAGAGTCAAAAATAACCCCTAAATTGCGAGCTGAGGGAACAGGATAGAGAACAAAGCCATTCACAGAGACTGAAAAAGGAGGAAGAGGAAGGGAAATTTTAGGGGAAAAGATGAGAAGTTCGGTCTTGGCCATGCTCAATTTCAAGCGGCGATGGAACATCCAATCAACAATAGCAGAAAGGCAATTAGAGATCCGGGTCCGGATTGAAGAAGAGAGATCAGGAGTAGAGAGGTAGATCTGGGAATCATCAGCATAGAGATGGTACTGAAAACCATAGGAGGGAGATGAGTGCACCAAGGGACTGGGTATAGAGAGAGAAGAGGAGCGGACCCAAGACAGAACCCTGAGGTACACCAACAGGGAGTGGAGTAGCAGAGGAGGAGGAGCCACCAGAACGCACACTGAATGAGCGATGTTAGAGATAGGAGGAGAACCAGGAAAGAACAGAGTGTCAAGGAGAAGATCATGATCAACAGTGTCAAAAGCAGCAGAGAGGTCAAGAAGAATAAGGACCATGTAAAGGCCTTTAGATTTTGCCAGGAACAAGTCACTTGAGACTTTGACAAGGGTCGTTTTAGTAGAGTACAAATGACGAAAGCCAGACTGTAAGGGATCCAGGAGGGCATAAGAGGAAAGGAAGTCAAGGCGGCGGTGGTGAACCGCACGCTCTAACAGTTTAGAAATAAAGGGAAGGAGGGAGATGGGACGATAATTAGAAGGACAGGAGGGATCTAGTGAGGGTTTCTTAAGGAGAGGTGTGACCACAGCATGCTTGAAGTCAACAGGGACAATAGCAGTGGAGAACGAGAGGTTGAGGATATGAGAGATGGAGGGGACAAGAGTAGCAGAGATGGGTGAGAGGAGACGTGTGGGGATAGGATCAGAGGAGCAGGTGGTAAGTTTGGAGGACGAGAGAAGGTGAGCAGTTTCCTCCTCAGACATCGAAGGAAAGGAAGAGAGAGTAGGATGGGAAGAGGGGGGGAGTGGAACAGAGAAAGGGGAGGAGGGGAATTAGCAGACTTAGTGGGGAACTGGAGGATGATCTTGTGGATTTTATCATGGAAATAATCAGCCAGGGTTTGGGCAGAAAGAGAGGGAGGGACTAGAGGTGGAGGCACTTTAAGGAGAGAGTTGAGAGCAGTGAAGAGACGGCGAGGATCAGAGGCAAGAGAATTAGTAAGATGGACATAAAAGTCCTGCTTGGCAAGAGCTAAGGCAGACTGGAAGGAGAAAAGCATAAATTTGAAATGAAGGAAATCTTCAGAGGAGCGGGATTTGAGCCAGGCAAGTTCAGCAGAGCGGGCACAGGAGTGAAGATAGCGAATGGAGGGTGAGAGCCAAGGCTGTGGTACAGAACGTTTCACAGGACGAGGGGTGGGTGGAGCGAGAACATCCAGAGCCAAGGAGAGAGCAGCATTGGTTGAAAACTACAGGCCGGTTAGTTTAACTTCGGTGGTGAGTAAATTATTGGAAACGCTGCTGAAAGAGAAAATAGTGAGGTTTCTGGAGTCCAGCAGATTACAGGATCCGAGGCAGCATGGATTCACCAAAGGCAGGACTTGTCAGACAAATCTGATTGATTTCTTTGACTGGGTGACCAGGGTGTTGGACCGAGGAAGAGCCCTAGATGTGGTGTATTTAGATTTCAGTAAAGCCTTTGACACTGTTCCTCACAGGCAACTTATAAACAAACTGAGCACCCTAGGGATGGACCCTAAAGTTCCGCTCTTTCTTCGCTTCTCTTCAACATTTATTTGCAGCCAATTTGCAATATTCCATTAAAAAGTGGCATAAAGTATACAATTTATGCTGACGATATTATGATTTTCACAACTATCTCCATCGAGAAACCTGATTTTTCCAGCATCACAGATTGTCTATCACAAATGTCCACCTGGTGTAAAACCAACAATATGCAAATTAATTTTAGCAAGACAGAGGCATTATTTGTATCTCGTAACCAAAATTTTGCACATCCACCTGTCATCAAGATAGATAATTCAATTATTCCTATTAAATCAGAAGTGAAATATCTTGGAGTTACTCTAGACAAGGAATTAAATCTCAGATCACACATAAACAAGACGATTAGAAGCGCTTATTATAGAATGAAAATCATCAGAAGACTAAGGCCGCTTCTGGAAACTGTTCACTTCCGCAATGTTTGTCATGCTCTAATTACACCATTACTTGACTTCTGCAATCCAATATATCTGGGTCTAGCTAAGCAGTCACTGAAGCCTTTACAGTTAGCGCAAAACACCGCTGCTCGTATAATTTTTGGTCTATCAAGTAAAGAGCATATAACTCCTATCTTAAAGGAGCTTCATTGGTTACCAATATCATCTCGTATTAAATACAAAACAGTAATTTATATTTTCAAGATAAAGCAACAATGTTCTGCAAAAAGTCAGACGTATCTTATCCGGTCAGATATTAGCAACAGACCTAGGAGAAGTGTATCTGAAAATAGAATCAGCTCCTCAAATGACATCAGAAAAACATGCAAGGAGACCTCTGAGAGAGCTTTCTCGTTTGCTGCGACTTCCATCTGGAACTCCCTACCTAATGATCTGAGAGCAGCTCAGGACATCAAAGACTTTAGAAAACAACTGAAAACAGTTTTGTTTACGGAGCACTACGGTCATGCAATCAACTAATTAATTTTTAAGAAAGCAATTATTTATATATACATTGTACAATAGCTCACTTTATAGTATAGCTCACAATATATATAGTGCACCTTTTCCCAAGACATTTAATCATATATTTACAAACTATGTATATATTATCACAGATTTTTTCACTATTACTAATTTTCTCTTTTGTTAAACCGCTTTGATTGTATGATAAGGCGGTATAAAAATCCAATTAAATAAATAAATAAATAAATAAATAAAGTTACTGCTTGGGTTAGAAATTGGTTGGGTGGGAGGCGACAAAGAGTACAAGTAAATGGAGCTCACTCTGAGGAGAAGGATGTTATCAGTGGTGTGCCCCAGGGATCTGTTCTTCGTCCAATTCTTTTTAACATCTTTGTTAGTGATATAGCGGAAGGGCTTTCAGGTAAGGTTTGCCTCTTTGCGGATGATATCAAAATCTGCAATAGAGTAGACACCCAGGAAGGGGTAGATAACATGAGGAGGGATCTAGCTTAGCTTGAAAAATGGTCTAGCATTTGGCAGCTGGGATTTAATGTTAAAAAATGTAAGATCATGCATTTGGGCTGCAGCAATCTAAGGGAGCAATATAGTATAGGGGGTGAATTACTTTTGTCCACTAAAGAAAAGCGGGACCTAGGCGTGGTTGTGTCTGATGATCTTAAAGTAGCTAAACAGGTAGAAAAGGCGACGGCAAAAGCTAGAAAGATGCTTGGGTGCATACGGAGAGGAATGGCTAGCAGAAAAAAGGAGGTGATAATGCTTCTGTATAAGTCTTTGGTGCGACCTCATTTGGAGTATAGAGTGCAATTCTGGAGACCGCACCTTCAAAAGGATGTGAACAGGATGGAGTCGGTGCAGAGGGTGGCTACTAAAATGATTAGTGGTCTTCATTCTAAAGCATATAAGGACAGACTGAAGGATCTTAATATGTACACCTTAGAGGAAAGGCGGGATAGAGGTGATATGATTGAGATGTTTAAATACCTCCGTGGCATAAATGTTCAGGGAGAGAGCCTCTTTCAATTGAAAGCAAGTTCTTCTACGAGGGGACATGGGATGAGGGTGAAGGGAGATAGATTCAGGAGTGATATGCGGAAATATTTCTTTACGGAAAGAGTAGTGGATCCATGGAATAGTCTCCCAGTGGAGGTGGTAGAGATGAGGACAGTAACTGAATTCAAAAAAGCATGGGACAAACACAGAGGATCTCTAATGGTAAAAAGGGGACTGTTGTAGTTGTTATGGAAGGACAGACTAGATAGGCCATGTGGTCTTTTTCTGTCGTCATATTTCTGTGTTTCTATGTTTTTATTATAGGACAATACAGCCTCATCAACAGACCTGGATGACAAAGTAGAAGAGAGAGATTGAGAAATGGTGGAAGAGAGAGCCAGGGGATCAATGGCAAGAAGGTTCCTAAATAGGGTGGAAGAGATAGGGAGAGGCTGAGGCAGAAGAAGGTGAAGATTAAAGCTAAGAAGGTGATGATCAGATAAAGCAAGAGAAAAATATCAGATCAAGACAATGGTCACACTGGTGAGTGGGGGCAGTGAAACAGAGATGAAGGCCAAATGAGGATGTAAGGGAGAAGATCAGAGGGGTTATCAACATGGATGTTAAAATCTCCAAGATTAAGAGTAGGGGAGGTGGGGTTAGTGGAGCAGCTGGTTCATGAACCGACCAGAGGGGAAGCCATATTAGACCTAGTCCTTAGTGGAACACCAGATCTAGTGCAAGAGATAAGGGTGTTGGGGCCACTTGGCAATAGTGATCATAGCATGATCGCCTTTGATTTAATTAGTGGAAGAAGGATAGTAAGGAAATCCACAGTACTACCTTTTAACTTTCGAAAGGGAGACTATGATAAACTGAGGAAAACAGTTAAGAAAAAACTAAAAGGAGCAGTTGCGAAGGTTAAAGACGTACATCAAGCTTGGGTGTTGTTGAAAAATACTATCAGCCCATTCCTATCCAAATTGATTGATGTATCGTTCTCTACTGGAACATTTCCTCGAAGCCTGAAACAGACGGCTATCATACCACTCCTAAAAAACAGTAAGTTGGACCCTTCGATGATGGAATCCTACAGGCCTATCTCCAGCATACCTCTCCTATCGAAAATCATTGAAAAGATTACCCAACGCCAATTACAAGATCACATAGATACTAATGCACCCCTGCATCCCTGCCAGCATGGATTTCGCGAAGCACATGGTGTTGAAACATTACTCATAACCTTATTCAACACCATAACCTTAGGTCTCGATAACATCAGACAAGGCTTTGCACTGATCTTCATGGACATTGCTGCCGCATTCGACACCGTAGACCACGAAGTTCTCCTGCTACGCCTCAGAGAGAAGGGAGTTCAAGCTTCAGCTTTGTCATGGTGCGCTTCATACCTCACTGATCGCTGGCAACATGTCCGTTCTGGCCCCTCCAACTCCGATTCCTTCCCCCAAACTAAAGGTGTTCCACAGGGCTCATCTCTATCCGCCTTGCTATTCAATGTCTATATGCAACCCATTTGTGATCTCATCCAATCATTTAATATCAACTGCCTGGTCTATGCTGACGATGTCTTGATGTACATGCCAATTTCGACAGAACATCTTGAACTATCCCCACTTATCAGGTGCTTTGACGCTGTCACAGACTGGCTAAATGCACAAATGCTTAAGTTAAATTTCAAAAAGACAGAAGCCCTCTTCGTAACCAGGAATCTGGCTTTTACTCCACCCCTGTCTATCAAGGTTCGCGACGCAGAGATCATATGCAAGACTACAGTAAGATACCTAGGTGTAACGCTTGATCAGCAACTTAATATGAAGGCTCATATCAAAAACATAACAAAGTCGGTGTACCATAAAATCCGGACCCTCCGCAATCTGCGTCAACTGTTAGAACCTGATGACTTCCGAACTGTCTTTCAGGCCCTAATAATGCCTCACTTTGACTATGCCAATGCGATCTTGTATGGTCTTACCTAAGTGCACGACTAACCCCTTACAACTTGCAATGAATTCAGCTGCAAGAATCCTTCATGGAGCCTCAAGAAGTTTTCATATTACCCCAATACTAAAACAATTGCACTGGCTACCCATACAAGCCAGGATCTCATTCAAGATCCTAATTATGACCCATAAAGCCATCAATAAATACCCTGCTACTGCCAATCTCCAGGAACAAGCAGGAATAAGTCCTCACATATGGGTACGTCGGTACCGACGGAGCCCGTGCGGGAAAGCTCCCCAGCTTCTTAGAATAGAAGCTTTTGGGACCTCCCACTGCACATGCGCACTGCCTTCCCGCCTTCCTGAACAGCTCTCCTCAGTTTCTCTTTTTCCGCGGAGCCAGCAGGTCGTGTTCCTGTCACCGCTGAAGAAATTGTTATTTTATTTGTTTCTTTAGACCGCGTACCTGCCTTCCCCATACCGATACCGGTATCGCCGGTCTTTTCTTTCTTTCTTTAAAAAATTATAATTCTTTTTTCTTATTTTTTAGCTTTTTGGTCACTTCAGAGAGGCCTCTCGGCCTACTCAATTTCTCCTCATGGAGAAGCCAGCCCCTGGATTTAAGAAGTGTACCAAATGTAATGCTGTTATTTCAGTCACAGACACCCATGACTGGTGTCTGAAATGTTTGGGGCCTGACCATTCCATACCGGACTGCCCATCTTGCTCCCACATGTCTAAACGTGGGCTGCAGAACCGGGCCAACAAATTCCATGTGCTGTTTGCTTCAGAGAATACAGCATCACAGTCATCCAGGTCTTCTTCTCCGGATGGATCTCAGGTAACCAAACCTTCTGTGGGCAAGTCCTCAAAGAGCAAATCTCCTTCAAAGCATCGAGAGGCTCTTAGCTTAGAACTTGAGGACCCTGCCCCAGCCAAACAACCCCGGCGGGAAGTCCAACTTCCAAAAACGCCAATTCAGGGGTCTCAGGTTGATATCGATGCTACGGCCTCGACAGATCACCTGTTAGCCTGCTCTGGGGTACCGGGTCACTCCGGTACCGACATCCAGGCAGCTATGGCGTCCATGGGCGATACTGTACAGTCCATGCAGCAGGCCGTCATGGCTTTCATTAAAGCTGCAACGCCATCGGTTCCGCTTTCAGCGGTTCCGGGCCCGATACCGGTATCGTCCGCCATGCCGGTATCGAGGCCGTCCACCTCTAAACGCAAGTCGGTACCGTATGGGCTTTCGCTCCATACCGGTTCCATACCCGATACGCCCGATATCGATACCGATCGGTACGCGTATCGTGCGTTAGAGGAAAGCACCGATTCCTCTGAGGATTTTCATTCCTCTGATGATTCTGCTGAGTTTTCACTCAACTTACCTGAGGAGCCCTCTTCTCCTAAAAGGAGAATGTCCCCTCCAGAGGATTTGTCCTTCCAGGACTTTGTTTTAGATATGGCTACAGCCCTTTCTATTACCACATCCTCTGAAAAGGAACCCAGATCCAAAAACTGGATATTTTGGGATACTCAAAGGCCCCTAAGGAGGCAGTTACCCTGCCTATCCATGAAATCCTTCAAGAACAACTGATGGATTTCTGGGAAAATCCTTTGACTTTGTCTCCTTATTCCCGTAGGTTGGACACCATGTATAGGGTCCCTCCTTCTCCTGGTTTCCAAAAGACTCAATTGCCCCACCACTCTATTGTGGTGAAGTCTGCAATGAAGAAGATTAGGAGTACCAAAAGGCACTCTTCCACCCCTCCAGGACGGGAATGTAAGACTTTGGACTCTTTTGGTAGGAAAATTTTCCAGGCTAGTATGCTTATAGCCAGGATTAATTCCTACAGTCTCTATATGGGCATGTTCCTGGAGGAACTTGCCAAAAAGGTGCGGCATTTTGCCCCCTTTATCCCTGAGGATAAAAAGCAGGGATTCCTTTCCCTAGTGAAACAACTCTTAGAGGTTTCTAAGTTCTCTAATAGGGCAGCATATGATTCCTTTGAGGGAGCCAGTAGGGCTTCGGGCATTGCTATTGCAGCCCGACGTCTTGCTTGGCTCCAGGCCTCTGATCTGGAACCTTGGGTTCTAGATGGCTTACGGAATCTGCCCTGTACAGGTGAGAACTTATTTGGGGAAGAGTGGCAAATCAAAGCCACCCAGATGGATGCTGAAAATGCCACCTTGGAAAGACTTTCAAAGTCCACTTCAATTCCTACTAAGAAAAAGTCTTTTAAAAGGCCTTACTATAAGAAGGCCAGAGTTGCTTCAAATACTGGCCAGCAGTCTTCTCAACCTCGCTATACTGCTAAGCGTCAGCAATCCAAACAAGCACGAGCTAAGCCTGCAGCAGCTACTGTAGCTCAGCAGGCTCCAACCCCTCAGGGGTTTTGACTTGCTCCTAGGGAACTTGCCACTTCTGGTTCTAACACAACCAGAACCTCTCACCATACCCGGAAGGTTGGTTCACTTTGCTCCCAGATGGGAACAAATCACAACAGAACAATGGACCCTCTCTATCATTCGAGAGGGTTACAAACTTCATTTCTCCAGCCTTCCTCCCCATCATATGGTGAGACCATTCAATTCTCCCCCATCTCTCCTAACCCTGTTGGGTCAAGAGGTTTCCTCTCTTCTTGCCCAAGGGGCCATAGAAGAGGTTCCTCTTCCTCAACAAGGGTCCGGTTTCTACTCCCCTTATTTTCTCATTCCAAAGAAGACAGGGGGATTCAGACCAATCCTAGATCTGAGAGAATTGAACAAATTTCTCTTCAAGGAGAAATTCAAAATGCTGTCTCTCGGCATTCTCCTTCCTTACCTCCAGGGTCAGGACTGGCTTTGTTCTCTAGACCTACAGGATGCGTATACACATATACTCATCCATCCATCCCACAGAAAGTATCTTCGCTTTCTGTTTCAGGGAAAACATTTCCAATACAGAGTACTCCCCTTCGGTCTAGCCTCTGCTCCAAGAGTATTCACAAAATGCATGGCAGTCGTAGCCGCATTTCTAAGAGGCATGGGAATCTTTGTCTTCCCATATCTGGACGACTGGCTCATCCGAGCTCCAACTCAGTCACAGGCCCAGATTTCCCTGGACCACACAAGGAGCCTTTTGCAGTATCTGGGACTGGTAGTAAACCTTCCCAAGTCCCAACTCATCCCTACTCAATCTCTAGAATTCATAGGGGCCCAGTTGGACACCATCACTGCAAGGGCCTACCTTCCACATGTTCGAGGCCAGCGCCTCCTGAGTTTGGCCTCCCAAGCTCAGTCCAGCACTCACTTGACAGCCAGGGAAATGCTACGCCTACTGGGTCATATGGCCTCCACAGTGCATGTGGTGCCCTATGCTCGTCTTCATATGAGAGCAGCTCAATGGACCCTGGCCACTCAGTGGACTCAGGCGTCAGGAGCGCTCTCAGACCAAATACAAACCTCCGATCGTCTGTTTTGGTCCCTCCACTGGTGGACTTCCACCAAGAATCTGTTGTGTGGGGCTCCATTTCAACCATTGCTACCCCAAGCAACCCTCACAACAGATGCCTCCCAAACAGGGTGGGGAGCCCATCTGCAAACTCTCTCCACTCAGGGCACTTGGTCTCTACAGGAGACCACCCTTCATATCAATCTTCTGGAACTGCGAGCAATTTACCTTGCCCTCAAGGTCTTCCACTCCCTCCTAACCAACCTCACTGTCCTAGTTCAGACGGACAATCAGGTGGCCATGTTTTACATAAACAAACAAGGAGGGACGGGCTCTCTGTCGCTTTGCAACGAAGCTCTAAGACTATGGGCCTTCGCCAGAGAGCATCAGATTCACCTGCTAGCAGTGTATCTCCCAGGAGTTCAAAACTCTCGGGCAGACAGGCTCAGTCGAGTTCTGCTGCCACACGAATGGTCCCTACATTTGGACCAAATAAACCGAATCTTTCAGGAATGGGGGACCCCGGACATAGACCTCTTTGCAAGTCCGTGGAATGCCAAACTTCCCCGGTTCTGTTCCAGAACTCCGTGTCAGGGAGCTCAGGCTACGGACGCCTTTCTCCTGAATTGGAATCAGGCATTCCTATATGCCTTTCCACCCATTCCTTTGATTCCCAAGACTCTGTTCAAACTCCAGAGGGATCATGGAACTATGATCCTCATAGCTCCACGCTGGCCACGCCAAGTGTGGTTCCCTCTACTTCTACAGCTCTCCCAGGGATCCTACTTGGATCTGGGAGCTGCGCCAGACCTCCTGTCTCAGGAGGAGGGGACTTTGTGGCACCCAAACCCCAAATCCCTTCACCTCAGTGCTTGGTTACTGAAGGCTTAAACCTTCAAGACTTTCATCTTTCCCAACCAGTGAAAGATATCCTTTCTGCCTCTAGGAAACCCTCTACCAGGCGTTCCTATGCTTTCAAATGGAAACGTTTTTCCATTTGGTGTGCTCAGCAGGGTCTTGACCCTCTGGCACTTCCTTTGAATTCTCTTCTTGATTATCTCCTGCATCTCTCCAATGCAGGCCTCAAGACGAATTCGGTAAGAGTCCATTTAAGTGCTATTGCAGCATCCTTGAAACATATAAATGGACAACCTATCTCCTCTCATCCTCTTGTTGCAAGATTCATGAGAGGCCTGACTCTCACTAAACCTCCCATCAGACCACCCCCGGTCGCATGGGATTTGAATCTAGTGCTCGGTCAACTTATGAAGCCACCTTTTGAGCCAATGTTTTCCACCTCCTTGAAATTTCTTTCCTGGAAGGTCATCTTCCTCATTGCAGTCACTTCGGCTCGCCGCATCAGTGAGCTGCAGGCTTTAGTGGCTAATCCACCTTACACAAGATTTCATCATGATAAGGTGGTCCTTAGGACGAACCCCCACTTTATGCCTAAAGTGGTCTCGCCTTTTCATCTTAATCAAGAGGTATATCTACCTGTCTTTTTTCCAGCTCCTCATGCATCCAATGCAGAGAGGAACCTTCATACTCTGGATTGTAAAAGAGCTCTCGCTTTTTACCTTAATAGGACTCAGCCACATCGAAAGTCTTCTCAACTTTTTGTGGCCTTTGATCCTTCCCATTTGGGACTTCCAGTCTCCAAGCGTACACTTTCCAATTGGATTGCTCAGTGTATTTCTTTTGCTTACCAGAGCAAAAACATTTCTCTGGAAGGCCATGTCACTGCTCACAATGTGAGGGCCATGGCAACTTCTATGGCTCATCTGCACTCTGTTTCCATAGATCAGATCTGTCGAGCCGCTACCTGGGCCTCGGTTCATACCTTCACAGCCCATTACTGTTTGGACAAGGACTCCCGCCGGGATGCCTTGTTTGGCCAGGCTGTCCTCAAGCACCTGTTCCATTCCTAAACAACTCCTGCCCACCTTCCCAGAATGGATGCCTGAGATCCATACGAAGATGGCGAACCTTTACAGGGGATCCCATGCATCTAAGCTAGGGAGTCCCCATATGTGAGGACTTATTCCTGCTTGTTCCTGGAGATAGCACAGTTACTTACCTGTAACAGGTGATCTCTGGGAACAGCAGGAATTAGTCCTCACAACCCACCCACCTCCCCTAGGAGTTGTATCTTTTATCTATCTATCTTCCTGTCCTCTCTCTGTTGACTCAGCTATAAACTCGAAACTGAGGAGAGCTGTTCAGGAAGGCGGGAAGGCAGTGCGCATGTGCAGTGGGAGGTCCCAAAAGCTTCTATTCTAAGAAGCTGGGGAGCTTTCCCGCACGGGCTCCGTCGGTACCGACGTACCCATATGTGAGGACTAATTCCTGCTGTTCCCAGAGATCACCTGTTACAGGTAAGTAACTGTGCTTTACTGATCTAATTTCAATCACACCTCCCAATCGAGCAAGGAGATCGAATGCCGCAAATACTCTCATATTACCTAAGGCTAGCACGAAGTGTTCTCAATTCACTAGATCCAGAGCCTTCTCCTTCTTTGCTCCATCCTGCTGGAACGCACTACCAGCAACTATCAGAACCATCAGTGAACTCTCCCAATTTAGGAAGGCACTGAAACGGCACCTCTTTCTTCATCACTACGATGATGCAGTCTTCTCCCCACACTCACCCACTCTCACATCTCAATGCAGCACCTCAAACTCATGCACGTCACATTCCCAGACTGATCACTCACAATCACACCTTCCCCTCCAACCACCATGAGAAACTTATGCAGTGCCGCATAACTCATTATATTGTTGCATAAAGTAGACTGTATTTATTCATCATGTCTCCTTGTTAAGGGACTGGTTATTTATACCCTATTTTACCTGTTATACCTGCTTAATGCATACCCAAGTTTAATTTTCCTGTTTAATGTATACCCAAGTTATTATACCTGTTTCACTGTAAGCACAAATCACGAAATTGAGATGTGCAACTCTTATGTTCATTGTAAACCGCACTGATGTCGAATAGCGCGGTATAAAAGAGACTGCAAATAAATAAATCTTGGAAGCCCAGACCAGCTGTATTCCACGCTTTAAGAAAAGTGGAAGGAAGTCCAAAAAACTGCTAGCGTGGTTTAAAGGTGAGGTCAGAGAGGCTGTTGTTGCCAAAAAAGCATCTTTCAGGAAATGGAAAAAAGAGCCAAACGACGAAACCTGGAAACAGCACAAGCACTGGCAAGTCAAATGCAAGGCATTGATAAGGCAGGCAAAGAGAGAATTTGAGAAGAAGCTTGCTGCGGAAGCAAAAACGCAAAATAAAGACCTTTTCAAGTACATTCGTAGCAAAAAACCTGTGAGAGAGTCAGTTGGTAAATTAGATGATAAAGGGGTTAAAGGAGCACTAAGAGGCGACAAGGCGATAGCGGAGAGACTGAATGAATTCTTTGCTTCGGTCTTTACTGAGGAAGATGTAGGGATGTTACCCATGACTGAAGTGGTATTTAAAGGTGCGGAAGAATTGAAGGAAATATCGATACATCGGGAAGATGTCTTACAACTATTAGATAAACTGAAGAGTAGCAAATCACCTGGGCCGGATGGTATACATCCAAGGGTGTTGAAAGAACTGAAATATGAGATTGCAGACCTGCTATCAGTAATCTGTGAACTATCATTAAAATCATCTCTAATACCTGAAGATTGGAGGATCGCCAATGTAACACCAATTTTTAAAAAGGGTTCCAGGGGTGATCCGGGAAACTACAGACCGGTGAGCCTGACGTCAGTACCGGGAAAAATGGTAGAAACCATCATAAAGAATAAAATTACTCAGCATGTAGATAGTCACAACTTAATGGGAGACAGCCAACATGGCTTTAGACAAGGAAGATCTTGTCTTACTAATCTGTTATGTTTTTTTGAAGGAGTGAATAAACAGGTGGACAAAGGTGAGTCGGTTGATATTGTGTATCTGGACTTTCAGAAAGCCTTTGACAAGGTCCCTCATGAGAGACTTTTGGCAAAACTAAAGAGTCATGGGATAGGAGGCAGTGTACTATTGTGGATCAGGAACTGGTTAAAAGATAGAAAGCAGAGGGTAGGGCTAAATGGCCAATTTTCCCAATGGAGAAAGGTGAATAGTGGTGTACCCCAGGGATCTGTGCTGGGTCCGCTGCTTTTTGACATATTCATAAATGACCTGGAAAGTGGAATAACGAGTGAGGTTATCAAATTTGCAGATGACACAAAACTATTTAAAGTTGTTAAAACCCAAGAGGATTGTGAAAAATTGCAAGAGGATCTTGATAAATTGGAAGACTGGGCATCAAAATGGCAGATGAAATTTAATGTGGACAAGTTCTAGGTTATGCACCTAGGGAAGAACAACCCAAACTATGGTTACATGATGCAAGGTTCCACATTAGGAACCACCACCCAGGAAAAAGATTTAGGCGTCATTGTGGATACCATGTTAAAACCCTCGGCCCAGTGTGCAGCGGCGGCCAAGAGAGCAAATAGAATGCTAGGTATGATAAGGAAAGGAATGGAAAATAAAACAAAAGATATTATAATGCCTCTATATCGTTCCATGGTGAGACCGCACCTTGAATATTGTGTGCAATTCTGGTCGCCGTATCTTAAAAATGATATAGCGATTTTAGAAAAGGTACAGAGAAGAGCCACCAAAATGGTAAAGGGGATGGAAGGATACTCCTATGAAGAAAGGCTAAAAAGGTTAGGGCTCTTTAACCTGGAAAAGAGACGGCTGAGGGGAGATATGATAGACGTCTATAAATTAATGAACGGAGTGGAACGGGTAAACGTAGATCGATTGTTTACCTTATCAGAATATAGAAAGACTAGGGGACATGCAATGAAGCTACAGGGTAAACTATTTAAGACTAATAAAAGAAAATATGTTTTCACTCAACGTGTAATCAAACTCTGGAATTTGTTACCGGAGGATGTAGTAAAGGCTGTTAGTGTAGCTGGGTTTAAAAAAGGTTTGTAGACGCACCACTTGACCGCTGGAATGCTGTATCCGAAAAACTATGCCACCCGTGGCGGTCGCGCCCCTACCAGGCGGTTGCCTAGTAGGGACGGGAAGCCATCTCAATTCCTCTTTCCCAAGGATTGTAGTTGTGTCAAGGAGATTATGAACCGAGTGGTTGTTTTAAAGCACACAGGAATTTTATTAGCATCCGTGTCAAAAATGGTTGACAAAATCTTCAAAGCAAATGTACACATTCAGGTCAAAGCAAAATACAGGATTATTCTTCTCCTCTTAAGGTAACACTTGTAACCAGTGTTGCAATAAAGATATTTCCTATTCATTTCTCCGGGCCAGTCCAGGGAAGGTTAGGTTGTCAATCCCCTTCAGCAGCTGAGGATATGAAGACATCAAGTTTTCTTGAGCCGTGAAGCCACTCCCCCTGAGGTCAACTGCCAGTCTTTCATTCCTCAGCAGCTGAAGAGGATCGATATTAGCTCTCTCCTTCAAGTGTTAAAGATTATTTTGTTTCTTTCTGTTAGTTTAATTGGCTGTAGCAGAGCTGAGTTATTTTTATAGTCCTACTTTAAATATTTATTCAAATGTTTTCTTCCTAGCAGGGAGACATACATTGCTATTAATCACGGACTATGGCAGAGCCTGCCTGAAGTGTTCTGTCAGTTTTTTTAAGAAGGGTACAGTAGATCTGGGAGCCCCAGTTCTTTCTCTTCGATTAAAATTCATTGCCTTGTCAGTGTCCCGCTAGCAGCGGAACAAACAGGGGGGAATTATGCAGATCTGCAGTGTGCCTGTTGATCGCAGGTTCTCTTTGTCAGCGCGATTATTATAAGTGGTAGTTGGTCTGATCTTTGCTCTGTCGCAGCAGACAAAGAATCAAAAATCTGCGGTATTTAGATCGGCACTTTTCAGATCAGTGCGGTGCTGATCTTTGCTCTGCCGCGGCAGACAAAGAAGCAAAATCTGCAGTGTTTAAATCGGCGTTTTTCAAATCAGTGCGGTTTGCCTGCTCTCTGATCTAGTGAGTTAAACTTTATAGTGTTGAGTTTAGTTTTGGCAGTATAAGTTGTTGCGATGGCAGAGAAGGTTGCCATGGAAACGGAGAAGCACTTGTTAAACGCTGAAAAAGCCGGTACAACGGCCATTTTGAATTCTCCGGTTGTTTTGCAATCTGATAAGCAACGGCCTGCTAAAAAGAAGGGCAAGTCTTCTAAGAGCGTTTTAAGGCAGGAGAAGACTGAGCAACCTGTGCCAGAGGCAAATGAAAGTATTTTATCTTTCTTTTCTCCGGAATTTATTTTAGCTATGCACAAGGCTTTTTTGGCAAGATCTGATAATTCTGTTTCTACAGAGATGTGTAAAGGCTCTTCTTCACTTCCCGTGGATCTTTCTATTCCTGAGGATCCTGGAGAAGGTACTTCTCAGATTAAAGAGATCATTAGGGATCCTTTGGACCCTTTTGCTTCTCGGCTCCCTGTGACTTTAGCTCAAGGGGAAACAGAAGGTCTCTCTGTTTCAGGCTTAGATGTGCCTTATGAAGAGCTGGAAGAGGGTGAGATTGCTCCTGGTGAGGACCCTAATATGTTTCGGGTTTTTCGCAAAGAGGAGCTTTCAGCTCTTATTTCTCATTCTTTATCTGCCTTAAATCTGTTGCTTCCAGCGGCATCTCAGGATACTTTAGAGGATCCTTTATTGCAAGGGTTTAAAGCGGAACAGCGCTCCTTCCCAATGCACCGGGTCATAAGGCAAATGATTGAGTCTGAATGGGAATGCCCAGAAGCTACGCTTCGTGGTAGCCGTACTTTATCCCGCCTTTATCCTTTGCCGCAGGAAGAAAAGGATTTATTAAAAATGCCTAAGGTGGATGCAATAGTGGCGGCAGTAACAAAGAAAACTACTATCCCAATTGAGGGAACAGCAGCTCTTAAGGATTTGCAGGATAGAAAGTTAGAAGTCTTTCTTAAGCAATCATTTGATTCTTCTGCTTTAGCTCTGCAAGCCGCAGTTTGTGGGGCATATGTATCTAGAGCATCCATTCGGTGGCTTCAAGGAGATATATCTGGGAATCCAGAGTTGTTACAAGGAGCAGAAATCGCTAAGTTAGAATCGGCTGCGGCTTATATGGCTGATGCCTTTTATGATCTACTGCGGATGGCTGCTAAGTCTATGGCATCGCTGATTGCGGCTAGACGTTTCTTGTGGCTGCGTAACTGGGCAGCGGATGTGTCTTCTAAATCGCGTCTTAGCAAATTACCATATAAAGGGAGATTGCTTTTTGGAGAAGCACTTGACAAAATTGTAAAAGATCTAAGTGATTCTAAAGGAGGTCGTTTACCTGAAGATAGGCAAAGGCCCGGTCGTGGTGCAGGAGGTCTTCGAGGTGCCGGACGAGACTTTAGGAGATTTCGGGGAGCGCAATTCGTTCCTTATTCTAGAGGTCGTTCGGGATTTCGCGGTCAGTCCTTTCGTGGGGCAAGAGGTTTTGGTAGATCTTACTTCCCACCTTCTCAAAGCGCTTCCAAGAAGCCACAATGAAGGTCTGCTGGTCCAGGCATTTGTTCCTGTAGGAGGGCGTCTACAGAGATTTTTAAAAGCCTGGACCGAAATCACCACAGACAAATGGGTGTTGGAGATAGTTCAAAAAGGGTATGCGCTAGATTTCGCTTACCCCTTATCTCCCGCTTTTGTCCTGTCTCCCTGTGCTCCAGGGTCAAAGGAAAAAGCGATAGCGGGGACGATACTTCATCTATTACAACTACAGGCTATAGTTCCTGTGCCGCGAGACCAATACGGTCAAGGTCGATACTCGATTTATTTCGTCGTTCCCAAGAAAGAGGATTCTTTTCGTCCAGTACTCGATCTCAGGGGCGTCAACCGTGCTTTGCGGGTGCCTCATTTTCGCATGGAAACACTGCGCACGGTACTTCGAGCAGTGCGTCCAGGGGAATTCCTCTCGTCAATAGATCTTACGGAGGCTTATCTTCACATTCCAATAAGGCTTTCGCATCAAAAGTTTTTACGTTTTGCACTTCCAATGGGTCATTTCCAGTTTCGAGCGCTACCGTTTGGCCTTGCCACGGCTCCGTGGATTTTCACAAAACTCATGGTAGTGGTAGCGGCTGCTCTACGAAGAGAAGGCATCAGAGTCCATCCTTACCTCGACGATTGGTTGATCAGGGCCGATTCTCATTTGGCTTCGGAAGTGGCAACGGCTCGAGTTGTTCAACTTTTAGAACAACTAGGTTGGGTCATAAATCAGACCAAGAGTCAATTGCAGCCAGTTCAGCAACTGACTTATCTAGGGGCCTTATTCGACACTGCTCGAGGAGCAGTTTTCTTGACGGAGATCAGAATAAGCAAGATATTACAGCAGGTGAAGGCGTTTTTAAAAGTTCAGGCTCCATCGGCCTGGATGTACTTAGAACTGTTGGGATCCATGGCGGCAGCTTTGGATCTGGTTCCATGGGCCAGGGCTCACATGAGACCGTTGCAACAAGCTCTGCTTTCCCGTTGGTCTCCGCAGCTTCACCCGCTGTCTCAATGTCTGTTTTGCCCAGAGTTAGTAAGAAAGAGTCTGGAGTGGTGGTTGAACCCTGTGCATCTTTCGGCAGGCATACCTTTGCAGGAGCCCACATGGGTTTTAGTCACCACGGATGCCAGTTTAACGGGCTGGGGAGCACATTGTCAGTCTCAAGTGATTCAAGGTTTTTGGTCTCAGGAGGAGACCTTATGGTCGATCAACATGTTGGAGTTGCGTGCGGCTCGATTGGCTCTTCTACACTTTGAACGTCTTCTCACGGGAAAGGCAGTCCGTTTGTTCTCGGACAATCTTGTTACGGTAGCATATATCAATCGACAAGGAGGAACGAAGAGTTCCTCTCTTCTAAACGAATGTCAGGAGTTAATGGCTTGGGCGGAGGGCCATCTTCTGGCGTTGTCAGCGGCTCATGTAGCTGGCAGAGAGAATGTTCAGGCAGATTATCTCAGTCGCAACATTTTAGACCCAGGGGAATGGGAATTAAATGTGGCGGTTTTTCACGAGTTGACCTTAAAATGGGGTCAACCGGTTATGGATCTAATGGCAACTTTCAGCAATGCCAAAGCAAGCCGGTTTTTCAGCAGACGAAGGGAGCGCATGTCAGAGGGCCTCGATGCTCTGGTTCAACCTTGGCCAGAGAACGTGCTTTTGTACATTTTTCCTCCGTGGCCAATGGTGAATCGTATTCTTCAACGCATAGCGGGACACCGAGGTTCCGTAATTCTGATTGCACCAGATTGGCCTCGCCGCCCTTGGTATGCGGATCTAAGGCGGCTTCTAATAGCGCCTCCTTGGCGTCTGCCGATCAGGATCAATCTGTTATTTCAAGGACCCGTTCTCATGCCACAAGTGGATCGCTTCTTGCTTACGGCTTGGCTCTTGAGAGGGCTCGTTTAGCGCGCAAAGGTTATGCAAGTTCTGTAGTGGCTACTTTGCTTAAATCTAGAAGACCGGGAACATCTCTTGCTTATGTACGGGTATGGAGGCTATTCGAACATTGGTGTGAACAACACAATGTTGTTCCACGGTGGCTTCCTTACCTCAATTGCTCTTGTTTCTTCAAGAAGGTCTGGATAAAGGTTTAGCGGTTAATACTCTTAAAGTTCAAGTAGCCGCATTATCATGTTTTAGGGGATTGGTCCAAAATCGTAGATTGTCATTTCATCCAGATATTCAAAGATTTTTTAAGGCGGCGAGAATTCTTCGGCCTCCATTACGTAGGATTGTGCCTCCGTGGGATTTGAATATTGTTTTAGAGGCTTTATCAAGTTCACCATTGGCTTCTATTTCTTCGCAATCTCCACGAGAATGTTCATGGAAGACAGCGTTTTTAGTAGCTTTGTGTTCAGCTCGGAGAATTTCTGATTTGCAGGCTTTGTCTTGTCAAGAGCCTTATTTGCAATTTCTGCCTGAACGGGTGGTGCTTCGTACAGTCCCAAGTTTCTTACCGAAAGTACTTTCTGTTTTTCATATTAATCAGTCGGTGGTGTTACCTACTTTTTCGAATTTATCAAGTTCTCCGATCGATCGAGCTCTCAGGAAATTGGATCTTGGTCGTGTTTTAAAGAATTACCTTAAAATTTCAAAACCCTTTCGTAAGACGGATAGACTATTTGTTCAATATGCTGGGCCCAAGAAGGGGCATCCAGCTTCAAAGTCAACAATTGCTCGTTGGGTACGATGCGCTATTACAGCGGCTTACCAAGCTGGGGGACGGTCTCCACCAGTTGGCTTAAAAGCACATTCTACTAGGGCTCAAGCAGCCTCCTGGGCGGAATTTGCTTTTGTGCCTCCGGTAGATATTTGTAGAGCAGCGACATGGTCTTCGCTGCATACGTTTACAAAACATTACCGCTTGGATGTTCATGCCAGGGAAGATGCAAAAGTGGGCGCATCAGCTCTTATTGCAGGGTTGGCTGGTCCCTCCCGAGTTTAGGAACTGCTCTGGTATTGCCCTAACCTTCCCTGGACTGGCCCGGAGAAATGAATAGGAAAATAAAATTAGATCTTACCTGCTAATTATCTTTCCTTGAATATTCTCCGGGCCAGTCCAGGGTCCCTCCCTTTTAATTTGAAGAGGAAGTATCGGGGCTTCTATGTTTTTATCTTTAAATATATAACTAATTGTTTATATTATTAAAAATAAAAAAAAAAAGAAGAGGAGGATTTAATTATAAATTTTATGAAACGGAAGATTGTACATTCCTCTATTTCTGTAGGACTATAGAACTTATTCAGTTTATAGGGGTTGATGTTATGTTTGATTTTAGTTCAATATTAGTATGCTGCTTTGTCAGAAAGAAGACTGGCAGTTGACCTCAGGGGGAGTGGCTTCACGGCTCAAGAAAACTTGATGTCTTCATATCCTCAGCTGCTGAAGGGGATTGACAACCTAACCTTCCCTGGACTGGCCCGGAGAATATTCAAGGAAAGATAATTAGCAGGTAAGATCTAATTTTATTTTACACAAGCTTCTCTTCTTTCCTTTCTCAGGCTTCCATTACTCAGCCTGCATGCACCCATTACAGTCCATCTCAGAACAAACTGAAGCTAGGTCACTTTCTTGGCCTGCTACTTCCATGCTTTCAACTGAGCTGTAACTTGGCAATGCTTGTAATCGTTCTGGCAGTTTATCCTTAATATTCTTTAGCAGATTAAATAGCCTATGCCACTGAATGACCCTTTCTCCTTTTGGTAGGATTTCACTGGGCTTTTCCTGTTCAGTATCCCTGGCAAAACCCTTACTCCTATTCCGGGTTTCCCTAGGCTTTAACCTCTCTTCTGAGTCAGAGCATGTAACACAGGGTTTAGGCTTTATGGCTTTATCTCTCATACATTGGAGTCTGGTTGCAGCAACTTCCTGGCTGAGGCTTCTATGGCTTGGCACTCCCTCTGTCTCTGAGCTAGACAGTGACTCAGGGTAAGCTCTCCACTTCCCTTCCTGGGGCTTCTGCTGCCTGCAGATAGACCCTTCCTCCGGTGAGTCTAAGCACTCTTGCCTTAGCTTCCTTAAAGCCAACCTTTTCTCTTTCTCCCTGTTGCCAGTCAGCTTGGTCCTTTGCCTGGAACCTTCCCTTCCTGGGCTGCAGTGCTGGCTGCTCTTGTCTCTGCTGCTGCTCACTCTGTATCTGCTTCTTTCATGGTTGCTGGTTCTGCTGTGTTTGCTCTCTCCTGCATCTCTGCAGTTCCTGGCCTTTCTGGAGTCCTTGGCCCCTCTGCTCACTTTGTTTGTTCTCTCAAACTTAAACGCTGAGCAGGGCAACTCCCTTCCTGACTCCACCCACTTGCACCTCCTACTCTTGCCTGAGGATGTCATGGGGTCTGGGAGTGGCTTAAACCTAGCACTACCCTCTTGGTTTCTCTCAGGGATTCTACTGTGATGTATGTGTTCTAGTGAACCCATCCCCCGAGAAGAAGAAAAAGTTCTTCTTTCTCCTTTATTTTCATGCTGGGCTGCCTCCTCCTCACCACATATCCCCCTCCTTAGACTATTACGGGCTGGCGCCATAACCCGCGAACAGCACGTAATACAAGGTGTGGGTTGCGAATCATCACTAACTCTTAAGGCTAGCTGTGCATTCCCTATACGCTCCTTCCATAGCCTCAACAGATTAACATGGTATACCTGTTGCTTTCCCCGGCCAGTATCCACAGCATAAGACGCTGGTCCGAGCTGTTTTGCTATTTTGTAAGGGCCTTTCCAGGAATTCTCAAACCTAGAGTTTCCTACAGCTACCATTACCATAACCTTATCCCCGACCTTTAAAAACCGCGGCCTTGCACGCCGGTCATGATAAGATTTCTGTTTACTCTGCCTTCTTTTCAAATTTTTCCTAATCCTATAAACAGGATCTGCCGTACCTTTTCCAGTTTGGGGTCCCAGATTATCTTCTTTTTCTATACAACAGGCTGTTAGCCCCTCTATTTCGGCTACACCTGTGGAACCGAATCCTCTGGAATCCCTGGTGGTAGAGGAGAGTTCCTCCACCTCCTCTATGGGCGGAAAACCGACTCTTTCACAAATTAATTGTGCCACCTTATCTCCTACATCCACTCTAAAGTTTTCTTGCGAGAAATTAAACAAGAGGACTTTCAATTCTCCCCTATAATCTGGATCTACAACGCCCGCGCCTACATCTATAAACATTTTAAAGGCGAGGCCAGATCTGGGCGCAATCCGTCCGTAACAACCGGGCGGTATTTCTACTCTAAGTCCGGTGTTTACGATGGCCCTCCCTTGTTTTGGAATGACCACCTCAACCGCGCTACAAAGATCCATACCAGCAGCTTGTTCAGTAGCCCGCTTGGGAATTCTCGCCTCAGGGGTAGTCCTACAGAACCTTATCACAAATTTCTGTTTTGGCACTAGTATTTCCCTCTGAGTATTTGCTAACCTCCCGGGTTTATTTTCTTTCCGAACAAAGGTGCGGGTATTATTCCCCCTGTATCAGCCCTGGGGTGCACAACTCTTTCCTTCTCATTCTCCCCTGAAGGTTTGGTGTCTATGAGTGTGGTTATCATGCCTGTTTCTTCCTGCAGCTGTTTCTCTACCCCCTTTCTGAACTGGGACCAGTCACGGCCCAATATCATATCGTGTGGGAGTCTAGGTATCACTGCCACTGCCACCTTCCTTCCACTATCTAACCCCTTTATCCTAACACTCTGGAGAGGATAGGTGGAAGCTGCTCCATGGACACATTTAATCTTAACCTGCCCCCTTGAGGATTCTTGTAAGCACTGTCTCTGGGCCTCTATCCTTTTCCACAGCCTGCTGGAAATCATGGACTGGCTGGCCCCTGAATCTAGTAGAGCTTCTATGGGTATTCATTCTACTTCTACAGACAGGAGAAATCCCTCACCTACCTCCTTGGGACGTGTGATTACAAAAGCTTTCCTTACTGGACAGTTTCTCTTAAGGTGACCTAGCTCACCACAGGAGAAACATTTCTTCTGCAGGGTATATCTGCCTTCTATGGGTTTATTCCTTTCCATCTTATGGCTAGTAAAGGTTGCCTTCCTTTCCTGCATTTCTGTACCTGCCCTCTGAAAAACTCCCTCTTTCTTGAGGCTTAACTTCTTGGCCTCTAGAAAGCACTCAGCCAACGCAATGGCTTCCTGGGTGTTTTTACAGCTCTGCATTACCAGAAAACTTTGCAACTCTTTGGGTACAGCTTCTGTAAACTGTTCCAATATCACAGTATCGATAACAGAATCTATATTGCCATTCTCAGGTACAAGCCATTTATCCACTAAGCTTTTAATTCTATGGTATAAAGCTTGGGGTGTTTCACCTTCCTTCAGTACACATGCTCTCAGAAGCCTCCGATAGACCGAGGGACTTAACCCCATCCGATCTCTTACGGCCTTCTTTACATGCTCATACTCGGCTACTAATGCAACTGGCATTTCCCTGTAGGCTGCTAAAGCCTCCCCACTAAGGGTAATAGCAAATCTCATGGCCCATTGTTCCTTTGGCCATTGAGCTAAAACAGCTATTCTTTCAAAGGACTCAATAAAATCATCAATATTGTCCTCTTTAGAAAGGCGGCCACATGAGAAAGTTCCAGTACCAGGGCTTTCCCCTCCTGGAAAAACAACCTGTGCACCTGGTAAGGCCTGTGCCTTTTGTACAGACTGTGCCATCTTGGTCGCTTCTTCCTGGGCCCGAATCCATCTCGCCATCACCTCCAGTAGGGGTTGCTGTTGAGCGCGAAGCATGGACGCCGCTTGCTCCTGGCTCACTGCTGCCATCTCCCTCTGCTTGGCGAACTGGTCTGCCACCCAGGCCAATTTGTCCGCTGTCTCCATCCTGGACTGCGGTTTCTGGAATACAAACACAGAGAAAAACCACACAAAGTGCAGCACTTTTTTTTTTTTTCCCCTCACTCTCTCCTAGTGAGTACCTGGTGGCCCCTTACATCAGAATCCTAGGCTTATCCCCCTCTAGCCTACGGGTTACCTGATTCTGATGCAGGTCTTCGCTTTACCACCAGAAAACAGCGCTCCGGATCCGACTCCACTCCGGAATTTCTCCTCCGTGTTTTCTCTCGGTCCGGTCACTCCGTCCTTCCTGGATCTTCCTCGTCCTGAGGTACCAGCTTGTAGACGCACCACTTGACCGCTGGAATGCTGTATCCGAAAAACTATGCCACCCGTGGCGGTCGCGCCCCTACCAGGCGGTTGCCTAGTAGGGACGGGAAGCCATCTCAATTCCTCTTTCCCAAGGATTGTAGTTGTGTCAAGGAGATTATGAACCGAGTGGTTGTTTTAAAGCACACAGGAATTTTATTAGCATCCATGTCAAAAATAGTTGACAAAATCTTCAAAGCAAATGTACACATTCAGGTCAAAGCAAAATACAGGATTATTCTTCTCCTCTTAAGGTAACACTTGTAACCAGTGTTGCAATAAAGATATTTACACAAGCTTCTCTTCTTTCCTTTCTCAGGCTTCCATTACTCAGCCTTCATGCACCCATTACAGTCCATCTCAGAACAAACTGAAGCTAGGTCACTTTCTTGGCCTGCTACTTCCATGCTTTCAACTGAGCTGTAACTTGGCAATGCTTGTAATCGTTCTGGCAGTTTATCCTTAATATTCTTTAGCAGATTAAATAGCCTATGCCACTGAATGACCCTTTCTCCTTTTGGTAGGATTTCACTGGGCTTTTCCTGTTCAGTATCCCTGGCAAAACCCTTACTCCTATTCCGGGTTTCCCTAGGCTTTAACCTCTCTTCTGAGTCAGAGCATGTAACACAGGGTTTAGGCTTTATGGCTTTATCTCTCCTACCTTGGAGTCTGGTTGCAGCACCTTCCTGGCTGAGGCTTCTACGGCTTGGCACTCCCTCTGTCTCTGAGCTAGACAGTGACTCAGGGTAAGCTCTCCACTTCCCTTCCTGGGGCTTCTGCTGCCTGCAGATAGACCCTTCCTCCGGTGAGTCTAAGCACTCTTGCCTTAGCTTCCTTAAAGCCAACCTTTTCTCTTTCTCCCTGTTACCAGTCAGCTTGGTCCTTTGCCTGGAACCTTCCCTTCCTGGGCTGCAGTGCTGGCTGCTCTTGTCTCTGCTGCTGCTCACTCTGTATCTGCTTCTTTCATGGTTGCTGGTTCTGCTGTGTTTGCTCTCTCCTGCATCTCTGCAGTTCCTGGCCTTTCTGGAGTCCTTGGCCCCTCTGCTCACTTTGTTTGTTCTCTCAAACTTAAACGCTGAGCAGGGCAACTCCCTTCCTGACTCCACCCACTTGCACCTCCTACTCTTGCCTGAGGATGTCATGGGGTCTGGGAGTGGCTTAAACCTAGCACTACCCTCTTGGTTTCTCTCAGGGATTCTACTGTGATGTATGTGTTCTAGTGAACCCATCCCCCGAGAAGAAGAAAAAGTTCTTCTTTCTCCTTTATTTTCATGCTGGGCTGCCTCCTCCTCACCACAATATGCAGATGATATAATGTTATATACTCAACTAGATATACATAACCCGGGTTATACCCACTTAGAAAGATGCCTAAAAGAAACTCAGTTATGGGTTCATCAAAACAATTTGAGCATCAATCATAAAAAAAACAGAAGTAATGTTTATCTCTAAGAACCCTGAACTTAAACATCCTCCCACAATCATACTAAATAATACATCGTATAACATTAAACAGGAATTAAAGTACTTAGGTGTAACACTAGACAAAACACTTAACATGGAAGCCCATCTGAGACTTCTAAATAGATCTATTTTCCACAAACTAAGAGTATTACAACCACTATGCAATATCATTGAACACTCAGATTTCAGAACAATAGTACAAGCACTCATAACTCCACACCTAGACTACTGTAATGGTATCCTTGTTGGTTTACCTAAAAAAAACAACCAACATACTCCAAATGGCCCAGAATGTCACAGCTCGGATACTAATGAATGTAGGGATTTCAGACCACATCACACCTATCCTTCAAGAACTCCACTGGCTACCTATACAAGCACGCATCAGATACAAAATAATAATTACAACTTTTAAGCTAATACACAATATCGCCCCATCCTTCCTCACCACACTCATCAATATACAACCACCTAATAGAAGCAGACGAAGGCATAATCTAAATATGCTGCAAATTCCAATTTCTATACGCAAGATAAAAATGAACACTAGCAATAGAGCATTCACCTACATAGCCCCCTCACAATGGAACAAGCTCCCAGTCACTAAGAGCTAACAATGACCTCCAATCATTCCGCAAATACCTTAAAACACATCTATTCCAAGAATACTACAATTTGAATGAAATAACTTAAATAAAAAACTATATCCAATTTAAATCATAGCTTGATAGATACCTAGCAACTTAATCCTAATACACTCCAAATATATCACGACTATATTATAAACACACTGGACTCACGATATCCCACTCTGTTCGACAATGTAAATAATTTTCTAACCCTCAAACCTCTATACTAACCTTGCCTCGTACACAAACTATTTACCGTTTACTATGGTTCTAATTAACTGTTATCCTCATGATGTATATAATTTAACTGTTGTTACCGCTGTTAAATGTACATAGTCTGTTTTTATTGTTACCGCTGTTATATGTAACTGCTATCGTTGCAGAACCGATTTGTTCAAATGTAAACCGCGACTGATCACTGGAAGGAGCGGTATAGAAATATATGCAAATAAATGTGCATTCCACAGGGCACAAGAAAAAGGGAGAGAGGAGAGGAAAAGTAGAGGGATATGGATGTTAGACAGGTTCTGTGAGTTGCTCTTAACAGAATACGGTGGATTTTTAGGAAGTCCAGGGTTAGGGAAGATAACACCAGGAGAGGGAGGGAGAAAGGGAGGAGAGGGGAGGGGGATATGGATAAGATTAGACAAGTTACGCATCACAGGGGAAAACGGACAACAATGGCAGGAAAGGGAAGGAGAAGAACAGTTAGGGAGAATGAGGTAAAGGATGACAAAGTAAAGTGGAGCAAAGGTAAAGGAAAGGAGAGGAATAATAAATAAGCAGAGGGGTGGCAATAGACTGTATGATCAAATATAAACAAGAATTAAACAAAGAATTCAAGGATAAGCAGCGTAAATACAACAAACAATAAATGGTAAGGGTCAACAAGTAATGCAAAGCAAAGGGAACTGTCAACATGCGGCAGAGGATCACAGCAGCAATACAATGAGAACAGGTTCACAAAGCGAATCAAAGCAGGAATAGCCAAGGACAGAGAGAGCCATCAACCGGAATGGGTGGCATCAGCTAAATGGGTGGTTACAATGAAGGAAACAAAGGACAGAAGGGGAGCGCCTGGGGGGGTGGGGGGGCGCTAACACACACAGTGGTTCCCACCCATGGCAGTATTTGATTTTCAAACAAGACCTTGAGGCATCTAGCTTGAGCGTATTGTAGAGGTTTTGTGGGTCATCCAGATGCTTATTGGCAGACTTCTTTTTTTTTTTTTTTTAGTGCCATCAAGTCAGTGTTGACTCATAGCGACCCAGCTACCTCTGGGTTTTCTTGGCAATGTATCATCAGAAGTAGATTGCCAGCCTTTTCTTCTGAGGCAATGGAGGGTAAAGTGACTTGCCCAAGGTCACAAGGCGTGCCAGTGGGAATCAAAACCCTTGATCTTCTAGGTACTAGGCAGTTGCTCTAACCACTAGGCTACTCCTCCACTCAGGCAGACCTTAGGCAGGCAGCAACATTCATTTCACAAAGCAGTGATGCACCCATGAACACCATTCCCGTTCCTTTGTTCATAAGAACATAAGATATGCCATACTGGGTCAGACCAAGGTCCATCAAGCCCAGTATTTTGTTTCCAACAGTGGCCAATCTAGGTCATATGTACCTAGCAGTTTCCCCAAGAGACACAAGTTCCACAATGCTTGTACTGGGTCAAGCATTGATATCTTCGGTCCCTTCTTAATAATGGTTTATGGACCTTTTTCTCCAGGAACTTGTCCAAACCTTTTTTAAACCCAGCTACACTAACAGCCTTTACTACATCCTCCGGTAACAAATTCCAGAGTTTGATTACACGTTGAGTGAAAAAATATTTTCTTTTATTAGTCTTAAATAGTTTACCCTGTAGCTTCATTGCATGTCCCCTAGTCTTTCTATATTCTGATAACGTAAACAATCGATCTACGTTTACCCGTTCCACTCCGTTCATTAATTTATAGACTTCTATCATATCTCCCCTCAGCCGTCCCTTTTCCAGGTTAAAGAGCCCTAACCTTTTTAGCCTTTCTTCATAGGAGTATCCTTCCATCCCCTTTACCATTTTGGTGACTCTTCTCTGAACCTTTTCTAAAATCGCTATATCCTTTTTAAGATACTGCGACCAGAATTGCACACAATATTCAAGGTGCGGTCTCACCATGGAACGATATAGAGGCATTATAATATCTTTTGTTTTATTTTCCATTCCTTTCCTTATGATACCTAGCATTCTATTTGCTCTCTTGGCCGCCGCTGCACACTGGGCCGAGGGTTTTAACATGGTATCCACAATGACGCCTAAATCTTTTTCCTGGGTGGTGGTTCCTAATGTGTAACCTTGCATCGTGTAACCATAGTTTGGGTTGTTCTTCCCTAGGTGCATAACCTTGCACTTGTCCACATTAAATTTCATCTGCCATTTTGATGCCCAGTCTTCCAATTTATCAAGATCCTCTTGCAATTTTTCACAATCCTCTTGGGTTTTAACAACTTTAAATAGTTTTGTGTCATCTGCAAATTTGATAACCTCACTCGTTATTCCACTTTCCAGGTCATTTATGAATATGTCAAAAAGCAGCGGACCCAGCACAGATCCCTGGGGTACACCACCATTCACCTTTCTCCATTGGGAAAATTGGCCATTTAGCCCTACCCTCTGCTTTCTATCTTTTAACCAGTTCCTGATCCACAATAGTACACTGCCTCCTATCCCATGACTCTTTAGTTTTGCCAAAAGTCTCTGATGCCCTCATCCAAGCCTTGTCAAAGGCTTTCTGAAAGTCCAGATACACAATATCAACCGACTCACCTTTGTCCACCTGTTTATTCACTCCTTCAAAAAAAACATAACAGATTAGTAAGACAAGATCTTCCTTGTCTAAAGCCATGTTGGCTGTCTCCCATTAGGTTGTGACTATCTACATGCTGAGTAATTTTATTCTTTATGATGGTTTCTACCATTTTTCCTGGTACTGACGTCAGGCTCACCGGTCTGTAGTTTCCCGGATCACCCCTGGAACCCTTTTTAAAAATTGGTGTTCCTAATGGTTGATATGAGTTCTCAGGTTAATCTCAGCAAAAGAAGTTGGCAGACTTGTAGATGTTTGTCTAGGGTTCTGCTTTCTCCCCTTATAGACTTGGACAGTGGCTGCATGAAGCTTCAGATGGTCTTGTAACTCTGTGTAGACGGAAGAGCGATGGCTGCTATTTATGTAGGTCCCTTGGAATTTCTTTTGATTGTGGCATGATGAGCTTACATAACATAAGATATGCCATACTGGGTCAGCCCAGTATCCTGTTTCTAATAGTGGCCAGTCCAGGTCACAAGTACCTGTCAGGTTCCCAAAAGATACACAGATTCTCCAGGAACAAGCAGGAAGTCAGTTCTCACATATGGGTGACGTCGGCGCCAACAGAGCCCTCGTGCGGAGCAATTCCCCAGCTTTCAAAGAAAGCCTTTGGGATTGCATCATGCATGCGCGGTCCCCTTCCCGTCCATCTTGCTCAGTCTTCTTTTTTCCGCGGAGCCCAACAGACGTGATCCAATTTTCACCGTGGAAAAAGTAGAGAAGTTGCTTTATTTTTTCAACTTCCCGGTTCAACACCAGTTCCCCTTCCCGCCTTCGGCTTGGTACACCGGTACCGAGTCCGGTCAGTTTTTCATTTTTGTCCTTCGTGACTAGCGTTCGCGCTCTTTTTATTTTTCACTGGCAGCCCGGTCGTTTGACCTCGCAGGGGCCCTTTTTCCCACGATGGCTGCCAGCGGGTTTAAAAAGTGTGATCGGTGTAAGAAGTTGATGTCTCTCACCCACACACACGACTGCTGCCTCCGACGCCTCGGCCCTGACAATGACCCGGTGGTCTGTTGGCCGTATGGTAAGATATCTTTGAAGTCTTTGAAGAGCAGGCAGCATCAGCGTGACAGAATTTTTCCTGAGTCCACAACCGCCTGAGCCTGGAACTCGTCAGAAGCCTCAACATCTCGGGAATCGGAGCCCGAGTACCGTCATGGGTCTTCTGAGCGGGGGTCTCCCTCCAGGGAACACCGGAGGAAGAAGAAGCTCGTGAAGGCGGCGTCACTGGACGCCTCTGATCGGCTTGGGCCATCGGGTTCCAGGCCGCGGAGCCTGGACCGCCGCCCCGGGTCCTCAGAGTCAGAGCGGCTGGCTAAACAACCTCTCTAGGAGCCGGAGACGTCGGACAAGGTAACTCCTGTTGTCCTCGTGGACTCTCCGGGAGAGCCGGCGTCACCGGAAGCTGTGGAGCCTTCTGAGCTCGGTCTCAGGTTGGCGGCCCTGGAGAGCAGCATGGCTACCTTCATGGAGCAGCAGTAGGCGCTGATTGCCGGTCTCGCCAGTCCATCCACCCCGACCACCGGGACGTCGACGTCGGAGGCCGAGCCGATTAGGTCTCGAGTCGATCCTCGGCCAAGGTCCCCCTCGACCTCCCGTTCAGGACCGAGGTCGTCGACGCTGGTGCCCTCAGCATCGGGGCGGTCGGGCTCGAAGCCCTCAAGGCCAGAGCCCATCGAGTCCTCCTCGGAGGACTTGGCGTGGGAGATGGAGGAGGAAGATTCCCTAGACACCTTCTGAACCCGGTGTATCCCATCGGACTCTCCGGGTTCGGAGCCTCGGATTAGGTCCCCTCGGGAGAACACTCGGTTCTCGGACTTCGTCAGGAAAATGGCCAAGGCTTTGGCATTCCCGGCGGACGCCGAGGAGGAGCCTCGAGCCGAGAAGCTCGATGCCCTTCAGTATGACTCTCCCCCGTAGGAGACCCTTACTGTACCAGCGCCTCTGATGTTGGAACGGCTGATGCTCCACATGTGGGAGTCCCCGGCCCCAATGCCGGTGCTCAGCAAGCGGGTCGTTTCCATCTATCGAGTCCGCAAGAGTCCTGGGTTCCAGAAAGCACAGATGCCGCACAACTCCATGGTTGTGGAATCGGCCATGCAACGGCTGAAAAGCCAAAAAACGCACTCCTTGGTGCCTCCCTGCCAGGAGGCCCAGAACCTGGACGCTCTCGGCAGAAAGTGCTACCAGGGCTCAATGCTGTCATGCCGTGTCCAAACTTACCAGCTGTACATGGGCATGTACTTGCCGGGACCTGGCAAAGGTGATTGCTAGGTTCTCGGCTGGCCTATCCGAGGAACCCTTGCAGCGCTTCAAAGCCTTGTCCACGGGGATCAGAGAGTGCTCGAAGTTCATGTCTCGAGCAGCTTACGACGGCTTCGAGGCTTCGGCCCGACTACCTGCTCCCGGCATCGGTGCACGCCATCAGGCCTGGCTCATGTCGTCGGACCTAGAGCCATGGGTTCAGGACAAGTTGGTGAATGTCCCGTGCCAAGGAGACAACCTTTTCGGCAAACCCATGACCGAGAAAGCTGCAGAAATAGAGTCCACGTACTTGACCCGGACAAGGTTGTCGAAGAAGACATCTGCACCTTCTCACAAGAAGAAGGCCTTGGGGAAAAAGCCCTTTTTCCCGAGGAAGGGTACGGCTTACAGAAACTACCCCACTTACCAGGCCGCCCCAGCTCCCCAACAGGGGCAGCAGGCCAGGGGACAGGGGCATGGCCCATGTAAGCCAAAGACCCCCAAGCCTCCAGCTCCGGCTCCTACCCAGCTGGGAGGGGATTTTTGACTTCCAGTGCATAGCTCCTCTCCCACCAGTAGTTTGGCCCTGCACAGGAGGGAGGCTGGCCCTGTACGGTCTCAGGTGGCCAGCCATTACTACCGACGTCTGGGTTTTGCAAGTAGTCCAGCAGGGCTACTTACTTCACTTCCACCAGGTGCTCACCTCCTTTTTCCCAGGCCCCCTCTTCAAAGGAACCTCCTCCTGCAGGAGTTGGCAGGTCTGCTAAAGGATCAGGCGCTGGAACCGGTACCCCACCACCTGCAGGGGCAAGGATTCTACTCCAGGTATTTCCTCATACCAAAAAAAAAAGGAGGCCTTCGTCCCATCCTGGACTTGCGAAATCTGAAAAGTTCCTGGTGAGGGAAAAGTTCAAGATGCTCTCCCTTGGGATCCTACTGCCTTACCTCCACCAGGGAGACTGGCTATGCTCTTTAGCTTTAAAGGATGCTTATACTCACATCCTCATACACCCAGACTACAGGCAATACCTCAGGTTTGTGGTCGGAGGAAACCACTTCCAGTACAAGGTGCTTCCCTTTGGCATTGCTTCCGCTCCCAGAGTATTTACCAAATGCCTAGCAGTGGTGGCAGCCTTCCTCAGAAGCCAGGGAGTCTTCATCTTTCCATACCTGGACGACTGGCTCATCAGGGGCCAATCGGCACAGGAGGCACAGCAGGCCACTGCTCGCACAGTCCACCTGCTCCAGCACCTAGGGTTTGTTATAAATCACGAAAAGTCCACTTACCTCCCCACTCAGAACTTGGAGTTCATAGGGGCAAGACTGGACACACTTCAGGCAAGGGCTTACCTACCGCTGGACAGGGCAAGGCGGTTGCTGGACTTGGTACAGCAGGTCCAGCACAGACCTCAGGTCTCCGCAAGGGTCTTCCTATGCCTCCTGGGCCACATGACCTCCACGGTGCATGTAACTCCATATGCTCATTTCCACATGCACACAGCTCAATGGAGCTTCAGAGACCAGTGGACGCAAGCCACTGGCTGCCTCAGAGACAGAGTAGCGATTTCCAAGCTACTGGTGTCAGCCTTGCAATGGTGGCTTCACCCCCCCAACTTGCTTCAGGGAGTACCATTCCAACCTCCCTCTCACACCAGAGTGCTGACGACAGATGCCTCCTTGCTGGGCTGGGGTGCCCATTGCCAAGGTTCCTGCACTCAGGTTCTGTGGTCCTCGCGAGAGGCCGCTCTTCAGATCAATCTGCTGGAGCTTCAAGCCATCCGCCTAGCTCTTCAAGCCTTCTGTCATCTTCTTGCACATCAGTCGGTGCTGATACAGACAGACAATCAGGTGGCGATGTTCTACATCAACAAACGGGGGCACAGGATCTTGCATCCTATGCCAGGAAACTCTGGACCTCTGCTCTTTTGCAGTGGCACATCACATGTCCCTAAAGACAGTTTGCCAGGTCAGGAAAACCTCCTGGCCGGCAAGTTGAACAGGATTCTTCACCCTCACGAATGGCAACTGAACAGGGATGTAGCCCAGCGGATCTTCGACCGTTGGGGTCTCCTATCCATGGATCTCTTTGCCAGTCCGCAAAACCATCAGTTGCCCCGATTCTGCTCGAGGCAACCGCATCCGCTGAGCGTGGCGGCGGATGCTTTCCTGATCTCGTGGGCACAGGGCCTTCTCTATGCGTTCCCACCCACACCCCTGGTGGCATGCACTCTGTTCAAGATTCTTCAGGACAAGGCCTCGGTCATCCTGGTAGCCCCCAGGTGGCCCAGACAGCCTTGGTTTCCTCTTCTCCTTCAACTGGCGGTCGAAACTCCACTCCCGCTGGGGGTGCAGCCCGACCTCTTGACCCAGGAACAGGGGTCCTTGCTACACCCCAATCTCAGATTCCTCCACTTAATGGCATGGCTGCTGAGAGGGTAGTTCTTGCTCCTCTCCTCCTTCCCAAGGAGGTTGAGGAGGTGTTGCTGGCCTCTGGGAAGTCTAAATCCGTCCGGGTCCACCTGAGTGCGCTATCGGCTAACCACTCTCCAGTGGACTGGAAACCTCTTTCAGCTCACCCCTTGTTATCACGCTTCCTCAGAGGCCTCCTACTATTGAAGCCTCCAATTCGCCCACCGGCTACTGAGTGGGACTTAAATGTGGTCCTGCAGCCGCTCACTTGCCCACCTTTTGAGCCAATGTCCACCTGTCCTCTCCGCTTCTTTTCTTGGAAAGCACTCTTTCTGGTGGCACTCACGTCTGCCCGCCGTGTGAGCGAGCTGCAAGGTTTAGTATCGGATAGACCATATACACGGTTTTATAAAAACAGGGTGGTACTACGTACTCACCCCAAGTTCCTTCCAAAAGTGGTTTCCTCGTTTCACCTCAACCAAGAGGTGGTTCTTCCATCCTTCTTCCCCAGGCCACATACCTGCAGGGCAGAAGCAGTTCTGCATACCCTGGACTGTAAGAGGGCGCTTGCTTTCTACCTGGAGCGTACGCGGGGGCATCGGAGAGCTTCTCAGCTCTTCGTCTCTTATGACCCTAGTAAGCTTGGTCTCCCTGTCTCCAAGCGCATGTTATCCACCTGGGAGGCGGACTGCATAGCCTGGGCGTACAGGGCAGCTGACCTTCAGCTGCAGGGCTGAATCACGGCCCACTCGGTCAGGGCTAAGGCCGCATCAGTGGCTTATCACTGCTCTGTTCCATTGGCAGACATCTGCTGGGCCGCAACTTGGTCTTCAAGCCAGACCTTTGCAGCCCACTACTGCCTGGAGAGAGTGTCCTGGTGGGACAGTGTTTTCAGTCAGGCGGTACTCCGTTACCTATTCAAGGTTTAGGCAACTCCTACCCTCTGACCCTTTGGTGTCAGGCTACCGTGGGGGTTGTGTTCTCGGAGAAAAATCCTATCACTGCTGCTGCGGCTCTTCTAGAGGGAGGCATTTTCAGCTATGGGTTCTCGGTAGCCTATAGCTAGGGAGTCCCATATGTGAGGACTGACTTCCTGCTTGTTCCTGGAGAAAGCGTAGGTACTCACCTGTAACAGGTGTTCTCCAGGGACAGCAGGAATCCGTCCTCACGACCCTCCCTCCTCTCCTGGAGCTGCAGTCCTTTGATTAATTTTTTCTCATTTTTGCCATCTTTTTACCTGTCATCTGACTGAGCAAGATGGCACCCTTGGGCGGGAAGGGGACCGCGCATGCGTGATGCAATCCCAAAGGCTTTCTCTGAAAGCTGGGGAATTGCTTCGCACGAGGGCTCCGTTGGCGCCAACGTCACCCATATGTGAGGACTGATTCCTGCTGTCCCTGGAGAACACCTGTTACAGGTGAGTAACTACGCTTTCCATGCTGCTTGTCCAATGGGTAAGCAGTGGATTTCCCTGGTCCTCTCTAATGATGGTTTATGAACTTTTCCTCCAGGAATTTGTCCAAACCTCTCTTAAATCCAGCTACACTAACAGCTTTTACTACATCCTCTGATAACAAATTCCAGAGTTTGATTATGTGTTGAGTGAAAAAATATTTTCTCCAGTTAGTCTTAAATGTGCTATTTTGTAGCTTTATTGCATGTCCCCTAGTCTTTCTACTTTTTGAAGAATTAAATAACCGATCTACATTTACCCGTTTTACTTCATTCATTATTTTATAGACCTCTATCATATCTCCCCTCAGTTATCTCTTTTCCAAGTTGAAGAGCCCTAACCTTTTAAGCCTTTCCTCATAGGGATAACCTTGCATCCCCTTTACCATTTTTGTCGCTCTTTTCTGTACCTTTTCTAATTCTGCTATATCTTTTTTTAAGATACTGTGACCTGAATTGCGGTTGCTCATGGAATGATATAGAGGCATTATTTTATTCTCTATGCCTTTCTTTATGATTTCCAGCATTCTGTTTGCTTTCTTGGCCACCACTGCACACTGGGCAGAAGGTTTGAATGAACATATTATCCACGATGATGCCTAAATCCTCTTCCTAGGTGGTGGTTCCTATTGTGGAACTTTGCAGACTGTAAATGTACTGTATTTCGGGGTTGTTCTTCCCTAAGTGCATAACTTTGCACTTGTCCACATTAAATGTTATCTGGCATTTGAATGCCCAGTCTCCCAATTTATCAAGGTCCTCTTACGATTTTTTTATAATCTTTTGTGTTTTAACAACTTTGAATAATTTTTTATTATCTGCAAATTTGATCACCTCACTTGTTATTCCCAGTTCCAGGTCATTTATAAATATGTTAAAGCAGCGGACCCAGCACAGATCCCTGGGGTACTCCACTATTCACCTTTCTCCATTGAGAAAATTGTCCATTTAGCCCTACTCTGTTTTCTGTCTTTCAACCAGTTCCTAATCCACAATAGTATATTGCCTCCTATCTCATGGCTTTTTAATTTCCCCAAGAGTTTCTCATGAAGGACTTTGTCAAAGGCTTTCTGAAAATCAAAATAAACAATATCAACTGGCTCGCCTTCATCTACCTCTTTATTTACACCTTCAAAAAAATATGAGCTTGTTGAGATAGGACTTTCCTTGGCTAAATCCATGTTTGCTTTCTGCCATTAAACCATAACTATCTATATGTTCAGTAATTTTGTTTTTTATAATGGTTTCTACCATTTTGCCCTGTACTGAAGTTAGGCTCCCAGGTCTGCTGTTTCCCAGATCACCCCTGGAACCCTTTTAAAAAATTGGTGTTACAATGGCCACTCTCTAATCTTCAGGTACTACAGATGATTTTAATGATAGATCACAGATTATTTATAGTAGTTCTACAATCTCATATTTCAGTTCTTTTAGCACCCTGCGATGTATGCCATCCAGTCCAGGTGATTTGCTGCTCTTTAGGTTATCAATTAGCTATATTACATCTACCTGATTTATCGAGATTTGTTTCAGTTCCTCCGATACATCACCTTTAAATATCATTTCTGGCATGGGTAAGTTTCCTACATCATCTTCAGTGAAGACTGAAGCAGAAAATTCATTCAGTCTCTCTGTTATGGCCTTGTCCAGAGCTCAATGCACATTTTACCACTTCATCATTTAATGGTCCTACTGACTTCCTCACGAGTGTTGTGCTACAAATATATTTGAAAAAGTTTTTATTATGCACTTTTGCTTTCACGACAAGCTTCTTTTGGAATTTTCTCTTTGCCTGCCTTATCAGTGCTTTGCATTTAACTTACCAGTGCTTATGCCTTTTCCTATTTTCATCATTTGCCTCTTTCCACTTTCTGAAAGATTATCTCTTAGCTATAACAGCCTCTATGACCTCACCTTTAAGCCATGCTGCCTGTCATTTTGCCTTCCTTCCACCTTTTTTAAAGCATGGAATACATCTGGTCTGGGCTTCCATGCTAGTATTTTTAAATAATGCCCAGCCTTGATGTAAACTCTTAGCCTTTGCAGTTGCTCCTTTTTAGTTTTTTATTATCCATTTTCCTCATTTTATTATAGTCTCCTTTTTGAAAGTTGAATGCTAGCGCAGTCAATTTCTTTGCTATCATTTCTCTTTTAAATCAAATGAGAGCATGTTAATATCGCTATTGCCAATCGGCCCCAATATAGTTATCTCTCGCACTAGATCCTGCATTACACTAAGGACTAGGTCTAAAATAGCGTCCCCCATTGGTCAGTTCTTGAACCAGCTGCTCCATGAGGTATTTATTTCATCTAGAAATTTTATCTCCCTAGCATATCCTGATGTGACATTGACCCACCAAGTCAATACCGGGGTAATTGAAATCTCCCATTATTATTGTGTTGTGAAGTTTGCTAGCTTCCCTAATTTCTGTTAGTATTTCATCATCTGTCTGTCCATTCTGTCTAGGTGGGATGATAGTACACCCCCCCCCCCCCCCGATATCCCCTTCCCCTTTTTTACGTGGAATTTCTATTCATAGAGATTCTACAATGTATTTTGTTTCCTGCAAAATCTTTATTATGTTTGGCTCGATGCCCTCTTTAACATATAGAGCTACCCCTCCACCAATGTGATCTACCCTATCATTGCGATATACTTTGTATAGTGTCAGACGGCTGCCTGGGTGAGAATCTTCACAGTCTTGACAATGCATATATTTATATGATTTTTGCAAGGTATTGTGGGTAATGTAGTTCATTCACACCAGACACAGCTGCTGACAATAATTTAGTTGTGCACAAGTGTTAAAGCCAATAAGATACTTCTTTATTTATGGGGTTATTTCTCCCAGCACAGATATGCTTGGTAGCACATAAATTAGGTTACTTGCTTGCAGTGTTTAACTTGGTAAAACAAAGTCAAAAATCAAAATCAGGAAAACAACCTTCAAACTTGTCAGGCAATTAGCTAATGTTTTCTTAGCATATCTCTAACAAATGAAAAGCCACAAAGAAAGAAATAAACTGTTCTTATAAGGTTAACTTCTGTTTACTTTCCACACAGATCCAGAAGTAATTCTCTCCTAGCTCACAAGCAATTAGGTGCAGCTCAATTGCTATCAGTTATCCAGCTGAAACCCTTTAGCAGGCTGGCTTTCTACTGTGTGAGTCAAATCCTGCTTCAGGAGCTTTTCTTAGTGGAATAAAGAACAAATTTATATTTCTTTGTGATGGCTGCTATGCTTTATCACAGAAAGTTACCAACGGAGTTTGGATAGAGAGCAGTCCATATAAACAATATCTTGATCTGCTATTATTTCCCCTTCATCAACAAGCATAGGGTCACTATCATGAATTGGCACAGATGACACACAAAACGCAACAGATTAATTACCCAAAAAGTACTTAGATGTGCTCTTATCAACGCACGATCTACCCGCAAAAAATGGCCTGCCATCACTGACCTCATAATTAACCTCAACCTAGATATCCTATTCATTACAGAATCTTGGCTCTCCGATGCCGATACAGTCATACTAAATCAGCTCACACCTCCAACATACTCAAGCTACACATCTAATAGATCCAACAAAAGAGGAGGCGGGGTACTCATTATAGCTAAGACTGAACTCCAATACCGAACAATCCAAACCAGCAGTACACCACTTCTAGATCTAATCTCTATCTACAACAACCATAACACGATCAACCTGATCTATAGGCCCCCAAACAACTCATCTGAAGAACTCTCAACCATAATTGACTTAGCCTGCAATCCTAAGCACCCAGACAAACCTAATTGGTTACTGGGCGACTTCAATCTCGCTTCACTCCAACCCGCCTCATCCGGTTCCTTCCTCAACGCAATGTCCAACCTCAACTATGAACAAATAGTAAGCAACCCCACCCACCATAGTGGAAATACTCTCGACCTTATATTCACACCATCCTCCTATGCAAGCAACAACTACAATTTCGATCTCTCCATCAGCCCTGTTCCCTGGTCAGATCATTACCTTCTATCTTTCAACATGCCAGCTCAACCAGAGACAACCAACCACACCAGGAAACAATCTTCAACAAACCATAGACGTTTCATATCATTTGACAAAGAAGAAATCACAAAAATTGTACTTCCAAAGCTTTCCCAACCACCTTCCAACAACATCAATGATCTAGTCGCAAACTGGAATAACACCCTTAACGAATTTTCAGTACCATCTACACCCAACATTCACCCAACACACCATAAACATTCAGATAAAAGACCATCTTTACCATGGTTCTCCCCAGAGCTAAAGAAATCCCTCATACTCCTAAGAAAACTAGAGAGAAAATGGCGTAAATCCCAGAACTCTACCGATCAAGCAACATATCTATCACAGCTAGAAACGCACCGGGAAGCAGTATGGAACAGAAGAAAAGCCTTTCACTCCGATCTCCTCAACCGTTCTCTAAACAAACCACGAGAACTCTTTAACCTAGTGAAAGTACTAACCACCGAGCCCACTCCACCACATCAAGATGCTATACACCCCCAAAAGTACGCCGATTACATCCAATCCAAAACCATCAAGACATCAACAACCTCTCCCCTATCTAATGCCCAAACTTCCTTACAGGAGAACCCACTCATCAAGCTCGCATCCCCCTCAATAAAGCACGTCGAAGATATTATCACCAGAATAAATACAACCACTGCACCCAACGATCCATGTCCAGCACAATGGATAAAAGCGTTACGACATGAGCTCAGCCCATTCATTTCCGAAATCATAAATCAATCATTCACCACAGGCATCTTCCCATCAGCTCTTAAACAGACTTCCATAAGACCTCTTCTAAAAAACAACCAGCTAGACCCAACAAAAGAAGAATCTTACCGTCCAATCTCCAGCATCCCCCTGCTATCAAAGATAATAGAGAAGGTCACGCAGATTCAGATCCAACAGCATATAGACACCACATCACCTCTGGACCCCAGTCAACATGGATTCAGAGAAGCCCATGGTGTGGAATCTTTGCTGACTTCTTTAATCAACACCCTCATCTGTGGTACTGACAATATCAAAAAGGGCTTTGCACTAATATTCCTTGACATCTCTGCAGCGTTTGATTCTGTTGACCATAACAAACTCCTATCCCGACTCCAATGCAAGGGCATCCAGGGTTTAGCATGGGACTGGTGCAAATCTTATCTTGGAGAGCGCTGGCAACATGTTCGAACAGAATCAAACACCTCAAAACCTTTCCAGTTGAAACAAGGCGTCCCTCAAGGATCCTCCCTCTCAGCGTTACTCTTTAATATCTACATGCAACCGATATGTGAGATCACTCGCTCATTTGGAGTATCCTCCCTAATCTATGCAGATGACGTCCTGATTTTCATACCAATCAACATTACTCGGCCTGATTACACAGTACTAATAGAGTGTTTTGATGCAATTACAGACTGGCTCCTCACACAGAATATGAGAATAAATTTCAAAAAAACAGAAGCCCTAATCATCACGAAGAATAAAGAATTCTCACCCCCGACTGCTCTAAAAGTACGGGACGCAGAGCTTCCAATCAAATCCACAGTAAAATACCTAGGCGTAACCCTTGATCACCGACTAGACTTCAAAGAACACATAAACCGAACAGTGAAATCCATCTACTTCAAGATCAGAACCCTCCGAAACCTCAAAAACATGCTCGACCCTGACAACTTCCGAACCATCTTCCAAGCCATAGTCATTCCACACTTTGACTATGCAAACATAGTTCTACATGGCCTCCCAAAAAGCACTCTAAACACGCTACAATTAGCAATGAACGCTGCTGCCCGCATCCTCAACGGTGCATCAAGGAACGATCACATAACTCCCATCTTAAAGGAATTACACTGGCTCCCAATATCCTGTAGGACTACATATAAAGCACTACTCATCACATTCAAAGCCATTAACAGCTTAGCTCCCCTAGCAATCTCCACTCTCATCACTCACACCCCCCACACCAGATCTAGAAGATCAGTCGCAGCTAATACTCTAATCATCCCGACGGACTTTACAAAATGTTCACACTCAACAACTGCAAGAGCATTCGTTTACTTCGCTCCCAAATGTTGGAATGATCTTCCACCCACCATAAGAGATATCAAAGACCTAAAACAATTTAGAAAAGCCATAAAACACCACCTGTTCCTTGCATACTTCTCTCAATACCCCACTCCAACATAGCCAACACCACATTACAATCCAATGTAACGATCTATCACTCCCTGTACAACAAGAAGAATAGAATTGTATATAGTTATATAACTTATATGTACAAAGTTCTCCCCTATGTTGTATCCAATTAGATTTCCTGTTATATGTAAACTCACGACAGCCTGTTGCTATCGGTGAGTATTTTATGTTTACTGTAAACCGCGCTGATGATAAAAGTGCGGTATATAAGAACGTTAAATAAAATAAATAAAAATAAAATAAATGAATCTTTCAATGGAGCACTTTCAGGAGAACACTTATTTCCCTGCTGTCTTTCAAGGTTATAGCTAGGGCATAGATCAGTGTTCATACCTGAGCTTCCATTGTTGCTATAGTTCCTCTCTATATAGCCTGGCCAGTATGTAGTCCAGTTCTTATGTCCAGCCTTCCAGTCCTGATCCCTGGACACTGGATCTCTCTTCACATACCTTCTGGCATAGGTCTTAGAGTCCCTTCCACGTGCAGCCGTCTCCCTCACAGGTAGCCTCTGGTGATTCCTTGTTCAGCAGCACCATTCCTCTGGCTTTCCCCAGTCCAATGGTCTATGCTGGCCCTTGGAATACCTCCCAGTATACGTACTGCCTTGGACTCTTCTAGACCTCTCAAAGGCTTTTCTCCTCTTCCTTCCAGAGGGTTTCTTTCCTTCTCTATCCGTCCGGTTTGGCTTCTGCTTCTGCTGATCCTTCAGATGAAACTGATGATCAAACTCAAGCTGATTCTCAGGATACCGAGGACAATTCTCTGAATATCCAAGGTGATCATGAAGCTGGTCATCTGTAGAATAAACTCTACTCTTATTCTGCTTAGATGAGTGATCCTCCCTAACACAGCGCAGCTGTGCTGAATCAGGCCCTGCCCTTTGAGATGAGTGCTTAGGGATTACCTCATAGCCCTCCTGATTGAACACACGTTTCCTCACTTCAGCTCCTCTAATGGCTGTTGGAAACCTGGTGCATTCTGGGACTGGTAGTCTTTTATGGCAAAATTCTGTTTTCATATTTCTACCAGAACTGACAGGTTGCTTGTTCAGAGTCACTTCACCTTTTCTATAGCTCCTTCCTGAGCTATGATAAGCTTCCTTATCACAATAGCTTCCATTAACTTTTATGGTAAAGACCAAATGAAAAAGTTTTGGAACTTAAAATAGGGTAGGAAGTCCTAACTCAGTCATGCAGCATGGGCTACTTATTACTCGGTTATTTAAGTACTAATTACCTGATTTTAATTAGCCAATTGTAAGGAAACTAGGGCCTCAATTACTGTTTCACACTATTCATATTCTTTCTGCTTTCTACATTTTATGACTTTATCCGTATATTTGTTCAGCGGGTGTGTCCAAGGGTGCAACGAATGGAGTTCTGGAAAGGCTGGCAATCGCTGTAAATGTATCCTTGATGGAAGGAGGTCTCTGGAGCTGCTGAAGAAATTGGTGATCAAGCCACTATTTAAAAAAAAAAAAAAAGGGCCTTGAGTGTACAAGAGGGGGCTAATTTTAGGTCTGTTTCTAATTTGGTGGTGAAACTGCATTCATGGGATTTGTGACATAGACTAACATTTTGGATGTCGAACAAGCATTATACAGAAACTAAAACTAAACCATAAATCATATATATTGGTTGTATTGCTAAATGGACTGTGAAGTAGACTGGATAAAGAGAAATGATAAGTGTTAAACATAGAAACATGTCAGCAGATAAAGACTATATAGCCTATCCAGTCTGCCCTTCTATATTGGCTACTAAACTCTACAGTCCCTCCCCCCTTTTAGAGAAGACCTTGACAAATTTTCATAGGCTCTAGGAGCCAGCCCAAAGATTTAGGAGCCAGCAGCCTCTCTCAATTCAATACACACACACCTCAGCAGCAGCCTCTCAATTCATTTCCCCCCTATCCCTTGCAGCAACTTCTCTGAGTTCATTCCCCTCCTGCATCAGCCTCTGAATCCCTCTCTTCTCCCAAAATTAGCCTGTTTGAAATATGATTCTCCAGGAGCAAGCAGGAAGTCACTCCTCACTTATGGGTGACGTCGGCACCGACGGAGCCCGCGCGGAGTAATTCCCCAGCTTGGTCCTCTTCCTGCCCAAGGGTGCCATCTTGCTCAGTCGCCCTTTTTCCGCTGAACCCTTTGGACGCACGTCCTTGTCCCTCGGAAAAAGGTTTTATTTCCTCGCCTTAACAGGCTCTTTCTTCTTTTTTCCGGTTGCACCGGTCCTCTACCCGTCCTCCCCTTGCTCTCTTTTGGAGCTTACGGGGATACCTTTTATAAATTTTTTCTTCCCGGACTTCGCGCCCTTTTTTTTCCCCAACCGCTGACCGTGTGGGTCTTCAACCTCGCAGGGGCCGTTTTTGCTCCCATGGCCACCAAAGTTTAAAAAATGTGATAGATGCTCTAGGAACATGTCGCTTATGGACACTCATGACTGTTAACTACGATGTCTGGGAGCCAACCATGAATGACCCAGAGCTCTGTTCACTCTGTAAGAAAATGTCCCCTAAGGCCCTGCTCAGCTGTAAGAAGTCCGAAGACATTTTTCAAAAGGCTGCCTCGGAGTCTCTGGTGGCACGCTTGGTCATCTCCACTCCAGTGGGTTCTCCCCCTGCGGCGCCGCATTCCAGGCGGCATTCTGACCAGGGGTCCCCTGAGGTGGAACGGCGTAAAAAGAGGAAGGCCTCAAAGTTGCTGTCTGGGGCCCCCGGTTGCTTAGCCCGCTTTGGCGTTCCTGAGAGTCGGACAAGGAGCGGCTCCGCAGGGTACCTCACAGAGAAATGGAGGCCTCCAGCAAAGGCGCCCAGTCTTCTGAGGGCCATCCCAGTGAGGACCTCCTCGACGCCCAATCCAGTGACCCCAGTATCGGCGTCCCAGGGCCCCACGTCCTCGTGGGAATCCCGTATGCTGGCACTGGAACGCAGTGTTTCTGCGTTCATTGCTTCCCAGCAGGTGCTCATGGCCAGCTTCGCTGACTTGCGCTCGGAGACCGCGGGTCCCTCATGTGGGACACCAAAATCTGTCCAGGAAACCACCGAGAGCCATGGGCCTCGTGAGAGTCCTCGATGTCGGTCTCACTCACTCTCCCATTCTTCAGGGGCGAGATCGTCCAGGGCCTCTGGCTTCATGACACTGGCCATCGGACAGGGCGAACCGCCCGGCTTGGATCCCTCTACCGACTTCTCGGACTGGGAATCCGATGGGGACACATCCCCGGAGACCCACACCCACCGGGATCTTCTGTCGGACCCCTCGCCACCTGGTCTCCAGCGGTGTTCTCCGCCCGAGGACACCTCCTTTTTGGTGTTTATTCGGGACATGGCTCGGGCCCTCGTGCTGAAGAACTTGATATTCTTCAGTACAAGGTCCCGCCCAGGGAATCCCTCACTGTGCTGGTGCTACTGATCCTCTCCCGGCTATTGCTCCGCATGTGGGAGGCCCTGGCCTCAGTTCCCATTGTGAGCAAGCGCCTTGACACAATGTACAAGGAGAAGTGAGGGCCAGGCTTCTGGAAGACTCAACTTCCACACACCTCAATGGTGGTGGAATCGGCCATGAGGAAGCAGAAAAGCCCGAAGTCCCACTCATCGGTCCCGCCAATGCCCTGAGCCGCAAGGCCTATCAAGGTTCCATGCTCTCTTGTTGCATCCAGGTCCAAGTATATCTCACGAGCCTCCTATGATGGCTTTGAGACATCGGCTTGGGTGGCAGCTGCAGGCATCGAAGCCTGCCGCCAGGCTTGGCTCCAATCTTCGGATTTGGAGCAGTGGGAACAGGAGAAGCTCCTGGACATGCCCTGTCTCGGCAAACAACCTTTTGGTAAGCCGATGGAGGAGAAGGTTGCGGAGATTGAGACGGAGTATGTTACTAGGACCCATCTCTCCGGCAAGACCTCTATGCAGCCTCGGAAGAAGCAGCCTGCCAAGAAGCCCTTCTTCCCCAGGAAAGGCCTCCAGTAACGCAGCTACCCGGCTACTCCTGCACCGACCACTCCTGCACGGGGAAGCCCAGCCAAAGTCATTGTAAACCAAAGGGCCCAAAGGCACAGACGCCGGCTCCCCCACAACCCTCTCAGGGGTTTTGACGCCAGAGGCATAGCCCCTTGCCCTCCGGTGACACAGCAGCCAGTGTGGGGACACCTGTCCTGTTTCGCCCCATCGTGAGCGCTTATCGCCTCGAACACCTGGGTCCTCCAGGTCATCCGGGAGGGCTATCGCCTCTGCTTCAACAGGCTTCCACCCCCTTTCTCCCCGTTGGAGCCGCCTCAACTCCCCATACACCAGCTTTTGCTGCAGCGTGAATTACACTCCCTCCTTGCCCAATGGGCAGTCGAGAAGGTCCCGCCCCACCTTCGAGGTCGGGGCTTTTATTCCCGGTACTTCCTCGTCCCGAAAAAGACGGGGGATCTGCGGCCCATCCTCAACCTTCGCAGGCTAAACAAGTTCCTGATGTGGGAGAAATTCAAGATGTTATCTCTTGGCGTGCTGCTGCCCTTCCTCCGGCAGGGCGACTGGCTATGCTCCTTGGATCTGAAGGACACCTACGCCCATATCTTGATCCACCCCCAACACAGGCAGTACCTGCATTTCAGAGTGCAGGGAGAGCACTTCCAGTACAGAGTGCTCCCCTTTGGCCTTGCTCCCGGTTCCTTGGGTGTTCACGAAGTGCCTCGTCATGGCCGCCGCTCACCTCCGGCGCCGGGGCATGCCAGTGTTTCCCTTCCTCGACGACTGGCTCGTTACGGGCTTCTCCATCGAGGAGGCCCGGCGAGCAATGTCGCGCACTGTTCTCCTATTGGAAAGCTTGGGGTTCTTGGTCAACTACCCAAAGTCTCACCTCGAGCCGGCACAGGCTCTCAAGTTCATCGGGGTGTGCCTCGATACTTGGCAGGCCATGGCCTTCTTGCCGGTGGATCGCTCCACCCGCCTCCGAGCTCTGGCGGCTCGCATCCAAAACACCCAACAGGTCACCGCTCAGTCCATGCTACATCTCTTGGGCCACATGGCCTCGACCGTGCATGTGGTTCCTCACTCCTGCCTGCACATGTGGACGACCCAGTGGTGTCTTAGCTCCCAATGGAGTCAATCCCTCAGACACCTCAGGGACCCTGTCAGGATTCTTCCCGACCTTCGTTTGTCCCTGAACTGGTGGCACAACCCCCGCAACCTCCTGAAGGGATCGCCCTTCCAGGCCCCGCAGCACGATGTGGTACTGACCACGGATGCTTCCCTGTTAGGGTGGGGAGCCCGTTGCGGGCCTCTCTGCACGCAAGAGCAGTGGTCGCCTTTGGAGGCTCAGCAGCAGATAAACGAGCTTGAGCTCAGGGCCATCCGATGGGCCCTGAGGGCCTTCGAGAATGTCCTCAGTGGGAAGTCGGTTCTGGTGCAGACCGATAACCGGGTAGCGATGTTCTACATCAACAAAGAGGGGGGCACGGGGTCGCGCTCCCTCTGCAGAGAAGCAGTCCTCATCTGCTCTTTTGCCGCCTGGTGGAGGATGTCCCTCAAGGCGATGTACCTCCCGTATCAGGAAAATTGCCTGGCAGACAGCAGAATCCTTCGCCCCCACAAGTGGCACCTGGATCCCAGAGTGTCAGGCTGGCTGTTCCTACACTGGGGCACTCCAGTGATAGACCTCTTCGCCAGCCCCCAGAACACATAACTCCCTTGCTTCTGCAGCCCAGTGCCGCACCCGGGCAAGGAGGGCCCCGATGCATTTCTCCTGGACTGGTCCTCCAGTCTCCTCTATGCATTCCCTCCTTTCCCTCTCATTGCGAGGACTCTGTTCAAGGCTCAACGGGACGGGGCATTGCTGATTCTCGTGGCCCTCTCGTGACCTCGACAGCCTTGGTTCCCACTCCTGCTCCGGCTGTCGTCGGAGCCTCCGATTCCCCTGGGCTCTGACAGGGACTTGCTGACGCAGGAGGAGGATCGGATACTGCACCCAAACCTGTCCTCCCTATCCCTCATGACCTGGCGGCTGAACAGGCCTCTCTGGCCCTTCCGGAATAGGTCAAGAAAATCCTCCTTGCCTCGAGGAAGGACTCCACTAGGCGGGCTTACTCCTTTAAGTGGAAACGCTTCTCCGTCTGGTGCTCGGAGCTCCAACTCGACCCCTTCTCATGCCCGGTTTGGAGGGTTCTCCAGTACCTTCTCCACCTCTTGAGGGAAGGGCTAAAGTCGAATTCTGTTAGGGTTCATTTGATCGCCATATCAGCTAATCATCTCCCTGTCGAGGGAAAACTCTCTCGGGGCAACCACTAGTCTCCTGCTTTATGCGGGGTCTTCTGTTATCCAAGCCGCCCATCCATCCCCCTCCGGCAGAATGGAACTTGAAGTTGGTGCTCACACAGCTCACTCGTCCACCCTTCGAGCTGATGGTGACATGTTTGCTTCAGCATTTGTCTTGGAAGGTGGCCTTCCAGGTGGCGCTGACCTTGGCTCGCCGAGTCAGTGAGCGTCAGGCGCTCATGGCTGGCGCCCCTTACACCAGGTTTTATCGAAACAGGGAGGTCCTCCGGACGCATCCTAAGTTCTTACCCAAGAGCGTGTTGGCCTTTCATCTCATCCAAGAGATAGTGCTCCCGACCTTCTTCCTGAGGCACCACGCCAATCAGGCATCGGCGGCTCTCCACACCCTCGAACGCAAGCGGGCCCTCGCCTTCTACTTGCAGCATACACAGACTCATCGTAGGTCTGACAGGCTCTTCGTGACCTACGACCCCAATAGGCAGGGGCAAGCAGTCATCAAGCGCACCCTCTCAGTTTGGGTGGCGGACTGCCTCGTGTTCGCCCATGCGAAGGCGGGCATCCCTCTGGATCGTCGAGTCACTGCACATGCGGTCCGAGCCAAAGCGGCTTTGGTGGTCTCGCTGTGCTCCGTGCCTATGATGGACATCAGCCGGGCGGCAACGTGGTCTTCTACGAATACCTTCGTTACCCACTACTGCCTTGAGAGGGAGTCCCGCCAGGACAGCGCCTTCGGCCAGGCTGTACTCCGTAATCTGTTCGGGGTATAAGCAACTCCTGCCCTCCGACCCTTCTTCATGGTTACCGAGGGCTTCGGCTCCTTCGGGCTTCGGCTTCTGCTTACAGCCATATTTTTTCTTTTGGTTACAGGTTCGGTAGCCTGTAGCTAGGGAGTCCCATAAGTGATGAGTGACTTCCTGCTTGTTCCTGGAGAAAGCGCAGTTACTCACTCATAACAGGTGTTCTCCAGGGACAGCAGGAATCAGTCCTCACTACCCTCCCGCCTCCCCTGATGAGTTGCTGAATTTTTCTCCTTCCCTTGCTATCTGCTGGTAGAGCTCGAGCTAAGGTACCTGACTGAGCAAGATGGCACCCTTGGGCGGGAAGAGGACCACGCATGCGTGGCTGCAATCCCAATGGTTTTCTTTGAAAGTTGGGGAATTGCTCTGCGCGGGCTCCGTCGGTGCCGACGTCACCCATAAGTGAGGACTGATTCTTGCTGTCCCTGGAGAACACCTGTTACAGGTGAATAACTACGTTTTACCTACCTTTCAATAAAATTGCTCCTGGTGTGCTTGGGTCTGTTGTCGCTGCCTCAGATTCTAAAAGAAAAAACTCCTAGTGAGCTGTTTCTGCTGCACAAAGACAAAGGCTTCTGGTGAGTTGCTTATGTCTCTGAATCTGGGCTTCTCCTACCACTGCTGCAAAAAAGGTAAATGCTCCCAGGGAGCCGTTTCTGCCGCCACTACCTCCAAATCTGGGTTGCTCCTACCATTTCTGCCTCTGAATCTAGGCTGCTCTTATAGTCGCTGCCAGCTAGCATACTGACCTCATTCAAATCACAGATTGAATCTCCAGGAACAAGCAGGAATGTAGTCTTCACATATGGGTGACGTTGGTACCGATGGTGCCCATTCGGGAACACTCCCTAGCATCCAATTGGAAAGCTTCACCCTTGAGTCTGACAATACCACTTTTGCCCTTCCTCTTCTCACTAACATATCTGAAAAATGTCTTATCTCCCCATTTTATTGCATTGGCTATTTCCTCCTCTTTTTGAATCTTTGCTTTCCTGACTACTTTGCTAGCTTCTTTCTCTAAGATTTTCCAAATATAGATGCCTGTCTTCCTCTCTCTGTGATCTCTTGTGTTTCATGAAGGCCTCCCTCTTTTTCTTCACCTTTTCAGCTACTTCTTTCAAAAGCCATAGCAGTCTCCTTTTCCTTTTACCTTTATTTACCATTTTAACAAAATGCTTGGTTGCCCTTAAAATATCCCCTTTCAGTTTTGCCCACTGTTTTTCTACATCCCCAGCTGTTCCCATCCCGCTAACGACTCCCTGAGGTAGTGGCACATCTTGGCAAAGTCAGTTTTCCTAAAGTCTAAGACCCTCACTTTTGAATGGATTCTAACAGCCCTAGTCCTAATACTGAACCACACCATCTGGTGATCACTGGATGCAAAATTATCTCCCACTATATCATCAGAAACACTTTCACCATTGGTAAGCACCAAGTCCAGTATAGCCCCTTCACGTGTGGGGTCTGTTACCAATTGCCTGAATAGTTCTCCCTGTAGAGAATCCAGTATCTCCTTACTTCTAGATGATACTGCAGCAGGAATGTGCCAATCAACATCTGGCATATTGAAATCTCCTATCAGTAACACTTCCCCTTTCCTAGCAATGCTGCGTATGTCTTCAATTAACTCTCTGTCCACCACTTCCTCTTGTGAGGGAGGTCTGTATATCACGCCAGTGCAAATAGATTTCTCTTTCCCTCTTTTTAGTTTAACCCACAATTCCTCCTCTCCCATTTATGCTCTGTAATTCCAAAGCTTTAATATTATTTTTTACATATAGTGCCACTCCTCCTCCCTTTCTTCCTACCCTGTCCTTTCTGAATAAAATATAGCCTGGTATAGTTACATCCCAGTCATGGTTTTATGTGAACCATGTTTCTGTAACTGCCACTAAATCCAAGTCGGCCACTCCCACCAAAGCTTCAACATTAGGGATCTTATTTCCCATGCTACTGGCATTTATACACACTGCTTTCCATATGTTACCCCTTTTACCCATTTCCATAAAAGTATTTAATGTATCACTTGCCTGGGGGCTTTCTTCACCCATCCCCTACAAATCTAGTTTAAAGCCCTCTTCAGTAGATTAGCCAGTCTACTACTGAAGACACATCGACCTTTCTTGGACAGATGGACGCCATCTCTGCTCTGCAACCCTTGGAACAGCATCCCATGGTCCAGGAAACCAAAAAGCTCTCGATGACACCATCCACACAGCCATGCACTCATCTCCAGGATGTGAGCCTCTCTGCCTTGGCCTTTACCCTCAACAGGGAGGATTGAAGAGAACACACCACCTGTGCACCTATCTGCACCTGTGCACCTATCAAGCACATATAGCCAAAACAACCAAGAGCGCATACTACAGAATGAGACTCATCAGAAGACTCAAGCCCCTCCTCGACCCAGAGCACTTTCGTACTGTTTGCCAGGCTCTACTAACCCCTCTACTGGACTTCTGCAATCCTATATACACTGGGCTTCCAAAGCAGACACTAAGACCGCTCCAAATGGCCCAAAACACAGCAGCCCGCATCATATCTGGCACCACAAGACAAGATCACATCACACCCATACTAAGAGATCTGCACTAGCTCCCAATCATCTCACGCATCAAATACAAAACTATCATTTATTTATTTTATTTATTTAACAATTCTTATATACCGCGCTATTTGTTATCAGTGCGGTTTACATACAACAACGAGAGCTCTGTGCAGTAAAGACTGTTTGAGTTTACATTATAACAGGAGTTAGAACTTGGACCATACAGGGTAACTATTTACATCATAAACATATTCAAGATCAAACAACACTCCTCAGCCATAAGCCTGCACACACTCATACAACCTGACACAAGTACACGACCAAGGAGAAGAGGCACCTCTAATCGGGTGAGCAGCCCTAAAGACTTCACCAAAACCCGCAAAGACACCGCACAATGAGCACTCTCCCTGGCTGCTCCGTCCATCTAGAACTCCCTCCCTGACGAGCTGAGACTAACCACTGAAATCAAGGACTTCAGAAAGAACCTCAAGACAACCCTGTTCATCAAACACTATGGCCTCACCCCTTAAGCCAACTTTCAAGACAAATCTCCGGTCCTTCCCACCTCCCTTAGACTGTATATAAGATTGTATAATAGCTCACGATGTAATTATAGCACACTATGTAGAAAATACTACTCTAATCTATCCCCCCCCTACACCTACACACTACACTATCCACTGCATGTAGACACTTGCCCCCCCCCCCCAGATTGTTTGCTGTGGAAACCACCTTGATTGAATGATAAGGCGGTATATAAATAACATTAAATAAATCTGCTTCACCCTCTGTCCCAGAGCCATGAAGTCGCTTTTGATATACTCAGAGGGAAACCTGGCAGTATCATTTGTTCAGACATGGATTAGCAACATTGGGTAATAGTCAGTGGGCTTGATGAGTCTCGGTAAACTCTCCGTAATATCTTGGATTTTGGCACCAGGCAGACAGCATACCTCTCTGGACATCAAGTCTGGTCGGCAGATGGATGCCTCGTACCCCTCAGAAGAGAGTCACCAATCACCACTACCCTTCACTTCCTTGTGGTCACTGATTCTGCAACTTTGGGGTACTTGAGCTCTGGTTCTTCCCTTTCCAGGGATGCTTTCACCTCCTCCACTTCTAGGGCTGCATAATGGTTCTTCAATTCAAGGGCTGGAGAAGTTGGATTGGTGATTCTACAGGCTCTGGTGACTTGTGTCCAACCTTCATCATTCTGTAAGCACCCATCTTCTCCTCTGCTGGAGAGCTTGGTTGGTGCAAGAAGCATTTCATCAATGTATTTCTCACTGTCTTGAATGCTCCTCAGCCTCGCCACCTCCTCTCTGAGTTCCTCCACTTGTTTCCTGAGAGCTTCAGCATGCAGGCAGCCTGCACATGGAACTGGTCCTTCACCTGGCATTGGGACCTCTGTCTGGACAGAGGCAGAAGCTGTAACAGGGGCAACAGCTTTAGCGATACGATTTTTCCCAGCCATTGTTCTGTTCGTGGAGCTTAGGTATAATTGCAGATCTCTCTCCAGAAGTAGTAGTCCCCTTTTGTAGTCCTTCAAGACTCCTGCGGCATAAGGATGTCCCCTCAGACCTGTCCCCTTCACAGGAACGCTGGAGGTCCTCGACTGTCCGGGACAAGGCAAAGGCCCTGGCCTTTGCCACGGACTCTGAGGAGGAGCCTCAGTCGGAGGACCTAGAGATTCTGTAGTATGAGTCCTCTCCCAAGGAGGCACTCACGGTGCTTGTTCCCTCCATTTTGGAAACTTGTTCAGGATGTGGGAGTCACTGCTTATGGTTCTCATTGTGAGCAAGTGGCTCGATTCCAAGTATCAAGTCCGTAAGGGCCTTGGATGCCAAAAGACACAGATACCACACATTTTCATGGTGATGGTGTCCCTTGGTAGGGAAGCCTGCACCATGGATGGGTTCGATGCTCATGGCTGGTATCCAGGCTTACCAGCTGTACATGGGCATGTACCTGAGGGACCTGGCCAAAGAGCTTGCTGGGTTCTCAGCTGGATTTTCCAAGGAACCTCTTCAACAATTTCAGACCCTGGTAGCAATGGTCAAGGAGTGCTCCAAGTATATCACTTGAGCAGCCTATGACGGCTTTGAGTCAGTGGCCAGAGTGGCCACTGTGGGCATTAGTGCCCCTGCCTAGCATGGCGACAGTCCTTAGATCTGAAGCAGTGGGTTCAGGACAAATTGATCGATGTCCCATGCCAAGGAGAGAACCTCTTTGGCAAGCCCATGACGGTTGAGGCTGTAGAGTTGGAGTCAGAGTATATGACTAGAACCAGCCTCTCCTGGAAGACTGCTGACCCTTCCCGATGGAAGGCTTTGGGGAAACAGCCCTTCTACCCAAAGAAGAGGAAGGCTTATGAACTTACCTCCAGAATCCGGCCTACCCAGCTCTTCACAGGATCAGCAGGCTAAGGGCCAGGGGTACAGCCCTTGTAAGTCTAAGGCCCACAACCCCCAGCCTGCACCACAGCTGCAACCTTGGGAGGGGCTTTTGACTCCTTGGGCATGGCCTCTTTTCCCTGCAGGGTCGAGGGCTGCAGCACTCGGGGACATCTGACATTCTTCGCTGACCAGTAGACTACCATGTCCACTGGTGCTTGGGTCCTCCGGGTGGTGAGGGAAAGTTATCTCTTCCACTTTGAGCAGACGTCCCCTCTGTTTTTCCCTGGAGAACTTCCTATGACGCCTCTTTACCGAGACTTTCTGCAGCAAGAGCTCACAGGACTCCTTGCAGCCAAAGCAGTGGAGCCTATCTCACTAAGGGGCAAGGGGTTCTATTCCCACTATTTCCTGGTTCCCAAAAAGACTGGTGATTTTCAGCCCATCCTAGATCTGCGGAATCTCAGTCAGTTCTTGGTGAAGGAGAAGTTCAAAATGCTCTCCCTTAGAATGTTGCTGACCTACCTCCAACAGGGAGATTGGCTGTGCTCCTTGGATCTCAAAGATGCTTACACCCACATCCTGATCCATCCTCGCCACTTTGCCATTGGCAGATGCCATTACCAGTACAGGATCCTACCCTTCAGACTGGCTTCCACTCCAAGAGTGTTCACAAAATGTGGTCGCCACCTACCTCTGGCTGCAGGGCATGGTTGTCTTCCCCTATCTGGATGACTGGCTCATCAAGTATGGCTCTGCAGCAAAGCCTGTCAAGCGGGACATCGCACCATTCTCGTTCTCGAGCACTTCGGATTCATTATCAACTACCCCAAGTCTCATCTGCAGCCGATGTAGTGTAGAGTTCATAGGGGCCCTTCTGGGGACAGTCCTGGCCAGGGCCTTCCACCCTCTGGACAGGGCTCGGCACCTAGCAGCCCTTGCCATAGAGGTGCAAGTCGCTCTATGGTCTCAGCCCGCCTCAATAGCACCTCCTCGGACAGATGGCCTCGACAGAGCATGTCACGCCCAACGCTCACCTCCGCATGTGTCAGGCCCAGGGGATTCTCTACACTCAGTGAACTCAGGCAGTGGGACACCTGGAGGACAGAATCTGCTTGACCGCACCTCTCTGAGTCCCTCAACTGGTGGCAGCAGCCGCTGCATCTCATAGCGGGGATGCCTTTTCAGGCCCCATTGCCTCAGAGGATCCTCACCACAGGCACCTCCAAACTGGGCTGGGGGCCCACTGCGTTAGCCTGCGGACCCAGAACGCCTGGTCAATGGAGGAGAGTCTACATCAAATCAACTTTCTCGAGCAGGAGACTCCACTAGGGTCACCCTTAAACCAGTGCTCTTTTCAGATGCCATAGGAGGGAAAATGGTTCATCTCCCTGCCCTTATCTTGTTAAGGACATGTTGAGCAGCCTGAAGATCGGAAGGAAAGGAATGGAAGGATTCTTCAGCCATGCACACAACTTCAGTGCCCCTACCTTCTCCTCTTTCCTCCTGCTGTCCTCCGAAGATTAAAGAGGACTCTTCAGATGTATGCAACTGCACATCTGGCAGCAGCACTGAGCCTGACATAGTATTTACTTACCATGGACTCTGTGGGAGCGAGTACCAAAGGCTAAGCCTACCTGTCTTGTTTATGGGGGCTCCTGACTTCGTCTGTTGCTGGGGTGCTAAGTTAGGTTTAGGCCACTCGGCATTCATTTGAATAGGTGCTGTTGTTTTCTCGCCTTGCCTGCCTGTGTGTATTTTGTGCATGTCCCACACTCTTCTGCACCTGTTCCAAGCCTTCTTGCTACACTGTTGGTGCGCAGTGACTGTGTATATGTGGCCCCTGTGTGCGTGGCTTGTGCATGTGGCCCTGCCCATGTAGATTTGGCACGCAATGCAACACGCTGCCTGAGTGTGCCAATGGACTGTATTGCCTAACTGCTTGTTGCAGTGGAGAATGCTTATGCCACCTTTGAAGAAGCACAGCCAGATCCACAGAAGGCAGAGTGCCTCATGACTGGATTCTGGTATCTGTTCTGCTTGCATGGATGTTTTGGGCACACTCTCAGAAAGCCTGTCCCTCCCTGTGCTGCCAGGAGATGAAGTGCCCCCAACCTTATCTTCTGTACTGTTGTTGGCAGCGGGCATGGTCCTGAAGATAGATGATCATCAGGCTTACAGTTTTAGCATGCTCTCTTTTGAATGCTTCACTTTGTGGAAGAGCTCATCACCTGCTGCTCCCCCTTCCCCCCCCCCCCCCCCTCCCAGTGATGGGGGTTATCTGGCCAGTGGTGAGCTCCTGGGTCCTGGCCTGTCCTCCTCAGATGTTTTCTTTTGCAGCAAGCTTGGTCTTTCTGGCATGGCAACATGGACCCTAGAGCTTTCTAGTCCTCTGTTTCTTCTGCTTGCACAGAAGAGGAACCACGGATGAACTGGACCCAACTCGATATCTCTTTTCTAAGCACTCTCTGCAATGAAGGACGTTTGATTGACTGGCCTTTGGTCCAGACCTGGAATCCCAGTCCTGATGTTTCAGGCACGGATTCTGCTCTGGAGGATGAATGGTCATCACACTCTTAAGTTCGGTGGTGTTCTCCTAGTCAGGAAGGTTGAGTTGGCGGTCCTGATTGCATACGTGTCATCTGCCCTGAGTTTCTCTGACCCTCTGGTGACTGAACAAGAGCCACTGGTTCACTCTCTCTGTCTGGCAGGGTGTTTAGAAGTACAAGATGGCTTTCCCTCCGGAGATCTTCAAGAGCATAGTACACTTGAAGTGGGCCCTGCCAGACTCCCCAGTGAAGGGGCTGAGAATTTACAAGAGACCTTTGCCCTGCCACAGGAGTATTATGCCGAGTGGTTTAACCCACCAAGAGTAGATGCACAGGTTACAGTGGATGTGAATCGGGTAAACATTGCGGTGGAGGGTGGAATGCCCCTGAAGGACCCCAGCATTGTAAGGAGGATACTATCTTGAGGCGTCAGTTTGCAGCTTCCACTGTCATCCTTCAGTTGGCGGAGTCTGTGGGACTGATGTCTTGGGGCTGTGCTCCAATGGTTTTAGTCCCTTGCGTAGAGAATTTTACGCCCCTCTTGGAGTTGGCTACAGCCTTTATTGTCTGATTCTATATATGATCTTGTCCATGAGGCAGCTAAAGACACTGTTCGGTTGACTGTGGTGTGATATTGGATACAGTTCCGCCTTGGGCAGCCATTTCATTTTCCATGTCCCGATTGTCTCAGCTCTCCTTTAAAGGCGGGCTGTTGTTTGGGTGGACTTGGATAAGTTGGGTAAGGACTTGGGCAAGTCCATACCTTATTGCCTCCTGGAGGATAGGCCCAAAGCCAAAAGGAAGAGGGCCTGGGAGGTGTGTATTCCAGTTGGTGTACACCTGTGCTCCTTGCTCACGTTATTTGGACCAGTTGCTATGCCCCTGCAAGTCCTCCTTCCTACCATTCTCGGATTCAGCCCTTTCATGAACCTCAAAGATTCTGGGATTCTAATACCTCCAGAGGTGCAGCGTCCTGGCCAGCGCGATTATGACCTGATTGCCCAATCTGGGAGTGAGCCCGGATCACCAAGGATTGCTGAATGCTAGTCTCTATTCAGCTTGGCCATGTTTTAGAATGCAAGAGCCATTTGCGGGCTCCATCATCTCTCCTTGCGACTCCACAGCCAACAGAGCAGCAGTTCACTATATACAGGACAGCTTACTCAGTCTGTGGGTGGTGGTTCTAGTTTCCCTTCTGCTGACCAGGGCCAGTGTTCCATTTCTTTGTGCTCAAAGGAATCTATGCTCGCCTACGCATAGATTCATGCCGTACGGCATGGAGAGTTTCTCGCACCTCTGGACTTGGACAAGGCTTACTTCCACATCCCTATCTGGGAGAGTTGACTGTGCTGTCTTTGTTTCACCGTTCCTGGCTCATTTCAGTTCACCTCTCTCTCTCCATGGCCTCTCCATCGCCTCCAGGGTGTTCTCGAGAATGATGATGTTGGCAGCCTCCGCGCTTAGGCGCTAGGGGATCTATGTACACCCCTATAGAAACATGATGGCAGAAAAAAACCAAATGGCCTGTCTTGTCAGCCCTTCCTTATAAAATGCTAAAGTCCCTTCTTTTCCTTTAGAGATCTTCTGTGTTTCTCCCATGTTTTTTTGAATTCAGATACTGTCCTTGTTTCTACTACCTCCACTGGGAGATTATTCCATGCATTTTCCACTCTTACCGTAAAGAAATATTTCCACATATTACTCCTGAGTCTATCTCCTTTCACCCTCATCCTATGTCCCCTTGTAGCACAGCTTGTGTATTTATGCCAGAAATTTCTGACCAATTCCATGACACCGTGTTGTCCATAACTACTGTACCATGGTCAGATCACAAACTCATCATCTTCCAGATTCCCACTCATGACAGTCAATCGAAGACCAACAGAGCTCCAAGTAATCCTTCTAAACTACCTGCTAGAAGTTTCCGCCCATTCAATAGAGATCTTATCCTGGCAGAAACGGGTTCGCTCCTTAATGAGACCACCCTAAACCTGGATGAGCTGATCACTTGCTGGAACAATAACCTCAGCGCGATTGCACTTCGTCTGCCACCTAACAACTCATCAAGGAAAAGACCTGCAGCCCCATGGTACACAGTCGAACTAAAAGCATCACTCCACTTACTAAGGAAGCTTGAGAAACGTTGGCGAAGGTCACACTCCATTCGAGACCAGACAGCATACATCCATCAGCTAACCGCTCACTGTGAAGCCATCACAGAGAAAATGAAACGGTACCACACAGACACCCTAAAACGCTCGCTAAATAAACCTCACGATCTGTTTAACCTTGTCAAGTCTCTATCCAAGGAGCCAACACTGGAGCACCAATGTGAAATCCATCCGCAGGAATTTGCCTCTTACCTACAATCCAAGTTATGTCAGACAAATAAAATTTCAATTGGTGTCTCCTCCACAGACCAAGGGTGTACAACATCTTTAACGTCTTTCTCAACCCCTTCCAAGAAGTGCATTGAAGATACTATCATGAACCTCAATACCACTACTGCGCAAACAGATCCTTGTCCGGCTTTCTGGATAAAGGAACTCCGCAGTGATCTCTGTCCGATAATAACAAAAATAATGAACCTATTCTTCTCAAGTGGTTACTTCCCATCTGCCCTCAAGCACACATCGATCAGACCACTGCTAAAAAATAGTAAACTAGACCCCCAGAAGGTAGACTCCTACAGACCCATTTCAAGTATACCTTTTCTCGCATAATTAATTGAAAAAGTGGTGCAAAGGCAGTTACAAGACCACATCGACTCTGCTGCTCCACTTGACCCATACCAACATGGTTTCAGGGAGTCACATGGAGTGGAAACACTCCTCACCACCCTTTTCAATAATATAATCACTGGCATTGACAGCATTCGTCAGGGTTTTGCACTCATTTTCCTAGACATTGCCGCAGCCTTCGACTCAGTAAATCATGAGCTTCTTCTTGGACGACTAAAAGAGAAGGGCATCTGCGGAACAGCACTGGAATGGTGCAAATCATACTTGACCGATAGATGGCAGCAAGTACGATCAGGCGGAGCAACATCAGAACCGTTTCATCAAAACCAAGGAGTTCCCCAGGGATCCTCCCTATCGGCCTTGTTGTTCAACATATACATGCAACCCATTTGCAATATCATCAGGTCCTTCAATGTCAGTTGTATGGTATATGCTGATGATGTCCTGCTCTATATGCCATTCTACATAGACCAAGTTGACCTCTCCCCTTTGACCAACTGCTTCAATGCCATATCTGATTGGCTCCTGTCACAAAACCTTCGGATTCAGCATAAGAAAACGGAGGTGCTCTTCATTACGAGGAACCCAAACTTCAGCCCACCCAAATACTTGAAGGTGAAAGAGGCCGAACTTCAAGCAAAACCCACAATTCGTTATCTGGGAGTTACACTGGATCAAAACCTTGACATGAAGGCACACATAGCTAACACTGTAAGAGCAATCTATTTCAAGATCCGTTCACTCAGACATCTACGCCCCTTGCTTGAACCGGAAGATTTTCGGACAATTTACCAGGCCCTGATAATGCCACATCTGGATTATGCCAATGCCATATTACAAGGTCTCCCACAATCCATCTTGAACCCCTTACAACTTGCCATGAATAGTGCAGCGAGGGTTCTCCAGGAGTCATCTAAAAGAGACCATGTGACGCCCCTTCTAAAGCAGTTACACTGGCTTCCTGTACAAGCCAGGATCTTATTCAAAACAGTGCTGCTGACATTCAAAGCGGTCAATAAGCTCTCTCCATCTTTACTTGCTGACCTTATCCAAGCAACAGCACCTAATAGACCAAGAAGATCCACTATGATAAATATGCTATCATTGCCAAGAGAATTAACAAAATGCACTTCAATAACTGCAAACAGGGCCTTCAGTCTCTGCCGCCAAGATTCTGGAACTCACTACCAACAAACATCGGGGCAATCACTAACCTAACCCAGTTTAGGAAGGCCCTTAAACACTTCCTTTTCATTAAATATTTCCCAGAGAACAATGAACCACATACCCACTCAAATACTTACAACTGTCCCACCACACCCTGTAAGCCAGGCGTCCACACCATGTAAGGAGTCATTGACCATTAAATCTCTTGCTATGTCTTATGTGACTTCATTGTGTAAATAGTTACCTTTTGTTATCCAAGTTGTTTCTCCTGTTAATTGTAAACTCAGACCTATCTACCCTGTCTGATTGTTATGTTCCATGTAAACCGTGCTGATGCTGAATAGTGCGGTATAGAAGAACTTGTAAATAAATAAATAAATAAGTATTTAAACGTCTCTATCATATCTCCTCTTCCGCCTTTCCTCTAACATATACATATTAAGATCTTTGTCCTCATATGCTTTATAATGAAGACCACTAACTATTTTAGTAACCACCCTCTGCACCGACTTCATCCTATTTATGTCCCTTTGAAAGCGTGGTTTCCAGAATTGCACACAATACTCCAAATGAAGTCGCACTTACACAGAGGCACTATCACCTCCATTCTTCTGTTGGCCATTCCTCTCCCTATGCACTGAAGCATCCTTCTGGCTTTCGCCATCACCTTTTCTACCTGTCTAGTCACCTTAAAAGAGAAACAATCTCGTCCAGGTCCCGCTCTTCTTTCATGGACAGAAGTACTTTATCCCCTATACTATACCGCTCCCTTGGAGTTTTGCATCCCAATTGTAGGACACTGCATTTTTTAGCATTAAATCTCAGCTGCCAAATTCTTGACCACCTTCAAACTTAGCTAGATCCCTCCTCATGTTATCTACTCCTTCCGGCATGTCTACTCTATTGGAGATTTTGGTATCATCCGTAAAGAAGCAAACCTTACCCTGCAGCCCTTCCGCAATATCGCTAACATAAATGTTAAAGGAGTCAGATCAAGGACAGATCCCTGGGGTATACCACTGGTAACTTCCTTCTCAGCGTGTGCTTCAGTTACCTGTACCTTTTGTCGCCTCCCACTCAACCAATTTCTAACTCAGTCAGTCACTTTAAGGTCCATCCCTAGTGAGCTCAGTTTGTTTATAAGTCGTCAATGCAGAACGGTGTCAAAGGCTTTACTGAAATCTAAGTACACCACATCTAGGGCTCTTCCTTGGTCCAATTCTCTAAAATCAATCAGATTTGTCTGACAAGACCTGCCTCTGGTAAACCCATGCTGCCTCGGAACTTGCAATCCATTGGCCTCCAGAAACCTCACTATCCTCCCTTTTAGCAGCGTTTCCAATAATTTACTCACCAGAGTTAGACTAACTGGGCTGTAGTTTTTGACCTCATCCTTTTTTCCGCTTTTGTGTAACGGGATCACATGTGCCTTTCTCCAGTACTCTGGGACCACTCCCGACTCTAAAGAAGCATTAAAAAAGTCAGTCAGTGGAGCCACTAGAACGTACCCAAGTTCCTTAAATATTTTCGGATGTATCCCATCTGATCTCATCATTTTGTCTACTTTTAGTCTAGCTAGTTCCTCAGGAACACAGTTTTCTGAAAATCGTTCAAGATCCTTGTCACTTCTTTTACTATTTGTGGGTGTTTTCTAAGTTCTTACTCCTGGCCTTTCATCTGTGAACACAGAATAAATATTTGCTAAACAATTCTGTTTTGTCCTCATCGGCTTCTTACATATTCCTCCCCTTTAACCTTGAGTCTGACAATACCACTTTTGTACTTCCTTCTCTTACTAACATATCTGAAAAATGTCTTATCCTCCCATTTTATTGCACTGGCTATTTCTTCATCTTTTTGTATATTTGTATCTGGATGATTGACTCGTCCAGGTCAAGTCGCACTCCAAAGTGGCTCGGGTTTTGCCCCAAGTGGTGCTGTTCCTAGAGAGTCTTGATTGGGTGAATAATCAAGGAAGAGCCATGTGGAGTCTTCCCATTCGTTGGAATGCCTGGGAGTGTCTTCAGTGCTAGATTAGGCAGACGTTTCCTGCCAGAGAAAGATTGAACAAGTTGCTGGCCCAGTTGGCAGCTGCCTCCCTATCTTAGCATGCTCCCAGGGTTAGGATTATCTTCAGCTTCAGTGGTGATAAACCGGCGACCTTGGGCATAAGCTCATTTTAAGCCTCTTCAGAAGTCCCTGCTTTCTCGGTGTTCTCCCAGCTTTCTGAAGTTCGAAGTCAGATGACCTCTACAGTTTAATGTGGTCTCCATCCAGAAGGGGTTGCAGCAGCTGCAACACCTGAGAAAGGGTATTCCATGGGACGATCACTCGTGACTTGACCCAGTACAAGCATTGCGGAACCTGTGTCTTTTGGGGAAACTGCTAGGTACGTATGACCTAGATTGGCCACTATTGGAAACAGGATACTGGGCTTGATGGACCTTGGTCTGACCCAGTATGGCATTTCTTATGTTCTTATGACTTCTTCTGCCATCAGAGTCTCAATGCGTGGATGAGATGATGGTGCAAGGAAGAGGGTATTGGATTTGTTAGGAGCTGGGCAACATTCTGGGGAAGGGAGGGGCTTTTTTCAAAAAGATGGGCTCCACCTTAACTGGGGTGGAACGAGGCTGCTGGCATTAACCTTTAAAAAGGAGCTAGAGCAGCTTTTAAACTAGATAATAGGAGAAAGCCGATAGTCCTCCAAGAGTGCATAGCTTGGAAGGATGTGTCCTTGAAGGGTACTAGCAAAAACGGGAAGTTAGGGCAGCCTGACAGAGAGGGTCCAGTAAAGATAAAAGTATCCCAGATGCCCTTAAATACAGAGCAGACAGCTGAAAGATTCCAAATTACCCCTATCAACTGATAACCAGATAAATATGAATAAAATACAACCTCTAAAATGCCTATATGCAAATGCTAGAAGTCTAAATAAGATGGGAGAGCTAGAATATATAACACTAAATGAAAGGTTAGATATGATTGCCATCTCTGAGACCTGGTGGAAGTAGGAAAACTAGTAGGACATTGCGATACCTGGGTACAATACTGTATTGCAATGATAGGGTAGATCAAATTGGTAGCGGAGTTGCGCTCTGTTACAGAGGGCATTGAGTCATACAGGATAAAAGTTTTGTACGAAACAAAATACACTATAGAATATCTATGAATAGAAATCCAATGTAAGAAAGGGAAGGTGGTGGATGGCCAGAATAAAAAGATGAATGATGAAATGCTAAAAGAAATCAGGGAAGCTATCAAAAGTTGCAAGACATTAATAATGGGTGATTTAAATTACCCCGCTATCGACTGGGTCAGTGTTACAGCAGGACATACTAGGGAGATAAAGTTTCTAGATGAAATAAATGACTACTTCTTTGAGCAGCTGCTTCATGAACCGACAAGAGGGGAAGCAATTTCGGGCCTAGGTGGAACACAGGATCTGGTGCAAGAGATAAGGTTGTTGGGGCCGCTTGGCAATAGTGATCAGAGCATGAATGCATTTGATTTAATAACTATTACTACTATTACTAAACATTTGTATAGTGTTACAAGACATACGCAGTGTTGCACAGACACATGTAAAAGACAGTCCCTGCTCATCAGCACTTACAATCTAGTCAAGACAGACAACACAGTAGCTGTAGACATGGGATACATTTAGGAGAAATGGTAAGGAAATCTGATTGAGTTCTTTGACTGGGTGACCAGAGAACTAGATCCAAGGGCATGTGATGGATGTGATCTACCTAGATTTCAGCAAAGCTTTGATACTGTTCCTCATAGGAGGCTTATCAGTAAACTAAACAGCTTAGGGATGGACCCCAAGGTGGTGAACTCGAACAAAAATTGGTTGACTGACAGATGATAGAAGGTGATGGTAAATGGAACTCACTTGGATGAAACAAAGGTGATTAGCGGTGTGCTCCAGGGTTCAGTCCTGGGACCAGTACTGTTCAATGTATTTGTGAGTGATATTGCTGAAGGACTGAATGGAAAAGTCTGTCTTTTTGCAGATGACATGAAGATTTGCAACAGAGAGGACTCCTCTGAGGGAGTGGATAACATGAGGAAAGATCTACAAAAGCTGGAAGAATGGTCTAAAGCTTGGCAGTTAAGATTTAATGTGAATAAGTGCAGTGCCATGCACTTGGGAAGCGGAAATTCCAGGGAATTGTATGCGATAGGGGGCAAGAGGTTGGTGTGCACGAACCAGGAGAAGGACTGTGGCGTGATTGTTTCTGAGGATCTCAAAGTGGCAAAACAGTGCGACAAGGTGGTGGCAAAAGCCAGAAAGATGCCGGGTTGCATAAAAAGAGAAATTACCAGCAGAAAGGAAGAGATACTAATGCCACTGTACAAGTCGTTGGTGAGACCTCACTTGGAATATTGTGTTCATTTTGGAGACCATATCTCGCAAAGGATATGAAAAGACTGGAAATGGTTCAGAGGAAAGCAACCAAAATGATTTGGAGCCTGCGTCCGAAGACTTATGAGAAGAGACTTGAAGACCTAAATATGTACACTCTGGAGGAGAGGAGGAACAGGGGAGATATGATTCAGACCTTTAAATACTTAAAGAGAAATGATGAACAAACAAACCTCTTCCAAAGACGGGGAAGCTGTAAAACTAGAGGGCATAACATGAAGCTGCAAGGGGGTAAATTGAAAGGCAATGTCAGGAAATACTTTTTCACTGAAAGGGTGGTGGTTGCTTGGAATGCCCTCCCGATGGAAGTGGTGGGGCAAATACGGTGACAGAATTCAAAATGGCATGGGACAGACACAGTGGATCCCTTTATAGCAACAGGATAAAATCAAAATAAACATAACTATCTCTTATATCTCAACAAATAGGGGTGACCTACATGGAGTGGTGGGTACACCCCTAAACAAAGGCATGGGGGAGGGGTGACCTGCACGGAATGGCAGGTGCACCTACTCTTCCTGGGCAGTCTAGATGGACCATACTGGTCTTTATCTGCCATCATATACTGTGTACTATATTACTGTATCCTCCGGTAATGAATTCCAAAGTTTTTTTACGTGTTGGGTTAAAACATATTTTCACTTATTAGTCTTAAATGGATTATATTGCAGCTTCATAGCATGTCTGCTAGTCTTTCCGCTTTCTGATGGAGTAAACAGAAGATCTACGTTTACCCGTTCTACTCCATTCATTAATTTATAGACCTCTATCATATCTCCCCTCAGCCGTCTCTTTTCCAAGTTCAAGAGCCCTAGCGTTTTAAGCCTTTTTAAGATATGGCGACCAAAATTACACACAGTATTCAAGGTGTGGTGTGATAAGGAAGCTTATCATAGCTCAGGAAGGAGCTATAGAAAAGGTGAAGTGACTCTGAACAAGCAATCTGTCAGTTCTGGTAGAAATAAGAAAACAGAATTTTGCCATAAAAGACTACCAGTCCCAGAATGCACCAGGTTTCCAACAGCCATTAGAGGAGCTGAAGTGGGGAAACGTGTGTTCAATCAGGAGGGCTATGAGGTAATCCCTAAGCACTCATCTCAAAGGGCAGGGCCTGATTCAGCACAGCTGCGCTGTGTTAGGGAGGAGCACTCATCTAGGCAGAATAAGAGTAGAGTTTATTCTACAGATGACCATCTTCATGATCACCTTGGATATCCAGAGAAGGATCATCAGTTTCATCTGAAGGATCATCAGAAGCAGAAGCCAAACCAGACGGACAGAGAGGGAAAGAGACCCTTTGGAAGAAGGAAGAGAAAAGCCTTTGAGAGGTCTAGAAGAGTCCAAAGCAGTACGTATACTGGGAGGTATTCCAAGGGCCAGCATACACCATTGGACTGGGGGAAGCCAGAGGAATGGTGCTGCAGAGCTAGGAATCACCAGAGGGTACCTGTGAGGGAGACGGCTGCACGTGGAAGGGACCCTAGGACCCGTGCCAGAAGGTATGTGAAGAGAGATCCAGTGTCCAGGGATCTGGATTGGAAGGCTGGACATAAGAACTGGACTACATACTGGCCAGGCTATATAGAGAGGAACTCTAACAGCAATGGAAGCTCAGGTATGAACACTGATCTATGCCCTAGCTATAACCTTGAAAGACAGCAGGGAAACAAATATTCTCCTGAAACTGCTCCTTTGAGAGATTCATCTGTGCCAATCCATGATATTGAACCTATGCTTGTTGAAGATGGGGGAATGATTGCAGATGAAGAATGTGTTTATATGGATTGCTCTCTATCAAAACTCCGTTGGTAACTTTCTGTTATAAAGTACAGCAACCATCACAAAGAAAATACAAATTTGTTCTTTAATCTACTCAGAAAAGCTCCTGAAGCAGGATTTGACCCACACAGTACAAAGCAAGCCAGCTAAAGGGGTTTCAGCTGGATAACTGCTAGCAATTAAGCCTTACCTAATTGCTTGTGAGCTAGGAGAGAATCACTTCTGAATCTATGTGGGAAGTAATCAGAAGTTAACCTGAAAAGAACAGTTTGTTTCTTGCTTTGTAGCTTTTCATTTGTTGTTTTCCTGATTTTGACTTTGTTTTTCCAAGTTAACACTGAAAGCAAGTTACCTAATTTATGTGCTACCAAGCATATCTGTGTTGGGAGAAATAACCCCATAAATAAATATCTTATTGGCTTTACCCAAGAGCACAACTAAATTATTGTCAGCAGCTGTGTCTGGTGTGAATGAACTACATTGCCCACAATACCTTGCAAATCATATAGATATATGCACTTCACAAGACTGTGAAGATTCTCACCCAGGCAGCCGTCTGACAGTGGTCGCACTATGGAACGATACAGAGGCATTATAATATCCTTGGTTTTATTCTCCATTCCTTTGCTTATGATTCATAGCATTCTATTTTCCTTCTTGGCTGCCACTGCACACTGAGCAGAGGGTTTCATTGTATTATCCACAATGATGCCTAAATTGTTTTCTTGGGTGGTGGCTCCTAATGTGGATCCTAGCATCATGTAACCATAGTTTGGGTTGTTCTTTCCTAGGGGCATAACTTTGCACTTGTCCACATTAAATTCCATCTGCCATTTGTATGTCCAGTCTTCCAATTTATCAAGGTCCTCTTTCAATTTTTCACAATCCTCTTGTGTTTGAACAACTTTGATTAATTTTGTGTCATCTGCAGATTTGATCACCTCGCTCATTATTCCCATTTCCAGATCATTTATAGCAACAGGATTGACAAATTTGTCCATTTAGCCCTACTCTCTGTTTTCTATCTTTTTTAAACCAGTTCCTGATCCTCAATAGTACACTGCCCTCCAATACCATGATTTTTTAATTTGGCCAAGTGTCTCTCAAGGGACCTTGTCAAAGCTTTCTGAAAATCCAGATACATGATATCAACCGACTCACCTTGGTCTATCTGTTTATTCTCACACCTTCAAAAAAATATAACAGATTAGTAAGACAAGACATTCATTCCTTGGATAAATCCATGTTGACTTAATCCCATTAAACCATGACTATCTATATGTTTAGCAAATTTATGCTTTATAATGGCTTCTACCATTTTACCCAGTACTGATGTCAAGCTTACCGGTCTGTAGTTTCCCAGATCACCCCTGGAACCCTTTTTAAAAATTGGAATTACATTGGCCATTCTCCAGTCTTCAGGTATTACAGATGCATTAAAACATAAGCACTGGGAAGTTCGATGCAAGGCATTGGTAAGGCAGGCAAAGAGAATTTGAAAAAAAGTTTGCTGTGAAAGCAATAACGCATAATAAAAACTTTTTCAAGTACATTCGTAAGAAAAAACCTGTGAGAGAGTCAGTTGGACCATTGGATGATAGAGGGGTAAAAGGGGTGCTAAGGAAGGACAAGGTCATAGCAGAGAGACTGAATGAATTCTTTGCTTTGGTCTGTACTGAAGAAGATGTAGTGAAGTTACCCATGCCTTAAATGGTATTAAAGGCGATGTATTGGAAGAATTGAAAGACATATCTATAAATCGGGAAATGTATTACAACTATTTTATAAACTGAAGAGTAGCAAATCTTCTAGACCAGATGGTATACATCAGAGAGTGTTGAAAAACTGAAAGATAAGATTGTAGACCTTTTATTAGTAATCTGTGAACTATTGTTGAATAACCTCCAAGATAATATTTTAAGGAATGCCCATGCTTCATGTAAATCTTTAACCTTTGCAGCTTCTCCTTTTAGTTTTTTCTTAACCATTTTCCTCATTTTTTCATAGTCTCCCTTTTAAAAGTTGAAAAGTAGTACTGTGGATTTCCTTTCCGTCCTACTTCCATTTGTTAAATCAAATACGATCATGCTGTGATCTCTCTTGCCAAGTGGCCCCAACACCCTTATTTCTCTCACCAGATCCTGTGTTCCATTAAGGACTGTCCAAAATGGCTTCCACTCTTGTCAGTTCATGTACCTGCTGCTCCAAGAAGCAGTCATTTATTTTATCTAGAAACTTTATCTCCCTAGCATGTCCTGCTCTGACACTGACTGGGGTAATCAAAATCACCCATTATTACTTTGTTGTAACTTTTGTTAGCTTCTCTGATTTCTTTAAGCATTTCATCATCTATTTGTTCATTCTGGCCAGGCTGACGATAGTACACTTCCATTGCCATCACCTTTCTCTTTTTACATGGAATTTCTGCGATGGTTTGTCCACATTTGCAGAATGAACACCAGTCGGCTGCCATACAAACTCCTCTGGCGAGAGTAACCTGTCCACTGAAGAGTTCAGCGAGCAGCACTGAAGAAAATGTGGCTCAAACACATCGAGGAAGACATAAGGAACCAGCAACTGACCATTGACAAAGCCAGAAATATCATCACCGATCGTCAAGGTTGGAAGCATATTGTGAACAACACATGGAATCCAGCGACACCTACAGCAGCCTATTGGTTGAGAGGATGACCTGCTCCCCATTCGCTAATTAAGGATTAAAGAAGAAGACGACATGCGATTTCTAGCCATAGATTCTACAATATATTTTGTTTCATGCAAAACTTTAATCCTATGTGACTCAATGCCTTCTCTTACATAGAGCACACCCACTTCCATCAATTTGATCTGCCCTATCATTGCAATATAGTTTGTACTCGGGTATCACAGTGTCCCATTGGTTGTCCTCCTTTCACCAGGTCTCTGAGATGCCAATCATATCTAACCTTTCATTTAGTGCAATATATTCTAGCTCTCCCATCTTATTTTTTAGACTTCTTGCATTTGCATACAGGTATTTTAGAGGTTGTATTATATTCATATTAATCTGGTTATCAGTAGACAGGGGTAATTTGGAATCTTTCAGCTCTGTATACTTTGTACTTTAGGGCATCTGGGTTACTTTTATCTTTATTGGAACCTCTGTTGGGATGCCCTAACTTCCCTCTTTTGCTAGTATCCTTCAACAATACATCCTTCCAAACCTTGCAACTGTTGGCTTTCCCCTATTATCTTCAGCATGTAACCTTGGTGTTATCTTCGATTCCTCTCTCTCTTTCTCTTCACATATCCAGCTCATTGCTAAAACTTGTCATTTATTTCTATACAATATTTCCAAAATTCGCCCCTTCCTTTCTGTTGACACCACTAAATTGATTGTCCACTCCTTAATCACCTCCTGTCTTGATTATTGTAACGTTCTCCTTGCCGTCCTCCCTGCAAGCCACCTCTTTCCTCTTCAGTCAATTCAATATTCCGCTGCTCGACTCATTTTCCGCCAGTCTCGTTTTTCCCACATCACTCCTCTCCTCATGTCGCTTCATTGGCTTCCCATCCGTCTCCGTATCCAATTTAAACTTCTCCTCCTGACCTATAAATGTATTCACTCTTCTGCCCCCCAGTACCTTTCATCTCTCATCTCTCCTTACACTCCCTCTCGGTTGCTTCGCTCTTCTAATAGTCTTTGTTTATCTGTGCCCTTTACTCGTACTGCCAACTCCAGACTTCGCTCCTTCCAACTGGCAGCACCCTTTGCTTGGAATAGTCTTCCTATCTCTGTGCGCCAGGCGTCCTCCCTGGGCATTTTCAAGTCCAGACTAAAATCCCATCTCTTCACTATTGCTTTCTGTTCCTGTCTTACCCTATCTTTATCTCTCTGTCAACATTTGTTTAGTTTGTCCTGTAAATTTTTGTTATTTGTATTATGTAACTTATTTTGTTTTCTGTCTTATTAGATTGTGAGCTCTAATGAGCAGGGACTGTCTCTCTTCTATGTTTGTACAGCGCTTCGTATGTTGCAGCGCTTTATAAGTCTTTAATAATAATAATAATAATAATTATCTAGGTTAAAAGATGTTATATCTCCTTTTTAAAGGTTAATGCTAGCAGCCTGGTTCCATCCCGGTTAAGGTGGAGCACATCCCTTTGGAAAAGCCCCTTCCTTCCCCAGAATGTTGCCCAGTTCCTACAAATCTAAAACCACCACTTTTGCACCATCGTCTTATCCATGCATTGAGATTCTGGATCGCTGCCTGCCTTTTGGGACCTGCACATGGAATGGGAAGTATTTCAGAGAGTGCTACCCTGGAAGTTCTGGATTTCAATTTTATTATTAGCTTTCTGTGATATTTTTTCTTCTCCTTATTTATCATGTCTTTGCTTTCTTGTAGTTTGGATGTGTAGGCGTTTCTATCATCGGTACTCTTAAAGTGTTGCCATTTAATCTATATTTGTCATAGTTTGTTTAGATTTTCTTAACTCCATGGTGTACCAAGTAGCAGTGTGGTACTTTCTTATGATTATTTTTATCTGTGGTGCTATTGCAGCTTTATTTATTGTGTCTTTCCAATTTTGAACTAGGGTATCGATGTTACAGTTGTGGTCAATATTATTGGCTCCTTGCATTTTATGTATGTTGTATATAATATCTTGAGAAATAACTGGAAATATTCCAACTGTATGCCAGCATAGTATTTTAATAGTATGTTTAATTTTATTTATTTAACATTTCTTTTTCTTTTATACCGTGCTATTTTCCATCAGTGCGGTTTACAGAGAGCAAAGTGACTCAATGACAGCGAAGGCAATCAGAGTTTACATAAAACAGGGGGAAACAACTTGGAGTGAACTGGGGGAAACTATGTACAATTTAAATATGAACAATTTACATATGAAACTATGTACAATTTACAAGTTACCACGTTAATCTTTCCATTGTTCCAAGGGTTATTCATTTACTCAGAGCAAGTGTGGGACAGCAGGGTGCAATCTAGCTAAGGCTGTTTTACATAACCTGTCAGTTGCCCCTTGTGCATGTAGTTTAAGTTAAGATGTTAGGTGGAGGGGAGGAAGGTGTGGTGGGATAGTTGTGTTGTGAATAGTGCATGAGGAACAGGTGGTGTTTGATGGCTTTTCTAAACTGCATGAGGTCTCTGATTGCTCTGATATGGGGTGGAAGTTTGTTCCAGGCCCTGGGGGCATAGGACACAAATGCGCGTTTGTTTGTTGATTGTGCCCATTTTGTGGTTATTTTTGGGATGATTAGCGTATTGACAGCAAGTGCTCGCTTAGGTCTGTTGCTGGGAGTGTAGGTAAGAAGCACTGAGATTGATGAGGGTGATATGTTATTTAAGGCTTTAAATGTTATTAGGAGGGCTTTGTAAGTTATCCTACTGCTTACTGGGAGCCAGTGTAGCTCTCTTAGTATGGGGGATATGTGATCGCTCGTAGGTATCCAACACAGGATACGGGCAGCAGCGTTCATCGCTAATTGGAGCGGGTTCAATGAGTTCTTGGGGAGGCCGTGTAGTATAATGTTTGCATAGTCAAAGTGGGGTGTGACTATTGCTTGGAATATTGTTCGGAAGTTGTCAGGGTCCAGCATGGGTCTAAGGTGTCGAAGAGTCTTGATCTTATAATAGATGGACTTTACTGTGCGGCTTATATGGTCTTTGAATGTTAATCGTTGATCTAGTGTCACACCAAGGTAGCATATGGTGGGCTTTATTGGTAGTTCGGCGTCTCTGACCTTCAGGGTTGGAGGGGGTGTGAAGCTTTTGTTTCTCGTGATGGTTAGAACCTCTGTTTTCTTAAAGTTTATTCTCAGGTTCCTTAGCGTCCCTCTAGTCCAGTCCCGGAACCATAGAGTTGTGAACCTCCACCAGCAGCTTTGGAGACTGAAAGATGTCATCGCTTTGATGTCACCGGTACAAATAGGCAGGAACCGCCCCCTTTCACCAGTACTTTCAGTCTGCAAGCAGCTAGGAGGTTCTGAGCCCGGGACTGGGCTCAGGGAGAGCAAATAAGCAGAGCTTTGTGTTTTCCCCTTTTATTTTTTGGGGAGTGTTTTCCCCTTTTTTGATTTATTGTTTTTTGATTTATTGTTAGGTGACAGATCTGCTGCTGCTGGAAGGGTTCCTGTGTTGCCTTTCTCTTTTTCTCTCTCTCTCCTCCCCCTCCCTCTGGAGGATTTTGTCCTTTGGCCCCACCGTCTAAACGAGCAGAGGGCTGACAGCCTGTGAGGCTTGCCTCCCTGCTCCCGAACCCGCTTCAGAAGGGTGAGGAGCAGGTAGAAGGCAGTGTGTGCGGCAGCAGAGAGTAAAGCCTGCAGGAGCTGGGACTGTCTCAGAGAGTGCAGGAGTCCGCTGGAGCTGACGCTGGTGAGGGCTGTGCTCCGGGACTGTGTTTTACCTTTCCCTCCCCCTCCCTTCCAGATCGGGTAAGTGCAGGTTGAGGGACCGACCTTGGGGGCGGGGGTCCAGAGGTAGTAGTAGAGGCTCCAGGGAGGCTCCCAAGTGGCGGGAAAGCTTGGGGCCTCGGCGCGTGCTTAAAGGCAGCCTTTTTTGAGCGGGAACGCTGGCGGCGGCCATTTTGGAGCCGCGTTTGATTTTAAACTGCAGGATTTTCTTTCTTCAATTGTGGAGGCTAGAAGCTTCGTTTTCAGGTTGGAGTTTCAGAATTCGCCTAGTTAGCCTGTTTGGAGCGGATTGCTAGGTCTAATAAAAAAAAAAAAGGAAACGCCGTTTGTAAGGCCTGAGGAGCTGCGCTGTCACTTCAGGGTGTTATTGTTGCAGCTCTACAAGAGAATGCCAGTGAAACCCCGCTGTCTGGTTTGCGGGGTGAAGCGCAGCGAGCTGTTGGATTCGGGGGTATGCAGAGGCTGCTCCTTAGAGGAGGAAGTTATGGAGAAAGCTCTGGGGGGCTCCGCGGGAGATCAGCCAGCAGGCAACTCAGCAGGGGAGGGGTCCAGGCCTCCCTCCCTGGGTCTCTCGGAGCCGATGGCAGGGCCGTCCACGGCAGGGAATGCTTCTTCAGCCCCGGGAGGAAGTCTAGGAGGGAGTGTTGCAGGGCTTCCCTCGGATTTCTTTTCTCTTATGCAGCAGGCGTTTGCCTTGCTGCAACCTGTGTTGGGAGCGCAGTCTGAAGCCCCGAAGAGTCAGAAACAGCCGGGGTCAGGGGATCTTCCGGTAGAGGAGATAGGCCCGGTGAAGAAACGTAGAAAGCTAAGAGAGGAGAGTCCATCAGGTGATGGGGTAGATGAGCTTGGGGTGGAGATGGAGGTGGAGAACGCCTCGGAGGAGGAGTTAGAGGAAGGAGAGCTGCCGGACGTAGAACAGAGTAGAGTGGTCCAGGTGTTTCGGCGGGAAGAGTTGCCAGCATTGATTGCTGAGACTCTAAAGACTTTGAACATGCCCTCGGTGGCGCCTGCAGCAGAGGAGGTGTTGGAGGATCCCTTGTTGCAGGCAGTTAGAACTTCTCAAAGAGTATTTCCCGGTTCATAGAGTTTTTCGAAATATGATTCAGGAGGAATGGGATTCGCCGGAGTCGGCACTCCGAGGGACCAAGACCTTGGCCCGGTTATATCCGCTGTCGGAACAGGATAGGGAGATTTTTCGATCCCCAAAGGTGGATGCGGCTGTGTCGGCAGTCACTAAAAAGACCACGATTCCGGTGGAGGGAGCCGCGGTGTTAAAAGACCTACAAGATAGAAAGTTGGACACTTTGTTGAAACAGGTGTTTGATATGTGCGCTCTCTCCTTGCAAGCCTCCATTGCAGGGGCACGGGTGGCGAGAGCTGGCTTGCGGTGGTCCCAGCGTCTGTGGGGGGGACTTCCGGAAGAGCAGACGGACGATCTGGCGCGACTGGAATCGGGCACGGCCTACCTCTCGGATATCCACTATGATCTGATTCTGGGGCTCGCAAAGAGCATGGCTTCGGTGGTGGCGGCCCGCCGATATCTTTGGCTTCGGAACTGGTCGGTGGACGGTTCTTCGAAGGCGCGGCTTAGCAAGCTTCCCTTTAGAGGAAAGCTTCTCTTTGGGGAGGATTTGGAAAAGTTGGTCAAGGACCTGGGGGAATCCAAAGGGGGTCGGCTCCCGGAGGATAAACTGAAGCAGGGCCGTGGGACAGTAGGCTCCAGAGGTCTCCCCAGGGACTTTCGGAGATTCCGATCCTCCCGTTTTTCCCAGCCTCCGCGGGGTAGGTATCCCGCTCGAGGTCAGCCATTTCGAGGTTTCCGGGGGGGGCAGAGGATTTGGTTCCTTTCAGTCTTCAAACAGCAAAAAATCCCAATGAGATAAGGCGGGCCCAGGTGGGGGAAGTGCCCGTGGGGGGAACGTTACGGGAGTTTTACCCTGCCTGGGTCCAAATAACTTCGGATCAGTGGGTGTTGGAGGTCATTCGAGAAGGATATGCGCTGGAGCTCCATCGCCCTGTCTTAGACGCCTTTGTTCTCTCTCCATGCAGAGCCTCACGGAAGTTCCATGCGGTCGCCAGCACGCTGCGACGGCTGCAACTGTTAGGAGCGGTGGTCCCCGTGCCGGCGGACCAGTGCGGCTCCGGTCGATACTCCATTTATTTCGTGGTCCCAAAAAAGGAGGGTACGTTCCGTCCGATACTGGATTTAAAGAGGGTGAATCGCTGTCTTCGCGTAACCCATTTCCGGATGGAGACCTTGCGCTCAGTCATTGCGGCGGTTCGACAGGGAGAGTTTCTGACGTCTTTGGACCTGACGGAGGCGTATCTTCATATTCCCGTGCGCCGCGAGCATCAAAAGTTCCTGCGGTTTGCTCTACCGATGGGTCATTTTCAATTTCAGGCAATGCCCTTCGGGCTGGTGACGGCGCCTCGGACATTCACCAAGGTCATGGTGGTGGTGGCGGCGGCGCTCCACAAGGAAGGCATTCTGGTGCATCCTTACTTAGACAATTGGTTGATTCGTGCGAAGTCACGGGAGGAGAGCGTGGCAGCCACAGCTCGGGTGGTACAGTTGTTGGAAAGCCTAGGCTGGGTGGTCAACTTTGCGAAGAGCAAGCTAGTTCCCTCACAAGCGCTAGAATATTTGGGAGCGAGATTCGAGACGCACCAGGGGATGGTGTTTCTCCCGGACAAGAGAGCGCGAGGGTTGCGAGAGCTCGTGCGGAGGTTTTTGGGATGCAGGGCTCCGACGGCATGGCAATATTTGCAGTGCTGGGAACGATGGCGGCCAGCATCGAAGTGGTTCAGTGGGCCAGAGCTCATATGCGGCCGTTACAGAGCTCTCTCCTCAGGCGTTGGTCTCATCAGAGGGATGCATTATTTATTTATTTATTTATTTCAGTTTTTTTATATACCGCACTATTTATAATCAGCGCGGTTTACAGATGAACACAAAGACCAGAACAACAGGCTGTTCGGTATTACATATAACAGGAGTATAAACTTGGATAACATGGGAGAACTATATACATAGAATAAATATTCAATATTTATGCGTTGTCTCAAAGGTTGGTGTGTCCTCCGGAGGTGCGCCGGGAGCTTCTGTGGTGGTTACGCCCCGGCAGTCTGGAGGGCAGCATGCCTCTGGAGGCTCCATTCTGGAGGCTGTTGACGACGGATGCAAGCCTCACAGGATGGGGGGCACACTGCGAGGGAAGATTTGCCCAAGGACAGTGGTCGCGGGAAGAAAGTCAATGGTCCATAAACAGGCTGGAGATGCGAGTGGTATATCTGGCACTTCAGAGTTTTCAGGTAGGCTTATGTCGACAGGTGGTTCGAGTGCTGTCCGACAATGCCACGACGGTAGCCTATATCAATCGCCAGGGCGGCACGGGGAGTGCAGCGCCGGAAGAGGAGGCGAGTCAACTGTTGGGCTGGGCCGAACGGAATCTGGCGGCGTTGTCGGCGCAGCACGTGGCAGGTGTAGAGAATGTCGAGGCAGATTTTCTGAGCTGCCGCAGAGTGGACCCGGGGGAGTGGAGCTTGCACCAGGACATCTTTGCGTTGATAGTGCGGCGCTGGGGGCTCCCGATAATGGACCTGATGGCAAGTTTCGAATCCGCGAAGGTAGGGGAGGTTCTTCAGCCGGAGGCGGGAATGGATGGCGGAAGGCCTCGATGCGTTGGCTCAGTGGTGGCCGCTGGAGGGTCTTCTCTACGTGTTTCCTCCTTGGGCTCTCATAGGCAAGGTAATCCAACGCATAGAGAAGCACCACGGCCTGGTGGTTCTCGTGGCTCCCAATTGGCCCAGACGACCGTGTTATGCAGATCTGGTACGGCTTCTAGTGGGCCGTCCATGGAAGCTTCCACTTCGGGAGGACCTCCTGTTGCAAGGGCCGTTACGCATGCCGCAGGTGGGTCGGTTCTCGCTTACGGCATGGCTCTTGAAAGGGCTCGGTTGACTACCAAGGGGTACTCGGCAGCGGTCATTTCTACCTTGCTGAAGGCGTGGCGGCGCTCTACATCCTTGGTGTATGTTCGCGTATGGCGGGTGTTTGAAGCATGGTGTGAAGAGCGCGGGTTTCGACCCTTGCGAGCGTCAGTGCCTCATATTCTGTCTTTTCTGCAGGATGGTGTGGAGAAGAGGCTAGCGGCTAGCACCCTGCGGGTGCAGCTGGCAGCCATAGCCTGTTTCTGGGGAAAGATTCAAGGTTAGCCGGTGGGTGCCCACGGCGACATTAGACGTTTTCTTCGAGTGGTGTTGCTTTTGAGGCCTCCAAGGCGAAATTCAGTTCCTCCATGGGATCTGAATTTGGTTTTGGAGGCACTACTTAAAGAACCGTTCGAGCCTTTGGACAGGGCTTTGTTGAAAGACTTGACGTTGAAGACAATTTTCCTCGTGGCTATTTGTTCTGCAAGGAGGATTTCAGAATTGCAGGCGTTGGCTTGTACTGAGCCGTATTTATCTTTTTTCAGGAACAAGGTGGTTTTGCGCACGGTTTCGGCCTTTTTACCAAAGGTGGTTTTGGTATTCCATATCAACCAAGTGGTGTCGCTTCCGGTATTCTCGGTGGAGCAGAAGGAACAGTCAGGCGGTCGTTTGCATCTCTTGGATGTTCGGCGAGTGCTCAGGAAGTATCTCAGGAGAACGGCCTCTTTGGGGGCCCTCGGAAAGGTGAGGCAGCGGCAAAATCTTCGATATTGCGGTGGTTGACGGAGGCTATTGCTTCGGCCTATTTGTTAAAGGGTAAGGTAGTTCCGGAGGGTCTTCATGCGCATTCAACCAGGACACAGGTGGCGTCTTGGGCAGAATTCAGTTTGGTGCCGGTCGGGGACATTTGTAGGGCGGCATCTTGGTCCTCGCTGCATTCCTTTGCCCGGCACTATAGGCTGGATGTGCAGGCAAGGGAGGATGGGCGTTTTGGCTCAGCGATACCTCAGGCTGGGCTTGTATGTTGATGTGTACTGCTCTGTTACGTCCTCAATGGTTCCGGGACTGGACTAGAGGGACGCTAAGGAAGAGTAAATTAGACTTACCTGCTAATTGTAGTTCCTTAAGGAACTCTAGTCCAGTCCCGGATCCCTCCCAAGTTCTTTACGTCGTGTGCAGCCTGAAGTTTTTATAGCAGTCAAGAAAGTCAGCGTAGCTATTAGGCGCATGGGGGGCGAGAAAGGTGAGAATGAGGGGTCTCAGAAAAAGCGCAGGGAGGACATGGTGGGACCCTTCTTTAAGCAGCAGTATCTCCTGAGCTCGGGCGCACGGTTGCTCCGGGCTTAGGGGCTGCCGGTTCACCCATTTTTTTCTTGCAATGTTGTTTGGGAGTGTATGGGTTCTAGTTAATTTAGACTGTTTGCCGGTTATGGGTTTTATTCCCTTTTTTTCTACTTATTTGTTGCTCTGCTGAGTTTGCTTTGTCAATAGGTACTGGTGAAAGGGGGCGGTTCCTGCCTATTTGTACCGGTGACATCAAAGCGATGACATCTTTCAGTCTCCAAAGCTGCTGGTGGAGGTTCACAACTCTATGGTTCCGGGACTGGACAAGAGTTCCTTAAGGAACTACAATTAGCAGGTAAGTCTAATTTACTCTTATTGTTTAAGAGCCAGTCTGTTATCGCATTGAAGCAGTCAATGATGGTTGTGTAGTCTGGAAGCGTGACATTGATAGGTGTGTATAACAGCACATCGTCGGCATAGATGAGGCACGATATGCCGAAGGCACGGGTAATTTCACAGATTGGTTGCATGTATATGTTGAAGAGTAGCGCCGAGAGGGAGGAGCCTTGGGGTACTCCCTGTTTTTGTTGGAAAGGTTCAGACGTGCTAGAGCCAATTCTAACTTGCTGCCATCGTTCTTCAAGGTATGATTTGCACCATTACCAAGCTAGACCCTGGATCCCCTTCTCGTGGAGACGGGCGAGGAGTTGGTCGTGATTAACGGAATCAAATGCTGCGGAAATATCCAGGAAGATCAGCACAAAGCCCTCTTTGGTGTTGTCTACCCCACAGATTAATGTGTTGCATAGGGAGGTCAGGAGAGTTTCAACTCCGTGGGCTTCTCTAAAGGTGTACAACAAAAAAAATGTCTGTGCAATGTCAATGTAGTAATTTCTGACAAAAAAACAAAATATGATCTGCAGAGGATTTAATGGCACCCTTCACTAATATTTGGTTGCACAACCCTTGGCAGTGATGACAGCCTCCAAACATTTCTTGTAGCCATTTATAGGTTTTGTACATCTGTCTGCTGGTAGTTTCTCCCAGTCTTCAACTGCAATTTGTTCCAGCTCATGAATGTTTCCAGGATTCCTTTTACCAATGGCAGATTTCAGCTCTTTCCAAAGGCTGCCAATTGGATTGAGATCAGGACTCATTGCTGGCCAGTTTAAAACTGTCCATATTTTTATTTGTAACAATACCTTTCTACTTCTGGATGTATGTTTTGATTCATTATCCTGCTTGAGGACCCATGATCTTCGACCCTGGCCTAGCTTTCTGACAGTAGGTAACACATTTTTCTCTGAAATACCTTGGTAGTCCTCTGGCTTCTGTGCCCTGCCCTTTTGAGGCTTTCCAAACCAGGGCTCCACACATCAAACAGTAAGTAAGGATTTGAGGGTTTCTTTGTTTAGTTTTTTTTTTTTAAATTAAATTGCTAGCTCTCTGACTGGGAGCTCTTAAAAGGGTTTTGTGTATACTTTTTAAAAGCAAGGTTACTTACATTTTTGCTGTTCTAGGGGAACTTTACTGGAGCACAGTAGGTTGCTGAACTCTGTAACCTCCTCAGATTCAGAAACTGCTAACACCTAATCAGGTGTTAGTAGGCCTGTTTCCTGAGTGCAGTTGAAGCCTGCATAAAAGGCTCCTGTGCCCTGCCCTTTTGAGGCTTTCCAAACCAGGGCTCCACACATCAAACAGTAAGTAAGGATTTGAGGGTTTCTTTGTTTAGTTTTTTTTTTTATTAAATTGCTAGCTCTCTGACTGGGAGCTCTTAAAAGGGTTTTGTGTATACTTTTTAAAAGCAAGGTTACTTACATTTTTGCTGTTCTAGGGGAACTTTACTGGAGCACAGTAGGTTGCTGAACTCTGTAACCTCCTCAGATTCAGAAACTGCTAACACCTAATCAGGTGTTAGTTCCCTCCCTACCCACCCCGGCTCCCACCCACCCCTAGTGAGCAGTCTTGCTTTATAGGGCACCTCCCCCTTTAGCAAATCACAGTGAATTGGACCAGCACATATTGAATATAATTAAAGAGATTTAACTGCTTTTTCTCTAAAAGGACAGCTGCGAAACCAGCTGGTACTTGGTAGATCTCTCTCTTTTGCTTTAACAGATACCTAAGCTCCACAAACAAAACAATGGCTGGGAAAAATCGTATTGCTAAAGCTGTTCCCCCGTTACAGCTTCTGCCTCGGTCCAGACAGAGGTCCTAATGCCAGTTGAAGAACCGGTTCCATGTGCAGGGTGCCTGCATGCTGAAGCTCTGAGGAAACAAGTGGAGGAACTCAGAGAGGAGGTGGCGAGGCTGAGGAGCATTCAAGACAGTGAGAAGTACATTGATGAGATGCTTCTTGCAGCAACCAGGCTCTCCAGCACAGGAGAAGATGGGTGCCAACAGAATGTTGATGGTTGGACAACAGTCACCAGAGCCTGCAAAATCACCAATCCAACTTCTCCAGCCCTTGAATTGAAGAACCATTATGCAGCCCTGGAAGTGGAGGAGGTGAAAGCATCCCTGGAAAGGGAAGAACCAGAGTTCAAGCACCCCATAGTTGCAGAATCAGTGACCAGAAGGAAACAAAGGGTAGTGGTTGTTGGAGACTCTCTTCTGAGGGGTACTGAGGCATCCATCTGCCGACCAGACTTGATGTCCAGAGAGGTGTGCTGTCTGCCTGGTGCCAAGATCCAAGATGTTACGGAGAGTTTGCCGAGACTCATCAAGCCCACTGACTATTACCCAATGTTGCTAATCCATGTTGGAACAAATGATACTGCCAGGTATACCTCGGAACGTATCAAAAGTGACTTCATGGCTCTGGGACAGAGGGTGAAGCAGGTAGGTGCACAGGTGGTGTTCTCTTCAATCCTCCCTGTTGAGGGTAAAGGCCAAGGCAGAGAGGCTCGCATCCTGGAGATGAATGCATGGCTGCGTGGATGGTGTCTTCGAGAGCGTTTTGGTTTCCTAGACCATGGGATGCTGTTCCAAGGGTTGCAGAGCAGAGATGGCATCCATCTGTCCAAGAAAGGTCAACACATCTTTGGTAGTAGACTGGCTAATCTACTGAAGAGGGCTTTAAACTAGATTCGTTGGGGATGGGTGAAGAAAGCCCCCAGGTAAGTGAAAGCCCCCAGGTAGGTGATACATTAAATACCTTTATGGAAATGGGTAACAGGGGTAACACATGGAAAGCAGTGTGTATTAATGCCCGTAGCATGGGAAATAAGATCCCTGAAGTTGAAGCTTTGGTGGGAGTGGCTGACTTGGATTTAGTGGCAGTTACAGAAACATGGTTCACAGAAAACCATGACTGGGATGTAACTATACCTGGCTATACTTTATTCAGAAAGGACAGGGTAGGAAGAAGGGGAGGAGGAGTGGCACTATATGTAAAAACTACTATTAAAGCTTTGGAATTACAGAGCTTAAAAGGGAGAGAGGAGGCATTGTGGGTTAAACTAGAAAGAGGGAAAGAGAAATCTATTTGCATTGGTGTGATATACAGACCTCCCTCGCAAGAAGAAGAGGTGGACAGAGAGTTAATTGAAGACATACGCAGCATTGCTAGGAAAGGGGAAGTGCTACTGCTAGGAGATTTCAATATGCCAGATGTTGATTGGCACATTCCTGCTGCAGTATCATCTAGAAGTAAGGAGATCCTGGATTCTCTACAGGGAGAACTATTCAGGCAATTGGTAACAGACCCCACACGTGAAGGGGCCATACTGGACTTGGTGCTTACCAATGGTGAGAGTGTTTCTGATGTTGTAGTGGGAGATCATTTTGCATCCAGTGACCACCAGATGGTGTGGTTCAGTATTAGGACTAGGGCTGTTAGAATCCATTCCAAGGTGAAGATCTTAGACTTTAGGAAGACTAACTTTGCGAAGATGGGCCAATACCTCAGGGAGTCGTTAGTGGGATGGGAACAGCTGGGGGATGTAGAAAAACAGTGGGCAAAACTGAAAGGGGGTATTTTAAAGGCAACCAACCTTTTTGTTAAAATGGTAAATAAAGGCAAAAGGAACAGGAGACCGCTATGGTTTTCGAAGGAAGTAGCTGAAAAAGTGAAGAAAAAGAGGGAGGCCTTCATGAAATACAAGAGATCACAGAGAGAGGACGACAGGCATCTGTATTTGGAAAAACTTAGAGAAGCTAGCAAAGTAGTCAAGAAGGCAAAGATTCAAAAGGAGGAGGAAATAGCCAATGCAATAAAATGGGGGGATAAGACATTTTTCAGATGTATTAGTGAGAAGAGGAAGGGCAAAAGTGGTATTGTCAGACTCAAGGGTGCAGGGGGGGAATATGTAGAAGCTGATAAGGATAAAGCGGAATTCCTTAACAAATATTTTTGTTCTGTGTTCACAGATGAAGAACCAGGAACAGGACCTCAGAAAACACACACAAATAAGAACAGAAGCAAGGGACATCCTGAACAATTTTCAGAAGACTGTGTTCGTGAGAAACTAGCTCAACTTAAAGTAGACAAAGCGATGGGACCGGATGGGATACACCCTAGAATACTGAGGGAACTTGGGGACGTTCTAGCAACTCCACTGACTGACCTTTTCAATGCCTCGTTGGAGTCGGGAGTGGTGCCAAAGGACTGGAGAGAGGCTCATGTGGTGCCTTTACACAAAAACGGAAGTAAGGATGTGGTTGAAAACTACAGGCCGGTTAGTTTAACTTCAGTGGTGAGTAAATTATTGGAAACGCTGCTGAAAGAGAAAATAGTGAGGTTTCTGGAGTCCGGCAGATTACAGGATCCGAGGCAGCATGGATTCACCAGAGGCAGGTCTTGTCAGACAAATCTGATCGATTTCTTTGACTGGGTGACCAAGGAGTTGGACCGAGGGAGAGCTCTAGATGTGGTGTATTTAGATTTCAGTAAAGCCTTTGACACTGTTCCTCACAGGCGACTTATAAACAAACTGAGCACCCTAGGGATGGACCCTAAAGTTACTGCTTGGATTAGAAATTGGTTGGGTGGGAGGCGACAAAGGGTACAAGTAAATGGTGCTCACTCTGAGGAGAAGGATGTTACCAGTGGTGTGCCCCAGGGATCTGTCCTTGGTCCGATTCTTTTTAACATCTTTGTTAGTGATATAGCGGAAGGGCTGTCGGGTAAGGTTTGCCTCTTTGCGGATGATACCAAAATCTGTAATAGAGTAGACACCCAGGAAGGTGTAGAAGTACATGAGGAGGGATCTAGCTAAGCTTGAAGAATGGTCTAGAATTTGGCAGCTGGGATTTAATGTTAAAAAATGTAAGGTCGTGCATTTGGGCTGCAGCAATCCAAGGGAGCAATACAGTATAGGAGGTGAAGTACTTTTGTCCACTAAAGAAGAGCGGGACCTAGGCGTGGTTGTGTCTGATGATCTTAAAGTAGCTAAACAGGTAGAAAAGGCGACGGCAAAAGCTAGAAGGATGCTTGGGTGCATATGGAGAGGAATGGCTAGCAGAAAAAAGGAGGTGATAATACCTCTGTATAAGTCTTTGGTGCGACCTCATTTGGAGTATGGTATGCAATTCTGGAGACCGCACCTTCAAAAGGATGTGAACAGGATGGAGTCAGTGCAGAGGGTTGCTACTAAAATGATTAATGGGCTTCATTATAAAGCATATGAGGACAGACTTAAGGATCTTAATATGTACACCTTAGAGGAAAGGCGGGATAGAGGTGATATGATTGAGATGTTTAAATACCTCCGTGGCATAAATGTTCAGGGAGAGAGCCTCTTTCAATTGAAAGCAAGTTCTGCTACGAGGGGACATGGGATGAAGGTGAAGGGAGATAGATTCAGGAGTGATATGCGCAAATATTTCTTTACGGAAAGAGTAGTGGATCCGTGGAATAGTCTCCCAGTGGAGGTGGTAGAGATGAGGACAGTAACTGAATTCAAAAAAGCATGGGACCAACAGAGAGGATCTCTAAAGGTAGAAAGTGGACTGTTGTAGTTGTTGTTATGGAAGGACAGACTAGATGGGCCTTGTGGTCTTTTTCTGTCATCATGTTTCTACTTTATTATGTTCCAGGCCTCCAGTTCCTGAGGCAGCAAAACAGCCCCACAACATTATGGAACCTCCACCATATTTAATTGTAGGAAGGGTGTTCTTTTCCTTATAAGCATAATTTCTTCACCTGCAAATGTATCACTAGTCTGTATTGCTAAAAAGCTCGTTTGGTTTCATCTTTCCACAGAACATTTTACCAGAAGGATTGTGGTCTCTCAAGGTGGGTTTACACAGTCAAAAGCCTTTCTGTAGTTGATAAAGCACAAATAGATATCCTTTTGGTATCTCTTTAGTTTTTTCAAGGATCCATCTCACATCCGCAATGATGTCTCTTGTTCCTCGCCCTTTCCTGAACCCTGCTTGCACTTCAGGTAGTTCTTGTTCCAGGTATGGTTGTAGTCTCTGAATAATCTTCAGTAGAATCTTGCTGGCATGTGGGATCAGAGCGATTGTGTAATAATTTCAGTCAGTTTGATCACCTTTCTTTAGTATTGGTATAAACACAGATCTTTTCCATTCAGTTGGCTATGATGTTGTCTTCCAAATTTCTTGGCAGAGCCTTGTAAGTATGGTAACAGCTGTATCAGATTGCTGTAATACTTCTATGGGAATGCCATCAATGCCTGGTGCGTTGTTCTTTGATAAGGCTTTCAATGCTGCTTCAACTTCTTCTTTCATCACCAATGCTTCAGGATTATAAGATACAGGTTGAAATGGCTGTTGGTCCACTTGATCTTTATCATATAAAAACTCTATATTCTTTCCACCTTTTCTTGATGATCTCAGCATTATTCAATATATAACCTTGAGCATCTTGTAACATTCCAATTCAAAGCTGGAATTTTATTTTTAACTCTCATAGCTTTAGGAAAGCCGATCTTGTTCTTCATCTAATAGTTTCTGCTTCTATTTCCTTGCATGTGTCATTGTAGTACTTTTTCTTGTCCTGTCTTGCTGCACGTAGGAAATCTCTGTTGAGTTCTGCGATTGTCTATCTTTCTCCTCTGGCTTTAGCTTCTCTGCGTTTCAGAGTTTCTTCCATCATCCATTTTGGCCATTTTTCTTGAAACATTTGCTTCTCACGATCAAGGAGCATAGTCTTAAAATGGGCTTGCAGCTTAATGTAAAGAAGACAAAGATCATGACAACTGGCAAAATCATTAAGTTCATTGTTGAAGGAGAAGAAATTGAATTCGTGGACAACTTTAACCTATTTGGATCAACTATCAATAAAGAAGCAACAAGCAGTCAAGAAAACTGACGACGCATTGCTCTTGGCAGAATGGCTATGAAAGACCTAGACAAGATTCTCAAGATCAGAGATGTCTCTCTCCATACAAAGATTTGACTCGTTCAAGCCATGGTATTTTCAATAACATCATATGGATGCGAAAGTTGGACAGTGAAAAAGATAGGAAGAAAATTGATGCCTTTGAATTATGGTGCTGGTGGCGAATACTGTGTATACCATGGACTGCCCGAAGAACAAACCAGTCGGTACTAGAGGATATCAAACCTAAGCTTTCTTTAGAAGCTCAGATGACAAGACTTCGACTTTCATAATTTGGACACATCATGCGAAGAGAGAGATCATTAGAGAAAGACATCATGCTTGTCAAGATAGGTCAATGCAAAAGAGGAAGGCCAGCAATGAGATGGATCAATACAATAACAGCAGCTATGGATACCAGTCTGTCAACAATGACCCGCCTGACTGAAGACCGAACACAATTTAGGACAACTTTCCAGAGGGTCGCCATGAGTCAACACCGACTCAACGGCACTTAACAACAAAGGTGGGTTCGGGCAAAGATCAGGCATGTCTTTTTATGTCTGCCTTTGAGCAGTGTGGTCCTCCTTGGCCTTAGCCTATGAAGTCCTCCTTTGTTTAGTACCTTAAGCTGTTTGGATGTTGTACATGGTGTTCCTTGTCGTCCCTCTAGTCCAGTCCCGGAACCAGTGAGTCTAGAATCCCCTCCAGCAGCTTTGGAGACTGACACCTGTCATCATTTTGATGATCCCAGCCTATATATACAGTAGGACTGCCCCTTCACCTTCAGTATGTCAGTCTCCAAGCAGCTGAAGAGGCTTCTGAGCTCTAGGCTCGCTCAGCGCAAATAAGCAGAGTAGTTTAGTTCTTTTTAGATTTCCTTTTAAATTTCTTTGTTAAATTTCTTTGATTGCCAGAATTGCTTATTGGAGATTTCCTCTCTGCTTTCAGGTGGTGCTGCGGCTGGAAGACAGACCGGCTGGTTAGACTGGATCTTTTCCTCTCTACCTCCCTTCTGGTCCCCTCCTCCCCCCCCCCCCCACCCCTCCTCCATTCTCTTTCTTTATTTTCTTTATTTTGTTTGGCCTTTTGTGCTCCCCAGCATACAAACGAGCATTTGGGGGGTGGTAGAGCCCAGCACCTCGACCTCGGCCTCCTTGCTCCCGAACCCGCGGCTAAGGGTGAGGAGCAGGTTGCAGGCACAGCACTCGCGGCGAAGCAGCTGTTGCCGCCGGGAGCTGAAGCCGTGGTCCGGCTGAGCTCCGGCGTGCTGTGGAGCCCCTCCATTGTCCGATTGCGGCCCAAGGAGGTGAGCCCTGCAGGGGACGTCGGATTTTGGTAGCGGGGGCAGAATCGGGAAGCGCTCCATGTGTGCAGGCCGCTCACCCGATTTTGGCGGGAAAATCGTAGCGGCGGCCATTTTCTCAGATGCGAACTGCTTAGCGGTTTGTTGCACGGTCCTTTCTTCGTTGGGGGATTTCAGGCTACCCTTTCGAGTTAGGCCACACTTATTTCAGCAAACAGGGCTGGTTGATGGCTAACAGGCTGTGATACAAAAAAAAAAAAAAAGACAAAGATAAAAATGAGGTGAGAAAGCACGGCTCTAATACCTTTTTGTTAGCATCAGGCCTACATTGGGGGAGTATGTCACCTAAGCCGCGCTGCCTAGTGTGCGGAACACGGCGCAGTGAGTTGTTAGAGGCGGGGGTGTGCAGGCCCTGCACGCGTGAGGCAGCCCTCATGGACAATCCGCTTGAAGGCACAAGCAGGGATCATGCGGAGTCCGCTGCTGGCTCTCCGCCTTCCCTAGAGGGTTCAGGGGTACCGCTCCTGGGTCCTGCAGAGGGAGAGCGGGAGGTTCCTCTGCTATCAGCAAGCCAGCCTAGGTCGGCGGGGGACATTCCGCCTGACTTTTTTGCTCTGATGCAGCAAGCGTTTGCGCTGTTGCAACCAGCGTTAGGGACTCCCCCTCAGGATCCTCGGGGTCTGAAGCGGTCAGCGCTTGCGGGGGGGGAAGCCGGTACCGCACAAGCGGTGTAGGGCGGACAGCTTGGAGGAACCTGCCCCTTCTCTTTGGGGGGACTTGGCGTCAGCGGACGGTGAACTGCCGGGGATATCGGAGGACGAGCTCGAAGAGAGCGAGTTGCCCAAGGAGGAACAGCGCAGTAGAGTGGTCAGGGTATTTAGAAAGGAAGAGCTTCCAGCTCTGATTGCGGAGACGCTTAAGACGTTAAATATGCCCTCGGTGGAGCCTGCTTCGGAAGAAGTTCTGGAAGACCCTTTGTTACAGGCTGTCCGCACCCCCCAGTGCGTCTTTCCCCTGCATAGGGTATTTAGGAAGATGATCCAGGAAGAGTGGGATGTGCCCGAATCAGCCCTAAGGGAGTCTAGGGCGATCGCTAGGTTATATCCTCTTTCGGACCAGGATAAAGATCTCTTTCGCTCTCCAAAGGTGGATGCGGCGGTTTCGGCAGTCACTAAAAAGACTACCATTCCGGTTGAGGGGGCTGCGGCCTTAAAGGATGTCCAGGACAGGAGATTAGATACTCTATTGAAGCAGGTTTTTGATATTAGTGCTCTCTCCATGCAAGCCTTGGTAGCGGGAGCATGGGTTGCTAGAGCCTGTCTCCGGTGGTCCCAAGCGCTGCAGGGGGATCGGTCGGGAGCGCAGGACACCGAAATAGCGCGTCTGGAGTCCGGTTCTGCGTATCTCGCAGACATTCATTATGACCTTATTCGTACTCTGGCGAAGGCTATGGCCTCGGTTGTGGCGGCGCGCAGGTATTTGTGGTTAAGGAATTGGGCGGCAGATTCTTCTTCCAAAGCCCGACTCAGTAAACTTCCTTTTAGGGGAAAGCTTTTGTTTGGTGAAGATTTGGAGAAGTTGGTGAAGGATCTTGGGGAATCCAAGGGCGGTCGTTTGCCGGAGGATAAACCTAAGCAAGGGAAGGCGCCCGCGGGTTCCAAAGGTGGTCAAAGGGAGTTTCGTAGGTTTCGATCTTCTCGGTTTGGCCAGGCGCAGCGGAGCAGGTTTCCCGTACGGGGGCACGGCTTTCGGGGGTTTCAAGGGGCAGGTAGGGGTTTTGCTCCCTATCAGTCCTCGGCCGGTAAGAAAGCACAATGAGATGAGGCGGGCTCAGGTGGAGGTGCTGCCCGTTGGCGGTCGCTTATGGGAGTTTTACCCTGCCTGGGTCCATCTTACCACGGATCGATGGGTTCTAGAGGTCATTCGAGAGGGCTATGCTCTCAAACTCCATCGACCCATCTTAGATTCCTTTGTGCTCTCCCCCTGCAAGTCTCCGCTCAAGATATGCACGGTGGCGGAGACGTTGCAAAGGTTGCTACAGCTCCGGGCGATAGTTCCCGTTCCTTCGAATCAGTGCGGGTCCGGTCGTTACTCCATTTACTTCGTGGTCCCCAAGAAAGAAGGCTCCTTTCGGCCGATCTTGGACTTAAAAAGGGTAAATCGGTGTCTCCGGGTAATGCATTTCCAGATGGAAACTTTGTGGTCGGTGATCGCGGCGGTAAGAGAAGGAGAGTTTCTCACGTCCTTAGACCTCACGGAAGCCTATTTGCATATTCCAATTCGGCCTGAGCATCAGCGGTACCTTCGGTTCGCACTGCCCATGGGGCATTTCCAGTTTCAGGCGATGCCATTTGGGCTGGCAACGGCGCCGCGGGTCTTTACCAAGATAATGGTTGTGGTGGCAGCGGCACTGCGAAAGGAGGGGATATTAGTCCATCCGTATTTGGACGATTGGTTGATTCGAGTGAAGTCGAGAGAGGACAGTGTACAGGACACAGCCAGGGTGGTGCAAGTGTTGGAAAGCCTGGGCTGGGTGGTCAATCGAGCGAAGAGCAATCTGGTTCCCTCTCAGTCTCTGGAGTACTTGGGAGCGCGTTTCGAGACGGGCTTGGGCAGGGTGTTTTTGCCGGACAATCGGGCACGCGCGTTGAGAGGTCTTGTGAGAAGATTCCTGGCGAGACAGGCGCCGTCGGCGTGGCAGTACCTCCAGCTGCTCGGGACGATGGCAGCTGTGATAGAGGTGGTGCCTTGGGCGCGGGCTCATATGCGACCACTGCAGAGATCTCTTCTTCGGCGCTGGTCCCATCAGTCGGATCCTTTATCCCGCCGTCTGGTGTGTTCGCCGGGGGTGCGCCGGGAGCTCCTGTGGTGGTTACGGAAGCCGTCGTTGAGCTCCGGGGTCCCGCTAGAACCTCCTTCGTGGAGATTGTTGACGACGGATGCCAGTCTGCTGGGCTGGGGGGCACATTGCGACGGTCGGTTCGCTCAGGGGCAATGATCTCCGTCGGAGCGGAATTTCTCCATAAACAGATTAGAGTTGAGAGCGGTGTTCCTGGCTCTTCTACAGTTTCAAGTCTGCTTACAACGGACGGCAGTAAGGGTGCTGTCCGACAACGCAGCGGCGGTGGCCTATATCAATCGCCAGGGAGGCACAGGCAGTGCGGCTCTCGAGGAAGAGGTGAGCCAGCTGCTGAGTTGGGCAGAGAGGCATCTGCTAGGATTGTCGGTGCAACATGTGGCCGGGGTACACAATGTCGAGGCCGATTTCCTCAGTCGTCGCAGAGTAGATCCGGGGGAGTGGGTGCTCCATCCGGAGGTGTTTTCCCTGCTTGTCAGGCGTTGGGGTCGTCCGATCATGGATCTCATGGCGACGTTCGACTTGGCGCAGGTGGACAGGTTTTACAGCCGGAGGAAAGAATGGATGGCGGAAGGGATGGATGCTCTAGCGCAGAGCTGGCCTCGGGAGGGGGGGGGGTCTGCTTTATGTGTTCCCTCCGTGGGCTCTGATCGGTCGAGTGGTGCAGCGCATAGAGGGGCATCTGGGCCGGGTGATTTTGATTGCGCCCGACTGGCCCAGGCGACTGTGGTATGCGGATTTATTTTATTTATTTATTTATTTAGCTGTATTTATATCCCGCTTTTCACCGGGTCAAAGCGGTCAATTAGGGGATACATTTAACACGAGGGGATATGAGACACATACGCTAATACTTACAGGGAACATGGGCAATGGAGGGTTAAGTGGCTTTGCCCAAGACCACAAGGAGTGCCTATAGGACTAGAAATCCCAGTCCCTCCGGCCTGAGATTGCTATCCCCAGGTGGGACTTGAACCCCCGGCCCTCCGGCCTGACGTACCTTGTCCTAACCACTAGACCACTCCTCCCTCCCGGATCTCATTCGTCTGTTGGTGGCGGACCCCTGGAAGCTGCCTCTTTGACCGGATCTCTTGCGTCAGGGGCCGTTACGGATGCCGGACGTGGCTCGATTCTTACGGCATGGCTCTTGAGTGGGCGAGGCTAAGAGCTCGCGGATATTCCCCGGAGGTCATTTCGACCTTGTTGAAGGCACGGAGGCGTTCTACGTCCCTGGCTTATGTTCGGGTCTGGCGTATCTTTGAAGGCTGGTGCGAAGAGCAGCGCTTGCGGCCGTCGGTGCCCCAAATTCTTTCCTTCTTGCAAGATGGGGTGGAGAAAGGTTTGGCGGCAAGTTCCTTGCGGGTTCAGTTAGCAGCAATTTCTTGCTTTCGAGGTAAAGTTCAGGGCCAGGTGTTGGGGTCGCATGACGACATCCGCCGGTTTTTGCGGGCGGTTTTGCTTATGCAGCCTCCTCGTAGATGTTCTGTTCCGACATGGGACCTGAACTTGGTGTTGGAGTCGCTGCTGCGGCAGCCGTTTGAGCTGTTGGGGAACGCCTCGGTAAAGGATCTGACCTTAAAAACGGTGTTTCTGGTAGCTATATGTTCAGCTCGCCGCATTTCGGAGCTTCAGGCCCTCTCTTGCAAGGAACCTTATCTCTCCTTTTATGAGCACAAGGTGGTGCTGCGTACGGTTCCGGCATTTTTGCCTAAGGTGGTTTCGGTATTTCATGTGAACCAGGTGGTGTCGCTTCCGGTGTTTGAGGGCGGTCCGGAGGTTAAGTCGGATCATCGTTTACGGCTTTTGGATGTCCGTCGGACGCTACGGTATTACCTTCGTGGTACGGAATCCTTCCGAAAATTGGACAGGTTATTTGTCTCCTTCGGAGGCCCACGAAAGGGAGAGGCGGCGGCTAAGTCGTCTATTTCCAGGTGGTTGAAAGAAGTGATTGCGGGGGCCTATCTGTTAAAGGGTAGATTGGTGCCGGCTGGGCTCAGGGCTCATTCGACTAGAGCGCAGGCTACTTCCTGGGCGGAGTTCGGTTTGGTGCCGGCGGTGGACATTTGTAGGGCGGCGACCTGGTCGTCGTTGCATTCGTTCACTAAACACTATAGGCTCGATGTTCAGGCAGCGGGAGATGGCCGTTTTGGGGCGGCAGTGCTTCAGGCTGGTTTGGCTGGTCCCTCCCGTTAGGTGCCTTACTGCTCTGATACATCCTCACTGGTTCCAGGACTGGACTAGAGGGACGACAAGGAAGACGAAATTAGACTTACCTGCTAATTGTTGTTCCTTAAGGAACTCTAGTCCAGTCCCGGAGTCCCACCCGAAATTATTGAGGGTTAAGGGTCCAGTCTGCACTGCCTTCTCAGTTTCCTTCTGCTCTTTTCTTCCGGTGCTCCTGGCCGGTTGGGTTCCGGTTGCAGCGCTGCTTCATCCCTGGTTCTTGGAGAACAAGAAAATAAATGTAAAAAAAAAAAATAGAAAGAAACCAGGAATTTCGTAACGAAAATGGCAGGACTGGGAAGATGGTATGGAGTTTTTGTTCTAGGTTTATCTATATTTTCATGTTTAACTACTTATTTGTTGCTCTGCTGAGTTTGCTTTGTCAATAGGTACTGAAGGTGAAGGGGCGGTCCTACTGTATATATAGGCTGGGATCATCAAAATGATGACAGGTGTCAGTCTCCAAAGCTGCTGGAGGGGATTCTAGACTCACTGGTTCCTAGACTGGACTAGAGTTCCTTAAGGAACAACAATTAGCAGGTAAGTCTAATTTCGTCTTTTACAACAGTTCATACTAACCTTCGAAGACTTCTTGGATTAATTTTCCTCTTCCCACCACGTCCTGGGAGGTTCTTGACAGTCCATGAGCAGAAAGCATCTTAACAACATTGCGAACTGTAGACACAGGAATCCCAATGTCTTTGGAGATGGCCATGTAGCCCTTTGAAGTTTGATGTTTGTGATTATTTTTTTTCATATGGTCTCAGGGAGCTCGTCTTCACATTTGTGAAAATGGAACAGGAAATGAATGTGGCCATTTAAAATATTAGAGCCATCGTTCATTGATTGATTCAAGTCATGTGATTTCTGACAATTGATCACAGGTATGTCTTATTTTCTCCAGGACCAAGCAGGAAGTCAGTCCTCACATATGGGTGTCATCGGCGCCGATGAAGCCCCAGCGGAGCATTTCCCCAGCTTTCTATGAAAGCCTTTGGGAATGCAGGCACGCATGCGTGGTTCCCTTCCCGCCTAAAGGTGACACCCATATGTGAGGACTGATTCCTGCTGCTCCTGGAGAACACCTGTTACAGGTGAGTAACTACTCTTTACTGCAGTAGGAATGTGGTTCTTCTGTTCAAACTGATTTGAATTGTTTGTAAGAGGGTGCCAGTAATCACGTCCTGGCAATGTCACAGTTTTTATACTATTTCCTTTTTTAAATTAGTCTTGTTTTGTTTGATTATTTTATGTATCAAATATGTGTGCATATATAGTCCAAAGCCATTTCACTGGCTACTTTTGTTTTAGGAGATATTGGACAATAAGGTATTGAACTGCAGGGGTGTCAATAATATTGAACACAATTGCTCTACCCCCCCCCCTCGTCTCCTCCCCCACATGAATCTCCTGACCTCGCTGCCATCAACTCACCCCTTAGTTCCTCCCTGACCCACACCTGGTCATCCTTTGTACGTCTCATCCGTTGAAGTCATTAATATCATAATTTCATCCCACAAGACCACTTCTGCCACTGATCCTATCCCATCATCCTGGCTTACCACCCCTCTCTTGCTCTACTTCCACTGATCCTGTCAATTCTTAACAATAGTTTATCCTCTGGTACCTTCTCAACCTCCTGGAAACACACCCTAGTTCGTCCTAACTTGAAGAACTCATCCCTTGATCCCTCCTTGCCGGCTCACTATCATCCTGTCTCTACTCTTCCTTTTCTTTCTAAGTTGTTTGTGCAACTCTCCTCCCATTTGGACTTCAGTCATGCTCTTCACTCCCGTCAATCTGGATTTCACCCTGGGCATAGCACCAAAACTGTTCTCCTTTTCTTCTTTAGTGAGCTTTGCCAATCACACAATCATGGTGACATCTCGGTGGTGGTTTTCCTCGATCTTTACTCGGCCTATGATCTCATTGATTATGTTATGCTTCTCACCCGATTGCATGACTTTGGGCTTCGGGGCACAGTTCTTCATTGGTTTTGTTCTTTTTTTTTAAAGCGGTCTTTTTCAGTTTCCATAGGTAAAACATCTTCCTCCTCTTTGCCCCTTCTTTGCGGTGTCCCTCAAGATTCTGTATTTGTGCCCCTCTTATTCAATATCTTTCTGATTCCCCTGACCCCCTTGATACAATAACATAGAATTTCCATTATTATGCTGATGACATCATGCTATTTCATCACACCAGTCCAGTTGCACCTGATCTTTCTCCACGCAATACTCCAGTATCTTAGTTTAGCTATCTGACAACTTTTTTCATCATAATCCCAGCAAATCTGCAGCGCTGTGCTTCATCTTTGGTAGCCCCTCTTCCACCTTAGCTCCTTCACTCTCTGGTTCTGCCATCCCAGTAATTGACTCCCTCCGGTATCTTGGTAGTGGTCTCATCCTTCTAGGCTCATCTTTCTTCTTTAGTCTGTTGCTGTTTTCTTTCACTTCGTCAGATTCGTGCTGTCTGTCCCTTTCTCACCGTCTCATCCTTGACCACTTCACTTCTTACACTTGTCATATCTAAGATTGATTACTTCAGTATTGTTTACCTCTGCCTCCCTCAATACCAACTACACCCGTATCTAGCTCATCCAACATACAGCAGCTCATATCCTTACCCTTACCTCCTGCTTTGAATATATTACTCCACTTCTCATCTGTTACAATGGCTTCTGGTAAAATTCAGTCTTCAATATAAATTGCTCATCCTGGTTCACCGTGCATTACACTCTGGTCTTCCCTGCTGTCTCTCTGATTCCTTGCTCCTCCATTCCTCACATCATGCCCTCCATAACATCCATGCCAATTTTCTCCATCTCTCCTCTGCTTCCCAAGCCTTGTTGATATGTACTTGTTCATCTGCCTTTTACTTCATCGCTTCTGCCTCCTGGAGCTCCCTCCCCACTGCCCTTAGACTTGAATCTTCTTATGCTAAATTCAAAACTCTTTTAAAGGCACACATTTTCAATACTGCCTTGACTTGCCAGTTCCCTGACCTTCTCTTAGTTTTCCCCCTCCCTCTCTGTCTTCTTTCCCCAGTACAGTTGGTTTTAACTGTCCTTTTAATTTATGGAGTTCCTTTCTGTGTTTCCTTCATTTTATTTTGTATTTTTTATTTAATTTTGTGCACCGCCCTGCTGCTCATGTGAAGGGCGGTCAAGCAAATCCAATAAACATAAACAACTGTATCTAATTCTTGACCGAGCTGTGGCAAGATTCTATTTAAGAATGCTTGCTTGTCCAGCTGGAGAAATCTTCTATTTATAGACTTTGGTCGGGTGTCTAAGTATATGGGAGGGTTCTGAGGGATATTGATTGTGGTGGTTTTATGATCAGGCAACGGTACTGAGGAGTTCATGGGGGAGGGTGTGTAATTGTCTTTTAGCATTTGGTGAGGTATGAAAATAAAATCTAGTATGCCTCCTTTTTCATGGGTTGATTTGTTGATGATTTAGCTGAATTCTAGTGCTTCCATTGCTGGCATGAAGGCTTTTGAAAGTTTGCAAGAGTTGATGCTAGGTTTACATCACCTAGTACTATGAGTTGATTGTGCATTGTGTCTACATACTGCTTCTTTCTCCAGGACCAAGCAGGAAGTCAGTCCTCACATATGGGTGACGTCGGCGCCGACGGAGCCCTCGCGGAGCAATTTTCCCCAGCTTTCAAAGAAAGCCTTTGGGAATTGCAGCGCGCATGCGCGGTCTCCTTCCCGCCCAAGGGTGCCATCTTAGCCAGTCTTCTTTTTTCCGCGGAGCCCTACAGACGTACCCGTCGTGTCCCCGCTGAAAAAGTTGATTTTAGTGATTTATTTCTATTTCTTTCTTCGGTTCGACGCCGGTCTTTTTCCTGCCCGGACTCGCGACGCCGTTGCGAGTCCTTCTCTTATTTTTCGGTTTTTCTGATTTTTGGTCAGTTTCGTTTTTCGGTTTTTTCGCTGGCAGCCCGGTCCTTTGACCTTGCAGGGGCCCTTTTTCCCCCGATGGCTGCCAGTGGTTTCAAGCGGTGTGTTCAGTGTGACAGAAATATGTCACTCACTGACACACATGATAATTGCCTCCGCTGCCTCGGCCCGGATCACGAAGAACTGATCTGTGGGGCCTGCAGCAAAATGTCCTCCAAAGCGTTAAGGAGTCGGCGGCACCAGCGGGAACGAATCTTCGCTGACCCCGGCCGTACCCGGACCTCGTCGGAGGCCTCGGCGTCCAGAGGTTCCAGCTCTGACCATCGCCGAAGTTCCTCCGACAGGGGTTCTCCCTCCGGGGACCATCGACGGAAGGTAAAACCCGCGAGGGCGGCGTCGGTGGACGCTCCTGGCTCCGCGAGGGCCAGGTCGCATAGCCCCGATAGCCGTCCCGGGTCTTTGGAGAAGGAGCACCTCCCGAAGCAACCTCGTCTGGAGTCGGAGTTGCCTGCTCGGGTAAGTCCTGTAGTCCTCCTGGACTCGCCTCCGAGGGGTCCGACGTCGGGCCCGACGCCGTCGGGGCCCGAGTCGGGGGCTGCTGGGTCACCTGAGGTCGGACTCAGGTTGACGGCCTTGGAGAGCAGACTATCTGCCTTCATGGACCAGCAGCGGGCACTGATCGCTAGCCTCGCTGGCGCCGCTGCCCCGACCGCCGGGACGTCGACGTCTAAGTCGACCCCGGAGACCGAGCCGATCCTCGAGTCCATGCGAACTCGAGTCGATCCTCGGTCGAGGTCACCCTCGGCCTCCCGTTCGGGACCGAGGTCGTCGACGCCGACTCCCTCGGTGTCGGGGCAGCCAACGCCTCCGCCTGCCCGAGCCGACCCCACCGATTCCTCCTCGGAGTCGGCCTGGGAGTCTGAAGAGGAAGAGTCACCTGATTCGTTTCGGACTCGGTGTGTCCCCTCGGACTCACCTGAGTCCGAACCTCGGAAGCAGTCCCCTCCGGAGGATGCCCGGTTCTCGGACTTCGTCAGGGATATGGCCAAGGCTTTGGCCTTCCCTGCGGATCCCGAGGAGGAGCCTCGAGCCGAAGAGCTCGACGCCCTTCAGTATGACTCTCCCGCCAGGGAACACTTTACTGTACCGGTTCCTCCCATGCTGGAACGACTACTCTTCCGCATGTGGGAGAGTCCGGCATCGTCGCCGGTATTAAGCAAGCGGGTCGATTCCATCTATCGAGTCCGCAAGAGTCCCGGCTTCCAAAAAGCACAGCTACCGCACCATTCCATGGTAGTGGAATCGGCCATGCATAGGCTTAAGAGCCAGAAGATGCACTCCTCGGTGCCTCCTGGCAGGGAGGCCCGTAACCTGGATGGCCTCGGTAAGAAGTGTTTCCAGGGCTCTATGCTTGCTTGTCGGGTCCAGACCTACCAGCTCTACATGGGCATGTATCTCAGAGACCTGGCTAAAGAGGTAGCCGGATTCTCCGCTGGGCTGTCCGAGGAACCTTTGCGGAGGTTCCTGGCCTTGACAACTGGTATTCGGGAATGCTCCAAATTCATGTCCCGAGCAGCCTATGATGGCTTTGAAGCATCGGCTCGTGTGGCCGCAGCCGGCATCGGTGCCCGCCGACAGGCTTGGCTTCAGTCGCCTGACCTTGAACCCTGGGTGCAGGACAAGTTGGTCGATGTCCCCTGCCGAGGTGAGAACCTCTTTGGCAAGCCCATGGCTGAAAAGGCTGCACAAATCGAGACGGAGACTCTCACCATAACTAGGCTTTCTAGGAAGACCTCCGCCCCTTCCCAGAAAAAGAAGGACTCGGGAAAGAAGTCCTTTTACCCGAGAAAGGCGGCTGCCTATAAACACTACCCTCAATATCAGGCCTCCGCAGCTCCCCAACAGGGTCAGCAGGCCAAGGGACGGGGTAACGGGTCCCGTAGGCAGCAAGCCCCCAAGCCTGCACCACCGGCCCCTGCTCAGCAGGGTGGGGGTTTTTGACTTCATCAGCATAGCCTCTCCCCCTCAGCTGGTTCCTTCCAGCACCGGAGGCCGGCTGGTTCACTTCGCCCACAGGTGGTCCAACATCACTTCAGATGCCTGGGTGCTTCAAGTCGTAAGAGAAGGCTATCTTCTCCACTTCCACCAGGTCCCTCCCTCCTATTTCCCGGGAGAACCTCCACGACTCCCTCTGCACAGAGACTTACTCCTTCAGGAGTTAGCAAGTCTTCTTCAGGAACAGGCTGTGGAACCGGTGCCCCACCACCTGAGAGGTCAAGGCTTTTATTCCAGGTATTTCCTGATACCAAAAAGAACAGGAGGCCTCAGACCCATCCTGGACTTGCGCAACCTCAACAAGTTCCTCGTGAGGGAGAAGTTCAAGATGCTTACCCTTGGAATCCTTCTGCCCTACCTCCAGCAGGGAGATTGGCTATGCTCCTTGGATCTAAAAGATGCCTACACGCACATCCTCATCCACCCAAGCCACCGCCAATACCTAAGGTTTGTGGTGGCAGGAAATCATTACCAGTACAGAGTACTACCCTTTGGCCTATCCTCCGCACCGCGAGTCTTCACAAAATGTCTCGCGGTGGTGGCGGCTTATCTCCGGCTTCACGGCCTCTATGTCTTTCCGTACCTAGACGACTGGCTCATCAGAGCATCGTCCTCTCCGGAAGTCACCAATGCCACACACCGCACTGTGACTCTTCTGCAGTACTTGGGCTTTGTCATAAACTTCGCAAAGTCCACTTTGCTCCCCTCACAGGATCTCGAATTCATCGGCGCAAGACTGCACACTCCTCAGGCACGAGCTTTCCTGCCTCTCGACAGGGCTCAACGGCTCATGGACCTAGCCGGCCGTTTTCGCAGCCAGTCCCTGGTCTCAGCCAGGCGCTTCCTGAGACTACTCGGCCATATGGCTTCCACCGTCCACGTGACCCCCAATGCCCGCCTGAATATGCGGCCTGCTCAATGGTGCCTTCGCAAGCAGTGGCAACAAGCCACGGGCGGCCTAGCCGACTTAGTGCGCGTCTCCGGACCGCTGGCCTCTTCTCTACAGTGGTGGCTTCATCGGCCGAACCTGGTGCTCGGAATGCCTTTTCAGTCACCTCAGCCGGCTCAAGTGCTGACGACCGATGCTTCTCTCCTAGGATGGGGAGCGCATTGCCAAGGGGCATGTACTCAAGGTCTCTGGACCACGTGGGAGTCTGCTCAGCAGATCAACTTCCTGGAGCTCAGAGCAATCCGTCTGGCTCTCAAGGCTTTCTCCCACCTGACTTCTCACCAGTCCGTCCTTGTCCAGACGGACAATCAGGTTGCCATGTTCTACGTGAACAAACAGGGAGGCACGGGCTCCTTCCTTCTCTGTCGAGAAGCACAGAAGCTCTGCTCTTGGGCCGTCAGCCACGGCATTCTTCTCAAGGCAGTTTATCTCCCAGGCCAAGAAAATTGCCTGGCCGACAAACTCAGCAGGATCCTCCAGCCGCACGAGTGGCGCCTGGATCCCTTGGTAGTTCAGAAACTTTTCCTGAAGTGGTGCCTCCCCACGATGGATCTCTTTGCCAGTCCTCTCAACCGGCAACTTCCTCGCTTCTGCTCTCGTCAGCCGCATCCACTTCGAGTAGCGGCGGATGCTTTTCTGCTCTCATGGTCGAAGAGCCTTCTGTATGCCTTTCCTCCCATCCCGCTAGTCTCTCGAACTCTTTTCAAGGTTCTCCGAGACAAAGCTTCCATGATCCTGATAGCTCCTCGCTGGCCCAGACAGCCGTGGTTTCCACTCCTGCTGCAATTAGCGGTAGAGGATCCGTTCCCTCTGGGGTTTCAACCGGATCTCCTAACACAGGATCAGGGGTCCCTGCTACACCCCAACCTCAGATCTCTACATCTGATGGCCTGGCTGCTGAAAAGGTAGTCCTTGCCCCCCTTCTACTGCCGGCAGAGGTGGAAGAGGTCGTCCTAGCTTCTCGACGACCTTCTACCCGCAAATGCTACGCCCTTAAATGGCGTCGCTTTTCCATTTGGTGTACCCAGCAGTCTCAGGATCCCTTCTCCTGCTCGGTGTCGGTGATCTTGCAGTACTTGCTCTACCTCTCTAATCTGGGACTTAAGTCCAACTCCGTCAAAGTTCACCTCAGTGCTCTTTCAGCACATCATGTGCCGGTGGACGGCAGACCTCTTTCCAGCGACCCTCTCGTAGCGAGGTTTCTCCGAGGTCTCCTTCTACTTAAACCACCTCTGCGCCCGCCAGCACCTGACTGGGATCTGAATGTGGTGTTACAGCGGATCACCTGTCCGCCTTTTGAACCTATGGCTACCTGTTCTCTCCGTTTTCTTTCTTTCTTGGAAAACTTTATTCCTGATAGCCCTCACTTCCGCTAGACGCGTAAGTGAATTGCAGGCCCTCGTGTCTGATCCCCCTTACACTCGGTTCTACAAAAATAGGGTAGTTCTACGGACTCACCCAAAGTTTCTTCCAAAAGTGGTCTCCCCTTTTCACATCAATCAGGAGGTGGTACTTCCGACCTTCTTTCCCAGGCCACACTCCAGCCGAGCTGAAATGGTCCTGCATACCCTGGACTGTAGAAGGGCATTGAACTTCTACCTTGACCGTACGCGGGAGCACCGTAAAGCTGCTCAGCTTTTTGTGTCTTTTGACCCCAATAAATTGGGGCTCCCGGTCTCCAAGCGTACTCTGTCCATCTGGGTTGCTGACTGCATCGCTTGGGCTTATGGGGCAGCCGGACTCTCGTTAGAAAGTCGAGTCACGGCTCATTGTGTTCGGGCGAAGGCTACGTCAGTGGCTTACCTCCGCTCTGTTCCGCTGGCAGACATCTGCCGGGCCGCTACTTGGTCTTCGAGCCAGACTTTTGCGGTCCATTACTGCCTCGAGAGGGAGTCCCGCAGGGACAGTGCTTTCGGACAGGCAGTCCTCCGAAATCTCTTCGAGGTTTGAGCAACTCCTACCCTCCATCCCGGATGGGGGCTACCGGTGGGTAATAATTCAGTGAAGATTCCTTCCTTCTGTGCCGCTGAGCTAGAGGGAGCTCATTTTTGTGCTTAGGGTCTCCGGTAGCCTTAAGCTTGGGAGTCCCATATGTGAGGACTGACTTCCTGCTTGGTCCTGGAGAAAGCGTAGTTACTCACCTGTAACAGGTGTTCTCCAGGAGCAGCAGGAATCAGTCCTCACAACCCTCCCTCCTCCCCTTGGAGTTGCAATCATCTGCTTAAGTTTTTTTGCAAATTTTTATGCTGTCTTTTAGCTATGTCATCAGACTGGCTAAGATGGCACCCTTGGGCGGGAAGGAGACCGCGCATGCGCGCTGCAATTCCCAAAGGCTTTCTTTGAAAGCTGGGGAAAATTGCTCCGCGAGGGCTCCGTCGGCGCCGACGTCACCCATATGTGAGGACTGATTCCTGCTGCTCCTGGAGAACACCTGTTACAGGTGAGTAACTACGCTAAAAGGGCTGTTAGCTCCTCAACATTTGTGTTAGATGATCAGTAGGCTAGACAGATTAACAAAAGAACATAAGATATGCCATACTGTGTCATACCAAGGTCCATCAAGCCCAGTATCCTGTTTCCAACAGTGGCCAATCTAGGTCATAAGTACCTAGCAGTTTCCCCAAAAGACACAGGTTCCACAATGCTTGTATTGGGTCAAGCAGTGATATCCTAGGTCCCTTTTAATAATGGTTTATGGACCTTTCCTCCAGGAACTTGTCCAAACCTTTTTTAAACCCAGCTACACTAACAGCTTTTAATACATCCTCCGGTAACAAATTCCAGAGTTTAATTACACGTTGAGTGAAAAAAATATTTTTTCTTATTAGTCTTAAATAGGTAACCCTGTAGCTTCATTGCATGTCCCCTAGTCTTTCTATATTCTGATGACGTAAACAATCGATCTACGTTTACACGTTCCACTCCATTCATTAATTTCTAGACCTCTATCATATCTCCCCTCAGCCATCTCTTTTCCAGGTTAAAGAGCCCTAACCTTTGTAGCCTCTCTTCATAGGAGTAGCCTTCCATCCCCTTTACCATTTTGGTGGCTCTTCTCTGTACCTTTTCTAATAACGCTATATCCTTTTTAAGATACGGTGACCAGAATTGCACACAATATTCAAGGTGCGGTCGCACCATGGAACGATACAGAGGCATTATAATATCCTTTGTTTTATTTTCCATTCCCTTCCTTATGATATCTAGCATTCTATTTGCCCTTTTGGCCACCGCTGCACACTGGGCGAAGGGTTTTAACATGTTATCCACGATGATGCCTAAATCTTTTTCTTGGGCGGTGGTTCCTAATGTGGAACCTTGCATCGTGGAACCATAGTTTGGGTTGTTCTTTCCTAAGTGCGTGACTTTGCACTTGTCTACATTAAATTTCTTCTGCCATTTGGATGCCCAGTCTTCCAGTTTATCAAGATCCTCTTGCAATTTTCCACAATCTTCATGGGTTTTAACAGCTTTAAATAGTTTTGTAATAGATTGTATATATAGCAGTGCCTCATCCAGTGTTGGTTGTGATACTGTGGAAGTCTAGTTGGTTTCTGGCTAGGATGAAGACCCACCCCCCTCCCTCCACAATTAGCTCTGTGGTAGCTGAAAGGTCGTAGTTCAGTGTTAAGAGCTGATTTATAAAGACATTGTCAGCAATGGTGGACCATGAGTCAGTAACACACATAATATCAATATTGTGGTTACTGAGGTAGTCGGTCACTGTAGGAACTTTATTGCGAGCAGACCGTGCGTTGAAGAGTACAAGTTTGAGGTTATTATGTGCTAAATTATTGTGAGCTGTGGTGGTTTCATGTAGCTGATCTTGAGCAGGGCACAGGGCCCTGTATTGCTTGGTTTGTAAGTTGGGTTGATGGTGACATTTCATCCATGATTATAAATAATTGGGATGTTACCTGAGTAACAGAGTGCATGAGTAATAATAGTGAGATAATACTTGGCAGGATCACTAATTGAGGTCATGGTAGATTTATTTATTTAACAGTTTTTATATACTGCTCTATCCTTTACTCAGAGTGGTTTACATTACAACATTACGTATGCAGAACAGTGAGAGATCACAGTTGACTGCTACATAGAACATAGGAGAACAGATTAACATATTTTAAACTTTTAAGACTTGCATGAAACTATATACAGATTTTTAACTTGTAAACTATGCACAAAAGGTGTGTATTATAAGCTTGTGTATGGTTACATGATGTGTCCAAAATGTTCTGCAAAAAACTAAAGACTTACATATACACCGAACACTTTGATGTCCAAAGTTGATCTGATGTCGTCTGATAGGGTGTTCCATAGTGCTGGGGCAGAGAGGGAAAGTGACCTAGCGGAGGTGGTCTTGTTGGCTTTCTTGTATTCTGGAGGGGCAACTATGAAATTCTTATTGGTTGTTCTCTTGGGGCAGTTGCTGGTGTCTTGGTTAATTAGTTCCTGTAGGATATTTGCAGAGGATTTGTGTATAATCTTGAAGATTATTAGGATTGTTTTGTACTTGGCACGGGAGTGTATTAGGAGCCAGTGCAATTGGTTTAGTGTGGCGGTGGTGTGTTCTTGTTTGTGTGTGCCAGTGAGTATATGGGTGGCCTTTTTTTGAGCCAGTTGCAAGGGGTTAATAGAGCTTTTTGGTAAGCCTGGTATATCGTGTTGCAGTAATCCAAGGTCGGTGTGATAATTGCTTGAAAGATGGTGCCAAACAGATCTTGGCTGAGTAGCAGTTTTAGGTTCTTGAGGAATTTCATCTTGTGGTAGGCATTTGTGGTGGTTTTCTTTATTTGGGACTGTAGCCTGAGGTTTTTGTCTGAGATGGCGCTAAGATACTTGACCTTGCTTTGTACTTTGATGGTGTGGTGTGATAGGCAGATTTCTTGTGGGGGTGTGAATGATGTGTCTCTGGTGATAATTAATGCCTCTTTTGTTGAAGTTTACTACTAAGCTGTTAGTGTCTATCATTTCTTCCATACATCTTGTTATAGGTAGGATATCTGGGTTTTTAGTTCTGATTGGAGCGAAGATCATGATACCATTGGCGTATAATTCTGTATTGCATGTTATGGTGCTGGATTATATTGCAGATGGGTTGAATGTAGATATTGAAGAGCAGAGATGAGATTGATGATCCTTGGGGGATGCACTGGGTTATAGTGAAGGGAGAAGATTTGAGTTTGTCACATTTTGCTTGTTGCTGTCTGTTGCTGAAATAGGACTGGAACCATTTTAGTTTTGTGCCATGTATGCCAATGTCCTGAAGGCGCCGCAATAAGATACTATGGGAAACTGTCGAATGCAGCTGATATGTCCATAAATATGAGAAGGAATCCGGTTTTGATGTTGTAGATTCCCCTAATGCTAAATGCTAGATGAGAAATGTATTTGATTTGAATGTTACAGAGGCAGGTTATGGTGTGGTATTTCCTATTTCTTTGAAGCGAGAATTGCATAAGTTTCTTTTGGGTCAGTATAAAAGTTGCTTTGATAATAGTGGAGGCAGTGCTTGGAGAGTACAAGTCTAGTAAAGCCTGCAAGGGTAGTTCAAGGATAACTTGACAGGATCTAAGCTCTCTGTATTGGAGTCTGTTCATGCTACGCTTCATGCCTAAGGGTCATGCCCAAGGGCCTTTTGGCTTGGCCCTTAGGTGGTGGCCTGCCTAATGCGTTAATGGACTTAATAGTAAATGACTCTGAGCACTGATGCCTCCTATAGGGGTGGAGTTTAGCAGCTCTGATCGTGGCCTGCTTGCTTCCCTTAGTGTGAGTGCAGATCACTGTTCCTGGGGCTCCGGGTGTGTTCGGGCTGTAAGGTGAGGAACCGACGTGCTCACTGGCTTCCACGTGGCTGGGGAAGTGCTCTGCAGTGAGTGATCCGAGCCTGGGTGACTCGCGGTGACCTCTGGAGTCCTCTGCTGGGACGGATATGCAGATGAGTCTTCCATTCTATAGAATGGTGCATACCATATAAAGTAATGATGCTGCTGTTTACAATAATTAATTTTAATGTTTTTTGCACCATATGTTAGTTAGCCATTTAGAACAAATTGTGATAGGTGGAATCTGTAATGTGTGCCATCAAGTCAGTGCTGACTCCTGGCAACTCAGCAGCCTCTGGGTTTTCTTGGCAAGGTGGGAGCAGAAGCATATTGCCAGATCTTTCTTCTGAGGCAATGGAGGGTGAAGTGACTCGCCCAAGACCATAAGGAGTTCCAGTGGGCATCAAACCCTGGTCCCTTAGTCACCAGGCCACTGCTCTAACCACTATGCTGCTAATCCACTTAAGTGGAACATAAATGATTTAAATAAATAAGTATTTTGGATAATAGAAGATATATTAAAATAACTGAGGAAAGGAGATAAATGAATAAACTCTATAGAATGTGAGGTTCTCTTCAATTAATTAATTAATTAATATAGTTCCTTGGTGTCTCAATTAACATGCCAAGTCTGATTCTCTATAAGTAAAGATTATGTTCATAGTAACTGCTCCTTGTAACTGATACCTACGCAGTAATGTTTTCCTTGTAAATAGATTGTAGATAGTTACCCATGTTATCCAAGTTCCTTCCCTTGTTATCTGTAAACTCATGCATGTTGACTGTACTGAGATTTTTTTGTTCTATGTGAACCGCGCTGATGCTGAATAGAGCGGTATATAAGAGAATTTAAATAAATAAATAAATAAAATTACTTTTGGTTTAATGTCCTTTAGAGATTTAATTTGTTTATCTTTCCATTTAAACTGCCCCTCCAGCTTCTAGTCTAATGGATTATCAAAGTACAGTACTATACTAATAAGTAAAACTCCTGAATGTGACGGCAGGTCCCACTTACTCCATGTGATGCCATGAAGTCTGCTTCTGTGTTGCCTGATTTTAGCCATGGCACTTATCTTTTAGGACAGTGTTTCCCAACCACTGTTTGCCTTCAGATCTGATCAGATGTGTCTGAATCACCATTGTCAATGCTCCAGTTCAGCCCATCACAGGGGTTCCGCTCTCAGGTCCTCATGGCATCAAAGGCTCCAGTGGTGGCTCTCTTAATGTGCAGGAACTCCTTTCTGAGCACATGTGTAAGGATACAGTATGTACCGCTCTCCTTCCTTGATCTAGCATAAGCCACAAAGTGTGGGCAATGAGCAGGCAGCAGGGTAGAACATGACGTTTTGCACCACCTTTTCTTCTTGAACTTCCTGAGCTGCCTCTGGTGGGGCTTTTGGCCCACCAGAGTGGAGGAGTGGCCTAGTGGTTGGGGCAAGGTACTTTCAGGTCGGAAGGTCGGGGATTCAAATCCCACTAGAGGACAGCAACCTTGGGCCGGAAGGACTGGAGTTTCTAGTCCCACAGGTGCTCCTTGTGGTCTTGGGCAAGCCACTTAACCCTCCATAGCCCATGTTCCCTGTAAAATAGTTATCTCCAAGTTATAATGCCCTATTCAATGTAATTTCAGTTTGTTCAATGTAAACCGCACTGATGCAGAATAGCGCGGTATATAAGAGAATGCAAATAAATAAATAAATAAAATATGTGTCCTCTCCCATGTCTACGCTGCCTGCTTTCTGTAAATGCTATGCCATAGAACATTGCTGAAAATGTAGGGAAACACTGTCTTAGGATAAGTATTTGGAAGAGACAGCTATTTTACTTGTCCCTCAGAGAGCAGGCATCTCGCATATGCACATGGCAGCAAACTCTCACCATCCTTGTCCTCCCCCCAGCCACAGTGCTTGGGTCAGCTCTTTGAAGGGCTCACTGGAGGCTGGATGGAGTTTGAATGTCTGTCTTTTTCCTCTGAGCTGGATTTCAGTGTCTCGCTGGCTGGGCTGCTTTTGAATGTGTCCAATTGGTTGATTGGTTTGATGGACAGGAATTAATGGCTCTTTCTCTCCTTCTTCTTGTTCATAGGGTTTCAGTGCAGGTGTGGGCACATCTTCTGCAGTGTGCACAGATATTCTGATGTACACAGCTGCTCTTATGACTATAAAGCAGATGCTGCTGAGAAGATCCGGAAGGAAAATCCGATGGTGGCTGGCGAGAAAGTCCAAAAGATTTAGCCAAACCCAGAGCAGGGCTGGGGGCTCCTTACCTGTGCCTCCGCCCGTCACTGGAAGCTAAAGCTGCATCTGTCTCATCCACAATCTCATCACATACAGCTTTTCACAATAGAGGACTTTGCTTTTCACAACGCTTGAGCATTTTTAATCCCTTTTGGCTGTAAATGACAAAAAGACTAACTGAAACTTTCTCAGTGTTCCATATCCTTTCCACATGATACGGTTTAGTTGCCTGCAAGGGGCAGGAGGGGGTTAGGCAAGTCACACTGTACTCTGTAAGGAGACATACCCCTCTTCCCTTTTACCCCTAGACAGTGTGGCGCTTCCAGAACCTGAATTTTAGTCACCATTCTCCTATCTGTCAGCCCCTGGCTGCAAACTCTTGCTGCATTGTCTGAGTGGGTGTGGGCCGAGGGCTTGGCCGTTTGTGCTATGATTTTATTCTTTCTCTTTAATATATTGCAGATAGCTCCCTTTCCACACTACCACATACAAAAATAGAAAAAGGTTTAGAATGAAAGAACTGTAATTATTCACTATCTTAACATCGATTAAATCAAAATAAAAAACGTGGAAAATTATATTTTCTGCTGTTTGTAAAATCCTATTTCCTTCTTCCTGTTTATGCTGTTGCCTGAAACCCACATGATGCGACAGTCAATCCGAGTCCTTTCTGGTCATACAGGATGAAACTCAGGGTGCACTTTGAAAGTAATTGTATATAGAACAGCATGTTCCATGCTCAAGTCAGTGCTCAAAGCATACTCATAAAATCAAGTGCTCAGAAACTAAAGTGCTTCCTTTATGTGATATCCATGTAGGCATTTTGGAGATAGAGAACGAGCAGAGTGACGATGGGATTGTCAATTTCAGCTGACTTTCCAAAGGGGAACACATTTAAAAAGGTTCATATGCCCATATACTGCCTGTATACAGTACAGCATGTGCCCATACACTTCCTTGTCAGGATGCCCTGTCTTAGAAAATGATCCTCTGCTTTCTTTCTTGTCCACCACTTTCCTCCTCCTCTTTGAGCTGCCGTTGCACTCAGGGTGATGTCTTACCTTAGCCCTTCATTCACATACCCAATTATTTTTTTCACCTATTTTATAACCCTCCCAACTTATTTTAGTCCAGTCATTGCAGTCACAATCTTTGACTAGGGGGCCAAGCACTGCAAATCTGTGCCCTAAATCTAGTCACTATGGCACTGCTGTGTAGTGATGGACTCTCTCCTCTGAGAGATTCTGAATGCAGCCCACACAGCATAAGAAGATAAGATATACCATGTTGGATCAGACCACTGGTCAGCAGTGCCCGGCAGCATACCAAAAGGTAGACAGATTTCATGATGCTTATCCCAGGGATAAGCAGTGGATTTCTGCAGTCCACTTTAATAATGATGTATGAACTGTTGTTCCAGGAACCTGTCCAAACCTTTCTTAAACACAGCTCAACTAAAAGCTTTTACTACATCTTCCGGTAATGAAGTCCAGAACTTAATTACACTGTTCAAGAGCCAAAATGCTTCGGCCACAAAAGCAGCTGTTCTAAACTAATTTAAGGCTGCTGAACAGAGAAATCATAATGAAAATGGCTGATTAGGTCTAGTTGCTAAGATATATGCTATTAATTAGTCATTAGGGGCTATTAACTGTGTATTACGCAACATTTGCGTGAGATTGTGAAATCTCTACTTGCAACCAATAGAAGTATCTGTCCAAAACCAGATGATGCAATCAGTATTTAAATTTGCATCACTTGACAGTATAAATCTTAAGGTGTATTAGTCACAGAAAAATTAAAAATTACTTTGCATTATTTTATGCCGATAGGTCAATCACAGCGTATTCGGCGATGCATCTTACTTGTGTTAATAATGCAGATAATTTCTGCTATATTTGTGGTGAAGTGACTTTTACATCACAAAAACGGAATATGACTGTGGCGGTTAAGAAAGCCTACAACTTATATTTTGGCTGCAGAATAGGAGATCAGGATAAGAGCTGGGCGCCACACATATGCTGCAATACATGTGCAACAAATCTCAGGCAATGGATGAATAGGAAAAGTCAATCAATGCCTTTTGCAGTTCCAATGATCTGGAGAGAGCCCACGGATCACGTCAGCAATTGCTACTTCTGCATGGTTCCTCCAATTCAGAAAGGCATATCCAGAAAGAGTAAGTAGACTGTGCCATATCCAAACATTCCATCTGTAATACGCCCAGTGCCTCATGGAGAAGGGTTGCCGATTCCCAAAATGTCAGAATCATTATCATTAGAATCAAGTGAGGAAGAGGAAGAAGTTTGTAGTCATGAACTGTCAACCTCACGTGACCAGAGTTTCTTCTGGCCATTGCTAATGAGCCACACCTCATAATGCAAGGTGAATTGAACGACTTTGTCAGGGATTTGGATCTCCCGAAGAATAAAGCTGAGTTTTTGGGTTCCAGACTACAGCAGTGGAATCTTATGGCTGGTGATGTTCAAATTTCTTTTTTCTGGGACTTTCAGAAAGACTTGGAGTCATTCTTTTTCAAAGAAGTTGATCTTGCTGCATGCAACAACGTAAAAGGTTTAATGGCAGCTCTCAATATCAATTACAATGCAGATGATTGGAGGCTCTTCATTGATTCATCCAAAGCAAGTCTTAAAGCTGTATTGCTGCATAATGGCAACTTGCTACCATCAATTCCTATTGGCCATGCAGCTTTTATGAAAGGGACTTATGACAATATGAAACAACTTTTGAAATGTATAAACTATGATCAACATCTATGGTCAATCTGTGGTGACTTCAAAGTGGTCGTCCTCTTGCTTGGTCTTCAGGGTGGATACACCAAGTACTGCTGTTTCCTGTGTGAATGGGATAGTCGTGCTAGAGACTGTCATTTTGTCAAAAGGGACTCGCCACTCCGTCAGTCACTGGATCCTGGAAGCAAAAATGTTCTGTTTCCAGCACTTGTAGACAGCAACAAGATTTTGATGCCTTCCTTGCACATCAAGTTGGGACTAATGAAAAACTTTGTCAAGGCGATGGATACAACTAAACCTGCTTTCAGGTATCTTAGTGGTAAATTTCCTAGACTGAGTGATGCCAAAGTTAAGGAAGGAGTTTTTGTTGGCCCTCAGATTCGTGAACTTCTTCAAGATGACGAATTTCTTTGTTTATTGCGTGGAAAGGAAAAGGCTGCATGGATAGCATTTGAATCAGTGACACAAAGTTTTCTTGGAAACAACAAAGCAAATAATTACCAAGAGATTGTTCAAGATCTTCTCAAGGCATACAAAAACCTTGGTTGCAACATGTCCTTAAAGATTCATTTTCTACACTCGAGTATCAGGGTAAATGGAGTCCATCAATGCTTGCAGACTACTGCTGGACAGTGACAAGGGATATTCCATTGCTTCAGTACAAGAAACAGATCAGGAAGAGTTGTGAAGCCGCTGAATGAGAACAAAAATTGCTAGAATGTACTTACAAATGTTCTTAATGAAAGTTAAATTGCAGACATAATTACTCCTCTGTTTCTTCTAAGTACGTTTATGAACTTTATTTTATAAAAGCATGCTTGTTGTTGTGCAAAGTTTCATTTGTAATAAGATTTTGATTTACATCTAAGGATTTAGGCTTGATTTCCACCATACATAATGGTAAAATGTAAATTCTTCAACATATCATAGAAACAGGAGCTAATTGACCAATTTCACTATCGTATTTGAATTCAGCTTATCAAATTCTTTAAGAAATAGCACATTTAATTTCTGAAGAAAACAATTTTTGAAAATTTCTAGAAAGTGTTATGCATTGAGTGAAGACCATATTCTCCAGGAACAAGCAGGAAGTCAGTCCTCACTTATGGGTGACGTCGGTGCCGACAGAGCCTGCGCGGAGCAATTCCCCAGCTTTCAAAGAAAGCCTTTGGGATTGCTGCCACACATGCATGGTCCTCTTCCCGCCCAAAGGTGCCATCTTGCTCAGCCTCCCTTTTTCTGCAGAGCCCTTCAGATGCACATCCTCATCCCTCGGAAAAAGTGTTTCATTTTCGGCCTCTGGGCGCTGTTTTTTTTCCAGTTGCACCAGTCCTTTTCCTTCCTCCTCTGCTCTCCTTTTTTTTCCATCAAGCAAGGGGATATCCTTCTTCAAAGTTTTTCCCTGTTGTGGGCTTCGTGCCCTTTTTTCTCCCAACTGCTGGCCGCAAAGGTCTTCGAACTAGCGGGGGTCCTTTTTGCCCCTGTGGCCACCGATTTTAAAAAATGCGACACATGCTCCAAGAACATGTCCTTCACGGACACCCATAACTGTTGTCTAAGGTTCTTGGGGCCGACTATGACCCGGAGCTCTGCTCTCTTTGCAAGAAAATGTCCTCCAAGGCCCTGCTCAGCCGTAAGCAGAAGTCCGATGACATTTTCCGGAAGGTGGCCCTGGAATCCTCGGCGGCACCCTCAGTCGTCCCTCTGCTGGTGGGATCCCCCACTTTGGTTCCGCGTTCTCAGCGGCACTCTGATCAGGGGTCCCCTGAAGTGGAGCGACGTAAGAAGACGACCTCAAAGTCAGTGTCAGGGGCTCCGGATAAATGTGGGCGTTCCCGTGCTTGGCCACTCAGTTCCCTGCGGTGTTCCCGAGAGTTGAACAAGGAGCAGCCTCGAAAGGTACCTCGTACAGATATAGAGGCCTCCGGCGATGGCGCCCAGTCTCCTGAGGATCGTCCGAGTGAGGACCCCCTTTCTTCTCCATGCCAGACCCGGAAACCCCGGTGATGGCGTTGCAGGGCCCAACGCCCGCATGGGAGTCCCGAATGCTGGCACTAGAGCGCAGCGTTTCTGCCTTCTTAGCTGGCCAGCAGGCTCTCGTGCCCAGCACGGCTGGCCTGCGCCTTGAGACTGAGGTTCCCTCAAGAGGGACACCAAATTCCGCCCTGGAAACTCCTGAGAGCCGCGGGCCTCATGAGGGTCCTCGGCATCGGTCTCGCTCGCCTTTCTGGTCCTCGAGAGCATGATCCTCCAAGGCCTCTGGCTCCAAGCAGACCTCGGCCTCTGGACGGGGCAACCTGCCCGAGTCGGACTCATCCTCAGACCTCTCGGGCTGGGAGTCTGATGGGGATACTTCCCTGGAGACCCATGCCCACAGGGACCTCCCTTCAGACCCACCCCGCCAGCCTATCAGAGGTGTTCGCCGCCCGAGGACACATCGTTCCTGGCATTCATGCAGGACATGGCGCAGGCCCTCAGCTTGACTATGCAGACTGAAGAGAAGCCACGAGCTGAGGAGCTCGATATTCTACAGTATGAGTCCCCGCATCTGGAGTCTCTTACTGTCCAGGTTCCCCCCCCCCCCCCCATATTGTCAAGGCTGCTTCTCCGCATGTGGGAGACACCTGCTTCAGTCCCCATTGTGAGCAAGCGTCTCGACGCCATGTATAGAGTGCAGCATGGCCCGGGGTTCTGGAAGACCCAGTTCCTGCACATCTCCATGGTTGTGGATCGGTTATGCAGAAGCAAAAAAGCCCGATGTCTCACTCTTCGGTCCCCCCAGGGAGGGAGTCGAGAGTTCTCGACTCCCTGGGGTGTAAGGCCTATCAGGATTCCATGCTGGCTTGCCGTATCCAGGCATACCAACTCTATATGGGCATGTTCCTGCGTGACCTCGCCAAGGAGCTCGGCAGTTTCGCTGCGGGCCTCAGGAGGGAACCTAAGGTTCCAAACCCTCCTGAAATCCATCGTGGAGTGTTCGAAGTACCTCTCCCATGCCGCATATGATGGGTTTGAGTCCTCCGCCTGGGTGGCGGTGGCCGGCATTGGGGCCCTGTGCCAGGCATGGCTCCGAACCTGGAGCAGTGGGTCTAAGACAGGGGTCTCAAACACGCGGCCCGCGGGCCGCATGCGGCCCGCGAGACAACTTTGTGCGGCCCGCGAAAGAGAAAAACAAAAAAAACCCAAAACCCTGACTTCTGCCGTTGCCGCCGTGGCAGCGGCAGAATCAATTGTCAAATTTAAAAAAAAAAGACTTCTGCTGCTCAAGCAGCAATATCACCTGTCCTGCGGCCCCTTCCCCTGTGCCCGGAGATCCGAATCTGCTCATCAGCGGCGTGCTTTTCAAGCCGCGAAGAGTATTCCCCTCTCGCGCGGCTTGAAATCGCGCGAGAGGGGAATACTCTTCGCGGCTTGAAAAGCACGCCGCTGATGAGCAGATTCGGATCTCCGGGCACAGGGGAAGGGGCCGCAGGACAGGTGATATTGCTGCTTGAGCAGCAGAAGTCTTTTTTTTTTTTAATTTGACAATTGATTCTGCCGCTGCCACGGCGGCAACGGCAGAAGTCAGGGTTTGGGGGTTTTTTTGTTTTCCTCTGTCGGGGGGGGGGGGTATGAGGGGAAATGGGCAGATGGGGGTTAGGACTGGAAGTGGGCTATTGGCAGGGGGGGGGGTTGTGAGGGGTAATGGGCTATGGGGGGGGCTAGGACTGGAAATGGGCAGATGGGGGTTAGGACTGGAAGTGGGCTATTGGCAGGGGGGGGTTATGACTGGTAATGGGCTATGGTGGGGTCTAGGACTGGAAAGGGGCAGATGCGGGTTACCACAGGAAGAGGGCTATTGGAAGTGGGGGGGGTTATGACTGGTACTGGGCTATGGTGGGGGCTAGGACTGGAAATGGGCAGATGGGGGTTAGGACTGGAAGTGGGCTATTGGCAGGGGGGGGGGTTATGACTGGTAATGGGCTATGGTGGGGGCTAGGACTGGAAATGGGCAGATGGGGGTTAGGACTGGAAGTGGGCTATTGGCGGGGGGTTATGACTGGTAATGGGCTATGGTGGGGGCTAGGACTGGAAATGGGCAGATGGGGGTTAGGACTGGAAGTGGGCTATTGGCAGGGGGGGTTATGACTGGTAATGGGCTATGGTGGGGGCTAGGACTGGAAATGGGCAGATGGGGGTTAGGACTGGAAGTGGGCTATTGGCAGGGGAGGGTTATGACTGGTAATGGGCTATGGTGGGGGCTAGGACTGGAAATGGGCAGATGGGGGTTAGGACTGGAAGTGGGCTATTGGCAGGGGGGGGTTATGACTGGTAATGGGCTATGGTGGGGGCTAGGACTGAAAATGGGGTGATGGGGGTTAGGACTGGAGGTGGGCTGATTGGGGGGTTAGGACTGGTAATGGCCTATGAGGGGAGGTAAGACTGAAAATGGGGTGATGGGGGATACGACTGCAAGTGGGCTATGGGGGGGACTAGGACTGGTAATGGGCTATGGGGGGGGTAAGACTGAAAATGGGGTGATGGGGGGGTAAGACTGGAAGTGCGCTATGGGGAGGTTAGGACTGGTAATGGGCTATGGGGGGTCTAGGACTGGTAATGGGCTGGGGGGGTTGCTAGGACTGGAAATGGGCTGAGTGGAAGGGGGGCTTGAACTGCAAATGGCTGATGGGGAGGGGGGCTTGGAATGGAAATGGGCTGTGAGGGGAGGGAGCTAGGATTGGAAATGGGCTGATGGGGGGCTAGGATTGGAAATGGGCTGATGGTGAGGCTAGGATAGGACTGGAAATGGACTGATGCAGGGACTAGAAAGGAGCAGATGCTGGGTGGGGCTGGAACTAGAAGGGAGCTGATGTTGGGGGAGGATTAGAATGGGATGGAGCTGGGAAAGTGAAATGGAGAGGGGAAAAATATTTTGTCTGGAAGAGAAGACAAATCTACAATTGGCCAGGTATTGGGAGAGTAAGTGGGGATTGAGGATGGAGGGGTAAAATTTGAGTGGATGAAATAGGAATGAGGAAAGAGCAAAAGGAGAAAGATTAGTATGTTAAAGCAGATGTAGGGAGAGAGAATGGAAAAAAACTAGAAGAGAGAAGAAAGGACAAATGGACAGCAGACGATGGAGATAGATAGCAGAAGACACGAAGAAACCAGAAGTGGCTGGAGCAATTGCAACTGAAAAAAAATGCACAAAAGGTAGAAAAATATCTCTTTATTTGAATTTATTAACTGGAATATGTCAGCTCTGGGAAATGTGCATCATTAATGTTTGCGCTTTGTTTAGTACAAGAGGAAATTAATTTATAGTTTTATTTCTACAGTGTTGTTGTACATTCCAAGTTTGGCTTTTGGGGTTCCCAGTTTAATTATTGTCTTCCTATTTCTGAATCTTTTAGTCTTTCTTTATCCATACTCATTAAGAGGCATGTTTACTAAAAGTTAGTGTATGGTAACATTATGCAAATATTTATGCAAATGAGGCCCCTTATGCAAATGAGGCCCCACGTCTTATGCGGCCCCCGGGTTACTTTACAAGTCCTCATTTGGCCCTCAAAGCAATTTGAGTTTGAGACCCCTGGTCTAAGAGAAGCTCCTGGATGTCCGTTGCCTTGGCGAGCAACTGTTCAGTAAACCTATGGAGGATAAGGCCGCTGAGATAGAAATAGAGTTTGTGACTCAAACTCATTTCTCACGCAAAACCTCCTCCCTCCCTAGGAAGAAGCAGCAGCCCAAAAAGCCGTTCTTCCAAAGGAATGAGCTCCCTTACCGGGGTTATCCCCCTTTTCCGCCCACATCTGCACCGGCTCCCAGCACGCAGGGGAAGGGAGGTGCACATGGCCACTGTAAGCCTAAAGGGCCTAAAGCCCAACCACTGGCGCCGCCCCAGCCTACACAGTGGTTTTGATGCTGTCGGCCTAGCCTCTCACACACCCCCCCCCCCCCCGGCAGCTCTTCCGTCAGTGGAGGGATGCCTGTCCCTGTTCGCCCTGGAGTGGGTGTCAATCACGTTGGACACCTGGGTCCTCCGGGTAATCCGGGACGGATACAGTCTCTGCCTGGACAGGTGCCCTCCCCAGCGGGGCCTGCCCGGCTCTTCGCGCACCATGCCTTCTTGCAGCGGGAACTGTCCAACCTCCTTGCCCAACAGGCAGTCAAGAAGGTACTGTGGCACCTTCGAGGTTAGGGGTTCTACTCCCGCTACTTTCTTGTCCCAAAAAAGACGGGGGGCCTGTGCCCCATCCTCAACCTCAGAAACCTCAACAAGTTCCTGGTGCGGGAGAAATTCAAAATGCAACCTCAGAGACCCTATCCAGGTCTCCCTCAGTCTCCACGACTCCCTGAGTTGGTGGCGGAACCCCCAAAGCCTCCTTTGGGGAATGCCCTTCCAGACCCCGCAACACGAGCTCGTCCTAACGACGGATGTGTCTCTGCTGGGGTGGGGAGCCCACTGCAGCGCATTGTGCACCCAGGGGCAATGGTCATCTGAGCAGCAGATCAACTCAGCGGGATCATCCGGCCACACGAGTGGCGCTTGGATCCGGAGGTTGCCGGTGTCTTGTTCCATCGGTTGGGGACCCCATCCATGGACTTGTTTGCCAATCCGGCGAACGCACAGCTTCCCCGCTTCTGGGGCCCGGTTCCACACCTGAGCAGGGTGGCCCCAAATGCTTTCCTCTTGAGCTGGACCTCCAGCCTTCTTTACGTGTTCCCTTCCACTCCTCTCATTGCGAGGACCCTCCACAAGGCTCAATGGGACAAAGCTTTGGTGATCCTTGTGGCCTCCTCGTGGCCTCGACAGCTTTGGTTCCCACTTCTGCTCAGGCTCGTGACCAAGCCTCCAGTCCCCCTGGGCTGCGCCCCGGGCCTGTTGACACAGGAGGAGGGTCGAATGTTCCACCCAAACCTGGACTTGCTGTCCCTTGCAGCCTGGTGGCTGAACGGGTCGCCTTAGCTCCACTGCATCTCCCGAGGGATGTCGAGGAGATCCTCCTCGCATCGAGGAAGAACTCAACAAGACAGGCGTACACCTTTAAGTGGCGATGTTTCTCGACCTGGTGCTCCGAGCTCCTGATCGACCCGTTCTCCTGCTCTACCCGGTGGATCCTCCACTACCCCCTTCACCTCTCGAAGGCAGGTCTGAAATCCAATTTGGTTAGGGTACACCTGAACGCCATTTCGGCGAACCACCTCCCCGTTGAGGGAAAACCCCTCCCGGGGCAGCCCTTGGTCTCTCGCTTCATGCAATGTCTATTGCTTTCGAAGCCTCCCATTCGGCCTCCGCCGGTGGAGTGGGACCTCAATGTGGTGCTGATGCAGCTCATGCAAGTGTCCTTCGAGCTGATAGCAACATGCTCACTTCGGCATCTATCCTGGAAGGTGATCTTCCTGGTGGCTTTGACCTCGGCTCGCCGAGTCAGCGAATTTCAGGCCCTCATGGCTTAGGCTCCATACACCAGGTTCTACGGGAATAGGATGGTCCTCCGCACCCATCCTACGTTTCTGCCGAAAGTGGTCTCGGACTTTCATCTAATCGAGGAGATAGTCCTACCGACCTTCTTCCCGAGACCGCATGCCGACCAGGCATCGGCGGTGTTGCATACACTCGACTGCAAGAAGGCTCTTGCCTTCTATCTGCAGCGTATTCAGGGTCATCACAAGTCCGATCGGCTCTTTGTCACCTACGACCCCAATCGCCTGGGACAGGCAGTCACCAAGCGCACCATCTCCGTCTGAGTGGCGGACTGCATCGCCTTCACCCAAGCAAAGGCGGGCACTCCGCTGGGCTGACAGGTCACCGCGCATGGCGTCCGAGCCAAGGCAGCTTCGGTGGCTTCACTGCGTTCAGTGCCTCTAACGGACATCTGCCGGGCTGTGACCTGGTCTTCAGCGAACATTTTCGCTATCCACTATTGCCTGGAGAGGGAGTCCTGCCGGGACAGCACCTTCGACCAAGCTGTACTCCGTAATCTATTCGGGTATAAGCAACTCCTGCTCTCTGACCCCTCTTCGATGGCTACTGAGAGCTTCGCCCCGGGGACCCAAAGACTTGAGCTCCTCCGGGCATCGACTTCTGCTCATGGCCTCGCGGAGGTATTTTTGTGTTACAGGCTCGGTAGCCTGTAGCTGGGGAGTTCCATAAGTGAAGACTGACTTCCTGCTTGTTCCTGGAGAAAGCGTAGTTATTCACCTGTAACAGGTGTTCCCCAGGGACAGCAGGAATCAGTCCTCACTACCCTCCCGCCTCCCCTGAAGAGTTGCTGTTTTTTGTCCTTCCCTTTCCATCTGCTTAGTAGGGCTCTAGCAAGGGGGTCTGACTGAGCAAGATGGCACCTTTGGGCGGGAAGAGGACCATGCATGCGTGGCAGCAATCCCAAAGGCTTTCTTTGAAAGCTGGGGAATTGTTCTGCGCGGGCTCCATTGGCGCCGTCACCTATAAGTGAGGACTGATTCCTGCTGTCCCTGGAGAACACCTGTTACAGGTGAGGAACTACGCTCTTTCTGCAATTAGTCTTAAATGTACTACTTTCTACCTGTATTGCATGCCCCCTACTCTTTATATTTATGAAGGAGTGTACAACTGATCTACATTTACTCTTTCTATTCTGCTCAATACAGTATTTTATAGATCTTTATCTTGTTTCCCCTTAGTCTTCTCTTCTTCAAGCTGCAGAGCCCTTACTTTTTTAGCCTTTCCTCATAAACGTGTCCTTCTAGCCCCTTTATCATTATCGTCTCCCTTCTCTATACCTTTTCCAGTCCTGCTATATCTTTAAGATGCAATGACCAGAACTGTATGCTGTACAGAGGCATTATAATATCCTTGGTTTTATTCTCTATTCCTTTCCTTATGATGCCTAACATTCTATTTAGAACATAAGACATGCCATACTGGGTCAGATCAAGGTCTATCAAGCCCAGTATCCTGTTTCCAACAGTGGCCAATCCAGGTTACAAGTACCTGGGCAGGTTCCCAGAAAGGTACCCGCAGTGCTTGTCCCAGGGTAAGCCGTGGATTTCCCGGGTCCTCTTTAATAATGGTTTCCAATTCATCCTGCTAGACCAGTCCAGACAAGTGGGTCTTATCCCCCTGCTAGCAGATGTTGGAGGCAGAGAAATACCAGAAGCTTCTGCGACCAGCCCTCTTTGGGACCTGTCCTTTGCGCTCAAATGCCTTATGCGACCCCTCTTTGAGCCCTTGAAGACCGTTATCTTACGGGACTTGTCCTTCAAGACCGCCTTCCTCATGGCAGTAACCTCTGCCCGCCAAGTGTTGGAGCTCCAAATTGTTCTCCAGGAACAAGCAGGAAGTCAGTCCTCACTTATGGGTGACGTCTGCACCGACGGAGCCCGCGCAGAGCAATTCCCCAGCTTTCAAAGAAAGCCTTTGGGATTGCTGCCACACATGCGTGGTCCTCTTCCCACCCAAAGGTGCCATCTTGCTCAGTCTCCCTTTTTATGCGGAGTCCTTCAGATGCACATCCTCGTCCCCCGGAAAAAGTGTTTCATTTTCAGCCTCTGGCCTGTGTGTTTTCTGGTAGCACCTGTCTTTCCCCCGCTCTTCTTTTTCCCTTGAGCAAGGGGACGTCCTTTCGTGTTAAATTTTCCTTTTGTGGGCTTCGTGCCCTTTTTTCCCTCAACCGCTGGCCGCAAAGGTCTTCGACCTAGCGGGGGCCCTTTTTGCCCCCTTGACCACTGGTTTTCAAAAATGCAACAGATGCTCCAAAAACATTTCGCTCACAGACACCCATGACTGCTGTCTTCGGTGTCTTGGGGCCGACCATGACCCAGAGCTCTGCTCTCTTTGCAAGAAAATGTCCTCCAAAGCCCTGCTAAGTTATAAGCAGAAGTCCAATGACATTTTCCGGAAGGTAGCCCCGGAATTCCCGGCAGCACCCTCTGTTGTCCCTCCACTGGTGGGATCCCCCACTTCGGTCCTGAGATCAAGGCGGCACTCTGATCAGGGGTCCCCTGAAGGTGGAGAGGCGTAAGAAGAAGACCTCAAAGTCGCTGTCGGGGGCTCCAGACAAGCGCGAGCGCTTTCACACTCGGTCACTCAGCTCCCCACCCCCGGCGTTCCCAAGAGTCGGACAAGGAGCGGCCTCAAAAGGTACCTCATACAGACACGGAGGCCCCCGGCGATGGCGCCCGGTCTCCTGAGGGTCGTCCCAGTGAGGACCCCCTCTCCTCCTCCATGCCTGACCCAGTAACGGCGTTGCAGGGACCCACGTCCGTGTGGGAGTCCGGAATGCTGGCACTAGAGTGCAGCGTTTCTGCCTTCTTAGCTGCCCAGAAGGCACTCATGCCCAGCACGGCTAGCCCACACCTCGAGACCAAGGTTCCCTCAAGAGCAACACCCAAACCTACCCTGGAAACCCCTGAGAGCCGTGGGCCTCGTGAGGGTTCTCTGCATCGGTCTCACTCGCCTTCCCATTTCTCGGGAGCGAGATCCTCCAAGGTCTCTGGCTCTAAGCGGGCTTCGGCCTCTGGATGGGGCGACCAGCCCGAGTTGGACTCCTTCTCAGACCTCTCGGGCTGGGAGTCGGACAGGGATACCTCCAAGGAGACCCATGCCCACAGGGACCTCCCTTCGTACCTGTCCCCGCCCACCTGTGAGGCGTTCGCCGCCTGAGGACACATCCTTTCTAGTTTTATTTTTTATTTATTTAACATCTCTTATATACCGCACTATTGTCATCAGCGCGGTTTACATGGAACCAAACATATACATACAGAACAACTGTAGTGCATTTTACAAGTAACAGGAATTTAAGGAACTTGGGAGTACAGGTAAACTATATCAACTATATAACTATATCTAGTGTTCGTGCAGGACATGGCACAGGCTCTCAACCTGGCTAAGCAAGCTGAAGAGGAGCTCGACATCTTATAGTATGAGTCCCCGCCTCGTGAGTCTTTTACTGTCCCAGTTCCTTCCATTTTGTCCAGGCTGCTGCTCCGCATGTGGGAGACACCTGCTTCGATCCCCATTGTGAGCAAATGCCTCGATGCCATGTACAGGGTCCAATGCTGCCCGGGTTTCTGGAAGACCCAGCTTCCACACACCTCCATGGTAGTGGAATCGGCGATGCGGAAGCAAAAGAGCCCGAAGTCACACTCTTCAGTCCCCCCGGCAAAGGGGTTCTAGAGCCCTCGACACTCTTGGGTGCAAAGCCTATCAAGAGTCCATGCACACATGCCACATCTAGGCATACCAAATGTATATGGACATGTTCCTGCATAACTTCGCCAAGGAACTTGGCAGGTTCTCCACAGGTCTCGGGGGTGAACCCCTTCTCAGGTTCCAAACCCTTCTGAGATCCGTCGCGGAATGCTCTAAGTACCTCTCCCGTTTGACGTATTTGAGTCCTCTGCCCGAGTGGCGGCAGCCGGCATCAGGGCCCGACGCCAGGCGTGGCTCCAGTCCTCAGACCTGGAGCAGTGGGTCCAGGAGAAGCTCCTGGACGTCCCTTCCCTCAGTGAACAACTGTTTGGTAAACCCATGGAAGATAAGGCCACTGAGATAGAAACGGAGTTTGTGACTCAGACCCACCTCTCCTGTAAGACCTCTTCTCTCCTTCGGAAGAAGCAGCCAACCAAGAAGCCATTCTTTCAAAGGGGCTCCGCTACCGGGGATACCTGCCCTTCCCACCCACCCCTGCACCGGTTTCCAGCACACAAGGGAAGGGAGGAGCACATGGCCACCTCAAGTCTAAAGGGCCCAAGGCCCAACCACTGGCGCCACCCCAACCCGCTCAGGGCTTTTGACGCTGATGGCATAGCCTCTCGCGCCCCGGCAGCACTTCCGCCGGTGGGGGGGATGCCTGTCCCTTTTCGCCCCGCAGTAGGCGTCGATCACGTTGGACACCTGGGTCCTCCAGGTGGTCTGAGATGGATATCGTTTTAACCTGGACAGGCTCCTTCCTCCCTTCTTCCCAACGGAGCCTACTTGGCTTCCCTCGCACCAGACTGACTTGCAGCAGGAGCTATTCAACCTCTTTGCCCAGCGGGCAGTCAAGAAGGTACCACTGCACCTTCGAGGCCGTTGGTTCTACTTCCTCATTCCGAAAAAGATGGGGGGGGCCTACGCCCCATCCTCGACCTCCAGAACCTAACCAATTTCTTGTGCGGGAGAAGTTCAAAATGTTATCGCTTGGAGTCCTGCTGGCCTTCCTTCAGCAGGGCGATTGGCTATGCTCCTTGGATCTCAGGGACGCTTACACCCACATCCTAGTCCACCCCCAACACAGGCAATACCTGCGCTTCAGGGTGCAGGGGGAGCACTACCAATATAGGGTGCTCCTCTTTGGGCTCGCATCTGCACTGCAGGTTTTCACAAAGTGTCTCTCCGCGGCCCCCGCCTCCCTAAGTCGGCAGAGCATATCCGTCTTCCCCTAACTCAACAACTAGCTTGTCACTGGGACTTTGACTGGCGAAGCCCGCCTGGCGGCGTCATGCACAATCCTTCTCCTCGAACGCCTCGGCTTCTTGGTCAACTACCCCAAGTCCCATCTCGAACCGGTGCAGACCTTGGAGTTCATCGGCGCACGCCTTGACACGGAGCGAGCGACCGCTTTCCCTCCCGTGGACCGTGCAGGCTGCCTCCGGGCCATGGTGGTCCAGGTCCAGAATAGGGCTTGGATTACGGAATGGGCCACGCTGCGCCTCTTAGGATACATTTTTTTTATTTTTATTTACATTCTCTTATATACCGCGCTATTCTGCATCAGTGCGGTTTACATTGAACAAACTGAAATTACATTGAACAGGGCATTATAACTTGGAGATAACTATTTTACAGGGAACATGGGCTATGGAGGGTTAAGTGGCTTGCCCTAGACCACAAGGAGCACCTGTGGGACTAGAAACCCCAGTCCTTCCGGCCCAAGATTGCTGTCCTCTAGTGGGATCTGAACCCCCGACCTTCCGGCCTGAAGTACCTTGCCCCAACCACTAGGCCACTCCTCCACTCCATCCAAGTGGTCCCCCATGCCCGCATGCACATGTGGACAGCTCAGTGGTGTCTCAGGGCGCAATGGAGCCAGGCCTCCGGCCACCTCAGAGACTTATCCAGGTCTCCCGCAGTCTCTACAACTCACTGGATTGGTGGCAGGACCCCCAAAGCCTCCTTCGGGGAATGCCCTTCCAGAATCCACAGCATGAGCTTGTCCTGATGATAGATGCTTCCCTGCTGGGTTGGGGAGCCCACTGCGGCACACTGTGCACCCAGGGGCAGTGGTCGCCCGAGGAGTCTCAGCAGGAGGTCAACCTGCTCGAGCTTTGGGTGGTCCGATGGGCCCTGAGGGGGAAATCAGTGCTCGTGCAGACCGACAACCGGGTAGCCAGGTTCTACATAAACAAGGAGGGGGGAACAGGAGTCCCTCTGCCGGGTGGCGATCCTACTTTGCATTTCGCCAGGGGATGACCATACGAGCGGTCTACCTCCCAGGCCAGGAGAATGTCCTCGTGGACAAACTCAGCAGGATCCTCCACCCACACGAGTGGCACCTGGATCTGGAGGTCGCTGACCTCTTGTTCCTTCGGTGGGGGACCCCATCCATGGACCTGTTTGCCAGCCCGGTGAACGCGCAGCTTCCCCGCTTCTGCGGCCCAGTTCCACACCCGAGCAGGGTGGCCCTGGATGCTTTCCTCTTAAGCTGGACCTCTGGGCTTCTTTACACTTTCCCTCCTACTCCTCTCATTGCAAGGACCCTCCACAAAGTTCAGCGGGACCGAGCTTCAGTGATCCTCGTGGCTCCTTCATGGCCTCGATAGCCTTGGTCCCTGCTTCTGTTCCAGCTCTCGTCCGAGCCTCCAGTCCCCCTGGACTGTGCCCCGGACCTGTTAACGCTGTGCTCCACCCGAACCTGACCTCGCTGTCCCTTGCAGCCTGGTGGCTGAACGGGTCTCCTTAGCCCCGCTGCACCTCCCAGAGGAGGTCAAGGA